>CM064885.1:13914233-15164233 GCA_030347415.2 Decapterus maruadsi | reverse complement strand
ACAGTAAGTGGAAGGCTACTTGTTAGTAGGCTACCACTGGGAAGTCATGTTAATGGCTTTACACTGTAACTCACGAAGGTTTTAGTCGCTCCACATTCACGTCTCGTCCGCAGCACATGTAGTTATGATGCTATGAGGCCGCGGTGTGCGCTCCGTACGTGCATGTGAGAGAGGGTGAGAGAGCGCGCAGCGCGCGGCAGCCCCTCCCAAGAGGCAGAGGAGCAGCGGAGAACAGAGCAGGACAACAGAACCGTGGTGCTCAGGGTGAAAGAGGCATCACTATCACAAATCGGTTAGAGAGAATGAGAACAGGACAGAGTACGTCCAGACTCCCGGTACTGCCCGGTACGCCGTGAAAAGTCCCGGTACGCAGGGGGTTAAAATCTAGAAGTGCCGGTACTCCGTACCGGTCAGTACCGGCCCACTTAAAGCACTGAGTTTGGTGAGTTTTCGCCGATGGGAAGTATGACTTCCTTGGAAGAAAGAGAGAAGAACGGCTAGGAATACAATAGTGTCCTTGGCAGCTTACAGCTGCCCGGACCCTATGAAAAGACACAATTTTTTAAAAAACTTTATTTATATACTGTAAAGGCTAAGCCCCAGCTTAAAGCCTCTGAGGGCTGCATAGAACAGGATACTTTAGTAAGACGTGCTTGCCGGACATGGAAAGAGACGGACGACTTCTTACTTGGTTACTTGCTCATTTATTTCCTTTATCACCCAGTGATGCACAATTACACCCACCAGACTCGTATCTCTTAACATAGCGGAGCGGTCTAAATCTGTTTTCTCTTCCCTTCTAGCAGCAACTGACTCGGAAGTGCTAATCCCCACCTATTTCACCCTTCTCTGTGGTGCACCGAGGACACCTACTGGCCACATACAGACACAGAAATGGCTCATAAATATACCATATATTCATTTAACATAATTGCAAGGGAGATTTAGATATAAAGGGGTTACGTATCATGTGTCATCTCATTAGCAGATTAATATTGATTGATTGATTCTTTTAATGACCACACAGCCAAGCTGGTGGAATTTGCTTTCAGTACAGCTTATTGGTGCAGGTTCCAAAACATATAACTATTCAAGATATTTATTGCAGTGGGGATGAAACTGTTTCTGAAACGGGTTGTTTTGGAGGCAATTGTCCTGTAGCGTCTCCCAGAGCGGAGCAGCTGGAAGGCAGAGTGTGCAGGGTGAGTAGGATCAGAAACAATTTTTTGGGCTCTGCGTAGTGTCCGTTTGTGGTGAAGTGATTCAAGTGATGGTGGGGGGGGACCAGTGATCCTGGATGTTCTGTTGATGATGCGCTGTAGTTTCTTCTTAGACAGTGTGTCAAGACTGCTGAACCAGACTGTAATGGATGAGGTGAGGATACTTTTGATGATGGCTGTGTAAAAGCGGAGCAGGGGATGGGACCTGAATACATTAATTGGAACTGGTTTATATTCACTTTCTATCATGTTTTAGAGGAGGCCCGACCCATGATAGCTTTCTTTGTGTTTCTTTCTGGTCTAAGCAGGATTATGTAACATTTAGGTCCAAACAGCGCCACCAAGAGGCCAAAACTAGAGGCCAGGATGGCAAATACCTCCACTGCATCTGCATATTTGCCTGGGGAATTAACATAAGCAGGAATAAAGGCCACCCACACAGCACAGAAGATCAAAATGCTGAAAGTGATGAATTTTGCCTCATTGAAGTTGTCTGGAAGATTTCTTGCCAGGAAAGCTAACAGGAGGCTAAGGATAGCCAGGAAGCCAATATAACCCAGTAACACTGCAAAACCAATTGTGGAGCCAACCACACACTCATAAACTATCTTTTCATTGTGATATTGTGTGTTTTTATGAGGCACTGGTGAGGCAGAGACAAGCCAAGCAATGCAGATTGCTGCTTGAATAGAAGTAAGAACCAGTACTGTTCCTCTCTGCTGCACAGCACCAAACCACTTCAGACTGGCTCCACCTCCTGGCTTGGAGGCCTTGAACACAGCCAGAACCACCATAGTTTTAACCAGGATGCACGAGACACAAAGAACAAAGCTTATGCCAAATGCTGCATGTCTCAGCTGACATGTCCACAGTCTGGGTCGACCAATGAACAACAGTGAACACAGGAAACATAGTTTCAGTGAGACCAAGAGCAAGAAACTGAGTTCAGAATTGTTGGCACGCACCATGGGTGTGCTGCGATGATAGATGAAGATGCCCAGGACGACAGCACAAATAAATGTGCCCAACAATGAAGCGGTTGTCAAACAGATTCCCAGAGGCTCATGGTAGGAGAGGAACTCTGTTTTCTTTGGAACACAGTAATTATGCTGGGGACTGGACCATAAATCCTCTGGACAACTGGTGCACTCCATGGAGTCTATGGAGATAGGGATGACTCACTTTTGTCTGCAGTTTCCTTCTTTTTGTTTTATCTTATGACAGTTTTCAGTATAACATACCATGAATATGATAATATTAAACTGATACCAACTTGTTTCGTTGCTGAACATGCCACCCGAACAAGGCACACAGTCAAAACAGCACTCGGGTTCCCCATTCTTTCTGGCCACACGGGTACCTGGAAGACAGCTCTCACTGCACACTGACTGGGGAGGCTGAAAGAATTGTGGGAGTTATATTTTAACAGTTATTTTACACTATTTGTTGCTGGTATCAGGTCATGCAAAAATAACAAACAAACAAACAAAAAAAAGGGAGCAACCTGTTTGGAGTCAAAGTTCCAGAAGATTCTTTCTTCATGAAGTGTTAGCTCTTCACCTTTAAATTGAGACTTCTGAACAACTCCCACAGTGTTAACTTTAGTTCTTCCATCAGGGAGCCACTGCCAGTTCATGACATCATATATTGGTAAGGCATCACCATTCTCGTCAAATGATACTTGATCACCAAAAGGTGTGGTGAAGTTGACCCTTTCCAAGTAATAAATAAGCTACAATGGGGTGAGATTAGGTGAAACTTCCAAAACAAATGAACTATTTGTGATTGCTTGTATAATTTCAGATGTTTTGTGTGGTCGAGTTTCTGGATATTGATCAAATATATTGCACTAAAACATGAAAATCTAATCAACCACCTGTTGTCTTGCAACTTCTCGGATTAAATTAATGGTCATCTATTTAAGACTCAGAGATTTACACGTGTTTGGGCTACTGATACCTGTCTCCTTTCCACAATATCTATTCCTGGAACAACTTAACTGGTTGAATGTAAATTGGTTTCTCACCTGCCAGGGTTCCAGAGTTTGCAAAGTAGCACAGCTGTTCCCACTAAAAGGCCCTCTCCCTGGCTCACAGTGCACCATGTCATCAAGAGCATACGCCAGGGCGTACACTGCCTTGTAAATGTTGTACTCCGGCCTAAGGTTAGACACATCCGAAAACTCAGTCTTCACATTCTCCAAGTCTTCATCTCCAGTGCATAATGTTCCTCCAGCTTTTATCCAATCTGTTGTAGCTGGAGCAAATCTACACTGAAATGTGTATTCCCAAAACTGCCTCACCTGAAATATATTGGAAGTCAAGAAATGACAATATTTTATTATTTGAAATAACACATCCAATTCTAAGATTATAATCTCACCAGGCTGTTTCCATCATTGTTGTTGTCATGGAGGTCAGGGCGTGTTCTTAAAAGAAAACCCCGCAGACCTGGTATTTCTCCTCGACGGATGGCAATACCCAGTGTTCCACCCAGGTACGGCATGAGGCGAGGGGTCTGGAGAACAGGAGAGGTTGTCCAGGCTTCACTGGCCATCCACTGCAGGCCTGTCACATTCTGTCTCACCACCTTAACATGGCATTTTATTAAATAGGTATGTATTACATACATAAATATAAATATATATTTCAGACTTTGTAGCACGGGGTGGGTTTACATGGACAGTTTTAAACGGTTTCAAATAGGTTTGGGAGACCAAACTGATTGAAAATGCTTCATATAAATACCTCAAACTGTTTTTTTTTGCCTTTTAAAGGACAGGGTATGGAGAGAAAATGTCGAGCAAGAAATCCACCACCCCAAGATAGATTTCAAGAGAAACCTATTTACTACTGGACAGACTAAAAGATCAACATATTACACCGGCAATATATTGCATATGCACCCTGACTCCAAAAGGCTCTCTCTTCTTCTCCTGCTGCTGGATTCTAAAAGTAGGCATATGTAATGCTGCTGTTTAATAAAAGGAAATGTTATACTGTAACAGCAAAGACTGCACTCAACAATGCATTTCCATGTTTCTTTTTTGTTTTTGGCACAGCACTTCCGTGATCAATATTGTTGTAACCATTAGGCAATCACTCATGGCTACGCACATTTGTTTCATTGGTGCATGTAAACACCCCACCAGTTTACTTTGTAACCCATGTATATGCTCAAGCTGAAATCTTCAAACAGACTGATTTAAAACAAACCTATTTGAAATTGTTTAAAACCGTAAACCCACCTACTAAAAACGATTCAGTATAAAACTGAAATCACAAACCTTGGAGCAATGCAATCTAACTGTTAAGACTCATTCAAATGTGACTATACAACAACTATAATTACTGATTGTAGAAAAAAAAAATACTTGAGGATACTACAGTGCTTTTTTACTATTACAAAGTAGTTTTCAACAAACGTGCATGATAAACAAGCAAAGAGACCGACAAAAATATACCTCTTCCATCAGTTGTATCATATGTATCTGATGTGCAAACACAATGACCACACGAGCTGTGGATTTTCTAATCACATTCACAATCCTGCTTAGTTCAGCTGGGTTGTCACCCCAGGGTAAAATCTCTGTGTAGGCCAGACAACCACCCCCAGATGGACCCAGATCAGAGTGGAAAGATTGGGCAACGTGGAGTCCATAATCATCATCACTGATCAGCAGACCTGCCCAAGTCCAGCCAAAGTGTTTCAGTATCTGAATCATGGCACGCACCTACGTGAATACAGAGAGGACAGATTGGTGGGATCAGGTTGGAACAATACCTATTAATATCTACTTGTGACAATGAAATCACAATTAATCAAGTATTGTTTCCATTGTGTTATTTCTATTAAAGAGGAACTGAGCAGGATTTCTCTCGTGGCTCTGCTACAAAAAAAATAAATATAAAGCTCCACAGCAATTGTGATAGTTAACTACATGACTTGTGACTTGTTATGAGTGAGAAAGGAGGCTCTCTGCCTTCTACCTGGAGTCTCTTGGCTGAGAATCAACCTTGTAACATCATTGTAGTTACTCGGTCGCTGCCCCGGTGTCCCAGCTCTCATCTCTGCACACCGCAACACAAATGCGCTCCGTAACCCGGAATGTTTTGTTTATGACGGTTAAGACTGCACAAACACACCCGTCGTAACATTGTGTATGTTATTCTGTGTATGAAGAAGTCTTCTGCCGAAACGCGTGGGCTGTAACCCACTCAGATGTTTTATTCTATGTAGCCATCTCACAATAAAGGCTTTTTATATTACTTAAGAAGAGTGCCTTGGATTTTTCCCTTTTTTTCTTTTGCACCTATGTTCCCACCAAAGAGCACCTTCGCCATACGTTTTTGAACCTTCTGAGCACTCCGGACACTTTTTTTCTGTTTTTTTCTGTTTTGTAACATTGTGTATGTTATGTCACGTTATCCACTGCTCCATTTATTGATTTTTCGCCGGCTTCGTTGTCAATACACATGGGTGAGATGAGTGTAACCAAAACAAGCGAGCAAGCGGACTTGCATAGTTCCCCTTTAAATGTGTGTAGTTTGATTAGCAATGTAAAAAAAACAAAAAACAAACATGGTATGATGGTATGATTGATTGATATGAATTTTTTTGAATAGCCTACTGCGTATATACATTTGCATGATACCAGAATAGACTTTCACCTGAAAAACATCACTTGGTATTGTTCTAAAGAAGGATGGAAACCTTTGTCGATCACTCAGACAGGAACATGTGGCATAATAGCTCACCTGTGAAGAAACATACAATATGCACACAGTTTTGCTTCTCCTGCAAGTCAGTAGAGGCATCCAACAAATTTAAGCTATTTTAATAATTTTAAAATCTAAAGTAAAACATTAACTGCTTACCAAATAAGTTCTTGTTTGAGAAGCTCGAGCTGAGATGCAATGTACACATCCTACCACTTTAATATTTGAAATTCAGTTAGATAAGCACAGCTAAGGCTGAAAAGAGCAAACTTACAATGGGCAATCTGAATAAACCTAGCACATCAGAGGTGGCAATAGAAAATGTTGAGAGGGAATCACCGACGATCCCCAGAACCGGAGGGGTCCCCAAACAGGTCTCCTTAAGCAGAAACTGCTCCTCTCGACCACTGGCCATTGATAATGCAGCACTGAATCCAATTACAAGTGTGGCACAGTTGTCATGAAGACTGTATCCCAGAGTCACATTAGGGAGCAGGTTGAGATTTTTGTTGATTTCATCAATAGCAAAGGCCATTGTCATGGCATGTCTGAAACCTGGAGGATCAAACCTAGTACATAATATATCATTATCGTTAACGTAATGTACGTATTGTATCATTATATCATTAACCTAGTACATAATATATCATTATCGACCACAGTAATGTTCTCCAAATGAAACTCTGATGCTCCAGGAGAGAAAGACTTACCCTTGGCAGGTGAGCTGATTCGGCTCTGAAGTGAATGTCAGTTCGGGAAAAATAGAGGTATAGTGTACTTGAAACAATCCACCCAGAATCACATCACCAGGCTTGTGCATCCCATTACGATAAAAGTGTCTCCTTAATTTACAAGTTGAGAAAAATGAGGAGTCACACACGAAAAAGCAGCCAGCGAACAACATTAACTTAAGGTAGACATGCATGAAAGAGAACATGTCAGAGTTAATCCCCATGACTACCCTCCCGCCTGCATGCCTTTCTTATCATCATGTCGGTTACTTATATTAGTTTTATATGCAGGGTAATGACATGTCCGTCAGTTATTTTCATCATACTTTCACACCACCCATCAGGGCATGTGCAGCCATTTGGGGGGATGGCAAATGAATGGCAAAATATCCGTAGGCTACAGATTAGGCATACAATATCATGATGCCATCATTCAGACTACTGTACTGTGTTTTTGCTGTGGCACTGTAATACTTAAAGTCCTAATGCTTTGCCATTTGGTCCTCTTTGGGGTTCCGGCACCAAGAACAGAGAATCATGTTGGATTAAATGATCAAGTATTTTGTATCATATTTACATTGAGGAGAAAATTCAGAGGTCATGTAAGATAAAATAACAAAAATCAGCGGTAACACTTTGCAATAACCATAGTTTATAAATGGTAAATAGACCATTTATATTTTATAAATGGTAAATAGACCATTTATAAATGGTAAACAAATAGTTTACTAATGTTTAATCATAATTTATAAACAGACCAGTTGTAAATGGTAAATATACCATTTATAGATGGTGTGGTGGCCACACATGGTGACCACCTTTAACCACCTTTAAAGCTTTATTCCGGCGTAAGTGTAAACCATGGTCAAACACACCGTAACACAGAGTCCGACCCCCCCTCGAGAGATCATTTTACCCGACCGCTAGATTCACGAGTTCCACCAACTTCAGCAAAGACCGCATTATCGCCACACACGGCGCTCTGCGGATTCACTGTCTAACCGCAAAACGCCACTTTTAGCCACAAATATTGCTCAGAACTGCATCAAAGTTCATCAATAGTGCATACAGAGTCCCAGCACGTCAAACATCTGATAGCTTAGCCTGTTACCTGCACTCGGTGATCCACTCGTCAGGGCTTCCCCACCAACAAGCGGCTCCAGGAGGAGAAGTAGGTGAGTTGTATCAGCTAAAAAAAAACAAGCAAAGCTAGTGGATGTTTGACGGCTCGTACTACGTGCTGGGACCCTGTAATATACTATTGATGAACTTTGGTGCAGTTCTGAGCATTATTTGTGGCTAAAAGTGGCGTTTTGTGGTTAGACAGTGGATCCGCAGAGCGCCGTGTGTGGCGATAGTGCGGTCTTTGCTGAAGTTGGTGGAACTCGTGAATCTAGCGGTCGGGGAAATTGATCTCTCAAGGGGGGGTCTGACTCGGTGTTACGGTGTGTTTGACCATGGCTTACACTTACGCCGGAATATCGCTTTAAGTTGAGTTTGTTTTGCTTTTTCTTTTAAATAATGACACACATTTCTTTCTTTTCATAAATCACATTTATTAGCAGAAGTTGGTTAAATTGAGTGCACGCTTTTTAATTAGCTTTCTGTTGATTTATATTTTCTTTGTTTACTCACCATTTGTTTGTTTGCAGCTCCCCCTGACCTGAAAGAAGGCGGCGCCATCCGAGGTGGCCTCTTATGGAACCACAGCAATTGGGAGAGGCCAACTTGGAGGTGCCAGCGGGGGAGACTGTTTTTCTTTGAGATTTATTTAAGTTGAAGATTTGGAGTTTTAAGTTTCTGTTATAATTTGGGTATTTACATTTAGTCTGTTTAGGTTATTGGGTATAGTATTTGCTTACATTATGTTCTAATGATTAGTGTGTTATTGTAGGTTGTTTGTTCCCCCCCTATCTATTGTCTGTCGGCTAGCCGGTGTCTATCCCTACCTAGTGTGCCATTTGTCAGGTCAGTTATGTTGAGTTACCTGTTTGTTTAAGTTGACCTCAGTTATTTTGGGCCCTCCTTAAGAGTTATTATTTCCCTCAGTTCGCATTTTCATCACTATATTTTTGATATTGTTCTTTTGGAGTGATTTTGTTAATAAATTACCTTTTTTTGGACATTTACAACCTTAGTTCGCTGGTCTTTGCTGCTTGGTCCATGACAGATGGTCAATAGACAATTCTAAATGGTTAATAGACCATTTATAAATGGTAAACGGATAGCTTACTAATGTTTAATCATAATTTATTAACAGCATATTGACCTATTATAAATGGTAAATAGATCATGTTTAACCATCATTTATAATTGGCAAATAGGTAGTGTATTTATGTAAGTTAGTTGGTAATTTACCATTAACAAACAATTAAATTATGATTAATACTGTTTAATAATTATTAATGGACTATTTATTAAATGTTTATATAGGGTTTAAATATTGGTTGTAAAACATCTAGAAAGATTAAAATGTGTATCAGTGGCACTTTGTAAATGGTTAATATTTGTTTTTTAAACCATCTATAAACATTACTTAGATGGTTATTGTAAAGTTGCAACATATGTTTGTAATACTTTGTAAATGATTAATAATTGGTTTATAAACCACCTATAAACATTACTTGGATGGTTATTGTAAAGTGGTGACTTATGGCCATAATTATTTACGCTGCTTGTACTGTAAATCATCAAGTGACATTTATTTGACTTCTTTTAATGGTGATCTATAACAGAGTAATTATTTTTTGCAAAAGAATAGGGTATTGAACACATTTATGAACAGAGTCAATTACATGAAATACTGTACCACAGATAAAAATGGTGGTAGGCAAGAATGGTGGGATTAAAGCGTGGTGTTACTGCTTAACAGTTTCGACTGTGACTCCAGTCTTCCTCAGAAGCGCCATCCAACGTGTTGCTGATGTGTCATTTATCAGCTGGTCGGCTCCCGCCAAGCCGACCGTTGGATAAAAGAGGCGGGCAATGGATACCATCAACCGGAACGAGGGGAAGTACACTCTCTCGCACACCTGGGATTCCGAGCTCCAGAGACCACCCAAGGCAGGAGGGGGGGTCGGCTCGGCGGACTCTGACAGGTCCGCCAAACCGACCAGCTGATAAATGACATGTCAGCAACACGTCGGATGACGCTTCTGAGGAAGACTGGAGTCACAGTCGAAACTGTTGAGCAGGTAACACCACGCTCTCTGTTTTATTTTGGCTGAATACAAGAAATATAGACTTAAACAAACACAGACCATGGAGGCAGAGACGTGTTGGTGCCGCTCTCACTCTTCTTCGTCTTCGGTGCTTGAAGGTGCGTTACCGCCACCTGCTGGACTGGAGGGACGTTCTTCCAGTGCACTGGAGGAGTATACCTCCAGTAGATTACAAAATGGACTGCGATTAACCATGATTTAAAAAAATTAATGCTTATTGTTTTTAATTAATTGCATCGTAATTAACACATTAACTATGACAGCCCTTATAAATGGCTAAGAAAAAATATCAAAGTGCAATCCTGGGAGGGATTGCACATAGTGATGGGGGGCTTTTCTGGTCTGGTTTACTGAGAGCAGGCCTTGTTGAAGAGTCTGACAGCAGAGGGGAGAAAGGACCTGCGGTACCTCTCAGTTGAACAGCACGGGTGCAGAAGCCTGTCACTGGCGAAGCTTTCCAGGGCGGTAACGGTTTCATGTAGGGGGTGGGAGGCATTGTCCATAATTGACGACAGCTTCGTCATAGGCTACCAAAGAGCTGAAACGCATCTTGTAGCCTACGTAATAACTAGTGCCAGGGGAACAGAGCACATCTTTAATTATTTTACAATACTGTGTGTGTGTGTGTGTGTGTGTGTGTGTGTGTGTGTGTGTGTGTGTGTGTGTGTGTGTGTATGTGTGTGTGCGTGTGTGCGTTTGCCTGTGAGAGAGAGAGCGGGAGGAGGGGCTGGCTGATAGAGGTGAGAGCCAAACGCTGTTAAAGAACACTGGTCTTCAGTTCAAGACAGTACCACAATCGCCCGGCCTATGCTGAATGAGGTTGGACCCTGACGGCTGTTAATGAAACCAATCTGAGGCGCTGCGGGTGCGCGCACTACGCTCCACAGCGTGAGATGTGCGACCAGGCAGACCGATTAACATGTGTGCCTAGATCTGAAAATGCCTCTGCTCCATGGCGCTGTGCTTCGGTTCCACATGCAGTGCGACCTGCCGTCAGCACAGGTGTGTGGCAAGGTGTAGAGGGCCCGGGCAGGGATTGAAGAGTCATGCACGCTTGCCAGTCAGCCAAAGGGACATCCCTTTGGCCAAGTAGCCAGGGCGCATGATCAATAAGGAGGCATAGTGACAGGAACCTCAACTCTCACATCTCTCCCCCTCTTTTCACAAGCACGTCCTCGTGCTTCCGCGCAGGCTGCCACACATTAGGAATCCATGGACCTGCTACATGGATTCTGCCAACAACGCCAGAATGTGGCAAGGTGAGGAGGGCCCAGGTGGGGATTGAACCCCAGACTCCCGGGTAAGAGTCATGCACGCTTGCCAGACCGGAAGCAGACCGGAGATGCCCAAAAGGACATCCCTTTGGCCAAGTAGCCAGGGCGCATAATCAATTGGAGGCATAGTGACAGGAACCTCAATTGTCACACGTGGGCTATTTGGTCATATAGGATATGTCCACCTGGTGCAAACTGTCTGGTTGGGCAGGGTTTTCTGTTGGGTGGCGGACACCCACCTGTGCCTACGCAGCTGCTAGTCACAGATGTGTTGTAGAGCTATTTAATCTTTAGGGATGGGCAAAACAATTATTTTTGTAATTGAATAATCCAGCAGACAACAGAATTGCTTCCTTTTACGGTGAAATAGCCCCACAAAACTCAATTTTTATGACCGCACGGCTCACAGTATGCCCGACTATTTGGTGGCTTTTAGAGGGGCCGTGCCTATGGAGTTCGCCGCTCCCAGCACCCTCGGCGGAAAAAACGCTCTGGGCGCTTCCTTTTTTGTCGCGCTCAGAGTTTAAATCTGTTCAACTTTTGGAACAGCGCGCCGCTCATCAAGCGGCTCGGAAGTGACGGCTCGTTTGGTTACGGCAGCATTCTGAGAGAGATAGAGAGCGCATTTGGTGGACACGGCCGTTGGAGCGCTGAAAGTGCGTCAGGAGGATGCTGCCCCTAACAGTACAGTCAGGAAAAAGTCCGGCACAGACATCTACTTTGCTTCAAGCCCTGTTTTTGCACCTTGGGAGATTGGCACAATTAAAGGCAATGAAAATACCATTCTGTCGATGGCATTGACTTTTGTTTTCCTCAAGGTTATAAACTTTAAAATCATCAAAGAACACGATAACCTTAAGGCCACCATGTGTAAGAATGTGGCCAAAAACGGTTATTGCAGTGAAATTCAAAACACAGCGATCTGTTTTTTTCTCCCAGCCGTAGCGGCAGCTCAGTGGAAGCAGACCGGAGGCTGAAATGCCACAGAAGCCGCCGTGACTGGGAGAGAAAGTTAGGTGGCGCAACATGCCAACATGTAAATTAAAAATATAAACATGATTTGCAGTCTGCAAAAAAATGATTTTTAATGCAAATACTCTGGCTGTACTATTGTTGTTAGTGAGTTCATCATGTTATATGAACATTATTCCTGAGTCTCTGTGACATATTAAGAGGATTTCACAGCCAGTTGCTTTAGATTTCTTACATACTGTACCTTTAATATTATTATTATTACATCTACCTCACGGTCACATTTTCATGTTTATCATTGAACAACAAAAATAAATGATAGGCAAAATAGTAAAAATGTTGAAGACTGTTGAATAACAACTTTATTCTTTCTTATGCTCAGATGAGTTGATTACATGAAAATAAAAATACAGACAATATCATGAGTACTATTTCACGTCTTTGGGAGGGGCTCGACCCATGATAGCTTTCTTTGTGTTTCTCTCTGGTCTAAGCAGGATTATGTAACATTTGGGTCCAAACAGCGCCACCAAGAGGCCAAAACTTGAGGCCAGGATGGCAAATACCTCCACTGCATCTGCATATTTACCCGGAGAGTTGACATAAGCAGGAATAAAAGCCACCCACACAGCACAGAAGATCAACATGCTGAAAGTGATGAATTTTGCCTCATTGAAGTTGTCTGGAAGATTCCTTGCCAGAAATGCTAACAGGAAACTAAGTATAGCCAGGAAGCCAATATAACCCAGTAACACTCCAAAACCAATTGTGGAGCCAACAACACACTCATAGACTATCTTGTCATTGTGATATTGAGTGTTTTTATTCGGCATTGGTGAGGCAGAGACAATCCAACACGTACAGATTGCTGCTTGAATGCATGTAAGTACCAATACCGTGCCTCTCTGCTGCACAGCACCAAACCATTTAAGTTTGGATCCACTCCCTGGCTTAGAGGCCTTGAACACAGCCAGAACCACCATGGTTTTAACCAGGATGCACGAGACACAAAGAACAAAGCTTATGCCAAATGCTGCATGTCTCAGCTGGCATGTCCACAGTCTGGGTCGACCAATGAACAGCAGTGAACACAGGAAACATAGTTTAAGTGAGACCAAGAGCAAGAAACTGAGTTCAGAGTTGTTGGCACGCACCACGGGTGTGCTGCGATGATAGATGAAGATGCCAAGGATGACAGCACAGATGAATGTACCCAGCAATGAGGCAGTTGTCAAGCAGATTCCTAGAGGCTCATGGTAGGAGAGGAACTCTGTTTTCTTGGGAACACAGTGGTCCCGCTGCGGGCTGGACCAGAAATACTCTGGACAAATGGTGCACTCCATGGTGTCTGTGAAAAAATGTTGGATACTAATATTTATTTAGCATTTTCCCAATTTTTTCCACCGTTTCAACAAGCAGGAGTTGCTTTTTCAGCATCAGGGATATCATTGTCAGTTATTTGAAATTAGACAAAATTGCCAGACCAGCAACCTAGTCAACCTGCTCAACAACAGAAATGAATACAATCATACAATCTTTAATGGATACCAACCAGTGTCATTGCTGATCTTTCCTTCAGAACAAGGGATACAGTCAAAGCAACACACAGGTTGTCCCTTCTTCCTTGCCATACGGGTACCTGGGGGGCAGCTCTCACTGCAAATTGACTTGGGTGGCTGTAGTTGAACAACAGCAAATGTATTATCTACATCAAGTGATGCTTATATTGTGTGCATTTCTAAAGCAAATACAACAATAATAATAAAAAAAAACCTCTTTGGATTCAAAGTTCCAGAAGATTTTGTCCTCATCAAGTTTGAGCTCTTCACCTTTGAAGGGAGATTTTTTAACTTCACCCACACTTTGCACCTTTGTTCTTCCATCAGGGAGCCACTGCCAGTTCATGATATCATAGATTGGTAAGGCATCACCATTCTCATCAAACGACACTTGATCACCAAATGGTGTGGTGAAGTTGACCTTTTCCAAGTAATACATGAGCTACAAATTGGAGAAACAGATTCAACAACAGGCTCATTGGTTTGGTAAAAGTTTGATGTGCAAGACTTAGGGCCTGATCTACTAAGATCGCAGATAAGGGGCGCTAAATTGCGTGCTCCTGGTAAAAAATTGCGTGTCTGGTTAGCGCATGAAAAGGAGGTGATCTACTAAGAGTAACACTCTAAATAACAGCACACGCAGTCCGCAGTATTTAAATGAGGGTTTGCGAGTGGTGATTGTTTCCGCGGTGGACAGAGAGCTGGATGGACACAGAATTTGATCCGATGGATTAATAGAGAACTCAGGTGGGACACTCAGGAGTCAGGACACACTGACCAGAGGAATCAAAGACGGGGTGAAGACTGGGTGGCGTCTCTCAGTCTCGGACCCGCAGCTGGGCAGCAGGAGAGGAAAGGAGAGGAGCGCATAAGAGGAGAGACGTGTGGCGCGCATAACGGCGCTTAAATTAAATTACTACAGTTTGCTGGAATGACCGGGATGCGAGGAAATGCAGAGATGTAAGAGCTTTTGCCCTGGCAGGTATTAAATCAATAAAAGAAAAAAAAAGCTGTGTCAGATAATACTCGCCTTTCAAACGTATAAATAAAAACGCAAAAAACTTCCACCGCAATCTGTTTCAGGTTTGTTAAATCAGGCTGCGTGTGCTAAACAAATCTATTTGCATCTTCTCCTCCCAATATTTTGCACGTTGTGGCAGAAATGCCCATATTTGCATATTCATCAAGGCCGACGCGCTAAATACATCACGCATGCTTTTTTGCCCGTTTGAGAGACGCAATCCTCAGTGCACCGGGTTGGTAGATCAGCTTGCACATTTTTTTGCGGGTGACATCGTGTTTGCACACGTTTTAGTACAAGCAAACCTTTAGTAGATCAGGCCCTTTATGTATTAAGTTAATTTTGACTTAAAAAGAATTGTCCCGGAAGTATAAGGTTTTAATACTGAAAGTGTGTGCCCCCCTAACAGCCACTCTCTTTTAATGTGAAGCTACATCTAGCATTACATGGTATGAAAAAAAAACGGTGACTTAATGCTGCGTTCGATTGCACTCGGAACTTGGAACGATCCCGGTCGGAAATTCTGACTTCCGAGGTAAATGCGTTTCATTGCGCAACCTCGGAAAACATGGCGGGCCACAGTAAGCTGATGTCTTTCCAGCATCAAAAAGTTCTGCTGGGGAAGAACATTAGCTGCTTGGGGGAGAGAGAGAAAGAGAAACGCCACTCCTGCCACACACAGTCTTGAACACACCAGAGAGGGGAATCCTGCATGTGTAACAGCGGGCCGTGCAGATTATATTCCCTTTTCCACAACTTCTCCCTTCTAGGTTGGAAAATAAATAGCCTAAATAAATAAATACCTCTCGCGGTGTGCGACGCCATATTGCTGTGACGTAATTCCGACCAACTCGGGCTGCTTGGATCCAACCCGAGTTCCAGAGTCGGAGTTCTGACTTCAAGGGCCGTTCTATTGCTTTTTTCCGAGTTGGAGGTCGGATCTTTCCGAGTTCCGAGTGCAATCGAACGCAGCATAAGTGACAAAGTCCTCTAATGGCTGTAGTAGTTGAAAAGAAAAAAAGGATGGAAGTCAGGTTGTGTTATGGGACAACAAAGTCTCCACAGTGAGGAAGGTGAAAATGGACAGTTACTTACACGTCTAATCATGGTTATCTGAGCAGGGCTAAGTCTTCCCTGCATTACTCAATAAAGATGAGAAATATATTATCTAAATAACACACAAAGGATTGTTAAAAGTTTTAGTGAAACCTAGTGGCAACAGCACCAAATAGAAGTAAAACACAGGATATCTCTGAATGGGCTAATTCTTTGCAGCTCGAGGGCATCAAATCTGCTGTTATTCATTTTCCAAGTGTAAATAAATGACAGGTATCATGTCCCACCCTTGTCATTTGGCTGATTTCATTTAGCCAAGACTACTGTTTTCAGACCAATGACTGGAACCGAAGACATAGTTGTATTGTTGTGGGAGGGGAAAGCCAGAAAACAACTGGTGCTAGCATCAAAGATACTCCACTTCTGTAACCCGTCTTTGCTAGCACGAACCAGGTGGAGTATCTACAATGGGTTCTAGTTTCCTTTGGAGGATTTCACGCGTGAGTCACAGGAGAGGCACGCAGATTTTTTTTGAAGGAGTAATTGTGTTTTCACCAGAAGCTGCAATGTGCCCAAACAACCGCCAGGTGGCATCTGTGAGCAGCAAGACGCCTCTATAAGACAGCAGCACAGAGCAGTAAACATGAATGGGGAATGCAATATAATAATAATACTGTATAGTTTTTCAATGAGATAAATGTAATGATGGCAGCTACAGTATACGTCTCACTCTCTTTTTCGGTCCTCAGTCTCGTCAACTCCAAATACACCTGTGTTTTTAAAATGAGCAAACGACTAGTAGTGCCGCAGATTTCTCATCCCCACCTTGTTTGATTGAGAGTGTTTCTGGATGATTTCTCGTGAATGAACGGGCAACGGCCTGTGTCACTTTCGGGCTGGGTGATAAAACAAAGGATGTCTTCAAACCACAATGCCTCTGGATAGAAGCTCTTACTTAAAAAAGTATTGATTTTACCCAAATCTTTGGCTACACCTTACCTTTGTGTCACACCTAGGCAAACCCTTGACACGACATAAAAAAAGGAAAAAAAAACTGACAGTTTTCTGCATCTACATAATTCTATAAATGCTATTAGATTACAGGGGCACATCACCTTTGTGGTCCTTTGGTTGAAGGGTTTGTCAAAATGTGATTTCCAGTATGCGTTGAGTAAATTGATATCTCACCTGCCAGTGCTCCAGTGTTTGTAAAGTGGCACAGCTGTTCCCACTGAAAGGCCCTGTACCTGGCTTACAGTGCAGCATGTCATCAAGAGCATATGCCAGAGCATACACAGCCTTGTAAATATTATACTCTGGCCTGAGTTGTGAGACATCCAAGAAGTCAGTCTCCACACTCTCTAGCTCTTCCTGTCCAGTGCATAATGCTCCCCCCGCTTCCACCCAGCCTGCTGGAGCTGGTGCAAACCTACAATTAAAAGTATATTCCCAAAACTGGATCACCTGAAATGCATTAAAAATGACGTGTTAAAACCAGTTACAACAATATGTCATTCGTGTAATTCAAATTATTGTACGATAAAGATTTACCATGCTATTTTCATAGCCATTGTTGTGATGTTGTTCCGGATTAACTCTCAACAGGAAGTCCCGGAGCCCTGTTATATGCCCACGGCGGATAGCAATGCCCAGTGTGCCACCCAGGTATGGCATGAAAGCAGGAGTGTGGAGTCCATCAACTAATGTCCAAGCTTCACTGGCAATCCATTGCAGGCCTGTAACATTCCTCTTCACCACCTGTGTATCGTATTACAGCAGCCTTTTAAGACTTTTGTGAAACTATTTTACATAGTCTACATTGTGCAATAAATTACAGACCATTAATTCATTTAAACCTGATTATCTTAAGCAGCAGCAGCTTTGCTGAAAGAAGCTAAACTGAACTTTAATATGTATACGACCTGTGCCTATAGGTCCACAGAAAAGTATAAATATGAGGATGAATCTTGCATGTATTTATGACGAGTAAAAAACAACAACAAATAAACATTTTCCAAACGAGAGTCCTCACAAATTCCAAATAAGTCTACTATTCTTAATGAACCAAATCTGGTGATTTAAAAATCCACAAATTGGAAAAAATGGCATATGAATAAATAGTTTCAGAGGAAGATAAAAAAAAGATTGGATAGTCAAGCTTTAGATTTATAAATGTAAATGCCTTTTCATTCTCCAACCTCTTCCATCAGTTGAATCATGTGCATCTGATGTGCAAACACAATGACCACACGAGCTGTTGATTTTGTTATCACATCAACAATCCTCTTGTATTCATTTGGATCACTGCCCCAGGGCAAAATCTCTGTGTAGGCCAGACAACCTCCACCAGATGTACCCAGGTCAGATTGGAAGGATTGGGCAGCATGAAGTCCGTAATCATCATCACTAACCAGCAGACCAGCCCATGTCCAACCAAAGCGTTTCAGAATCTGAATCATAGCACGAACCTGAGTGAATACAGACAATATCAGGTTATAGCCTAGAATTTTCTTTTAATTGTTGCTCCATTATACATAAAGTTTCATTAATGATAGAGAAAGTAAATAATGTTGTATGCACACAATAGGTGTTTGACAGGAGATCATTTTCAAGTACTAGGGATATACGCAGCCCTCATTTTGCTAGTGGTGTTTCACCTGGAAAGCATCACTTGGGATTGTCCTAAAGAAGGATGGAAACCTTCGCCGATCGCTCAGACAGGAGCATGTGGCAAAATAACTCACCTACAATGAAGCACATATAAGGCAGGCATATTGGACTCATCTTGTGCAAATTAGAGGAGATAGTCAAAATATTTTAATTAATTTGAACATTTATATTAAAGAAAATGAAAAGAAACTTACAATAGGGAGTTTGAATAAGCCCAGAACATTAGACGTGGCAATAGAAAATGTTGAGAAGGGATCACCCACAATCCCCAGAACTGGAGGGGTCCCTGAACAGTTGTCCTGAGGCAAAAACTGCCCCTCACGACCACTGGTCAATGACAATGCAGCACTGAACCCAATACCAAGTGTGGCGCAGTTGTCATACAGACTGTATCCCAGAGTCACATTAGGGAGCAGAATAGAGTTGTTGTTTATCTCATCAATAGCAAAGGCCATGGTCATGGCATGCCTGAACCCTGGGGGGTCAAAACTAATACACAAAATACCACTCTTAAGAATCAAAAGCTCATAAAACATCAAGAATAATATCTTATGTGTGTCAGACTTACCCTTGACAGCTGGGCTGATGTGGCTCTGACGTGAATGTCAGCTCAGGAAAGACAGAACTATAGTGGACTTCAAACAGCCCACCCAGAATTACATTACCAGCCTTGTGAATCCCATTAAGATTAAATTGTCTCCATAATTTACAAGATGGAGAAAGAAAGAAAGACTCAGAGAAGAAAACGGATGTAGAAATGAAGATGCGAGAGAGACACAAAAGCAAATGTCTTACAAGTAAGGCCCTCATAACTGCTCTTCTTCTTTCACTCCTGTATCTACTCTTCATGCACAGGTTACCTAATTTTATATGCAGGGCTATATGTCATCCTCTTTTGTCATTGTGTAATTGTTCACACCACCCATCAAGGCATGGACAGAAGCGGGGGATGGGCTTCATACATATTTCCAAAAAACTTGACACATCAACATTGCACTATTGGTCTGATGTATAAAAATAGTATTCTTACATTCATTCCTATTGTTCACATGACAGCATAACACAAAATGTTTTCAAAATTTCAGTGTTTGAGATAAAATTCTGATATTTGCCAAACTTCATCGACCATGACTCTGAAATATTGTAATTTTTTTCAGGTAGATTGAAAATGTACTAAGCAAGAATTGGCTGGTATATATTTACAGTACCGTTTACAGTCAAGCATCAAAGTCGTCTTTTTTTTCAGTTTTTTAAAAAAGTGATAGACTGATAGTACTGAGTTTAAGTGTACAAAGGTTTTTGCAGTGAAAGTTGCTAAACTGTAGCACGTATGGTTGGTTTGGTAGGAATTTAAAAAAAATGTAAATGCTTATTGTGGCCCTCACACTAGAAATACTGACATGTCCTGTACATCTGGCATGGGACTGGAGCTTTGTGTAAAGTTTGGTGATTTTTCATGTGTGGGAAGTAGGATTTCCTAGGAAGAAGAAAAAGAAGAATACTGGGAAACGCTGCCTGGCCCCTTATTATGTAATGCAGTAGAAAAGTTCAGGTCCAAAAATGCATGCGCGCTTTGCTGACTTAGTGTGAACAACTTAACTATGTTCATTTCTCTGTCAACACTCACTAATTGTTGTTAGAAACAGGTAGGGAAGAACACTGATGCATTTGGTAATCAAGTTTTCAGGGCTTTCCCATAACTCCTGAAGCTGGCGGATATAAACCAGGCAAAACTAACAGGTGTTTGATGCCTCAAATTAGGTATGTGCCGGGACCCCATTTGGACTGAAGTAGGTGCTGTTCTATGGCTATGAGTGGCAATCTCTCGAGGGGTTGTTCTACTCAGTCTCACAGTGCATTAGACCATGTATTACATTTACGCCAGAATATCCCTTTAAGACTAATCGGTAACACTTTACAATAAGGTACACAAAAAAAGAGTAGTTAATGAGGAACTAATTAAGAACTAATGAGGAACTAATGGGTAGTTAGTGAGGAATTGAGGTACACAAAATTACAGTAGTTACTGAGGAACTAAGGTACACAAAATTACAGTAGTTACTGAGGAACTTCTGATTAATTAACCATTAGTTAATGGTCAGTTCTTCTGGAATCCCTGATCAAATTTCAGAGGAGTAGTTACTGAGGAACTAACAAGTAGTTAGTTAGGGAACTGACATACACAAAATTAGAGTAGTTACTGAGGAATTACCGATTAATTAACTATTAGTTAATGGTCAGCTCTTCAGGAACCCCAGATGAAATTTCAGAGTAGTTACTGAGGAACTAAGGCACACAAAATTAAAGTAGTTACTGAGGAACTACTGATTAATTAACTATTAGTTAATGGTCAGTTCTTCAGGAATCCCTTATCAAATTCCAGAGGAGTAATACTGAGGAACTAATGAGGAACTATTAATGAACAGTTTTTCATTAACTCATGATCAAATTTCATAGATAGTTAATCACAACTCGCTAATAAGTTGTTACTTCATCAGTACAGAATCATTACTCAATAACCGGTCCAGTAGATAACCTTCATGACCTAAAGTGACACATAATGAGTATTTTTTCATTTCTTCATCTTCATCTTTAAAATTAGTAGTTCCTTTAAAAAATCACAGACAGCAGGATTCTTGAGAAGATTTTATTCATTAATTTCAGACCACATACACTTTAATATGACCATCCATGTTGCCTTTGAAATAAATACAGGAACAGAATTGGTAGGCTAAATGAATGTATCATGGGGGTAAAGTTGTTTGAGGGTTACAAAATTTAGAATAGTTATTTACTATGAAACAAATTCGGAATGAATGAGGAACTCAATATTAGTTAATGGCGAGTTCTTCAGTAATTTCTTATCAAATTACTGAGTAACTAAATACTACTTAATCATTAGTTACCCCTTTTGTAACCAAAATGAGTAGGTAATGAGTACTGAATCATTACTTAATCATTACTTACCTTTTTTGTGTACCTTATGGTAAAGTGAGAAACCAAAATGAGTAGGTAATGAGTACTGAATCATTACTGAATCATTAGTTAGCCTTTTTGTGTACCTTATGGTAAAGTGAGAAACCAAAATGAGTAGGTAATGAGTACTGAATCATTAGTTACCATTTTGTGTACCTTATGGTAAAGTGAGAAACCAAAATGAGTAGGTAATGAGTACTAGACCATTACTGAATCATTATTTACCATTTTGTGTACCTTATGGTAAAGTGAGAAACCAAAATGAGTAGGTAATGAGTACTAGATCATTACTTAATCATTACTTACCCTTTTGTGTACCTTATGGTAAAGTGAGAAACCAAAATGAGTAGGTAATGAGTACTAGATCATTACTTAATCATTACTTACCCTTTTGTGTACCTTATGGTAAAGTGAGAAACCAAAATGAGCAGGTAATGAGTACTAGATCATTACTGAATCATTACTCACACTTTTTGTGTACCTTATGGTAAAGTCAGAAACCAAAATGAGTAGGTAATGAGTACTGAATCATTAATGAATCATTATTTACCATTTTTGTGTACCTTATGGTAAAGTGAGACATCAATATGAGTAGCTAATAAGTTATGAATCATTACCTACTCATTAGTTACTATTTTTATATAAGGTACACAAACATTACAGTAGTTACTGATGAACTAATGAGGAACCAAAATAATCATTTGCCTCCATGTGCACAAAATAACTTTTGTCTTCACAGGAATGGTAATTCAGCACTCCAGTTGGATATTGTCTTTTGATTAAAATAGATATAAAAGGAGATAACTTACATGATTGTTTATGTGATAAAAGCAGTTGAAAATAATTTCATTTAAGTAAAAGGAAAGGTAGCCTAACTGTATTTTATTTTCTTCCTCTCATAGCTCTTACGGTGTGACTGCAACTGAATATGGTCCATGGGAATTAAAGAATGTGAACCATCAATTGACCACCATTAAGCTGGGGATGCTACACACTTGTTATTTTTTATTAGGCAATTATTTCATTTTCTTGTGTGTGCACTTTTTTCTTTTGGTGTACCTGTACAGGTAAAATCTTATTTTGGTTCCTGTGAAGACAAAAGTTATTTTTGTGCACATGGAGGCAAATGATTATTTTGGTTCCTCATTAGTTCATCAGTAACTACTGTAATGTTTGTGTACCTTACATGAAAATAGTAACAAATGAGTAGATAATGATTCATAACTTATTACCTACTCTTATTGATGTCTCACTTTACCATAAAGTACACAAAAATGGTAAATAATGATTCATTAATGATTCAGTACTCATTACCTACTCATTTTGGTTTCTGACTTTACCATAAGGTACACAAAAAGGGTAAGTAATGATTCAGTAATGATCTATTACTCATTACCTACTCATTTTGGTTTCTCACTTTACCATAAGGTACACAAAAAGGGTAAGTAATGATCTAGTACTCATTACCTACTCATTTTGGTTTCTCACTTTACCACAAGGTACACAAAAGGGTAAGTAATGATTCAGTAATGATCTAGTACTCATTACCTACTCATTTTGGTTTCTCACTTTACCATAAGGTACACAAAAGGGTAAGTAATGATTAAGTAATAATCTAGTACTCATTACCTACTCATTTTGGTTTCTCACTCTACCATAAGGTACACAAAAGGGTAAGTAATGATTCAGTAATGATCTAGTACTCATTACCTACTCATTTTGGTTTCTCACTTTAACATAAGGTACACGAAAATGGTAAATAATGATTAATTAATGATTCAGTACTCATTACCTACTCATTTTGGTTTCTCACTTTACCATAAGGTACACAAAATGGTAAATAATGATTCAGTAATGGTCTAGTACTCATTACCTACTCGTTTTGGTTCCTCACTTTACCATAAGGTACACAAAAAGGCTAACTAATAATTCAGTAATGATCCAGTACTCATTACCTACTCATTTTGGAATTTGATAAGGGATTCCTGAAGAACTGACCATTAACTAATGGTTAATTAATCACAAGTTCCTCAGTAACTACTGTAATTTTGTGTACCTTAGTTCCTCAGTAACTACTGTAATTTTGTGTACCTCAATTCCTTACTAACTACTCATTAGTTCCTCATTAGTTCTTCATTAGTTCCTCATTAACTAACTCAGCTTCACACAAGGGTCTGGACACGAGGGAAATGCAAACTCCTTCACGGGAGCAAAAAATAATGAACCAATCAGGATCGCTGGGCGGGACTTTCGATTCAAACAGCAATGGCGGCTCACAGCGAGGAGTCGTGCGTTGGCATTGATTCTGCTATTTCAACTGTTTTGTCGAATCTATCGAATATTAATTATTTTAAAGATGAACAGAGAAAGGTTTTGAAGACATTTATTGGTGGCAAGGATGTTTTCGCTCTTCTTCCGACCGGGAAGTGGCAAGTGGTTTATCCAATCACATACAAGGATTTTTTTTACAAGGCCCCGCCTTCTGAAATACATTGCCTATGGAGCAGTCCCAGACCCTTGTGTGGAGCTCAGCGTAGCTTTGCAGAATTACAAGGGTCTGGCGAGAGTCAGGCTACAAGAGTATAAGAACAGGGACCAGTTGTTTCACTGACTTCTCAGTTAAACTTAATCTCTTCAAATATGAAATGCTCCAGGTGCCAGAAATAAAATAAAAAATGCTTAGGCTACTGTATATCACTGAACATGAAATATTGTCGATGTTAACCCAAGCTGTCATCTTATTTGTTGACTTTGATTTATTAACAACTTTCTGTTCAGTGTCCTGTAAAAACGTTCAGTAACTGAATGACAAAAAATATTTGAGGTCATTCTTTCATTATGACAGGGAAATAATTTACTGTGTCATTTGTGTCGATTGTTTGTCTAAATTGTTTTTATTTCATTGTTTTTTTTGTTTGTATATTTTTTGTGATTGCTTGTGCTTTTTTGCTGTCATTAGCCTCTGTAAAGCACTTTGATGGAAAGTGCTCTATTAATAAATGTATTATTTCATGAGAAGATGACATTTAAAATAAATGCTGAAAGCAATTAATTGTTATTTACTAGAGTTAGTTTTTTATGATTTAGGGGTCCCTCGACCCATGATGGCTTTCTTGGTGTTTCTCTCTGGTCTCAGCAGGATTATGTAACATTTGGGTCCAAACAGCGCCACCAACAGGCCAAAACTAGAGGCCAGGATGGCGAATACCTCCACTGCATCTGCATATTTACCCGGAGAGTTGACATAAGCAGGAATAAAGGCCACCCACACAGCACAGAAGATCAGCATGCTGAAAGTTATGAATTTAGCCTCATTGAAGTTGTCTGGAAGATTTCTTGCCAAGAAAGCTAGCAGGAAGCTAAGTATAGCCAGTAAGCCAATGTAACCAAGTAACACTGCAAAACCAAATGTGGACCCGATTATACACTCATAAACTATCTTGTCATTGTGATATTGTGTGTTTTTATGAGGCACTGGTGAGGCAGAGACAAGCCAAGAAATGCAGATTGCCGCTTGAACAGAAGTAAGAACCAGTACTGTCCCTCTCTGCTGCACAGCACCAAACCACTTCAGACTGGCTCCACCTCCTGGCTTGGAGGCCTTGAACACAGCCAGAACCACCATAGTTTTAACCAGGATGCATGAGACACAAAGAACAAAGCTTATGCCAAATGCTGCATGTCTCAGCTGACATGTCCACAGTCTGGGTTGACCAATGAACAGCAGTGAACACAGGAAACATAGTTTCAGTGAGACCAAGAGCAAGAAACTGAGTTCAGAATTGTTGGCACGCACCATGGGTGTGCTGCGATGATAGATGAAGATGGCCAGCACAACAGCACAAATAAATGTGCCCAACAATGAAGCGGTTGTCAAACAGATTCCCAGAGGCTCATGGTAGGAGAGGAACTCTGTTTTCTTGGGAACACAGTGGTCACGCTGGGGACTGGACCAGAAATCTTCTGGACAACTGGTGCACTCCATGGAGTCTATGAAGATAGGGATGACTCACTTTTTTCAACAATTTCCTTATTTAACTGTTTTACCTTTTGATGACAATTTTCGGTTCTCATGATAATTGTTACTGTCCACACAGGTGTAATCATCCTGAAAGACTCTTGAATGCAATGTGATATTCCATGATATAACCATGAAAAAATTAAACTGATACCAACTTGTCACATTGCTGAACATGCCCTCCGAACAAGGAACACAGTCAAAACAGCACTCGGGTTCCCCCTTCTTTCTGGCCATGCGGGTACCTTGAAGACAGCTCTCACTGCACACTGACTGGGGAGGCTGAAAGAATTGTGGGAGTTATATTATAATAGTCATTGTACACTATTTATTGCTGGTTTTGTTATGCAATACTAATTTAGGAACAAATATAAATGGGAACAACCTGTTTGGAGTCAAAGTTCCAGAAGATTCTTTCTTCATGAAGTGTTAGCTCTTCACCTTTAAATTGAGACTTCTGAACAACTCCTACATTGTGAACTTCAGTTCTTCCATCAGGGAGCCACTGCCAGTTCATGACATCATATATTGGTAAGGCATCACCATTCTCGTCAAATGACACTTGATCACCAAAAGGTGTGGTGAAGTGGACCTTTTTCAAGTAATACATTAGCTACAATTGGGTGAGATTAATTACAAATAATAACTGTGAAACTTGAGAAACCAATGTACCATTTGTGATGGCTTGTATAATTTCACGTATTGTGTGGTAGATTTCCTTGATTTAGTATACTAATTATAAAATGCACTGCACTTAAAAATGAATATCTAATCAACCCGTTGTCTTTACAAACAATTTTGTCTCGCAATTACTAGGATTTGAGTTATGGTCTTCTACTCAAGATTATGACATTAACACCTGGGCTACTGATACCTGTCCCTTTTCCACAATATCTATTACTGGAACACCTTAACTGGTTGATTGTAAATTGGTTTCTCACCTGCCAGGGTTCCAGAGTTTGCAAAGTGGCACAGCTGTTCCCACTGAAAGGCCCTCTCCCTGGCTCACAGCGCACCATGTCATCAAGAGCATACGCCAGGGCGTATACTGCCTTGTAAATGTTGTACTCCGGCCTAAGGTTAGACACATCCGAAAACTCAGTCTTCACATTCTCTAAATCTTCATCTCCAGTGCATAATGTTCCTCCAGCTTCTATCCAGTCTCTTGGAGCTGGAGCAAATCTACACTGAAATGTGTATTCCCAAAACTGCCTCACCTGCAATATATTGGAAGTCTTAAAAGAAATTACAATATTGTATTATTTGAAATAACACATTTGATTGTAAGATTATAATCTCACCAGGCTTTTTCCATCATTATTGCTGTCATAAAGGTCAGGATGTGTTCTTAAAAGAAAATCCCGCAGTCCTGGTATTTCTCCTCGACGGATGGCAATGCCCAGTGTTCCACCCAGGTACGGCATGAGGCGAGGGGTCTGCAGAACAACAGCTGCTGTCCAGGCTTCACTGGCCATCCACTGCAGGCCTGTCACATTCTGCCTCAACACCTTAACATAGCATTTCATTACCAGTTTATATATGTAATAGATATACACATAGATTTCAGAATTTACTCAGTAACACTGAAAACTATTTAATATAAAACTGAAATCAAAGACCTTGGACCAATAGTAAATAGTAGTAGTACATAGTAATCTACCTGTTGAAATGTAGATAATCTCTACAGTATAGTTACTGATTTTAGACAAGACAATTCTTTGTAGTTTTCTACACTGACAAAGGTGCATGATAAACAAGCACAGGAGAGACTGAAAAATAGATACCTCTTCCATCAGTTGGATCATATGTATCTGATGCGCAAACACAATGACCACACGTGCTGTGGATTTTCTCATCACATCCACAATCCTGCTTAGTTCAGCTGGGTTGTCACCCCAGGGTAAAATCTCTGTGTAGGCCAGACAACCACCACCAGATGGACCCAGGTCAGAGTGGAAAGATCGGGCGGCGTGGAGTCCATAATCATCATCACTGATCAGCAGACCTGCCCAAGTCCAGCCAAAGCGTTTCAGTATCTGAATCATTGCACGCACCTACGTGAATACAGAGAGAACAGATTGGTGGGATCAGGTTGGAACAATCTTATCTACTCATATCTACCTGTTACACTGAAATCACAATGAATCAATTAATTGTTTCCAGTGTGTAATTTATTTTAAAGGCATGTAGTTGCATCAATAAAGTACAAAAGAAATGTGGTATGGTTGCTTAAAAGACTTGTTTTACTGGACATAATTTTTGATTTTTTCATTTTCGCATGATACCAGAATAGACTTTCACCTGAAAAGCATCACTTGGTATTGTTCTAAAGAAGGATGGAAACCTTTGCCGATCACTCAGACAGGAACATGTGGCAAAATAGCTCACCTGTGAGGAAACATACAATATGCACACACATTAGCCTCTTATGCAAGTCAATAGAATCATCCAAACAATTTGACCTATTTTTAATAATTCATAATTTTAAAATCTAAAGTAAAACATTAACTGCTTACCAAATGAATTCCTGTTGGAGAAGCTCAAGCTGAGATGCAATGTACACATCCTACCACTTTAATATTTGAAATTCATTTAGACAAGCACAGCTAAGGCTGAAGAGAGGAAACTTACAATGGGCAATCTGAATAAACCTAGCACATCAGAGGTGGCAATGGAAAACGTTGAGAAGGAATCACCGACGATCCCCAGGACTGGAGGGGTCCCCAAACAGGTCTCCTTAAGCAAAAACTGCTCCTCTCGACCACTGGCCATTGATAATGCAGCACTGAATCCAATTACAAGTGTGGCACAGTTATCATAAAGACTGTATCCCAGAGTCACATTAGGGAGCAGGTTGAGATTTTTGTTGATTTCATCAATAGCAAAGGCCATAGTCATGGCATGTCTGAAACCTGGAGGGTCAAACCTAATGCATAATATACCATTATTAAATACTGCAGATTATTGTTCTCCAAATAAGATTATTATGCTCCAGGAGAGAAATACTTACCCTTGGCAGCTGAGCTGATTTGGCTCTGAAGTGAATGTCAGCTCAGGAAAAATAGAGGTATAGTGTACTTCAAACAATCCACCCAGAATCACATCACCAGGCTTGTGCATCCCATTAAGATAAAATTGTCTCCTTAATTTACAAGTTGAGAAAAATGAGGACTCACACACGAAAAAGCAGACAGAGAACATTAACTTCAGGTAGACATACATGAAAGAAAATGTGTTTGAGTTTATTGCCATGACTACCCTCCCACCTGCATGCCTTTCTTATCACCATGTCGGTTACTTAGTTTTATATGCAGGGAAATGACATGTCCGTCAGTTATTTTCATCATACTTTCACACCGCCCATCAGGGCAGGGCCAGCCATTTGGGGGGATGACAAATGCATGGCAAAGTATCAGTAGGCTACAGAGTAGAAACAGAAAATCATAATGCAATCATTCGGACTATGTAGCCTAGTCCTAATGCTTTGCCTTTAGAGTCCCTGTGTCAAAAACAAAACAAATCATGTTGAATTAAATGACTATGATCATGTATTTTGTATCATATTTACATAACGGAGAAAATTCAGAAGTTATGTAAAATAAAAGAACAACAAAACAGACAAACAAAAAAACTGCAATGGAAACAGTTTTATCACACTAATGCTGCTTGTGAGTGCGTCTTGTAACATATTAGCTTCCTCTCCAGATATGTTTTTATACTATTTAAGAACATTCTACCATGATTAATATTTTGTTTGACATGGTTTTCCCACACTTCAGTCAGACAACTTTATGATTAAAAGTGTTAAAAGCTTTATTATACATTTGAGTTTGGTGTCAAGGCTCTGACTTCCTCACTCCCTGAGAATAGGATTTCATTAAAGCATATGGGAGTGAGCGACTATCTTAACCCGGAGGCTACAGGTGGATGCTGGGGTGGTGATGGGGCAGAAAATAGGGTAGAGCTGTGAGATCATAGCAAAGAGGATGATGGGTAACCCATCTTAAATAGACCGCCAAATTGAGAGGGTGTGTATGATGTCATGACAGTGATGCAGCACAGCTCGAGTTGGCTGTTTGAACTAGCTTGCAGGCTTTGCTCCATTTATTTCCTCATTGAAATGTAAGCTAACCTTAATTGAGCATGGACAACAGCTGATGAATGAGACAGTCTGGCCTATCTCCTTGTCTATTTTATAGACTTGAAGTTTTAAGGCTCCTGTTTGTTTGTTTTTAACAGTTGACAACATGTAATAATGTGTATCTCTGATAATGACACGATACAACGTGGGAAAAGCTGGGCAGAAAAGGAGCCAGATTGCATTTTTTGACAACATTTAAAAGGACATAAAGACATAAGGACATACATTTGTTAATGTATTGCTACAACGAAATTATGTTGGCACTCAAAAACAACACGGTGTACCAGTTATTGCTAAGTGATGCTGAGTTACATTGTTATTAAAGAGGCAGGTAAGGTTCAATGCCTTGCTGCACCACATCAAAGGGAAAGTTTACTCTCTCACTTTTCTTTTTTCTGATGTAGGTGCTCTTTACAGTGTATGATACGGTCAGACGTACAGCTTGTGAACAGGCAAGGCAGGAAACTGCTTGGGGCCCGAGCCGTTAGGGGGCCCCCGGGGGTTGGGGCTCGAGGGCAGTTTTATCTACAGAAATATCTCAAAATGCACTACCCGCAGTGACCGCACCCCCCTCCCCGTATCGTCGATTTGCAATGACATCTCATTAGGAAACCCCATGACATTCTCCTGGTCCCATCTAATGTTAACCTGTTGTTATTGAACACATGTTAATAGTTTAACTGGGAGACACTTGAATAGCAGCTTGTTAGCTTCAGACCAGTGGTGACCACGCTACTTCACGTTTTTGTTTAGTTAGTTAGTGGGTGGGACTGCACTAGAGTCGGTCCGACCGACCCTTGGACTGAGGGACGCAGTGCGTGGGGTAAAAACGAAACTTATCAGCCAGCGCATCCAGCATTTCCCATTAATAAACACAACATTTAATAGGCTATTTGGAGCTTCAATACAGCTGGGAAGTTTTCCTCCTTCTTCTGTTTTTGGCGTATATGTGTAGCCATGATACAGTGCCACACAAGCTCCACACAGGCCTGGTATATGTACTACAGCATTGTGAGATATTTTCAGTGGATCCGTGTGTACTAGGGTTGTATATCTCCACCAATGAGGCCGATTCGATATGCATCTCGATACGCTGCCAACGATGCGATACATTAACGATACACTGAAGCTCCTGTCGATACGATGCGATACGATGCGATACGATTCACTCCTATTCACGATACGATGCGATTCAAAAATGATTTCATAACGATATGACTTAATTACAAAGAGATTTGGTCCGATATGATGTATCAGTTGTATAAGTTTGGTACAGTTGTGATAGGAGAGTTTCTTAGCCCACATCAGGTTTCTTACCTCAATACCAGTATTCTGTTTAACTCTCTGTATCAATTTGAGGGATTTTTATGGGTCAAACAACTCATATTTGAAAGGATACCTTTCAGTATAGGCTACCTTTCTATATTCTATAGGCTAGAGCTTTTTGCTCAAAAATAAATGCTAGACTTATACAAATGAAATCCAGCCCAATCATCACCTGGGCTTATAATAAATAAATAAATAAATAAAAAATCACCTGGGCTTATAGCAAGGCCAAAACCACGGTGTAGACATTGGGGGGGACCAAATGACAAATAAGGTCCGGAGTTTCATACTTTTTTTTAATGAGACTGGGGGGTGGGGTATTTCCCACAATCTATGATATTCATTTTTGAAAATTGTTTAGAACATGGTGTGAGGACTCTCTCCCTGCTCCATCCCTCCATCCCTCTATCCTTCCTCTCTGCTCCATCCCTCCTCTCTGCTCCATCCCTCTATCCTTCCTCTCTGCTCCATCCCTCCACCCATCCCATCCTTCCACCAGTTGAAGCAGAACCGGTTCCAGAACCAGTTCAGAACTGGAACCGGATCGGTACCAGAATCGGTACCAGTACCAGAACCGATTCCAGAACCAGTACCAGAACCAGTACCAGAACCGGTACCAGTACCAGAACCGGTAGCATAATCGGTACCAGAATCAATACCAGAACCGGTACCAGTACCAGAACTGGTTCCAGAACCGGTACCAGTACCAGAACCGGTTCCAGAACTGGTACCAGAACCAGTACCAGAACCGGTACCAGTACCAGAACCGGTAGCAGAATCGGTACCAGAATCAATACCAGAACCGGTACCAGTACCAGAACTGGTTCCAGAACCGGTACCAGTACCAGAACCGGTTCCAGAACTGGTACCAGAACCAGTTCAGTTCAGCAGAACTGGTACCAGAACCAGTTCAGAACCGGAACCGGACCGGTACCAGAATTGGTACCAGTACCAGAACAGATTCCAGAACCAGTACCAGTCCCAGAACCGGACCTGTACCAGAACCGATACCAGTACCAGAACTGGTACCAGTACCAGAACCAATAACAGAACCGATTCCAGAACCGGTACCAGAACCAGGACCAGAACAAGTACCAGAATCGGTACCAGAACTGGACCGGTACCAGAACCGGTACCAGTTCCGGAACCGGACCGGTACCACAACCGGTACCAGAACTGGTACCAGTACCAGCCTCTGTTTCACCAGCAGCAGCACCAGGTCTGGGTCCAGTACCAGTCAAAGCTCAGTCAAAAAGAAGCTGGTGCTGGTTCCAGTTCTGAACTGGTCCATCCCTCCTCTCTGCTCCACCCCGAGAGAGAGAGAGAGAGAGTGTCCAGGGATGACAGGAGTGTTCAGGATCCAGTTTAAAAGTTTTCCCCACCAGAATCTCAAAGCCGAACTTTGGAGCATTATTTATCCCGTTTTCTGAGCAGCTCTCATGCCATGGCTGGACCAACAGATTCTCTGTGTCTCCTGGTTTCATATTGTAACGTCCAGAAAACAGACCTCTTTCTTCTTGGTTTATCACATTTATTCCGTTACAAAAACAGGCTACTGTGGGCCGTAGCCAACGCCAAAATAACAAACGTAACTGCCGGACTTCAGGCTCCGTTCAACAGCAACAACAGACTTCCCGGGACTCACACAGAACCCGCCCCTCCCAGTCTCAACAACCATTGCCATGGCAACTGCCATGAGTGACGGCTTCTCAGCCACTAACTTTAAGTTGCCTTCATGAACGTAGGAAAGCATAACACACAACACAACAATTTACCTCAACAACAACATGTCAGGCTGTTACACTACCCCCCCTTCTCAAAGTCCCTCGCCCCCGAGGGAGCAAACAAAGTCTCTCAGATGGGCAGGGGGTCTGTGGTTTCTTGAGGGCCGTGATAGCCCTGGGGGAGGGGGAGAAACCGCTGGAGTGTGGGCCTGGGTAGGGTCAGGAGAATGGAGCAGGGAAGGGGAAACAGGATGATGGGAAGACGACCCACTTCCTGCGGGGCAGGGAGGGACACTCGGGCTGCTTGGGGGGGGTTTGGTGAGAGGTGAGGGCAGAGTCCTGGATGCCTGGCCCCTGTATGTTGGCTGCGCCCCGGTAGGGAGCCAGGCGGTCTCGGTGTAGTGCAACTTTTCTTCCTCTGGGTGGCAGCTGGACCCTGTACACAACCTCACCCAGCCTTCCTAGGATTCTGCAGGGGCCCACCCAATCACTGTCCAGCTTGGGGCACCTACCCTTCTTCCTCTGGGGGTTATACACCCAGACCAACTCCCCCACATCAAAATGTCGCCCTCTGGTGTGTACATCATAGTTTCTTTTCTGTCTGACCCCTGCGCTCAGTAACTGTCCTCTTGCAAACTCATGAGCAGACTCCAAGCGGTCTTGGAGCCGTCTGGCATAGTCAGGTCCTGGGGGGTCAACAGGGGTGTCAGGGGGTTTCCCTACCATCATCTCTGCCGGTGACCGCAGCTCCCGGCCCAGCATGAGAAGGGCAGGGGAACAGGAGGTGGAGTCCTGGACAGCAGACCGATAAGCCATTAGCACAAGGGGAACGTGTGTATCCCAGTCCTGTTGGTGTTTAGCCGTCACTATTGCGAGCTGCTGTGCCAGTGTACGGTTAAATCTCTCTACTAGTCTGTCGCTTTGAGGGTGGAGGGGTGTGGTGCGAGTTTTGTGGGAGCCCAGTTTTTCACACATAGCTGCGAACACACGAGACTCGAAGTTCCTGCCCTGGTCTGTGCGAATGGCCTCTGGTGCTCCAAATCTGCTGAACATCCCCTCCACCAGTGCATCCACTATGGTCTCTGCCTCTTGGTCTGGAAGGCTGTATGCCTCAGGCCACTTAGTGAAATAGTCCATGGCAGTGAGGATATAGCGATTACCTCTCTCTGTACGCGGAAACGGTCCAAGGACATCAATCCCCACTCTCTCCATGGAACCCCCTGCTGGGAATTGTTGGAGCTGGGCATGGGATCTGTCCGTGGGGCCCTTACGTGCAGTGCAGCTGTCGCAGCAGCGGCAGTAGTCCTCCACGTCCCGTCTATGCTGGCCCCAGTAAAACCCCTGTCTGAGGCGGCGAAGCGTTTTGGTGACCCCAAAGTGACCAGATCCTGGAGCTCCATGTACTGCCTGCAGCACCACATGCCGTAGGGCCTTCGGGACCACCACCTGCCACCGTGTCTCCCCTGTAGCTGGTTCCTGCCAACCCCTCTGTAGCACCCCATCACACAACCGCAGAGCTTCAAACATTGACCACAGGCCCTTTGTGGCGCGAGAACACAGTGAAACCTCTGCCCACGGTGGCCGATGCTGCATCACCAGCCACGTGCGCACTGGTCTGATATCCACGTCCTCCTCCTGTTTCCGCCCCCACTCTGCCACATCCACATCAGCCAGACCATGGTGGGTTGTCAGCAACTCTGGCCCCGTTGCAGCGCATCTCACCACTGAGCACAGCTGTTCCTCTTGTGCCTCCTTTTTTCACAGTAGCGGCAGTTATCAGTGCTACAAGGTCGGCGGGAGAGTGCGTCGGCGTTTCCATGGTGTGCCCCAGGTCTGTGAACCACAGTGAAGTCATATGCTTGGAGCTCTTCAATCCACCGTGCCAGCTGGCCCTCTGGTTCCCTGAAAGACATAAGCCATTGCAGTGCAGAGTGGTCGGTTCTTACTGTGAAGTGGAGGCCGCTGAGGTAATACCTGAAGTGTCGCACAGCGCTGACCACAGCGAGCAGCTCCCGCCTGGTGACACAGTAGCGACGTTCCGCCTTGTTGAATGTCCTGCTGTAGTATGCCACCACTCTCTCCCCGTCCGGGGTCATCTGGGCCAGCACAGCACCAGAGCCAACATTGCTGGCATCCGTGTCAAGGACGAACGGTAGGGCTGCATCAGGTGGGAACAGAACCGGGGACTCCATGAGAGCTCTCTGAAGTGAAGTAAACGCCGTGTGGCACTCCTCTGACCATAGGAACGTCTCTCCTTTCTGCAGCAGGCGGAACAGAGGTGCAGCTATACAGGAAAAGCCCCTCACAAACCTTCTGTAATAAGAAGCCATCCCCAGGAAACTCTTGAGATCCTGCACCGAACAGGTAGTGGGCCAATCATTCACAGCCTGCACCTTCTCTGTTACAGTGCTGACCCCGCCATGTCCAAGCCTGTGACCCAGGAACGTGACCTCACGCCTCATAAAGCAACATTTCTGGGGGTGTAGTTTCAACCCTGCCCCTGCCACCCTCTCCAATACACACCTGAGGCCCCTGAGAGCTGACTCGAATGACTCATCGTGGACTAAGATGTCGTCCAGGTAAACAACACACTCCTGGCGGGGGATGCCTGCCAACACTTTGTCCATCAGTCTCTCAAATGTGGCAGGGGCATTGCAGAGGCCAAAGGGAAGGACCTTAAACTGCCACAGGCCCCTGCTGGTGATGAAGGCAGATTTGGGTCTGGCCTCTGGGGCGAGGGGGACCTGCCAGTATCCGCTACGCAGGTCAAGGGAGGAGAACCAAGAGGACCCTGCCACTGCGTCAATGGTCTCATCAATGCGTGGCAGTGGGTAAGGATCCTTTTTGGTTATTTTGTTCAGGGACCTGAAATCCACACAGAACCGCCACTCATCCTTAGCCTTTTTGGGGACCATGACAACCGGGGAGGCCCAGGGGCTGGTGGAGGGCTCAATGAGTCCCGCCCATTGCATCTCCTGTAGAGCCTTGTCTGCCACTGCCTGTCTGGCCAGAGGGAGGCGTATGTCGGTGGCGAGTGGGGCAGAGAGCAGTGCAGGAGGGGCTGGCTGGGGGTGTGTGGCGGTGGCGGGCGGGGCAGAGAGCAGTGCAGGAGGGGCTGGCTGGGGGTGTGTGGCGGTGGCGGGCGGGGCAGAGAGCAGTGCAGGAGGGGCTGGCTGGGGGTGTATGTCGGTGGGGAGTGGGGCAGTGAGCAGGGCAGGAGGGGCTGGTTGGGGGTGTGTGTCGGTGGCGGGTGGGGCGAGGGGCCAAGTGGGCAGCTCATTTGTGGAGCCACAGTAGGCCGCTTTGGTGGTCAATGTCTCGACTGTGACTGTGTGGGCCACAGGGCAGCCCGGCTGGGGCGGCCGCCTTGACATCTGAACCACATGTCCATCTGGAAATGCAAGAGTCCCCTTCTTTGCATTAATTACACAGTCCAATGCTTCAAGAACATCGAGTCCCAGTATACAGTCCTCCAAGTCTGCAACCCACACCGGGAAGCGAACAGACTTTTCCCCCACGCTCAAAGTCACTAATGCCTCCCCCACCATAGGAGCCCGCTCCCCAGTAACTGTCTGAAGCTTAAAGGAGGTGGGAAAAATGGTGGTTCTATTTTTCACCACTTCGGGTCTCACCAGGGTTGCAGAAGAACCTGTGTCCACCAATGCAGAGCAGCATATACCCCCCACAGTCACCATGACGTACCAGCAGTTACCTGCCCAGGTTCGGCCCAACAGCACAAGTCTTTCCACCGGGTTGTCCACATCAGCTGCTGGTACTCCCACTCCCACTTGCCTGGTAACTTGTGTTGCTTCCTCAGCACCAAGAGCCCGGGACACATCATCAGGGGTCCGCATTGTCCCGATTATGCGGTCCCCGTCCCGTTTCCCTGGTTTGCCTGGGCTCGTGGGCAGTTTCTGAGGAGGTGGCCAGGCTGTCCACACCCCCAGCAGACCCTTGAACGTGGTCTAGGTTGTCGGTCCTCTCTCAGAGTTGCAGCTCGCACCAGTTGAGTCAGTTCCCCCACCCAGGCTGGTTCTGCTGTATCAGTCTCAATCCCCCCTGCAGCTCTCACCTTTGGTGATCTGTCCATCACATCCTCCGGGGTGTCAGTGCACAGCATTTCCCTCTCTGTGGCTAACTCCAGAGCCTCTTGGAGAGACCTGGGGTGAGCCAGTAGCGTCTGGACACGCAGATCAGCTGGTAGGAGGGCCTGGAGGAAATGATCCCGGGCCAGCTCACTCTGGATTGCAGGTGGCATGTGAGCGTAGGTCCGGTGTACCAGTCCCTCAATGTCATTGGCGAGATCCCGCAGCGGCTCCCTATGTCGCCGCTGGCAGCTGCACAGTTCAGAGCGCAGCAGGCTAGCCGCGGAGCACAGCCCAAAACGCCTCTTTAAGGCTCCAACTAAAGCATCATAGTCACATCTGTCATCGGGGCTTAGAAGCAGGAGGCTCGACAAAGCGTCACCGGTGAGACACATCGCCAGCTGGAGAGCTTTGCCATCATACCTGGGTGTTTTCATTGCGGGCGGGACGACTCCTCCAACTTTGTCCATGCCCCCTTCCGGCGTCACTCCCCGGCGGCCGGCACATTCATCACCGGGGCGAACGGACGATCTGAAGCCCGCCTCAGCAGCCATCTTCACAGCCATGTCTCTCACCCGCCCTCTTTGCTCCGCGGGACTCCATGCCGCCGCTGCGCCATATTGTCCCTGCTCGTCACCGTCCTCCTCCCGCTCACACTTGAAATATCTCCCAGGCAACATGTTCTTCCAACAGCGACGTCCGTTGCTAGTTCAGTTAGCAAGCAGCAAGCCGATCAAGGCAAAGTTAGTCCGTCACTTCTGACACCAAATGTAACGTCCAGAAAACAGACCTCTTTCTTCTTGGTTTATCACATTTATTCCGTTACAAAAACAGGCTACTGTGGGCCGTAGCCAACGCCAAAATAACAAACGTAACTGCCGGACTTCAGGCTCCGTTCAACAGCAACAACAGACTTGCCGGGACTCACACAGAACCCGCCCCTCCCAGTCTCAACAACCATTGCCATGGCAACTGCCATGAGTGACGGCTTCTCAGCCACTAACTTTAAGTTGCCTTCATGAACGTAGGAAAGCATAACACACAACACAACAATTTACCTCAACAACAACATGTCAGGCTGTTACACTATGATATCTGTATCTTCACTCTAGCTTTAAAACTGGCCCCTTTATAACGCCATTAATATTTCACATGAATCCAAAATGTATGGCAGTCATTTTGACTTTTGACAACAACACTGCTGCTTAGAGATGTAGTTGCCTAGTAGTAGTAGTAGTAGTAGTAGCAGCAGTAGTAGTAGTAGTAGATGTAGTACATGATACCTGCTGGTCCTGCTGAGCTACAGGTGGACTGACTCTCTCCCTCTGTTGACATCAGAGCTCCTTCAGCCCGTCATTTCAGGCTCCAGATCTTTGCTCTGAGCAGAACTTCAAACAAGCCTATAGAGGCAATGTTTTTAGGTTAGATAGAGACAACTCACAGCAGGGAGGAGGGGGGGGGCTCCAAGTGTATACTTCACATCAGAGGCACACACACAGTTTCCCTAACAAATGAATTAAACTATAGAATTAAATGCAAGATAAATCAGAAATAACAAGTGAGGGATGTGTTAACTGGGGTTCTTAAAAAGAGAATGTCTGTCACATACTTTTATATATTATTGGGGGGGACAGATTGGTGGTCCCCTAATATTGGGGGGGGGACACAAAGTGCTTCACAACACAACCTAAAAGAGCCGAGTCACAGATGTTTTGTTGTGCACGGGTCATTACTGGGTGGAGTGTCTGTGTTTTCTCTCCAGCCAGTGACACAGCTCAGGTGAAGCTCCGTGCAGCAGAGCAGTAGAGTAGCAGAGCTACTGGTCCTGCTGCTAGCTGTCCCGGATACTAATCGCTACCGCTAGCTAGCGGTTAGCATCCGCCGCTACCACCGCTTCCCAGCTCACTACAAAGGCCCTCCTAATAGTTACAGCCCCTGCCGGCCGAGTATTGACCCGTCGCCCCAGTGCTTCAGATCGGACTGTTTACTCTGCGGCTCTGACTGCGGCTCTGACTAAAGGCCTTTGCACACTGAGTCCGTTTTTTTCGCATGCGTTTTTCGTCTCTGTCATCCGACAAAAAACGTTACGTGCAGGCTCCTTGCACACTGAGTCCGTTGCGTTTTTTCGCATGCGTTTTTATTATGTGTTCTAAATTTCGGAGAGGGAGACAAAAATCGTCACGCAGTGATGCACTTTGTGGTTCTGTCACTTGTTGAGAAATGAAAGAAAAAAAGAGTCCATGCTGAGAGGACGAAGTAGCGAGGAGATTTGAGTTGGCGTGTCTGTAACGAGCAGCGGGACCGTCATCATCACTTCAACAGTTTATTTTAGGATGTCAATCTCCACTTTGATAGATATTGATTATTAGCTCACACAGTAAACAGAAGACGGCCACTTTCCATGATCCTGAACAGCGGCTGGTGCACACAGACACAGACACACATACGTGAACAGCGGCTGGCGCACGCACAGCATACAGACAGACAGACAGACAGACGCACTCGCAGCGGCGATCCCCCCCACACCCTCCTCTCTCTCCGTCTCCAGCCTCAAAACGCTGATGTGATTGGTCAAAAGGCTTTTCACGGATGCGAAAAACGCATTAAATCGAACCTGATCCGAAAACTTTTATGACGGACGAAAGTTTCGGACTCGGTGTGTAAACATGATTGACACAACATGAGGTCGAATTTATTTTTTGACGTGCGGCAATTTCGGACGAAAAAAACGGACTCAGGGCCTGATCTACTAAGATCCCAGATAAGGGGCGCTAAATTGCGTGCTCCTGGTAAAATTTTGCGTGTCTGGTTAGCGCATGAAAAGGAGGTGATCTACTAAGAGTAACACGCTAAATAACAGCACACGCAGTCCGCAGTATTTAAATGAGGGTTTGCGAGTGGTAATTGTTTCCGCGGTGGACAGAGAGCTGGATGGACATAGAATTTGATCCGATGGATTAATAGAGAACTCAGGTGGGACACTCAGGAGTCAGGACACACTGACCAGAGGAATCAAAGACGGGGTGAAGATTGGGTGACATCTCTCAGTCTCGGACCCGCAGCTGGCCAGCCACACACTCCAGAGGGAGGAGAGGAAAGGAGAGGAGCGCATATAGGAGGAGAGACGTGTGACCTAACGGTGCTTAAATGACTTTAAACACGTGAAAAAAACTGCTACTAGTTTGCTGGAATGTCCCTGATGCGAGGAAATGCAGAGATATAAGAGCTTTTGCCCTGGCAGGTATTAAATCAATAAAAGAAAAAAAAAGCCGCGTCAGATAACACTTGCCTTTCAAACGTACTAAATAAAAACGCAAAAACTTCCACCGCAATCTGTTTCAGGTTTGATAGATCATGCTGCGTGTGCTAAATGAATCTATTTGCATCTTCTCCTCCCAATATTTTGCACGTTCTGGCAGAAACGCCCATACTTGCATATTCATCAAGGCAAACGCGCTAAATGCATCACGCATGCTTTTTTGCCCGTTTGAGAGACGCAATCCTCAGTGCACCAGGTTAGTAGATCAGCTGGCACATTTTTTTGCGGGTGACATCGTGTTTGCACACGTTTTAGTGCAAGCAAACCTTTAGTAGATCAGGCCCTCAGTGTGCAAAGGCCTTAACTGCTGCTGCTGCTGCTTCCGCGGTGGTGCATTCAGGTTGCCTCGGAAAATGAAAAGATCGATGTAACCATGGAATCTACCGATGTAGACAGCTAGAAGAGATGCATCGCAAATTCAACCATGAATTTTATCCGATGTAGCATGAATCCACCGGTGCAGTCGCATCGCAAACGTTTGTATCGGTGCACCGAGATGAATCGGTGAATCTCCACATCCCTAGTGCATATACTACTGTGGCATTTTTTATGCAGCAGTACTGTCCCACCATGATTACTTTTAAGCGACTTTGGGAACTTTTTTTCAGGGGGGGGGCGAGCAAGTGTTTAAATCCGTGATCCTCCAAAGATGGCGCCCAACTTCCAACGGCGTGACGTAACTTCACATTCTCTATATGTGTAGCCATGATACAGTGCCACACAAGCTCCACACAGGCCTGGTATATGTACTACAGCATTGTGAGACATTGCTTACAGAAAACTCTTTCAAAATGAACAAGAAAAAGATTGTTTTGGGTGCAGCTCAATTTCCATGTGGACAAGGTCTTAACCTCTGTGTTTTCCATTGTCCTCTGTCAGTTGGTCTGTGATTTTCCCCTGTGTGTGCTCAGTCCTCTTGTTCCTGCTCTGAGTATTTCTCAGAAAGTTTGTTTGTTCCTTTTGCAATAAATCTCACCATACCTGGTATGTGAAGTCTCAGTCTGCATTTTTGGGTCTGTCTACAAACCCTAACCTGACACAGATGAGATTATGTTATGCCCTTGCGTATCTCATAAAGTACATTTAATAACAAAGGCTACATGAGATTACAGGTGTCCAGTCAACTTAAAGGTACTTTATTTGTCACATAGCTAGTACAGTGAAATTCTTTCTCTGCATTTAACCCATCCCTGAGTGGCATAGTAGGCAGCCAGTGCGCCACCCGGGCACCAACACCAGATCATGAGCCAGTGCCTTTGGTTTGGGGCGCTGACTGGAGGATTAACCTAGCCGACATGTTTTTAATGTTTTTAGCGGTAGGGAATACCGGAGTACCCAGAGGAAACCCATGCTTGCTGCGATTATGCCATTTTTTTTTGTAAAATAGGAAACTCTTTTGTAGTAGAGGCACCCACACAACACAGAGGATCAACATGCTTAAAATGATCATTTAGGCCTCACTTAGGTTGTATGGAAGACCACTTAGCAAACAGAGAGTTGAGGACAGCCAGTTAGCCATCCACGTCATCATCACCATTTTTGTGATGTCGCTACATCATGGACACACACAGAGACATACATTCACTTCGTTCCTCCGTTCATTCTATGTTGTAAATCAATCACACAAACAAACCCCCTTTCCCCTTATATAGTACAACGAAGGGTGTACGTATGCATTATGCATACATTTGAACTGACCTCATTCAAACTCCCCTTTTGTGTGTTCGGCCAAAGAGAGACAAAGTAGCCTACGTTCATTTTTTTTTTTTTTTTTCAGTCATATGACCAATATTCTTACGGTTTGGTCATAGTCATTATTTTCACCAAAATGTTGCCAGTAACTTATTAAAATATCTAACTCAAATTGTAAATTAATTTAAAAGGGCAAAATGAGTCCAGATTTTGAACATATGTATTATAATTATTTCTTGGTAAATATCACCATAACATTATTATGACATCTAACTCACAGTCACATTTTCATGTCTATCATAGAACAAGAAAATGAAAGATCAGGCAAAAAGTAAAAACGTTAAAGACTCTGTTCTTGAATAACAACTTTATTCTTTCTTATTTGAGCAGATTACATGAATTAAATTATGAAATTCTGACAATATCATGAGTACTATTTCACGTCTTTGGGGGGGCTCGACCCATGATGGCTTTCTTTGTGTTTCTCTCTGGTCTAAGCAGGATTATATAACATTTGGGTCCAAACAGCGCCACCAAGAGGCCAGAACTAGAGGCCAGGATGGCAAATACCTCTACTGCATCTGCATATTTGCCTGGGGAATTAACATAAGCAGGAATAAAGGCCACCCACACAGCACAAAAGATCAACATGCTGAAAGTTATGAATTTGGCCTCATTGAAGTTGTCTGGAAGATTTCTTGCCAGAAATGCCAACAGGAAGCTGAGGATAGCCAGGAAGCCAATATAACCCAGTAACACTCCAAATCCAATTGTGGATCCAACCACACACTCATAGACTATCTTGTCATTGTGATATTGGGTGTTTTTATTTGGCATTGGTGAGGCAGAGACAAGCCAAGCAGTACAGATTGCTGCCTGAACAGAAGTAAGAACCAGAACTGTTCCTCGCTGCTGCACCACTCCAAACCACTTCAGACTGGCTCCACCTCCTGGCTTGGAGGCTTTGAACACAGCCAGAACCACCATGGTTTTAACCAGGATGCATGAGACACAAAGAACAAAACTGATGCCAAATACTGCATGTCTCAGCTGACATGTCCACAGTCTGGGTCGACCAATGAACAGCAGTGAACACAGGAAACATAGTTTCAGTGAGACCAAGAGCAGGAAACTGAGTTCAGAATTGTTGGCACGCACCATGGGTGTGCTGCGATGATAGATGAAGATGCCCAGGACAACAGCACAGACAAATGTGCCAAGCAATGAAGCGGTTGTCAAACAGATTCCCAGAGGCTCATGGTAGGAGAGGAACTCTGTTTTCTTAGGAACACAGTGGTCACGCTGGGGACTGGACCAGAAATCCTCTGGACAACTGGTGCACTCCATGGAGTCTGATAAAATGAAGGAAACTTTTAAATATCAATATGTTACATTTAAGTGCTTTGCTATTTATCCCATTTGGTCATTTTTTGCTCTTCTCAGTCCTTTGTCAGTCCTTGCCAGATGACAGCCTCCTTTACTATAGAGCTGTTCCACCTGCAGCACACTCCTGCTTTTTTTCAATCAAACAGCAAGGGGCTTTTTATCATATTATTATTACCATATACCAACCTGTCTCATTGCTGATCTTTCCCTCAGAACATGCAATGCAGTCAAAACAGCACACAGGTTGCCCCTTTTTCCTGGCCATGCGAGTACCTGGTGGGCAGCTCTCACTGCATATTGACCTGGGTGGCTGTAAGTTGTAAAATATATCATTGTTTTTAGGGTTATTCCAACACCATCCAATTTATTAAAGCTACAGTTGGTAAGTCGACAAAAGTGAAAGTAAAGTCTGCGACTTGGACAGGGGTAGAGCACTGGAATAAGAGAGTAACAACACTAGGATCAGTCCTCCCTTAATCGCCTGCAGCTTGTCCAGCACGCCGCCGCCTGCCTTCTCACCGTTTCCACATTGATTTTAAACTTCTTTTAATTGTTTTAAAGCACTTAATAGTCTGGCCCACTGTACCTCTCCGAGCTCCTTGTGCACCCCACCCCAACCAGAACCTTAAGGTCGTCTGACCAGCTACTTCTGGTGGTGCCAAAAACCAGACTTAAGTCTTGAGGAGACAGAGCCTTTGCTGCAGCCGCCCCCAGGCTCTGGAATAGCCTCCCTCTCCACATTTGGTCCTCTCAGTCCCTGGAGACTTTTAAATCATTCCTAAAATCCCACCTTTTCCACCTGGCATATCGCCTGATTTTATGTTGACCCCGTGTGTTTCTCTCTCCCTTTTATCTTTTTAACTGTTTCATGATTACCTGCACTGTTTGCCCTGTCATACTTTTGTTTTATATCTATTTTATTACTTGCTATTGATGTTTTATTAACCTGTTATTGTTGCTGCTGTACTAACTCATTCTTCTTATTGTTGTCTTATTTAACTGTTACTCTCCTATGCGCAGCACTTTCGTTGACTGTTGTTGTTTTAAATGTGCTATGCAAATAAACGCTGACTTGACTTGACTAACATAGACTCCTGTGGTAAGGGTTATGCGCCCTGAGTGGCAGGATATGGGTATTGCAAAAGAGCCTAGAAAACCTATTCACTCCACTGTTGCCCACTTGCTTTTAAATTGATGAAAAAGGTCGTGTTTTTGTTTTTAGGTGTCTTGGTCATATCAAATTACACTTATTATTTGTTTATTATAAAATATAGATTGAAACATTCATGTAGAAAACAGTTTGTTTTTTACTCGCCTATGTGTTAATCAGGTCTTAATTTTGAGGGGTGGCACAACTGCTGTATGGGAATTGTTATTTATTCCTAAATTTGTTCTCTTTACAAATGGTTACACATAGTGGTATCAAATCAGTACTCAATATTGGCCAATAGATACATTAAGGTATCACTGTCGGGAAGAAATAAATTCTTTTAAAGCATTTCTGTTGTCATCAGGAAAAAAAGTAGAAATAACCTGTTTGGATTCAAAGTTCCAGAAAATTCTGTCCTCATGAAGTGTGAGCTCTTCACCTTCCAGTGACTCTTTAACTTCACCCACATTCTGAATCTTTGTTGTGCCATCTGAGAGCCACAGCCAGTTCATGACGTCATATATTGGTAAGGCATCTCCATTCACATCAAATGTGACTTGATCCCCATATGGTGTGGTGAAGTTTACTCGATCCAAATAATACACCAGCTTCAAGTGGGTGACACAACAGAGAGTGTTAATGCAGAAAGTAATGACTCTATCCAAGTTTCAAATGGTGCAGCTATCTATCATTGTTTTTTATATAACATAATTTAAAAAGCGTGTTTTGTTGCCCTCTGCTAAAGTTTGAAATGAAAGTGTGCTTCACAGCTGGAGAGAAATTTTAGGAGTTTAAGGGGCCGTCCACATGAATCCATACGTTTTTTCAAATCTGGATAAACACTTTATTGGATCGGCCTAGCATCCACACGGACACGACGTTTTCAGGGGGTGAAAATGGTATTTTTTGAAAACGGGTCCCAGAGTGGGAAAATTTGAAAACGCCGCCCCAACATTTGTCTGGATGGCCAATACGGATTTTTTCTGAAATAATGATGTCATACCCCCCACTGCTCTACCTGTAACCTGAGACACACCGCTACAGTAAACTACACAGTCTATGGACGTAACAACAACAACAGCCGACTACTGTTGGGTCGCTCAGACACTGCGGCTGAATCGTGCCTGTTTAATCACCACTGATCGTCATATTTACTCTGACATGACTTCCTGTCAACATTTAATCCCATGTTTGAGTTTGAATACAGCGGGGACTTCCCGTCTTCTTCTCTGTCTGAAGTGTTAATGTGTGTGGCAGCGCTACAGCGCCACACATGCTCCACACAGGCCTGGAGTATGTACTACAGCATTTTGGGTCGTTTTCAGTGGATCCGTGTGGATGCAGATATTTCTAGAAACAATGCCGTGTTTACAGATTCGTGTGGATGGTGCCTAAATTAACCTAGAAGAGAACTCTTGTTTACCACTGAAATTAAACCAATGTTGTAATATTTTTAGTTTTGATAAACTTACATTGAGTCATCAAGAAGGACATATTTTTATGTGCCAGCTTGAGGGTTAACCAGGATTACCCTGGTTCACTCAACATTGGCTTTTGCATTATTGACAAATACTGTATATTATCTCATTCATCCAGGTCATTGTTCTCTCTCTCTCAAATTGAATCGTAGGCAACTGGACTTTGTCTAAGAAGACGTGTCACCTCTTATCCAAGGGGCTTCATCAGTTCGTACGCATCCGTCTCACTAGTCTGCACTAGTCTGACCAGACAGTGGAGTAAGGGGGACAGCTCCACATTCCGACACACCTCCACTCCAACACCCCGCTGTTCCGAAACCTTCCCACTCTGAAACATAGCCATTGCGATCGTCCACCTGAAACACGCATTGCGCACTACGGTTCCTTTCTGATTACGTCCGTCTGTCTGTTCGTAGTGGGGGGGTCTTAGAGTGGAGGGGTTTCCCCAATAGCCTTTTCGGAATAGCGGAGTCTTTAGAAAAAATAGAAAACCCCGCTATTACGATGAATGGAAGTCTATTTTCGGAAAGGCGGGGTGTAACCTGGAGAGACCCAAGACCCAAGTATTTAACCTCTGTGGGTGTGTTCACCAAAGTACCTGTGAAAGTACTGGTTCCACTTGACCATTGTTGTGGTCTCTGTGAACGACAGTCGTTAGGGTCTTTTGAACGACTGTTGTACATATGAGATACCAACAGGGGCAAAAGACCTGGGTCTTACGTACAAACTCTTATGCGTACAAACTGATGAAGCCCCTTGGGTAAGAGGCGAAACGTCTTCCTAGACAAATACAAGTCCAGTTGCCTATGATTCAATTTGAGAGAGAGGGATTATTGACAAAGACAAAAGTTACAGTGCACAAGAAATGACAGTAATGTTAAGATACAAATTAACTACCCTCACAATGCTTTTAACTTGCAGTTTGATTCACCATGCTTGCTTAATTTCCTCTTAAAAGTTTGCAAGGTTCATGAGTAAAAAAAACACAACCAGGCTTCTAAGATTGTTAACTAGATCAACTTCGGGACAAGGGAACTTTAAGTGCAAGAATGCAAAATTATTTCAGTTTTTAGGGCTCAGCGCCTGCAGCACTCCAAATCTTTTTTTTACCACTACAGTAGGTGTTTTCTGAAACATAAGCGTCATGTGTAAATTGATATCTCACCTGCCAGGGCTCCAAGCTTTGTAAACTTCCACAGCTGTTCCCACTAAAGGGCCCTCTCCCTGGCTCACAGTGCAGCATTTCATCAAGAGCATATGCCAGGGCGTACACAGCCTTATACACATTGTACTCTGGTCTGAGGTTAGAAACATCAAACAGCTCACTCTCCATATTATGTAGGTCCTCCTGTCCAGTGCATAATACTCCTCCGGCTTCCACCCAGCCTGCTGGAGGTGGAGAAAATCTACACTGGAATATATCTTCCCAAAACTGATTTACCTGTAATGTAAAATATACAATATTCAGTGTTATAAGAAATACACATATTATTTCTGCAATTACAGGTCAGATTGTAAGATTAAACTCTCACAATACTATTCCCATAGTTGTTGTAGTATTGGTCGGGGTGTATTCCTAGGAGGAAGTCCTTGAACCCTGCTATTTCTCCTCGACGGATGGCAATGCCCAGGGTTCCACCCAGGTATGGCATGAAGTCGGGTGTCTGGAGGACATCAACTGATGTCCAAGCTTCACTGGCCATCCACTGCAAGCCTGTCACATTCTGCCTCACCACCTATGTAATATAATGATCCAACTCTGAGAACAACTCTAGACACAAAAACCATTAATTTGATATAATATCATCTTGACATCCTCTAACAGGAAAGAGAAAAACTTCACATCATTCATCATTCATCACACACCTCTTCCACAAGTTGATATATGTGGATTTCATGTGCAAATACCATGACCACACGAGCTGTTGAGTCTTTCATCACATTCACAATCCTCCTTAGTTCATTTGGATCACTGTCCCAGGGCAAAATCTCTGTGTAGGCCAGACAACCTCCACCAGATTTGCTCAAATCAGATTGGAAGGATCGGGCCACATGAAGTCCATAATCATCATCACTGATCAGCAGACCAACCCAAGTCCAGCCAAAGCGTTTTAGAATCTGAATCATAGCACGGACCTATATGAACAGAAAGCAAAGTTTTAGCAATTGTGAGATTCATAACATAATCGAGGTCCACAAGGAATAATGTTGTCAGTCTTGAACCACAAAATTTCCTAATCCCAATTTAGATTTTCACCTGAAAAGCATCACTTGGAATTGTTCTGAAGAAAGATGGGAACCTTTGCCGATCACTCAAGCAGGAACATGTGGCAAAATGGCTCACCTGAAGAGACATGCACAGTGAGTGAGCACAGGTTGTGTACAATATTGCATGGTAGTCGATAGAGCCAATTCAAATATATATGAGCAATTTATCAACACATTTGAAACATTTTTGTATAATCTCTATCAAGAGTACAGAAGTAATTTCAGCTCACCATTGGTAACCTGAATAAACCTAAGACATTGGAGGTGGCAATAGAAAATGTTGAGTAGGAATCACCCACAATCCCTACAACTGGAGGGGTCCCCACACAGTTCTCCTGATGCAGAAACTGCTCCTCTTGACCACTGGCCAGCACCAAAGCTGCACGAAATCCAATAACAAGTGCACCACAGTTGTCATACAGACTGTATCCCAGAGTTATGTTTGGCAGTAGGTTGGGGCTCCTGTTGATCTCATCAACAGCAAAGACCATCGTCATAGCTTGTCTGAACCCTTGAGTGTCGAAGCTAAAACATAAAATGTTACAATGAGACAAAAATACAACAATTTTACCAGATAATAATAACATTCTGTATTAATACAGTAGGCCTATGTGGTATATCCGGCAACTATATACCGCGGCAACTTTAACATCTGACACGACAAGAATTATCTGCAAGGATCTAAGCTATTATCTGCATGTATTTGAGACTTACCCTGTGCAGGTGGGCTGAGGAGGTTCTCTGGTGAACGTCCACTTACTGAAGACAGAGGTGTAATGAACCTCAAACAACCCACCCAGAATCACATTCCCGGCCTTTTGCAACCCATTTAGATGAAATTCTCTCCGTAATTTACAAGAGGAAGAAAGAGATGAAGAAACTGATAAGAAAAAAGAAGAGAACAAAACCACAACAACAGAAACAAAAAAAAGTAAGTATATGTCAAGCAATGCCCCCATAACTGCCTTTGTGTCCCCTCACCCCTGTTTCTAATCTTCAGCCATGAGTACCTGTTTTTATATGAAGAGCTAGGCCTCCTTGCTTCCTTTTAGTTTAACCTGTAATACCACCCATCTGGGCATTACCAATCGTATGGGCTGGGCATATCATAGTGTTTTTGCTTTAGTTCTGATGTAGTGTCAAGATGTTGTTTGTGTCTCAGAATCTCATCTCAGAATGAGGAAATTGTTCTATGACCACTGCACCCTTTACTGTGGCCTGTAGAGGATGTTACTAGAATGTAATGTTGTTATGGCACTTTCTAAATTGTAGCGGAGGAAATATCTAGAGACACAGATAGGGGGGGGGGGGCAGAGGTCATAAAATATAACTCAAGAGTTAAAGGACATCAATCCTTTCCATTCAACTCAGAGGTTAACCCCTTTCCCACTGGCCAAAAAACCAGTTTAAACCCACTAATCTGCTTTTGGTGGCAGTGGGAAAGGGGCACTGAGCACACTGGGTAAAACGACTCGGCAAGCGACGCGAGTTAAAATCGCCTTTAATCGGCTCCGATCAGCTTGCAGTGGGAATGCCAGACCCGGGTCAACCCGCTAATTTACATGACGACGTTGAGCGTTACGTGACACCACGTCATCGCGCCGGTCGTGTCTCATATCACATACCAAAACAAAGCTCTGTTTCTTAAATATTGTTACCATTGGCTATAGTTTGTTCATTTTGTATTTCGCAATAAACTGGAATGTTAACCCTTCATTTCTAATATTGCTTTATTGAGACTTTTGTTCTAAATAGTTAAGAATCTGTTATTGGATATTTATTTGGTCTTTAGTTATATGGTAAGTTTCATTTGGTAACATTCATACCCTTAAAGTGAGGTTCTTACTCTTTCCCTTAAGTATCCAACCAGAACAAAGACACTTCTAATTCACATAACAATCTGGACTTTGCATGGAGACACCATTCACATCTGGAGACCTTTGCTCATCAGGGGGTCTTTTCATATGACAATGAATCACCTACACTTTTATATTTCTTGCACTGAGACACTTCAGAGTGATTAGAGACAGCCATCAAATGGTGAAACTCTAACAAAGATAGTTGATTAAATCACCAATAACCAAAGGGTGTAAATACACAAAATGGTTACATCCACTCTGAGGTAAAACTTCCATTGTTTCAGAGGCAATATTTCAGGGTGGGGGTCTGACTGTCTTACAGAATCATGTCCTCATAGCTGTTCATCTTTACACACTCACTGGTAACACAGATTTTTTCTAAAAAATACTTTTGTCACAGACAACTTGTTTATTTATTCTTTTCAGTATTGGTATACTACTGAGATTAATATGTAAGTTATAGACTTAGAACTTAATTTTAGAAATAAGTCAAATAAGACAAATCATGTCCAGGAATAGCCTATCAAATCACTCTCATACATTTTCCCAGTTGACTATGATGTCCACTAGGTGGTAGTATACAGTAAATCTTTCAACAAGCACCTGTCCTCCACTTTTTCCTATAGACACTTGCAGCAAAGCATGTAACCTGACTAAAACTTAGTGACTTGCTTTGTTAAGTGCCTACCAAAACTGCATACAGATTTAATTTCTAATTAGGTCACAAATGTGCAAAAACTACTGTATAGTGTAGTATACTATAACACCAAATCAAAGGACACTGAACTGAAGTGTAGGACATATTGGCCTCTCAAGACATCTCAATTCAATTCAATTCAAAGAACTTTATTTTTCCGTTAGGAACTTCATTTGTGTAAAAGCGTCAGTGCAGGTTTAAAACAAGATAAATAAACAGATAAGTACATACATGTTAAGAAAAAGTTAAAAATACAAAGTCAATGTTAAGAAGAGAGGAGGCACAAACACACACACCCACACACCCACACACCCACACACCCACACACCCAAGCCAAGCCAGGTCAGCTATTCAATAGTCTGATCGATGATGGAATGAAACTTGTCATGGCTCTCTTGGTTTTAAAATCTGTATCTCTGGCCTGAGGGTAGAAGACTGTAGTGATTATGTAGTGTGTGTGCAGTGTCTGAAGCTATCTGAAAACCTTTTTGTTTAGTCCGTCTGCTGTAGATGCTGTGAAGTGGTTCCTGTGCCAGTCCGATTATTTTACTGCTCATGTTTATGATTTTGTTAAGTGGGTTGTGATGTATGTTGGACAGTGAACCAAACCAGGCTGTTATATTAAAGGTGATGACAGATTCAATGAAACATTTGTAAAAGGCAACTAAAACTGACTGGTGAACCTGAAGTCTGTGGAGTTTCCTGAGAAACTTACTTCTCTGACTTATTGTCAGGGTCATCTACTTTGTCCGATTTACATTAGACTTTTCTATTATCCATTTAGAATAGAGTATAAGAATAGAAAAACTTTATTGTACAGCCAAGGCTTTACTCTCTTTGATCTTGTCCAGTTACATAAAAACACAGACTTGTAAACAGAGATTACACGAAAACAAATATAAACAGGGAGTAAATCAAACAAAGATAGAAGACCATGCATGTACAGGGACCATTTACATTGGTTACATACAGACACCTATCATTCCGAGGTTCCTCATTATTTTGATTTATTAATTATGCTGATGATGGCATTGGGGATGAAGGAGCACTTATAGATCATTTTCTTTGCCAGAGGTAGCCTACTCACTATGGAAGATTTGTGCCTCATTTTTGATGAATGACAGGGCCTTTCTTCTATCTTCCCTGCCATCTTGGTCAAAGTATTTTATTTTATTTTTACTATTGTCAGTTGCCAGTATACCGGGCAGTGCCACAAATGACTGCGGATACTGATGCGCAAAAGCTCTTATATCTGCATTTCCTCGTGTCTGGGTGATTTCCAGAAAACTGTGGAGTTTTCTTGGTGTTACAAGTCCTGCACCGTTACGCACGCTGCTCCTCTCCCCGCTGCAGCACCTGCTGCTCAGCTCTGGGACCGGGTCTGAGACGTCACCGGCACCGCTACCTTCACTCCGTGTGTCATCCCTCTGGTCAGGGCGTTTAGACCCGAGTGGACCCCGCTGCCCAACACTTTTAACCAACCATAATCTCCCTCGTTTCTGCTGCTGCAGCTCGACAATATGTTTATTTGCCGCCGCTCTCTGAACTGAAAGTAATGAGAATATCGCTCGCCACCGGCCGAAACCCCGAGTCTCGTCTCCATGTCCCTCTCGCACCGGCAGCAACGCCGCTCGACTCAAATCGATCTCTATGGCAACGTGCTCATGCAGGTAGCACACAGACAGGACGCAGACGACCTGCACCGATCAAAACTCTACACAGCCAAACACGGCTTGGGTAACGCCGGAAAACGCGTTCCTATGGTCTAGTAAAGTAGTGTAGTTACCAATATTTTCAGTGTAGTGCGTTACTTTACTTCGTTACCCAAAAAAGTAATATCGTTACAGTAATTCGTTACTTTGTAACTCGTTACCCCCAACACTGCACGTAGGCCATCAGGGCCAGGTGCTTTGTGGTTTTTAATCTGAGGGAGGCAGGTGCAAACCTCCTTGGACAACTGGATTGGGGAGTTTCTTGAAATGTTAGTACAGATGACATCACTTATATTACTGTCCGGGGTGTCAAATCTTCCATAAAAGCGGTTTAGGTCATTTAAAAAGGAAATGTCCATATTTGAGTCCTACTGTGTTTTAGGCATTCCACCAATAATTAAGACCCTCTCATACCTGTCTGGGGTTGCCAGTACAAAAACTATTCTATAATTTGTCCCTAGAGTTAATTTTAGCTTTCTGTATCTTGGCCCCGAGCTCACGTTTTTTTGTCCTTTAAAACTGTATGCCTTCATCATGGTGCAAATCAGCATCATATTCACTAAAGTTTAATACAAAGCCATTATACATCAATGAGGTCTCCTCAACAAACTCCATACTTGCACTTTAGAAGCAACTGAACATTTAAAAAGGAGCTCACAGGGCAGTTTTATTTTATTCAAAAAGATATGACTTGAAAACTAAATTAAATAGTTCTGCATTCTTAGCCTGCTGACACTAGAAGGTGGGAGTAAGACAACAACATATACAGTACATACATATATATATTTTTTGTATATATATATATATATATATATATATATATATATATATATATATATATATATATATATATATATATATATATATATATATATATATATATATACAAAAAACAAAAGAAAAACAAGGACACTTGGTGAAATTTTAACAAACACTGCACAAGGGCATCTCTGTGACGTACAAAAATTTGACGTAGCCTACAGTAGGAGGGAAGTGTCAAGCTTTTGTCTGAAAATCTATATAAAGCTGTGAGAACACTCCAGGGCCCACATACAGACACTTTGGTGATGGAGCTCCTTGCTCTCTTTTTTGGCTTGACAGTGGTTCTGGGTGTGTTAGGGGTGAATTCAGCTCTTTCCTTGAATGTTTCTTGGGATGTTCTGAAACAAAGGGCTGAGCCTTTAGAGGCCAGGTCTAGGATCAGGGTCAGTACTGAGGCATCATCTGTGAAATGTAAACTGCAGGGTGCTGCTCATTTACCTGCATTCTCAATGGACGGTGACTACGTTGTTGGGGGTGCATTCTCCATACACAACTACATGCACACAGTGAAGCATAACTACACCACAATGCCTGAGCCACTGAGGTGCACAGGGAGGTTAGTGAAAGGAAGACACTAAATTGTTAGTTAGATGTTTTAAATGTTTTATGTGTTTATGATCTTGTTTCAAGGCTTTTTGTAACATGTTGAGAACTTAACAATATAGATTTTATCAGTGCAAAATCAGTATTTACACCTGTAAATCAGATATATTATAGGAACAATTACAGACGTGTGTCTTAACATAAAAAATGTGTCCAACAATGATTTAAGAGGAATTGTAATCTGTACATTGAAATGATTGAACATATATCAATACATATATATCTTTTGAAAAATAATAATGATATTGGATATTTTATGTGGAGATATGATATGATATAGCATTGCGTGCAGTGCAAAACTGATTGTTGACCAAAACTGTTTACTGTAAATGCTGTGAATTATCTTCATGTAAATTGAAACAGTGACTTAAGTGTCTGTGTGCAGAATTGACTCCCGCGAGCTGCGCTTTTCTCGTACAATGGTCTTCGCCATAGAGGAGATTAACAACAGCACAGAGCTGCTGCCTGGCATCAGGCTTGGTTATCAGGTACATGACTCGTGCGCCTCAGTGCCTATGACAGTACGTATTGCATTCCAGCTTTCAAATGGCCTTGACCCGGTGTTTTACACCGGTGACAACTGCTCGCAAACTGGTATAATCATGGCCACCATTGGTGAGTCTGGGTCCACGCCATCGATCAGCATGTCGCGCATCATCGGCTCTTTTAACATTCCTCAAGTAAATATTTTGAATTTCTGGCAAAATGTGTAATTATAAGAAGGAATTGCAGATCTTTCTTAATACTGACACTGCTTTGTTTTGTTTCAGGTGAGCCACTATGCGACTTGTGCATGCCTGTCCAATAAGAAGCAGTACCCAAGTTTCTTCAGGACAATCCCCAGCGACCACTTCCAGGCTGATGCGCTGGCTAAACTGGTGAAACACTTTGGCTGGACTTGGATTGGTGCTGTCCGCTCAGATTCAGATTATGGTAATAATGGCATGGCCACTTTTTTGGATGCAGCACAAAAAGAGGGGATCTGTGTGGAGTACTCAGAACCTTTTTATCGAACCTACCCACGAAGCAAGATCCAGAGAGTGGCTGATATAATCCGCAGGTATGAATCACTAATTATGCAATAAAACAAATTCATCATGTAACCTTTAAAATTAGAAGAGGATTATATTACACTGGAAAATAGCATTTATTGCTCTCATGTAATAAAAGTGGTTAGTGGTACCAATAGTGTACATTCCGTGCATTAAAGACATCATAGGTCTCCAATATCCAGGTCTTCAATATCTCTTTGTGTTAGTTTTGTTCAAGATGTTTTATGTTGATGTGTCTCCAGGTCGACAGCTATGGTTGTTGTGGCATTTGCAGCCTCTGGAGACATGAAGATCTTGCTAGAGGAGCTGTCACAGGAACCCTCCCCACCTCGCCAGTGGATCGGCACTGAATCATGGGTGACTGACCCAGACCTGCTGAGTTTCACCTTCTGTACTGGAGCCATCGGATTTGGCATTCAGCAATCTGTCATCCCAGGTCTACGGGACTTCCTGTTGGATTTGCCCGCCACTAAAGTGGCTGCTTCTCCAGTGCTGACTGAGTTCTGGGAAGATGCATTCAACTGCAGGCTGGGGAAAAGTGAGAAAGTTTTGCTGATTCTGATAAGGCTGATTTATTAACAGGAAGTGGTCCTCATGAAGAGAAAAATAAATAAATAAATAAATAAATAAAACACACAATGAAAAAGGAATTACAGTATGTAGGAAAACACTGTAGATTTAGGCATACACTTTGGCATCAGCAGTGCTTTAAAAAAAGAACTGTTACCAGTAGCCACATAGGAGAAACACAATCTGAGATTTGTTTGTCAGTGCCAAAAGAATACCTGCCCATGTGTTGTGTTTTTACTGTAGGTGCAGCCCCAGATGAGAGTTTGTGTGATGGTACTGAAGACATACAGACTCTCAAGAGCCCGTACACTGACACGTCTCAGCTCCGAATCACTAACATGGTGTACAAGGCTGTTTATGCAATAGCACATGCAATTCATAATGCAGTGTGCCAGGAAACAAGCTCTACAACTCAGTGTGACAAAGTCACCAGGATAGAATCCAAACAGGTCAGTTGACACACGCAGTAAGTGATTAATAGATGGCAGTGGCACTCATTTAATGCTTTTCAAGTCTTGTCGCCCGTTCACTGTGCTTTACACTAAGCCACAACGACCATTCACACCCGTTAATTTTCTTTTACCCACACTCAAAAAGAATCGAGTATTCAAGAGAGCCGTGTTCTAAAGTATCATATAGATAGTCCAAACAAGTCAGTTAAACCATATTTGTGAACATGCCAACACTTTGTTATAATGTGTCTCACTTAAGATGAAAAGTTCATTTTAGTTTTCCCTTTTCTCTTATCTTCTTCATCCTTACAGGTTTTAAAGGAACTGAAAAAAGTACATTTTTCTCAAAATGGCTATGATATTTCATTTGATGCCAATGGGGATCCTGTGGCCATGTATGAGCTTGTCAACTGGCAAATAAGTGAAAGTGGCAGCAATGAATTTGTGACAGTAGGACACTACGATGCATCACTGCCAGTGGGGCAGGAATTCTACATCAACAGAAACCTCACCTGGATGGAGGGTAGCACACAAGTGAGGAGAAAAACTGTTACATCTACATACATACAATACATATTTGTGAGAATCTGTGTATACTTTCTATGACAGGTCCCTGTGTCAGTGTGTACTGACAGCTGCCCTCCAGGAACCCGTAAAGTGCTGCAGAAAGGAAAACCCATCTGCTGTTATGATTGTGTACCCTGCCCTGAGGGAGAGATTAGCAATCTAACAGGTAAAATGTGTTGATATTTTCTCATGCATAGCGACAACATCAAATATATGACGACTAACAGTCCTTTTGTATTGTTTTAGATTCCCCTGATTGTCTCCCTTGCCCTAAGGAATTCTGGCCTAATGCAGAGAGAAATCAATGCTTGGCCAAGCCTGTAGAGTTTCTTTCCTTCAGTGAGGTCCTGGGCAGCATACTGGCTGCTTTCTCAGTTGGTGGTGCTTGTCTTGCAGTGATAACAGCAGCAATTTTCTTTCGGCACAGGACATCCCCGATTGTCAGGGCCAACAACTCTGAGCTGAGCTTCCTGCTGCTCTTCTCACTGACTCTATGTTTCTTATGTTCTTTAACTTTCATGGGAGTACCCTCTGATTGGTCCTGCATGCTGCGACACACAGCATTTGGCATCACCTTTGTCCTCTGCATCTCTTGTGTTCTGGGTAAAACTATAGTGGTATTAATGGCCTTCAAAGCTACACTTCCAGGTAGTAATGTGATGAAGTGGTTTGGTCCACCACAGCAAAGAATGACTGTAGTGTCCTTCACATTTATACAAGTTTTAATATGTACTATTTGGTTGGTTCTTAGTCCCCCTTTTCCGATGAAAAACCTAACTGTGTACAAGGAGAAAATTATCCTGGAGTGTGCATTAGGCTCAGCTATTGGGTTCTGGGCTGTACTTGGGTACATAGGCCTGCTTGCTGTCTTCTGTTTTGTGCTAGCTGTACTAGCTCGCAAATTACCTGATAATTTTAATGAAGCCAAGTTCATCACCTTCAGCATGTTGATTTTCTGTGCAGTCTGGCTCACCTTTATCCCAGCGTACGTCAGCTCTCCTGGAAAATTTACTGTGGCTGTGGAAATCTTTGCTATCCTGGCCTCCAGTTTTGGACTTATTTTATGTATATTTGCCCCAAAGTGTTTTATCATATTGTTTCAGCCAGAGAAGAACACCAAGAAATATTTAATGAACAAAAATCAGTCCTAGTCTCTGAGGTTTTGAAATACTTTCAATGACAACATAAAAAGCCAAAATTATTTGTACAGCATATTGTCATTTTAATGTTTTTATAAGTATACTGTTATTTGGTGGTTTTCTTTAAATAATAAAATTATAGCTTGTTGTACAAATCTTTAGTGAACATGTCATGTCGCCAAACTACATTTTCATAATCAATAATCTGCAGCAAGTATCGCTGTTTTTAAACAATCTTCAGCTGGGAACACCGGATTTGTAAAAAGTCGCCATTATTATAATTTGATTCATTGTGTGTGTAGTTGGGGTACTGTTTGTGTACCAACTTTCCAGATAAGATATACATAATCAACATCCTTGACTTGAGCCCCAAGGTCCCCCAATTGGGGGACCCTGGGGTTTACAGAACCCCCCCTGACCCCCCCATGCACTGATTATGAAAGAGTATAGTCATATTTTATATCAAATTGAACAGCAGAAGCTGGGCTAAAACGTGAAAAAACCAAACTTATCTAACACAAACACAGCCCAAACACCACTAAAACAAACAATTAAACATCAAACAAAAGGGCGCACCTTGGTGTGGACCCAGTCGCCACATTTCTGGCTCATATAATGCTGTACATTATGCCAAACACTTAAGCTACCACTCATTTGAACCAGCAGGCTACTAAAATTGGAATGGTACATAGCAACAGTGGCTCCACAGCAGCAGCTACACAGCAGCTCCACAACAGCAGCAGAGAAATAAGCCAACAACCAGCAAACACAAACAGTGCTCGGGCAAAGCATGGTCCTACACTTCCTCTTACCTTTGCTGTTTTGCAGTGAAAACCTTGTTTTGAGGGTAAATCCACATATTTCCAATTTAGCTTTGACCATTGTTTACATGGGACCGCGACCGGCGGGCTTTAGGACCATGTAGACCGGATATAACGTCATGGAGCCGGCAGGAACTCATGCAGCCTCCATGTGCCTGGCTCATGCCGTATATCCGGGGACTCCGCGCATTCTGATTGGCTCATGGCTGCCAGTGCTGTCGATCTTACCCACGTGGGTTTAGATTCATTCCCTGTGCTCTACTGGTTAGAATGAGCCGTCAATCACGCGAATCGGCCAATCCGCTGCAGAGATAGAGGTAGAAACGTCTCTGCAGCACATGGTGCAGCAGTACGCAGACCAAAGCCCTTCTCTGCGCAGACCCAGTTAGAAGGCCTGGATTGGAGTTCGCATTTAGTTCCAATTGATTCATTTTCAGTTAGTTCATGCAAATAGTGTGAAACTAAAGAATAAACATTGGTTTATAGTGGCAAGTGGTTCCAAGCTGTGCCAAAAATTCATATTTATATTTATATTCATATTTCTCGCCTGGATATTATGTAGTAATATCTCAATTATATTGTCCTGCTTCACTTTATCAGAATCAACCTCTGCAGAGACAATGTTTATATGTTGTACAATGATTTTATAGAGTGTTAGAGGTTCATCTCCATTATTCTAAAGCACACTCATCAAAAATATGATTTTTTTTTTTTTTTTTTCGGGGCGGTGCGTGGCGCAGTGGTTAAGGCAGCCGCCCCATGTATATGCAGACGCAGGCGTCCCCGGTTCGCGTCCCGCATCGGGCAGACCTTTCCTGCATGTCATTCCCCTCTCTCTGCCTCCCCCTTTCCTGTCTATTTTGATCTGTCAAATTTCATTAAAAATTTTTTTTTTAGTATGAATTTTTATTTAATTTTTTGTGTGTGCCATATTCATTTGATCTTCACCAGTAACAGATATACTGATAATTACACATCTACCAAATCCCCAAAGTGGACCATGTTCAATTAAAAAAAGAATTATTCAAATAGACCTTGTGGTTGCAGAGATGTTCTCCTTTTATTATGGATATGCATTTTTCGAGAAAAGGCCTTCAAAAAAGGCATGGTTGTCAGCTCTGCTTTGTTGGTCTTTCTATTATTTATTTAAAATGTCTGGCATAGAGCTCCGGACCCCACGTTCACATGATCGCTTTTCAAAAGTATCTCCACCGAACAGGACGTCCCAGACCGGCAGTATCCGGACATGTACAACTACCTGATCAACTTTCCATCGTCCTACTCTAAAAGCATACAAAAGCCAGCCTTGTGCTCTTTTTGCTCCACAAAATGACACAGATGGTGACAAAAAGAAAAGAAAGAAGCAAACACATAAGCTGTGAGTCTCCTTCGCCTCCAGCCTCTCCAAGCTGAGCCAGAGCCGGTCGCGGCACTGCATCGTGGAGGAATCAGCTGCAGGCCGATCAGCACCAGGGAGAGCTCCCCAAACATCCCCAACCCCTACTCCTACTATCAGACAGATCAAGATTTGCTTGAAAATATAAACACATCTCATCCATACAACTATTGTTTACTCAAGCTTTCTGTATTTTAATAAATTTTGTGTTTTGGATGTGGTATCTTCCTGCTCCTTTGTCATGGCCCCGGAGCCAGGTTGTGACAAATTAACAAAGTATTCTTAATCGTTATATGCCACAGTTATCTGGCTGTAAGGCAGCTGAACTTGGCATAAACATGAGAATTCTTTTTTTTAATGTATTTTTGAGGGGCTTTTTTGCATTTAATGGACAAGAGAGTTGAGAGAGAGACAGGAAATGGGAGGCAGAGAGGGGGGTAATGACACACTATAGCGTAGGACTGAGAATTTTAATAAAAATTTCACCACACACAACTTGGCATTTATTTATAACTAAACTTAGAGTTTGAAACACTCAAAAGTGTACGGTTCTTGAGAGAACAAAATAACAGAATCACCATGACAAATCTTACAATAATGGGAACAAAACAAAGGTGATGTAAGTGTGGGGATGGGGTGGAGTGTGTGTGTGTGTGTGTGTTGGGGGGGGGCTTTAACAACATCACTGCATGAGGGCATGATCTTTGTTATGTACAGTAAGATGACATACAGTAGGAGGGTAGGTTCAAGCTTTTTATATGAAAATCTATATAAACACTTCAGGGCCCACATGGAAGCACTTTGGGGATGGGGATCTCAGCTTTCCTTCTTGGCCTGACAGTGGCTCTGGGTCTGTTAGGGGTGAACTTAGGCATTTCCTTGAATGTTTCTTGGGGTGTTCTGAAACAAAAGACTGAGATTTCAGAGGCCAGGTCTGGGGCCATGGTCAGTAATGAGTTTTCATCTGTGAAATGTAAGCTGCATGGTGCTGCGCGTCTACCTGCATTCTCAGTGGATGGTGACTACGTTATTGGGGGTGTTTTCTCCATACACAACTACATTCAAACAATGAAGTGTAACTACACAACCATGCCTGAGCCACTGAGGTGCACAGGGAGGTTAGTGAGGGAAAGAAAGTATAAAATGTTGTTTGTCTGTGTGGGGAAATACATTTTTGTGCTTACAATCTTATGGCAAGGCTTTTCTATTGTATTGAAAACTTAAAAAAGTTTCAAGGTGAAATCACGACTTCCAACTATGTTATAGTGCAGCTGCCTGTCTTAAGAGAAAATGTAGATTCATTTAGCTAAGGAGTGATTTATTGATTTAAAAAAAAAAAAAAAAACAGACATGACTTTTGTTAATCTGTGCATCATTTTTAATAATGATATTTTTTTTTCTATCTTTTGGTTGTTGTGGTGAGACAACTTTTGGATATATAGCCCTATTTGTTTTGATGCAGTACAACACCTGTTGTTGTCCATAACTAATGCAGTTGTTAATTGCATGTTAACTTTTAAAACTGTGAATAGTCTTCATCCCATGAATCCCAACATTGACAGGAGTGTCTGTGTGCAGGATCGACTCGCGTGAGCTGCGCTTCTCACGTGCAATGGTCTTCGCTGTCGAGGAGATTAACAACAGTACAGAGCTGTTGCCGGGCATCAGGCTCGGTTATCAGATCCACGACTCGTGCGGCTCAGTGCCCATGGCGATGCGAGTGACATTCCAGCTTTCAAATGGCCTGGACCCAGTGTTTTACACCGGCGACAACTGCTCGCAGTCTGGTATGGTTATGGGCATCGTGGGTGAGTCTGGGTCCACGCCATCGATCAGCATGTCACGCGTCATCGGCTCCTTCAACATTCCCCAAGTAAACATTTCTTAAATATCTGATAAAAAACGTGTGTTTATGATTAACAGAATTTGATTTTTATTATACCGATAATGAATTGCACTGCTTTGTTTTGCGTCAGGTGAGCCACTTTGCCACTTGTGCATGTCTGTCCAATAAACAGCAGTATCCGAGTTTCTTCAGAACAATCCCCAGTGACCAGTTCCAGGCTGATGCGCTGGCTAAACTGGTGAAACACTTTGGCTGGACTTGGATTGGTGCTGTCCGCTCGGATTCAGACTATGGCAATAATGGCATGGCGTCTTTCCTGAACGCAGCACAAAAAGAGGGGATCTGTGTGGAGTACTCCGTGTCTTTCTTTCGGACCCACCCACGTAGTAAGATCCAGAGAGTGGCTGATGTGATCCGCAGGTAACTGCTTCACTGATTGTGCTCGTGTTCCTGGTGTGATCTCATGCACATAAAAGAACAAACCTATTCCAATAATTTGGAATTAGAAATTCAGGGGGTTATTTATACGTCCAATTTGAAATACATCTTGATTTGATGGCGTTAAGAACTGGTACTCTTGTTTTTAATAAAAATTAGACCTTTGAATTCAGTTCACCAAGGACAGTCTCATGTATATTTCTTGTTAATAATCTTGATTCATATTTTAGAAGGTTTTATGTTGATGTGTCTCCAGGTCCACAGCTCTGGTCGTTGTGGCATTTGCAGCCTCTGGAGACATGAAGATCTTGTTAGAAGAGCTGTCACAGGAGCCATCCCCACCTCGCCAGTGGATCGGCACTGAATCATGGGTAACCAATCCAGACATGCTGAGGTTCACCTTCTGTACCGGAGCCATCGGATTTAGCATTCAGCAATCTGTCATCCCAGGTCTGAGAGACTTCCTGTTGGATTTGCCCGCCACTAAAGTGGCTGCTTCTCCAGTGCTGACTGAGTTCTGGGAAGATGCATTCAACTGCAGGCTGGGGAAAAGTGAGCAAGATAATGTTTAATTTTGATGCTGGTGATACCCACAATGATACAGTTATCACCTATACACCTATATGGGGTTGTGATTGTGATGAGCTCTGTGGCATATCAATACACTGTAGTGATCTACAGATCAGAATTTATATTTCCCAGCATGTATCAGTTGCAAGAATTATAATTATAGGTATAATTAGGCTGATATATTGAAACAGGTGTTTGAAAGAAAATACTGAAGGCATGACCTCAAACAGCGATTTGAAATAACTCTTGCCAGTAACCACATAAAAGAAACACAAACACTTGATATTGTAATACATTTGTCAAGGCCAAAAAATACCTGCCCATATGTTGTGTTTTTAGGTGCAGTCCAAGATGAGAGTTTGTGTGATGGTACTGAAGACATACAGACTCTCAAGAGCCCGTACACTGACACGTCTCAGCTCCGAATCACTAACATGGTGTACAAGGCTGTTTATGCAATAGCACATGCAATTCATAATGCAGTGTGCCAGGAAACAAGCTCTACAACTCAGTGTGACAAAGTTACCAGGATAGAGTCCAAACAGGTCAGTTGACACGTAGTAAGTGATAAATAGATGGCAGTGGCACTCATTTAATGCTTTTCAAGTCTTGTCGCCTGTCACTGTGCTTTACACTAAGCCACAACGACCATTCACACACATTCATTTTCTTTTACCCACACTCAAAAAGAGATTGTTTTATGTATCATAGACAAGGATGTTTGGACATTTGGACAGGAGATAGAAATCAAATCACTAATATGTTTGGCTCCAAAGCAACTGGTGCAATAAGTTGTTAAGTCCTAAATCACTTTTTATTTTACACAATTTCCTTTCATTTCCTCACTTTCTTGTTATTTTTTTCCTATAGGTTCTTATTCAGCTGAAGAAAGTAAACTTTTCCCAAAATGGTTATGATGTGTCCTTTGATGCCAATGGGGATCCTGTGGCCATGTATGAGCTTGTCAACTGGCAAAGAAGTGAAAGTGGCAGCATTGAGTTTGTGACAGTAGGACACTACGATGCATCACTGCCAGTGGGGCAGGAATTCCACATCAACAGAAACCTCACCTGGGTGGAGGGTAGCACACAAGTGAGGAGGAGTAACTTAACATTTAACATATATGTAGCAATAATTCATATCTATGTGAGTCTGTCGATCTATGTGACAGGTCCCTGTGTCAGTGTGTACTGACAGCTGCCCTCCAGGAACCCGTAAAGTGCTGCAGAAAGGAAAACCCATCTGCTGTTATGATTGTGTACCCTGCCCTGAGGGAGAGATTAGCAATCTAACAGGTAAAATGTGTTGATATTTTCTCATGCACATGAACAACATCAAATATATGACGACTAACAGTCCTTTTTGTATTGTTTTAGATTCCCCTGATTGTCTCCCTTGCCCTAAGGAATTCTGGCCTAATGCAGAGAGAAATCAGTGCTTGGCCAAGCCTGTAGAGTTTCTTTCCTTCAGTGAGGTCCTGGGTATTATACTGGCTGCTTTCTCAGTTGGTGGTGCTTGTCTTGCAGTGATAACAGCAGCAATTTTCTTTCGGCACAGGACATCCCCGATTGTCAGGGCCAACAACTCTGAGCTGAGCTTCCTGCTGCTCTTCTCACTGACTCTATGTTTCTTATGTTCTTTAACTTTCATGGGAGTACCCTCTGATTGGTCCTGCATGCTGCGACACACAGCATTTGGCATCACCTTTGTCCTCTGCATCTCTTGTGTTCTGGGTAAAACTATAGTGGTGTTAATGGCCTTCAAAGCTACACTTCCAGGTAGTAATGTGATGAAGTGGTTTGGTCCACCACAGCAAAGAATGACTGTAGTGTCCTTCACATTTATACAAGTTTTAATATGTACTATTTGGTTGGTTCTTAGTCCCCCTTTTCCGATGAAAAACCTAACTGTGTACAAGGAGAAAATTATCCTGGAGTGTGCATTAGGCTCAGCTATTGGGTTCTGGGCTGTACTTGGGTACATAGGCCTGCTTGCTGTCTTCTGTTTTGTGCTAGCTGTACTAGCTCGCAAATTACCTGATAATTTTAATGAAGCCAAGTTCATCACCTTCAGCATGTTGATTTTCTGTGCAGTCTGGCTCACCTTTATCCCAGCGTACGTCAGCTCTCCTGGAAAATTTACTGTGGCTGTGGAAATCTTTGCTATCCTGGCCTCCAGTTTTGGACTTATTTTATGTATATTTGCCCCAAAGTGTTTTATCATATTGTTTCAGCCAGAGAAGAACACCAAGAAACATCTGATGAACAAAAATTAGTGTGCATTGATTCAACAGTCAAAATATTGTTCATCCTTCAGATTCCTTTAATATTTACAATCATAAATAATGTAATCATGTGAATGCCCTTTTGAACTGCATGCCTTTGTCTTATTGTACAATTATTTAATGTGTGCTAAAAATATAAAATAAATTAATCATTTAAAAAATGTGTTCTGTCTCAACATTAAAACAACAACAACAACAAAGAGTCCATGTTATATGCATGACCTGATAACAAAGAAATCTTTTTTTTTGAAGCAGCATAATATTTGTGTAATCTTTCACACTTTTTAATTAGATGTACTGTCATGTTTTCAGTTACAAATCTACAGTATGTACATGAGAACACTGGAGAGCAGTGTGACAGGAAAGATAAATATGATAACGAACAATCAAAAAAACAGATGCTGAACTCCATTGAGTTAATCTTGAACTAGCTATCAATGGGACACATCCTTGCATCTGTACCTGCAGCCAAATGAGAGAAATATGATGGTTTGGTTCCAGTTGTAAACAGATTTCTGGCCCGTACTAACTTGCCCAAGGAAATTTGACCAGCCAGCCCCAACCTAGGCAGATTCTCACTGTCTGATACCGAGTCACTGTGGCCTCTTATGCTTACATTACAAATGGTTCCTTTGTGCTGGTTGGCAAATGAAGGAGAAGGCATTGGTGCATAGTTGGCAGAGTTGCATCTCCTCAGCTGTATGCTGTGTATAAAGGAATCTGTGAATGCTGTATTACCGTTCCTATGTATATAACTAAAATCAAAAATGGGAGAAACAATAAAGTGTTGGCATATCACTTTGCAGTTCCTCGACCCATGATAGCTTTTTTTGTGTTCCTCTCTGGTCTCATTAGGATTATATAACATTTGGGTCCAAACAGCGCCACCAAGAGGCCAAAACTGGAGGCCAGGATGGCAAATACCTCCACAGCATCTGCATATTTGCCTGGCGAATTGATATAAGCAGGGACAAAGGCCACCCACACAGCACAGAAGATCAACATGCTGAAAGTGATGAGTTTGGCCTCATTGAAGTTGTCTGGAAGATTCCTTGCCAGAAAAGCTAGCAGGAAGCTGAGGATAGCCAATACGCCAATATAACCAAGTAACACGCCAAAACCAATGGTGGAGCCAACTACACATTCATAGACTATCTTGTCATTGTGGTATTCAGTGTTTTTATGAGGCACTGGTGAGGCAGAGACAAGCCAGGCAGTACAGATCGCTGCTTGGATGCATGTTAGAATAAGAACTGTCCCTCTCTGCTGCACAGCACCAAACCACTTCAGACTGGCTCCACCTCCTGGCTTGGAGGCCTTGAACACAGCCAGAACCACCATGGTTTTAACCAGGATGCACGAGACACAAAGAACAAAGCTGATTCCAAATGCTGCATGTCTCAGCTGGCATGTCCACAGTCTGGGTCGACCAATGAACAGCAGTGAACACAGGAAACATAGTTTCAGTGAGACCAAGAGCAGGAAACTGAGTTCAGAATTGTTGGCACGCACAATGGGTGTGCTGCGATGATGGGTGAAGATCCCTAGGATGACAGCACAGATAAATGTTCCCAGTAGTGATGTTGTCATCAAACAAATTCCCAGAGGCTCATGGTAGGAGAGGAACTCTGTTTTCTTAGGAACACAGTGGTCACGCAGGGGACTGGACCAGAAATCCTCTGGACAACTGGCGCACTCCATGGAGTCTATGAAAACAGAAGGGGTGTTGATATATATATAAGTTGTCTTCAAATATAACAGACTGAAGTGAACACCAACCAGTCTCATTGCTAATTTTTCCCTCAGAACAAGGGATGCAGTCAAAGCAGCACACAGGTCGCCCCTTCTTTCTGGCCATGCGGGTACCTGGAGGACAGCTCTTACTGCACACTGACCGAGGAGGCTGTATAGGGAGAGAAACACGTGGAAATTTTACATCACAATAACCACTTACCAAAGGTATGGGTTATTATATGAAAAAAAGTAGCATCACCTTTTTTGCCTCAAAGTTCCAGAAGATTTTATCTTCATTAAGTGTTATCACTTCACCCTTTAAGGCTGATTTCTTCACTTCACCCACAGTTTCAACTTTTATTTGTCCGTCAGGGAGCAACTGCCAGTTCATGATATCGTAGATGGGTAAGGCATTGCCATTCTCATCAAATGACACTTGGTCACCAAATGATGTGGTGAAGTTGACTATTTGTAAGTAATGCAAAAGCTATTAAAGGCCAGGATACAGAAGATAAAAGTAATGGCAGATATGGCATCAAGTGTGGTGACAGACATGCCAAAAAAAAAGCATTTACCATCTGAGAAATTATTACATAATGTAATGTTTTTAGCAATTGTATTGTGTTACATAAGAAATCTTTATATAAATATATGGGATGATATTCTGTGATGGCAGACCCCTTTTGACTTCATAATGTTGTACATGTTTACAAAAATCAATCACATGTGAATGTAACTTTTACACACTTGCCAGGGCTCCAGTCTTTGAAAATGGGCACAGCTGTTTTCGCTGAAGGGCCCTCTCCCTGGCTTACAGCGCAGCATGTTATCGAGGGCATATGCCAGGGCGTACACAGCCTTATACACGTTGTACTCTGGCCTGAATTCTACCTCATTCAGCAACTCACTCTCCACACTCCCCAGATCTTCCTGTCCAGTGCATAATGCCCCTCCAGCTTCCACCCAACCTGCTGGGGGTGGAGCAAATCTACACTGAAATGTGTATTCCCAAAACTGGTTTACCTGAAATATATTTTAAAATTTGTGGTGTAAACAATGGCAATACATTGTTTGTGCAAACACCAGACCATATTGCAAGGTTAAACTCCCACCATGTTATTTCCATAGCTGTTGTTGTGATGTAGGTCAGGACGTATGTGTAACATAAAGTCCCTGAGTCCTGGTATTTCTCCTCGACGGATGGCAATACTCAGTGTTCCACCCAGGTACGGGGCTAGGTGGGGGGTCTGGAGAACAGCAACTGTTGTCCAGGCTTCACTGGCCATCCACTGCAGGCCTGTCACATTCTGCCTCACAACCTGTATAATAAATATAAAGTCATACTGACATTTACATACTGCCATGCCTCAAAAGTACATTTGTTTACAAAGTTGATTCCTTACACAGGTACAGTTCTGTGTCGACAAAGTATTATCAGAAAGTTCATATCATCCTCCCATCACAACTTGAGTTCATTATCATAGTGAGCTCAAGCTAATTCAGTAAATAATTACTTGATGGATTTAAAGCAAATATACTTGCAAATCACTGATTTAAAAAAAATTCTACATAATCAAGTTATATTGAAAGCCTAACCTCTTCCATGAGATCAATCATGTGACTCTCATGTGCAAACACAATAACCACACGAGCTGTGGATTTCTTCATCACATCCACAATCCTCCTGAGTTCAGCTGGGTTGTCACCCCAGGGTAAAATCTCAGTGTAGGCCAGACATCCTCCACCAGAGGGACCAAGGTCAGTGTGGAAGGATCGGGCAGCACCAAGTCCATAATCATCATCACTGATGAGCAGACCTGCCCAAGTCCAGCCAAAGTGTTTTAGAATCTGAATCATAGCACGCACCTACGTGAATAGAGAATTTAAAAAAATTGTGTGCATGCTGAAATATTCCTGAACGGAAAATCTGTCTCCATGGTTGTTTCAGTGGCAACTATTATCATCATTCAATGATACAACATATTGCAACTACATGGCCACACACCCTGTCATAGTGCACATTTCCTATCAGTGTATATTGTAAGTTTTTATTTGCTGCATGAGTTTACCTGGAAGGTATCACTGGGTATTGTTCTGAAAAAGGATGGAAAGCGTTGCCGATCACTCAGGCAGGAACATGTGGCAAAGTAACTCACCTGTGGGAGACAAAAGAAGGATTCAATTCTTGCAATGTAGTTATTCATGAAATTTGACTTAAATAGGACACATCAAAAGTGTTCTGTGATGGTAAGAGGAAAAAATAGAAGAGGAGTCACTTACAATAGGCAGTTTGTATAAACCTGTCACACTTGACATTGCAATTGTAAATGTTGAGTATACATCACCCACGATCCCCAGGACTGGAGGAGCCCCCACACAGATTTCATTTAAAAGAAACTGCTTCTCTTGACCGCTGGCCAATGACAATGAAGCACGGAATCCAATTCCAAGTGAGGCACAGTTATCATACAGACTGTATCCAAGAGTCACATTAGGTAGCAGGTTTGGGTTTTCATTGATCTCATCAACAGCAAAGGCCATGGTCAGGGCATGTCTGAACCCTGGGGGGTCAAAGCTGGCACAAAAATGTTAACTGTAACAACACAGCAGAAATATACAAAATACCCAGGCCTTTGTAGTATATTTGTCATATGACCAAATTTTAAGACAACTACAATTTATGGAGTAAAATATCTCATATAGTCATGTTAGTACTGATCACAAAAGTAACACAGCTTTTTCATTTCATTTTCTTTCTTAAACATTCTGGATGAATAAAAGTAGGCCTAGCCAGTAATGTTCCCTCCTGTAACTGTCTCTTTATCCCCTTGTCTCCCTCATTGTCTTTCCCAACAACATGGTTTTGTACTCTGGCAAAGAGCACAGACCACAAGCGTAATCAACAGTTTTTACTTCAAAACCATTATCACACTGAACTCTGAATATGATATCACACTGAATGAACACACCTTTGTGCAATATCTGAGTTATTACAATTTATCCATTAATATATTTTAACCAAACACTCATTGCTCCTGTGTTATAGCATTGATCAAGAACTGTTTTGTCATCGCAGTATCTTGTTTTGATATGCATTTTAAAAGTACAATTAGAATTTGTTATCATTTCAGACAATTCACCTGAATTTCATCGTATGTACCGAGTTTTAACAATAGATGAAACTTAATCTTAATCTGTATGTGTGTGGAACTCACCCCTCACAACGTGGTTGATTTGGCTCTGAGGTGAAGGACAACTCAGGGAAGACAGATGTGTAGTGGACTTCAAATAGCCCACCCAGAACCACATCACCAGCCTTATGCATGCCATTAAGGTGAAATTGTCTACGTAACCTACAAGACAAAGAAGGTGAGGAAAAGACAGGCAGTAAGAAAGAGAACGAGAACAAAATCCAGACACACAAAAGCAGGTGTGTGTCAACAAATGCCAGCATAACTGCTCTCTTCCTGCCACTCCTGTTACTGAACCTTTAGTCAGTGACTTCATTTTATACTGAGAACTAAATATGCCATCCCCTTCACCTGTTTATGTCATTGTTTTATTATTTACACAACTCAGTGTGATGGCAAGAAATGTGTGTGTTGGTGTAAAGGGGGGGGTGGGAGGGTGGGGATATTATAACGTCACATTTTGACACGCTATATTACATTATATTAGTCTATATGATTTTGCAGTGAAGTTAGTTGAGTAGTGTTTTTGATATTATTATACATGGTGCCTCATTTCTTCCTGTATTTTCCTGTATTCATAACATTTCCACACTTTTGGAACCCTTGCCATCTGCAAGAAAGACCTGTCTGTGAAATTGCCCTCTTTTGCAATGTTTAGATGCACACTTACGGCGCACTCACACTAGGCAATTGTACCGTGCCCAAGCAAGCACATTTGCCCCCTAAAGTACATCACACCATGCGTATCAACATCGCTAGCTCTGAGTAAACTTCAAGATAGCCATGACAACCGGTCAAACAGTTAAAAAGCGCTGTTCTTTCTGCAGTCAGGTTAAGTGCATGTCTGCCGTGTTGGTAAACAAATAATCCCTTTAATCAACGTGATGACGCATGTGTTGGCAACCGTGCTTGAGCATGCTTGGGTTTGAGGTAGTGTGAGTGCAGGCTAATGGGGGACAGGGGAGTGGGGGGGGGCGGTTGTGCTTCAGCACGGTACGGAGCAACTGGCCCTAGTGTGAGTGCGCCCTTAATTACATTCTCTGGTGCTCCAACCGGCTCACCACAGCATCCTGACTGGGACTGTTGCTCTGAGGTTGGGGAGACCACTGTATGTGGTAATGTGTAGTACTTTCATAGTAGTTCTGGCAGGGGGACAGCTCTCACCCTGCTGTTCCAAACCCCACTCCAAAACACTGTTGTTCCGAATGTCCCCCCAAAACACCACTGTTCCCAACCCCCACTGCAGCTGTCCATGGTGCTGAACCGGCTGCCGCTGCTCAGGGACTAGGCAGATCTGTCCCACTTGCGTTCTCCCCCACTCTGTTATGGGAGATCTCCCACAGGGTAAAAGAAATACACATTTCTTTTCTCTCCCCGCTAATACAAACACTAACAGGGGAACACTGTCATCTACTGGAGGCTGGAACTGTCCAAATGACAAATACAGGGTTAGTAACCTGATTTTTTTATGCTACTGCCGTTAGCTCTACCGCCGTTAGCTGTCCCTGTTAGCTGAGCCACTGATGCTTTCTAGACACTGTGATTCCCCCAAACTGGATAAATACAACACAAAACACACAACAGATATACTGTAGTAATGTTTCTTCAATCATTTCAGATTTGTCTGAACTGTGATAGGGCGTGAAAAATATGATATATAGCCTATAGCTTGTTACATGCTGGTTTTCTACCCGGAAGCAGTTATAAACAACAAGGCGATTCAGTCTATAGGGTTTTTATGTAGTTTTATGGACCTGTTTGTGCCGGGCAAGATGATCCCTGGACTGGGTTGCAAATTACCCAGTAAGTAGCTGCGAGTTGTGCTGTAAGAGAAAGTTTGTGGGAAATGACCAGGAGTTACACTGGAAGTCCAGGCAAAGTAGGACATAAGTGATCGGGAGTTATCGGCTAAAACACAGGGAAGTAAGCAGGAATTAATCTGTACATCTGTGGAATATCGTGCAAAGTAGGTGGAAAGTGAGCAGTAGGTAGACAGTCGGTACGCTCTAAGACACGGACCGTATTATGTAGTGTTACTGATTTATTTATTGATTTTTTTTTTATTCCTAGGAAATGAGTCTTTATAGTTCTTGTCATCTTGTAATTTCTTTTCTCCATGGTGACCTACAGTAGGGTTGTTCAAGTGTTCACTTTGCATTCTAGTATTTTTAGGTTAAGATATTAAGTCACTTTCAAAAGCTAAAAAAAAGCAAAACACCCTCTTTTCATTTAGTTCCCTTTTGTTTGTGTTAAAGGTTTGGTATAAATTGTGATAAATATAATTATAATAATAAAAAAATAAAAAACCAAGAGGTGAAGAGCATGACATTTTAGAGTTGCAATCAAACAACAGACTTGAATATGAGAGGAGTGCACATGCACCACATCTTGCCTTTGCTTTGCATTGTCATGACGTGATCACTCACATGACCTATGAGATCCAATAGCATGTATTCCAGTTCATATAGTCCACTTCACAGGCTGCACTTGGAGAGCCATTGTTCCCAACAGAGACAGACACAGTCTTTATGGGGTCAGCACTGAAACTGCACTCAACCCTTGCTGGGTCTTTTCTGTGGCTGCTTGTTTGGACCTTATTTAGCCTTCTTTTCCCAGTGTTTTCTGTTGTTCCTAGAGTTGTGACTGAAATGAGAGAGGAAAGTTTGGAGGGAGGTATGGTAAAAGAAAAAGATTGTTCAACAGGAAGACTGAATAGTTCAGGTATACGGAGAGTGAGTGTGCTTGATACTGGTTTACCTCAGTGTGTGAAACTGGTGGATAGTGAGACTGTGGCCCTGCAGGCAGACGGGGATATTGTTATTGGAGGGCTTTTCCCTCTGCATTATGCAGCCTCAAAGCCACTACACAGCTACTCCAGCAAACCCCAGCTCACACCTTGCAGCGGGTGAGTGTGAGGAAATCATTTTCTCTTGCACTAGTTAGTTGTCACTGTTTAGACGTTCTGATATGCTATTTTATGATGTTGTATTTTCTGAGTCATGGTGAATTGCGAAAACTGAATTGAGCTATATTTCATTCTCTGCAGCTTTGACCACAGAGCTTTCCGCTGGATGATGACTATGGTGTTTGCAGTGGAGGAAATTAATCACAGTTCAAACCTGTTACCAGGTATTAAACTAGGCTACCGGATCATGGACAGCTGTGACCATGTCCATACCAGCATGCAAGCTCTTTTTTCTTTAATCAACCTCTCCAAAGCTGTGACAAAACAAACTGAAAATAGGTTTAATAAAACGAAGGTCAGGGCCACAAGAATGGAGACATTAAAGACAGTAGAAAAAACAAGAAAGAAAAGGATACTTACTGTGATTATGTCTCATAATCAGGAAGATATTAAAAATAACAAAATAAAAAATGTGACAAAGGAGAAAATGGATTTAAACATAGAACCTGAGGCTTTCCTCTCATGCCTTACTGGTTCTCCTTTGACTGCTGTGATTGGCCTTGCATCCTCTTCCCCTACAAGAGCTGTAGCTCACACTCTTGGCCCTTTCAGCATCCCACTGGTAAGACAGGACTGCAGAGGCAGAATTGTACACAGTACTTAATTTTAACTGTCCTGAGCAGCAACATTTGAAAATGGTCAACAATATTTTTTCTGTGTTTTGTTTTATCTCCGTCAAGGTAAATTAACTTTATCTCCCTCTAGGTCAGTTATTTTGCCACTTGTACCTGTCTGACTGACAAACATGTTTACCCATCATTTTTGCGGACTGTTCCGAGTGATCTCTTTCAAGTTAGAGGCCTTGTCCAGCTGGTCACTTTCTTAGACTGGCTGTGGGTGGGAACAATAGGGACCACGGTGAGATGGAAGCTTTTTTTTCTTTTTACTCCAACATTAGAGTCAAACACACCAATGTGATTTAAACTTTTTATATATATATATTCCAGGATGACTACAGCCAGTATGGTATCCAAGCTTTTTCTAATCAGTTTAGACAGCAAGGGGGGTGCGTGGCATTTCACCTGACTATCCCCAAATCACCCACTGCAGCTCAGATACAAGAAATGGCGGACAGGCTACAGAGTTCAACTGCACAGGTTGTGGTGGTCTTTGCCACTGAGGGACAACTCTTGAAATTTCTCTTAGAGGTAATCACACTACACCCCAGTTGATGTATAGTCATTGTGCATTGTTTTACCTGATAATTAGGACTGTCAAAAAACTGTTGATCATCAAATTTTGCAATGTCTGCCTCTCCAGCTGGCTCAGAGAAATATGACAGGGATCCAGTGGGTCGCTAGTGAAGCCTGGGTGACTGCCAGCCTGCTGACCTCACCCAGCTTCCATTCTATCTTAGAGGGCACGTTGGGTTTCTCCTTCCCTGGAGTCAAAATCCCCGGCCTGAAGGAGTTTCTGCTGAATGTCCGTCCCTCTCCTGAACCAGGGATGCAATTTGTTAACATGTTCTGGGAAGAACTGTTTGACTGTAAGCTGAATTTTGTGAGAGACAAGTCCAAAGAGAATAAGCCACATACTGTGGATGACCTGATGGGATTTGATGGTTTTGGTTACAAACCAAACTCTCAAAATACTTCTGGGTCCATCAATGGGTCTAAAGCAAGACAAAAAAGCACATTTAAAAGGCCTGACAATGAAAAACGTGTATGTACAGGTTCAGAGGATCTGAGGCACACTGACAGCAGTTACACCGATGTATCTCAGGTCCGAATATCCTATAATGTGTACAAAGCTGTGTATGCCATCGCCCATGCGCTGCACAAGTTGCTGAACTGTGATTCAGCAGAACTTAACATGGGAATGTGTGAGAAACATAAATCATTTACATCTATGCAGGTAAAGGAGATAAACACATCAAAACACATAAAATCAATATTTGTTATTTATTTAATTTTAAGTTCACGTGTGATTCTTTTCGCTCGAGGTTCTCTACTCTATTTTTTTTTTCTCTCTCTCTCTCACTCAGTTGCTGGATCATCTGAGAACAGTTAATTTCACCAACCATATTGGGGAGAAGGTATATTTTGACTCCAACGGAGAGCCAGTCCCTCTTTACGACATCATTAACTGGCAGAAGGACAGCAAGGGTGAAATTAGGTAAAGAAATGTACTTGAACACAACTGTCAGTTACAGTAACGGCTATATTTATGTTTTTGTGGCTAGGTTAGCGATAACGCAAGTTAAGAAACTTACACAATTGTTTAGTGTGACTGCATTTATACTGTGTTTAGATTTATCAAAGTGGGAAGCTATGATGGTTCGGCTCCCCTGGGACAACAGTTGCACATGGAACAGAGCTCCATTGTGTGGGCCAAAGGAAAGTCACAGGTGGGTCATATGTCCCCTAACAGTTTCATACACACAGACAGAAAATGATTTAAGCTTCTATGTGATTCAAAAATGTAAAAATGAACTTATCTACCTGATCAAAAATGTAGCCCCTTTTCTTTCAGAGAAATTACTTTGTTTCAGAGAGTGTTATACAGAAAGAGATCTAACTTTGTTATTCCAAACCATTATCTGGTCTTTGTTCAGGTGCCTGTATCTCAGTGTAGTGCTCCATGCCTCTCCGGCAGCAGACAGGCCAGACGTCCAAGAGAGCCTCACTGCTGCTTTGACTGTTTGCCCTGTGCTGATGGAGAAATCAGCAACCAGACAGGTAGGTTCATATAGTATATTTCATTCAGGAACACTCTCGTCATGATTAAAACCATTTATAGCCACAAATGGAATACAGTTCGGCTTGGCGCTGAAGCTCCACTCTGGGAGCTCCCTGGATGGACAAGCGCATGCTATGTCGCTCCAGGGAGACAATTTAAACCCCCCAGAGTGGAAGAAAGCACTGAGACACTGAGAAGGTGGAGGCTGGGGTGGAGGAGGAAAGCTTTTCCAGCGCAGCAATGCGCAGCGATCAGAGCCGTGTCGAGGGGGAAATCTGTGTGACAGCCTACATTTAAATAGACCGCCTATGGTAGGAGCATGAATGTGATTGGACAGAGACTAATGGGCTGGCTGTCAGCTGACTACAGCTGGGGCTGGCACTTCCGTGTCCTGCATGAATTTACGCAGGCTTCATTTCATTCAGGAACACTCTCGTCATGATTAAAACCATTTATAGCCACAAATGGAATACAGTTCGGCTTGGCGCTGAAGCTCCACTCTGGGAGCTCCCTGGATGGACAAGCGCATGCTATGTCGCTCCAGGGAGACAATTTAAACCCCCCAAAAACAATGGAGCCCAACGCCAGCCTATAAGCCCATGCGGAGCATCAGCCACTGCTATGTGTAGCGGCAGCTTGCCACAGACCTCAGAAATTATGTTTTAAACGGGTGCAGCATGCAACCCAGAGGAGGTCATACTACCTTATGTGCCTACATATGTGTCACAGAGGCTCTCTGCAGACCTTAAATTATATGTTTTCATTGGGCGCAAGCATGCATCCCGCGAAAGGTCATCCTACCTGAGTGTGCCTAAATATGTGTTGCAGAGGCTCTCTGCAGACCATGAATTATGTTTTAATTGGGCGCAAGCATGCATCCCGCAAAAAGGTCATTCTATCTGGGTGTGCCTATATATGTGTGGCAGCCGCTGGCTGCTGACCTCTGACCCTCACCTCTGAATTGCTAAATGAGAGCAGCATGCTATTCAGAAGAGGTCATACTACCTTAGTGAGCCTGTGAGATGCAGCGCCTGCTGCAGAAGCAGACCTCTGAATGCGCAACAAACGAGGTCATGACTTTAACAAATGCAACTATCCCAGCCATCTCATCAGAACAGCGTTATTATATAAGCAGCATGTTAGAGTTTGCAGACTCTAATTAATTTGCTCATTGCTCATAAGAAAATAGACAAAGAACCCCCCAAACCCACGAACGAAAGCTGCAACTGTGATAATTCAATGCCAAATATGATTCTGCATTATTGCTATGGAGGTTGAAACCCAGCGCGAATAAGAATAAAGCAAACCGTTCCTTGTGTGATGCTCCGACCGCGTGGCAGCATGGCTGGCAACAGAACCTCCACAGCCCGGAACCGGACCGGCCGCCGTCAATCAATGGAACAGCTGAGACGCCGCCGCACCTGCCAGGTGTGCCCCGCTGGAGAGAAGCAGCCCCCCCGTCGTCGCAGATGGCGTCCTCCGTTCGAGAGCTTCGCAGCGGCCCCATGACACGCCAGCCGCCGCCGGTCCGCATCGACACAAGCAGCAGCAGGGCGAGCACGAACGCGAGCAGTAATCCTTCCTTCACGCGGAAGCCCGTCTCGCAAAACCGGCGGCGGAAGCAGCAGCAAGAGCCGTGTACACTAACCATGATACTTAATGCTATAGTGCGTAACTTCAACGTTTCTAACGTGTCCAAGCTTTTCCAGCGCAGCAATGCGCAGCGATCAGAGCCGTGTCGAGGGGGAAATCTGTGTGACAGCCTACATTTAAATAGACCGCCTATGGTAGGAGCATGAATGTGATTGGACAGAGACTAATGGGCTGGCTGTCAGCTGACTACAGCTGGGGCTGGCACTTCCGTGTCCTGCATGAATTTACGCAGGCTTCATTATATAACTTCTGCAAGAAACACAGGGCCATTACGGCTGTAGAATTACAACTATGTGGGCTTACACACTATATTTCTGCTGTATGTGTCCCTAAAGGTTCCACTGAGTGCACAAAATGTCCTGAGTTCTACTGGTCAGACAAGGAGAAGGTGAACTGCATCGCTGGGGTTGAGGAATTCCTCTCTTTCTCTGACACCATGGGCATCATCCTGGTCATTCTCACCTTGCTGGGTGTCGTCCTGACAACCATTGTCACCAGTGTCTTTCTTCGTTTCCGCTCTACACCCATTGTCAAGGCTAACAACTCAGAAATAAGTTTTTTACTTCTCCTGTCCCTCAAGCTTTGCTTTTTGTGTTCCCTGGTGTTCATTGGCCGACCGTCAGTTTGGACATGTAGGCTCCGCCAGGCAGCATTTGGAATCAGCTTTGTCCTCTGTCTTTCCTGCCTCCTTGTTAAGACTATTGTAGTTCTCTTGGCCTTCCAGGCAAATGTACCTGGTCCCAGGGCTCTGAAGCTGTTTGGGCCATTTGAACAAAGGACTCTCATCCTCTGCACTACAGCTCCTCAGGTTGGAGGGTTTAATTAATTTTATCTTCAGGTGGTGACCATTTAAAAGTTTTATGTATATTCTTTAAAATTTACTTTTTTCTCATGTTGCCCGCAGGTTTGTCTCTGTGCAGGCTGGCTCTTGGGGGCACCTCCTTTGCCATTCAGGAACCCAACCTATCAGGCTACAACTGGAAAAGTAAGTAGGCTACATATCGTGATGTCACACATAGCCATTTTTTGAAGATGCCAAACAAAAAAAGAAGAAAGAGGTTATGCATTGATTGATCTGTTGTTGGACTTGATCAGATCGTTGTGGAGTGTAAAGAGCCATGGCCTCCTGGATTTTATCTGGTCCTTGGGTACATCGGTCTCCTGGCCTTCCTCTGCCTCATCCTGGCGTTCCTTGGACGCAAGCTACCTGATACCTTCAATGAGGCAAAACTCATCACTTTCAGTATGTTGATCTTCTGGGCTGTGTGGATTTCTTTCATCCCAGCTTATGTTAGCTCTCCTGGGAAGTTTACTGTGGCTGTGGAAATATTTGCTATATTAGCCTCCAGTTTTGGTCTGTTAGTGTGTATTTTTGTGCCGAAATGTTACATTATTTTACTGCAGCCTGAGAGAAACGTTAAGAAAGGGATGACTGGAAAGTATCCAAAATGAACCTCGCACATAGCAAAGACAATTTGAAATCATGAAAATAACTTGTTACAGTACTTAAGTTGAAGTTTGTATATTTTAATGTGTAACTATAAATAAATATTTGCCATAAAATGCCATATGAAATGTATTTGAGTGTTTTGACATTAAACAACATGCTTGGGCCTGACTGCAAATTTGTTTTTGTGAAGGCAGGTGGCAGGAGCTGTGCTTTGTGACACAATACCAAGACTTGGCACAGCCGGTGATGCACAGTGAAGGCAGAATGAGGGTCATACTGTATGTTCAGCCCCTGAAATGAATACAGACACGTATGGCACTGCAAACAATTTAGTTTAATAGTACACACGGTTGATTTGCTATATTTATTTATTTGGTTCATTTCGGGCATATTCATTCGAGGGTCTCATTTAACACATGAGGGCATGACATCAAGATGAAGGTAATAACTTGACCAAGGGTGAAATTAGTTCAAACTTCTTCTCATTCTGAGGACTTTTCTTCTAATCCAACAAACAAAAACAAAAACTTCAACATCTAAGGCTTTCAATAGTCTCTGCTTTGGAGTTACTTGTGATTTTTAGCACATATTTGTCCTTACTGAAACAGCACCTTACACAAGCACATCTGGAGGCCAGGAAGCACTCCACTAACATGTTTTGAATAAGGACTGAATTTTATTTAAATGTATAATCAACTACTGTATAAAAACAGCCCCAGACATTGGAATTACCCAAACCTATGATCAATACATCATAATGGAGAACCCATTTACCTCTTTACTATTGTAATAGGTATTTCACAGCTGTACTGATCAGCACACAGTGTGATCTGATTTTGATGCACAGCTTATTTATTTTTTTTATTCTGTATCCCCATGCCCCCCTGATCCTTTCTCCTTGTGTATTTTGTACTCCAGTTACAGTCTAACAGTTTTGTTTATTAATTTATGGAAATCTGTTTAACAATTAAGTAATTACTGAAAATCAGCATGCATATTCATCATTAGTTCCCTAAGGCCTGACCATGTTAAAACACATAAGCACACCATATTTTGTGTCCTTTGGGACAATTTAAACCAAAATCAACCAAAAACAAAATATAATTATTTTCTTTTCCTTGTACATCGTGCATTTGCAAGGCTGACCTACAGTATCAGTAACAATAACTGTCACTGCCAACTCACCAATGTGAAATACATCAACATTTGAGTGGATTACTATTTACTATTACATAACATTGAACATTGAGTACACTTTTCAAACATTAGATTACAGGATATGGGCACTTGATAAATGTAAGGCAAAGCATACATTGCTTGCACACTACATCTGTTATAACAGTTCTTTTATTTCCCCATTAGATGCTGTTTTGTATTCTTTTCTGGCTTCAGTAAAATAATGTAACACTTTGGGGCAAACAGGCAGAACAACAAGCCAAAGCTGGAAGCAAGAATAGCAAATGACTCTACTGCATCGGCATAATTTCCCGGGGCGCTTATGTAAGCAGGGATGAATGCCAGCCACACAGCACAGAAGATAAGCATGCTAAAAGTGATGAACTTGGCCTCATTGAAGTTTCCTGGCAACTTGCGAGCTAGAAAAGCCAGTACAAAGCACAGACAGGCCTGAAGACCAATATATCCTAGAACACACCAAAATGCCAGGCTGGAGCCCACGCTGCACTCCAGTATGATCTTTGAGCGCTGGTATTGTGTATTTCGTGATGGATAAGGGGGCGCATCAATGAGCCAGGCAGCACAGATGACCACCTGAACCAGAGTGCAGCTAAAAATGATGCCCCGCTGCTGCTTGATTCCAAGCCATTTCATGATATTGTCACCTGGCCTGGTGGCAGTGAAAGCAGCCAACACCACCAGAGTCTTCCCCAGGATACAAGAGATACAAAGTGAAAATGTGATGCTGAAGGCAGTGTGGCGCAGCATACAGGACCAAGATGTTGGCTTTCCAATGAAAATCAGACAACACAGGAAGCACAGAGTCAGTGCCAACAGGATGAAGAAGCTGAGCTCAGAGTTATTCACACGGACAATAGCTGTATTTCTGTGATAGAAGAAGACTGCAAAGACAGCTAAAGTGAGGCAGGCACCCAGCACAGATATCACTGTCAGGACTATACCCAAGGTGTCAAAGGTCAAGTACTCCACTTTCTTGGGGATGCAGGCTGTTCTGTTCTCATTTGACCAGAAGTCCTTGGGACAAAATGTGCACTCTATTGAGTCTAAAGTGGAGGGTCAAGAAAAGTTTGAAAATGTAAAATATTACTATTCAAATATTACCTGATTGTAACAGAATATTAGATTTTAATTGTTGTAATTTGTATTTTTGGGTTTACACATACTTGTCTGATTGCTAATTTTGCCACTGTCACATGGTACACAGTCAAAGCAGCAGACAGGCTCCCCACGACGGACAGCCTTCCGGGTCCCTGGAAGACAGCTGGCACTGCATACAGACACCGGCACCTATAGGGAGCACAGAGACATTCATTTCACACTCATTTCTAAAGTCTGAAATGAGTGCGCTGAGGCTCTTTGCCATGCAGGGCCCTTACAGTAAGTTACCTAAAATGAAAATGCAAAGTAGGAAAATGCATAGTAAAATGCAGAAATACTAAAAGTTTAAATAAAAATAATCATCTACTACATATTGCATATCATGTTGTTTCGTATTGTATTGTTTGAGTAGTCCATTAACCATTACAGATAAAATGCCAACATTTGCTGGTTCAAGATCCTCAAATGTGAGAACTGCACTGTTTAACACCATTATAAATCAAATGTTTTTGTATAATGTAACACTGATTGAGCATAGTTATAATTTTCTTTTACTGCTTGTTAATAAAAAATAAAATCATCATTAGTCACAAATGTATTCCTTCAGCAACGGTTGGATTAGCTATATTTTTTACACTAAACACTCAGTTATTGTCCATATGTAAGAATGTGTAGAGTTATTCATTGTGTTTGACAGTAGGTGTATGAGCACTATACTGTATAGGATGCACTTAGCATCATACAGAAACAATTCCTCTATAGAGAATACTGTGGTAGGGATCAAATCACCTGGTATGTCATACTTTTTGGCAGGCTTCTATCTCTATTGTTGACTGTATGAATGCAATGTCAAATCCAGCTCATCCTGCCCACCTGACTTACCTCCACCTCAACCTACAGAACTTCAACAGTTGGCATCTGATGAAGGTAAAAACACAGTGTGAGCAGCTTGCCTCACTCTGATGCCCTGCCCACATTATCCTGTCCTCCTGGATCACCAGCTCCTCGCCGACAGGTTTGGTACCATCAAACAACCCAACGTTGACAAATTCAATGTTGCCGCCCGTGCCTCTCTGCCAGTTGATGATATCATAATAGGGTATGGATTCACCCTTAAGATCAAAGTCCACCTCCTCTCCATCAACGTTAAATGTCACTTCCTGGAGGTAGTGTTGGAGCTTGAAAACCAACAGATAATAAGAAACACTATAGAATTCCTCAAACAAAGTATTCAGTGTGATACTGTTGCATAAAAAACTTATACCTGCCAGGGGTGTATGTTGTTGCTTTGAGCACATGTGTTGTTTTGGAAAGGCCCACTGCCTGACTGACAGAGAAGGAGGTTGTGCAGGGAATGAGCTACCGCATATACAGCCTTATAGACATTATAGGCCACTCTAGGACTGGAGGTATTCATATAGGCTGCATGCTGTTCCAAGAGGGACTCCTGCCCTGAGCAGGGCGGCAGCTCGGAGCTAGAGGATGGAGAGGGACTGCAACCATACAGAGCCTCCCACAGCTCTTGTACCAGAGGATTATCGGGATACCTCTTAGGGTTTACTGTCTGCAGGTAGGCACTGAGTTCAGAGATATGACCTTTTCTGATGCCAAACCCAATGGTGCCCCCCAGGTATGGGTAATACTCGCTCCCTGTGAAGACAGATGCTGTGACCCAGGCCTCACTGGCCACCCATTGGATTCCAGTAATGTTCTGCATCATGTAGTCTCTCAAGAAAGGAGTCATCTCCCCCTCAGCTGAAAATACCACCACCACTTTTGCAGAAGAGCTACGCATTACCTTTGCAGAGTCACAGATGAGGGAGGATGGGAGGGAATTACAATCAGGGGAGACAGCAAAAAGAAAACAGTATAAAACTATGCAACAGTAAGGACACCTCAGAGGTAAATAATGCGAAATAATTAAGTTCTTATAGTTCTTATAGTCAGGACTTTGACATATTATGAACTAGTGAAACTCAATGTAATTCTGAAATAGACACTTTTACTAGCAGTATCAATGCTGCCTTCTCTTGTTATGTATTCAGTACAATGACTCTAACCTAGTACAACCACTTAGCCTAGTATTAAAGGGTCTCGAAGTGAAATAAAAACTAAAAAAGTTAATTCAACATATCTACCTGCATGATCTCCAGTGCCCTCTTTCGGTTGTAGAGCAGAGGAATCATTTCTTGATAGGCCACACACACTTTAGTACTCTGCAATTCTCTTATTAAACCTTGCACAGCAAAGCGGCCATATTCATGGTCACCTCGCACCAGCCCCACCCAGGTCCAGTTAAAACGCACTAACATCTGTGCAATGGCCTTCACCTGGGTTCCACAAAAATCAAATCAAATCAAATCAAAAATCAAAATCAAATCATTTTATTGTCATTGTGTCATTTAGAAAAACAAAAACAGCACAAAGAATTTACTTGTGTGACCAAAAGAGCAGCCTCCAGACATACACACCCACACACAATCATCATCATCACCATCATCATCAACATTTCACCTCATACGCTTGCATATCTTATAGTTAAGATAAACAAAGCAATGCTCTCAGTAAAATGTAATATTTACTACACTTACACATAAAGGTTATTAAATCCTTCCAAATCTGAGATCAAGTTTACCTGATAGTCATCATTAGGGATTAATCTGAAGAAGGTGGGATATTTTCTTCTGTCAGTCAAACATGCACATGAAGAAAAGTAGCTGATCTGTGTAACACACAGCACAGAGCACAATTGTAGGGATCACAGAGTAACATGTTTTCTGGTGATTACAGACAAAAAGAGTCACTGTTACCATTGGGATTCTGAATGGCTGTAGAATTCTGGACACCACTATAGACTGAGCAGATCCAGACTCCCCGATAACAGCGAGGAGTGGAGAGGCACCACTGCACATGGGAGAATCATCCTCACTCAGCCCATTCAACACAGCCAGAGCAGCCCTCTGTCCAGTCAGGGGATATGCACATGAATCAAAGATTTTGTACCCAAGGGTGTAATTGGGCAATAACTCTGGGCTATGGTTTACCTCCTCCACTGCCAGCCTCATAGTCTGAACCCAGCGGAAAGCCCTGGGATCAAATCTGTTGCCCAGTAGAGACAGATACACATGCCACACACACATTAAACACAACAAGAGCAACATGAGTGAAGAAAAGATAAAACAGAATGATGATTTTAGGTTAGTCTGAACTGCATTTTCACATTTATCTTGGTATTTGTGAGGTGATTTTTCCCCTCTTGGTCCATTTTTTTTTTTTTGTTAGAAATAATAAATTGAATACTTTTGCTGTGACTTTCAGTCCACATAAACTCACCCATTGCACTTCACTGGTGGAGGTCTGTATGTACAGTTGAGGTCTGGCATCTCCTGGTTATAGTGAAGGGGAAAGATCCCCCCAATAACATAGTCACCGTTGACCACAAAGCTGGGCTGAAAGCTGTTTTGAAGAGTACACACTTTGTCTGCCAATGGGACTGGAGTGTCGATGCTAGAAATTTGGGTATAAGTCAAAAGGAAGATACTGACAGAGTAAAGCAAGGTAACTAAGAAAAGTGGAGTCATAATGTTACACATTCCAAAGAGAGAGAGAGAGAGAGAGAATAATTAGATGAGTTATATGCACTACTCGATCTACATATTCTTGCATCTTATTAATGACAGTGTCCCTGGATTGGACAGCAGCCACGCCCCCACGCCCCCACCTACATTTTCTGAAATAGTTTGACGCAAATTGAGTAAAAAGAGAACATGATGTAACAGTGTGAGGCCGATGTTAATTTAACTAAATTTTAATTCTTTTTCTTTCTTTTTTTTCTTTTTAGAGTGTTCAGAAATCTATTTCCTTGGAAGGTGCATCGGAGGATAGCAATTAAGTCCAAATTAAACAAAAAAGAGTTCCTTCTTCAACTCTTCTTTGTTTCTTTTTAGAGTGATAAAATGCGTGAGACATCCTTTATTCAGATGTTATTTATTAACATACTAACAAATAAAACATTTTATTTTGCAAAACAGATGTGCAAGTCAATAGCAAACTGCAGAAAAATGTCATCATCACGTTAAGCCTGCCCAACGACTCTCTAAACAGATAGAGCGCTGTGATTGGTGAACACAAACACACACACACGGTGTTCGAGACTTGAAAAGTTCCTATGGCTCGTTTCTAGACCCACCTACGGAGCAAATATATTTGCTGCCGCCTGCCGCTAGGGTGCGTCTAGATTTCTAGGCTAGGCAAGTTAGGTTTACTCAGGAAATTCAAACAAAAGCTTCATTAGGTCACTGACACCATGGGCCCTAGTTCTGTGGCGCAGCGCAGGTGGTGCAAGATAGTGCAGCTGGTGTAATGCAAGTTTCAACCAGCGCAGCCTAACACAAAGGCAAGCGGAGATAATCAAAACGAATATTAGACATTAATACCACTGAAATTCCTTGAATCACGGTTCAAAGAGATCAAAAAACTTTTCACAATGTTTCTCTGGGGGAATAAAAAGGTTATAAGGCGTAGGAATAAAGGGGGGCTGGGAATACCTGACATATGCATATTATCGTTGGAAGTCGGCAGTTGGCTATGTCTGGAAGACCAATGGTGTGTCTCAAATCGCATACTTCTCACAGTGCACTGCTTTACAGTACACTGTGAGGCAGTGCACTGCCTTGCTCAGTGCGCAAATTAGTACTGTAATGTATTGTTGTGAGTTCGCGTTTTGCCTTTGGGCTTCCGTAGCTGACTACCTGCGTGTCCCTCGCTGTAACCTGTAGTTCTGTGTGTGTACGCGCGCTGAGCAACAGTAAAGCCGAGTCCGAAGCAACACCGGCCTCTTCATTGTGTCTTCACACTATGTACACAACGTGAGTACATAACATGGTGTCAGAAGTCTGTCAAGAACAGTACACGCGGCCATGAATACGCAGTTTGAACACCCGAGGATCGACTGGGATGCCGCCGACCTGTACAAGGAATTCGAAAGATTCCGCTGTCACGTGAGTTTTGTCTTCGACGGTCCGCTCTCGGAGCTAGAAGCTAAACAGAAAGCCGGCTGGCTAGGAACGTGGATCGGCGAGCAGGGCAGAGAAATCTACAAGACGCTAACGTGGGCGGCCGCTGAAAAAGAAAATCCGGCTGCCGTCTTGGATAAGTTTGCTAATTACATACGGCCGAGGAAGAATAAAAGAATAGCCAGACATCGTTTCAAACAGAGGAAACAAAGTGCAACTGAGAGTTTTGATCACTTTCTGAAGGATTTGAGGCTGCTGCTAATGGACTGTGAGTATGCTGACTCGGACGACATGTTGATTGATGCTATAATAGCAGGAGTTAGAGAAAAACGAGTACAAGAGAGACTGTTGGATAAAGGTGAAGATCTGACATTGGCTAAAGCCATTGAAATTCCCCAGCAATTTGAAATGTCACAACGACAGATCAGGATTGTTAGAGAGGAAGACTCGCAAGTGTCGTCAGTAGCCACAAGAACAAAACATGCAGCTTATGCCAATAATAAATCACACAACGCTGTACAGGCAAAGCCCATTCAGAGACAGTCTGGAAACAAATTCAAAAACTGTTCAAAATGTGGGAAACATCCACAACATACGTGGAATCAAGGAAAATGTCCAGCTAAAGGCTCTGTATGTTCACACTGTCACAAGCCAAATCATTGGGCAGCGGTTTGTCGCAACCGTAGTATGAGTGCAGTGAGCGTGGAGCTAGAAAACTCACCTGAGGAAGAGATGCTGGACATAAATCTGACAGCAGAGGACGCTCCAGTCGCAATTGTGGCGGATGACAAGTGGATTGTAGACATCAGTGTTCTGTCCCGGGAAGTGCAGTTTAGAATAGACACGGGCGCAAAGTGTAATACACTAACTCTGGACTGTTATCAGTTGTTGTCGCACACAGGTGAACTGAAGCGCTCCAACAAGGTGCTGCGCTCCTACACAAACCACAAAGTGAGACCAGTTGCGGCAGTCGACCTTCCCCTGAAATACAAAAACCGGAGAGCAAACGCAGAGCTGGAAATTGTGGACATCGTTCAAGAGAACGTGCTCAGCGGCACTACAGCTGAGGCCCTTGGACTGATTGTTCGCCTGGATTCTCTGCAGGTTGGTGCTGGCGGAAACAAGGTGAGCACTAGCACCAAAGTCACTCCAAACCCAAACACACAAACTCCAGTTGGGTTAGAGGACTTTCCTGAACTAACACGCACCACAGGCACTTTGCCAGGCAAATACTGCATAAAAATTGACCCAGATGCAAAAGGCGTTGTGCATCCAGTGCGCCGACAACCAGTAGCACTCAAGGCTAAAATAGTCGAGAAGCTTAACGAGATGGTCAAGGATGGACATATTGTCAAAGTCAACCAACCGACAGAGTGGGTCAGCTCCATGGTCGTTGTCACACGCAAAGACAAGATCAGGATCTGCATAGATCCAAGTGATTTGAACAAGGCCATAAAGAGGGAACATTATCCTATGCGCACCATTGAAGAGGTGATATCCACCATGCCCGGTGCAAAAGTGTTCTCAGTGTTGGACGCCAAATCAGGCTTCCTTCAGATAGAGCTAGATGAAGCGTCGTCCCTCCTCACAACTTTCAACACACCAATAGGCAGGTTTAGGTGGTTGAGACTGCCGTTTGGTATAAAATGCGCACCAGAAATCTTTCAACGCATTATGGATCAAATGCTTGAGGGCATTGATGGAGCCACAGGTGTGATGGACGACATTCTTATAGCCGCGCCCACAATGAAAGAACATGATGCAACATTGCGCAAAGTGGTTGAGAGAGCTACAAGCTACAATCTAAAGCTTAATTTCAACAAGTGTCACATCCGCCAGTCAGCTGTACCATATGTAGGTCACCTGATCACAGCTGATGGGTTAAAGCCAGACCCGGTGAAGACTGAAGCAGTGAGGAATATGCCTCCGCCGACAGACAAGGAAGGCGTCCGTCGCTTCTTGGGCTTTGTGACGTATTTGTCTAAGTTCATTCCCAACTTGAGTGAGGTGGACGCTCCACTGCGGCAGCTTGTGAAGAGCGACGTCGAGTTTGCATGGCAGCCAGCACAACAACAAGCATTCGACAAACTCAAGCTACTATGCACACATCCCCCACTACTCAAGTTTTACGATCCAGCGAGGCCTGTGGAAATATTCTGTGACGCCAGCAGCATGGGACTAGGAGCCGTGTTACTACAGGACGACCAGCCTGTCGCATTCTCCTCCAGATCTCTGACCGACGCAGAGACGCGCTATGCGCAAATTGAGAAGGAGATGCTCTCCATCGTCCACGCCTGCATCAAGTTTCACCATTACATATTTGGTAGGCATGTCACAATATACAACGATCACAAGCCACTGGAAGATATCTACAAAAAGCCGCTACTCTCCACTCCCATGCGTATCCAGAGAATGCGCCTGCGCTTGCAGTGGTATGACATCACAGTGAGCTACAGAAGAGGAAAGGACATGGAGCTGCCTGATACCCTCTCCAGAGCGCAGCTAGCAGACAACACGCCAGAGACAGCCGGGCTGGAGTGCGTCTCCATGCTCAACTTCGTGTCGGTGAGTGATGAGAAATATGCTGAATTGCAGGAACGCACACAAGACGAGTTAAGCCTTCTCCAGCAGACAATTCAGCAAGGCTGGCCAGACAACAGGCGGGAAGTACCTGCACCTGTTCAACCTTACTGGGACTCAAGAAGCCAGTTAGTTGTGTCTGATAGCATAGTGTATAAAGGACTGCGCATTGTCGTGCCTCCCTCCATGCAAAGACGCATGCTAGAGCTCATACACCAGTCCCACCTAGGTATAGTGAAGAGCAAGCAGCGGGCACGTGAAGTGCTATACTGGCCAGGCATGAGCGCTGAAATAGAAAACATGATCAGAAACTGTGGCAAGTGCGCTGAAATACAAAACAGACTCCCCAGGCAACCTCTCATACCAACAGAGACACCAGAGCTGCCATTTGAAGAGGTAGCCTCTGACCTGTTTGAGTTTGAAAGAAAACAGTACATTGTACTTGTGGATTATTATTCGAAATACATCGAAGTGGATGAGCTTAAAGACCAGCGCAGCCGCACTGCAATAGAGACTCTTAAAGCTCAATTCAGCAGACACGGAATCCCTGCAACCATTAGGACAGATAATGGTCCGCAGTATTCGTCAGAGGAGTTCAAGGAGTTCTGTAAGAGTTATGGCATCCTGCACAAAACATCCTCACCTCACACACCACACTCTAATGGTGAAGCAGAGCGTGCGGTGCAAACAGTCAAGAGGCTTTGGAGCAAAGCGCACGACAAACACCTTGCCTTGCTAGACTACAGAACCACTCCGCTTGAGTCAGTAGGCCTGTCACCATCTCAACTGCTCATGGGCAGGAGACCTCGCAACAAACTGCCTACTGCTCGTGCACTGCTTAAGCCTACGGCACACGACCCTGTCAAGGTCAAGCATATGCTAGACAGAGCCAAGCACACTCAGAAACTTTACTACGACAGCAAAAGAGCAGCCAAACCACGCACTGCATTACAACCTGGAGATGAAGTCAGAATGGCTCCCTATCCTGGAAGCCACAAGTGGACACCTGGAGTTGTAGTTCAGCCACACTGTGCACCACGGTCCTACATTGTGGACAGTGGAGGTAAGAGGTTCCGCCGTAACAGCCAACACCTCCGTGCCAGCACTGCAGCCGCCAATCAGCCACGTCACATGATGCATGATGAGCCTTGGCGCGAGACACCTGCACTGCCTGCAGTGAAAGAGCCACGGCCCCCACCAGCTCCTCCAGAACACTACTCTTCGTCACGTGAGGTGGCACCAAGCTCCCCACGAACCCGACCAGATGAACTGTACACCACCAGACGGGGCAGAGTTGTAAAACCCCCCGATAGACTGAACTTGTAGTTTGATGGACTAACTGTGCATTTGTTAGCATCTCAGGGACAGGTGTGGTAAAGACACCTGAAGGAAGTGACGTGCTAGTAACCTCTCCTTCCCAGTTTAATGTTTGAGTTCTCTTGTTATTTAGTTGTGTTGAGAACAGACATCAGACAATGCCATAGTGAGCACAGTTTGTTTATTTAAGAAAACAAAGTGATGAAAGAAAAATAATTTCACTAGCATTCTGTTATAAAAAAAAAGAAAAGCAATTAACTGTTACATTTGTTAGTTGGTATTAAAACAGTTGTTACTATATAGTAACTTACACATAACACCGACAGCAACAGTTTTCTTTTGTTGAGAAAGGGAGATGTAATGTATTGTTGTGAGTTCGCGTTTTGCCTTTGGGCTTCCGTAGCTGACTACCTGCGTGTCCCTCGCTGTAACCTGTAGTTCTGTGTGTGTACGCGCGCTGAGCAACAGTAAAGCCGAGTCCGAAGCAACACCGGCCTCTTCATTGTGTCTTCACACTATGTACACAACGTGAGTACATAACAAGTACCGTCTCAAATCAAACACTGCTGCTGCGCACTTACCGGAAATGACTGATTGCAACCGGGTCCATGGCATTGGTCCGACCACCCATTAGTCCGACCTCCCATTGGTCCGACCACCCATTAGTCCGACCTCCCATTGGTCCGACAATCGGAGTAATGAGAGTTCGAACTAATGGGAGGTCCTCATTAGTTCGAACTGGACTAGTATTAGTCCAACTCTCCATTCCCAACATTCACCATGCATTTATATAATTATTCATATAGGCTCCACCTGTCTGTCAATAAGACACACGTGGAAGAAGAGGTGCAGTTTACACCAACGAGGAGCTGTCATTACGCACGACTTTTACGCAGTGCTGCGCGGATCATGTACATAATTAACTGCAAAACAAGCACTTCATGGCATATAACGCTCATTCTGCTTCTGGCCTGTCTAGCCTCTACCTGGCGTTTTTACTAAACTTAACCAACTCCTTTCTTCATTGCCTGAACCAAACCAAAGCCAAATTTACTCTCTCTTTCTTTCTCTCTCTCTCAGTCTGTCAGCTGGCGCGCGGCTGCAGCAGGCTCGCGGAGCGGGGAGAGAAAATGATTCTGGGCCGCGCGTATGGGGAGAGAGAGAGAAAGCTGCATGCTCGTATGAATGGAAGAGCTTGTCAGAAAGTAGTGATGACAGTTCGGACTAACGGGACCACCCATTGGATCGACCTCCTATTGGTCCGACTTGTGGTTGATTTTGTCGGAATAACGGGAGGTCGAAACAATGGGAGGTCGGACCAATGGGTATTTTGTCGGTGTAACGGGAGGTCGGACCATTGGGAGGTCGGACCAATGGGCAGTTCCCTTGCAACCATAGCAACCGGCTGTTGGAGCCCTATCGCCGACACTTAACAGCGCCTTTTGCCGATCAAAACAAGCTATTAAGTTGTGTTTTATTGTGTTAGTGTTGTTGTTGTGTTGTTATTAGTGTTTTTTAAAGACCTTTACGCCGGTGTCAGCTCCGTCGCTGCTCAAAGCAACCGCTGCCGTTTGAAAAGTAGTGACGTACTTCCGCTACGTCACTAAGATGGCGGCCGTTAAGGGTGGAAAGTGTGCATCGATCCACACTCAATTTTCTGGCCGTTTGAGTGCGCCAATTGAGTGCACACAGTGCACTACATTTTCGCACACTGCTCAGTGTGAACGCACTTCTGTACTCAAAATATTAAGTGTAAGTGCAGAAGTGCGCGATTTGGGACACACCACAAATCATTGCTGAGAACCAAAAACAAATATCTCTGCCTGCTTTATGGTACTGTTTGAAACCATGTATACATTTTAAGAACCCAATTATAAAGTTTTCATGTGATGTAAAGATTATGCATATGAAGATATGTGGAATAAATGGGTTAAAATGGCCTTCATGCCCATTATGGAGGAATCCATTATTCACTGCAGGAGAGAAGACTCTTCTCAACAATGATTGGAAGAGCCATAATGTTAAGAGATTGGAACAAATTGTGCACTGGGGGAAATGATGAACTTTAATTATGTTAAAGCAGATATCAGCGGTTCGGCCGTTTTGGCTAATGCTGCGTTCAAGGCAGGCTTTTGAAACCGTAAGTTACAGCTTCAAGTCACAACTACAACTTTGTAGCGTTCCAGGCAACCTGTAACTCGTGTTTTTACCGTCCTTTCGTCTGTGAAAGTGCACTATAACGGCCACTCGTAACTTCCGACCCGTGAACTCGCACCAGATCGAACTGGTATGACTTCACAGGAAGGAAAAACACAAGTTACGAGTTTCCTTGAATGCACCATGAGTTAGCAGCCCCCGCCTTCGTCATCCATCTATTGGTCCTCGTCCCTACGTAACCACATTCACGCGCACCCCTTGGCTGCACACACAGCCCTTCATGCCGTTCTCTCTCCTCATTGGGTAACACTTGTATCCTACAAGGAAAATTTTCTCCTCGGGTTGCAGCAGAGCAGAGTGACGGAGAGACTCGTGTTTCAGCTGAAACACTCCATGTAAGTGATTGCTGACGGAAAATAGGACTATTTAGGACTTATATTAACAAAAACATTCCACTGATATCTGCTTTAAAAACAATTATAATTTGAATCAGTCGTGTTTCTTGCAGTATTTACAACTAAAAACAATACTACAGAAATACATATCTCAGCGTATTGCTGTGGCTGCAGATAAAGGCTTGGATGACAAACTTAGAGATATTGCAACAAGTAGGGGTACTGTATCCAAACTGTACACATTTAGGGTGCACTCACACTAGGCAATCGTACCATGCCCAAGCCCGTTTGCTCCCTAAAGTCCGGATTCTATTGCTAGTGTGAGTGCAAGTGTTCCGTGCCTGAGCACGGCACACATCCCTGGCCCGGCACGGTTGGGAGAGGTGTGCTTGGGCACGGTACACATGGCCAGAATGCGTACACGTAATGCACTGCGGGCTCGTTATCCACCACGTGTCTGCAGCCGCGTGTAAACAACAGTCAATTAACGATTACGTCGCGCCTTAAACATCGCTAGTTGACGGCGCTTTGATTAAACTTCAGGATATTACCATGACAACCGGTCAAACAATGAAAAGCGTCGTTCTTTCAGCAGTCAGAGCGCATCCGCCATCAACGTGATGACGTTTGTATCGGAGGCAACCGTGCTTCAGCACGCTTGGGTTCGAGGGAGTGTGAGTGCGGGCCAGCGGGGGACAGGGGAGGGGGGGCATTCGGGCTTCAGCACGGCACGGAACAACTGGCCCTAGTGTGAGTGCGCCCTTATTTCTCCCTGTTTTTGTAGTCAAATGGATATAGTCAAACTACAATGGGAACATGATCTTGGAGAACACCTACCGATTGAACAATGCAACTCCATAATACAGCGTACAAATTCAAAATGTTCATCTGTTATACAGATGAAGATCCTACACCGAATATATATAACCCCATATAAATTGAATAAAATTAACCCCCAGATGTCAGATTTATGTTGGCACGGATGCGGGAAGAAAGGATCCTTAATGCACATGTTGTGGGACTGCCCTGAAGTGAGGAGGTTTTGGGAGGGAGTCCGAGATTGTCTACATTTAATTGTGGAAGATGATGTAATAATTTGCCCTGAGGTGTGTTTGTTGGGTGCTAATGTGGACGGTGTAGGATCTGTTACAACACAGCGACTAGCAACACTTGCTTTTCTCTCTGTAAAGAGGATCATATTGAGGAATTGGATGGTACGGAAATCCAACTGTTTTTGTTTGAATAAGTGGCTTAAAGAATTTATCAAATTAATAATGATGGAACATGCAGCCTCAGTACTACAGGAACTGTATAGAGAGGGTCTAGATTGACCCTGGTGAAGCAGAGAAAAGGCAGCAGGAGAGTAAAAGCTTTTTTTTTCAACACTCGTCAGTTGAAAAGTGACGACTGATGGTGGCGGTGCAAATGTGGCCATCGCACAGGCACCCCAGTTTCCAGCTAATCCTGCTAATCCACCTCCAAGTGCAACATTCATGATTCAACCTCCAGAAGCATTCAACTTCTCAAAACCTCAGGACTGGGAGAGATGGATTCAGACTGGCTAGCAACCTGCATCTTAACTCTCAAGCTAACCAGGTAAACACATTGATCTACTGTATAGGGGACGAAGCAGATGATATACTGTGGGGCAAAGCTTTATCCGATGCACAGACAACAATACGGACCAGTAAAAGACTCTTTTGACACGTAATGAAAGGGCAAGATTCAACCAACAGGTACAACAGAATAATGAGACAGTGGCCTCCTGCATACCTTGGCGGAAAACTGTAGCTATGGTGCACTTCACGACAAGTTGATAAGAGACCACCTTGTAGTGAGACTCAAGTCTAGCAGGGAGGCATGCAGCTGGATAGAGATTCAACCTTGGAAAAGGCACTAAAAATGGCACAGCAGTCGAAAGTGAAAAACACCAAACAGATCTCAGGGGAAAAGCTAAAGGCAAAATTTAGGAGGCCCCCAGTAAGGGTAAGCATAGGAAGATAGATCCTTTGGCTACAAAGGTAGACACCTTTGCCTCAGAGCTTGCTGAGATTAAAGCACTGCTCCTTAACCTGCTATGACCAGAAGCACATTCTGCTACTGGTTCCTCAGCAGCTGTTTCACGGTCCCCTAGCTCCAATACTGTCCCCAGTTCTGGTAACCCGCGAGGAGGATGTGCTTTGGATCAATGCTTCAGAGTGCCTAACTGTTGCTGAGGAGTGGGGCGAGGAACAGACAGACATGGTATCCCACAGCTCTGGTGCTAACTTGCTTGATACTGGCCTCAGTTCACTGAGGGGCTCAGAGGCTTGTCAAGCATCAGCGGCCAAACCCGCTGTGAAACTTGCACTAGCACGCCTGGGCTTGGACGAAGCACCAGCTGAGGTGCCTATGGAGAGTGCCTTTTTTAAGCAGGCCTCTTCATCTACTGCCTTTAGTGTCCCACATTCTGCCTCCTATATTGAGGAGCTACAGAGGTGCTGGATGGATCTTAAACGCTTCTTTCATCTCCCTAGTGACTGCCAAATGTTGGCGAACATGTAGGATGTGTGTGCCAAGCATAGAACCAGCCCTTGCCGCCCTAATACTCTCCCCTGATCAGGTATTAAGACCTGACGTGCGCTGCCGCCAGCCACAATGTCGACTGACTGACTATTTTATTGGTAAGAGCTACGATACTGCAGCACGTGACGCTCGCATTGGCAACTCAGTGTCACACTTAATTCTAGCCTTGTCCCATAGCTTCACCCCATACTGGATTTATGGGCTTCAAATGGGTACCTGAAAGTGCTCAAATTCCACATTCCACAACAGATGTTTTACAAGGCGTCAGACAAGACAACCGGTTTACAACCATAGATCTGAAAGACGCATATTTACATGTTCTCATTGCCCCCCATCATAGGCAGTTTCTCCGCTTTGCCTTCGAGGGGAGGGCCTACCAGTTCCTGCCATTTGGAATCTCACTGGCACCCAGGATCACAAGATTCGTGCCAGCAACACTGGCTCCACTGCAGAGCAAAGGTATGGACACGATTGGTTAATTTGTTCCCAGTTGCAAGTAGATGCACTCAGAGATGTAGCGCTGCTATTGTCCCTTATCACCAGGCTATGGCTCACAGTGAACTACGCCAAGAGCTCCCTAACACCCAGTCAGCAAACCATTTTTATTGGAATACAGCTGGACTCCAAACTGATGAGGGCAACCCCGTCTCAGCGTCAAATCAACAACATTATCCAGCGCACAGGTCACTTCAGGAGAGGCACAAGATGGTCAGGGTTACCACCAGTTGCCTGAGGTGTCTACACCATAGACTGTAAAAAGAATGGACGTAGCGTCCGTGACGTCACCCATTGGTTTTGTGCAGTCGGTTTTGTGACTCAAATATAGCAGCCTGAACAGCGCCATGTTGGATTGGTCGGCCGAGAACCCGCCCACTAGCCTCGAAGCAGCCTGTCTCTGTGCCGCTCCGGACCTGTTGCTGAACGTTTCCGCGCCCTGATTGGCCAGAATCTTATCCTAATAACAGTAAAACGGTAGCGTTAAAAAATAATTCACCCCCCTCAGAGTGTGTGTGGGGGTAGAAACTATCGATTGAGACCAAAAAACGTCCTGACACCAGGCTTTGATCATGTTTTTGGAGGCTGTAAAGTTGGCGATTTTAACATGGGAGTCTATGGAGACATTCTCCCTTCTGACACCAGCCCCCACAGAAATCTCCGGGGATTGCAGTTTTTTGAACCCGGAAGTGAGATTGACTCGGCTTCACTTCTCAGACCGACAACTGCCCCCTTGGTCTACACCCATGGAGGCTGCATTCACGGCTGATCCAGGGGGTTCTTTTAGGGTCCATAACTTGTCGCAGACAAGTTGTAACAACAGACACATCTCTGGCTGGGTGGGGTGCTGTGTGGCAGTGCAGGACTTCCTGAGGCTCGTGGGACCCCCAGCAACAGCACATAAATGCGTTGGAGCTGCATGCCGTCCTTCTCGCCCTCAAACATTTCCTCCCAGTTCTGGCAGGGGGGAACGTCCTTGTAAGGACGGATAATTCATCTGTTGTTTACCAGATAAACCACCAGCGGAGCACGAGATCTCTACCGTTCCTGAGACTGATTCGGCAGCTGCTGTCATGGGCCTACCCTCATCTGCTGAGCCTGAGGGCAATGTATCTACCAGGCACACAGAATACAGGAGCAGATTTCTGGTCCTGGGGAGTAGAGACTGCACCTGCCTCTCAGAACACGACACACTGTCCCCTCCGGTTTTCACTGATGATGCAGATGATGAATTCGGAAAGTCAGAGGAAACCATGGAAACACGAAATGTTTGTACCAGTTCGGCTTGTTGCTAATACGGAGCTGAGGACATTGTGCCAGCCACTGTTCGAACCACTGGGGGGTTCTGAAGTGAAGTGGTCGTTGGTAAAAACTGTTTCATTTGGCGATGGCATCGACTAAATGCGTGGGTGAGTTACACATGCTGTCTATTAGCCGGGAGTGTCTGCACTGGAGTCCCAATGGTACTGGCATGACCTTATGGCCTAATCAGGCATTTTTGCCCAAGACATCTTACTTAAAGTCTTGCAGCTTTTGAACCCTGTGCTCAGGCGGCTGAGCAGGGGCAAGGTTGTATCCTGTTGTGCCCAGTTTGGGCACTGAGGATGTACATCCAGGTGACTGCTGAATTCCGGCAGTCTGATTCATCTCGTTCGTCTGTCACACAGGTCATAGGTAGGGCCCTCCTTTGTCCAAGCAGCGGTTGTCACAGTGGATTGTGGAGGTCATCAGTTATGCCTACAGTGACAGTGGCTTACCAGCCCCTTCTCATCTTTGAGCACACAATATGTCGACGTTGTGGACAGCCTTAAGAGGACTTCGCTCTCATACATCTGCACTGCTGTATCCTGGGTATCGACTTGCACATTTGTGAGGTTTTATAGGGTCAACGTGGCCATACAAAACTCCTTGGCCACAGCTACACTTTCTCACTGTTCCCAATCTTCCTGCAGGGGTCAGTAGTTCTTCCTCGTTACACTGTTGGTATTAGTCATCCAGGTGCTTAATGATGTCACAGGTACTGTCTCTGGGCAGTCCCTTCATTTATGGGTACCAACTACAGTATATAAATCAGGTGTGTCCTGAAATATTATAATCATTTGCATGTAAACAGAAAGGGCAACTGCTCTTGTTTATTCTGCCTTTTGTTATTCGACACAATTGAGCTAGAGCTTTCCTTCTGACGTTGGCCAACCATGGCATTATGGGCTGCTCATCTTTTTATGTTTCTTTCTGTCTTTAGGGGCACAGCTAGCTCACCTGCTGCTCTGGATAACTGTGTTTTCATGGGGGAAGAGGAAAAAAACAGTGTGTATGAAGATGGAGATGTAGTTATCGGAGGCTTATTTCCTCTACACTACAGCCCTGTGTATTCTCTTAAAACATACAAAACAAAACCAGCCCCTAATATGTATAAGTAGTAAGTGTTTTGTTTTTTTTGGTAGTATATGGCTGGTGTAGATTTCAATTGTTTGCATTGTTGTTATGGTTATTTTAATGTATGTATGTGTTTGTGCTTTGTCATCAACTGCTTTTCACTTATAGTTTCAGTGCTCGTGCTTTGCGCTGGATTCAGACCATGATTTTCACAATCAAGGAGATCAATCAGCGTGGAGACCTCCTGCCACAGCTCAAACTGGGTTTCCATATCCGTGACAGCTGTGACGACATACCTGTGTCTCTGAAAGCACTGCTCCTGTTGGTGAATGGCCAGCCAGAGAAAGGCATCAGAGCAGAGCAAAGGAACAGGGATGAAGATGTAGAAAGAAATGTAAATAGCTTTAATTTAGGCTGTTCTGCTGTGCACAGGACTGTGTCCCCAGTTGTCATAGGAGATGCTGGCTCAGGGGTTTCTATGGCTCTGTTGAGAAGCCTAGGTTCTTTCCACATCCCGCTGGTAAGACCGTCTGATCTGTGCAATTTTGTTATTATTAATGTGTATTTAACCATCCCATCCTCTTGTGGCCTTATATTCATGAGGTGGCATAGGGTTACAAAACTGTTGCTGTTCTCTCTAAAATACAATTTTTCATAGGACCAAGAAAACCAGTTCCATTTTAGATTTGTGACCAAAAATGTAATTCTTTAGTTATTATATTTCAGTAACCCTACTGAATCAAAGAAAAAATATGTATTAGTTGCTTGACACATTTCTCTCTCTCTCTCTCTCTCTTTTTTTTTTTTTTTTTTTTTTACAATAAGACACTTCAAATGTTCACTTTACATTATTAAGTTTGCACAGTGTTGATTGTTGTTTGTTGTAATACCAGGTGAGCTATTTTGCATCCTGCAGCTGTCTGAGTAATCAAAAGGAGTTCCCCACTTTCATGCGCACAATGCCGAGTGATGCCTTTCAGATCAGAGCCCTAGCCCGTCTGGTCAGCTATTTTGGCTGGACTTGGGTGGGACTCATTGGCGTGGAATCTGATTATGCTCGCTTTGCCATCCAGCTCTTCCTCCAGGAGTCAGTGCAGTACGGTGTGTGTGCTGCCTACACTCAGTTCTACCCTGTAGCCCTGAGTCAGCCAGCACTAGATGAGCTTCTGGATGTTGTTCAGGTATCTCTATGTCACTACGGATTTGTCATACAAGTGGTATACATAGACAGATGACATATCATGAACCCAGAAATGTGACCTACAATTCTGAACATGTGCCTCTAATCCTGAAAATGTTATTATGTTTCTTTAATTGTATTAATGTAGTATTTGCTTCTCTGGCAAAAGACAATAACATCAATTAAAATTTGATACATCATACAGTACACATTGCCAGTGAAATATGGTTTTAGTCACTGAAAATCTATTCTTCTAAATACTGCCCACTGTTGTATTGACTGTGATTGTTTTCCCCTTGTTCATGTTTCTTGTATATGCTGCAGTATTTTATAGATGAATCTATATTATGAGTACTCAACAACACTACCAACCATCATGTAATAAAGGTCTTCAAATCTTCTTAACCAAATCTTTTAACCTTTGTTTTAATTTTTCAGATGGCGTCATCAAAGGTCATCATTAACTTTTCTGGCGAGTCAGAGATGCAGGGAATTCTCAGAGAGATCAGGCGTCGGAATATAACTGGCCTGCAGTGGATTGCCAGTGAGGCCTGGGCCACTGCCACATTGCTCTGGGAAAAGTTTGGTGATCACCTGACTGGAACACTAGGCTTTGCGATTCGGAGAGCTGATGTGATTCCAGGGCTGGAACAACATCTCACCAGTTTCACACCATCCAATATTCATCGATCTGCTTTCTTGGCAGAATTTTGGGAGGAGACGTTTAATTGTCGACTGAATGGGTCAGTGAACAGCCACTACCATGGGGTCGAAACCTACAAGGACAGATTGCCATGCAAAGGGACAGAGAATTTAGATGATGTGTACTCTCCTTATTCTGATGTGACACAGCTACGAGTGTCCTATAATGTCTACAAGGCTGTTTATCTGGTGGCCCATGCCTTGCAAGATATGAGTAACTGCAAAGCTAGAAATGGCCCTTTTCTTAACAGCACCTGTGCAGACCCTAAACAAATTAAACCATGGCAGGTAAGAAAAACTCCAGGTAAAATATTATTTTATCGTAAAATCCTTAATAAAAATATGTCTGAGAAAGAGGTTAAATTCACAGTATTTTTGTCTTTTAGATAACCAGGGTCTCTTCTTCCCTCAGCTCATCCACTACATGAAGCTTGCCAATTTTTCTGCACTGGGTGCAAAGGTCAACTTTGACCAAAACGGTGACCCTATTGCTTATTATGACCTAATGAACTGGCAGAGGAGTCATGATGGCTCCCTACATTTAGTTAAAGTAGGTTTCTATGATGCCTCATCGCCTGCTGGACACAGCCTGGTCATTAATGATTCAATGATACAGTGGCCTGTTGGGAAACAGGTGTGTTCTCTGCAAACAGGCTTGAGACCATGTTCACCTCTTAGACTACTTTATGTTCTGTTGATTAACACGTCAGCTAGTTTGTTCTCATTCATGTGCAATGTACTTTATTGCTAAAAAACAACAACATGCATTGTTATCTTATTAGATAATGTCAGCTATGGTGTTACACCAAGTTTTCCTTGTTGATCATCTATAACAATACTGTCTTAACCGTAACTGTCGTAATGACCTGTTGTTATCTTTTTAATGATGTATGGGTTAGTATTCAGCTTCAGCTGTAACACACAGTTGTGTTAAATAGTTTACACTGAATTTAGGTTTCAAATGTCTTTTCACCTTTTAGTCAGAGACTCTAGTACAGAATGAACTGTGTAGGGATATTCTCTGAGTGGCTGAATTTTGCCTCTCAGGCTTCCCGATCTGTATGCAGTGATAGCTGCCCTCCAGGTTCCCGCATTGCCAGGAGAAAGGGGGAGCCCATCTGTTGTTTCGACTGTGTCCCCTGTGCTGAGGGAGAAGTCAGCAACAAGACTGGTGCGTTCTGTCTATTATCACCTTCTTACTCTCACTCTCACCTTCTTAATCAAAATATAAAATCAGGTTCTCTAAACTAAAGAAAATTATTGTCTCTCTCTATCTGCAGATTCTTTAGAGTGCTTCCGCTGCTTAGAAGACACATGGTCAAATGAAGCAAGAGACAGATGCATCCCAAAGACCACTGAGTACTTGTCTTACCATGAGTTAATGGGTGTGGTGCTTTGTGTGGTATCTATTCTCGGTGCTTGTATTTCTCTCTCCATCCTCGCCATATTTTTCACGTGTAAAGATACACCCCTAGTGCGGGCCAACAACATGGATCTGAGCCTTCTCCTCTTGGTGTTCCTTGCCATCTGTTTCCTTGTTGCTCTGTTGTTCATTGGCAAGCCTTCAGATTGGCTTTGCCGAATCAGGTACCCAGCATTTGGGATCAGTTTTGCCCTCTGCATTTCATGCCTCTTGGCTAAGACAGCAGTGGTCCTAATGGCTTTTAGGGCCACATTGCCAGGAAGTAATATTATGAAGTGGTTTGGACCCAACCAGCAGAGAGCCAGTGTGCTTGTAGGAACAGCTGTACAGGTAGAACACCTTTTTAAAAGTCAGCTTTCTAGACATATCTTCTTAACAGTGTTCAGTAAGAGCCTGCTGTTTTCCCCTCTGCTCAGGTAATCATATGTCTCATCTGGCTGCTCACCAGCCCACCTTATGCCAACAAAAACACAGATTACCACAGTGCTGTCATCATCATCGAGTGTGTTACTGGTTCAGATGTTGGCTTCTGGTGTGTTCTCGGATACATTGGCATCCTGGCCTGCATGTGCCTCCTAATGGCTTTTCTTGCTCGCAAGCTCCCTGACAATTTTAACGAGGCCAAGTTCATCACCTTCAGCATGCTGATATTCTTTGCAGTGTGGATCACTTTTATCCCAGTTTATGTGAGCACAGCTGGAAAGTACACAGTGGCTGTCCATATTTTTGCTATTTTGGCATCTGCATTTGGACTTCTTTTTTGCATTTTTGCTCCCAAGTGCTATATTATCATTCTGAAACCGGAAAAAAACAGCAAGAAAAAAATGATGCAAAGGTGAAAACAGCACATACACTGTGTATGTGTAACCCCTTTATTTTTTCACGTTTTAAAGCATTGCATACGTGTTCTAAAAAAGAAACAAAGAAAAACAAAAATGTTTCATGTGTTCTACACTTTGCCTGGACTGGTCTGAACACTTTCCTATTGCTCTGTATGCAAGACAGCCACATGGATGAAATGTAGACTTAAAATGCAATAAATGTTTTGTTAAAAACTCATCTTTCTACGAGAAGAGTTTCCAGTAATGATTGAACTGTTGAGAGGTTGTTACAAATAAAGAGTTAAAATTAAACATTATTTCTCTGATTAAAAAAAAACTTCATTCTATATCATAAAATAATTAAAACTATTATCACAGTAGTATCCATCCATCCAACCATCTAATTATCAATGTTTAAAATAATATTTTCAATGAAATTACATTAATTACAGAAGTTACATTTATTATTCATTTTTTTATACTGCTTATTATTATTGAATTGATCAATGATCAAGTCAACATGATCTACACGGGAAGAAAAGTAACTTTCAGAAGGCCACTTGCTTGGTCCAGAGGGCAAAGTGCAGGTGCTACTGTATAGTGTGATGGGTTCAGTTTTTATTGCATGTTTTCTTTATTATATTGTGTAAATACCATTTTGCATGTCCCTCACGGACTCACTGACTTAGAGGCACTTTCACGGGAAGTCTGTGAGTGTGTGAGAGCTGTTCCGTTGTCAGATCATCAAGTCAGTGAGTCGGTGAATGAGCCCTTACTGCCCCCTTACTGTAAGTCAGCACCAATGCTGACTTTGGGTGAGGGAATTACCCACAGTTCAGAGCGTTGTGAGGTCAAACACATGTGTAGAACCTGATAATTTAATAAATCCCCGATAATGTAATAACCCCAATAATGTAATAAAAAATTTCACTTGAGTGGATTGAAAATGTAATGAAACCTGATAATGTAATAACTTCCCAATAATGTAATAAAGTGCATTTCCCAATATGTAATCAAGTGCATTTCCCAATAATTTGTGATTATTGATGATAATTTGATCAGATCTGATCCAGGAACTTTTTTTTTTAATCCGCCTCCCTCACACACCTCAAGACTCAAGACTCAAGAAGCTTTATTGTCATTTCCACAAATGTATACGTTTGCAATACATCAGCTGAAACGAAATATCGTTTCTCACCAGCTTTCTCTGCAGTGCTCATAGAAAAATAGAAATAGAATAAATAAATATTTTAAAAACAAGTTAGAAATCATCTTTCATCATATAAAGTTTAAGACATCAAACAATCGCACAGCTACAGCATTTTTGAAGCATTTTATGATAAAGTGACGTTTAGTGCAGGGTAACTGACCTACTGGGGGGGAGAGGGTTGGGTATGAGTGTATGTGTGTGTGTGTGTGTGTGTGTGTGTGTGTGTGTGTGTGTGTGTGTGTGTGTGTGTGTGTGTGTGTGTGTGTGTGTGTGTGTGTGCGCGCGCGCGCGCGCGTGTGTGTGTGTGTGCGCGCGTGCGTGCGTGCGTGCGTGTGTGTGTGTGTGGGCAGGGGGCGCAGTCCATTTACTAGCCTTACAGTCTGTGGAAAGAAGCTGTTCAGCATCCTGGTTGATCTGCAGCAGAAGCTCCTGTACCTCTTCCCGGACGGCAGGAGTGAGAATTTTCCATGAGAGGGGTGATGAGCATCCCTGATGATGGCGGCAGCTCTGTGAACGCAGCGCTGCTCATAGATCTCCTTCAGGAAAGGCAGAGGGGCACCAATGATTGTGTGTGTTGAAAGTATGGTAAATTATCAGTCCAAGACCAGAGTCAACAACTTTTTGTAACGTGTCGTGAGAGTGGGTAAGTGCTGTTCCATTCATGTTCACCCTCACAGACTCTCACACTTTGTCACTGCTGACGTCACATAGTCAGTGAGGGTTCGGGGCTTGAGTCTTTAGGGGGCGGCTTGGAATTGGGCCACTGAGCAGAGACACAGACTCTCCGGGTCGAGCAGCATGCAGCTGACACCCAGGTTTTAGCAACATCCAAGGTGACAAGATGTCTGGAGAAGGTACCATGAGGCCGTGGCGCAAGTTGGTGCACGGACGAAGGTGACCACTCTGAGCCACCACTTCTTTCAGGTCGACATGAGGAAGAGGTGAGCGGCATGGGTCCTATAGACTGTAAAAAGAATGGACGTAGCACCCGTGATGTCACTACGGGGGTTTGAACTGCACCATGTTGGATTTTACTTGCCATATTTGGAGAAGTGCGGCCGTTAGCTGGCCGAAAACCCACCCACTTAGCAATGGTCTCCGAACCTGTTACTCGACGTTTCCGTGCCCTATCGGTTGAGACCAAAAAAATCAAATGTACCAGGCTGTAAATGTGGTTTTTTTAAAGTTGTAAAGTCAGCTATTTTAACATGGGGCTCAATTGGAGTTGCTCCCTTCTGGAGCCAGCCCCCAAGGAAGCTGATGAGATTGCATTTTTGAACGCGGAAGTGAGCTTCACTTCTCACACCGACAACTGCCCCCTTGGTGGGTCCGCAACCAGAACGGGGAGCATACGTCAGTCCGACTGCCCCAAAGTCCGACTGCTCATTTCTCCGACTTCCCATTCCACAGCCTTAAGGTTAGGTTTAGGGTAAGGTTAAGGGTTAGGGCTACTTAAGTCGGAGAAATGGGAGGTCGGACTAATGGACACAAAAATAAAAAAAATGTATGGTCGGAAAAATGGGTATCGGACAGACGTGTGGTCGGAGAAATGGGTAGTCGGACAGACGCCATGCGCCCAACTGGAACAGACGCCATGGGTAGAGGACCAGCCAGATGACCAGGCGACCACCAGCAGGGAAGACACACTACTTTACCTGAAGTGCAGCGGTCTGTGTCTGTTTGGCGCAACGACCCGAGGGGAAGAGTGTGGACCATGTACGAAAGAGGACGGCCAGAGTTGGAGATCTGAGAGGAACCATCCAGGACTGTCTGAATCTAGAAAAGAGAAACTTAGGACTATTTTCTGTAATAAATCCTGGTGTACTTCTCATTTTATTGTGTTCTTTTTGTAACTCTGCTCAGCCCTGATTTTAAAAAGAACCTGTATCTGTAGTTATGGAGGCCTAGGCTCCTCAACCTAGGTGCCGTTGTCGGCAACATTCTCTTTTAAAGGGACAACGAGGAGTTTTGGAAAAGCGAAGGGTTTTCACACTACCTCCGTGCGCACCGTAGAATTCTTCCACCTCGCGCAAGACAAACTCATGTTTTCATTCATTAATAATTAAAGTCAGAGGTTCAAAGAGGTTCAGTTACCGTCGTAGTTCCGACTATAACGCCGCTATAATCGCCATTATTCTCATTCGCGTCTGTGAAACCTAAAGTAAGGAAACGCTGGTCGGCTCGACCAGCATTTCCGACACCACTAATAATAACAAAATAACGATAGACAGAAAACGATATATTGATCGAAAATGGAACCATTAACATTATTATTAACACATTATTATTTTAGTTTAGCTCGCCATGTCACAATAGCACCACCTAGTTTCTACCTGTGCGTGCCACCGGTCATCAATATGCATCAAAGCATTATTGATGTTGTATGACTCGCATTGGGAATTGATCTATCTGTTTAGACTGCAGACGCATTTGCGAATGGGCTTGAATCCAATCTGACAATATCTGATATCTTGCGTTTTTTTCCCATTCGCACATCACACATCATTCATCTTCACACTGCAGGCCCTGATGCCCAATTCCAATTTGTTGTCTATATCTGATTTTTTTTGACTGTCTATTCACATGTTCTATCTGAAGTGACCCATATCTGATTTTTTTTTTTAACATGGGAGATTGTCACGTTATGATTCCATATTTTTAAACTAAGGTGAGTCTGGTGCTCAGAGTTTATATCCAACATGTCACTTACAAAGTGAATGTCTGTCCTTACAAAATAAAGTTAGTGAAGTGCCTGCGTGGAGCGGAGCTGTTGTGAGATGAGCCGCTGACAGTGACGTAGTTGTGCCGCCGTTTGATCCACGGTCATTCACGTAGTGAGTGATTTTTGATTTGATTTATTTGTCAGTAGAAAGAAAGAAATACAGAAACTGACGAGGATAACACAGAAAAGTCCAAGACTTATTTCCACTGAGTTATTGTGACAGTTGAAGTTCCTGTCACTATGCCTCCAATTGATAATGTGCCCTGGCTACTTGGCCAAGGGGATGTCCCTTTGGCCAAGTGGTTAGCGCGCATGACTGTTACCCGGGAGTCTGGGGTTCGAAGCCCGCCCGGGCCCTCTTCACCTTGCCACATTATCATTGATGACGTATGACACGAATTGCCAGGAAAGATCCGATCTGTCTGTTTAGACTGCAGATGTATTGGCTGATATCCGATTTGTATCATTTATTTCCACATATAACGGGGGCCTGAATCTGATCTGACAATATCCAATTCTATGAAAAATTTGTCCCCTTTACACATTCATGTTACAGATCCAATCTGTGCCACTTGAGATGAAAATATCAGAATTGGGGCAACTGAACCTTGTAGTGTAAAGACAGCCTTAGACAGCCAGGCCTCAGGTGAGGAGGACATGGATAAACAACCACTAAAAAAACCCCTAACCCTACCCCTGGTGGCACCGAAGACCAATAGTGTTGAGAGACGGTCTGGGCCGAAAATGTCAGGGCTAATTTTTTGTCAGTCCAGCCCTATCGCCAAATATAATTTATATTCGGATCGATTTTTGTTTGTTTGTAAATAAACAATTACTCGTCACAGCTTAGTTTTATAAAATACATTTACTGAACACACAAATATGAGCAGTGCATAGAAATACATACAGTATTTATTATTCTGTCGATTTAAATTACAATTATTGAGTAATTATGATTTATCAATTACTCATAAATCACAAACTCATTTAAATAATCTCCTTCCATTGTCTTTACTGATGGTGCAGAATATTTTATGCATTCTATGAAGTCATATGAAATGCAGATCCTCATACAAACACCATTTACCACCAGTATTGTCCTATAAAATCAAGAAATTATATTTTTTGTCCAATTTTTTTTGTCATGATGTGTTTCTTGGTATTTTTTTCTGGTTTGATCAATATTATGTAGCATTTAGGTGCAAAAATAGAGATCAATAAGCCAAATGCTGAAGACAAAATTGCAAATGTTTCCACTGCTACAGTGAACTTCCCAGGAGAACTGACATATGCAGGGATGAATGTGATCCAGACTGCACAAAATATCAGCATGCTGAAGGTGATCAATTTGGCCTCATTAAAGTTATCAGGCAACTTTCTTGCCAGAAATGCCAGTACCAGACAAATGATTGCGAGGATTCCTATATAGCCCAGCACTACATAGAACGCAGCCTCAGAGCCTGTGTTACATTCTAATACAATCTTTTTGTTGCTGTATCTGAAGACCATGTCTGGGAAAGGGGGGTTTAATTTAAGCCACAATATACATATTACAATCTGAATTAAAGTGCAAGAGCAAACTATAATTCTTTGCTGTGCAGGACCAAACTTTCCTGCAACTTTGTTTCCAGGAAATGTGGCTTTGAAAGCTGTTACAACAACAATGGTTTTTCCTAACACACAGGAAATACAAAACGCAAATGTCACACCAAAAGCCGTGTGGCGTAGCATGCAAGTCCAGACTGTGGGTCTGCCAATAAAAGTGAGAGGACAGAGAAAACACAGAAAAAGAGAAAACAACAGGAAACAGCTCAACTCAGAGTTGCTGGCCTTAACCACTGGAGTTTCCCTGTACTTAACAAAAACTATCACAGTAGCCAGAGACAGGGATGCTCCTAGTAGGGAAACAACTGTGATAGCTATCCCCATTGGCTCATGATAGATCAGGAATTCTATTGTTTTGGGAATGCACTCAGCTTTCTTTTCACTGGACCAGTATTCCTGTGGACATGGTGTGCAGTCTGCTGCACCTGTGGGGGCAAATAAATAGAAAGTATGAGTTATCCAACTTGGATAATCCTGTTTGCTGACAGTTAATACAAATTCAACATAATGCAGGTACAGTGGCATCTATTTGCAACATGAAATGCAAACACTACTGCATGTTACTTCATTGTGTATGAAAGCACACATACTCATACTGTATGTACCTGTTGTGTTGGCTATAGTTCCATCAGCACATGGGATACAGTCAAAACAGCAAGTGGGTTTTCCTTTGATTTGAGCTTTCCTAGTTCCCACTGGACAAACATTAGAGCACAATGATGAGGGAACCTGCAGGGGAAAAAAAGATTAGCGCAGCCATATTCAGTTAATGTCATAATTCAACAGGAAGACAATATTATTGCATGAAAAAATATGTCTAAATGATTACCGTTTTCCCTGTCCTCCACACTATCTCTTCCTCTTGGATGCTGAGTTTATAATCCCCATTAGCAGCAGAAGCAAAATGACCCAGTGTCACATGTTGTACCTGACCATCTCTCAGCTGCCAGTTAATAATGTCATAGGAAGCAGGAGGGTCGCCATTCTCATCAAAGAACACATTATCCCCAAACTGATTTGTGAAATGTACCTTATGTAAGTGAGCAGTGACCTGAGGTAAAAGGAAAGTCAAGAGTTCAAATTAATCTCTCTAAAGATAAAATAATTGTTGATGTGCAGACAGTCAGTTGATTTAATTCTCACCTGTCTGGGTTGAATTTCTGATACATTTAAACATGGCCTCATGTTTTTTTTTCCAGCTGGACAACAGAATATCAGCTGATGTAGGGCATGTGCAATGGCATAAACTGCTGTATACACATTATAGGACACTCTGAGCTCTGTGACATTAAAGAACATATCCTGGGAATTTATTAATGTCTCATTGCCTGTGCATACTTCAGTTGATGTAGCTGTTTGCTCTCCAGGTAAAACAGCTCTACAGCCCACCATAATCTCCCAGAAGACCCTCACAAATGCTGCATCTGGATCTGTGTAAGGGCTAATGCCTGTCAAGAACGGTTTTAGATTTGGGATAGCCATCTTCTGCACCACAAATCCTAGGGCTCCACCAAAAGCTTGGTAGATTTCAGGTGTGGAGGGCCGTGGTGCTGTTATCCAGGCCTCACTAGCAATCCACTGAATTCCAGTAATGTTCTGCTTTACTATTTCTTTCATCAGGGGATAAAAGTCACCCTCGGGTACAAAAGCCAGAATAACTTTGACAGTGGACTGTTTGATCATTTCCACAACATCCAGAATCTTATCTCTAGTGTATGTGCGTAGAATTGTTCCAACAAATGCAATACAAACACCAAGCTTTTTCACCTCTTCACTGAAAGCCTGGATCCCATTTCGACCATAGTCATTATCTGATTGTATGGTCCCAATCCACTGCCAGCCAAAACGTTTGACCAATGCTGCCAAAGCTTTTGCCTGGAAGAAGTCGCTGGGGATTGTCCGGAAGAAAGTAGGATATTTAGCTTTGTCACTCAGACAAGCACACGTTGAGAAGTAACTAACCTATAAAAAGATCATCTGATGAAATACTAAGCAAACTCAACAAAAGCATCATCATCAAATATAATAGGTCACCAACATAACAAGACATTATTTCATCTCTTACTATTGGCACTTGAAATGGTCCCAGAGCTCCAGCCACAGCTAAGGACTGAGATGATCCTGACTCTGCGATGAGGGCAGATATAGCTGGCGGACAGGGAGAAGTTGATTTTATCTCCTCTGGCCCACTAGCCAGAGTTAGTGCAGCACGTAAAGTGTTTGTAGGAGATGCACAGGAGTTAAGGATCCTGTAGCCAAGAGATATGTTTGGAAGCAGAGCAGACTCTTTGTTGATTTCTTCGATTGCAAATATCATGACTTGGGTCCATCGAAAAGCTCGCAGGTCAAATCTAGAAGGATTTTTGTATGCATGTAGAGACAATGAAGAACAGCTACAGTGCAAGAATCACATGTGAAACGTGTATAAGTAAGATTTGTAAAACTTACCCTGCACACTTGACTCCAAGTGGCTCCCTTTCATATGTAGTGGTGCTGCCAATCTCTTTGTTGAAAACTGGGAAAATCCCCCCGATCATTATATCTCCCTGCTTGAACAGACTTGGCATGTCAAATTTGCCAAACAGTTCACAGCCATACACTGTGCTCATGTAAAGGATGGACAAACATAAGAGAATAAGCCTCTGCATGTTTGCTCTGTTTTTTTTTTTTTTTTTTTAAGAGGTGAGGACTAAGCTCTTATAACAACAGAGTCGAGTGTAGGGACATGTGCTCTCTTCATAAAAGGCTGATTCATTTCCCACAGGACAGGGAAATATGGCTGCCATAATCAAAGTATAATTTCCGTAAAAATATGTCGGAATTCTAACAGTAATGTACAGTTATTTCTAAATATGGTAAAATACTGTAAATATTCTAACTTTTAGAGCCAAAACCAACTGTAAGATTTAATGGTAAAATACAGTGTGATGGAAAAAACTGTCGTAAAAATACTGTTTTTTAATGGCAATGTACCATTATTCTTAAATACTGTTGACGACTTTGAGGAACAAAAGTTAACAGCAAGTCACTGTTGAATGTATGGTACAATACAGTATTTTTCTCTTTTTCAGGCAACCCAAGTCAAACTTGAGCATAGGTCTGGTCATTATCAGAATCCTGTTGCATCAGGTCCCATCATCTGATTTAGCACACAGTCAATATAAAGAAATTTAAAATAGGCAGATGCATATTTTTTTTCAAGACAGGAGAAATAGATTCATCTGATTTTCAACATTAGCTGGCTCGGTCATTAATTTACTGTTTTTGTTATCAAATGATTTCAAGTCTAAAGGTTTTTAGGATATTGTGTTGCTTTTCCACTGAGGGAGGAGAAACGTGCACTAAAGATATAGCTGATTTTGTATTAACCTGTGGGAGAGTAATGTTAGCTTAAATATCTGTCTGTGTTGGTTGAGCGAGATTATTCTGCTGTAAAGGCCTCTTTGTTGCAGTGTAAACATGATAACTTGCAACATATGTTTTAAAAGCTGCAGCTATAGATTTGCACATGTCAGGCATATGCAAACTCAAGAGTTGTGTGCCTAATGCATCTTTTAACTGTGGTTATAGTTGACTCTTTGCATCATTCAGTCAGAGAACAGAGGGACTCATACGCCATGCTGATAAGGTTTGTTAAGCATAATTTTTTATGTTAACTATGACTGTACATAGCCAGGCTAGCGCTGCCTAATGCTTCCAATGCGGCCAATTTCATTTGCCTCCGCCACATAGTCAGGAAACTATTAACACGTTTCCGAGCGGACGGACCAATCAGCGAACAGATGGGGAACTGAAGGCGACGATGTTGAACTCAAGCGCTCAAGCTAACCTATGAGCTTAACCGGTGTATAGCACACGTCACCACCAAGCAGCAGCGATTAGTTGAAGCAAACGTAAGCAACCGCCTCCCGGAAGCAAACGAATCCCTATGGCTCGTGTTCAGACGCTCTATGAAATGGAATGAAATAAGCGGCTGATGCATCAGGCTAGACTGTACATGCAATTTAATTCCTAATTTGTTGTCCATGTTCTTACAGATGTCTGCCACAGCAGCTGATGTTGAAAGCACCCTGGCCCGCCCAACTTGATATCGTTCAGTGACTGCAAATGTTCGGTTGGTTTCAATTTATGCCAAATGTCCATCTCTTGTCTGAGGCATTTCTAAAATCACCTCACTCCTGTTACCTCTGATTTGTTAGCCGATAATAACAAATCATAAAAAAAAAGATTTATTTGAATCCAAAATCATTGCATGAATCCCAGAAACATTTGATAAAATAAATATATCCTGGATGAGTTGACTGTGGCCTAGTTTGTGTGGTCGAGTGTTACCTTCAGTAATAAAGAGGTGCCCTTGTTCAGACTAACCATATGTACAGTAGAAACAATAAGTAGTCTGGAAAATGTGTCTTTATATCAAATCTAAATGTGTTAACATCTTGCATATCTTCTACGAGTCACTTCATTACAAAGTTTGCTATCTTATGCAGACATATATTTGTTGCTTGTTCTGTAATAAAGTTGCTTCAATAAACTTTTTGCATTTTTCCAGTTCTTATAAGTTGAATATGTTTGAAATTATTTTGTGCCTTCATACAAAATTAATATATTGAACTCATGCAAATCGAACATCATGTCCTGCTTATATTTTACTGAATTAGTTCAATAAAAATGGAGAAGATCTGATTTTGTAGATTCACTTTATTCAGCACATCACAACAAGTCAGCAGGTCACAACGGTAGCCTGTGCATCTATCTGGCAGGCTGCAAGTGGGTTTATTTATAGTCACACTTGGGTAACTTTTCAAATTTTAAAGAGTTCTTGTTGGTATTTTTCCCATCAAATGCTTTTTTGAATTTTGCTCTGGCCTGAAAATGATAATATAGCACTTTGGGAAAAAAATACACACTAACAAACCAAAACTTGAAGCCAGAATAGCAAATATCTCCACAGCCACAGTGAACTTCCCAGGAGAGCTGACATATGCTGGGATGAATGTGATCCAGACTGCACAGAATATCAGCATGCTGAAGGTGATCAATTTGGCTTCATTAAAGCTGTCTGGCAGCTTTCTAGCAAGAAAAGCAAGTATAAAACACAGGATAGCAAGAAGTCCGATATAACCCAGCACAGCCCAGAATCCTACAACTGAACCTAAGGCACACTCTAAGATGATCTTTTCTTTATAGTACTTCAAATTCATCTTAGGGAATGGAGGGTTGATTGTTAGCCATAGTATACAAATCACAACCTGAATTAGGGTGAAAGTCAGAACACTGAGTCTCTGCTGTACAGGTCCAAACCACTTCATCACATTACTGCCTGGAAGTGTCGCCCTGAAGGCCATTAACACCACTATAGTTTTCCCCAGAACACAAGAGATGCAGAGGACAAAGGTGATGCCGAATGCAGTGTGTCGCAGCATGCAGGACCACTCAGAGGGCCGGCCGATGAAGGTCAGAGAGCACAGGAAACACAGTTTTAATGAGAAGAGCAACAGGAAGCTCAGTTCAGAGTTGTTGGCTTTAACAATGGGTGTCTCTTTATGTGTCAAAAATATTATAGAGGTGAGGAGAGATAAAAATACTCCAACACAGCCAAATCCAGTTAAAAGTGCGCCCATGATCTCTTTGTAGGAAAGGTACTCAGTAGGTTTTGGAAGACAATGGTTCTTTTTTTCATTTGGCCAGAATTCAGGGGGGCAGATGAAACACTCTGGAGAATCTGTGTGGAAGATTTGGAATTAAATAAAAATACAAACATAGTATTAAATTGAATTTCAATCAAATCAATTTCATCACTTTTATTTTCCATTACTCCAATACACATACTCACTTGTCTGATTACTGATCGTTCCCTCAGGGCACTCAAAGCAGTCAAAGCAGCACACAGGCTTTCGCTTGTTTACTGCCTTACGGGTCCCTGGTGGACATGGTTCTCTGCAGACAGATCTTGGCACCTGATTGGGGGAAACATATAAAACACTCAATAATGCAACAGACTGTGATTTGGCTGTAAAATGACCAATTGAAATGATTCTCACTTCACCTCATTGCTATTTCCTCCCCAAACTATTTTGGTGTTTTCCTTTAGTTTGAAATGTTCCACCTCAGAGGTATCATATTGACCAATATGTACAATATCAACAGATCCATCATCTTTCATCTGCCAGTTCACTAGGTCATACTGGGCAACTGAGTCTCCATTTTTGTCAAAGAAAACCTTTGCCCCACTCTGTGTTGTGAAATTCACATACTTAATGTATTCTAACACCTATGGAGAGACAATCAGAACATCTTAGCGTGCATATAACTTACAGTCCAATCAGGCACAATCATTATATTTAATGTTCAAAAGGTATACCGTACTCAATGCGAACTACTTCACTTTTTGCATCATGCCACAAAGAATAGAAACAGTAAACACACACTTTTCTTTCTTTTTTTATCCAGAACTTACTAGATTGGGCCTAACATCATTCTTGGTCACACAGGGTTTTCTTGTGAGGGGATTTGAGCCATTTTGACATTGCAACAGTGCATGAATGGCATATGCCACCAAATATACAGCTTTATACACATTATTCTCGGCCCTGAAATTTTTCACTTCTGTGTAGTCACTGGAGACTGTACTGAGATCTTCCATGCCAGTGCACAGGGCAGAAGTATTTGATGGAGAGAAGCTGCAGTCAAATATATTCTCCCAGAAAGCTTTAATTAGGTCACTTTGTGGTTCATCAAAAGGTTTCAGGCTGAGTAGGAATTCACCAAGACCTGGAATAGATGCCTGAGGGAGAGCAAATCCCATTGCCCCCTGTAAAATTGCCTTTCTTTCATCAGAAGCCAGGTCTGCTTGTGTGATCCAAGCCTCACTGCCAACCCACTGCTTCCCAGTTATGTTATAACTCTCTATTTGTGACAAGAACGACTTGGTGAAAGACAAGGACAAAAACAACAGGACCACCTTTGATGAAGACTCACTCAGAGTCTTTACAATAGTGTTGAGCTTCTCTTCAGAAATCCTTGAGTACGGCAGTCTGTATTCAACACATATGCCCTCATTCTTTGCTTCCTTAACAAACTCATTTGTACCTTCCGCTGAGTACAAGCCTTTAGAATAAATTATCCCAACCCAGCGCCAATCAAAGTATTTCATAAGCTGCACCAGACCGAGTATTTGGAAGCGGTCACTTGGCACAGTTCTGAAGAAAGTGGGATACAATCTTTTGTCACTCAAACAAGCACAGGTAGAAAGGTAGCTCACCTTCAAAGAAAGAGGAGATGGTTAGAAACACAGTATATTTTTGAAGGATGTAAATAATAAATCATGCACAGTTTATTGTTGTTTTCTGTCATGTCTTCTCACCTGTGGAATAGATAGCGAGCTTAGTATGATGTTTATATCTTCACTCACTCCAGAGGATGAATGGCCTAAGAGAGCCTGTATCTGGCCACTGCAGTCCTTTGTGTGGTTTCCATTCACAGCATCTATTGCTGCTCGAATCAGGTTTTCAGTCCCGCAGCCATTGAACAGCTTATAGCCCAGACTGACTCCAGGAAGAATCTTTGCATCTCTGTTGATCTGCTCCACTGTAAACATCACTGTCCTGGCAAACTTCAATTCCCTGTCATTCCACCTGCAAACAGCAGTGTTAACTCATCATCACTAATTTATCATTTTGCAAAACAGACTGTCACATAAAACATTACATTCCTATAATGAAACATAGTTTTTAATATATCCCTTGCATATTCACTTACTTTGTGCAGTATGAATACGGAAGAGCTTGGTAGCCATTATCAACCAATTTGCGTGTGCTAGTTACAGAGAAAACCCCTCCAATAATAAGATCACCGTCCTGAGAAAATTCCATGAACCCCGTCTGACCAATCATTTTGCATGTTTGGTTTTCTGACTCTGTCCCTGCCAGCAAAGTGAATAAGATAACAGTGATCCAACCCATCACTATAGCCACCTTACCCTATACTGGAGTAAGCACAACCTGGGAGCTGACTTTTATTAGCTTCCTCTACTAGTAGAGAAACATCAGCAGCCAATCTGAGCATCCTGCCAATCCTCTGAAGATTTTTTTTTTTTTTTTTACGTCCATCATGACTCTTGAGCCTGCTGATTGACATGTAGATGACAGGAGGCCTCAATCATCTTTTCTACACACTTTCTTTTAGGTTACTCAAGTATGGAAGCTATTCTGGATATGCTGCTTTGAATATTAACTTTAATGTCACTCAGTTCCCTCACTTAATTAACACTAGAACCGCCAACGTTCCATGTAGGCCTACTCCTAGAACTGTCAAGTGGTCATTTTGACCTACATTCATTCTACTGCAAAAATGGTAAATGGACTGCACTTATATATCCATATAGCCAGCCAGACACACAGTTCAAAACAGTTTAATTCTTCACAAAAATTTTCCAAAATTGTTACAAATTTCTGAATTCATGTCCATTTCTCATGAGAGCAAGGGACTGTCATTGTTATGTTCAATGTTTATGAGTAATGTTCATTTGTTATCTCCATTTGTTATCTCCTGTTTTAACTGTAACAAATTTCTAATATCTCACTCGTGTTGTGTTGTTCTTGTATGTGCGATGAGGTCAAAATGACAAAATGAGATCTTGAAATGAGGTCTTTTCATATGACAGTATGCAAACCGCAGGATGGAAATGACAGTTTCTTGACAAAATGACAGGGTTTCATACATCCTGTCTGGATTAATATCTAATAACAGACAAACTCTATCCCACTTATTACACAGTTTACGAGTGTAAAGTGTTCGTCGGGGACGAACGTAACGATCATCCTCTGACGGTGGTGGCGGCGCTGCTACTATTTTCACTATGCACTGCTGTTATGCATGCGCCTCTCTCTCTCTCTGTGTGTGAAACAAAGCCAATACGGAGTAGCTATGCGGAGATGAACGGAACGAGCAGCGGACGGGGGGGCTACTGTGGCACTTTTACACAGTACTGTCCCACCATGATTACTTTTAAGCAACTTTGGGGGACGATAAATGCAGTCAACCATTTATTCCGCCTATAAGTTTATGTCTTTTGGGCAGTGTTGTTTTTGGCAGGCATTTTAGATTTAATCATAGTCTTAGTCTTTTTGATGAAATATTAGTTTTAGTCTAGTTTTAGTCGACGAAAACCCAACACGGTTTTAGTCTAGTTTTTGTCAGTTTTAGTAAAAAAGAAAATGAAAGTATTTTAACAAATCAATTCAATAAAGGAATGGTTTTACACATAGCCTAATCTTTCCACCCAATGGCAAATAATTTATGGTCTAAGGATTATGTGTGGCAAGGTGAAGAGGTCCCGGGCAGGGATCAAACCCACACCTACCGGTTAAGAGTCTTGTGCGCCAACCACTTGGCCAAAGGGACATCCCTTTAGCCAAGTAGCCAGGGCACATGATCAATTGGAGGCATAGTGACAGGAACCTTAACTGTCATATCTGCATTAGCCTACACACAGATAAAGTGGTGAATTCAGTTCTTTTCAGCTGGATTGTATTTAAAATACATGATGGCAGCCTGCTGAGCAGAATGTGCGCTGCATGCCAGGTGGTGGGCGTGCCGTATGACCACACAAAGATGGGATGCAGCAGCGTTGCAGATACTCGTTGATTGTAATTGACAGATTACACGCACAATAAGCAGAAATGTCATGTATTTTGAACGTCTGACCATCCACCCGTCAGCGCGGTGAAGTGGCTGCACTGCGTCGACTGCAGTCACTGGAGCGAGGGGGCGCGGTCTTTTATGTGACGTAAAAACAAAGGAGAAATCCATAGGCACTAATACAAAAAACCACAATGTCAAAGAGTTGTTGTGTGGTATATTGTTCGCTGAACAACTTAAAAAACTAACATAAGAGTTTCCCTACTCCCCTTAAGAGAGTGGGACAGGAAAAGAAGAGATTTACGGCATTGAATGGATTTATTATTTTCCGAAGGTCTGTTCTAAAATTGTACATAATGTGAAGGCTAATATACTAACTAGAGGAAAAGAAAATCCAGATGCTACAGGTCTCGATCCCTGATCGCCTACACTCAAAGTAACTGTCCTAACCACTACACTACGGCTGCAGTTGATTGCTTCACTCGTTAGTGTTTTAAACCGTCCCTGCTGAGTGGGGTCATTCTCTGGTAGGTTTTATGGACCCTAAATCTTTATTTTTTTTCGGTAAGACGACGTGATATAGCTATCTGCCTGACAAACGTTCTCTATTGCAGGAGGTTTCCAGGCCGGTTAAGGCTAGATAGGTGAAATCAAGATGGACTACGGCAAGATTTGTATTTACCGCCAGTCAAAACCTGCAGTTTGTTTTCAACGGAATGGGGGCATGGTCTCACTTGTTACACTCTTCTATGGAATAAAACTGCAGTCTGGGGTTTCTTTGGCGACTGATATCGCAGCCAACAGCACAATTCATGAGTTTCATGTGACGTCACAGCGTCTCAACGGCGCCATCTTTAGGACCGTCAGAATACCGTTAGTACTACGCTGTCAATATGCCGTCTTTCTGCTGTGCGGTTGGTTGTGATATGGGTAAATACAGGACTTACGTTTTACAATATCCCCAATATCCCCCAAATAAAAAAAATGTATTTTTACAAACGCAATTTTTCATAGCAATATTATTTATTGCCATTTATTTATTTATTTTCATTGATGTTTGCAGCTGCAATGCTAAACAATTTCCCCATCATGGTGTGACAGTGGTGGTCCTGTCACTAGTGACCATTGGTGATCTCCCCTCTTGATGTAAAACTCATTTTGAAAACCAAAGTGTCTTATGTTTTGAATCTTTTCAGTCATATGCTCTAGATAATGTAGATCCCAAATTTAATATTTTAGTACACTCCCTCAAATTCCCCTCCCATGTGTTATCAGGTGTATGACGAATCTGTGACAAATTAGAGTTGAGATTAGAGTTGAGTGGGAGGGCTACTAAGATGGGTTTTTTTTTAATTTACCATTCAATTATCTTTCTCTTCATTGTCTCTAATTGTACTCATTTGTACTTTTATTTAAACCTTTATCAATAGCAGCAGCAGCAACTGCTTAACACTTAATTTAATTAGCTCCATCTTTAAATTGTATTATCTTTATCATTGTCATTTTATTATTAAAGGGAGCTTGTATAATTGAAGTGTAATTTTGATTAAGGCTCCAAACTAATTAACTTATATGGACGTATAAGGAGGGGGGGATTTCACTTTCAAATTTTTGAATATATTTAAATGAATCACAGCGTGCTTATTGTAAAGTTTTATAACACTACATTATGACAATAGATAGTCATAAATGAACAGATACATTCATATAAACACACATTTTAACAGTCTCATGAATAACTTTGTCCAAGTGTTCTTTGAGGTCACACAATGTGCACTGAAAAAAAAAGTCTTTTGGATCTACATAAAAAAAACATGTACATCGGTTCCACATATTAAAGTTATGTTTACCAAACATGATATATTCATGTTCTGTACATCAAATTATTATTTGTTAAACCAACATGATTTTCTTATATAAATCAAAAATATTTATTTTATGTTCTATATATTAGATTGTATTATGCTAAACTGACTTATTTTTTTTATGTTAAATGAATGTGTTTCTTTAATGTGTGTTATATGTAATTATCATTAGTTGGATCAACATGATTTTTTCATGTGAAGCTAACCTAACCTTAACAGGTAAATCAGATACTATTAAGTTCGGTACACTTTAAAGATTTAAATTACTTTTATAAGCTGATTTGTAAGTTAAGAATTTCATTTCTACACCCTTACTAAACATTTACTAAAGCACATGTGGACAACCAACTTATCTTCAATTATAAATTCCAAACAATGCACAATAAACATGCATAACTACTAAAAATACAACCTGCTAGGTAATCTAGTAATATGCACATCACATATTAACTCAGTGGAAAAATAAACACTAATTTAATTGAAAATTACCATTTATATTTATTTAACATTTCAAGCAATAGAATACTGCAGAAAACATCTTTGAGGACCAGTTTTTACAATTGCAGAGTAAAAAAAAAAAAAAGGTGTCCATGAAATTAGTGTATCAGTGTTCATAGTAAAGAAAAACTCACCCCAAACCCTAAAAATGAGGGTTGTAATGCATTTCAGTTCCATAAAAAAATATAATTTTGTGTGGGCTCCACCCAAATAAATCAAACAATTGTCAGAGGTAGACAAAATAATGCTTACAGTATTACCTCACTATCCATGGAGTCAGAAATGTGTTTGTGCATGTGGAACAGAGACACGGAGGGACATTATGCACACCAATGGGCTCTATGCCAGCTCCACCACTTCAATTTAAGGCCCCTTTTCCTGTCTTACATTATTGGACAAACTGATTAATCCAGGTGTGTCTGAGTAGTCACAATGGTCTGACACCCTGGATCAATCAGTTCATGTCCAATAATGTAAGACAGGAATGGGTCCAGGGATTCCTTAAATTCAGGAAGTGGTGGAGCTGTGCATAGAGCCCATCAGCAGAACCTTTAGCTACAGTCACCAAACATATTAAAACTTACCTAAACACACCAACACAAAGAATTTTCACTTCACAATTTTTTAAAACAAAAAAGGGGGGGGGGGGGGGGCGTCCAAGGAATCAAACTGGAGGGCCTGGATAGAATTCACTGACAAAGTCTGTTTTTCAGGACTTGACTTTTGGACAGTGCATTGCCTGCTCCATGACAAATGTGTACTTGTTCAGGGATAGTTTAAGTTCCTAAATGAGTCCAACCTCCAGGAATCCATTGAGGAAACCACCAGGGTATATGTCTTGAAACTCAGAGATGGTGAAAAACCAGAGGACAGTGGCATTGTACTTGGTCCCAGATTGTGATGCAGGATTTGGACAATGTCCCTTAGCTGCTGCCATGTTTGGATTCATCAGCTGCCTGTACAATGCACAAAAAAATAAAACAAGTGGGATTATACTACATGCCACGTGCATACAGGGAATACTGCATTTGTACTGTGTAATTTATTAAGATATCAAATCTTTATTAATGGCACTTTTCATACACAAAACACAAAGTGCCTTACATTGGCTCAAAACCACACAGAAACACACTTTGATATAGAATAGTAGAATAGAAAAGAATAGTTCACCCCAGAATGAAATTTCACTCATTATCTACTCACCCTCATTATAAGTTTTGAATCTTTTCAGTCATATGCCATATAACGGTTGCAACTGTCTGTCTGTATAATGTCCAGATCCCAAATTTAAAATGGTCCCGATTTTAGTCTACACTCCCTCAAATTTGCCTCCCATGTGTTATCAGGTGTATGACTTATTCAATTTCTTCGACATCTGTGACAAATTAGAGTTGAGTGGTCTGCCGGTTATTTGCAACCATTACATGGACATGTGGGAACTCTGGGGTGAACTACTAAACAGATCCAGTAAACCAACAAAAGCAATTTAGGCTTAGTAATACTCACCACTACTTTTGACATTCAATTAATATTCCGCAGCTTCACTAGAGAAAGCTGGAAGTTCTTCATTGAACAGAAATCTCAAATTTTATCATCATTTACCATTAGTGCCATTTCTTTTTGTACTTTAAACCTTTATCAAAAAATGAACATTAGAATCTTAGGGCAGTAGGACTTGCAGTAGTTATCTTTACTCACAATATATTGAATATTTAATGAATAGTAATACTCATCTTTAAATTGTATTATCTTTCAAGCATGTGTGTGTATCATCAACTGTCATTTTATTATTAAACCCGGGACAAAAAAATTAAAATCGAGAAGTCACGGCTGTAGTCTACTAATTTTAATGTAAACAAAGTTGTAAAAATTTTGATTAAGGCTCAAACTAATTCCCAACTTACCTCCAAAGTGGACGGCTATAAGGACCTCAGCATGACAGAGTTAAGCAGCCACGTTTAGCTAAAGCCAATTTACCCAAATTTTGCCGGTTTGAAAAGAGAATTTTCCCATTACCTTACCAGAAATTTAAATGAAAAGACTTAGGGTCAGCACACATGACTACTGCCATCAGCAGAACAGAGAATGACCAGACAAACGTTATTAGCCCCAAGACTAACTCGTTTTATAAATAAAAAGCTTAACCTTTTCAAAACTTGATTAAAAACATTATCTCTGACAATTTTTAGATAGAGCCGAGCGAATCATAACATCAATGAGGAAAAATGGCAGATCTTCAACATTCTGGATTGAAAAAAAACGTAAACACACATTTTGATAAAACAGTCTTTTTCATGAAATAAGAGACTTTGTTTAACATTGCTCAGTATTGAAATACTTTTTAAAGATTTAATCATGTTTTAGAGAGGAATTTAAAACAATTATGTAGCATATACAAAATGCATACTTGTAAATTGAACAACCCCCCTTCTTCCATTTTTTCAGTGTGTCAGTGTGGAGCAGAGCTGATGAAAACAGATGCTTCTTATATTTTGTAATGAAACTGTTTAAATCAGTTCGTAAAGGACACGAAACAACATTCACAAAGATCACCATTCTTTTATTCATCTTCCCATTCAAGCATAAAATGTATATAGCCTACATTAAAAAAGGAAGGGGGGTCACTTTATATGATATGCCAGCCTCATGGTTAAGAAAGAAGCTGTAAGAGTAACTTCACATTAACCTGTTGATCCTGATAATTAGTACATATTTTGTTGGTACCCTTGAATCCTGCAGAGAAGTTACCATGTGCACGCGTAAGAGGAGAGTCAAATAAGTCACTTTAGTCAGGATGGATTGTAGCAAAGCAGTAAGTGAGACAAGCAGACAGTACAAAGTAGCCATAAGCTCTATCTGCCCAAACACAGTCCAGGATCTTAGTGTTGCTCCCACACTTCCCTCAACAAGTATGTCTTCAAACCAATGTTTCACATTCTTATTTGGAAAGGGAGGACTGAAAGTCAGCCAGAGAAACAAGGCAGTAAAAGGCAAAGCCCTACATTTTTGTGGTGTTAGATAAAACAGCTTCATGACAGTATGAGCAGCCCTGTAGGCCAGTGAGACATACACAGTTCTAGCTATAGCGAAAGAGAGGCAGACCATAAAAGAAATCCCAAAAGCAATGTGGGACCACTCAGTTGGCCGGTGCATGGTGAGTGATGGTGAAAAGCAATGCAACGTCAGTTTAAACAGCATCATAATCACAGAGTTACAGTCACGAGTACCACTGATGCTGTGTGATGATATTTTTCTTCTTGTCATGTAGGTCCCAAGCAGTAACACTGCCGCCAGAAAAAATCCTCCAGCCCATACATGTGTGTCAGGCTCCACACTCTCCACCCAACCTGTGTAGAAATTAAATTGTTTGACACGGGGAAGAAAAATGTCACACATTATAACTGGAATTGTTTAAAAACATTTAACTCTATTGTTTTTGTAATGAATACATTTTCGTGTGTGTTTTTGTTACCTTCTTGTATTGGGAATGCTTCTTTTGGATGATGTGTTGCATAACACTTTGACGGCATCTGATGATATAAAAATGAATTACTGCTCGTTCCTCACAGGTTTATGCAAGTATGAGTGGGTGTTTATTAAATTAATTAAAAATAAGCTATGTTATGTGCAATCCTCAAATTACTCCCACAACATCCACACATCCACAAAAAGGTATTTTCATATTGCTTTGATATCAGCTATATTTGTTCTAACAACATCCATTCCTGACAGTAAAATATGATAACTGCTCCTCAGAAAATAAAGCAGAATTACAAAAAAAAAAAACAAGATTAAAACCTGAAAATGGCAGATCCTGATGTAAGCCTCTCTTGACTCTTCAGAGGACACCTGATTCACTTGTCTCTCCATTAGTATGAAGATCAGGGATTGTAGGAATGTGGGATCAAACTCTCTGTACAAAACACCATGCAGAAGTTTGACCTTAAGGTTTTGTGTCTTATAGATGCAGACAGGATCCATTTTTTTCCAGTGGTCCACTAGAACAATGTGACAGCAGATTGCTGCAGATCTCAGGCAAACAGATGAAGCACAGGAACTCCTGTCATTCAAATATGTGGTGTGATTATCATTCTTTATCTGTGTGAAGGAAATTACAGACAATCACATTAACTCATTATACATTTCATTATAATTTGCATTACCAAAAATACGTAAGCACCGTATACTGACCTTCTATTTAATTTTACGTGCACAGTGAATATTACCTCTGTTTAAAACTTGCACTCACCTGCATTGTCAGTAGAATAGCCTTAAGGCTGGTCCTCAACCAGCAATACACCAACACCTGCTGAATTTTACATTTGTAGACATGCCTGTTTTGCTCCTCTCCATGTATAGCCTCCTTCACTTTCTCTAAAGGCTTCACAAAACCACAGTCTCTGCATATACAGTCTGTGATCATGTCCTCAGTGAAAATCCTTTCCAAGGCTGAACTCTTGCCATGAGATCTAAACAGGACAGAGGAAAAAAAGTGCACAAACATTGAATGATTATATTACTAACCAAACACTCTCACAAACATTGCTTCTAATTATTGTTATATGCTGCATTTTTCCAACTGTTCATCAATACAAGCTGCACATAAATTGAAATGACATTTAAATGTGAAAGGCTTTTACAGCAACATCTTCAGATAAACAGTGCAATGCAAAAAGCGTAATAACCCAATTGTGAGACTAATTCTTTGTCCATGATTACACTATAATGACTTCAAATTGTAATTGCCCCATAAAAGTTCCTCAAGAGATTGTCTAATTGTCTTTTAAGGGGTCTCGCAGTATGGTGTTTAGACCCCTTACAATTCAGGTTGGTTCCCTGCTGAGAAAATAATTAAATTACAGGCTAACTGCTGCTGAATCTGTGGTAAACCACACTTGGGTATCATTGACAAGAAAAAAAAGCAAGATTATGAGCAGCAGCACAAGAGCAGGAAATAGAGAAATCAGAAAACACCACAATTTACTAACAATCTACTTACCTCTCACATGTCAGTTTTGTTTTGTCATGAATAACAGCGTTTTTATATAATGCACTTGAGATAAAGCCCTTAGTATCTGCAACATGTCCATAATGACTGAGCTCAGTACACTGGTCCTGGTTGAGCCATGTGCCAGAGGACACTGTCCAACTGAACAGTGTTATGAAGACAAATGCGACTGTTGTCATTTCAGAGCTTCGCCTTTGGCACCATCACATTACTTGCAAGGATGTATTTTATACTACTGGGTGTAGGAGGCAACTTTGTGAATCGTTCTCAGAGGTACATGCAAATTTGTTTTCCCTTTTTTTTTTTTACATGTGTGGCAAGGTGAAGAGAACCCGGGCGGGGATTGAACCCGCACCTCCCGGGTAAGAGTCATGTGCGCTTGCCAGTCAACCAAAGGGACATTGCCTTGGTCAAGTAGCCAGGGCACATGATCAATTGAAGGCATAGTGACTGGATCACCACTGTCACATACGCATGACCTGAACCAATCTGACAGGAATACAATTTTTTCCCTGTTAAAAGGGTTTTCTTGAGAGTTTTTCCTCAGTCGATGTGAGAGTCTAAGGGCAGAGGATGTTGTTATAATGCCATGTAAAGCCCTTTGAGGCAAACTGTTTGTAAAAATGGGCTATACAAATGAAATTGCCTCGCCTTGCCATGTTCGCCAAAGCAGTTTGATATAACTTTCATTTGGTGGCATTGTTCATTACCATGTTGAAAGTGACAATTAGAAGATGGTAAACTGGCCATGATCATCAACAGATTGGAACCATGACTGAATAGTATTAAGGGGCCCAGAGTCAAGAAAGCAGTCACCACACCATTACACGAACAGCAGCCTGGGCTGTTGCCAGAGGGCTGGTTGGATCTCTGGGTTCATGGGACTCAGCAGAAACTCAGATTCACTTGTCCAACATGATACTGAGCTATTGTACAGTAGCTCATCTACCTGACAATGTGTTAGTTCATTCTGAGCTGATTTTGTGTTCACTGCAAAGACTGGTTTTCTAAGATACCTAACCATTCTGTCAGCCCCAGCCAGTCTGGCCATCCTTATCTGACCTCTTTCATTTACAAGGTGTTTCCATTTACAGAGTTTTAACTACTCACTGGACCTGTTTTCTTTTTTTCGTTTTTGTGCCATTCTGAGTAGACTCTAGAGACAAACCCCAGGAGATCAGTCGTTTCAGAAATACTCAAACCGGCCCATCTGGCACCAACAATAATGACTCAATGAAAATTAAAAAGTCTTGATGTTTGATATGCTGAAGTTTCTGATTTGTATCAGCTTGATTTTTTTTAAATCATTTTTTTATTTTATTTTATTTAATTTCGTTCATCAAACCCCTTACTCCTTCCCCTATAATGAGGGTAACATGGGATTAGGCACAACCATTCCATGAGAAAAAAAAGGAAAGAAAAAAGAAAAATAGGAAATAGATAAAGTAAAATAAAAAATAAAAATACACACATTGCATTGTAAAATACATTCTCAGATACATTTAAGTAGCTTCAAAACAGAGCTGTAACTTCCTCAGCTGCCAATTCCAAATTCTCTATAGTTTGTGTCTTTGCCATTTGAACTCATGCGCTGGAGATGGTGGTTTCCATCTCTTTATCAACATTTTCTTTGCTGCTTTCTTTTTCTTTTGCCAAGAGGGGAAAGTGATTGGTTCACCACCTATAACTTATTTATCTAGGTGCCATTTTAAGTCCCATTTAACTGTTTTAGCAATATTATTCCAAACCAAAATTGAGTGTGCAATAACTGACCCAAATTTTTCCAGACAGAATTTTGGAGAGAGGCCGGAAAAGAGAATATCTTTGAGCATGTATGGAGATACAATATGATTCTCTATATTCACCCAGGGTGTAACATAATTTCCATCAAACCACCTTGATACAGATCTCAGCACAAAGGATACAAAATCCATTTCAAAATTAGGTACTGAAAGCCCTCCAGAGGTCCTATTTTTCTGAAGAGACCTGCTAATTCTTGGGTGCTGGTTTTGCCATATAAATTTTGATGCCAGCCTGTATGTTATCCCAAAATCCAGCTGATGGGGGTAGATGTAACATGTTTGCATAGAAGTTAACTTGACCACATTGTGTAGATGTGATGACCACAGCAGCTGTATCAGCTTGATTTTATCCTTTGCACTCTTGCCACATGACTGATAGACTATATAAGCAGGTGAACATTCCGAATATAGTGCTGTGTGAGTAAACATATTTTTGTTGGCTAAACTCCATAAAGGTTTGGACTGAGATCTAAAACACAGTATAGTCAAAGCAGGAGTGTTCTGCTCATTTTGAGTAATAGCTTTTGATTGAAAAAACTACATCTCTGATAAAAATGTGCTTGTTGCATGTTTTGTGTCATCCTGCAGTACAGCCTGGCCTTCTCTCTACACGAGAGGACTTTGCCATGGCTACACATTTTTTGGACAATTGGAAAAGCACAGGTGTGAGGATTGAAATTAACTGTTATGGCCGCATATGGTTCAACAAGTCAAAATGTTGCTTTTTAGGCTTCTGCATTAATGCTAAATTTAGGCTATACACTATTCCTTCAAAAATGGGCATCTTGTGACATGATGCTAACTCCTGTGGTCTGATGAAGATGTATATCTAAAGATGCATATTTCTCAGCTAAATCAAGACACAAAAAGCTGACACATTTTTAAAACAAATGATGTAGATTAAACAAGTACGGCAGCATAAATAATAGTCTTTATTCAATTTATTTATTCAATCAAAAGATACAGAGAGGAGGTCTATATTTCCCCGAAAAGCTTATTCACCTGTCCAGGTTTTATTCATATACTAAACATATATTAATAAATATAAAAAATATGTATAACATACATGCTGTACATTTGCACTATAGTGAGAAATAAAAAGAAAGTAAATGTAAATTGCTGAAAGGGGATGCTGAAATAGACGTGCAATAGAGACCAACAATTGATTACCTACTATATACAATGTACAACTGTACAACACCTTTACTATTGTATGTAAGGAAGAGTGGCAGATCTCTTGACATAATGAAAACAAAATTGACTTAAGAACGTGAACATACACTGGTTTATCAACGATACATATAAGTAGAATTAATATTGAATCTCTTTTGTTTTGCCCATTACATGCTTTTTGGTATTTTGATCTGGTCTCCTTAAAATAACATAACATTTGGGGAAAAAAATACAAAACAGCATCCCATAACTAGATGATAAAATGGCAAATATCTCCACAGCCACAGTGAACTTCCCAGGAGAGCTGACATATGCTGGGATAAAGGTGAGCCAGACTGCACAAAAGATCAACATGCTGAAGGTGATAAATTTAGCCTCATTGAAGTTGTCAGGGAGCTTTCTGGCTAAAAAAGCAAGTACAAAACATAATACAGCTAAGAGTCCTATGTATCCTAACACAGCCCAGAAACCTACAGCTGATCCTAAGGAGCACTCCAGTATAATCTTCTCCTTATAGTGGCTCATATTTTTGAAAGGAAAGGGAGGGTTGATAGTCAGCCAAAGTATACAAATTACAACCTGTATGAGAGTGAAAGACAGAACACTGAGTCTCTGCTGTACAGGCCCAAACCACTTCATCACATTACTGCCTGGAAGTGTCGCCCTGAAGGCCATTAACACCACTATGGTTTTCCCTAGGATACAAGAGATACAGAGAACAAAGGTGATGCCGAATGCAGTGTGTCGCAGCATGCAGGACCACTCAGAGGGCCGGCCGATGAAGGTCAGAGAGCACAGGAAACACAGGGTCAAGGAGAAGAGCAGCAGGAAGCTCAGCTCGGAGTTGTTAGCCCTGACAATAGGAGTTTCCCGGAAGTGAAAGAACACTAATGCGATCACAGTTGTCAAAACCACTCCCATCAAACAAAAGAATGTTAAAATTGTTCCCATAATTTCTCCATAGGACAGAAATTCAACTTTCTTCAAGATGCATGTATCTCCTCTGGCATTCGGCCAATAATCAATGGCACATTTGAGGCACTCCAAAGAGTCTGTTTTGGAAAGAGACGATTGAGGTTGATTAGATCATCTGATAATTTACAGTATGTACTGTAAAGTGGAAAAATTTACTTTTTCAAAATCAAACCTGTGCTGTTGCTAATTTCTCCCTCTGCACACAGTACACAGTCATAACAACAAACAGGTTTTCCTTTCTGCAGTACTTTGCGTTTTCCTGGAGGGCAACTCTCACTGCACACTGACACAGGCACCTGCTGCAGGAATATGACAGAGTTGCATGTGATCTAAAGTGTGTTCACATTTTCATTTCAGTGTTGTTCGTGCCAATTAAATTTCACAAACATTAAACGTAATCTCATTTTGCTATTGTGGATTATGAGATAATATGCAGTATGCCATTGTGACTAACAACCCAGAAATATGAGAAAAAAGCAATATGAACATGTACCGTTTGACTTTCTCCACCCCAAACTATTTTCATGCCATTCATTACAAATTGATGCTCACGGGGCAGAGTGGCATCAAACACACCAACTGTGGTGACTTGCATGGTCCCTGAAGATACATGCTGTAAATTTATGAGCTCATATCTTGCAGGTGAATCTCCATTCTGGTCAAAAGTCACTCTCTCCCCCTGACTAGTCGTGAAGTTGATATTCTGCAAATAATGCAGCACCTGTCAGGGAGAGGAGAGATGAGAGCAGGTCAGTCTTTTCTTTGTAACAGTGTATAACACAAGTTACATCTGAGTTTCATGGGATTTAAACAGATCAATAACTTTTTTTTTCTCCATTCCTTACCTGCCATGGTTGAATGTGTTTGGTATCTGCACAACTGTCGTTATGAAAAGGACCCTTCTTCTCTTCACATGTGACCAGGTTGTGGAGAGCATGAGCTACTGCATAAACTGATTTGTATACATTGTTAGTGAATCTCAGCTCTGAAACATCCGTGAAATAGGATTCAACATTTTGTAAGCTCTCAAACCCACTGCATGGCTTTCTTTGTGCGTTTGCAGCAAAATTGAGAGAGCAATCGAAGGTCTCTTCCCAGAAATCTCTGACAAACTGACTGTCGGGGAACTGTGAGGGATGGAACCGCCTCAGGTGCTCCTCCAGCCCCGGGATCTGAGCCCTACTGACAGCGAAGCCCAAGGAGCCCACCAGGATGCTGTGCCCCTCACTGTCAGTCAGAGAGTGATCAGTGATCCAGGCGTCACTGCCAACCCATTGTAGCCCTGTAATATTCTGTCTGTACAACTTAGTTGCCAGAACATTAATTTCTCTGTGGGACATGAAAGCCACGATGACTTTAGAGGTAGAGCGCTTCACCGTGTCAACTACTTTGGTTAAGTCACGAGGAGAACCTGTTTGTTCAAATGCCAGGTAATACTCAATGCACACTCCTTCATCTTTTGCAGCTTGCATAAATGTGTTGATCCCGTTGATACCATAGTCATTTTTATTACTTATTGCCCCCACCCAGGTCCAGCCAAAGAGCTTAACTAGCTTGGCTATGGCTCTGCTCTGGTGGAGATCACTGGGAATGGTTCGGAAGAAGGATGGAAACTCCTCCCTGTTGCTCAGACATGCACAGGTTGCAAAGTGGCTGAGCTGTGGCAAAGAAATTTAACAAATCAGAACAAACCAAATATTTGTTCATTACACATTAGTTGTCCAGTAAAGTAAAGATGATCTTTGGAATCTAGACAGGTTCACAATGACTCTAGTTTAGAGAAATTCTCGGTCAAAAATGAAATATTAACATGTAACAAAAGTGTTATATTCACCACTGGTATCTGAAATCTTCCTATAACTCGAGCAAATGCCATGGTTGGTGCAGAGCCAGAGTGGCCCAGTACAGCCTGGGCAGTGTCAGCCTTTGTACAGTTCTTCTCATCTATGATCTCCCTCTGACCATTGGCTAAATCTATAGCAGACTTCATAATGTTTGTCATTCCACAGGAATTGTATATCTTGTAGCCCAGTTTGTGGTTTGAGAGAATAGAAGGATTTTGATTTATTTCTTCAACTGCAAAGATCAAAGTCTGGGCAAACTTGAATTCTCTCACGTTGATGCTAGAACAAAAACATTTGAACAAAAAATGATCAATGAAGGCATGTAATAGAACGAAATCAATGTTAAACAACAAAAGCGTAAACTTACTGCAGGCATGTCGGATGATTGGGTAGGGTCTGAAATGTGGGCACACTGCCTCTGTACCCAGTGCGAAAGGTGAAAATGCCACCTAAGATGAAGTCTCCACCCTTGATCAGCTCAGGTGGTTGTACCATCCCCTGCAACCGGCATACAGGAGTCACCCTGCTGATCAGAAGAAGCAGGAGAGCCAGCTTCAGCAGTGGCATGGCTCTGTCCTGCAGGCTGGTTTATAACACCGTATCACCCATTGCACACTTTATATCCTGCCAATACATGTTCAGTCTAGTTCATGCCCACACTTACCGTACAATAATGGACCTGTTGTTTTGGGGTGTAACATCCCCTAGGGAAAAAGAAACAGAGTTGTGCCATGTACACAGAATGTATGAATGTATTTTTCTGTTTGTGTATCTTATTGCCATTGTTGTTTTGATAGATGGTATCTGAGTCAGCCCCAAAAACTAGAGAGGTCACAGACACAATAACACAGTGCTGAAGCTTTACATCTCAAATCTATGTTGAGCAGCTTCTGTTTCTTCAGGTCTCAATACTATACTTCAGTTATTCTGACACTGACACTGTGGTACATCAGCAATCTTCATCATGTAGTAAAAAAGACATATGACAACATTTGTACTTTCTATAATATTTTTTTTAACTGATCTTATTATCCATACTAACATCCAAGACTCATCAATTCTCTTTTGTTTCTTTGGTATCTCATCACAACTTTTTATTTAAAGGGCCAACGGGGAGTTTCTATTCGGTTATAAAACAGTCTCACGTTAATGTGGATGAATCTACGCTACCCACACTTGTTAATGGTTCCATTTTCGATCAATATATCGTTTTCTCTCTATCGTTATTTTGTTATTGTTAGTGGTGGTGGAAACGCTGGGCGAGCCGACCAGCGTTTCCTTACTTTCGGTTTCACAGATGCAAATGAGAATAACGGCGATTATAGCGGCGTTATGGTCGGAACTACGACGGTAACTGAACCTCTTTGAACCTCTGACTTAAATTATTAATGAATGAAAACATGAGTCCTTCTTGCGCGAGGTGGAAGAATGCTACGGTGCGCGCGGAGGCTCATAAACGTAGTGTGAAAACACTTTGCTTTTCCCAAACTCCTCGTCCCTTTAAGATTTTCTTTCTTATTGCTCTTTTGAAAATAAAAGTTGAATATGCCAATTAAATTATGATTTATTCATTTATTGATTGATTGATTATTATTGTATAATCTACAATATTTGTTACTGGTAAAAAAAAAGCTGAAAATCATTTTGATTCTGTAACAGAAGTGTAACTCCCGGTCATTTCCCACATACACGTATTTCCAGATCTTTCCCACGACAAAAGCGCCTCTTTTTATTGCACTTCATTCATATACTGATACAGTATGAGGAAGCTATTCCATAAAGCGAGGAACACACCGGCTCACCTTTGGGCATCAGAGACAGTTAGGGAGAGTCAGACGACCTCGGGTGATTGTCTGTTCGGTTTGTTCAGCTCCGTCGGGAACATGCGTTCACAGTTGAGGAGCATCCGCCATCGTGTGTGCTAGACAATTCTGATTAGTTAAGTTAGAATATGGCCACTGAAAACCGGTAAAAAAAAATTGTAAATATAATAGGACTGACTTGTGGAGTTTGAGGGCAAAACTGTTTCCGAGAACACAGATTTCTCTGTCTTATTCAGCTCGATTATATAGTGAGTGAATAGAAACTTAGCAGTGGATACACACTTAGTAGTGAGGGAAAGGGTGAGTCACTGGGGCGTCGGGCCCACAGCTGACCGCCACCGGCAACAGGAGCCTTGAGGGCTATGCCGTGACGACTATGAGGGCCGTCAGCACTGGAGTCTCTGCTAGTCCTGGTTGCGTGGCTCGGCCACAATCAGGGCTAACTGAGACTCCCGTGCCGACGGCTCCAGTGCCTCACCCTGACTGTATTTACTACTTTTCTTTACTGCCAAGTGCATGTATCCAAAATATTCAGAATCAGGGCTGGACTCGGACTCCGAGGCTCAAACCCGTAGCTGCTCAGGTATGATGTGACAGTTAACATCCATTAACATCGTTGGATGGTATTTTGACAGGTGAAATTTGACGAAGCTCAGCGAGTGAGCGTGGCTTCAGGCACCAGACACACACCCCCAGCTTCCAAAGCCGAGAGAACTGCTTCATGTTGTCATGATTGAATTTTTCTAGCATTCGGAAGAATGGGCGTGACCAATTCAGAAAACAAATCTTATTTCACCTCGCACCACTTAATTAGCAGGAAGTTCTGGAAAAGTAGGTGGTGAGTGAACAGGAGGTACAATCTATTAATTAAACTCTTAGACACTATTTTTCATTTGGCAGAAAATTAGGCCTTCATTTTTTTGGTTTGTAAACTGAAATTATTTGAATTAAAACCATACATGTAGACTGGAGATTTCAATGGTTGTCTATATTAGTGTTAGCAGTCTGATGTCATCCCGGATAAGGCCCACTTTGTGAATAAGGTTTTTACAAGAGTCTCAAAACTATGTCTTAATGAGGTCTAAAGGTTAGAGAAATAAACTTGTAATAAGCAGGGGAGGGAAAGGTTCCACACGGATCAAACCTTCCATCAATGTGGTGTCCTCAAGCAAAACTACACTGCTCCATGGCCAGCAGCTAAGCAAATGTGGTTGTATGGAGATGCTTGGCTGTGAGTGTTTTAAACTATGTGAGTTTTATCAGGAAAATACATAGAAATTTGCATTTAGAGTTTTTAACACTGAATTATGTTTGGACCTATAAGTCCTTATGGGCAGAAACTGGACATTACTGCAACACACACTTAGGAAAACTGGGCAGAAGCAGGGCTAGAGAATAATCACAAAGTGCTTAGTAATAACCACTTGTTCGTTTTGTCTGTTTTTGTTGTTTTTAAAAACTTTTTGTTTATATTGTGCATTTAACAATTAATAAATGACACACAGAGAGAAAAAAACAACAGAATAACAACAACCGCACGCCAGAATAAATAAGTAAATAAAACAACACATTTTACAGAAAAGACAAGCACTAAGCTAAGTTGTAAGCTAAGTAGCCTAAGTACACAAATCATTGGGACCCCAACTCAAACCTCCACCCCTTATTAATCAAATCAAATTAAATCAAACAATTACAGTTAGCCAAACATTTCAAGTTACAACATTAGTTTAGATTGTTAATAAGACAACATGGTGTAGTTGACCTGGGTTGGAGCTATGGGGAAAACAAACTTGATGGTATGAGACATCAAAACAATCCCTTAATTGATTCAAATTTAACATTTACATGTTGTGACAAAGGTGTTGATTAGGGTCTAACCCTGTTTGTCAGCTTGAAGCAACATGCCACCTGTTGTTCCACTTCAAGCAATCAGCCTGTGGCAGTTTTCCCACGAGACTCAAGCCACTGGGTAATTTAGTCATGTGCAAAACAGATGGGGACTTATCTGTCTTGTTCTGTTTTTCTTCAGTGTTGTTTTTATCTAAACATGTAACCCATTCTGTCATGTTGCATCATATACTGTATCTGAGAGAAACAGTGTTGGCACAAATATTTTTTAATATACATGTCAGGGGAATTCAGGGTGTTGACTACAGACCTTTGGTGACCCTTATCAGAACTTTATTTCAGTAGTGCTAGATTAAAGTAAAAACTTAAAAACTCTTTGGTATTTTTTTATTGTACACCTTTTCATCATCATCATTTCATCAAATAAAGTTACTATTGTTGCAGTTTTTAGATTCCCTGTATGTTTGAGAAAACTGAAAATGACAGTTATGTATGTTGATCATTAGGTGAATGCACATTTATTAGTAATATCTCTCTTGGTCATCACCATATCATCATAATTACAATGAATGTGCTAATCCCAACAATGAAGCTGGATGGTTTGGGTCAAGAAGGATTAATCTGTGTATCATCTGTTCTTTCCATTTTCAAAAATTAAAAATGTGACTGGTTATTTGTTTTTGAATCTGATGCTACAAAATGCTGTATGTTTTTAATACTTTAAATAGTCTCAGACCAAAAAGATGTCAGAAGATGCTTAGGCAATTTTCTCAGATTTTCCAATTTACTTTAGATGCAGCATAAATGTATGAATAACATCATAGCCATTTGAATACATTTAAAGATTTATTCAACAACACACAAAAGAGCACAGAGGTGGTTTTGTCACAAGGTGAACACTGCAGCAATAAAGAGGATTGAATTAAATATGAAATGACAGTGCTTAATAATGTATGTCATTAGATGTCTTTCCCATTATGTGTTTCTTAGTGTTCTGCTCAGGTCTAAACAGAATTATAAAACATTTTGGGAGAAAAATGCAGAATAGCAGACCATAACTGGAGGCTAGAATAGCAAAGATCTCCACAGCCACAGTGAACTTCCCAGGAGAGCTGACATATGCTGGGATAAAGGTGATCCAGACTGCACAGAAGATCAACATGCTGAAAGTGATAAATTTAGCCTCGTTGAAATTATCAGGAAGCTTTCGAGCTAAAAAGGCAAGTACAAAACATAATACAGCTAAGAGTCCTATGTATCCTAACACAGCCCAGAAGCCTACGGCTGAGCCAAGAGCACACTCCAAAATAATTCTGTCCTGATAGAGCATCGGATTTTTGAAGGGAAAAGGAGGGTTGATACTCAGCCAAAGTATACAAATTACAACCTGTATTATGGTGAAAGCCAGAACGCTGAGTCTCTGCTGTACAGGCCCAAACCACTTCATCACATTACTGCCTGGAAGTGTCGCCCTGAAGGCCATTAACACCACTATAGTTTTCCCTAGGATACAGGAGATACAGAGAACAAAGGTGATGCCAAATGCAGTGTGTCGCAGCATGCAGGACCACTCAGAGGGCCGGCCGATGAAGGTCAGAGAGCACAGGAAACACAGGGTCAAGGAGAAGAGCAGCAGGAAGCTCAGCTCAGAGTTATTGGCTCTTACAAGTGGGGTTTCTTTGTGACAGTAAAAGACTACTGTTGTGATCATAGTTACAAAAACTCCCAGCAAAGAAAAGAAGGCCAACAGAGTCCCCAGAATTTCATCATATGCAAAAAATTCTATTGTTTTGAGGAAACAGGCATCTCTTTGGCTATTGGACCAGTATTCTGGTGGGCATTTCATACAGTGTATTGAATCTGCAAAGTGAAAAAACAAGAGAGACAATTATGGACTACATTGATGTTAAACTGCATTTGGTTTTATTCAAACAAGAAATTATACAATGACATGTCATCTGTTTACCTGTTATATTACTGATCTCGCCTGCTGGACAGGGTATGCAGTCATAACAGCAGACTGGCCTTCCTTTCTGGAGAACCTTACGATTTCCTTGGGAACAGCTCTCGCTGCAGACTGACACAGGCACTTCCTAAAAAGTTCATAAACACAATAGTATGCAATATGTACTATATGTAAAGTTTAATATACAGAATTATGAAACCCAACAATCATAGTTGTTAGCAATTTTCAATAAATCATACAACAGATAAGTTCATACTTCACTCTCTGCCTCACCTCAGTTCGCCCATTTCCCCAGACAACTTGGATGTTACTCATTATAAACTGATAACTTTCTGGAAGAGAGGCGTCATAAATGCCAACGGTCACTCCATCCATGTTTCCTTTGTTGTTTTGTAAGTTAACAAGTTCATATCTTGCTGGTGAGTCTCCATTGCTGTCAAAATAAACTCTCTCCCCCTCCACAGTGGTGAAATTCACAGTGCTGAGATACTGCAGAACCTAGTATGGACGTTACAGTATATAGAAATTTAATGACAGATTTCTGCTGCAACAAACTGCAACTGTCACACTTGACTGATGGTTCCTCACCTGCCACGGTTGAATGTGGTTAATATCAGCACAGCTTCCATTTAAAAAGGGTCCTTGACCGTCCTTGCATTTGAACAGGTTGTCAAGAGTGTGAGCCACTGCATAAACTGACTTGTATACATTGTTAGTGAATCTAAGCTCAGACACGTCGGTGAACTGTGATTCAACATTTTGTAGGCTCTCAAAACCACTGCATGGCTGTCTTGGTGTGTTTGCAGTGTCACTGAGAGAGCAGTTGAAGGTTTCTTCCCAAAAATCCCTGACAAACTCACTGTCAGGGAACTGTGAGGGGTGGAGCTGCCTCAGGTGCTCCTCCAGCCCTGGGATCTGAGCCCGACTGACAGCGAAGCCTAGTGAACCCACCAGGATGCTGTGCCCCTCACTATCAGTGAGAGAGTGATCTGTGATCCAGGCATCGCTGCCAACCCACTGTATACCTGTAACATTTTGTTTGTACAACTCTGCTGACAGTAACTTAATTTCTCTATGAGACATGAAAGCTGTAATAACTTTGGAGGTGCCACGTTTAACAATCTCTACTATTCTCTGCAGACGGTCAGGTGGATCTGATGATGAAAATGCTTCAGAGTACTCAATGCACACTCCATATTCTTCAGCAGCCTGGATAAATGCAGCTATGCCATTGAGGCCGTATTGATTATTCACAGCTAGAGCCCCAATCCAGGTCCATCCAAAGTGCTTGACCAATTTAGCCAAGGCTCTGCTCTGGTAGTAGTCACTGGGTATAGTTCTGAAGAAGGTGGGATACTCTTTCCTGTTGCTCAGACAGGCACAGGTGGCAAAGTGACTGATCTGCAATGAAATATAAAAATATGTTATTGGCAGAGGCAGGGCATGCTTTTAACAGTAATGTATAATCCCAATTCAGATTTATCCCATAGTGACAATTTTGCAAAACAGAGTAATGTAGATCAGGTCAATAATGTAATGTAGATCAGGTCAATAAAAACATAAATGTCCTACTGTAGCTCTTTTACTTACCACAGGTATCTGAAACCTTCCAACAACCTGTTCAAATGCAATAGTTGGTCTTGATCCTGAATGTCCCAAGATAGCTTGAGCTGTCTCAGCTTTTGTGCAGTTGTCATCAGCGACTTCTCTGTTTAGTCCACTCACCAGTGCCAGTGCAGCTCTCAGTATGTCCATAGTTCCACAGTTGTCATAAATCTTGTAGCCAAGTTTAACATTAGGCAGCATCTCAGGATTTTTGTTGATCTCACTTATGGCAAAAATCATTGTTTGAGCAAATTTGAACTCTCTAAAATTGAAGCTGGTGTGGTGAAAGACAGCATTAAATAATATATCAGTATGTTAATGTATCACATTCAGTACAAAAATACACATACAGTACAGAAACCATTTAAAACATACATACTTTTTGCACTTTCGTACTTCAGGAACTGTCTGAAATGAGTTAGTTACATAATCCTGCCCTGTGCGGAATGAAAAAATGCCCCCAATGATAAGGTCACCATCCTGGGCCAGTTCAGGTGGTTGTACTGAGCCTTGCAGTTTGCACACAGAGTCTACCTTGCCTATTAGCAGAGCCAAGAGGAGCAGTCTCCACAAAGGCATAGCTCTGCCCTGCAGGCCAAACCAACACACTGAGAATCTCACAATAAGGCTTTATACACCTTCAACAAGGAGGGGTTGAATGCATCCCTTGGGATATGAAACCAAACAAGTAGCCAAATATGTTTTTGACCATGACAACAGGTTTTATTGTTTCTTTACATTTTAGAAATTGTTCACTTGTGTGTTTATATATGTATACTGGTACATAGGTATATTGGTTGACATGATTGTGTAAAATACTATGACCTCCATTATGTTATGTGTCTGATTATTTAAAAATAAAAAGTAAAACATATTTCAATTACACAATATGACTCATTATTTCAATGAAATGTCTACTTGGGACATAACAAATTATTATGGCATGGAGTGCCTTTCCCATCACATTATACAAACTTTTCAGAATGATTTTGGTGCCACCTTCCCCATCATATTTTTTTTTGTGTTCTTCTCTGGCTTCAACAAGATGATGTAACATTTTGGAATAAAAATACAAATTAGAAGTCCAAAACTGGAGGCCAGAATAGCAAATATTTCTACAGCAACACTGAACTTCCCAGGAGAGCTGACATAAGCTGGAATAAATGTGAGCCAGACTGCGCAGAATATCAACATGCTGAAGGTGATAAATTTGGCTTCATTAAAATTGTCAGGAAGTTTCCGAGCCAGAAACGCAAGAAAAAAACATAACATGGCCAGAAGTCCTATGTATCCAAGCACAGCCCAGAAGCCAACAGGTGAGCCCAGATCACACTCTAAGATGATTTTGTCCTTGAATTCATTAAAATTCTTCAGTGGAAAAGGAGGAGAAATGGTCAACCATAAAATGCATATAAGAACCTGTATGAGTGTGAAAGCCAGAACACTGAGTCTCTGCTGTACAGGTCCAAACCACTTCATCACGTTACTGCCTGGAAGTGTCGCCCTGAAGGCCATTAACACCACTATGGTTTTCCCCAGAACACAAGAGATACAGAGAACAAAGGTGATGCCGAATGCAGTGTGTCGCAGCATGCAGGACCACTCAGAGGGCCGGCCGATGAAGGTCAGAGAGCACAGGAAACACAGTGTCAAGGAGAAGAGCAGCAGGAAGCTCAGCTCGGAGTTGTTAGCCCTGACAATAGGAGTTTTCCTGTATCTAAAAAAAATGAATGCCACAACAGCAGTCATACACGATCCAAACAGGGAGGCAGCAGTGAGCAATGCTCCCATAATTTCTTCATACGTGAGAAACTCTGCCTCCTTCTTTACACAGACATCTCTTCTTTCATTTGACCAAAACTCTGGGCGGCAACGCACACAGGTGATAGAATCTGAAAAGTGAAAGCAGGTGTTACACTTGCTCAGTGCACTTGGATTTCTGTTTTGTCTATGTTGAAACTTTTTCAGTGCAGAAAATAGGCTGCATGATCACCAGGTAATAGATACTTCACTCCATGCTAAAACAATGTTTTAAATACAAATAAAGGTTGTCTAAAGTCTCAACCTTAAAGAACCTTTATGGACATTTTCATACATTGATGAATTTCTTAATATTGGGTATCACATTTTAGACATAACATTCGACGTATAGTGACATCGATACAGAATGTTCAAAAGTGCACGTGAACCTGACAACTTTATACTGTTGTTTTACAAAAGCTTCAAATGAAATTATACCTGTTTTGTTGCTTATTTCGCCCTCTGCACATCTTATACAGTCATAGCAGCAGACAGGCTTTCCTTTCTGGAGAACCTTGCGAGTTCCTGAGGGACACATCTCGCTGCAAACTGACACAGGCACCTGCATGAAAAAAGCATGAGAAGTCTGCATTGACATTCACCATGCCAAATTATTAATAACTTTGAAGCACTTCAACAAAGCAGTACGTTCAACATCACAAATATTATACTACTGTGCAATTAATTTACCCGTTTTGAGTTCTGTGTCCAAATTAAAGATATATTTTGCAGATTCAGTTGTTTGTCTGCAGGTAAAGATGCATCATGGAGGCCGACTGTGACAAAGTTCACAATGCTCTTTTCTGTTGGCTGCCAGTTTATAATTTCATACTTTGCTGCTGGGTCTCCATACTCATTAAAGTAAACTTCATCTCCTTCCTTTGTTTTGAACTGAATGTTTTTTATGTGCTCTAAAATCTAAGAAGACGGTATTAATGGTTAATTATCCATCTTGAAGGCCTGTGTAAAACCTGGAATTTTAAGTATTTAGTGTTTAACTCACCTTGAATGGATCGAGCTGCACCTTCTTGTCACATGTGTCATTACAGCCAAGAATACTGTGAAGTGCGTGGGCCACAGCATACACTCCTTTGTAGACATTGTTGAATATTGGCATGAGTGACATATCAGTGAAGCTGTTATGCACCCCACTCAGATCCTCATTTCCAGTACATTCTCTCTGATCCCTTTCTGATGACTTGAACTGCTTAAACTTACAGCTAAATAATGTCTCCCAGAACTCTGTAAATATTTCATTACTAGATGAATTTAGCGGCTTCACATCAAGTATAAACTCCCTCATGCCGCTGACATGTGCTTGAGGGATGGACAGGCCTATTGCACCATCTAGAATGTGATGTTTATCCATTTCTGCAATTTGAGAATCAAAGATCCAGCTTTCACTGCCGACCCACTGGTATCCAGTCAAGTTGTGGTTGGACAACTCATGTATTAACACATCCATATCCATGTGGGAGAGGAAAGCTACGATCACCTTTGAGGTGGAAGCCTTGATAATGTCAATTATCTTTTGTATTTTCTTTGGCGGATCTGTTCTAAAGAAAGACACTGAGTACTCGAGACAGATACCCAGCTGCTTTGCGGTCTCTGTGAATATAGCCATGCCATTATTACCATAATCATCATTAGTTCTAATGGCTCCAACCCATGACCAACCAAAGTGCTTGACCAACTGGGCCAGGGCTCTGCTCTGGTAGTAGTCACTGGGTATTGTTCTGAGGAAGGATGGGTACTTGGATTTGTCACTGAGACAAGCACAGGTGGCAAAGTGGCTGATCTAAAAAAAGACATTCACAGATATTCACATAATCATATTTGCTCCTAAGAGGTGATTTGAATTACACAATAGGCTACAAACTTTTTACAAACATATTTACCAAATCTACCCACCATTGGGATATGAAAAGGTCCAATGACAGTAGCTATAGCCATGCAGGGAGAGGAAGAGGTTTCTCCCATAATGGCTAGTACTTGTGCAGGTCTGGTACAGGGTACATCAGAAGGTGCGGAATCATTTTCATTACCATTGGCCAAGGCCAATGCAACCCTCACACTTCTGGCAATGGAGCCACATGTATCATACATTTTATAGCCCAGAGAGATGCCAGGCAGTAGGTCTTTGCTGTTATTAATCTCTTCAATTGCAAAAATCATAGCCTGGGCAAACTGGAACTCTCTGAAATTCAAACTTGATAATGGCAATTTGAACAGCTGCATTAGTGGTGGCCCATATCAGACTGTAACAAAAGCATTAATGAACACAACTAGGAATATTTCTCATTTATAATTTACCTGGTGCATTCCAGTGGCAGTGGTTTGTGCATGTAGCTATCCTGCCTGTCTTTCCAGCTGCTGTGGAAAGAGAAGATCCCCCCCAATATAATGTCTCCATTCTTAGATAGCTGAGGATTCTCAGGATCCCCTCTCTGCCTGCACACTGGCTCTTCAGCCTGAGAGAAAACCACTACCAACAAGAGCTGTAAAAATGCCCAACCCTGTTCTGACCACACCTGTGTGGACATCTTACCGACTGAGAGAAATAAACAACTGAGTCTGATCACATCTACCTTATTGTAAGTCTTGCACTGGTATTTATGCATTTTGGAGCAGCATAAAAAAATATAGATAAGCAATGTCTCACCTCTGTGGACCCTGACACTGGGACAAGACGGGGGAGGTGCCTAAACAGAAAAGGGTTTGCGATACTACAGTAGCCATGTTCAAGTATCTTTGGTATGTGTGTATGTTATAGGACAATAATTTTCAATTGAGCCACATTTCTTTTCAACGTTTAAGGTCATTTTCAAATTTTGAAAATGTACTTTTCACTTGATGTGTGTTACTGAAATTAAAATGGGAAAAAAAATGACAAACTTCCCCCAAAGGCACAATAAAGTGGGTCAGTACAAATCAGTATAAATACAGACAGGTTAAGCCTGCATTTGATATTTTCTTGCCATTTGAGGGCACCCCATACAACACCACATGATGTGAATATTCTTAAAGGAGAATTCCGGTTATTTTCTAAATAATAATTCGAAGCCCGCCCGGGCCCTCTTCACCTTGCCACATTCTGGCGTTGTCGGCAGGATCCATGTAGCAGGTCCATAAATTCCTAATGTGTGGCAGCCTGCACAGAAACACGAGGACGTGCTTGTGAAAAGAGAGATGTGACAGTTGAGGTTCCTGTCACTATGCCTCCAATTGATCATGTGCCCTGGCTACTTGGCCAAAGGGATGTCCCTTTGGCTGACTGGTTAGCGCACCAGACTCTTACCCGGGGTTCGAAGCCCGCCCGGGCCCTCTTCACCTTGCCAGTCCTATAAAAGAAAAAAAAGTGCTGTGCTATACTGTACATGCCTGTTTACATACCTTTTCACTGAGTGTTCAATAGTTGAGAGATTAAGAAAAGTCTGTGGCAACATTTTTATTTAGTGGGGGAGGGTGTTAAGACCTATATTATTTGATTTACATTCTAATATTTTACATTTTGAAAAAGTAGATGCCAGTGAACCAAAGAACTTAAAAAGTAAATAGTGGCTATTAGGCTATATTTTCATTTTGCTTTTGTGACAGTGGTGGTCCTGTCACTATGCCTCCAGTTGATCATGGGCCCTGGCTACTTGGCCAAGGGGATGTCCCTTTGGCTGACTGGTTAGCACGCATGACTCCGACCCGGGAGTCTGGGGTTCATCTTCACCTTGCCACATTCTGGCGTTGTTGACAGGATCCATGTGGCAGGTCCATGGATTCCGATTGTGTGGCAGCCTGCGCGGAAGCACGAGGACGTGCTTGTGAAAAGAGGGGGAGAGATGTGACAGTGGTGGTCCTGTCACTATGCCTCCAGTTGATCATGGGCCCTGGCTACTTGGCCAAGGGGATGTCCCTTTGGCTGACTGGTTAGCACGCATGACTCCGACCCGGGAGTCTGGGGTTCGAAGCCCGCCCGGGCCCTCTTCACCTTGCCACACTTTTATTTTATACTTTTTGGACTGAGGTCAGAGTTCATGTGATACCATCGGCCGGCGCAGAGTAACATTGCTTTGTTGTGTACGCCTCGTCAAAAAAACACAAAAAAACAAACAATGGGGGATTGTTGAAGAGATATGTTTGGACAAAACACAGAAAATAAATAATCGGTTAACTACAAGTACAGTACTACCTATACGGTTTTGAGGTACAAATACTTAATCTGACTATACTGTGAAGATTCACATTCACTCAGGTCATAGTTATCTCAAGGAAATTTCAATCGAACGCAACTGGACTTGGTTACAGTATTTGCCTTAGAAGACGTCATGATTGAATCTTTCAAGTATCTGACCTGGTCGGACCAGTCCCAGCCTGGTCAGATGCGAGCATGAACTGATGAAGCCTCTTGGATGAGAGGTGAAACGTCTTCTACGACAAATAACCGAGTCCAGTTGCGTTTGACTGAAATTTCCTTGAGTTGAAGGCTAGGTAGGCAGAAACCTAGAAAAAAGCTTCGAGTTGAGTCCACATGGTTCTCATCCCCTCAGCCAGTCCATCCAACACAGTCTCACTCCCAAGGCGTAATAAACGGACGTTTGGTCAGGGCCCTTGCGCGTTGTTTCCAGACGCTCAAGGTGTCAGCGTGGACCTGAACATACAGGGATTTCAATTGATTTTAATGCAATCCCCTCCGCGGCGATATGTGATGCTCAGAGCAAGTGCTGCAGCCATCCATTCACTCCTATTCCGATCCGGCCTGCTGAAAACAGAGTGAGCTCCCCTCCCATTGGATAACTGAACCTCGTACCATTTGCAGCTTCAATCAATCAATATATTTACTACGTGAATAATACAATATTTATTCAGCAATTTGGCCGCAAAAATAACATTTCAACATATTTTCATGACATTTCTAACGAGAAATGTGTGTTTTACTTTCAAAATCCATGTAGAACGAATTCAAATTATGTTTTGTTTTTGGCTTTTCTGACTCAGACGGTCTCTCAGGCTTTAAGTCTGACAGGCTCTGAATCTGTGAGAGCATGGGAAAGCCATGTGGCCCCCAGGGGCCCCCCATGGCCCCCAGCGCAATGGGACCACAATATTTTGATAGAGGACTCTCTGATACAACTTCACCAAATTTCATGATGATTACTTAAAGTGTGTGTGTTTTGTTAGGATTCACTTTGATGTTTGACCCCTGTGACCTTTGACACTTACCATGGCCATTTTTGACCCTTCTGAATGGAGCACAGCTCTGATTTTTTGCAGAATCAATCTATTCTACAGTCTGAACCAGGATATAACAGCTCAACTTCCCAGCTCAAAGAATTGGTGATTTTTCCCTATAGAATTAGTGCAAAATTTGTCAAATTTGACATGAAAAGTTGACCTGTGACCCCTGAGAAGGTCGGACAGGTCTGTGGATGGCCCTAGTCCCCTGATAAACCGCTGAACATTTCAGGCGTACAACCCAAAGCATGTGGAAGTTCAAAATTATTGATGTGGAAATATGTCTCTTGAAAATGGAGCCTTAATCAGTTTGTCCAATGTAAAACCAGAAATAAAGGAGCTGGCTAAAGTGGTGCAGTTGTGCATAAACATTACTACAGTGGATGGGTTCATTCTACACTATATTATAAACTAAGGTTCCTAGGAGGGAGGAGGGAGAAGGGGGGAGAAATGTTGTTTTCTGTAATAAAAAAAAAAAAGGCCTATATGACTTGAGTTACTTGAATCATTTGGACTTTGTTGAAAAAGAGCTTTCTAACTGTTCTGATTCCTCACTGTCTATTCACACTGTCTATTTTGTTGAATTAAATCAACATGGCTTAATTTCCACTTCTCATGATCACAGCTGACTGACAACACACACTGTTGGTGTGTGACCAAGGTGCTGTAGTTGCGTCTGAGACACCGTAGATGGCAGTGTCCCGTCCAGCGTTGGCGCCGTGGCAATGACGTCACATCCTCGGTAGAACGCGGAAGTGGTCCGCATGTCGGTCGGCTGGTGAAATAGGTCCGGCCTGTAAATCGTTTGAATCCTTCGTATGAATATACTTTCGGTTAAAATGAGGTCACGTTGCAGTTTACATTGTTAGCAGGCTGGAAAAGCGTGCAGGTAGTCATAATCTGTCATCACGGCCGATCGGCTTCATTCATCCATGATTTTGGCTCCGGAACGGAGTCTCAGCGGGCCGTTGTTATGGCAACATGACGCCCAAAGCGGCTCAACAGCGCTCGACAGTCACAAGCACATTGTCTGATATCGTTACAGGACAAATTAAACACAATTTGCTTTCATTCAACATATATTTAGAGAGTAAAACATAAATTTCTCGCTAGAAATGGCCTCAAACAATGCCAGATATATCCCGAAATGTTGTTTTTATGGCATGAAAGCTGAACAAAACATAATTTGAATTCGTTCTACATGGATTTTGAAAGTAAAACACACATTTCTCGTTAGAAATGTCATGAAAATATGTTGAAATGTTATTTTTGCGGCCAAATTGCTGAATAAATATTGTATTATTCACGTAGTAAATATATTGATTGATTGAAGCTGCAAATGGTACGAGGTTCAGTTATCCAATGGGAGGGGAGCTCACGGCGTCTTTCAGCACCGCGGCCGGATCGGAATAGGAGTGAATGGATGGCTGCAGCACTTGCTCTGAGCGTCACATATCGCCGCGGAGGGGATTGCATTAAAATCAATTGAAATCCCTGTGCGTTCAGGTCCGACGCTGAGGGGTACCTTGAGCGTCTGGAAACAACGCGCAAGGGCCCTGACCAAACGTCCGTTTATTACGCCTTGGGAGTGAGACTGTGTTGGTCCATCATACAGTATGAGCAGCGAGTAGAGAAATAACGTCACTTTCCTACGTTTTAATATTTTTTCATGCGAGAAAGTGATGGTTTAGATTCCCAATCTGTTGTCGGTTTATCCAAATTACATCTGTAAGTTGATTTGCTCCGACATTTTTCGGAAGAGTACAGAGCCACACACGAGCGGCAGGAGCGGCTTGTCACAGAGGCTGCAGCTCTCTGTTCTCCTCCCTAACCAACCAACTTGCCGAAGTTTCTTTTCTTTTCTTTTTTTCAATGTTATCCTCCATAATGTCCAAGTCACAGGTAAGAAAAACCTTTTTGAACACATGAACGATAACATAGTATTTATATTTCGTTTAAAATAATACGAATAAGAGCTGCTGCTCTGTGATTGGTCAAAATCTACCGTCATGGCTAAATTCTTTGCAGGCTGAAAACAGAGCCTAGGGGAGACATTTACATTATCCCCAAGGTTAGTGTGTAAGTTTTTGCCTAATACTGTCAAGAAAAGCTGCCTACCTAGTCTTTAATCTAACTATGTATGAATGTTTCTGCATTGTGTTCCTTTGCTCTCCTCCATGTGTGTCATGTTGAAGATGAAGTCATGGTAGTTTTGTGGTTGTTACCATAGCAATAACTCTGTATTGATACTCTCTGCAGGTATAGTTTTAGCCAGGCTAGCGCCACCTAATGCCTCTGGCCAATTTCATTTGCCTCCACCTCAGGAAACTAGTAACGTGTTTCCTTTTGCTCCGTCCGCTCAGCGAACAGATGGGGAACTGAAGGCGATGATGTTGAACTCAAGCACTCAAGCTTAACCTATAGCTTAACCGGTGTACAGCACATGTCACCACCAATAGCAGCGATTAGTTGAAGCAAACGTAAGCAACCGCCTCCCGGAAGCGAACGAATCCCTATGACTCATGTTCAGACGCTCTATGAAATGGAATGAAATAAGCGGCTGATGCATCAGGCTGGTAATAGTTTGTGCCTTATTGGAGAAAACAACAAATAAGTCATAGATGTTGTTGTTCTTGAAAACATATTTTATTGTTCAATCAACCCTTTATAAATTGTAGTAGGCCTAATGTTATGAAGTCAGTAAAATCAGTAAGAAAAAATCTAATATCTTGATTCGAGTACCTGAAGTCTTACTAATTTTGTGACATTAAGGTTTGTCTATTTATTCATTGTATGTATTGGTTGAAATGATTGTGTATCCTCTTGTGTTTTATGTCCATTTGCTATGCAACCCCTGACATGATATTATTACTGTTACTACTGTATTACTATTAGCGGTACAACATGACTCCTCTCTAAAATGAAATATCTCCTTCATAATCTGGTCAACAAATTATTCTGTGATATTTATAATGGAGTTGTAATGCCTTTGACACTATTAATAGAACTTTTCAGAAGGGCTTTGGTGCCACCTTCCCCATCATATTTTTTTTTGTGTTCTTCTCTGGCTTCAGCAAGATGATGTAACATTTTGGAATAAAAATACAAATTAGAAGTCCAAAACTGGAGGCCAGAATAGCAAATATTTCTACAGCAACACTGAATTTTCCAGGAGAGCTGACATAAGCTGGAATAAATGTGAGCCAGACTGCACAGAATATCAACATGCTGAAAGTGATAAATTTGGCTTCATTAAAATTGTCAGGAAGTTTCCGAGCCAGAAACGCAAGAAAAAAACATAACATGGCCAGAAGTCCTATGTATCCAAGCACAGCCCAGAAGCCAACAGGTGAGCCCAATGCACACTCTAAGATGATTTTGTCCTTGAATTCATTAAAATTTTTAAGTGGAAAAGGAGGAGAAATTGTCAACCATGAGATACATATAAGAACCTGTATGAGTGTGAAAGCCAGAACACTGAGTCTCTGCTGTACAGGTCCAAACCACTTCATCACGTTACTGCCTGGAAGTGTCGCCCTGAAGGCCATTAACACCACTATAGTTTTCCCCAGAACACAAGAGATACAGAGGACAAAGGTGATGCCGAATGCAGTGTGTCGCAGCATGCAGGACCACTCAGAGGGCCGGCCGATGAAGGTCAGAGAGCACAGGAAACACAGGGTCAAGGAGAGGAGCAGCAGGAAGCTCAGCTCAGAGTTGTTAGCCCTGACAATAGGAGTTTTCCTGTATCTAAAAAAAATGAACGCCACAACAGCAGTCATACACGATCCAAACAGGGAGGCAGCAGTGAGCAATGCTCCCATAATTTCTTCATATGATAGGAACTCTGCCTCCTTCTTTACACAGGCATCTCTTCTCTCATTTGACCAGAACTCTGGGTGGCAACGCACACAGGTGATAGAATCTGAAAAGTATAAAGTTTAGAAGAAGTTTAAGTATAGAATATTAAAGCATTTGTTAACATTTGCTGAGTTGATCTGTTTCTATTTATTTTACTTTTTAACACCTTACTATACATGCATACAATGTACACCTAGATGGATAAGACAGCTCCAAGATCTGATCATTACAGTAAGTCACAAACATAATGTTAAAGGGATATTTCACCCAAAGGTGATAATTCACCAATTTTCTACTCACCGTCATGCAGTGATGGCAAATAACGAAGTACGTACAAATACTTTGTTACTGTACTTAAGTAGAATTGTCAGGTACTTTGTGCTTTTAGAAGTACTTATATTTCTGACAACTTTTTACTTTTACTCAGTAAATTTTTAACACAAATATCGGTATTTTCTACTCCTTACATTTCCCCAAAAGTCTTGTTCAAACCATAACATTGATGAAATGGATTCAATATAAATTATTGTGTGGTTATTTCCTTTGCAGTTAATCGTGGAATAGAAATACTTTTTACTTTTAATAATACTTTTGAGTAAATTTCAGAGCCTGTACTTTTTGCTTTTACCTGAGTAGATATTTTGATCAGTACTTTCACTTGTACTTAAATCGTTTTTTACACAGGTATTTTTACTTCTACTCAAGTAAAGAATCTGGGTGCTTTTTCCATCTCTGCCGTCATGTCAAGAAAGGATTTGGAGAACTTTCTGAGTTACAGGGGGGTCTGGCTGGTAACATATTTTAATATAATGGCAGCGGATAGTGCTCATTTTTGAATCGTCTAAAACACACATGAAACATCCAAATACCTCCACACTGCTCGTCCGAAAATTGGTGAATCATCGATTTTAGGTGAAGTATCCATTTAACTTAATCAAATGGGTTATTTGATATACAGTTTTGGTTCTTTTAAAGAATTTTAATATTGTATTCATCATCCAATACATCTATACACATCTACGCAATTATGTTTCATGCACTGATACTGCAGTAGTTTGATACATTTTGATAAAAAATACAAAACCCTAAACGAGCAGGTTTGGAAAAAAATATTCAAATTACCATCAGGACACCTTTTGCTGTTATGTACATTGAAATGCAAAGCTTCACATTAAATATTACTAGACCTGTTTTGTTGCTTATTTCTCCCTCCGCACATCTGATACAATCATAGCAGCAGACAGGCTTTCCTTTCTGGAGAACCTTGCGAGTTCCTGAGGGACATTTCTCACTGCAAACTGACACAGGCACCTACATGATCAGAACAACTTTGAGAAAACTGTACTGGCACAACAAGCTCTTCTTTGAAAACCTTTGTTTTAAAATCCAAAGCATTTAAACCAAACATCATGATCACAAATCACAATTATAGTGATGACATGGCAACTCACTTTTTTTGAGTTCTGTGCCCAAATTAAAGATATATTTTGCAGATTCATCTGTTTGTCTGCAGGTAAAGATGCATCATGGAGGCCGACTGTGACAAAGTTCACAATGCTCTTTTCTGTTGGCTGCCAGTTTATAATTTCATACTTTGCTGCTGGGTCTCCATCCTCATTAAAGTAAACTTCATCTCCTTCCTTTGTTTTGAACTGAATGTTTTTTATGTGCTCTAAAATCTAAAAAGACAGTATTAATGGTTAATTATCCATCTTGAAGGCCTATATGTAAAACCTGGAATTTTTAAGTATTTAGTGTTTAACTCACCTTGAATGGATCGAGCTGCACCTTCTTGTCACATGTGTCATTACAACCAAGAATACTGTGAAGTGCGTGGGCCACAGCATACACTCCTTTGTAGACATTATTGAATATTGGCATGAGTGACATATCAGTGAAGCTGTTATGCACCCCACTCAGATCCTCATTTCCAGTACATTCTCTCTGATTCCTTTCTGATAACTTGAACTGCTTAAACTTACAGCTAAATAATGTCTCCCAGAACTCTGTAAACATTTTGTTACTGGATGAATTTAGCGGCTTCACATCTAGTATAAACTCCCTCATGCCACTGACATGTGCTTGAGGGATGGACAGGCCTATTGCACCATCAAGAATGTGATGTTTATCCATTTTTGCAGTTTGAGAATCAAAGATCCAGCCCTCACTGCCAATCCACTGGTATCCAGTCAAGTTGTGGTTGGACAACTCATGTATTAACACATCCATATCCATGTGGGAGAGGAAAGCTACGATCACCTTTGAGGTGGAAGCCTTGATAATGTCAATTATCTTTTGTATTTTCTTTGGCGGATCTGTTCTAAAGAAAGACACTGAGTACTCGAGACAGATACCCAGCTGCTCTGCGGTCTCTGTGAATATAGCCATGCCATTATTACCATAATCATCATTAGTTCTAATGGCTCCAACCCATGACCAACCAAAGTGCTTGACCAACTGGGCCAGGGCTCTGCTCTGGTAGTAGTCACTGGGTATTGTTCTGAGGAAGGATGGGTACTTGGATTTGTCACTGAGACAAGCACAGGTAGCAAAGTGGCTGATCTAAAAGACAAAAGAAATCATTTCCCAAGATAAAAAAACAGATATATACAGTATGTAAATGGAAATATACAATATTCACACAACCATAATTTAAATTTGTTTGAGCAAATGGTAGTATTACATACAATATTTTACAAATATTTACCAAATCTACCCACCATTGGGATATGAAAAGGTCCAATGACAGTAGCTATAGCCATGCAGGGTGAGGAAGAGGTTTCTCCCATAATGGCCTGCACTTGTGCGGGTCTGGTACAGGGTGCATCAAAAGCTGTAGATTCATTTTTATTACCATTGGCCAAGGCCAATGCAACCCTCACACTTCTGGCAATGGAGCCACAAGCATCATACATTTTATAGCCCAGAGAGATGCCAGGGAGTAGGTCTGTGCTGTTATTAATCTCCTCAATTGCAAAAAGCATAGCCTGGGCAAACTGGAACCCTCTGAAATTCAAACTAAATTAAAATAGTTATGAATATTTCTTGTTAAAGCACTTGAAATATAGTAGCACAGTAAATTAAAGCATTTGTTGCAACACACAAAAAGGAATCTATCTAATTTAAATACTCATTTTCATTACCTGTTTTGTACATGTTTTGTATCTTTACCCACATATATAATACAATATAATTTACCTGGTGCATTCCAGTGGCAGTGGTTTGTGCATGTAGCTATCCTGCCTGTCCTTCCACCTGCTGTGGAAAGAGAAGATCCCCCCCAATATAATGTCTCCATTCTTAGATAGCTGAGGATTCTCAGGATCCCCTCTCTGCCTGCACACTGGCTCCTCAGCCTGAGAGAAAGACACCACCAGCAACAGTTGTAAAAGAGCCCAACCTTGTTCTGGCCATCTTTGTGTGGACGTCATTTTTTCCAAGACAACTAAACCACTGGGTGGCATCACACATACTTTAATGTGAATTAGAATCTTGCACCGGTATTTATACATTTTGGAGTAGCATAAAAAGTAGTAATAAGTCAATCATGTTTCAGCTCTGTGGCCTTTTGATTTGGGGAAGGAGATATATTTAATGTGTGTGTGCTATTTGGCAAAAAATATTGAAATAGGCTGTACTTAATTGATTGTATATAATTACAATGTGATTTATAACTGAATTCAATACTAACAGTTTAAAGCGATATTCCGGCGTAAGTGAAAGCCACGGTCAAACACACCGTAACACCGAGTCAGACCCCCCCTCGAGAGATCAATTTCCCCGACCGCTATATTCACGAGTTCCACCAACTTCAGAAAAGACCGCACTATCGCCACACACACGGCGCTCTGCGGATCCACTGTAAAAAACCGCAAAACGCCACTTTTAGCCACAAATAATGCTCAAAACTGCACCAAAGTTCATCAATAGTACATTACAGGGTCCCAGCACGTAGGACGAGCCGTCAAACATCCGCTAGCTTTACCTGCTTTCTTTAGCTCCGCTGCACTCGGTGATCCACTCATCAGGGCTGCTCCACCAGCAAGCGGCTCCAGGAGGAGAAGTAGGTGAGTTGTGTCTTCTGAAGAAAACAGGTAAAGCTAGCGGATGTTTGACGGCTCGTCCTACGTGCTGGGACCCTGTAATGTACTATTGATGAACTTTGGTGCAGTTTTGAGCATTATTTGTGGCTAAAAGTGGCGTTTTGCGGTTTTTTACAGTGGATCCGCAGAGCGCCGTGTGTGTGGCGATATAACTGAATTCAATACTAACAGTTTAAGCAGTAAAAATTGCTAATTGTTTTAAATGCTCCCTTTTCCTCCCTAGAGAGCCTTCTCAGGCCACTTTTCCTATTTTATGCATGATACATTTGATGTATATCAGTCTTTTTTGGCTTAAGTTTGATATTGTCCATAGTTTGATTTCTTGGAGTATTCAACAAAAATACTTCCAAGTCTGTTATTCCGATTTGAAGTTCTGGAAGAAGTTTGAATGAATTCTGGTTCATAATTTTCATAGGGCACATCCAAGACTGTGTGTATAACCACAGGTCATAATCTGACATTGAAGCCCAACTTACCCTTGACGCTAGACACTTATTGGGATGGCTCAAGTGAGGGTTTTTTGGGGGTTGTAATGGGCTGAAGTAATTCAATCATATTTAGATTTAATTAGGAGTTTGTGCCTTCCTGTAAAATTAAATATTTGTGTCTAATGTTAACTGACTTTACTGAATAAACATTTTTCATGGCAGTGAAGAAAACAACACACACACAAAACAACATACTTTACATAACATCTGAATTGTATGTCATTTTTATTAACCGATATTGATAAATGCAGATATTCCCCCCAAAAAGAAAAAACAAACAAACATATGTAAACCACTCACATGAGGAAAAATAGCCACACTTCAGTTGGTCATATATCCAGGATTTAACTCACAGAAATAATTTCAAAGTCATGAATTTCTGATTTCTGATTCATGATTTCTGATGTAATGACACTAAGAATACCAAGGAAATCATTTTTTTAAATGAATCATTTTATGTAGTTTTATAGCTGGAAACACATTTGTTTCTTTAGGTATTACGGAATTCTAAGTAGGTCATATCTATATTTAAACTATGCAGATGCAGAGAATTGATACAATTTAATCATATAAATAGAAACTCAAAGGGCTCTTGGTGTCACTTTACCCATCAAATGCTTCTTTGTATTGTTCTCAGGTTTCAATAAAATTATGTAACACTTTGGCAAAAAAATACAAAACAGCATGCCATAACTGGAGGCTAGAATAGCAAATATCTCCACAGCCACAGTGAACTTCCCAGGAGAGCTGACATATGCTGGGATAAAGGTGAGCCAGACTGCACAGAAGATCAACATGCTGAAAGTGATAAATTTAGCCTCGTTGAAATTATCAGGGAGCTTTCTGGCTAAAAAAGCAAGTACAAAACACAATACAGCTAAGAGTCCTATGTATCCTAACACAGCCCAGAAACCTACAGCTGATCCTAAGGAGCACTCCAGTATAATCTTCTCCTTATAGTGGCTCATATTTTTGAAAGGAAAGGGAGGGTTGATAGTCAGCCAAAGTATACAAATTACAACCTGTATGAGAGTGAAAGCCAGAACACTGAGTCTCTGTTGTACAGGCCCAAACCACTTCATTACATTACTGCCTGGAAGTGTCGCCCTGAAGGCCATTAACACCACTATAGTTTTCCCTAGGATACAGGAGATACAGAGGACAAAGGTGATGCCGAATGCAGTGTGTCGCAGCATGCAGGACCACTCAGAGGGCCGGCCGATGAAGGTCAGAGAGCACATGAAACACAGGGTCAAGGAGAAGAGCAGCAGGAAGCTCAGCTCAGAGTTGTTAGCCCTGACAATAGGAGTTTGTCTGTAGTGGAAAAATATCAGGGCTATAGTAATTGCAAGGCAGGCACCAAAGACAGAAAAGGTGACCAACAGTATGCCCATCAATTCCCTGAAGGTGAGAAACTCAACGGCTTTCAAGTCACAGCTGTTCCTTTCCTCGTTGGACTTGTACTCGGGAGGACATTTGTCACATTTCACTGCATCTGAAAAAATAAATATCTTTAGGCTGTACAGCACATACATCTTCAGATACACCAGAAAAGTGCTGGCAGTGATTTTGCCCAGCAGAAATACGGTGAGTGCTAGAGTAACAGCTAGGAATCCTGCTGTCTCACTTGTACTGTTGCTGAACTCCCCATCAGCACAGGTGATGCAATCAAAACAGCAGATAGGCTTGCCCTTAACAAAGGCCCGACGGGTTCCAGGCAAACAGCTCTCACTGCAAATGGATCTTGGCACCTGCATCACATAAAAAAAAAATATATTTAGTGTTCAACAAACGTTAAGGCCTGAATAAAAAATTGAAGCATCAATTCATCAACTTACGTCAAGATTCTCTCCTGCCCAGATGGCTTTTACGTCTGTTTTCATCTCAAACTGCTGGCCCTCAGGCTGAGAGGCATCATAGTAACCAATTGTCTCAAAGAGTATGTAACCTGTCTCATCCATCTGCCAGTTTACCAGTGCATAACGTGCCACGGGGTCACCCAACTCATCAAAGAACACATTCTCACCAATCTTTGTGGTGAAATTGACCTGGGTCAGATAATGCAGCACCTGCATAGAAACAGTAAAATTGCCTTGTTACTGCATCATTATGACTGTGCACAGCGGGTTTTATGGGAACATTGCATGCTATATTCACCTGCCATGGGTCAATATTGTTTCTATCAGCACAAGTGTTGTTCTCAAAAGGCCCCTGTCCATCTTTGCAAGTAAACAGCATGTGCAGCGCATGACCAACAGCATATGTGGCCTTGTAAATGTTATTCAGCAGACTGGCATCTGAAACATCTGTGAAGCGGGTGCTTGTGTCCCACAGAGACTCCTTCCCAGTGCAGGCTGTGGCTGTGCCCTGAATGTGAGTCTCTGTTTGGGGAATCAGAGTGCAGCTGAACACTGTCTCCCACAACTCCACTAGTCCCTGGTTACCTGGTGTCATTGAAGGCCTGCTGTAAGCCAGGAACTCCTGCAGCCCAGGGATATGAGCATTGAGAGCTGCGAAGCCCACTGCACCCTGGACCACAGCATAGTTTACTGAAGAGGCAATATAGCGATAAGTGATCCAACCCTCACTTCCCACCCACTGCAGGCCTGTCACATTTTGAGCATGGAGCTCTTTGATAAGGATGTCAAGATCTGTGCCATCAGCAAAAGCCACTATTACCTTAGAGGTGGATTTCTTTATAATGTCCACCACCTGTAAGAACCATTTCCGTGGGTCTGTCCTATAAATAGCCACTGAGTACTCAACACATACACCTTCCTTTTCAGCTGCTTCTAGGAAAGTAGCCATGCCACCATTCCCATAGTCACTGTTAGTTCTAATAGCCCCCACCCAGGTCCAGCCAAAGTGTTTCACTAGCTTTGCCAGTGCTTTGCTTTGGTAAAGGTCACTAGGTATGGTTCTGAAGAAAGAAGGATAGTCTCTTCTGTTACTAAGACATGCGCAAGTAGCTGAATGACTGATCTGAAACACAAGTAACAGAGATAAATAGCATCAAGTTTCTGCACTTCATAAATGCATAGATGTCTTAGACAATGATCACACATAATAATACAGTTTCTCTTTATGACAGGACAACATAGTGTGCTTGTCCATAGAACTCACCACAGGTATATTGAAGGGTCCCATGGTGCGTGCAATACCTATTGTAGAGGTGGATGTGGTTTCCCCTATGACAGCATGCACACTGGAGAGTTTGTTACAGCTGCCTTCTGTACTCGTATACCTATTCATCAGGTTTAGCGATGCCCTGATGGACAAAGGGATACTAGGGCAGGAGTCAAAGATCCTGTAGCCCAGTGTGACTCCAGGCAGGAGCTCTGAGCTGTTGTTGATCTCCTCTATGGCAAACATCATAGTGTACGCATACTGGAGTTCTCCAGGGTCGAGTCTGAAAAAAAGAGAGGGGGAAAGCAAATACTACAATTTGTGACATGTAAAAAAATGAAAAACATACATACCAATACTCAAGGATTTACATGAATGAACAATATATACTATAACACAATTTACAACTAAATTGTTTTGTTTTTTTCTTACCCTTCACACTGGATTGTTCCTGGGTTGACTTGTAGAGAGGGGTTGACACTAACTGGGTTCTGATGGAAGGAGAAAATGCCTCCAATGGTGATGTCTCCCTCCATAGAAAACTGAGACAGTTCTTTTGTGCCATATGTTCGACACACAGGCTTCACTCCTCTGACAGCCAGAAGAGAAATAAGCAGCAGCTCTGCTATCAGCAGCATCACTTTCAACTCAGTATTGCCACCCAAGGCCCACCATAAAACCACCTAACCGTGAACATTTTATAGCTTTTTCTTTTAACTATCACAAAGCCTCAGGGGCTTGTATGTGTGAACATTGTATTTCTTTCCACCAATGACAGCGCCCGTTTTGTGATTGATGGACCAGCCTATGAGATCACCTCCCATATTTGCTCGTCTTCTGTGTTTTTAGAATAACCAATTCCTAATAATAATAATTTCAGAAAGCCAAGCATGCGTTTGGGGATATCAAAGCTATTATTGTGTCGTCTATATTTACTAAAATTTTGACTTTTGAAATCATGAAATTACTTGGAAATAACATTTCTGTCCCATATCCCCAAGGACACAAAAACCTACAGTGTTCATTTCAACAGGGGTGAACTTCATTTTCCAAATTAAATAAATCAGAAAAGAGAAAGCACTGAGAACACAATAACTAAGAATGCACTATATTACAATCAGATATGTTTACTTTTCAAATGCATTATACATTAAAACAAATGCAATGCATTATTCTTAGTTCAACTTCATCAGAGCGTAAATTGACTGCATCAGAGAACATTGGAATTCAGATTTGGGGATGGCAATGCATGGAAATTGTTTATAGCCTTTAATAATGATAAGTGCACATGTATCCAGTTCCTCTGAGAAACTAGTACCCATGTATAGTGCTTCCATTTAGTAAATAACTACATGTAAACAAGCCAATGATTTATAGTTGTAAAAAGTCAAAAGAGATGTATTGGGGAAATCTGTTGGATCTTTTAGTGTTCTATTGTGCATACTCATTCAGAGTGACTTCGACTGGTTTCTCCCCATCATATTCTTTTTAGTATTTCTCTCTGGTTTCAGTAGCAAAATATAACATTTTGGAGCATATATACAGAAAAGCAAACCAAAGCTAGAGGCCAGAATAGCAAATATTTCCACAGCTACAGTGAACTTCCCAGGAGAGCTGACATATGCTGGGATAAAAGTGACCCATACAGCACAGAATATCAACATGCTGAAGGTGATAAATTTGGCTTCATTGAAATTGTCAGGCAACTTTCGAGCCAAAAAGGCGAGGATGAAGCATAGCACAGACAGGAGTCCTATATAACCCAGCACAGCCCAGAACCCTATAGGTGAACCTAAATCACACTCCAGAATAATCCTCTCTGTGGCATGAGCTGTGTTTTTGTAGGGATATGGTGGAGCAAGAGTTAACCACAACACACAAACTAAAACCTGTAGCAATGTGCAGCTGAGAACACTTGTTCTTTGGAGTGGCACAGAACACTGGGGGACCGTGTTTGCTGGCCTTTTAGCCTTAAAGGCCATCACCACTGCTATAGTTTTAGCCAAGATACAAGACATGCAAAGGGCAAAGGTGATGCCGAATGCAGTGTGTCGAAGCATGCAGGACCACTCAGTGGGACGGCCAATGAAGGTCAGAGAGCACAGGAAACATAAGGTCAAGGAGAAGAGCAGCAGGAAGCTTAGCTCAGAGTTACTGGCTTTGACAAGGGGTGTGTGACGAAACTGAAAGAAAACAAACACCACCACCAACGTTAAGCTAGCTCCAAATAATGAGAAGGCTGTGAGGAGGGCCCCCATCGTTTCTTCAAAAGACAGGAACTCGATCACCTTTGGGACACACTTGCTGTGATCTTCATTTGACCAGTATTCCAGTGGACACCGTGAGCACTCCACCGAATCTGAGTGAAAAACACACAAAAAAGCCTCTCTACAAAAACAGAAATGTATTCATATTGTAAGCTAATTTAAATCAGCAGTGGCTGCATTTAATACACATTGGTGTGAATGATTATGAAGAAGTGTGATATAAAAAATGATGTTAATGATGTATATAATGTTTACATTTTAACTCACTGGTGTAGTTGCTTATCTCTCCAGCAGCACAGGCGACACAGGAGAAACAGCAGATGGGTTTACCTTTAATCACAGCCTGCCGGAAACCTGGCAGACAACTCTCACTGCAGACAGACTGTGGCCTCTGCAACAACACCACAACTCAACAGTCACTGTTTGTCTGTTGTTCAGATACTTCATTTAAAGGGAAAGTTCACCCAAACTTCAAACTGCACTCATACTCACCCTCATGTCGACTAAGCGCTGGGAGAAGCTTCAGGACAAACCAGGGTCCTGAAGCTTCTCCCAGCAGTTTGAATTTTGGGTGAACGTTCGTCCAAATTGGACGAACCAGGGTCCTGCCGTCCGTCTTGTATTGAAGCCCCGAAATACGAAATTGTTCCAATTTTTTTTTTAATGAGTCTATATTTCAAGCTTATTTTGTAGGGGAAGCTCCTCTTCTTGGTCCTGGTACGGACCGGGAAGAGGAGCTTCTGCTACAAACAAGCTTGAAATATAGACAATACAAGACGGACTTTACATACGAGCAGCATAGAGGTATTTGGATGTTTTTTGGTGTCTTTTTGTTACTTAGAAAAGTGGTATCCATTTGCAACCGATGCACTGCTACGCCGAGACCCCCTGTAACTCAGAGAAGCCATGGATAACTCTGAAACTTCTCCCAGCCCTTAGTCGACATGAAGGTGAGTAGATAATGAGTGCAATTTGAATTTGGGTGAACTATCCCTTTAAGTGGTTTGACTTATTCATCATCAGGGATATTAGGCAATATATCAAGTGTGAATGTGAGACCTTGTTTCGACACATTAATCTACATCAGAAATTAAATTTGACAATAATGACTTACTAATTACTCGGTAATGCTTGTTTTGTCAACATTGTTCCACATAATAAAAAGTTTGTGTGTATGACATGATTAAATATGTTTAGTGACTTCACCGTGATTCTTTAATTTTAATTTGGAAGATTTATTTAAGTTACAGTATAGCTCCATGTGACTTTCTTAAGAATCTTGTTTGGGCCTTTTTTTTTTTCCTATGCTCTATTATTCATTTTCATGTGAGTATTGCCAGCTTAGCAGCTACAGTTTAGGCCATATCACATCTGTTCCTTAGCACTTTTCATCTCCGTAATGAGTATTACATATGTGGCAGGATGAAGGCGGGCGGGGTTTGAACCCTAGTCTCCCAGGTAAGAGTCATGTGCGCTTGCCATTCAACCAAAGGGATATCCCAGTGACCAAGTAGCCAGCGCATAATGATCAATTGGAGTCATAGTGACAGGACCCTGTCACACATACTATGTTTTAAGATACCTTAAATGATCCATCAGCCCATATAATGTTTATTCCATTCATGGTAAACTGTTTTCCGTTTGGTAGAGAAGCATCGTAGCTGCCCACAGCCACAAACACAGTGTCTCCTGCTTCATTTTTCTGCCAGTTCACCAGCTCATACGTCGCTGCAGGGTCTCCGTTAGCATCAAAATACACTCTTTCTCCTGACTGAAGAGTAAAATTCACACCTTGGAGATATTCCACAACCTACCGATTGAGAAAAGTGGTGAATAACTGAAGTACAGATAATTTGATGTTCTTCCAATTATTTACATAACTCATGAAGATAATTTCTTACCTGTTTTGGCTCTGAATTATCATTCCATACACACGACCCTTCTCCACTTTGTCCACATTTTAACATGTTATGCATGGCATGGGCTACAGCATAAACAGCCTTATAGACATTATTAGATATCCTGAGCTCTGAGACGTCAGTGAAAGGATTGTTTATGTCCTCTAGCCTTTCAGAACCAGAGCACTGGTTGTCTCCATGCAGAGTGGACTGAAAACTGCAGCCAAAGGTTGCTTCCCAGAACTCTCTTAGCACACTACTCTGAGGGTCCTGACGTGGGTTAACCTGTAAAAGAAATTCTTGCAGGCCTGGGATCTTTGTTTTTTTAATAGTGTAGCCAAGAGAGCCTGTCAGGATGGCAGAGTACCTTGTATTGGCCAAATGACCTGCTGTAATCCAGGATTCACTGCCCACCCACTGCAACCCAGTCATGTTCTGCTTCACAGCTTCCTCAAGCAGAATGTTCATCTCACCCTGAGCCAGGAAAGCAACCAAGACTTTTGCAGTGCCACTACTGATCACTCTGACCACCCTGGCAATCTGTTCATGGGGGTCATTTCTTGATATGGCCTCCGAGTACTCAATACAAACTCCTTCCTGACTTGCAGCGTTGATAAATGTTGCCATGCCGTTATTGCCATAGTCATTGTCACTTCTAACTGTTCCAACCCACGTCCAGCCAAGATGTTTTACCAGTTTTGCCAGGGCTCTGCTCTGGTAGTAGTCACTGGGGATAGTTCTGAAGAAGGAGGGATACTCCTTTCTGTTACTCAGACAAGCACATGTGGCAAAGTGGCTAATCTAATAAAAACAAACAAAAAACAGGAATACAAACAAATCATCAATCAACATTTGGGCAGTTCGAACCTAAAGTGACACAGTTTGTGTAGTGTAAATGCTATCAAAGAAAGAGCGCTAAATGCGCTAGATTATCAGCTCTTAAGAATAGAAAAAGCCTTTCAGAAAAAAGAAAATGCATGTTCAGAAATTCAACATGAATACATATAACATTTACCACTGGTATGAGGAAAATCCCTGAAATCTGTAGCATCACAATAGTGGAGGAAGACTCTGAGGCTCCAATGATGGCATGAACAGATGACTGAATGGAGCAGTTTCTCCCCAATGTTTTCTCCGCTCCATTCATCAGACCCATCACTGCACGAGTTGCAGGCAGGGTTGAACCACAGCTGTCAAATACCTTATAACCAACTGAGATATTAGGCAGTAGAGAGCTGCTATTGTTGATCTCCTCAATGGCAAAAATCATTGTTTGGGCAAAACGAAATTCTCTCAAATTTATCCTGCCAAGAGTAGAAATATATGTAAGACTTTCTGCAGCTTCACTTCTGTTTAGAAACCAGCAAAGGAGAAAGTAGACAACAAACAGTACCTGGAGCATATGAGAGGCTCTGGAGTGTCTATGAAGGAGAGTGGAGGCTTTGAGATTTGGCTATGGATGGAGAAAGCTCCTCCAATAGTGAAATCACCTCCCTTAGATAACAGAGGAAACTCTGGGCTCCCCAGCATCTCACAGAGCACAGTGTCCTCCTTTTCTCCAAAGGCTCCAAAGGCTCCAATAAAAAACACAAACAATAACATTACATAGACACTGTCACTCATCTGGTACAACAACAGACACACATCTACACAATGATGGCTTCTATAATTGACCAAAAAACATGAAGCTCCTGTGCAGAGTTTTATACTTGAATGTTTGAGGTCCTCCTATCACATCACACTGTGATGATGTCAGACCACTGTGCTGTTCATTCACTAATCGTATGCCACAGTGTATTAGTAATAAGGCACCTGATTGTGAAGTGGTATTAACTTAACTAAATCCCTCCAACTGGCACTGACTGACATTGCAAACAAGTTTGTTGTTTGTGTATTGCAAATAGAGTGGCATGTTTTGTGTAATAGAAAAAGAAAACTAAATTAACCCACATTAGCTCAGTATTCATACAAATCATGTTCACTGTTACCCTTTTTCTTGCTGTTTTACATTTCTGTACATACAGAGCCCCGAGGTAGCGCTGCTCTTCTGTCCAGTAAACAAAGTTTCACTTTTCATTCAAACAAACTAATGTGGCTGGTTGTTATATTTCATCAGTGAGACCAGCATTTATCTCCTAAAAAGAATTTCCGATAACCAGCCAGCGGTAAAGCTCTAAAAACCTGTAAGTTACTTGCTGCTTGCGGTGGCTCTGCACTTCTCTGAAAACATTGGAGTGGAGTAAACTTCCAAACAGGCGTCATTTGGACAAACTGCGCACAGATTGGGGACCTAAACCGTGACTTTCTCTCATAAAACATATTAAAATGTAGTAAAGTGACATCATTTCTTTTTTTCGCCATTCAATGTTTAGGGGAGAGTGGGGTAAGATGAGCCAGTGGGTAAGTTGACCCACCCCTGGTTTCTAGGAAACTATAGGAAAAAAAAAAACATCTGACCAAATATTTGGGAGGCAGGCATCATTCCATTGAGTCTGTGAAGATTAGAACCACGTGAGTAAAGTGGTTTAACATTTACCACTTTTTCTTAACATGCTATATTTTAAAAACAGTTTACACATTTACACTCATTCTGTTAATTTGTAGGGATGCAAAACATCCTGAAATTGCAGATGTGTTAGTTAGCAACAAAACTATAATTGTCTTGATGTAGTGATCCTGAATACAAAAAGTGGCTCAACTTACCCTCACTCTACCCCCTACTGCAGCTGTGCATGCCTCTGCACACACTACAACTGCAAACAGCATTGTGTCAAGGAACTATAAGTAAATAAACTAAGAATGAATTTAACGGCTGTTATAGTTTAGTCACATTGATTTTGAGTTGATCATTCAATATATTCAAAGGTTCATCTTTCAAAATATTGAAGGATTCATTCGTTATAGCTGTAACCCACTCAAATGTTTTTATTCGATATAGCCATCCTACAATAAAGGCTTTTCATACTACGGAAGAAGAGTGCCTTGGATTTCCCGTTTTTTGATTAATTCGTTATATTCAAATTTTAATTTACTCAACGGCATACACACACACACACACAAACACATACATAAAAAAAGATTAAACTTTGACAACTATTGACATTCAAATTGATCACACATGCCCATCCTTAGTTTGTGACTGTCTGAAATAACATCTCAGGCTAACTAACATTCTTGTTATACATTCTAACTTACCAGAATCTGATACTCTTCTTAGACAGCCCAGTGCCAGAGGCTCTTGGCCTGTCTAGGTTCCTTTCTCCCACCTTGACTTTTCTGCAACCTGATACACGCCTGCTTCTCCACTGTACAGAGGATGAATTATTTTCATCTACACATTATTTCTGTATCTTTTCTGTCTGGCGTGTACTGTGCTGTGTGGAAATGAAACCCTGGCATGATGATATCCTGTGATACTTGTGACTCATAGCTAATCAATTCAATTCTCAGACCACTGATGTGTCCTTAAGTAAGGCTATTAATCCTCAGTCTGCTTCTGTTGAGCTATGCAGTGCAGTTCATTATTGTTGTACTGACCAGGTATAAAGTGTAATGTCCGTAGGAGGTTTAATATTACTGAAGAGAAACTGGCTCATACTATGATGTAAGACTTAGATCTTTATTAGTGATGTTTTTAGCTGTGGTATGAGGGTAGAGAAAACAAATAGCTAGTGTCAACTTGAGCTACAGAATGTGCTTTTGTAAACTGTGGGTATGTTACTGTAGTATGCAAACAGCCTGCATGATGAGGGCCTCAAAAAAAAAGAGTAAAACCTCAGTTTAATTAATTACAGTATAAACAACTCACTGGCAGAAATTATTGAACTTTTTTTAATTTGGATACATTTAGGTCAAGAAAAAGGGGACCATGTTTTAATTAACATAACAAAGTTGAAGGAAATCTAAGATATTTTGGGGGGGATATACAGAGCTACTCATGCTCATCAGGCTTTTCCCATCAGGTGTTTCTTTGTGTTCAGTTCAGGTTTGAATACAATGATGAAACATTTTGGTGCAAATATACAGAAAAGTATCCCATAACTAGAGGCTAAAATGGCAAATATCTCCACAGTCACAGTGAACTTCCCAGGAGAGCTGACATATGCTGGAATAAAGGTGAGCCAGACTGCACAGAAGATCAACATGCTGAAGGTGATAAATTTAGCCTCATTGAAGTTGTCAGGCAGCTTTCTGGCTAAAAAAGCAAGTACAAAACATAATACAGCTAACAGTCCTATGTATGCTAACACAGCCCAGAAGCCTACAGCTGATTCTAAAGAACACTCCAGTATAATCTTCTCCTTATACTGGCTCATATTTTTGAAAGGAAAAGGAGGAGAAATGGTCAGCCAAAGTATACAAATTACAACCTGTATGAGAGTGAAAGCCAGAACACTGAGTCTCTGCTGTACAGGTCCAAACCTCTTAATGACATTACTGCCTGGACGTGTCGCCCTGAAGGCCATTAACACCACTATAGTTTTCCCTAGGATACAGGAGATACAGAGAACAAAGGTGATGCCGAATGCAGTGTGTCGCAGCATGCAGGACCACTCAGAGGGCCGGCCGATGAAGGTCAGAGAGCACAGGAAACACAGGGTCAAGGAGAAGAGCAGCAGGAAGCTCAGCTCAGAGTTGTTAGCCTTTACCAAGGGAGTGTCCTTATTGATCAAGAATAGAGTGGCCACAATAATAGTAAGTAGTGAACCAAACAAAGTGAAAAAAACAAGTATTTTACCCATAACCTCAGTGAAGGAGAGGAACTCAACATTTTTCAGAACACATGCATCTCTGTTTTGATTGGACCAATACTCTTCAGGACACTTTTTGCATCCATTAGAATCTGCAATAGAAATGATGTTACTATTAATGTTACTTGGTATTACATTTTAAAAACATTAATAATTGACTGTACCATAGCAAATTTTAACATGATGCAGAGTGAGCAAGTGAACAGTGTAACCAAACTGCCATATTTCAGGCTTATGGCACCTGTGGTGTTGCTGATTTCTCCCTCTGCACATGGTATACAGTCGTAGCAGCAGACATGTTTTCCTTTTTGAAGAACTTTACGAGTTCCTGGGCGACAGCTCTCACTGCACACTGACACAGGCAACTGTGAATCAAAGGAAAAGTAATATGTTAATACATTTTTAAAACCCTCATTAAAAATGAGTTGGTATGGTCAAAATCCATTGATTATTCATTTGCCTCTGTCTTTCCTCCAGACCACATTATGGCTTCAGACTTGACGACAAACTTCTGTCCCGGAGGCAGAGAAGCGTCATAGTATCCGACCGGTTTGAAGTGAACTGACCCAGATAGTCCACGCTGCCAGTTCACTACTTCATAACGGGCCACAGCAGCTCCGGTGCTGTCAAACCACACCTGGTCCCCGTACTTAACTGTGAAGTTCACTCCTTTTAGAGACTCCACCACCTAAAAAAGCAGTGAGAAATACCTATCTGTCAGTGTATTGATTAATAAGGCTTAATAAATAAATAGTTTAGTCATTGTCATTTTACCTGCTGGGGTGTAACCTTCACTGTCTTGTCACATCCCTGACTTCGTGAGCACTTAAGTATGCTGTGCAGAGAATGGGCCACAGCGTAGATGGCCTTGTAGATGTTACTGGAGTATCTCAACTCTGTCACATCATCATTGTAATCTTTTAGCTCAATTATATCATGATTTTCTTTGCAGGGTGCTGTTTCAGTCATGCTGTCACTGTTTTCCTCTTTGCACTTGAAATTTTTCTCCCAGAAATCTCTGATTAAGAAATCATTCAGGCCACTGATGTTGGCCTTTTGCACAGCAAAGCCCAGTGAACCTCCCAGCACTCTAAAGCTGGTAGGAGTCACAAGGCTGTCAGCAGTGATCCAGGCCTCCACACCAATGAACTGTCGGCCAGTGATGTTGTGCAGACTCAACTGCTCTAAGAGGTGGTTCATCTCCACATGGGCCAGGAAACCCACAATCACCCGGGCAGTGCTCTTACGGATCACTTCCACCACCTTCATGAGTTTTTGTGGTTCAGCTCTGTGAAATTTCTCTGTATACTCCACACACACACCTTCCTCTTGGGCTGCAGCAAGGAATATTGCCATGCCATTGTTACCGTAGTCACTGTCGCTGTTGACTGCCCCAACCCAGGTCCAACCAAAGTGCTTGACCAGCTGTGCTAGCACTCGACCTTGGTAGAGGTCACTAGCAATGGTTCGAAAAAAAGAAGGATACTCCTTCCTGCTGCTCAAACACTCACAAGTAGCTGAATGACTTATCTGAGATAAAGAGAGGGGCAGAGTAAGGACAGCTGCATGCAATATACACACTGATTACACAGACACCCCTCTTACCACTGGGATTTGGAATGGTCCTGTAGTGCGTGACAACACAATGGTTGAAGAGGATTCAGATTCCCCAATAATAGCATGAACAGCTGATTGACCGGTGCAGCTCTTTCCCACAGACCACTCATCACCGTTCATCAGGGCCATCACTGCACGCATTGAGGATAAGGTTGAGGCACAATTGTCATAAATACGGTATCCAATAGAGACATTGGGAAGAAGAACATCACTTTTGTTAATTTCTTCTATTGCAAAAATCATAATCTGGGCAAATCTAAACTCCCTGAGGTTGACTCTGAAATGAAAGAACAAAACAAAAAACAAACAGTAAATAGAGACTTGTGTTCACAGTGACACGACTCATTAGAAAGCAGTGCTATAAAGTACATAGAATTACCTGGAACATTTTAAGGGTGTTGGTTTCTCTGTAAAGGAAAGTGAGGGTTGAGTGATTTTGCTGTGGATGGAAAAGGCACCCCCAATCATGACATGTCCTTCTCTAGACAGCAGAGGAAACTCTGGACTCCCTAGTATCTGACAGAAAGGAGCTTCCTCTGCTGCTCCAAATGTCACAAGGAGTCCCACCAAAACCAGCTCTGTTATAACTGGTGACATCATCTACTCCTTAATCCTGATGGGGCAGAACCACCTAGGTCTGGGTCAGTGCAGATTTAAATGTGACGTTTTCTAAATGTTGCCAGAGGGGGGGGGGGGCTCCAACCAATCAAGATACTGGATTCTGTTTTTAGTACTTCCTCCACCACTTGACCCCATGCAACAGAGTTACATTAAAAATAAAAAATAAAAAAGAGTCACATACCCCACAACAGTGGTAAAATGGTGAAATATGGGAAAATATTCTTTTGTTTATGAATTAAGGAAGTCTTATGAATATATGACAAACAAGTAATAGGGTCAGTTTTGTAAAACTGAGGTAATCGAAGCAACTCTACCATATGCTTCAAAAACGTCTGCCTACTTCCATAGAGAAACTCAATCATCATTTAATAAAATGTATAAACATTATAACACACAACTATTATTCTAATATTACAATTGCTGAAAGTCTGTAAAGGAATGTAGACTTCTGAATTGATGATTGTTTTGAATGGTGCTGCCACTGTAGCCTGAGTTGGGTCGCATCACCACGTCACCTGTCCATGTGCCCGTTGACGGTACGTGCCACTTGTCGCCATCCTAATATATATTGGACTATACACTCGGTGGCACGAGCTGCAGTTAGTATTATTAAGTAAGTATTTATGACACTTGTAACAGACGATAGCGCTTCTCCACTAGATGGTGGAAGCACTGAGCTGAATGTTTCTTAAACATTTGTCACCAACCAAGATCTTATTTAACACATCTGCCAATGTAAATATTTTTTCAGCAGCAAACATTAACACAGTTGTTCAAATGTCTTAAAATGACTAAAATATGTCATTCATATTTTTTTCCAGTTACAATGAAATAACATGCATGACATAATATGTAAATATGAAAATTATGGCCCTGTTTATACGTACCCAGTTATTTTTAAGAATGGAGACATTGACCATCGTTTGCACTCCCCGTTTAGATGCAAACAGGGAATTCGCCCCTGAAAACAATGCTTTTTAAAACTCGACTAGAGTGGAGATTTTGGAAAACTCTGTTTGCACATTTGCATGTAAACAGAGAAAAACTGAGATTTGGGAAGCCAACGTCAGACCCTGACATCTAACCAAGTAGTGAAGTATCTTTGCTGTGTACCGTAACCATATTTTATAAATTAATGAAATAAATAATAATAACAATAATAATAATTAAAGCCGCAAGCGGCTGTGACGAGCCCTCGCCCCACGCCACTCAGTGTCGCGCTCCCACACCCCTGGTCCCCGCTACCCTAGGGGCGCTCTTCGAAACCTCTGTGCACAACTGGACGTTGGCAGCCCCTCATCATACACGTAAATTTTGGAGCGAATCGGACAAAGTACATAGGAGTTATGACACGTTTATGGTTTGTCCACTAGGGGGCAGTAGCTGTATGGGGGCCGTTGCGTTCAGGGTCGTCCCCTGATCACACATGTGAAATATCGAGCAAATCGAACAATGTTGATGCAAAATACGACATTTCCTATCTCCACAAGGGGGCCACATGAACGAGATTGCGTATGATCAAATGGAGACGTAGAAGGCGGGCCTCTGATCATGTACATATATTTTGAAGCAGTTCAGATGAAGAGTGTGGGAGAGAGAGCTGCTCGTGTATGCATGCCGACGCATCAGAAACGGCGGCGGCCATAGTAGCCACGCCAAGGGGGCAGTTGTCGGTCTGAGAAGTGAGGCTCACTTCCGTGTTCAAAAAACAATCCCTGCGGCTTCCTCTGGGGGCTGGTGTCAGAAAGCAACATGTCTCCATAGACCCCCATGTTAAAATCGCCGACTTTACATCCTCAATAAACATGATTAAAGCCTGGTGTCAGCACTTTTTTTTGGTCTCAATCGATAGTTTCTACCCCCGCACACACTCTTTTTTTTTTTTAACTCTACCGTTTTTCTGTTATTAGGTCAGGATTCTGGCCAATTAGAGCGCGGAAACGTTCAGTGACAGGTCCAGAACGGTCTGGCGACAGGCTGCTTCGAGGCCAGTGGGTGGGTTTTTGGCTGGCCAATCCAACATGGCGCTGTTCAGGCCGCCATATTTGAGTCACAAAAACGACTCCCCAAAACCAATGGGTAACGTCACGGATGCTACGTCCATTCTTTTTACAGTCTGTGAGCCACGCCCTTTGCCCTACACACCTGCAGAGCACAAGCTGTAATCAGAGCGGTCCGATGGGGCGAAACCCCTAGCAGGAGTTCGTTTTTTGGGCTGCAATTTGTGGGACCGCCACACAGGGGCCATTAGTCGTGACCTCACAGCGTTTGTAATGTAGCTTCACCAACTTGTTTCGCATATCAGAAGTGGAATGAAGTAGATGGGGTAAACTATTGCCCAATTCCAATTCTATTTTTCATCCCTACCCCTACCCCTAGCCCTTAACCCTTGCCCTTGAAACAGAGCTACAAGGGGTAGGGGTAGAAAGTCAACCCCTATGAACTGGGGCACCACTTCAACAGTCACATACGTCATCACCAGTAGTCTCTGCTGGCATTCACATAAGCAGACGTGATGAGCTTTTGCCACAAATCCTGTATCGGTTCATTGTAAAACATTTATTTATTGATGTAAATGTGGTGGTTTCTGTACGTAGGCTCCAGAGCCCCCAGGCAGCACTGCTCCAGTGTCCAAAACACACATGAAGCTTCCCTTTTAATTCAAACAAATTAATGCGACTGCCACAATTGTTATATTTCATCAATGAGACCAGCATTTATCTCCTAAAAAGAATGTAACTACCCGGCGGAAAACCTTTAAAAACCTGCGAGTCAGTTAATTAGCAATCGTCTTTTCTACCGGATGATGTCGTGAGGTTGGCCGGCTGACAAGCTCTCCGGACGGGGTGGTGTCTCGTCACGGAGACACCACCCCGACCTTCTGTCCAATACACACATGAAGCTTCACTTTTCATTCAAACAAACTAATGCTACTGTCACAATTGTTAGATTTCATCAGTGAGACCAACATTTATCTCCTAAAAATAATTTTACCAGCCTGTGGTAAACCTCTAAAATCCTGCGGGTAAGTTAATTAGTGATCGTTTTGTCCCCTGGGGTGACGACGGAGGCTGGCCGACCGAGCAGCTTTGCAGAGCGGCCACTGTCTCTGTGATGTCCCGGTCTTTGCTCCACAGTTGGAGATTCACTTCTCAGAGAAACAAAAAAAAAAAGAGCTTTGCCTCTCCGAGAGACTTAGGAGCTAAATGTGACACTTCCTGTCACTATGCCTCCAATTGATCATGCGATCACCTTGCTACATTCTGGCGTTGTTGGCAGGATCCATGTATCCATGGATTCCTAATGTGTGGCCTGCGCGGAAGCACAAGGACATGCTTGTGAAAAGAGGGGGAGAGATGTGACAGTTGAGGTTCCTGTCACTATGCCTCCAATTGATCATGCGCCCTGGCTACTTGGCAAAGGGGATGTCCCTTTGGCAAAGTGGTTAGTGCGCATCACTCTTACCCAGGAGTCTGGGGTTCAAGGCCCGCTTGGGCCCTCCTCACCTTGGCACATAAACTGGTCGTATCTAAACAGTTACTTTCTCACATGAAAAATATAAAAACTTTACACACAAGGAGGCCAAGTTGCGTTTTTGTTGTTGTTGTTGCTATGCGGGATTCTGATTGCTAATGTGGGCTTGAGGTTCTTGCTTCACTGCCACCTACAGGTTTGGCATGCTCGTGACGGTATATATACACAGGTTAGTATAAACGAAAACTTTTCTGAAAACGGACTGGTGTGCACGCAGGTTTTTTTTTGTAAACGAAGAGGGTAAACTGTCCGTTTATGAAAAACATATTCTATATTTCACTGTTAATTATTCTTAAATGATTGTGGCACAGTTACATTAAATTTCTACTATTCTATCAAACATGTCACAACATTTTTCAGGGAAAACTGCTTTTGGATGAGGGAATTAAAGTCACACTGACAAGAGATCAAAATAAACAATTCAGCACACCTGATTTAACAAGCCACTGGGCCATGTAATATTTAATTTGTTGTTATTGTTATTTTTCAGTCAAAGGGGTGATTAATAGTTACAGTAGGTGATGTGACTCTTTGGGACTTTTTCAATTAAAAAAAATGATTGTGTGTTTGCAGAGATACCTGTTAGTTTATGAAACACTTAAGGGCTCACAAGAGGCTTTGCCTTTTGGGAGCTGATTTAGGAGAAACACTTGTGGCCAGGTGCAGCTGCCTCATGCCTGATCATGACTTGTAGCTCAGACTCTTTCCACTTAAACACACTTTAACAAACTAACAAACTCCCTCCAGAATTCTCAGAGTCTCTAGCCTGCCACCACAGTTCGCATTGGAAACTGTGATTCAGAGCTCTTGCATCATGATCCCCTTGAGACCCCTGTCTGGGTACCTACTTCAGGCGTCAGGACTATGCCTCGGAGGGAAAACACTGACACTTGTTTGTCCATGATGTTGACTTTTGAACTCAACAAACATCAAGAAAGAAAGACAAAGAAGTTTCAAATAATATAAATAGTAATTCAAATAATATTTAAAATCAAAACTCAATGCAATGGTACAGTAGACAGAAGACATCCATTCAGATCATTTACATCAATTTGTAAAACATACCATGCAAATTGTGACAATTATTTAAAAATAAATGACACATAAAAATAAGATGTCACAATTTCATATACAATTCACTGTCGTGATCTGATTTAAAGTAAGTCATCAAAGTACTGTAGGTGACTGCTCTGTTAACACTGTTAGGTTAGTTATGGTCATAGTTTAGTTTAGTTCATAAAGATCCCCAGTTATGCTTTTAGATGTATTTTTGCCAAATAAACAAGCTTTCCACCAATTTTAGACCAGGGGCCTATACTACGAAGCAGGTTTAACATTATCCGGCTTCACTTTTAAATTAAATAAAAACACTGCTCGATCATGGGATGGCTGATACTGTAGCTCTGTAGGAATCACATTATATTCCTCTAAATAGGCCCGTTGCTTGTATGTGATGCAGAGAGTTAGGTGTGTGAATACTGCACTAACTGTAAAAAAAAAAAAAAAAATCTATCTACATGTATCTAGATCCCTTTGTGTGTGTGGGGGATTTGTTTTATTTTAAACTTTCATCTGAGGGACTGACAATCTAATTTATGCATTTTTTCTGTCTGGCGTGTACTGCACTATGTGGGAATGAAACCCTGGAATTATGTTCACTGATATCTGATTATCTGATATCTTGTGATACTTGTGACTCAGCTTATCAGTTTGATTCTCAGACCACTGATGTGTCCAACAGGGATGTCATTTTCTAAAGTGGGGTTGTAGATGTCAAATGCTAACAATGATAAACTGTTGCACTCCTAAATATGCCCATAGCCCTGCCCAGAGATTTACAATATACATTGTTGTGAATGGACCCAAAGAAATGGCCTATTTTCGCAACGTAAAGAGTTTTTACCTGAAAAAAATCACAGTTCCATTGTTGGCTGTAATATATTTTTTCCAGTCCTTCAAAGTGCAGGAAAAACACAGTTTTATTTGGACCTAATCAACTCACGTTCCCTCCACCCAGTCTTAGGATCAGCAGTTGGTTACTCCAAATAAAAACTGTGTTTTTCCTGGGGGCTGGAAAAAATTATATTATAGAAACCCTGGAATTATGTTCACTGATATCTGATTATCTGATATCTTGTGATACTTGTGACTCAGCTTATCAGTTTGATTCTCAGACCACTGATGTGTCCTTAAGTCAGGCTATTAATCCTCAGCTTGCTTCTGTTGAGCTATGCAGTGATCTACAGTTGCACTAAAGAGAACCTGGCTCATACTAAAACTTCTGTGAATAATGTAAGATTAAGATCTTTATTAGTGATGTTTTCAGATGTGGTATGAGGGTAGAGATAACAAATAGCTAGTGCCAACTTGAGCTACAGAATGTGCTTTTGTAAACTGTGGGGATATTACTGTAGTATGCAAACAGTCTGCATGATGAGGGCCTCAAAGAACAGTGAATCCTCAGTTGAATTACTTATGGTATAAACAACTCACTGACAGAAATTATGAAACGTTTTAATTTGGATACATTTAGGTCAAGAAAAAGGGGATCATGTTTTAATTAACATCAGGAAATCTAAGATATAATGCCTTTTTCAGGGATATACAGTAGAGTTACTCATGCTCAGGCTTTTCCCATCAGGTGTTTCTTTGTGTTCAGTTCAGGTTTGAATACGATGATGAAACATTTTGGTGCAAATATACAGAAAAGTATCCCATAACTAGAGGCTAAAATGGCAAATATCTCCACAGCTACAGTGAACTTCCCAGGAGAGCTGACATATGCTGGAATAAAGGTGATCCAGACTGCACAGAAGATCAACATGCTGAAGGTGATAAATTTGGCCTCATTGAAGTTGTCAGGGAGCTTTCTGGCTAAAAAAGCAAGTACAAAACATAATACAGCTAAGAGTCCTATGTATCCTAACACAGCCCAGAAACCTACAGCTGATCCTAAGGAGCACTCCAGTATAATCTTCTCCTTATAGTGGCTCATATTTTTGAAAGGAAAAGGAGGGTTGATAGTCAGCCAAAGTATACAAATTACAACCTGTATGAGAGTGAAAGCCAGAACACTGAGTCTCTGCTGTACAGGCCCAAACCACTTCATTACATTACTGCCTGGAAGTGTCGCCCTGAAGGCCATTAACACCACTATAGTTTTCCCTAGGATACAGGAGATACAGAGAACAAAGGTGATGCCGAATGCAGTGTGTCGCAGCATGCAGGACCACTCAGAGGGCCGGCCGATGAAGGTCAGAGAGCACAGGAAACACAGGGTCAAGGAGAAGAGCAGCAGGAAGCTCAGCTCAGAGTTGTTAGCCTTTACCAAGGGAGTGTCCTTATTGATCAAGAATAGAGTGGCCACAATAACAGTGAGTAGTGAACCAAACAAAGTGAAAAAAACAAGTATTTTACCCATAACCTCAGTGAAGGAGAGGAACTCAACATTTTTCAGAACACATGCATCTCTGTTTTGATTGGACCAATACTCTTCAGGACACTTTTTGCATCCATTAGAATCTGCAATAGAAATGATGTTACTATTAATGCTACTTGGTATTACATCTTAAAAACATTAATAATTGACTGTACCATAGCAAATTTTAACATGACGCAGAGTGAGCAAGTGAACAGTGTAACCAAATTGCCATATTTCAGGCTTATGGCACCTGTGGTGTTGCTGATTTCTCCCTCTGCACATGGTAAACAGTCGTAGCAGCAGAGCGGTTTTCCTTTTTGAAGGACTTTACGAGTTCCTGGGTGACAGCTCTCACTGCACACAGACACAGGCAACTGTGAATCAAAGGAAAAGTAATATGTTAATTCATTTATTGCACTTATTCATTTATTGGCATTGGTCATAGTGATGATCAGTTATTTGCCTCTGTCTTTCCTCCAGGCCACATTATGGCTTCAGTCTTGAGGACAAACTTCTGTCCCGGAGGCAGAGAAGCGTCATAGTATCCAACCGGTTTGAAGTGAACTGACCCAGATAGTCCACGCTGCCAGTTCACTACTTCATAACGGGCCACAGCAGCTCCGGTGCTGTCAAACCACACCTGGTCCCCGTTCTTAACTGTTAAGTTCACTCCTTTTAGAGACTCCACCACCTAAAAAAGCAGTGAGAAAAGACTGTAATTGATTGTATGCATTGTATTGTATTCATTTATAAGGCTTAATAAATAAACAGTTTAGTCATTGTCATTTTACCTGCTGGGGTGTAACCTTCACTGTCTTGTCACATCCCTGACTTTGTGAGCACTTAAGTATGCTGTGCAGAGAATGGGCCACAGCGTAGATGGCCTTGTAGATGTTACTGGAGTATCTCAACTCTGTCACATCATCATTGTAATCTTTTAGCTCAATTATATCATGATTTTCTTTGCAGGGTGCTGTTTCAGTCATGCTGTCACTGTTTTCCTCTTTGCACTTGAAATTTTTCTCCCAGAAATCTCTGATTAAGAAATCATTCAGGCCACTGATGTTGGCCTTTTGCACAGCAAAGCCCAGTGAACCTCCCAGCACTCTAAAGCTGGAAGGAGTCACAAGGCTGTCAGCAGTGATCCAGGCCTCCACACCAATGAACTGTCGGCCAGTGATGTTGTGCAGACTCAACTGCTCTAAGAGGTGGTTCATCTCCACATGGGCCAGGAAACCCACAATCACCCGGGCAGTGCTCTTACGGATCACTTCCACCACCTTCATGAGTTTTTGTGGTTCAGCTCTGTGAAATTTCTCTGTATACTCCACACACACACCTTCCTCTTGGGCTGCAGCAAGGAATATTGCCATGCCATTGTTACCGTAGTCACTGTCGCTGTTGACTGCCCCAACCCAGGTCCAACCAAAGTGCTTGACCAGCTGTGCTAGCGCTCGACTTTGGTAGAGGTCACTAGCAATGGTTCGAAAAAAAGAAGGATACTCCTTCCTGCTGCTCAAACACTCACAAGTAGCTGAATGACTTATCTGAGATAAAGAGAGGAGCAGAATAAGGACAGCTGCATGCAATATACACACTGATTACACAGACACCCCTCTTACCACTGGGATTTGGAATGGTCCTGTAGTGCGTGACAACACAATGGTTGAAGAGGATTCAGATTCCCCAATAATAGCATGAACAGCTGATTGACCGGTGCAGCTCTTTCCCACAGACCACTCATCACCGTTCATCAGGGCCATCACTGCACGCATTGAGGACAAGGTTGAGCCACAATTGTCATAAATACGGTATCCAATAGAGACATTGGGAAGAAGAACATCACTTTTGTTAATTTCTTCTATTGCAAAAATCATAGTCTGGGCAAATCTTAACTCCCTGAGGTTGACTCTGAAATGAAAGAACAAAACAAAATAGAGACTTGTGTTCACAGTGACAAAACTTATTAGAAAGCAGTCCCATAAAGTACATAGAATTACCTGGAACATTTTAAGGGTGTTGGTTTCTCTGTAAAGGAAAGTGAGGGTTGAGTGATTTTGCTGTGGATGGAAAAGGCACCCCCAATCATGACATATCCTTCTCTAGACAGCAGAGGAAACTCTGGACTCCCTAGTATCTGACAGAAAGGAGCTTCCTCTGCTGCTCCAAATGTCACAAGGAGTCCCACCAAAACCAGCTCTGTTATAACTGGTGACATCATCTACTCCTTAATCCTGATGGGGCAGAACCACCTAGGTCTGGGTCAGTGCAGATTTAAATAATGACGTTTTCTAAATGTCGCTGATGGGGAGGGGCGTGGGGGGGTTCTCACTGGACTCTAACCAACCAAAGAGATAAGAAAGACACTGACACTGCAGATGGATTTACATAATTTCTGTTTTATTCTTTTGTTTATGGAGATATGACAAAGTATATTAAGGTCAGTTATATGAGGTATAATCTAAATAACTCTTCCATGCTTCAAAAACGTCCTTATACTTCCATAGAGAAACTCAATTCCTACTTCATATCCTCTTCTCCAGCCACTTTTTGACTAAGTGTTTGCAATGAGGACAAATACTGTTGTAAACCCCTAATTTCCCCACAATTACAGATGCACACTTGTTATCCTAGAATATATCCAACAACTTACATTTTCCTACTGAAAATACAAAAAGTGTAACTAAGTATAAGGAATACAACTAGAAAATTTCGTCTCGGGAAATTTTGATAGGGCACCGGGGCTACTGCCGGTAGAACCTTCTCTGTCAACATGGGAATCAAACCCATGATCTTAAGGTCAAGACAGAGCTGATCAGACACATGATCATTCTATAAGCACTGATATGGAGGTGCTGTAATCACATTAGGTTAACTGTGTGTGTGTGTGTGTGCGTGTGTGTGTGTGTGTGTTCTTGTACATGCTGTGTTGTGGGGACCGCAACGAGTTTTTAACCAACAAAGTGAGGACATTTTTGGGAAGTGAGGACATTTTGGCCGGTCCTCACTTTTTCAAGGGGCTTTTTGAGGCTAAGACTTGGGTTAAGACATTAGGTTAGAATTAGGTTTATATTAGGTTTAGAGTAATGGTTAAGTTTAGGCATTTGTTTCGGATGGTTAAGGTTAGGTAGCCTCGTAAACCAGCCTCCCCCGGAAATGCATTTCATTTCATTTCACAGGGGGAGTCTGGCCTCATCTCTGTTGTAACCGTTTCGCCGAAACACTCCGCCTACCGAGCCATTCAGGGACCGAAGAAGAACAGCGATAACGTCTTTTCCTCCAAGAAACTCAACAAGCGCCGACTCTTGCTCTAGTTTAAGTTCGGTAATTGATGGTATTTCATTTAGAACTTCCCTTACTGCTGTTTTTACGCTGCTGTTTCATGTTTCATGTTTGTTGTAGGTGAGTCCAGTCCATGTAGTGATGTTTTCAGGCCCTGATTGGCCAACGTGCTGTGTCAATCACAGCGGCGACGCTGATTGGCTCGGTAGACGGCCGATTTTTGGCGAAACGGTTTCAACGGGGATGAGGCCAGACTCCCCCTGTGAAATGAAATGAAATGCACCCCCCCCCTCCCCCCTTTTTTTTTCTTTTTTTTTGTGTAATAACTGTCAATGCATTTCAAGCACCTGAACAGTGTAGTTTTTATTTTTTATTTCATTTTTCATTTTTGTGTGTAACAGTGGCTATTGAACCTGACCAGCTGCTCATAACAGTCTACAGTAGTGTTTGTAGTGATTCAGTCTTAGAACAATGAAGGGAAAACCATGCCTTCACCTCCCAAATGATGGCTGTCACATGAGCCGACAAACTTTCCATCTTGTGTGTGCACCTATTAAGTATCTAAACACAGCGCGAAAATGATGAGCAAACACACACACACAGAGCTGAGGGGCCGCTCTGCGCAGCTCGGCGCTTGTCGGCCGACCGGTGCAGAGATGTGTCTACCGGGGGGACACCAGCCGCCCACCGCGAACAGCCACGATGAGAAGCAGTTTCCTTCGCCGATTTCATTTCGTTCATACCAGCAGCCCTGCAGCAGTCTTCTGCCCTGCAGTGATCATTTCGGCGTCTGCTGTTTCGAGTGGGAGCCGTGAGTGACCGTGTCAAGCCAGACAGGAAGTCACACAAAGAAACAACGACAGAACCCGGTTGATTTTCAAAATAAAACACCACGATTGACAAATGCGGTGATGTGAAAACGGGAGGCTCGCCCATGATTTTCATTCCACAGCTGGTGTGCCGCGCCCCCCCTGTAATGGCTATGCGCCCCCCCTAGGGGGCGCGCCCCCCAGTTTGGGAACCACTGGGTTAGGGTAAGGGGCTAGGGAATGCATTATGTCAATGAGTGTCTTCACTAAGATAGAAGTACAAGGATGTGTGTGTGTGTGTGTGTTCTTGTACATGCTACATTGTGAGGACCGCAACGAGTTTTTAACCAACAGAGTGAGGACATTTTTGGGAAGTGAGGACATTTTGGCTGGTCCTCACTTTTTCAAGGGGCTTTTTGAGGACTAAGACTTGGGTTAAGACATTCGGTTAGAATTAGGTTCATATTAGGTTTAGAGTAATGGTTAAGTTTAGGCATTTGTTTCGGATTGTTAAGGTTAGGGTAAGGGGCTAGGGAATGCATTATGTCAATGACATGTCCTCACTAAGATAGAAGTACAAGGATGTGTGTGCACGTGTGTAATCACATGAAGTTACCTGTGATAGAGTTCAGGGGAGGAGATTTGAAAGTTACCTGTGTGTTTTAGTGTGTTTGTGTGTGTCTTTAACTGTAATCACAGGAAGTTACATGTGTGTTAGAGTGTGGGAGGACTGCGCGCTTGCGCGCATTTGTATGTTACCTGTGTGTTTTTCATGTGTGTGTGTGTATAACTGTAATCACATGAAGCTGGTTCTAGAGTCTGTGTGTGTGACTGAGCTGCATCCTGTATCGGTCTGATTTAGCTGTGTGTCTGTGTTTACAAACACTTAACGAGCTCCAGGTGGATTGTTTATGAAGTTAACGAGCAGTGGCCTGTGGATCACAGAGGTTACCATGACAACTTGAGCTGGTTGCCAATGCCAAGATGAAATATTTATATAGAAGTGGGCAGTTTTAAAATATCGGCCCGTTCTGCTCCTCTCAGAAAATTTTTGTATTGCAGTCAATGAGGAGAAGTGACAGACATGGCCGCACTCGGTGGCTGCTAATTTAAATTCTGTAAGTCTCTCTGATATTTTGAACACATGGTGAGAGACAGAACAAGTTTGTCTACAATTTTCTGAAAAAATTATGTGTGTAGAGTGTAAATTGTGTCCAGGAGGAGTGTGGAAAGAGAAAGAATCTGGAGTTTTTCTGGGCCCTCTCCCACTCTAGCTGATGACATCACGCACTTCGGCAGGAACATTCCTTGCCATACACACCCATTATAATCTCATAATTTCTCCAAAAATAGTCATTGATCAGAGATTGATCAAAAACTAGACAACCTATCAAAACGTGGAGTAATACACCAATACACAAGACTTGTGTCTACTGTTTAACAAACAACAGTAGGCAGTATGAAAAGTCAGATGATTTGTTCGTTTTTTGACCTTCTCTCTATGGGAAAGCCCAGGCACTGGTCCCTGCAGCTATTTCATAGCTGTCGGGACCAGTGCCCGGTGCGATTGCCCGGTGCCCTAATAAATAGGAAAAAATCCACAGAATAACTATATGCTATAATGTATTGGCTTATTTAAAACATGTCAGATCCTCCTCTCAGCGCCCCTGACCAAAGGCACTGGCTCATGATCTGGAGTTGGTCCCCGGGTGCCGCACTGTGGCTGCCCACTGCTCCTCAGGGATGGGTTAAAACCTCTTAAGGGGTGTTCACACCAAACGCGATTTCGCATTGTCGCGCGTCGAGATTACATGTAAAGTCAACGCACGATTTGACGCGAAATCGCGCCGAGTGACACGATATATTGAACTTTTGTGGCAACATCGCGTGATGCCGTGCCTGAGTGTTGCTGTGATTATTATATCTTTATATCATTATATCTTTAATCAAGAGTTTTAGCTTTCCAATGATATATGGCATGACTATTTCAAGTGACTGGTGACATCCTCCTTGACACCTCCCTTATTTAAACCCCCCTCACGACCTGTGGGTCGGAACAGTAAAGGGGCGTTCACACCAAATGCGATGAACGCGATTTTGTCACGCGACAAATGAGAATCTGTCGCGCGATTCTCATTTGTCGCGTGACTGTTTTGTGTAAATTTGCGTCATTGCGTCTGTACATTGACTTTACATGTAATCTTGACGCGCCACAACGCGAAATCGCGTTTGGTATGAACACAACTTAGTAGCGAATGAGCAGCTGTTTTGGAATGAGAACATGCCCTCCAACAGGGATGAATGACTTTAGCCAATAGGGACACATCCCGATGACTACTGTTGCATTGAATAGCCATTGAGCTCCAAAAATAACGATGTGCCGCTTCACGGGCCGTAGGAAAAGTAAGAATGCAAATGTTACACTTTGGTGCATGAATTGTCCCCCAATGGCAACTTTAGGAAAACGCCTAGACATACATTTTGAAAAACACGTGTAAAATACTAATTTTATGCATGTTTTCCAGCTAAAATTTCCAGATACACTCATCTTCAGGCATCTGATTGCAAAAAAAAAAAAATTCAGGCGAGAATAAAAACATTCTACTTCAGTGTGTTCTAACTTAGATCACTCAATGGTAGTAGCACTTACAGTGATTCTTTCAGTTTGGGGAAAAACTTAAGAGTGTTACCTTTCAAAAGAGACCAAGACCATCCTATACTCAATTTACAGGAGCGGTATGAGGTTAAATGCAGAGAAAGAATTTCACTGTACTAGCTGTATATGTGACAAATAAAGTACCTTTTACCTTACCTTTATTTCTTCTTTCTGTCATCTAATATTGCAACTACTGAAAATCTGAAAAGGAATACAGACATCTTCTGAAATTATGTTGTTTTGAACACATTAACATTTGTCACTCACCAATATCTTATTCAATGCACCTGCCAATGTAAATGTTTTTTCAGCAGCAAACATCAACACAATTGTTCAATTGTCTTAAAATGACTAAATTATGCCATTCATATTTTTTCAGTTACATTTATTCACCATGTGCATGACATAATATGTAAATGTGAAAACTATATTTCACTGTTTATATCCTCATTCATTAATTATTCTTAAATGATTGTGGCAAATTCACTTAAAATTTCTACTATTTTATCAAACATGTCACAACATTTTTCAGGGAAAACTGCATTTGGATGAGGGAATTAAAGTCACACTTTTGACAAGAGATCAAAATAAACAATTCAGCACACCTGATTTAACAAGCCACTGGGCCATGTGATATTTAATTTGTTGTTATTGTTATTTTTCAGTCAAAGGAGTGATTAATAGATAGGTGGCATGACTCTTAGGGACTTTTTTAATTAAAAAATGATTGTTTGTGTGTTTGCAGAGATACCTGTTAGTTTATGAAACACTTAAGGGCTCACAAGAGACTTGACCTTTTGGGAGCTGATTTAGGAGAAACACTTGTGGCCAGGTGCAGCTGCCTCATGCCGGATCATGACTTGTAGCTCAGACTCTTTCCACTCAAACACACTTTAACAAACTAACAAACTCCCTCCAGAATTCTCAGAGTCTCTAGCCTGCCACCACAGTTCGCATTGGAAACTGTGATTCAGAGCTCTTGCATCATGAGCCCCTTAAGACCCCTGGATACGTCAGGGCTGCGCCCTGGAGCGAAAACTCTGACACTTGTTTGTCCATGATGTTGACTTTTGAACTCAACAAACATCAAGAAAGAAAGACATAGAAGTTTCAAATAAGTGCAAAATCAGACAGAAGACATCCATTCAGATCATTTACATCAATTTGTAAAACATACCATGCAAATTGTGACAATTATCTCACAATAAATGACACATAAAAATAAAATGTCTTGTCATACAATTCAGTGTAGTCATTTGATTTAAAGCAAGTGATCAAAGTACTATATGTGATTGCTGTGTTAACACTGCTGCGTTAAGTTCTCTGGGTCTCAACAAATCTACCTCTTTTCCTAAAGAAAATTGTGTTTTTTTATACACATCCGTAACACATCAATTTTATATTATCTATTTATAACATGGAGTAGCACAATGGCTGAGGTCAGCACTGTCACCTCACAAAAGAACCAGGATCAAGAAGGAACCAAAGTAGTCTTGTAGTCTTGGTGTTTGTCTTTTCGCACAAAACTGTATCTTTTTTTCCCCCCATTTAACAATTATCAGTCTACTGTATCTGACATTGCCAATACACTTAACAAAAAATTAATAACCCTAATGGATGTTGAACATGTCAGCCCTGTGGCAAGGTTTCTCCATCTTGCTTGAATTTCTCACTACCAGTATTAAAGTTGGCCACTGGTGTTTGGTGCTAAAGTATGGCTCACAATGTTGAAGTGTTCCAAATCATCATAAAAATAATTTCAGGGGTTGGGATGAGGCAATTTCCATGCACCTGGCTTTATGGGAGACATAATTATCACTTTCATGTAGAAGGAAGGACTGGATTTACTTTCACTGTTGTTGTCTTTGTTGCAAATAAATAAGTGAAGAGTGAGACAGTGTGCAGGAAAACAAACAAAAAAACTGTTGTTGTCTTTAACAGCAATTCCAAAACTGGGGGACTAGTACAACAGGATACAAGCAATATGGCCTTAAGCATCAGTTCAGATTTTTTTTCATATATTTATGTTCATAACAGCCCTGAACAACATTCTCACAGACAGACATAACAGAAAAGTTGAAATAGAGAGTTCCACGGTTGTGGGGGAAATGAATGTAAATGGTTAACCTTATTTTAATTAGGGCACCGGCCCTCGCCAGGGCACTCGACCCAACAGCTATGAAATAGCTGTAGGGACGAGTGCCAGCAACTATTGTTATTCTGTGTATTTTTTCCTAGTTAGGGCACCGGCCATCGCCAGGGCACTCGACCCAACAGCTATTAAATAGCTGTAGGGACGAGTGCCCGGCGAAGCCGGGCACTATTGTTATTGTGTGGATTTTTTCTTCTTATTCTCCATCTTCCGGACGATTTTCGGGATATGTCTTGCAGGACATATTATATATCAAAAAGTGCGTCTTGATCGGGATCGGTGTGCTATTACTTTTCTCAATAGTATACGAATTTTTGAAAAACTGCGCAAAATTTTGCATTGAATTCTATGGGACGGGCGAAAAAAAAGAGCAAAAAAGACCAAACATTGGAGTTTAACAAACGTCTACTGCTCAGGCATACTTTCACCTAGAGACTCCGTTTAAACTTTAAATAGTAGACACAAGTCTTGTGTATTGGTGTATTACTCCACGTTTTGATAGGTTGTATAGTTTTTGATCAATCCCTGATCAATGACCATGATCATTTTTGGAGAAATCATGAGATTATAATGGGTGTGTATTGCACGGAATGTTCGTGCTAGAGTGCGTGATGTCATCAGCTAGAGTGGGGGGAGAGCCCAGAAAAACTCCTGATTCTTTTTCTTTCCACACTCCTCTTGGACACAATTTACACTGTACACAAATATTTTTTTCACAGTTTTGTAGACAAACTTGTTGTGTCTCCCACAATGTGTTCAAAATATCAGAGAGACTTACAGAATTTGAATTAGCAGCCTCTGAGTGCGGCCATGTCTGTCTCTTTGCCTCATTGACTCCAATACAAAAACTTTCTGAGAGGAGCAGAACGGACCAATGTTTTAAAACTGCCCGTGTCGCCAAAATATTTACTGTAGAAACACCAAATCGTACCAACATTTTCAGGAAGGCCTTAGGGCACCGTTGATCCGTGTTTTGTTCTGATAGGAGCTACCGTTTTGTCAGAATAAGCCTAATTGCCAGACCAGTGCAGAGGCAGAAAATCTGTCTTTTTCTCTAAGTCTGGGAGCCCCTATCGTCATGGGCAACCAGCTCAAGTTGTCATGGTAACCTCTGATCCTCAGGGCAGGGTCGTTAACTCCATAAACAATCCACCTGGAGCTCGTTAAGATGTTTGTAAACACAGACACACAGCTAAATCAGACTGATACAGGATGCAGCTCAGTCACACACACAGACTCTAGAACCAGCTTCATGTCATTACAGTTACACACACACACACACACATTAAAAACACACAGGTAACATACAAATGCGCGCGTCAGCGCGCACTCCTCTCCCACACCCTAACACACACAGGTAACTTCCTGTGATTACAGTTAAAGACACACAAACACATCATCTCTCACAGTCTAACACAGGTAACTTCCTGTGATTACAGTTAAAGACACACAAACACATCAAATGCGCGCGTAAGCGCGCACTTTAACTTCATGTGATTACAGCTCCTCCATATCAGTGCTTATAGAAAGATGATCATGTGTCTGATCAGCTCTGTCTTGACCTTAAGATCGTGGGTTTGATTCCCATGTTGACAGAGATGGTTAGAACGGCAGTAGCCCCGGTGCCCTTTCAAAATTTCCCGAAAGGAAATTTTCTAGTTAGGGCACCGGCCATCACTTTCGACCCAACAGCTATGAAATAGCTGTAGGGACAGTGCCCCCGAAGCCGGGCACTATTGTTATTCTGTGGATTTTTTCCTAGTTTTTATTTTTCCTCTTCCGGACGATTTTCGGTTCGCTACTAGTCCTGCAACTCGAAGAGTTGCAGAACATATTATATATCAAAACGTGCATCCTGATCGGGATTGGTGTGCTATTACTTTTCTCAATAGTGTATGAATTTTTTGCGACGTAAGTCGCAAAAACCAACAAAATTTTGCATTGAAGTCTATGGGACGAGCGAAAAAAAGAAGAGCAAAAAAGACCAAACATCGGAGTTTAACAAATGTCTACTGCTCAGGCATACTTTCACCTAGAGACTCCATTTAAACTTTAAATAGTAGACACAAGTCTTGTGTCTTGGTGTATTACTCCACGTTTTGATAGGTTGAATAGTTTTCGATCAATCGCTGATCAATGACCATGATCATTTTTGGAGAAATTATGAGATTATAATGGGTGTGTATTGCACGGAATGTTCGTGCTAGAGTGCGTGATGTCATCAGCTAGAGTGGGAGAGAGCCCAGAAAAAATCCTGATTCTTTCTCTTTCCACACTCCTCCTGGACACAATTTACACTGTACACACATAATTTTTTCACAGTTTTGTAGACAAACTTGTTCTGTCTCCCACAATGTGTTCAAAATATCAGAGAGACTTACAGAATTTGAATTAGCAGCCTCTGAGTGCGGCCATGTCTGTCTCTTTTCCTCATTGACTCCAATACAAAAATTTTCTGAGAGGAGCAGAACGGACCGATGTTTTAAAACTGCCCGTGTCGCCAAAATATTTACAGTAGAAACACCAAATCGTACCAAAATTTTCAGGAAGTCCTTAGGGCACCGTTGATCCGTGTTTTGTTCTGATAGGAGCTACCGTTTTGTCAGAATAAGCCTAAATGCGAGACCAGTGCAGAGGCAGAAAATCGGTCTTTTTCTTGACGTTTCTGTCTGCCTCAGCCTGGGGGCCCCTATCGTCATGGGCAACCAGCTCAAGTTGTCATGGTAACCTCTGATCCTCAGGCCAGGGTCGTTAACTCCATAAACAATCCACCTGGAGCTCGTTAAGATGTTTGTAAACACAGACACACAGCTAAATCAGACTGATACAGGATTCAGCTCAGTCACACACACAGACTCTAGAACCAGCTTCATGTCATTACAGTTATAGACACACACACACATTAAAAACACACAGGTAACATACAAATGCGCGCGTCAGCGCGCATTCCTCTCCCACACTCTAACACACACAGGTAACTTCCTGTGATTACAGTTAAAGACACACAAACACATCAAATGCGCGCGTGACTCTAACACAGGTAACTTCATGTGATTACAGCTCCTCCATATCAGTGCTTATAGAAAGATGATCATGTGTCTGATCAGCTCTGTCTTGACCTTAAGATCGTGGGTTTGATTCCCATGTTGACAGAGATGGTAGGAACGGCAGTAGCTCCGGTGCCCTTTCAAAATTTCCCAAGAGGAAATTTTCTAGTTATTATTATTTTTCCACTTCCGGCCAAATTTCGATTCGCTACACGTTTTGATATATAATGTGTCCTGCAACTCTTCGAGTTGCAGGACACATTATATATCAAAACGTGTGTCCTGATCGGGATCGGTGTGCTATTACTTTTCTAAGCAGTTCACGAATTTTTCGCGACGTAAGTCGCGAAAAACTGCGCAAAATTTTGCATTGAAGTCTATGGGACGAGCGAAAAAAAAGAGAGCAAAAAAGACCAAACATTGGAGTTTAACAAACGTCTACTGCTCAGGCATACTTTCCCCTAGAGACTCCGTTTAAACTTTAAATAGTAGACACAAGTCTTGTGTATTGGCGTATTACTCCACGTTTTGATAGGTTGAATAGTTTTTGATCAATCGCTGATCAATGACCATGATCATTTTTGGAGAAATTATGAGATTATAATGGGTGTGTATTGCACGGAATGTTGGCGCTAGAGTGCGTGATGTCATCAGCTAGAGTGGGGAGAGGCCAGAAAAACTCCTGATTCTTTCTCTTTCCACACTCCTCTTGGACACAATTTACACTGTAGACACATAATTTTTTCACAGTTTTGTAGACAAACTTGTTGTCTCTCCCACAATGTATTCAAAATATCAGAGAGACTTACAGAATTTGAATTAGCAGCCTCTGAGTGCGGCCATGTCTGTCTCTCCTCCTCATTGACTCCAATACAAAAATTTTCTGAGAGGAGCAGAACGGACCAATATTTTAAAACTGCCCGTATCGCCAAAATATTTACTGTAGAAACACCAAATCGTACCAAAATTTTCAGGAAGGCCTTAGGGCACCGTTGATCCGTGTCTTATTCTGATAGGAGCTACTGTTTTGTCAGAATAAGCCTAAATGCGAGACCAGTGCAGAGGCAGAAAATCAGTCTTTTTCTCGACGTTTCTGTCTGCCTCAGCCTGAGGGGCCCCTATCGTCATTGGCAACCAGCTCAAGTTGTCATGGTAACCTCTGATCCTCAGGCCAGGGTCGTTAACTCCATAAACAATTCACCTGGAGCTCGTTAAGATGTTTGTAAACACAGACACACAGCTAAATCAGACTGATACAGGATGCAGCTCAGTCACACACACAGACTCTAGAACCAGCTTCATGTCATTACAGTTATAGACACACACACACATTAAAAACACACAGGTAACACTCTAACACACACAGGTAACTTCCTGTGATTACAGTTAAAGACACACAAACACATCAAATGCGCGCGTAAGCGCGCACTCATCTCTCTCACTCTAACACAGGTAACTTCATGTGATTACAGCTCCTCCATATCAGTGCTTATAGAAAGATGATCATGTGTCTGATCAGCTCTGTCTTGACCTTAAGATCGTGGGTTTGATTCCCATGTTGACAGAGATGGTTAGAACGGCAGTAGCTGCCGGTGCCCTTTCAAAATTTCCCGAGAGGAAATTTTCTAGTTTTAACATATTGTTTAACCCCCGGTTGTATACAAACACACAATTGTGCACTTGTCTCTTTGTATTAAGGATCATAAACAAACCAAGGACAATGTTGCCATCTCCTGGCACTATGATGCAACAGCTGAAATAGAAATATTGCTACTAATGATGGAAATGTTGCCGCTACTGCTGCAGCTGCTGCAGCTGCTGCAGCTGCTGCTGCTGATGATGATGATGATGATGATGAAGATTAAGAAACAAATTATAATGCCCCCATGCTGATTAAATGAGTCAAATGTAAATATGAAAATAAATGATAATAAATAAATGCAAGACACAAGATAAAATAGGGAACAACAATAGAACAAAAGCTGATGCCTGAATAAATGAACATCAAAATTTAAAATAAATAAATAAATAATAGCCTAACTAGGCACTGGCAGAAAGTACATTATGGATTCACACCAACAGATAAGGGGTACACATATTTATTGTATAGCTTAGAAATTGGACTAAATTCTAGTTATAATCGCAATTACTTCTAAAGCTTAACCGGAGGCAAAAAAGAAAGAAATAGAGAAAAAGAAATATGATGTGATCTGATCGGTTAAAACCGTTAGAGACACTTGTTGTTCTATTTTCAGCCACCTGGTGCTGAAAAGTTAAATGTCCACAACGCAATGTACAGTACTGTATGTATCAGGGCAGTACCACCAAAGGTACACATTTGTGGATGGTTATATATGAGTTGGTCTAAGGCTATTTTTTTACTTTTGTGCCCACTGAGGTGTCAGTCTTGAATACGATGAGAGAAAACCTTGATGATGCGTTATACTTATGAAAAAGGGTATTTTCAAAAATGTCCACATATAACTATAATGTTTAAGCTACCGTAACTTGGGTATTCAAACCATTTAACATGGTTTACAGTGTTAATCACTCTATGATTTTTTAGATTTTTAGAACCTTTTCCTGAATGAAATGCCAAAATAAAGGTCAACCTGCAGCAGACATAAGCCTCTGTGCACGGCCTCACAACTGAATTAGAAACATTCAAAAATCTGACATTGCATCAGAAATCAATGGATGACATTATATGACCTTCAGAATTACAGACAGTCATAATCTTGTGCGAAGTACCACTAGAGATACCCATCATTTGTTTGTCAAAACCAAGCAGAACCATGAGGACCTGGGTAAGGTCATCTTTTGTAATGGTTCTTTATACTCTTCCTCATACCATACAGTATGTGACATTTATGTAGCAGAGGACTGTTCATGACCTGGGGTGATTTACAGTACAAAGGCTATAACCAGACAGATTTATCTCTGTGAGGGATGCATGTTTCCCCAACTTCACTGACAATTATGTATGGCATACAGCCATATAAAATTACATTCCACACCCAGACTTTATTAAGTTATGCTATCAGACATTCCTATTACAGCTCAGTGTTTGTACACAGAGTAATTTGAATCTTTGGGCCAGAAATGTAAGAAGTCTAGTGAGAGGGGTGGTGGGAAAATTGGCCAAGGTGAATTAAAGCTTTAGTAAAGAATTAGATTGATTATTTATCTATGTGTTTATTTATCCTGTTAAAATGCACTGATGCTCTTCACAATCGAGGTTCCTAACCGAAAAATAAATTTGAAGTTGAAGTTGAATGAACTGTAAGGTGGATGATGATGATGATGATGATGATGATGATGATGATGATGATGATGATGATGATGATGATATTGATGGTGATGTATTTCATTAATTGGGGCTTTTGCGTCAACAGCGACGGTTATGATACACATAATAAAGGTTACACTTAGTTACGTCTAATTAGCTCGCATTTAAAATGAATGAATGTGGCTTTTTTTCAAATAAGTACCTTGTGATTACATTGAGAATTATACACTTGTAAACACAACATCTAAATGATAAACCCAAATAGCAGTTTTTGTTGCAGTCTGTGTGTTAACGGGCTTTGACATGCCATATTTGTCACATTTAACCTGAAGATAATGTTTTATTCCCTCCAATACCAAACTAATTAGTGTGGCTGGTATTGGATGATGATTCTACTGCAGGCCTGATAATTAATGTCAGTGGCTTGTTTTGAAAGAGGCGAGATCACCTTCCATTAAAACTCAAAATTAATTAATTTTCAATACAACACCTGCTGAGCTCCTGTTTCATTGCCTCAGGCAAGGATGTCATCAGTCTTGTTGGAAACACTTTCTTGTCTTTGCTTGCCCAGCTGGCCCCCTTGTTCCCCATTCAGCCCCCTGGGTATAAGGTAAATTGGCAGGTTTAGGATGATGCCATGGCTCGGCCTCCCTTCAATGATATACACAATAACAAGTTTTAAGTGCTTCCCAAGTGTGTGTTACACATCAGTGCATGTCCTTATTCATAACTGATTAAAATCAAAACACTTATACTGCTGATAGGTTATTTCCCTTGTGTAGAAGTTCACAAACAAGTCATCTCCCCAAGCACAGTACACACAAAGGCAGAGATCCCATTACATCTTCCAAACATTTAATCAGACATTTTGTTGTTTTTGTTTTGTGTTGTTTTATATCCTACAGCAAATGCTTTAAATTGAAAATAACATTGTCATATGTGGTTTACATTGATTAATTTTTACATTTGTACAGTAGTTGTGTTCTTTATAAGAAAAATATGCTTTTCTGAGAGAAAGTATTTAAAAATTGGGTTTTACAATGGAAAGTCCTCTTATTTATATTAGAACTCATTTCCCCCCACTGAAATCGATAAGTCACTCAGCTGTATGTGAAATGATAATGGACACTCATATTTAAAACAAAAACAATGTTCTTGTGAAGCTTTTAACTGTGGCCCATTTTGTTCTGACACTTGAAAACTCTTCAAGTATAGATGTGTGCTTTGAGCAATGCTCTAATTTTTAACCATAACGTTATTTTGTGTCATGCTCAGACTTTTAAAACATCAACATAAAAAATTTTAACAGCACAAAATAATACAATGCTGAAACAAAAATGGAGGGGAACTAACTTCCACTGCACCAAAACCATGAGTGACAATGAAACAAATGCACAACTTTTCAGTGATGGGAAAACCTTGATCACACATAACCCTAAATCTGTGTCACGTCTTTGCTTGGGGTATTTGTTAGGGCTGGGTTGTGCAATCTAAGCAGCAGAGGATAATTTAAAGAAATTAAAGGGTCTATGATTTTTTCAGTCAGATCTCGCATTCAATGATCTGTTTTTAACCTTCTGCACTTTCAAAGCCATTTTCAATTTCCATGGACCATGGACTCCCTGTCAGAATAATAGCTACTTGCAATATGTCTGTTTGCCTCATTTGATTTGGCACCAGAGGTAGAGACAGGAAACACAGGGAGAGTGGGATATGACATACTGTTGTGTTACAGTTATATGGTATGTGTAAGACATTTTGCAGGAGAAAATATGGTCCTTTTAAAAATTGCTCTGGACCTGTCACATTCATTCTGACCATTCAGAAGAGATGCCATGTCAGAATGGTCAGCAGCTGCCACTTTCCACCAGTGATGTTGTACTAATGAGCAAACATTAACAAACAACAAAAGAAAAAGATAATTTAAAAAAAAGAGCAAACGTGGGGTAGACTCCTCTACCTTTAATTTTTTGGAATACACTGGCATGAACTCTAGTCTGCAAACACTAATCTACAAGAGAACTGTGAGAGAGATACACAAACATTAACTTATACCCAAAAGAAAATTCTGAATCATAAAATCACAAATAATAATGATGTATATTTCCTTATTGCAGGCTCTTGTTGCTCACTTTCAATTAGTTCACAGCTTGAATGGAGCAACAGGATAAACTAATCCTTTAACCATTTTGCCCCAGCTCCCATGACCAATCTGAGAAGAAACCCCCAAGGGCTGATAGGGAGGCTCTGTCCTTTAGCCGCCTGCAGCAAAGGTTGCAGGAGATGATGACTGATCACAAGTATATTATTAGGGCACCGGGCAATCGCACCGGGCACTGGTCCCAACAGCTACATGTATGAAATAGCTGCAGGGACCAGTGCCCGGGCAGGTGTGGATTTTTTCTTAGTTATTATTTTTCCACTTCCGGCCAAATTCCGATTTGCTACTAGTCCTGCAGGACTCGAACTCGAGGAGTTGGAGGACACATTATATATCATTATATATCAAAACGTGCGTCCTGATCGGGATCGGCATGCTATTATTTTTCTCAATAGTTTACGAATGCGCAAAATTTTGCATTGAAGTCAATGGGACGAGCGAAAAAAAGAGGAAATGACACCAAACATTGGAGTTTAACAAACGTCTACTGCCCAGGCATACTTTCACCTAGAGACTCCATTTAAACTTTAAACAGTAGACACAAGTCTTCAGGTTCAGGTTCAGGTTCAGGGTTTATTTGTCACATACATAAAATGCAGTGAAATGTTATCAGTCTGCTCCGTACAAGGGCATACATACAAACAAGATTGACACATATCACCAATTTAAAAACATTTAAAAAAACATTTACAACAGTCTTGTGTATTGGTGTATTACTCCACGTTTTGATAGGTTGTATAGTTTTTGATCAATCTCTGATCAATGACCATGATCATTTTTGGAGAAATTATGAGATTATAATGGGTGTGTATGGCACGGAATGTTTGTGCCAGAGTGAGTGACCTCATCGCTTAAGGCCCCAACATACTCGGGCGTACTGAGCGCGTACTGTGAGCAGCGCACTGTCCGCGGACATTTGAGCTTTCATAGTCGGGCGTACGGCGTCACAATAAAAACAGGTCGATATGAAGATTTCCCGCTGAGCAGTCCATTGTATGACACCGAGTACGCGTACGCGGAGTACGCGCGGTCGTAAATATTGAGCTTTGCGCGGACGGGTCTGGCGGACGTCCGCTTTGGGTACGCATTGAGTATGCCTCCAGTACGCCTCCAGTACGCGCGGACGTACGCGGACACATGTACGCCCGAGTATGTGGGGGCCTTTAGAGTGGGAGAGAGGCCAGAAAAACTCCAGATTTTTTCTCTTTCCACACTCGGCCTGGCCACAATTTACACTCTACACACATCATTTTTTCAGAAAATTGTAGTGTCTCACCATGTGCTCAAATTATCAGAGAGACTTACAGAATTTAAATTAGCAGCCACCGAGTGCGGCCATGTCTGTCTCTTCTCCTCATTGACTGCAATACAAAAATTTTCTGAGAGGAGCAGAACGGGCCGATGTTTTAAAACTGCCCGCGTCTTTATAAATATTTACTGTAGAAACACCAAATCGTACCAAATTTTTCAGGAAGTCCTTAGAGCACCGTTGATCTGTGTTTTGTGTTTTGACTTTAGATTTTTCAGCAACTTTTCAATTTTTATTATTATTATTTTTTACTGTCTGGATCTGGATTTACATCTGGACCCCTCAATTCACACTCTAGGATGTTGGTGCCAACCTGTGAAAGGTGAAAAGACTTCCAGAGTAGGGGGCTGACCCCACAGCAAACAAAATATGAAAACACATCCAAGAGGTGGGCTTTCCTTAAGATATAAATGTTCAGATTTCCTTATGTTCAGGGTATTTCTCCATTTTGAATTAAAACTTTGTTGGCCGCCACAAATTCTCTATTTCATTCCACAACAGTATGAAGACTTTCTATAGAAACTGTATTTTAACAATAAAATCATGTTTATTTATTAGTATCTGTAAACTTCCAGTGTCCAGAAAGAATGTCTAGTCTATGTCTGTGTTTTTTTTATTTTTTTTAATATTAAAACTCCAAAAGTGGTCTACAGTCCACGGCAATCCATTTCACCAGTGAGTTTGTTTGGCTGTTTTCTCACATGCTGCTGAGGATCAAGGCTGCGCACCAGATGAGGAAATGATACATTGTTTCATTTTTCAGCTCAGACAGATACTGTAGTTCAAACATGTTTGTTTTCACTCTGGTCCAAACATCGCACCACTGGCCGAGTCTCATATTTCTATAATGACTGACCAGAGAAAGACGTGTGGTACATCATGTTTGTGGTACATAACTCCCGATTGTAAACATGAAGCACAAATAGAGAGAAACTTGTGATGTACGCCAGGCAGTCTGATCAGGCCAAGGTGCAGCCTGCATTCACACAACAAACGGACCAGAGTTCGACGGTAGCCACGCTGAGACCAAGGGGGTAGTTGTCGGTCTGAGAAGTGAAGCTTACTTCCGTGTTCAAAAAACTGCAATCCCCGCCGCTTCCTCTGGGGGCTGGTACCAGAAGGGAGCAACTCTCCATAGAACCCCATGTTAAAATAGCTGACTTAAAGCAGATATCAGTGGAATGTTTTTGTTAATATAAGTCCTAAATAGTCCTATTTTCCGTCAGCAATCACTTACATGGAGTGTTTCAGCCGTAACACGAGTCTCTCCTTCACTCTGCTCTGCTGTAACCGGAGGAGAAAATTTTTCTTGTGGGATAAAAGTGTTATCCAATGAGGAGAGAGAACGGCATGAAGGGCTGTGTGTGCAGCCAAGGGGTGCGCGTGAATGTGGTGACAGAGCACGAGGACCAATAGATGCCTGACGAGGGTGGGGGCTGCTAACTTATGGTGCGTTCAATGAAACTCGTACTTTGTGTTTTTCCTTCCTGTGAAGTCATACCAGTTCGATCTGGTATGAGTTCACGGGTCGGAAGTTACGAGTGGCCGTTATAGTGAACTTTCACAGGCAACAGGACGGTGAAAACACAAGCTACGGGTTGCCTGGAACGTTACAAAGTCGTAGTTGTGACTTGAAGCTGTAACTTACGGTTTCAAAAGCCTGCCTTGAACGCAGCATTCGCCGAAACGGCCGTGCCGCTGATATCTGCTTTAACAGCTTAAAAAAACATGTGGTGAATTTTTACCGTTTTACTATTATTAGGTTTAACATTCTGGCCAATTAGGGCGTGGAAACGTTGAGTGACAGGTCTGGAGACCACTGCTACGAGGCGAGTGGGCGGGTTCGGCCGCAGCTCTCCAAATATGGCAAGTCAAATCCAACATGGCGCAATTCAAACTCCCGTGAACGGTCACTGTCCCTCATTGTCACATGCCTTACTCATTAGGTATGTGGATTCCAAGTTGATTCCAATGCAATTCCCTTCGCAGCGATATGTGACACTCAGAGTAAAGTGATCCAGCCGACCGGCACTGAAAGATGCAGTGAGCGTCAGTCCCATTGGATAACTTTTTTTTCCCCTTAAAGCTTTATTGAACCTGATGCTGCTGTGTCTGACGGCAACGATGTAATTTCAGTTATCATTTATTTATTTATAGTGATCATGGTGTTCATGCAGAATAGTCAATCAATCAATAAATAAGTGGGTTAGATTCTCTGAATCTTTATGGCGACTTTTTATATTTCATTCAGGAACACTCTCGTCATGATTAAAACCATTTATAGCCACAAATGGAATACAGTTTGGCTTGGCGCTGAAGCTCCACTCTGGGAGCTCCCTGGATGGACAAGCGCATGCTATGTCGCTCCAGGGAGACAATTTAAACCCCCCAGAGTGGAAGAAAGCACTGAGACACTGAAAAGGTGGAGGCTGGGGTGGAGGAGGCAAGCTTTTCCAGCGCAGCAATGCGCAGCGATCAGAGCCGTGTCGAGGGGGAAATCAGTGTGACAGCCTACATTTAAATAGACCGCCTATGGTAGGAGCATGAATGTGATTGGACAGAGACTAATGGGCTGGCTGTCAGCTGACTACAGCTGGAGCTGGCGACTTCCGTGCCCTGAATGAATTTACGCAGGCTTCATTTCATTCAGGAACACTCTCGTCATGATTAAAACCATTTATAGCCACAAATGGAATACAGTTTGGCTTGGCGCTGAAGCTCCACTCTGGGAGCTCCCTGGATGGACAAGCGCATGCTATGTCGCTCCAGGGAGACAATTTAAACCCCCCAAAAACAATGGAGCCCAACGCCAGCCTATAAGCCCGTGCGGAGCATCAGCCACTGCTATGTGTAGCGGCAGCTTGCCACAGACCTCAGAAATTATGTTTTAAACGGGTGCAGCATGCAACCCAGAGGAGGTCATACTATACCTTATGTGCCTACATATGTGTCACAGAGGCTCTCTGCAGACCTTAAATTATATGTTTTCATTGGGCGCAAGCATGCATCCCGCGAAAGGTCATCCTACCTGAGTGTGCCTAAATATGTGTTGCAGAGGCTCTCTGCAGACCTTGAATTATGTTTTAATTGGGCGCAAGCATGCATCCTGCAAAAAGGTCATTCTATCTGGATGTGCCTATATATGTGTGGCAGCCGCTGGCTGCTGACCTCTGACCCTCTCACCTCTGAATTGCTAAATGAGAGCAGCATGCTACTCAGAAGAGGTCATACTACCTTAGTGAGCCTGTGAGATGCAGCGCCTGCTGCAGAAGCAGACCTCTGAATGCGCAACAAACAAGGTCATGACTTTACCCAGCCATCTCCTCAGAACAGCGTTATTTTATAAGCAGCATGTTAGAGTTTGCAGACTCTAATAAATTTGCTCATTGCTCATAAGAAAATAGACAAAGAACCCCCCAAACCCACGAGCGAAAGCTGCAACTGTGATAATTCAATGCCAAATATGATTCTGCATTATTGCTATGGAGGTTGAAACCCAGCGCGAATAAGAATAAAGCAAACCGTTCCTTGTGTGATGCTCCGACCGCGTGGCAGCATGGCTGGCAACAGAACCTCCACAGCCCGGAACCGGACCGGCCGCCGTCAATCAATGGAACAGCTGAGACGCCGCCGCACCTGCCAGGTGTGCCCCGCTGGAGAGAAGCAGCCCCCCCGTCGTCGCAGATGGCGTCCTCCGTTCGAGAGCTTCGCAGCGGCCCCATGACACGTCAGCCGCCGCCGGTCCGCATCGACACAAGCAGCAGCAGGGCGAGCACGAACACGAGCAGTAATCCTTCCCTCACGCAGTCCCCGTCTCGCAAAACCGGCGGCGGAAGCAGCAGCAAGAGCCGTGTACACTAACCATGACACTTAAAGCTATAGTGCGTAACTTCAACGTGTCTAAAGTGTCCGAGCTTTTCCAGCGCAGCAATGCGCAGCGATCAGAGCCGTGTCGAGGGGGAAATCAGTGTGACAGCCTACATTTAAATAGACCGCCTATGGTAGGAGCATGAATGTGATTGGACAGAGACTAATGGGCTGGCTGTCAGCTGACTACAGCTGGAGCTGGCGACTTCCGTGCCCTGAATGAATTTACGCAGGCTTCATATATTGGGATATATTGAAATGTTAGAATTACAACAGTTACAGGAATCAGGCATCTTTATATTATGCGGCTCATTGATGCTTATTCAAACAAAACGTAGTAAAAACTTGTAGACTTGTGTATATTAAATTATGATAATTCATTTATCAATCATAGATAGGATATGACATCAATATCTCCAGCGCCAGAGCTGGATACAATAGCGCCACTCCGAGTGTCTACAACACAATGACAACACCTTAAAGTGTGTCAGGCCTGCTGAGTGTGATCACAAGGAGTGGAAATTAAGCCATGTTGATTTAATTCAACAAAATGTGAATAAACAGTGAGGAATCAGAACAGTTAGAAAGCTCCTTTTGAACAAAACCCAAATTATTCAAGTTAACTCAAACAAATAATATATTTTTTATTCCAGAAAATAACCTTTCCCTCCCCCCACACTGAAAAAACTCAAAATCTTTCCAAGAATTATTTTGTCTTATTTCTTGTCAAAATGTCTCATTTCTAGTCAAAACTAAACTCTTTCCACTTAAAATTCACCTGAGAGATAAAACAAGAGAGATAAAAAAAAAAGTGAGTTCAAAAGAACCAAACTGCCTGCTCTGTTTAACAAGTACTTAGGAATAAGGTACAGCGAATGGTAGATGAGGCAAAAAAGGGTTACTTTAGGTCCAAAATTGAGGAGTATAAAAATGATTCAAAGAAATTGTGGGAAACCCTCAGGCCTCTGGGGATAAAAGAGAACTCTAAGCAAAAACAAGGTAAAATTGGTCTTGACATTAATGGGGTCATATCACATGATTAAAAAAAATGGTGGCAAATACTTTTAATAATTTCTTCACAACAATAGCAAGTAATTTGGTGAAGAAGCTTCCTTCTACAGTACCTCTGGTATTTTTAGTGACCCACATAAGGTGCAAAAGTTTTATGAGGAAAAGGGAGTACAACCTGACACTTTTTATTTTAAACAAGTGACAGAGGAGCTGGTTTTAAAAAAAACCTCAAAGGACTAAATCCTTCAAAGGCCACTGGTATTGACAGCATCCCTGCTAAATTTCTTAAGGATGCTGCTGAAATTATCACTCCTGTCTTGACCTACCTGATAAATTTATCTATTACTAGTAATCATTTCCCCCTAAAACGTAAGGTGGCAAGAGTGATCCCCTTATATAAGTGCAAATCTGACCCTGGCAATTTCCGCCCCACATCTATCCTGTGTACAATTTCAAAAATAGTTGAAAGGATAATTTATGAGCAAATAGACAGTTATCTTGCAGAGCAGAATATCTTATTTGATTTCGAATCAGGCTTTAGAAAAGCCCATTCCACTGACACTTGTCTGCTGTATCTCACAGACTTCATTAGGAAAGAGGTGGATAGGGGAAATGTTTGTGGCATGATGTTAATAGACCTTCAAAAGGCGTTTGACACAGTTCAGTATGACATTGTTTTGAACAAACTGAAAGCCCTTGGCTTTGCCGATTCATCTCTCCAGTGGGTGAGGTCATAATTGGTATGTAGAGAACAGGTAGTGGATGTGGAAGGGACTTTATCCTCACCTCTTAGATTAACATGAGTCACCTACATGTACCTAGGCTGTATTTTAGGTAATAAGTTATCAGGGGAGTTCATGGTTAGAAGAATTATTGCAAAGGTGAGCCAAAGGACTAAGTTCCTGGCAAGAATTTCTAGCCTTTTGGATAGCAACACCTTAAAAACCTGATCCTATTGTACAATGTCACTTTGACTACGCCTGTACATCTTGGTACACTGGCACCTCCAAAGGTCTCAAAGTAAAACTACAGACATGTCAAAACAAACTGATTAGAGTAGTACACAAACTCCATCCCAGAACACACCTCCAGTCTGACCACTTCTCTAGCCTCAGGTGGCTCAGAGTGGAGGAGAGAGTTTCTCAACTCAAACTGTGTTTAATTTATAAAATAAAAAATAACCTGGTACCAAAGTATTTACCAAAGTCAGCGACACACACAATTACTCCACCAGGGGGAGCTCCACTGACTATAGGCTCTGTCGATTCGAGAGCTGTATGGGAAAATATTCTTTTCTTTACTCAGCAGCTGTCTTGTGGAATGGCCTTCCTCTAAACCTTAAAACTGTTAGCTCCTCCTACTGTCTCTTTAAGGCTTCAATAAAAAAAAATGGTTAGCCAACAGATAAACTAAATCTAAAGAAGCATGAAGCATCAGATTATTGTTTGTTTGTGTGTCTATTTTATGTTTTATTGTCTCTATTTGGGACCCCGTCTATTGTTTTTATCTATTGTACTTTTGGTCTCCCTAAAGTTTGTAGTCTTGTGCCTTAGTGTCTCCTTCTCATGTTTTTAATCTATGTGTTGTGTGCTTGTCTTTCTTGTAAATTTATGTTGTAACATCTACAGGACCACAATGGAAATAAGCCCTTTGGCTTTATTGTGTTTTTAATCCTTTTGAACATTGGTTGGTTCAATAAAGTTGTCAAAATAAGACTCATCACCTAAAAATTAACTTGTTTTCAGATAATTTTCACTTGTTTCAAACAAATTTTCACTTGAAATAAGTAGAAAAATCTGCCAATGGAGCATGTTTTTCTTTCTTATTACAAGCACAAAAAACTTGCTCCATTGGCAGATTTTTACTTATTTCACGTGAAAATTTGTTTGAAACAAGTGGAAATTATCTGAAAACAAGTTAATTTTTAGGTGATGAGACTTATTTTAAGTGGAAAGAGATTAGTTTTGACTCGAAATTATACATTTTGACAAGTAATAAGACAAATATTTTTGGAAAGATTTTGAGTTTTTGCAGGGCACATTCCCCCCTCCTCCCTCCTAGGAAGCATGAGCTTATAATATAGTGTTCATAGCATGAGGAGGGGTATTGTTTGTGCAAAATGTCCTGACTCTCTGACCTTTGGACGGTTCAAAAGGAACGTTTTCCGCAGATTTGATTTCAAATTTACAAGTCTTTTTGTCAACTGCTCACAGACGCTAAGAGCTAAGAGGCTGAATTGTAAATAAGTTCACCAGGGGGCTTACCCATCCACTGTAGTAATTTTTATGCATGGGTAGAGCAGGTGGAAAAGGTTAAGTTATTAGGGGTCTTAATAGATAGTCAATTGTCATGGTCAGAACACGTGGACACAATTATAAAGAAAATGGGTAAAGGCATTTCCATGGTGAGAAAATGTCTTCCTTATGTTACAGAACACATCTTGGCTCAGGTCGTTAAGTCTCTAATTTTAAGTCACCTAGACTATTGCTCACCTGTTTGGTCTTCGGCTTCAAAAGGTTTACGCTACAAATGGTCCAGAATAGAGCTGCTAGACTTGTTTTACACTGCCCAATAAGAACAAATATAGAAAGTATGCATTGTAAGCTATCATGGTTAAAAGCAGAAAAAAGGCTTGCCTTGAGTACGGTAACCTTCTTTAGCAATTCTGTTTATTCCACAAAACCTGAGTTTATACATGATCAAATTACCGATGTAGTCAAATTCATAGTCATTACACTAGATCAGCAGATGATGGGCAGTTGACATTACCATGCCCATGATCCAACGCTCTGAAAAGGACAGTAATCTTTCGTGCCATAAAGCTTTGGAATGACTGCCCCCTCCATATATGACAATCTAACAGCAAGTCCTCTTTCAAATACCTTTTAAGAAAGCACTATTTAACAGCTGAGCAATAATCTAGTCTGTCAAGTATGATATCTTATACATGTTTCATCCCGTCTGTTTTACTCCTGTTAAATGATTGAATGATTTTTTGATAACTACCAACTTGCTTAAATGCAAACAAGTGTAAGGTGTAAAATGTAGGATGTCACAGCACTAATGTGCTGTTGTAAATATGTGTGAAATATGTATGATGTATTATTTAACTGTGAATATGAGATATGTTTTTTTAATTCTTTAATTTAATTTCAATGTAATGCACTTTGGACCCCAGGAAGACTAGCTTGTGCCACCGGCACAAGCTAATGGGGATCCTTTTAAATAAATAAATACATGCACAGCTCCACTACTTCCTGAACTTTAGCCAGCACTCTATTTCCTGTTTTACATTGGACAAACTGATCAATCAGGTGTGTCTGACAAATCGGGAGCCAGCGAGCCAGCGAGAGAAAGAGAGGAGACACCAGAGGCGTGTACCAGCAAAACTGAAAACAGGCCAGTTAGAAATTAAATGAGGAAAATCACAGAATACAGGGATATGCAGGATCGGATGGTGACTCTGGTAGAGATGAGGAAACTGTCACCGTCAGCTGCAAGTCTGCCAGCTGAACACTTGTAAGCAGGTGTGCTCCATGCAGATATTTCTATCACGTTTCATTCATTAACTCTCAAATTAATTATCTCATTATTTTGGGGAAAATGGAGGAAAAAAATCTTGTTATCACAGGAAAACAGAGGAAATAAAATGTATGTGTGACCCTTTAGGGATTCTGTACTAACAGGACTGTCTGTCTGGTTTCTTTTTTCTGTCCATCATCCTGTCTGTCTTTTTGTCTGTCTGTACATCTCAGTGCGACACAATACTCAGGGGCTTCAATTATCTTGCATCGCATATCCCTGTGAGGACAACTGTGATACAATTGCAATCTCATTGTTGTTCACTTCTAATCAGCTTGCTTCCAGAAACGAGGTTGACCCCATTCCCCTGACAGCATGGGAGTCTAAGATCCTGTTAAAGGCTTACTTCCAAGAGAAGGAAACTATCATAATTCAGAGCTTTTTCTAAGTGCACTTCTGTCCTTCCTCTCCTGGGTGTCACCATAGGGACATACTGTATTAAGTGAATAATGAAACCAATACGACCCAGGGCAGCACAACATGCAGCATGTAATATTCTCCTCACTCCACACTCTGTAGTGCTCTGTTTTGTGGCCTGCAGGGCTTATCCTGTTAATGACATGCACAACGCCCTAATGACTCATTAGTCTCTCCATATTAAACCTATTCAATCCTCCAGAAGGATGTTTTATATGAGATGAAGAGCAAACACATCAGAGCATATAAGAAAAAAATCCTGGATTTTGGTTAACTTTGACATACAGAGAACTGCAAATAAGTTAAAGGGATAGTTCACCTAAAATTCAAATTTCACTCCTTATCTACTCACCCTCATGTCGACTAGGAGCTGTGAGAAATTTTTGTGAGTCCTCCGTTCCTTCTCTGAGTTACGGGGGGGTCCACGCAGCAGTATTTGTCCATATAATGGTTGTGAATGGACACCAACTTTCTTTGTCCAAAAAGACACACCAAAAAACATCCAAATACCTCCATACTGCTCATACTGCTTGTCTGTAATGTCCCTCTTGTATTGAAGGCCCGACATGAGAAATTGTTCCGCCGGTCACAGGAAGAGCAGTGAACTGAGACACTGGGAGCTTCCGCTACAAACAAGTTTAAAATATAGACTTATTTAAATGTTTTCTCATTTTCACAATTTCTCATGTCGGGGCTTCAATACAAGAGGGACATTACAGACAAGCAGTATGGAGGTATTTGGATGTTTTTGGTGTGTCTTTTTGGATGAAGAAAGTTGGTGTCCATTGACAACCATTATGGACAAATACTGGTGCATGGACCCCCCGTAATTCAAAGAAGGAATGGAGGACTCTGAAAATTCTCACAGCTCATAGTTGACATGAGGGTGAGTAGATAATGAGTGAAATTTGAATTTTGAGTGAACTATCCCTTTAACTCCATGCTTGAAACAGTACAATATATTTTACTCTTCCTGTTTATTATCGCGAAGATTATTAACAATACTTCCATCACTTTAAAAATTTCTATTGATACAACTATATTTCCTCTAAATCAGTAGTTCACCGTGTGTTTTAGTGTGTGTGTGTGTGTGTGTGCATGCACACGTGTGAGTGCACACAGTTGTTTGAAACATATTATTTTGTTAAGCAGCCCCTGGTGACATGGGGCTACTGTCTGCCTCTTCACATCACTGAAGGATGAATTGTGCCTGGTCAGGCATGACACTGTGACATGACACTGTGCTCATCCCACCACCTTGTCGTTGTTGTTGTTGTTGTTGTTACTTACTGTGAAACTAAACTCCTTTTCCATTGATCAGGGGCTTGGGTCAAATAAAGCCAATCTGACAGGAGGTTGCCTATATATAAGCTAGGAGGCATTATCTCTTATTTGACATTTGAGACTGGATAGCTTGTCTTTGCTGCATTCTCATACAATGAAGACGCTGCTGTACCCTGAAGGTTTTGAATGAGCTCAGATTATAACAGGGCTGCATTTCACAAATACATATTATTCACTTGTGTTTGCTAATGATTTTATAATCCTATAAATTCCGCAGATACTGTGCTACTGTATATCATGTTTTGTTTTTTTTTGTCACAATGTCTTATTTTCTTTGGACGAGCTCTCGCTTTTCACTGACAGCGGACAATATTTTGGAGACTGTTGGCTAACGGGCTGTTCATGTGGATCTCTGTTTTGCTTTATTTATTATCCTAACATCTGTTAACAGGCATAGACATTAATTTGCTGTGAAAACTATATGGTGACATAGCTCAAAAAAAGTATGAATCATTTTTGCACAAGGTCAGCACAGCACAGCCTTTCATCAAGAGTGAAAGAGCTTTTGTTTTTGGGTTTACTGTTGTGTGGGGTTTTCCCCTACAACTCACACCGGGACCAAGGGCAGCAATGCAAAATAATCCCAGGATCCATACCGCTGCCTGTGCTGAAGAAAAATGGGGACATTATCCTTGGGGGACTTTTTTCTCTTCATGACATGGTGGTGGAGCCCAGTCTGTCCTTTACCTCTAAGCCTCCTCCTATACAATGCACCAGGTAAGACAAGTCTGGAGAGGCAAAGTTGTGATAAAACAGCTGTAATGACAGATGTTAGTAGTAGTAGTAGTTAGTTTCATAGTTCAGTGTATCCATGTTTGTTACTTTAAACGTCATCTTCTTTCTTCCTCCAGATTTAATTTTCGAACATTCCGTTGGATGCAAACTATGATCTTTGCCATTGAGGCAATCAACAGAGATGGCAGACTCCTTCCCAATGTCACACTTGGTTATAAGATCTATGACTCATGCAGTACAGCCCATCAGGCTCTGAAGGCTGCCATGGAGTTAATGGGGACTGAGAAGACTTCAGGAGTCGAAGGAGTGACAGAGGTTAAAAGCACCTGTCCTGGGACTGTACCAGCTGTAATAGGGGATGGTGGCTCTACTCAATCTCTTGTAGTGGCCCGTTTCCTGGGAGTTTTCCATGTGCCACAGGTAAGTTAGTCATAACTATTCAAGAACTGTACACCAGCAATTTACTGTGGGTTAAAGCTACTGGGCAGGATAGAGATAGCAATGCTGCTTTACTTTCTTTTGTCACTATTTCTGAGGGTGGCCCAATGCATGATAGATTTAAATGGGTGATGTGACCTGTAACCACCCAAATGAGCTGGGAAATGTTGGATATTGGACATGGTTTCATTAAATTATTCATGTCTCCTTGCATTTAGGTTAGTTATTTCTCCAGTTGTGCCTGTCTCAGTGACAAAAAGGAGTTTCCTGCCTTTTTAAGAACCATGCCCAGTGACTTCTTCCAGGTTAGAGTTTACACATTCAGATTACTCACCCCTTTACATACGTAAGCAAAGGCAGTTGGAACCAACATACATCTCTCAGTTTCTTGTTCTCTGTCTCCATTTAGGTAGATGCACTTGTGCAACTGGTCAAGCATTTTGGCTGGACTTGGGTGGGTGTGATTGCAGGGGACGATGCCTATGGCCATGGTGGGGCAAATATATTTGCTGATGAGGTGAGTCACACACCCATAAGTAATTTAAACATTGTACAGTGCTATTTTTTTTATTTATTATATAACCTATAACAGTGTTTCTCCCCTTTTGTTTCTTAGGTTAGAAAGTTAGGTGCTTGTGTGGCCGTCCATGAGATCATCCCTAAGAACAGAGCACAGACTGCAGTTTCATCCATTGTTTCCAAGATCCGCTCATCTGGGGCCCGGGTGGTTTTAGTGTTTGCTGTGGAACAAGATGCAGCAGCATTGTTTGATGAAGCACTCAGGTATGATCCTTTCAGCTGTTCAGAATTAACCATACAACATTTATAACTTCATAAAAGCTCACTTTGGGGCATATAATGTGTTTGCCTATATTCAAAAATGGCATACATGATTCTTGAATTTAGAGATGGGCTCACCGGGATACAGTGGCTGGCCAGTGAGGCGTGGAGTACAGCTGCTGTCCTCTCCACCCCTAAAAAATACCACCACATCCTCCAGGGTTCCATGGGATTTGCTATTCGGCAAGCACATATTCCAGGGTTGCGAGACTTTCTTCTACGCTTGTATCCCACAGCTCCAGATACCGTTGACAATCCCTTCTTGATACCATTCTGGGAAGAGATGTTTCAGTGCAGCCTGGGTTTTCAGACTGAAGGTTGGGAACATAATGCTGAGGGTAAACCTCAATGCACCGGAGCAGAGGAATTGGGGAATGTGACAAATATCTATTCAGATGTGTCACAACTAAGGATTTCCTACAATGTGTATAAGGCTGTGTATGCAATAGCCCATGCACTTAAGGCTATGAGAAACTGTGTAAAAGGAAAAGGGCCATTTCCCCTACAGGCCTGTCCAGATATAGACAATATACAGCCATGGCAGGTATTGTCATATGTTTTCTTATAGTCTAGATAGTCAAAGGTTACAGTGCTTAAACAGCATAACCCATAAGCACCTTCTTCCTGTAGCTGCTTCATTACATCAAACAGGTGGAATACTTGGACGCATTTGGCGATGAAACCAAATTTGACATGAATGGCGACCCTGCAGCCATGTATGACCTGGTTAATTGGCAGCTGAGCCCAACTGAAAAAATGGAGTTTGTCACCATTGGAAAGTTTGATGAGATGACTGGAAAACAAAAGCTTCAGATCCAGGAACATAACATTGTATGGAACGGCAACCAAACCAAAGTATGGATCTCAATGGAATAAAACAGTGTTTTGCGGATTGCATGTTGTGGTGTGCAACACCATTTCTATTATTTGATTTTGCTGTGACCAATGTATGTGCCTCCTCCTCTGCTTAGGTCCCCTTGTCACTATGCAGCAGCATTTGTCCCCCAGGTACCCGGAAGGCAATCAGACCTAACTTCCCTGTCTGCTGCCATGATTGTGTGGTTTGTACAGCTGGGGAGATTAGCAATCAGACTGGTGAGGGCAGACTACATTCCCACATTGCCTTTTAAAAGTCTGACCTATTGTGCAGTTGCAGTGTTAAAGTCCCATCAGCAACTAATGCTTTCTTGTCTTTTTCTTTAGATGCCATAGAGTGTATGCACTGTCTTCCAGAGTTCTGGTCCAGTGCTAACAGGACAGCCTGTATCCCCAAAGAGGTGGAGTTCCTCTCCTATAGCGACACTATGGGTATCACCCTGGTGGCTATTTCCCTTATTGGCTCCTTTTGCACTTGCATTGTCATCTTCATATTCTCCTGTCATAGAACCACCCCCATTGTCCGTGCTAACAACTCAGAGCTGAGCTTCTTGCTGCTCTTCTCCCTGACTCTGTGTTTCCTATGCTCCCTAACCTTCATCGGGCAGCCTACCCAGTGGTCCTGCATGCTACGCCACACTGCATTTGGAATCACCTTTGTCCTGTGTATCTCCTGTATTCTGGGAAAAACAATCGTGGTACTAATGGCCTTCAAGGCTACTCTTCCAGGCAGTAATGTTATTAAATGGTTTGGACCTATGCAGCAGAAAGCAATCATTTTCTGCTGTGCACTCGTCCAGGTAATGACTTCAAACTGTTTATGCATTGTGAAAAGTTACAGGAGTATTTATGCAAATGTTTGAAAAAGAAAAATCTATTTCTATTCATTCAGGTCATCATTTGTACTGTGTGGCTGCTTGTTGCACCCCCCTCTCCTCGCAAACTGATGCCACGTGAGAGTGCAATTGTCATTCTCCTGTGTGATGAAGGCTCGCCTGTAGCATTTGCTCTGGTTCTGTGCTACATTGGCCTACTGGCCTGTATCTGCCTTATGTTGGCCTTCCTGGCAAGAAAACTCCCGGACAACTTCAACGAGGCCCGACTCATCACCTTCAGTATGCTCATTTTTTGTGCTGTGTGGGTAGCCTTTGTTCCCGCCTACATAAGCTCTCCAGGGAAGTACTCCACCGTCACGGAGGTGTTCGCTATCTTGGCCTCCAGTTATGGACTGCTGGGCTGCATTTTTGCACCAAAGTGCTACATAATCATACTAAGGCCAGAAAAGAACACCAGGAAACACTTGATGTCCAAAGTTACCACTGACAAAATGTAGGAGAATATGTTGATTTCACATTGTACGTACTTCTCATTGTTCTTTTCCTTCTGAATAAAAAGCTTTAATTCATAGTGTGTACAAAAAAGAACATAGTGCTGGAGGTAGCAGAAATGAGGTAAATGAAACAGTTTCACTTTACCAGCAGATGGTAGTAGTGTGCTGTCAGTGCTCCCTTCTGTTATTCTTCATGCTCTGTCAGGAGATGCACAATGCTGTCACACTCTTTTATTCTTACCAGTAACTTTCCCCAGTGTCATTAGTTTATTTTATTCATTCATCTTCCCTCCCACAAAATTTTAAATTCTTACCTCTGGTGTAATTAAGGACCTACTTTGACATTAACTCTTCCCCCCAGTCAGAATTGAAGACTTGAATCGTAGTCATAGCCCTGAGTTTACAAAAAACATGGAAAACCATACTTTTCTTGGCTCATGTGGTTTTATTTTTCCAGCTACGTGACACTCCTTTGATAACCTCAGTGGAAATGTGAACGACAGCCCAGTGCAAGATCTGAATGGGATTTGGCAGCATTGTCCATGCTGATTTGACCTGAGATAGAGTGATGAGGCCCAGGGTCTCGGAGGTATGCTTTGTTGAAATCCCTGCTGTCATTGGTTAATTAAATCCTCATATTCCAGAGGCCCTTTACATATAAGCATCACGCCTAGCTGTTCCCTACAATAACAAACTAAAACGTCAGACATTTTTCAGGCTCTCCACAGCTGCTCTCAGGCTAGCATTGATTATCCACCACTGATTGATCTGTTGTTCCTCCTCAGACGCAGGAGTAAATTGGAAGATGGAGAGATGTCAGATTTCTGACATCTGACAGGGACTGGCAGGGGAAAAGGTGTTGAGGAGATGAGTGTTTTATTGACGCTGCATTACTCCATTTACATTCATTATAAGACAGTATGAGGCAGTGGATTGATTTCCTCTCATGGTACAAAGCCTGTCTGTGTTTCATCTCCAAGAATGATCCTCCACATCATCACACTATATACTTGATTGAATTAAGCAAACCAGAACAGATCATCTTCATTCAAGGGTTTAATAATTAATTTGGTTTGAATGAGAAAACACTGTGGAGCAATTTCTTCGATAAAATGAATCAAATTACAGGCACACAGACGTAAAAAAGAAGCATGACATGGCTGTTAAAATTATATTAAAAAAGTGAGTGAGTGTAGGGAATGTGTCCAGAATTCGTAGAAATCCATTCCTATAAATACTGACAAAGGATATGTTGAGAGATGATGGCATTGAGGTAAACACAGGAGGGAAGCTAAATGATGTAATCAGGCCATGACTTACACACACACAGCTATTTACTCAATCTTGTCATAAGTTTTGTTTGAGGCAAACACTGACCAGATGTTTTTCTTCATCGTCAAAAGACCTGCCGCCAACAGAGGTTAAGGGAGAAAAAAGCGTCATGAATAGTTGTGATATGATTCAGTGCTTTAAGTGGGCCGGTACTCACCGGTACGGAGTACTGGCACTTCTAGATTTTAACCCCCAGCGTACCGGGACTTTTTACGGCGTACCGGGGAGTACCGGGAGTCTGGACGTACTTTGTCCTGTTCTCGTTCTCGCTGACCGATTTGTGATAGTGATGCCTCTTTCACCCTGAGCGCCACGGTTCTGTTGCCCTGTTCTCTGCTGCTCCTCTGTCTCTCACTGAGGGGCGGGGCTGCCGCGCGTTGCGCGCTCTCTCTGCACGTACGGAGCGCACGCAGCGGCCTCGTCATGGTATAAACCTTTGTGAGTTACAGTGTAAAGCCATTAACATGACTTCCCAGTAGCCTACTAACTAGTAGCCTACCGCTTACTGTATTCAACATGCTTAAATGTGAGTCATATTTTCTAAAATGCTTGTTTGGCTAACACTACTCGTTAACAAGAGCACAGTAAAATGAGAGCTCTTATTGAGAAACACTGTGAAGCTGTTACTGTCAGGTTGTTAGAAGACAGCTGTCTGTGGAGGCTGTTTATCTGGCCACAAATCACAACAACGTTTTGCTGAGACGAACCAGCTCCAAACCCCTGTCAAACAGGCTACCTGAATGTAGTGAATCTGTAGGAATTACTAATCCATCTTGATTTTAGTGAAAATTTTAATTTGCTTCCAAATATTGAGTTTATTGTGACTTTATTGTTGTAAACGTTGTTGTTCCTACTATAGAAACAGTTACAGTAGTGAATAAATTCATGTTGGTGTGACAGTTGAAGTTCCTGTCACTATGCCTCCAATTGATCATGTGCCCTGGCTACTTGGCCAAAGGGATGTCCCTTTGGCTGACTGGCAAGCGCACATGACTCTTACCCAGGAGGTGTGGGTTCAGTCCCTGCCCGGGCCCTCTTCACCTTGCCACATTCGCAATAATTTAGGACAGCAATTAGGACAGGATAGAGACACTTTATGAAGTGGGTAAACTTAAAATAACAATCAAATAACAAATACAGATTCATTTGTTGTCATACATTATTCACAGATGGTTTTTAACAAGAAAATACTTACTAAAAATCTTTCTGGAAAGTTCAACTGGACGTTTTTTTGTTGTTGTTTTTTTAAATCAGCATCATATTTGAATTTACAATAGCCTGTCACTTAATGATGTGCTGGCCCACCGCCTAATTTACCAGCTAACAGCTGAAAGGGGAGTACCAGCACTTACAGTATTTTTTCCCACTTAAAGCACTGTATCTCAGGCTGTTAGAAAGTGTTAGCAATGGTAAGGACAGGGGTGAATGAAATCAGACAAACACAGCGCATTATAATTCAACAGCCCTGCAGTAAATATCACTTTGGTGTAGCCTGTAATTTTGGTTTGTTTTGACAAAGTCACATGTGTTGCTTTATCATAATAGTCTGTTTTGAGTAAGTAGTTTGTAGAGCTGCTAAGCAAATATTCAGTTAAGTGTCTCTCAGTTGGCGCTGTTAACAATCCATTTGTGACTTCTATTTGACAGCTATACTACTTGTAACTTTCTCTCTCACTGAATTTGAGGTGTTTGCCAGTCACACCAGCATATCACAATCACAAAAGCCGCAATTAGAATTATGTGTCAGTTTCGCCCAGACAAGCAATTATTTTTGAGTTGTCAAGGCAACATTAAACTGTCAGTAGTAAAAAGAGGTCCGAAATGTCTAATCAAACATTGCTTAACTTAATATCCGTACTGGTTATTGCAATTCAAAGTGAAAAGTCAATAGGGAAAATACAAAATACAAGCAAAAAAAAATGGAATATTCACAAACTGCAGTTGCCATAAAGTTGAACCAATGTTTGGAGCTTGAAAACATTGTGAATTATTTTGTGCCATTTTTGTGTGACAGCTTTTTATTGCATGGTTCAGTGTCACTGTTATCTTCTCTACTTTCCACCAGTAAAAAATGATAACAATATCAGAGAACATGATGTAGCGTGATAGAAAGGTATTAAAGGAGCAGGAGCAGTGTACATAAGTGACTTTACATAATCACGAATACATAATGGCTTGAGCAAATGATATGAGTCTTGCTTACATTTATGTTTTGGCCAATATAATACTGTTTTCATGATGGAGATTTCTCTTTCACCATCATCTTGACACTCTGTGAAGTCTTTTCAGGTTTTACATCTTTACTTTCACTTGTTATGTTCTCAGAACCAATGTCACAGAGGAGATGGGCGCCATAGAAACTGCACCAGAAACGAATGGTCTCTGTCACAATAGTGCCATTCACTGTGGTTGCCTGCCTTGTATAGGCTAGTAAATGATTAGAGAGTCTCAAAAATCTGTGCAGCTGTACCGATGGCTATAGCTTCTTTTTTTTTCTTTTTCTTTTTTTGTTGAGTCACTGTGCTAATTAGGTGTGAGATCCATGTTTGGGTCATGGGAGAACAGATCAGAAATGTGTTGGCACAATTTAACAAGAGACACCAATACAACATTTCTTACCCTGAATAATATGTGTAAGGTCATCTGATGAATAAAAGTCTGTGATGAATTGTCAGAGTGGCATCACACTTATTCATAAGCTGACAGTATGATCATTTTTATTTCCATTTATGTAGATGTAAGCACGCAGATAACGCAGAGCATTTATGTTTATTTTAGATCATATTGTGGACAACTGAGCACAAGAAAATGACAGAATTTTGATTTCTCTTTTCATTTCTGTTTCTTTATCTCTTGTTCTATTTATCTATCTGGCCATCATGTGTTTTTGTCAGGCTTCAGAAGAAGAATAAAACATTTTGTTGCAAAGATGCAGAACAGAAGGCCATAATTTGAGGCCAGGATGGCAAAAATTTCCACTGCGACGGTGTACAGTGCTTCCCAGGAGAGCTAATGTAGGCAGGTACAAAGGCCACCCAGACAGCACAGAAGATCAGCATACTGAAGGTGGCCTCATTGAAGTTGTCAGGGAGTTTCCTTGCTAGGGAGGCAAGGAAGAGGCAGATGCAGGCCAGTAGGCCAATGTAACTCAGAGCAAGTGAGAATGCAACCACAGATCCCATGGCACACTCAAGGATGATCTTTGGTCCCAAGCTGTCACGATGTCTCTTTCTGCAGGCTGGGGAGGAGCCAGGGTCAGCCACAGAACACAAATCAGAACCTGCATGGGAAGGTAATATTGGGTCAGGAAATAGAGAGGAATATGTAAACAGCCACAGCTGTCATACTGTGAAATAGATATTATGCAATATTCTATACAGCAATCAATAACAATCAAAGGTAACACTTTACTTGACGCTACCGTCATAAGAGTGACATGACACTGTCATAACAGTGTCATGTTACAGTCATAAATGTGTCATAAACATTATGTCAATGTCATTAAACATTTATGACTGTGTCATTCGTTTTTGTAATGACAACTTGGCATTATTTTTGGTTGTCTTGATTATGACAACATGACATTAATCAAGGTGACATAACCAGAAGTCATCTTTGTCATGACAACTTGACATTAAATTTGTTTGCGATGTCCTTATTATGACAACTTGACATTACTCAAAGTGACATTACCAGAAAATGTCTTTGTCATGACAACTTGACATTAATGAAATATTTGACACCATTATGACAGTGTAATGAAGAAATTTTGTGACCTTAAGTAAAGTGGTAGCATTTTTATTTGTCATTAACATATCATGAAGGATGAACTGACTGTCATGACACCATTATGACAGTGTAATGAAGAAATTCTGTCACCTCAAGTAAAGTGGTAGCGTTTTTATTTGTCATTAACATATCATGAAGGATAAACGGACTGTCATGACACAATTATGACAATGTAATAAATATATTCGATGACCTCAAGTAAAGTGGTAGCATTTTTACTCGTCATTAACATATCATGAAGTATAAACTGACTGTCACGACACAATTATGACAATCATTTTTTCACATCACGTAAAACAGAGATCAAACATTTTTGAAAGCTTCAAACGATAAAAACCATTAAACCATTATACTGAAAAAAAACAAAATATATATATATATATATATATATATATATATATATATATATATATATATATATATGTATATATATATATATATAAAGTAACGGTGTCTAAAAACTTTTTTTTTTTAAAAACATAAATAAATAATTCAATTTCCAGGCAGAATTTTATGTCAAGGCATGCCTTGACCTCAGCTGCAGTACTGCAGTTAGCCGGGACGGTCTGCAGGCCCCGTCTGCAATGTGTTCTGTGACGGGACCCAGCGGTGAGTGGTTTATTCCTGTATGATGGCGACACAAAACAAAATGGATGTGAGTTAATCTTCTCCATAAAAGTCCTAGCACAAAATAAAATACATTCAGCAAGTAGACTGGTACAAGGAGGACACATGACCACATGCACACCACACACGCACACACACACAGGGAAAAATCGCGGCAAAACAACTTTCTCTCTCCTGCTCAAAACGGTTTTTAAAACATGCTACTCGACAGAAAACACCACAAACACATCTCCAAACACTTTTATATCAACATTATTTCGATAAATTAGCATTGAAACTCATCAAATACAACTCATCAAATACAACGAGCCTGGACTACCGGTACATTACCTCAGTCAGTCAGGAGCAGTGCAGACTGAGGAGAGAGGAGAGCAAAATAAAAGTTTGGGGGCGTCGTGTGGCGTAGTGGTTAGAGCGGGCGCTCCATGTATAGAGGCTCAGTCCTCGCTGCAGTCGGCCCTGGTTTGAATCCCGCGTCGGGTGCCATTTACTGCGTGTCATTCCCCCTCTCTCTGCCGCCCTGTTTCCTGTCTGCCTCAACTGTGCTATCCATAAAGGCAAAAATGCCCCAAAAAATACTTAAAAAAAAAAAAAAAAAAAGCTTGGATTTGTAAAAATGAAGGAAATACAAAAACAAATCCCCAAAAATTTAATTATTGAATTATAGTAACAAAAATCCTAACGTAAAGCAATGCTGTGCTGTGATTGACACAGGGACCGAAGGAAGAACAGCGATAACGTCTTTTCCTACAAGAAACTCAACAAGCGCCGAATCGCCGACTCTTGCTCTTGTTTAAAGGATAACTTTCGTTTTTACAACCTGGACCTTATTTCTAGCATCAAATACGATCAATTACTCACCCTGACAAGTTTGGTGTCATTTGGAGTCGTTTTGACGAAATTAGCCCCAATCGAGTGGTGCGTATATCCGTATAATGCGAGTACACGGGGCACCCAATGCAGCCTCTAAATAACACATTATCCGCCGCAAAATTTGTTCATTTCGCCAATATTTTGTGATGATACACTAGTGTTATTCCCCTCCGAGCCCGTGGTGGCATGTTATCAACATCCGGCTCCTCCAGGCTGACCTACTAACCTCTGATCTGGATGATGTCATCTCCGACCGGTGCCCGGCTCGTTCTGATAATAGTCATTCCGCTTCGGCATTTGGGTCCTTTTTAGCTCAACTAGCCAGAGCTGTAGTGAGGATCCAGGCTGTGGAGAGGAAGCCTGTGGAAGCTGAACTTCATCCAGCTGCTCATTTTGTTCTGACAAGTCAGAAACACGCAGAAACGGACCATAGCATTAGCGATAGCAAGTTAGCCGCGCCGCGCCGCCGTCGGAGATGACATAATCCAGATCTGCGGTTTGTAGGTCAACCTAGAGGAGCAGGATGTTGCTAACATGCCACCACGGGCTCGGAGGGGAATAACACTAGTGTATCATCACAAAATATTGGCGAAATGAACGAGTTTTGCGGCGGATAATGTGTTATTTAGAGGCTGCATTGGGTGCCCCGTGTTCTCGCATTAGACGGATATACGCGCCGCTCGATTGGGGCTAATTTCGTCAAAACGACTCCAAATGACACGATACTTGTCAGGGTGAGTAAATGATCATATTTGATGCTAGAAATAAGGTCCAGGTTGTAAAAAACGAAAGTTATCCTTTAAAGCCCCAGTATGTGAGATTTACCCCCATCTAGCGGTGCGGTTGCATGTCAGCACGTATTCTTGCTGTTGCGTTTACGTAAACTCGGGCAGAAGTCAGAAAAACAACAGACGCTGCATGTAACAGGATAAACAAGCCTCTATGTAAACAAACGGTCCGCCAGCACGAGGCAAAACAATATCGGCGTGACAATATGTTGTCATGGTGATGTCGTATTGTTTACCTGGCCCACGTTTTACCGTCTTTCTCTCGTCGAGTAAAATAACATCCAGTTGGTTTGCCGACGGCGTCACTCACGGCGTCATTCAGGTGTCTGACTGCACCTGAAGGCAACACCAGTGCCTCCGTCCTTCCTCACACTAGCTACACGGTGGTGACAGTTTTAACAGGCGCCGTCTGAAAAACTTTCTCCCCGTGCCGAGAAGGTCCGCCGGCCCGAGTTTGTGGTTACCTACGGCCACGGTGACACTGAACGTAAAACATGGCGATTCAACATGGCAGAGAAGGTTCGGTGAACCCCCCCCTGTATGTTTGTAACGACTTGTAACAACTCATTCTAAGGTACGAGAAAGCGCTCGTTTGTATGCGGGCGCCATTCCACTTCATTGAAATACGTATTTATGGAAGCGATGTTTGATTTTTGTCAATAAAAAGCCAATCAAGTCCCATACTGTCCCTTTAAGTTCTGTAATTGATGGTATTTCATTTAGAACTTCCCTTACTGCTGTTTTTACGCCGCAGTTTGATAGCTCCACCATGTTTGTTGTAGGTGAGTCCAGTCCATGTAGTGATGTTTTCAGGCCCTGATTGGCCAACGTGCTGTGTCAGTCACAGCGGCGACGCTGATTGGCTCGGTTGTCAGACGATTTCTGCCGAAACGGTTACAACAGGGATGAGGCCAGACTCCCCCTCTGAAATGAATGAAATGCATTTCCGGGGGAGGCTGGTTTACGAGGCTAAATCAAAGTAACTTGTGTTAAAAACATAATCACCTTAAGGGTGCAGATGGAGATGCCCAACCTCTGCTGACCAGGACCAACATAACGCATCAGGTTTTTACCAGGCAGTGTCGAGTGGAAGGCCACCAGGACTACCACTGTGCGGCTCAGCAGGCAGGAGTTTTTTTGATTTGATTTGATTTATTTGTCAGTGGAAAGAAAGAAATAGCCTACAGAAACTGACGAGGATAACACAGAAAAGTCCAAGACTTATTTCCACTGTGGTCCTCAATTAAACATTGACATATAAAAAATTGACTGCCAAACAGTCGTTTACGGTAGCCTATATATTAAATACAATAAACAATACACATTAAACTCCTTAATAAAAAAGTGCACACATGAAACACGTTGCAGACAGAGTGATGGAGGCAATACTCTACTATTTTACTACTTTAAGCCATCCATCCACCACCTACTGCTACTTTAAATCTGGATTTCGAGCTGATTAATTTTATTGATGCAGGAAGACTATTCCACGCTAAAGCCCCGCTAGTGCTTTTCCCTACTGCTGTTCTGAAAGTCACAGTGTTGACATCATAAAGGCTTGCCCTGGTCCTGTAATCATGAATCTTGTTAACCCACTTGAAGTAATCTTTAAAGGCTGAGCTATTGAATAAGACATCATGTACCGCTCTGCTTTTGAGCATAGCCACTCGATCCTCAACCTTTAGCCATCCCATAGCTCTGAAATTATGTATCGTCGGATGGGTACAGGGGTGGAGTTTTAGGACCACTCTAATGAGTTTATTCTGGGCAGTTTGTAGCCTGTGTCTTAGGTTTTTTGAAATACCATTAAACCAGCTTGTGCTAGCGTAATCAAAATGACTTTGTACTAGGGCTGTGGCAAGAATCTTAAGTGTTGTTACGTCTAGATACATTGATTTTCTGGCAAGGAATTTTGTTTTGGTATGTACTTTTTCTAATACTTGTAGTGCCATATACTCCCCAGACATAACACTGTCCAGGGTTGCAGCCCAGGTAATTAACATTGTTTTACAGTTCCTTGAGCTGTAGCATGAAAGGTGGGCTCGTTTCTCATTTTAAGTTTGGAGCCGAACAGAATGGCTTCCGTTTTGCCTACATGCAAGGATAGTTTGTTGTCGGCCAACCAGATGCTTATATTATCAAGTTCCAAGCTGAGAGTTTTCTCCACAGTTGCTTTTTCTTGGTGTGAGACAAGCAAGGCAGCATCGTCTGCATATAAAAAAAGATGACAAGAGCTAGCGGCACACAAAGCGTTAATATACAGAAGGAATAACAGGGGTCCTAACACGCTCCCCTGGGGTACTCCACAGTGGACCTCATTAGCATTGGACAAAGTTCCAATTATGTCTACATATTGCTCCCTATCTGTAAGATAGGACTGCATCGAATGCTTTCTGGAGGTCGAGCAACACCATGCTACACCACTTCCCCAGATCAACTTCCTTTCTAATTAAGTCTGTAAGGTAGAGCAAGCATGTTTCGGTAGAGTGACATTTTCTGAACCCAGATTGAAATGTATAAAGGAGGTCTGCTTCATGAATATTTCTTGATTTGATTGTGGACTATTTTTTCCAAGACCTTTGACAACACGCACTGGTCTGTAGTTGCCATGCTTAACCCTGCTGCCCTTCTTAAAAAGCGGCACCACCCTGGCCATTTTCCATTCCCAGGGAAGTCCTCCTAGCTCAATGGACAGGTTAAAAATATGGGTCACATAATGAGCTATGGATGCTGCTGCATCCTTTAGGAACCTTGCAGGGATGGTATCCAAGCCTGTGGCTTTGGATGGATTTAGCTCAGATAACCCTAACCCTTTAAAACCTCTGCTTGTGTGACTTTGGATATGCTAAAGGGCTCTGGCTGAATACCCTGGGATTTATAGTATGCCTGGACTTGGTCTTCGTTATACCTTCCAGACTGGGCTGGCAACTTATCCACTAGTCTTGAGGCAATGGAAGTAAAAAAGGAATTGAGATTACCTGCGCTTTATCAGAAATGATCTTGTTATCTATATCCAGACTAATACTTTACGCTTTGGTTTTCGATTTGTTATTGACGCCTAGTTGGTTGAGGGACTTCCAGAGTTTTTTTGAATCACCTGCATTCTCTTTCATGTTTTCCAGGAAGTAAGTCTTCTTGGCCAAATCAATTTTTTTGCCTCACTTGATTTCTGAGGGACTTGTATTGGCTAAAAAGAGCTGTGTTACGGCTTTTGTTGTATTCTCTAAATAATTTGTTCCTTTGATTGATTAATGTGAGAATTTCTTGATTCATCCAGGGTTCTGTTTTTTGTTTGATTCTCACTGTTTTAGGTGGGGCTATCTTATTGATCGCTTTAAGAAAATTTGTTTTGAAAGAACCCCAGGCGCTATCCACGTCTGTACAGGATAACAGTGGTTCCCAGTTGGATGATTTTAGCTCTTCCTTAAATGATTTTGAGGAGTAATTTTTAAGAGACCTAATTTTAATAGAATTATGGCTGTAAAAGTGCGGCCTTTGAACCTTCCTTGAACAAAAAATCATCACGTGATCACTAATACCATAATTAATTATACCGCTTTGGGAGATTTTCCCTTCTTCTGTCACTAAAATAAGATCAATGAGTGACTTTGAAGTTGTGCAGACTCGCGTTGGTTCTTTTATCAACTGAGTTAATCCAAACATCTGGCATAAATTGTCCAGCGCTGCTTCATGGTTACCAGATTTTAACACATTGATATTCAAGGAGATACATGATGCAAAGCTGATTCCAAGTGTGACAGTTGAGGTTCCTGTCACTATGCCTCCAATTGATCATGTGCCCTGGCTACTTGGCCAAGGGGATGTCCCTTTGGCTGACTGGCAAGCACGCGTGACTCTTGTGGGTGTGGGTTCAATCCCCGCCCGGGCCCTCTTCACCTTGCCACACAAGCATCGTGTGTCTCAGCATCCAATGAAAGCCAGTGCATATACGAAGCACAACTTGAGCCACAGCCGAAGCATGAAGCTCACCTCAGAGTTGTTGGCTCGCACATTAAAGCAGGGGAGGGATTTTCAGGTAAAGAGACGAAAGGAATTATGGTATGGTTATAAATACCATATTTTGTACACTGTATATGTTTTGTTTTATTTTTAGGAAAATATAAATCCTATTATAAACCATTATTCTTTTAGCATGATTAAACTACAATTGAAAACCCCCCAAATGTGACTTGGCTTCATGCAGGATGCTGCAAAATTTTACCAGTGGTGTGTGTCGGTAGTAAAGGAAGGTCGCAAATGTGACAGCTGTCAGTGCAGCTCCAACACCAGATACTGTACTATAGAAAGGACGACTCCCATGGTGTCACTGTAAGAAAGGAAATCCACCTGCTGGGGAATACAGACTGTGTGGTTTGAGTTGGAAGATGACAGCGAATGCACTTCAGCCTGAGACAAGAGACAATGAGAGAGAGGGAGTTAACAGATGTGATACACTTTTATTTATGTTAATATTATAATATGTTAATAATATACAGCAAAGTTAAAACTTTATGCTCATTACCCTCTCTCATAAAACATAGAGAGATGTTTCCTGCCACAAGCAAAGATTTTGGCATATTTGTTTTGGTTGTTCAGGACTTAGAAATATATCAATAAGAAGGGAAGAAGAGTTTTTAAAAATCTATGCACACTTTCCTCAAAAGTCTGTTTCATTCCCCATACAACACAGAATCTTTAAATAAGCCCTGGATTTATTTTTCAAAGTTCTTAATTATTACTGAGGAGAATAAACAGTATGAAGAAGCTTCAGTTTGGTCTTAGTTTGTTCTGGTTTTAATACATTAAAATACGTATTGAAAAGCCACCCTCATCAAGGGGTGTTGAATAATAAAATTGAATTCCCTGTCAACCTGAAATAAAAAAAAAGAACACATTCTCCATCGTGGGAAAAAAAATACAGAGGCTAGAATTGGTGGTCACATATTATTCACATATTATGCACTGGAATAACGGCTTCAGATACTGTATTATGGTAATATGCATTCATTCAAACAGATAAAGTTAACCACCTGTTTTATAATTTCACCCCCAGTACAGGGCAGACAGTCAAAGCAGCTTACAGATCTCCCTTTCTGTACAGCTTTCCTTGTACCAGGAAGACAAGGACTGCTACACACAGACACAGGCACCTACTGTAGATGCAGGCACATAATAAGATATCAGAGGCAGAGACACTTAGGTTTCTTGGTAACTAAAAGAGAGAGCCATGATGACATAAAGCACTAAAAATAGACACCTGAAGGCCACTACCTCCTCCCCACACCACTCTGTCCATGTCAATGTGAAGATTTGGCCCATGGGAGGACACAAAATGACCCACGGTGACAAACTCTATTGTCCCTTCAGCCGTTACTTGCCAGTTGATGATATCATATGAAGCAGGCGGGTCTCTGTTCTCGTCAAAGTTCATCCTTTCCTTCAAAGGTGTTGTAAAGTTCACTTGTCGCAGGTAGTGGGCTATCTGACAGAGAAAAAGGGTTGTTTCATATTAGCCTACTTCCAAAAATGATAACATTTGCAACTTCTGTAGAATGTAGAATTTCATTTACTTGTACAGGCTGCAGCCTCCAGACATCAGGACACTGGCCCTCCAGGAAAGGACCTTTTCCAGGTTTACAGGCCAACATGTCATTTATTGCATGGGCAATCACGTGCACAGCCTTGTAGACATTATAAGTGATTCTTAGCTGAGACACATCTGTGTACAGAGTGTCCCCACTGCCTAGCAGAGCAGCATGCAGAACTCAGTACATAGAATATAAGGAGATTAATAAATACCTTTGTATTTAACTATAAAAGATAAATATTGCCACTGGAATTAAAAACTGAAAAAAAGAGTAACTGAATATTTTTCAGATAACTAAAAGAAGTTGTGCTTGTTCCTTGTGCTTGACCTCTCAGCCAGAGCACAATGTCCCTCCCAGGCTAGCGTTAAAAGAGCATCCAGTTCTTTTAAGAAAGGGTCAAAGTTGGGTGATAATACCTAAATAACGTGATTAGCTTCACTAAGTAAGTAAATTACCTTTGCATCCTGATCTATGATAAATGTTGCCACTATTCTAGCTATTGATTTCTGGATGGTTTCAACAATCCTTCGAATTGTCATCGTTGTGTAATTCTTGCGATGAAAAAGACATATCAAGAATCACAGAGGGAAGTACATGGCAAAAAGAGAGTGGATAATGCATTCAAAATGAGACATTACAGTGCCTTTGGAATCACTTCATGGTAGGCAACACACATATCTTTAAGGGCATCCATTAACACCTGAATCCCAGACCTGCCAAAATCATCATCTACAGACATGAGCCCCACCCAGGTCCACCCCATCACGCGCAGCAACTCAGCCATGGCCCAAACTTGTGAGGCATCGCTGGGAATTGTGCGGAAGAACAGCGGATACCTTCTCTTGTCACTCAAGCACATAGGAGGCTACGTAGCTCACCTGTGAGGGGTGATTATGCAGTTAGTGGCAGACAGGACACAGAAAGATAGTTCATAAAGTAAGTGATAATTAGTGTGAAAAACATATAAACTGCTATAAAGTAGAGAGAAAGTTCATCCTCTGCATTTGACCCGTCGGTGTGGAAGCTGTGAGCAGTGGTTGTGCTGTGCCCAAAAATCAAAACCAGTTGTTTGAAATAGTGCTTTTGCCAAAGGCAATTGCAAAAATATTTATAATACCCACGTCTTTAATTTGGAAGGATACAGAATCAGCAAGAGGAAATCCTTGTCGACTCAAACAGGCCAGAATTAAACCTTACACAGTAATGCTGTAATCCCAACAACAATGTGAACAACAATATTGTACTAACAGTATTACAAACAATTGAATAAAAAACATGAGTCATTGTGATGTTCCCGGCACATCATGTCTACTCACCATGGGTAGATCAAATACCCCAAGGGTGTTTGCCAACAATGGAGGATGATGTGCCATCCCCAACAATAACTGGCACTCTAGGTACAGATCCACATTCTGAGTTCCCCAGATGAACCTCCTGTCCAGTTTCCATAGCCAGAGCTGATAACAAACTGGTGCTGTCTGCCAGGCAGGTATCAGCGGCCAGATAGCCAAGGGTGAAGTTGGGCAGGAGATTTGAGTTATTGTTAATTTCCTATACTGTAAAGATCATGACAGCGATAACCACATTGGTTAAAGATGCACAGAGGAAAATAATGAGCAGAAAGATGAACATAAAAAATCAGGACATATGATATCTGACAGTGCATTAAAAATCAAATCAGTCAGGCTGACCATGGGAAGGAAACATTCAGCTCCTCAAAATCTTACATTTCACAGGAAGCATTAACCTTCTCACGCCGGAAATCCAACTCAGGCTGTGGTGCTTTCAGATGAACATGGAAAAGGCCCCCGATCACTAAGTCTCCAGCCTTGTAAACATTTCCTGGGATAGACTTTACCATCAGCCGGCAGGTCTCCCCTCCATAAACACCCTGGATCATCCCAGTAAGGCAGCAGAGGAAGAGAATACAGAGATGCATCGCCTGGAAGACAGGAGCTCAGTGAGGGAGATATATTGAAGAACAAAGTGTAAACAACAGTGATTAGTTTAAAGTGTGTAAATACAGCCTGATAAAAGTGAGCACCTGCGGGAGAATTTGTGACCTCTCAGTTTTCTGAAAGAGCAAAGCAACTGTTGTTTGACAGAATTTGCAAGCAAGTTTCACAGAAAAAAAAGAAAGAAAAAAGGAATCAGACCAAATTAAACCACAGAATTAATTTTAATAGAAATATGTTGAAAAATAACAAGAAAACCACAGAAAACAAATACAAATAAATGAATACATTCAATTCTGCTCTTCCTCTGCTGTCCTGACTGGACCTGCCCTAGGTCCACCCCGGGAAGTCTTTGCCCACGGGGACCAGCTGAAGACGCCTCCCAAAAGCCAGACTCGAGGTCCATCCTTTCTCCTTCCTTTTCCCAGTCTCTCTCTCTCCACTTATTTACTTTACAGACATCTCTTTAATACGGATATTTCTTCCTGTATTCTTTTTCTATTTTTTCACTTTTTATTGTTATTTATTTATTTTACAATCTACTTAATTATTTATTGATTATTGCACTGCTGTTATGCATGCACACACACACACACACACACACACACACACACACACACACACACACACACACACACACACACACACACACACACACACACTCTAAACATCATTTGTTATTTAAATCCTGTTATTTTATTATTGTATTTTTGTGTTTGTTTGTTTGTTTGTTGTTTTTGTTTCTTTGTTATTTCGCTTGATTGGTCATCACTGCATACTTTGACGTATTAGAATTTAACATCTTCTCCTGTGCTGTTATGTTTGTTTTTCACCCTGGTCCCACACACCTTTACACTTCTTTTGTTTCCTGCTTTATGTTGTTTTTTTCACCTATTGCACTATGTAAATAATAAAATGAAAAAAACAGTTATGCTCAGACCACAAACACATACCTCAACAGTCCGATACAAACTCTGAGAGACTCTTTGCAACAGTGGCTATGGGTCAATTCTTGCCACACGAAAGGACGGAAGAGGGAGACGATACATCCGATATACAGAAATCTCTGCCACCATGGAGGGGAATCAGATTTTGTCTTCACAGGGGGAGAAAATGACTTTGTTATTGAAGGGAAAGAACACAAGGTGCAGCAATTTGGAGTTAACACAGGTGTTCCACTCTGATCGCCAGGGATAGCTGCTTCAAAATAGATGATGCAATGTAATTTCTCTTATCTTAATGTGAGACAGTGGCTCGAGGTGTAAGCAGCTGCTCTTTTTCATTGCTAAATTTATTTTGAAAAACTATAAAAAAGAAAATAAAACATAAGTATATTTTGGATTTTCGATGGTCACGACATTCTTTGCTGATTGCAGGGGTGTAATCCTGCGATCCATTTGACCCACCCCATCACTCTCGTCTCTCCACACTGATGATGGGCTGTATGTGGGCATGTGAGGGTTCTTGTGTAGATGTACAATTAGCAGGAGGAATAGATAGAGGCCTATTAAAGATGACAGGGTTTAGACAGAGAGAGCTGTCATTTTCAGGATCAGGCCCTCTCAGTGACAAGTGTTCATCCAATTACACCATGAGTGTGCTTTCTTTTTCACTCACTCTCGCCCTTCCTGTCGCTCTTTTTGTGCTCTTCACGGACCAACCGATCTCTCTCTTCCTCTGCTCTTCTCCTTCAGCCTTTGTTGGTGCTTCAAGAGTCTCCAGTAATTACTGCCCCCCCCCCTCCTCTTTGACTGCCCTCGTCAGTGGCTGTACAGAATTATGGAAATATACTGTCCATACATTTTAGGAAAACAATATAATTGCCATCTTGTTGAGGGCCTAATGAGAACACTGATGACACATATTTGCATGTCCTTGAAGGTGGAATCCAGAGCTGGTGAGCTAATCTTAGCACAAAGACTGAGAAAAGCTAGACCTGCAATGACAAGTCGTTATGGGAAACTGAAACTTGTTTTTGGTGTCTGTTTTTTGTGGGGATTAAACAAGTGTGCTTTTAGTGGGCTTGAGGGGATTTCATTACTGTTGAACAGACTCGGTTTGGTGATTCCCTCTGTTTTCAGTCTGTGCTAAGTGGACTGGCTCCTGGCAGTGACCACCTATGAGTGTGGTATCAAGATTCTCATCTCACTCTCAGCAATCATATTCCTCACTACCTCTAACAATTTCTGTACAGCTTGTGCATGGCTTCCTTTAGCTCCTAAACAATGCCTGGGTTGGCTCTCAATGTTTAGAATTTCCAAAGCCTTCACAAAAATGAAAGGAGAGCAGACATATGCTGTTTCTGCCTGGGAACATTGGAATCATTTACACCTTTATAATCAATTACACCCCCTTGTGGTTTTTCTCATTTTTGTATTATTTATCTGTTTATGTCTGCATGTGTATATGCATTTGTTTGTTTGCCTTGAGTATTTTGTATCTTTAAACCTTTGAAATTACTACAAAACTCAAATGGCAGTGCATTAGTCCACATAAGACAGGTCACCTACAGTATGCCAGTGTGGATAGTGTTCACTAAAATGATCATACCTCTGATGTTGACCCGAATTACCTATTGAGCTAAACGAAAAAGATGTAGAATACACTCTAGAGACAAAGTTGCTAGCCTCAGCTGCAGCTTCTCCCCAGGGGGATACAGGAAGAAGTGCTCTGGGTGCTGCACAGCTGGGGCCAGGTCCATAGAGAAAAGTACTATATGATGGGACTGGCCTCACCTCTGAAAGATGTGGGGACAATTTAAGTTTCTGTCAGGAATATAATGCCTTTTTGTGAGTGCTGAGGCGAGCAGAACAGGCTAAAGATAGGTGGGACCGTTGACGGGCTAAGATGGATTTAATTCTGAGTCCACCAGATTTGTTCCACCCTACTCTACCGGATGCCAGTGTCAACTCTTCACAGCACGGAGCCTGGCATTGCACCTATCACAACAAAAAGATTAAAGCACCGATAGGTGCCATGAACAAGAGAGGTAAGAAATTCACATTCTGAAGGGTAGAATGTAATAAATCTTTCTGCACCCTCCCAGCACTTTGTTATGGTTTCTGTATTTGTCTTTCTAGTTGTGCATCCAACACCTTCATCCAGCAAACTCTTCCCTGCTCTGCTGATGGTTGGATGGATTGTCGGCTGTACAGCAGTTATCTATTTTGTCTTCATTTTTGCTTGGGTACATGATTCCATCTTTAAAGTATGTGAAGTGCATGTATATAAATGTATACAGGAAGCATCCTTCAAAAGAATTAAGAATTAAGAATTTAAAGAATTAAAGAAAAAGTGGCCCTAGAGAAATTTGAAAGTATTTTTAGCCCTGTTAGTGCAGTGCCTCTGTGGATGGCGGTGCATGTTGGTCTGTCAGCCAGACAGTCCACCACTTTGATCCAAATTGAAATATCTCAGCAGCTACTGATTGTCAACTTTGTACAGACATTTCTGTTTGCCAGAGAAGGAATTCAGGATCCCCTGACTTTTCCTCGAGCACCACAACAAGGTTGATATTTGTGGTTTTGAGCGAACCTTTGGGTAGATTGTCATTAAACTTGGTAGACATATTCATGTCTCTGTCAGAATGAATTTTGACACCTTTCTTGGCCCATTTTTTTTAATTTAAATGAGGAAGGGAGGTGCAGGGTACTTCCAATTTCATGCCACTTTTAATTCATTGAGGTGCATGTAGCTGCATTCCACTTCCTTCATTCAATCAGTGGTCACTAAGCATGTAAAAAAAAAAGGGGCCAGTAAATGCTGTTCATCTTGCAAAATTTACCAGGCAAGCTGCAGCCCATCCCTGTGTTTGTTCTACAAATGGATTTGATTTTCTTTCTTTGACAGAAAAGAGGTGTGCAAGGAGGAAACTGAATTCATCACAGAAATGAAAGGAATGAAGGAAAGAGAAGATCATTCTGATATTAATTTTCTTTTGGATGCACACACTAGTTTTTTTTGTTTTTTTTGGCAGATGTGTGGAAATGCTGGAATCGAGGTGAGCAATGGATTGCAACCGATCTCTGCCATAGTTTAGACTTGACATGAGTAGACTAATAGTCTGTTCTCTTATAAATGAATCCAATAAACATATTTCTGTGGTGGTGTTTCTCTTCACATCTCTAATTATATAACAGGGAAGAGTAAATGGATTTCAATCAAATACACCCAGCATTTTCTGTGTGTGTGTTTGCACATCTGTGTCCCCCTGTGAATTCATGTCACACAGCTGGGTATCAAAAATATTGGGTGCTAGCAATGGCAATGCCGTTGCCATGGCTACAACAAGTCTGTCTTTTTTTTTTTTTTTGAGTAGTTCCACACACTCATAGGATGTGAAGAGCAAAACAATGGTTACAAAATTGGTTGGGGAGCTGCACTTTTGTGAGGACTTTTAATTGTTATGTGCACAGACGGCCTTGGGGAAGGTTTTGTTAATTTGTTTAATCAAATGTAAGCATTTGATGAACTGCTTAACTTTTGGGACATTACTGAACATAAGATGAAAGCTGAAATCAGCACAACCGCAAATATTTCATCCAGTATTTGGATTTCAGCTAGAAGCTATCAAACAACTTCTGTTTGCCTGACATGTCAGCTCATAAGCTGCCATTACAACTGAGCCTCCAAATCTGTAATAGTAGTGCTGTCAGCTAAAGAGCATTTTGAAGTCTGCATTTAATAACAGGGAATTAGATTGTCTGGTTGTTACAGATCGTGCCACATCCACTTTCCAGTACACAGGAGGCGTAAGCCTCATTGGCCTGCACAAGCTAAATAAGCCTATAGACTTGGTGTCATGTTGAACATGTGCACCAGATGTAAACATCAGTCCGAGGACAGAGTAATGAGCTATGGAAACTTTCTGTATACCACAGCAATGCATTAGGGTTAGCAGAAACACACGCCAGATGCATAAACACTTGAACACACGTGTTGATTGCAGGAAAACGAGACAACATAAAGTCACTCATGTACAACAGATACGTGTACATTCACATACCAATTCAGTACCATCTAACCTACCTGTTTGCAACTGTGATCATATGTCTAAGCTGTCTGTTTACTTTAATAACAGCAGAACATTGCCACTCATCGAGACAGACAGACACACACACACATATCCTTGTACTTCTATCTTAGTGAGGACATGTCATTGACATAATGCATTCCCTAGCCCCTTACCCTAACCTTAACCATCCGAAACAAATGCCTACTGTAAACTTAACCATTACTCTAAACCTAATAAACCTAGTTCTAACCTAATGTCTTAACCCAAGTCTTAGTCCTCAAAAAGCCCCTTGAAAAAGTGAGGACCGGCCAAAATGTCCTCACTTCCCAAAAATGTCCTCACTCTGTTGGTTAAAAACTCGTTGCGGTCCTCACAACGCAGCATTTACAAGAACACACACACACACACACCCCTCCCAACTCTCCCATTTAGCCTCAGTTTGGCATTTCTGTCCTCAAATGGATCATTATGCAGGTACACCACATGGTGCTGTCTGCCAGGTGTGATACATTAACGCTGTGTGTTTACAATTTAGATTACATGTTTATTTGGTGAAAATAAGGAAAATGCACGATTAAGACCCAAAGGAGACAGATGGTCCATCCCAAAAATGAGTGTGTCATGAAATGGTCAAACCATACTGAACAACAAAGTTAATAGTTGTAATCTTGCTGTATTATTCTGTGCACTTACAGTATTACAGTAGTCAGTTACAACTTGTTAACTGGGTGAGTACTTTAATATATTTTCCCTAGTAATAACAATATAAAGTAATAGCACTAACATGATTACAAGTCATGGTGTTTGTAGGCATAGCTACAAACCTGGTGTAATGCAAGTTGTTTTGAAACCCAGGGGTGTTAGGAATGTAGCTAGATCTCATTTGGTCTGTTATCTGGGACCACAACAAGGGACCCTCGTGTGAATTTGATGCTGTTCACTGACTTCCACAAGTGTGTTCTATAGTAAGGGAAATATGAAAATCTGGGAAGTAAATCCTTACTAATAAATTTATTCACCATTGTGTTTAGGAAGGTGTGTAGTATCATGTATGAAAACCTCTTAAACAACTGCTCAAAGAGCAGGTTACGGGTACCCCGACCTGTAACCTGTAAAATCCGCTATCAAAGGAATTGTCGGAAAGGCAGGATGTTTAAAAAAAAATGAAAAAATCATTCCGACCATAGGAGGCAAAAATTGTCGGAATAATGGGAAGTTTGATAGAAAATGAAGTGTTGCCATTTAGAAAAGACTGGTTGGATGTCGGAATAGCGGTTGCCGCCCCTCCAATCCAGCATCCATGGTCCAGGGTCGATCTTGAAGAATGGAAAAAGATAGATGTTGCAATGTGTCATCAACTTGTTCATTCCATGTCTAGAAGACTTGGTGCTGTCCTTAAAAATCTTGTCAGGTTATACAAAATACCTTATGTAGTAGCTTTTGTTGTGGGGTTTATTCATTTTTTCCATCAAATAATTTGAGTGAAACTAGGGTTTTTGTAATTAAGTAATGTTATTAACCTTGCTCTAATGTTATAAGTTAAACAAATCAGTCTTGTAAAGATTTAGGGAATTGTTTTTGTGAATATTGATTACTTTTTAAAGGGCGTGCACTCATTTATGCTGAGCACTGTATGTCCAGGAGGCTTTATCCCGTCCTCGGGACGTGAGCACGCGGGAGGATCAGATGGTATAATACTGTAGGTTTAGTGTTGAGGAATGTCACTGTCGGCTGCACATCGGTCAGCTCAAGGCAGGCACACAAACCGTATTGATTTTGTAAACAGTGACATGTTGGATATATAAGCATTATTCTCACCCTCTGCCTCATTTATAATGATTAAATGAATTAAAGCTAATTAATCTCTCAGCTGGCGTCCAGTCCAGTACAATCAGCGATCCCTATGGGTGTGTGGGCTACATCATCTCCAAGTAGAACAACTGCAAAACATCTGGAGTTGGTAATAAACTGATACAAAGGCTAGACAAGAATAACAATCCAGTAAACAGCAACACTGGCTCTTGACAAGCAGCATACATGTCCAGATCAGAATTTGAACAGGCAGCATACTGTAAATCTTCTCAATAAAAATAAAACATGAATACAATGAATGAAAATAAAAATAACTTCTATCATCAAAACACTTTTGGAGTTCCAGCTGGCAACGGATTTTTATATAATAGCAGCGGATAGGGCTCACTTTTGCATCGTCTACAAAAACACACACTGAAACATCCAAATACCTTCATACTGCTTGTCGATACTGTCCTGAGGCCACTACATGAAAAAGTTGTTCAGAAAAAAATAATTTGATCTCGGTTTCTAGCCTTATTGTAGTAGCTCCCAGTGGCTCATGTTGATGTTTGTCAGAATCTTGAAAACCCCCTAGTCTGACCCCTCACTTTTGGCCAAATTATTTCAAAAATCTGGTTATGGGTACCCTAACTTTGAGCTGTTAAAATTTCAACATTTTTATACGTGATATTACACACCTTCTTTAACACAATGGTGAAGAAATTACTTGGTAAGGGTTTACTTCCCAGATTGGTCAAATATCTGATATGACCTTAACAGCTTTACACAAAAGCAGATGTGCTATAAAAGCAATCAATAAAACCTTACAGTAAATTCAGTCAATTGGATTAAGACGATCTTGTGCAACTACAGTAGATGCAACATTTTGAACAAGGTAGAGATATGAAACGGTCAAACTGACATGAGCAAGTAAATTTCTTCACATGGTTTAGATTGAGAAAAGAACATTGCATGACTTTAAGCAGAATTCTTCCAAACAGCTGGTACCTTTATGGTACTTCGGTGCATCTGGGCATCAGGATACAAGAAACTTTTAAACTACTGTGCTTGAGTACTGCTTATAGCAGACCATCCAAAAAAAGTCAAAATTGTAAAAGGAAGCCTGCGACAAAGGGAGGCCCCATAGCTACTGCACGTCAAAAAACAAGTGACATTTCCCATTGTGACAGAAAATGTGTTACATCAGCTGAACCAATTAAGTGCTGTGACCTTCCTGCCAGTCCCGAACTTGAAGTAGTTAATTAGAATTGCATGGTCTACAGTGTCACGGACTGCGCTGAGATGTAAAAGTAATGAAACTGATCTTTCAAACGTTTGCTGCTCAAAGAGGATCAATTGTTACTTTAATGACAGCAGTCGCCCGTCATCAAGACGAGGCTTCCAGATGAATGTTGTTTTGATTCATCAAAACTATTTTCTGGCATGAAACTAGTTTTGAAATTCTTGGATTATAGCTGTAATTGTTAGAATTTGAGAGATTAATGTCGCTCTTTGTGGGGGAGAGAGTACTGCATGATTAAACAGCAAGAAACCAAAGGGTAAGTGAACTGCAGTAGCTGGGTTAGAACGTGAACAGACTTTTCGCTGATTGCTAAATTATGGTCTAAGTTAGCTGACGGTACAAGAGCCATATGTGTCTTAAAGTACATTTAAGAAAGCTTGATCCAGATATCAACGAGGAGCCTTTTATTGGCTTGAATAAAATGATTTATAATACTTAAAATAAATTGGATCTTATATTTTTAAACAAAGTAAACTGTTGTCCAACCCTAGGTTTATCATCACAGGCTCAGGCAAACAGCCTGGATATGTTGAACAACCACAGGATGTCACTGTTTTACATTACATGAGGTACTGAGTAAAAGAAGGGATTGAGAGGGCTTAAAGGGATAGTTCAACATTTTGGCAAATTGGCCCATTGCCATAATCGATATAGTCATAGCAGTAGGTTCGTTACCTTTAATTGTAGGTGTAAGCTATTTTCAGTACGGCGGAGCGGAGCTGCAGGCTGCTCAGGGCAATGCTATGGAGGCTAAGGGAATTTCTTGGTTTCCCTCATTAAACTCATCAAATACAAAATCCCAAAACTCCACAGCGCTTTTGTAGACAAGTTGTGACCTGCACAACCACCATGCTATGAGATAATAACGGAGCGATACGAAACAGAGCCGTTTTCGAGGTAAATTCATGCAAAACCGCTGATGCGCGTTGCGTTCAGGGACAGTTTTTCAGCAAGCAGTCTCCGTATTTACCCTGTATTTACCTCGAAAACGGCTCCGTTTCGTATCGTTACGTTATTATCTCACAGCGTGGTGGTTGTGCAGCTCACAACTTGTCTACAAAAGCGCTGTGGAGTTTTCGGATGTTGTATTTGGTAAGTTTAATGAGGGAAACCAAGAAATTCCCTTAGCCTCCATAGCATAGCCCTGAACAGCCTGCAGCTCCGCTCCGCCGTACTAAAAATAGCTTACACCTACAATTAAAGGTAACGAACCTACTGCTATGACTATAGCGATTATGGCAATGGGCCAATTTGCCAAAATGTTGAACTATCCCTTTAAACAGGACACAGTGTAAGGTGTATATTCCTTGACGGTTCAAGTAAAGTTTGCAACTTATTGATCAAGTTGGACATCAGTTCATGATTAATTATGAATACCTTGTTTATTTCTTTAATAGATGATTGATTAATTGTCTGTTAAACCCTTGAGTCTCACTTTTTTGTGGTTTCAGTACATTTAGGGGTGACATCTGAGAGGCATACACATTACGTGTGCAGAATATATGGAAAAAAAACTGGTTGAGGTTCACTGTTTTGTTTTGCTACCAACGCAATTCATTCAATCTAAATGATGTGTTTTTAAACGGAAGAAGTAATTTTATTCATGTATTAAAGCAACATTGCGGAGTTTCAGCTCAGTGCTTCCACCATCTGGTTGAGAAGCGCTATCGTCTGGGGAGAAAAACAAAACTTATCAGCCAGCGCATCCAGCGTTTATTCCTATTAATAAATGACAGTATTTCCCACATGTTTGCAAGGAGACTGTGTGGCGGGTGGTTGGGGGAGGGGCGGCGGCAATGGCGACGACGACCGGACGACCAACCGCTTTTACCCACCACGTCTCTCCCTCGACGCAGAGGGGAGGCGGGGAGGAGGGGCAATGTTTCATACCCGTGCAGGGAAGTTACATGGTGCAGTTTCAGCCGACGCGACCCATCTCAGGCTGCAACAGCAGAACCATTCATCCTATTACCACTTTTTTTCTACCATTGCAATGAGTCTGGAAACATTATTTTAAGGCCGAAAAACTCCGTAATGTTACTTTAAATCAAGAATCAGTGAGACCTCCAAAAGGGCAAAGGACAGAATGACTAATTTTCTTTTCAGCAATGTCTGAAAGAACATTGTTATTGAGGCTGTGCTGTGGGAATTAAACTGTTTCATATAAAATCCAGCCTCCTTTAAATCAGAACGGGTGGTTATCAATGGCCTTTAACAAGGAGAGCACAAGAGCACACTTTACAATAAGAGCTCCTTCTCAAACCATGTGTACAACAGCATGGTGCCCACTCTAATGACCTGAAACTCTTCATCGCTCATAATCCTGATGCATAATTTGCATGTATATGTACATAGACAGGTTTGTTTGTGTGTGCATGCTCTCTAATGTGTGCATGCCATGTGTGTGTTTGACTGCGCACACACCTCAGACACCACACACTGCCCTAAGCACTGCCATACGCACACACACACACACACACACACACACACACACACACACGCACGTACGCACACACACACACACACAGGCATTCCTGAGGCTGCATGCCCACCCCCCCCCACACACACACATACCACCGGACCCACTGTAAGGGTCGCCCAAAGGGCACATGAAGGAAAACTGAGCCGTTTTATGACGGGCAACAGAGGGGAGGAAAAGTTTGTGTTGAGAGCAAAGACAAAAGACAGCTAGTCTGGGTGATTTTACAAAAATGGTCTTCAGGATGAAAGATTTAAAGTGCAGAGGTGTTAATGTTTTTTTGTTTGTTTGTTTTTACACTGGCAGATCTATTTTTAATGTTAAAAAGTTTAACATCTCCTATGCTCTGTGTTACTTCAGCATAAAATAAAACAGCAGCAGGCTTTAGTGTTCACAGTGCTAAACACTTCAGCCTCCCAGGAACATGCTGAGGTGTTGTAATGTTAGCTGTGATGTTAGATAGCATAACTGCTAATGACAGGGAGGGAGAGAGCACAGAGTGAGTGGGTGGTGTGAACCTTGCAGGCTAAAGCCCTACCAGAGCAAGAGGGGACGCCAGGCAGTAAACAAGCAATTGCAAATGATATTCAGCGGGAAACAGTACCTGAATGAGACATGGAAATGTGTTGTACACAATCACACAGTCTGGTCTAAATGAAGGAAAATAAAAGAAACAAATGATCATTTGGGAAAAGCTTTAAGAAATACAGTCTCTCATTGATTTTTTAGCGAAGCTATTTGACTCACATTGGTGACATTTTGTGGAATGTGGGGCAAATACCGTTGGTCAGCTCCACCAATCAGAGCAGAGTATTCACAGAAGTATTGTTTATTGAAACAATGCAGTATAAACCACTAATAGGTAGAAGTTTGTGTACTGTAGTAACATATTTTAAAAGTAAAGAAATAAATAGTATAAAGGTCATGAATGTCCCAACTTTACTTTTGTGTATTTGCACAAGTGTGTGTGGCTCCGGCCCATGCTATGCTCCCCCATTCCTCCAGATATTTTTGACACTTGGCTTCAAGGTTTTGGCCACATTTTTGCTGCTCCTTCCTGGCACCTCTGTCCTATACATTGTGTATATTTTAATTCCCCTTGGCTCTGTCTTATTTACCTCAAAACCTCTTGAAGTATTTTTTTTTTCTTCTCATCCCCTGTGTTCATCGCTGACTGTTTGCATCTCCAGTTTCAGTCTGGGAACAAGCCACCCATCAGGAAATGTGTTAGCTGGTTCATTGCAGCATGGGGTATACCAGTCAGTACCTTGGGAGCAACCATAAAGATATTGCACTTTCATTTGTTTACATTAGACCCTACTCCCCCAATGCTTACAGGTCCAATTAACAAGTGAAGTGTTTGGACTACTGCTGCATTTAAATTACATTTTTCCCTCTCTATGGAAATTACCAAATTACCCCCACCCCCCTTCCCCAATTAATATTCCTAATAACCCCCTTAAGTCAACAATACAGTATGAGTGAAACAGAAAGCATTGTTTAACTGTCTTTAAAGATCGCAACAGTTTGCCTTTTAAATGGCAAAATGAAAATGCTACTAAGCTTCTTTTTGGATGTAGAAAACACACACACGCAAAACAAAACAAAAAACAACAACATTTAGTCATGTCAGCACCAGCAACGTATTTTGTATGCTCACATTGTAATACAGTGAGCAGTTTAAATTCAACATTAAAAATGGAGGCAAGGTTTCTCATTTTGAGGCTGTGTGCCAACACTTTACAACCTACACATATCAGATTTAAAAGCTTGTACTATGTTCAAGCCTCATACTACAGCGCATACACACAAATACACACATGTCAGCTGTGTAGGACAAGTTGCCTGCAGACTCAGTGTGTTATTTAAAGATTTATTTTGAAAGAAAAAAAATCTCCTGTGATTATCAGTCATTATTATAAAGTATCTAAATACAGGCAACTGAGGTATATCTGTCTTAGTTTCTACAGGTGGAGTGTGTGTGTGTCTGTGTCTGTGTGTGTGTGTGAGAGAGAGAAAGAGAGATAGAGAGAGAGAGGCAGAAAGAAAGAAAGCCTGAGAGAGTGAGTGACAATGAGGGAGACACAAAGCTTGCACAAACAATGAGAACAAAACAACAATGTACAAAGGCTGAAGATGGAGAGTGTGGTATATAGCCTGAAGAAGTGGTCTACACGATCATAGAGCATCATTCATTGCACTAATTTCTGCAGAAAAAGGCTTTTTTTTTCTCCACCATTAACAACTTTGTATCACGTCCTCATATACAGTTTAATAGAGAAAATAAAATCAACAAAATGGTGAATCGGACTATCAGCATTCTGCATTCAGGAAAATGCAGGCATACTTCAGAAACCTTATTAGGCTCACACTTTCAAATAGCTGAAATAAACATCCCCTTGAAACGTTTCTTAACTTGTCATGTTTCAACTGACTTCTTTTTACATGGGGAAAAAAATACTGAACAAAAAGGTAGAGGACGCATGTCATGTTGTTAATCCCCAGGTAGAGTCTGATTTTCCTAACAAAAAAACAAACAAAAAATCTTAATACAGATTTATACCAAAGAAATCCTATTTAATTATCACCTATGGGCTTCTACTCATGTGTGGTGGTGACTGTGTCTGCAGATTTCTACAAAAAAGTCTAACATTTTGTAAAACAAGCTTATTCACTTACTTGTGTAGAGTTTATTGAGACCACAAGTCTCATAAAGCTACAGTCAGGGAACTGTTGTCTTAGATTAGCACAAAGACTGAAAAACAGGGCAAACAGTTAGCCTGGCTCTGTTGGCACAGCACATTTAAACCTTAAAGCGTTATACTCCATTTGTTGAATCAATTCAAAGACTTATTAGATGTAAGTAACCCAAGTCCTGGCTTCTCTGTCAGTATGAGGTTGCCATTGCACCACGGAGAGAGTCCATGACTGTGTTTCTGAAATTTGGTTTTTGCAATGATACAACAAACAGGATGTAAGTTGTTAATTATTTAACTTTAAACATGCTGACTGCAATTTGCTGCCTTCAGGTTAGCTGTCCCAATCTTTAAACTAAGCTAAATAACCTGGCTGCTATAGAGAGAATGGATCCTCTCATCTAACTCTCGGCAAGAAAGCAAATAAGCATATTTATGAAAAGGACAAACTATTCCTTTAATGATACATTACATGTTCTCCCATGAATATACAGACACGGTCTCAGACAGTGGCACAAGAGATCATGTAAGGCATACCAGTTTGCTTGACAAGCAATAGGTAGCAATCATAATGATTTACAAAGATTGGGAAACCCAGAGACATACATCCACACAGAAACACACAGGAGGCTCAGTGAACGTAGAAAAAAGGATCTGGTGTCCATCGATTGTCAGCTCAATGATTCATGACCAACTGTCATTTTAAAGGCAAGAACTTCATTTTGGTTTATTTGACATACTGCTAATGAACAGCAGTAGCCTGTCAAATGCAAGTGAAGTCATTAACATTAAATATAGAACATTATTGTATGATAAGTGATCACGATTAACTACTTACTGGTCTATTCAACAAAATAGATTCTGATTTTCTGTAATAATTTACCTAATCTAGTTCTATGTATTAACAAAGATTACAATACGAGTACATTGGAGAGTGTGTAGATGAGGGCTGAACCCAGCAGAGGTTTTATGAGAGGAATACAGCTCAGTCCCACATACAGTACAGTGGTTCAGCCCTGTTACATGTGTGTGACTATTAGTAGGTGAGTGGTGTCGTCATTATGCTAGTGGGTTTAAGCTTAGTTGTCTGTCTGCCCCTCTCTTCCCAACTACTTGTACAGCATTTTGACTGTAACACACTCGCAGACACACTCACATACACATTGGTAGACTCACAAATGATGAAGATGAAAACGAAGAGAAGAATAAAAACACAGAGGTGATTGAATCCGGTGAGTAGCAGAATAATCAGGCTGATTGAATGAACTACAGTATAAGAGTCGGAGAGAGAGACAGTTCTCCGTCTGTCCGTGAGGGTACAGTCCTCTGCTGTCCTTGGAGGAAGTGCATACTGCAGTGTCAGTCTACCAGCCCTGGTCCATCCAGTAAGGAGCCAAGGGGAGCTGTCACCTTCCTGTAGCCACCCACGAGTGCTCCAGTAGTGAGAGGGGAGAGGTACTGTAGGGGGGGACAGGGATGACCCACATGAGAACAGTCCCCATCCTGAAGGTCTGTGGATCACCACACACGGCAGATGTTGTCAGGGACCATGTAGCTGCTCTTGTTGCAGCTGAATGCTTTGGCAAATTCGGGGAAATTCTGAAGGGAGCCCAGTACCCTGTAACACACAGAGAGGATTTTTTTTTAGATAATGTTAAACTTGTGTATGAGAAGGTTACTTGAATTTAAAATGTGCACAACATGCCGTTGTTAGAGCAATAATTAGTTTCTTGTGCTTTGCCCCAAGCACATGGCTGATTGATGTAAAGGAAATTCTGCTGGTTTGAATTTACCTGAATTTCCCTGGACTGTGAACATCTACTTTAATGGAATTAACAGCTTGCTCCGGTCTGTGTGTTCCACACCACACCTGAAAAAGACAGTAATCATGTGTGAGCTTAGAATTATATGGTTCTATCTCTATTTTTTTCAAAATTGAGTTTTTTTGCATTATATCATCCATTAGTGGTCTGTTAATTCCTGTGTGGTGTTATTTTTAAAATTTCAACATTTTAAAATTAGTTATTCATAAAATAAAAAGGTTCTATCAACCAAAACACAAGCCGAGTTGGAACATTGATGCTCAATATCTCGGAACTACCCAAAACAGAGATAGAACCTTATAATTCTAGGCTCACGAGACTGTTCCCATTGCTATCCATCCAATGGTCCACTCATCCTTTCATTGAGTCACTCATCCGTCTCTCTGCTCAACCAGACAATCAGGTATCTATCCGTCAAAGCAACCAAAATCATCCATCCATCAATCCACCTGCCTGAGCAAAGTTTAGAAAGAAAAGTTGATCATGAGAAAGGTCAATGCCAGGCAGTGGTGGCTCCTCTCCGTGCTCCTTCACATAGTTCCTGTAGGCCTACAGTAATGACACAAGAACAGATGTTATCTTATCTTATTGGACAAATATTTTAAATGGCTCAATATAACCAATTTTTACTGATAATAAAAATAAAAAAACAAAGTGGCATTTCACATTGTAGTTCTGCTAATGTAATGTGGCAGTACTTATCAGTAAAACTACTTTATGCGCCTCCTAAAACCATTTCTGATAATTTTGTATTCAGTGGTACATTTTTGGAAAGTAGCAATAACCCGAGCAATAAAGTGATTTTTGTTCCAGCAGTTGTTATCGCTTTCATCAAATTTTATAGGGAGACCGCCTGTAAGCCACTCATACTGTACATTATTATTTGACAGAGAGATTTTATGTCAGGTGTTTGTTGGGCCATGTGAATCATGCATATGTTAAAAATGCATCTGTGATGTTTTGAGAATAATCTGGTCAACTCTGAATTTATTGTGGCAAATTGAAAGTTACTGCAGCAACTTATCTGGGCTGCATTTTCAGCGTCTAAATTACCATATGCTAATTTATGTCACTCCATGTTTATGGATGGAAAAAATAGTATCACATTTGCTGGTTTGGTAGACTATGTTGGATATTGGAGAAGCAAATCAAATCTCTGCTTGGCCTCAAAAGCACAACACAATTTAAATAAAAAATATATTTTAAAACAAATAATGGTTGATCTTAAATAGCCCTCATTATCTTGTATTGTGAGCGGTGAATGCCTTACACCTTTCACATCGGATGAGATCACTGACAATATCATGTCCTTCACTGTTGTATTTAGCTATAATGAGCCAGCCAGCGACCTGCCACTATTACAGTACATGTCTATTAATGTTAGCAAGCAGACCACAATAACAAACCATCCAAATCCCATTCCCTTTCAGCTGTAAAGCTGTGCTCTTAAACTGGGCTCCCTCCTTTGAATTGAGATTCATTACCTGATATGCTTGCCGTATCCCTCCATTGTCAGCAATGTTTTCCCCAAGGGTGTTATTACCATTTAACTAGAGAGGGGATATAAGAAGAGAGAACACAAAGATTGGTTTGGAAAACAGATGGGGGTGGGGGCGGTGGGGGGAGGGGGTGTAATTGATCCTATGTATTTCAACAAATCACAAATACCACTCTTTGGATAGAAGAAATAATTTCCCATGGTATAAAAGGAGCATTGTTCAAAGCATCAGGACAGAGGAGGAGAGACAAATATGAGGAGAGGAAGAGATATGTCAACACAACATATTAAGACACCTGAAGCAGAGAACTAATGACACTGCAGAACTGGAGAAGAGAAAGAAAAATGAGAAGCAGGTTAGTCTGGCAATAAAAAAGAATGAGTGAAAGGGGAAGGTTTAGGATAACATTTGAGAAAATGCTGGTTCAAATTTAATTAAAATTTTGAAAAATCAGGAATGGAGGATGAGAGAGATTGCGGCTGTCTACCAGGACATACATTAAGTCCATTGGCCAGATCCCAAGAGAAGTTGCCATATTGGTTGACTATGCACTTTGACAGCTCCAGGAACCTCTGAGTGGAGTCTGGTGTCCACCAGTCCTTCAGGTCACCGTCCTTATCATAGTTACGACCTTAAAAAAGGAGAAACATTCAAACATTCATTCATCTCTTCCGCCAAACATCCATTACGCCATTATCTGAGACGGCACTCGATGTCAATTACATGTTTCCATTCCATTTCATTCATTTCTACAGCATTTCTGTCTGACTTGCAGATGTGGTTATCAATATAACAGAAGGCTGGCCATCTTTGAAATTGACTATAATAATTTCAAATAACTCGGTGGATAGGTGTGCAGTGAAAAATGCTCTGAGGCTGCATGCCGAAATGGTTTTTAAAAACATATAGTTTTTTTCTGAAGTGGTATCGGTAACATTATGGGAAATATTTTTATGCAAAACTGTCTGTGGGAGGACCAGAGAGCAACAGAGTGAAAAGTCATACCGCTGTCATCAAAGCCATGTGTGATCTCGTGACCGATCACCATGCCGATGCCACCATAGTTGAGAGACTTAGCCTGGCCTTTGCTGAAGAAAGGAGGCTGAAGGATACCTGCAGGAAACACTGACAGAAGGGAACCCCCACCCAAAATTAAAGTGGTCTGCCTTTATAGAATGCAGAATATTGAATGATACATGTACTGTATTGTCTGCAAATGAATGTGTTTGCATGTGCTGATATGTAAATACCGATTTGGTTTTTGCTAGATGAGTAGAAGGCGTTGACGACAGCAGCTCCTGTTACCCACCTGGAGAAGGTTAGGCACAGTACAGTGAGGAGACATATAGTACATTAGTACTCAAATTCAATGAAAGATATTAAATTTAACCTATGTTTAATAATAACTAGGCTAATATTATCATTCCTGCTGTGCTTAGTGAAAGGCTGAACTCTGTATGTGAGTAGGAGTTTGTGTGGGAGAAAGTGAATGCACTGTGCTAAATGCATGATTATGTGTCACATCATCATTACCATATGTGAATAAGACATTTATTATCAGTGATTTAAATACTTCACAATGTAACTTTGAATTGCTTCACATCTGGAAAAAGCCTGTATGCTGAGCATTGATTTAATTCTGCCCCCACAGGGAATCTTACTCCTCTTTGTTGACTTTGACTCTGAGTTTCCGCAGGCGTTTCTTCTGCATATACTCCAGGTTCTGTAGGATGTTTTCAAAGTACTCCTCTGCATTGTAGCTCAGCTAACACCAACACACAGCCAGAGAGGCAAGAGGATTAGCCGTGATTAGAGCTATCAACACCCGGTCATATATTCTCCAGCAAAACTCATAAAAGCCATGAATGCACTGATGTTTTCACAGAACTGATATGCGGCTACAATGAATCCATGCTGTATTCTGTTACATTAATTCAGTGAAAAAAACGAAAAGAAATTCACAACCGCATCTTTTCAGACACTCACATCTTTGTACTCATTGTTGAGGTATTCGTCATCCATGATGTTGTCAGAGTAGCCGATCCGCTCCCGAATAGCTCGGGCCTACAGGGAGAAGAAAGAGAATATTTGACAAACAACCGCCTTAGTCATCCCATATTCTCCAGAACAGAACACAATACTACAGACAGTTAATTATAACCAGTACCTTCTCCTCAGCTGCTTTCTTGGTCTCTGCATCCATCCAGGTTAGGTCATGGAGGTTACTGATGAACACTTCCCGAATATCTTTAATCATCTCCTCCATCTGATGCACACGCACATGAAAAGACACACACAAACACAGAAATAGACAACAATGAACAAAACACACATGTGACTGATATACTGTATGACAATCAAATGTGTATCATGAAAAAACCTCCAACTGTCAGTCAGTGCAAATCATCCAATGTGTGGGAGTTTGTTTTTTTCATAAGGTCTGCCGAGAGGATCCGGCGAGAAGCACACAAAACAATCTTGCAACACATTGTGCAACAAAGTCATAAAAATACACTTCCCCAGATTAGGCCTCATCATTACATAGTCACATATCAATGCAGAAGCATTCAGGTTTGCAGTCCCTCTGCGTAGGAGTCTGATGTGCTTGCGTAATATTACCAGTAGACTAATAATATGTTTGATTCATATAACATAAACTTTTTTATGCTCTAAGAATGAAGAGAAGGAGATGATGACAACCAACAATACACTACATCTGATTAAGAATGTGAAAAGTTTATCCTACTTATATACAAAAGTTTCATATTGTTGTTTAATTTAAATTCTCCACAGTGGTTGTCAGTTGGCTGGCTGGCTGCAAAACTGTAGATGCATTATTGATATTGTTACTGATTTACATATTTTAAAAATTTACATTTTCTTATAAATGTATCCAGCATTTTTGGGGCTTATATTTTCAGTTGGAAAAATAACAGAACAGGGTTTCTTTTTTTACCATAATGTTTAACCATACATTAAACAATCAAGTAGTACTAGTCGCATAGCCTGAGTACTGTATATAAATTGGTGCAACTGAATGAATTTTTCTGTCTCAGCATAACTTGTATTCAGATAACACACTGACGGAACTGTAGTCATCTCATGATGATGAGATTTTCTTTTTATATGCAAATCCACACAGCAAGGTGCTCCAAAATCCACATCAAAAGCCCCGTTTTCTGTGGGAACCTGTGGTGTAAGTTTAATGTTTCTATAATGTATTGCTCTCGAGTTACAGTACTTACAAGAATGTGCCTGCACACAGAGACAGACTGACTGACGCCACCAGAGATGGCATAATGTTGTACCATGGTCTATGGACAAAAAAGGCCAAGTTTTCTTCTTTTTTTTTTGCATGTGTCCACAAACAAAACAAAAAGCATGATTAGAATAATCCACCAAAAAGTTCATGAACCAATAAAGGAATGAAAGGAAAATAGGAAGAGGAAAATTTAAAACTAAAAGGACAGTGCAGGTCGACCTTCCAGATCCTTCTTACCAAAGTCATGCTCTGAGACCACAGTGAACTGACAGAGGCATTCCAGTGTCTCATCACATCAGCAGACCCCTCACTAACATGCTGCATGACCACTTGGACAACACGCTGTGGTTCACCGCAAATCGGCAGGGACCACACTGATGAGGTTTTCCTGACAACCTTTTAGCAAACAGAATGTGTGTGAGTGCGTGCGCGTGTGTGTAAGGTTTTGTTGTGTGTGCACGGATAAATGTTTGTGGTTGCACGCATGCTGTTCTGTTTACATATAAAATCTTATTACATGGGTTAAATGCTGAGTTTATATGCAATGGTAAACCCACTTAATTGTAAGCCTTAGAAATGTAATGAATCCTCATTGTGGACACTAATCCACAGCTATTTAACTTGATTTAATTCACTTAGTCTTTAGATAATAAACAAAGTAATGTACAGTTTAAATCACTGCCTGGGTTTTTAAAATGCTCTTCAGTGGTCTGTGGTTAAACGTTCGTTTGTCTCATATCTGATTGTTAAAAAGTACTGAGCTTCTATACCTACCTACCCATGTTTGACTTATTATTACCAGTCTGCCAATGTCTAAGAGCTGCTGTAGCCAGATGTTGTAGCTAAGACCAACTCAAATATTGGTTTAATCTAACCAAGCCACCATATTTTCTGAATGAATTTGTTTATATGTTATTTTTATCAGCATAAATGTAACAGAACACTTTTTTCTTGTTGTAGCATAGAATGGAAATACTCGAGTAAAGCATACTCAAGTACAATACTGTTCTTAATCTCAATCTGTAATACATCTTTGTGGCTGAAAAGGGCTTGTTATGTTTAAGGATGAAGCTCAACATACATGTACGTATGTAGGCTAAAAGTAGTTGTGTGTCACTTTTTAAATACACAAACACACAGACATGAACCTGTTTACACAGGGTGTGATGTGAGATCCACATGCTAGAGTGTACCAAGTTGCAGAAAATAACAGAGATTTACAATATGTGAGCCACTCAGCAGTATGACAGATGTATGCTGTCTCTCACACACAGTCTGACTCACACATACACACAGTCATGTGCCAAGGCGCGTGCATGCATACACACGCGCACAGAGATTTACAGTGTAGGTGGTGTGGGCATGATAACAAGGACACCTTGTTCAGCTGCTTTCAATGGGTGCAAGCAAAAAATAAATACAGTACTGTGGTGGAGACACAAAGGTAACAAAAACATAGGTGAGTAAGAGACAAAAATACACCCTGTGGGATGTTTGTGAAACACATGTTATCAAACTGCATGTATGAATAACTGAATACATCAACATATTCACACAGATTGTGAGAGCATGTGGTGCTTGCAGATACATTCTGTGACTCAATACCAGCTCCAATTGTCAATAAAAGAAAGTAAACATATGATTACAGTATATCACCCATCACACGGAATATATTCTGGTTAATAAGGGAATTCCTCCCGATTAAATCTGCAATATGCATTTTGTGTCTAATCTATTCTAATAATACAAAGTATAATCCGACCTCTACTGACCAGTTCTTTGCTCTTTTCAGAGAAAGCCTCCTGCACGTACAACCGACCAACAGCATTGTCCATGTTGTTGTTGACATAAAGTGCACACTGTCGCCACACGGCAGCCTCTGATGTTGTACCAGACAGAGCCTGCAGGGAAAGTAACAAGGCACAGATCAATTAGAGATGCCGGATAAACAATTCTCCATATTGTTTAAAGAGTCTCATGGCCATAATCTATTTGCACTTTCATTATGCATTACCATTACACTTAGGAATGTAAGAAATAGGGCAAAAGGGAAATGATTTGTTTAGGAGGAGGGCTAGTATAAGAAAAAGTTGGAAATGGCAGGGAAGAATTTGAATGGAATAGGGCATGAACAGTGTTTATTGTCATGAGCATTAGCTGATGCTGCAAGAAGCCAGATCAAAAATAATTTAGAATTTGTGTTACATGTTAATTTTTCACCAGTGAACCAAAAAGTTTATTTTCATGCAAGCAGCATAGAGATATCAGTCATGTTTAGTTGGTCCACATTGCAGTACCTCAACTACTGGATGAATCATTATGTATTTTTGTGCATTGATTCATTCATGGTCCCCAGGGGATTTACTTTGATGCTACCTTGACTTTTCATGTTACAGTTAAATTGATATTTTTGGTTTTGAGTTGAGTTGGAAGACTGTGGAATAAATAGCCCAGAAAATTGGTTTGGTTCACAACATCCATGTTCCCCCCCGGAATTACTTGTAGCACCATAAAATAATATCGAGTGCCATGATAAGGTTGAATGTTGAGCTCACCCACTTCTTTGGTTCATGAGAAAATACCTCCACACCTGATGACCTTCCTTTATGTTTATTCCTTATTAGGAATACGTCATACATTTTACCGGCAACACAGTTGTTGATATGTCGATATGCTAACATTAGCATTTACTGATGTTCAACTATAAGATATTTCACTCAGTAAATATTTTGGTCACAGTTTTCCACATTAAATGTGTTTCTTTGTGTGCTTGTATAAAATTATGTCCATTTTTAAAACCAAAACTAGGCAGCTCTAACGTGACCAGTGTCAGGGTTCTGGTGGTGTACCTTGCGAAAGGCTTTCCTGGTGTCTCTGTATGCTCTGCTCAGGCCCACCACCATGTTCATAGCAAATCGCCAAACCATGTAGTTCTGCAGATCCCTGTGAGGAGAGGAATGATGTTCAAAGAAGGTTCTTACTCACTCAAAAAGATATCAGTAATGGGTAAGCACTTAGCAGCTGTTTTCATTGCATGCTGGATGCTTCTGCCCCCAGGCTATCATACACAAGCACAGGTAGAGACACAACATAAAAACACACACCTCTTGGTATATCTGGTCAAGATAAGGTTCAGTCTTCTGTAATAGTTGGGAGAGTAGTTTATGACCTTCTCTGTGTCAGCAACGCTGATATTGACCGTGTCCATTATCTTTGCTGTGAAGTAACTCCAGTCAAATACCTTCAGGATGAGTCCGGAAAAAAAAAAAAAAAACACAGATAAAGAGAGGAAATAAATATTAGGAAGAGGAAGGAAGGTGAAAGACAGACAGAAAATTCTGACAGACGAAACATATTTTGTTTTGTTTTTTACCTGTGATTCAACCTCAAGGGTGAAGTTGGCGTTGAGATCACCCAGTTCCATCTTGTTGTAAAGCAACACTGGATTGTTACGGTCCTCTGGAGTATCTGTAGCCTTGGAGAGAAAAAACACAGATAGGTTAAAAATCAAAACTGCTGTCAGAAAACAACCCTCCTGTTTCCTGACACATGCGTACACATGCAGTGTAGGTCCAGCAGCAGAAAAACATATTTGGTGTCCCAGAAGGCTTCAGGTCTGTAAATGTCAAAGCTCGAACAGTGTGACTGCCTTGTAAAAGCCAGCAGCTGAGTGGAGGCGAAGTGAAGCATGGCAGTGAGCAGAGCAGGCACGAATGTAGACTGTGGAAACCTGTTGTTGCCTGAGAGAAGCTGTTGTGTAGGGATCAGGCTAGTTAACAGCTTGTTTTACACCACAGCTGCTCCTGACTGGAGCCACAAAAACACACAGAGGAGAGAGGTTCAGGCTACAAATGCAGGAGTGGAAGGTCAGACTGTCAGAAGTGGTTTGTTCACAAAATCCTCCCGCTGTTTGAAGCTGAGAAAGGAGATAAGGTATGCAGTGCTGCTGGAAAACAAAGTCTCCTTCTATTAGTTTACCAAAGAACAAAAGATCTCTTTTTTTTTAGAGGAAGGGGGGAAATTCAAAGATAGTGCAAGCTATTTAGGAAAAACACAAAATGTGTGAATGTACACTTACATTGGCAATGTCCCTCTCCAGGTCCATAACTCGTGTCACTTCCTCTCTGATACGGGTTTCATTGATGGGCAATTTGCGGTCTGTACGGATCAGTTTAGCCAGGTCAATCATGAACTGCTCATAGGCCCGGCACGCCTGCCAAAGACAAACCCATTCATGGTAATCACATCTTGACCTTAACAGGAAAGAAAGGCACTCACTGGTTTGAATTTAACCAGTGACCAATAACCAGAGGTGACAGCTTGTACTTAGACACAAAATACACACTCAGTCTGCCTCAAGCCAACTGCTTTTAAGTGCTGCCTCCTGCAAATCAATCAGGGATCTATGGTAAACTGTAAAGTGAAACCAGAGCAAGAGGATGTCTGTTCCAATCACAGACATGTGGTATGGATTGAGACTCAACCAAATCTGTTCAGTCTTGCCTCATTGATTTTAATCATTACTTACTGCCTCAGAGAACATTTTAATTTATCCTATACACATATGCTCGCAAACACATGTAAGCATACAAACAAACATCAGGTTCAGGTGCTGATGTTTAAGCTGATGTCCTTGTCATTTGTTGGGCATCGTGTTTCCCGGAACGAACTCCAGGGGACATGAAACAAATACTCAGTGGCACTGGTCCAAATGAACACATGGAGCTGTTTTCATCGTGCTTCGGTTGAAAGCCTTAATTAAATTACAAGGGTGTGTGCATGTGTATAATGTATGTATGTGTGTGTGTGTGTGTGTGTGTGTGTGTGTGAAAACTTTAAGCCTACCTCTGCATAGGGCCCGGTGCAGGCATAGTAATCTCTGGACAAGAGGCCGAGGCTTGTCTGTTGGTCAAACTGGAGAAGGCAAGAAAACATTTATCTATAAAAAACCGAAAGAGGATTTAAAAGAGATTGGTGGGTGGTTATTTTCAAGCAGGAGGAATATGATGTGTAAGCATTTGTATGAATGCAGGTACTGTACTGTATATGAACCAGAGGGACAGAAGAGGCATTTCTTGCTGCAGATGCACACCTACATGAATGATGTGTGAATTGGAGTCCCTGTCATCGGTGCCGACAAAAAAGTTCACCAAGAGTTGAGTTCCATATTTCTCATTCAGCTTGGCAACGACATCTTCCAACCTCCAAGTTTTACCTGAAGAATGGAGAAGGAAGGAGACGTAAGGAAGAGAGATATGTCTGAGGATGACTTCTGTTGTGCCTGACAGTGGAAAGGAATACTCTACCATAGCTGGTTTCCCAGTTGTCCGCAGCGATGGGCCACTCAAACATATCAGGCAGCATTTCGAGCAAAGGCGTCCCTCCTCTGAGCTCAATTAAACCTTAAAGGAAATGTAGATACAAACAAGCACAAATATATTGGTAATGCTGCGTATATTTATATTATACACATTAGAAAGAAAAACAAACCGCGTTCATATTTCAATCATATTTTGTACTTCTCATCAAACATAATTAATTCATGCAAATTTGAGCTCATTGCAGGAGTTTACTGATGACACTTCAAGCTAAAATGCTTTTGAAGAATGCACTTATTTGCATAGCATAAAATGGAACGACTAATTCTCACTTGAACATTTATATTACTGTACATTTATTTAAAATTGATGATTAGTAGTTCGACAAAATTAAAATAAACTGAATGAGACACACAGCTCCTGATGACAATAAGCAAAAATGTTCACTTGAGGACTAGAGAAGTTATAAAAAGAAGTCCATCTTGAAAATCTGCTGACTCACTCTCATTGGTACAGGACTTGTAAAGGGTCTTTGCCTTGATAAGAGCGGCCGCTTCACCCTCAACTGTTTTTTCAAGGACACCTACAAACACAACAGAAAATCAGACAAAGACTTAAGGATAAAATGAGGTATGAGTGTACATGTGGTAATGTGGACAGAGGGGAGGGGAACAGGAAGGGGTGTAAATAACCTCAGGTACAAGATACTGTTTTTTTCAGTGTTTTGTGGACTGAAAATAGAATCCAGCTGTCGTCCAGATGCATTTAATCATCTTAATTAAGGCATGTTGTCCGTCCCAGTGTCAGAAAGCGCCAGCAAAAAATAAAGTGATAGCTTCACACTGAGACATTTCATCGCAAGCAGTGACAAAACAGACAATACAAAAATATTCAAAGACGGATGAAGAAAACATGTTATGAGTCCATTTAAGGGTAAAAACCACAGTCAGCTTCAATGTTAAAGCTGTTACTGCTCCTACAAACAACTAAAAGAAACAAATTTGATGAAGGTGAAAACAAAAGACACGGCATGTTTCAAACAAATGCAAATATAAAAAAACGCTGATTGATGTTGTCAACATAGTTTTCCCCAAATAAAATACAATGGAAGACTGGGTCTGCAAGCACATCTATGCTTACTCACAGAGAGAGTCTGGATGAAGCCTACCACCACTGGTTGGCAGTGATAGTGGCTGACACAGTGTTACTGGTTGTGCCAATGCAAAATCTTACTTTCTGTGCTAACTGGTGTAAGAGCAGTGCATATCAAGATGGTACGAATTACATGGACATCATGACTCAGATCCACATCTGAGCCCAAGTCAGACTCAGACTGAAACGACATATCAGAACAGTTGTTTTTATTGTTTGTTGGCTTGTAAATGAAAGTGGCTGACACAGTGTTAGAGGCTGTGCTAATGCAAACTCTTGCTGTGCTGACAGGATTGCAAGTTTATTTTGCAATGTGAGCCAGTGGGATATTCCATCAAGCTTAGCTCAAAGTCTGGCTTTAATGGCAGAGTCTCACTTATTTTAGTGGGAGTTTGGTTCCATCGACATGGCTAAAATAAGCTCCACCTCGGTGACCATGGAAACATGGTTCTGGCTAAGCCTGACACTTCAAGCTAAACTCTGACTTCCTGTTCCATCAACCTGACTGTGCGTTCACACCAAAAGCGTCAGTAGCGTCAGCAGCATGGTCAGCAGATGCTCTCAACCCTCAGTTCGCCTGCCACCTCCTAGCCTCGCGTCACCAGGCTCCTCAGAGAAGTGAGGAGCCTGGTGTCTGTTAACTCCGAATTTTGTCTGCTAGGATAAAGGATAAAGGTGAAGATTAACTCCATTTATGTTGGTGGTCACATAATGCTGAAATAGAAGGACCTGTGTGTCACTCCTGTGTTGATCCTGTCAGTCATATTGTCCCAGACCTCCTTTGTTATCCTGTTAACAGCAGCAGTGTTTCCTTTTCATGTTGTACACTCCTTATATTCATCATAAATCTCCATAAGGACCCTTTACTCGGCTATGGAGAAGCTTCGGTGCGTGGGATGTGGGCTTGGACCAGGCTTGAAGTGGAGCCAGCTGATCTCGTTTGATGGAACGGGTCGGGACTTGGTTTGGAGTTCTCACTAATTCAAGATTCAAGATTACGCTATAGTCTGGATGATTCATAGCAACTTTGATGGAATACCCCCCTGGTGTATTGCAATAACTAGTTCACTAATACACAATCACAAATTGTTCCCATGTACTGCACATGGTCAATCTTTAACAATAAATACTTCAACACAAATTAATTACCAGCTGCAGAGCAGTGAAATGAATCTTTTCATTTACTGATTAACGTTACTTGGGTAATTTGACATAGAGGTCAACGTTGTCATATAAATCACAAATAAGAGATTATGCAATGCATATTTTAATCCCCTGTTGCAATTAATTGGCTTCTCAGAAGTAATCAAGGCTAGGTGAAAGACCTCAGAACTGGGAGTCATAGCAAACAAGGTCAAAAAAAAAGGGACAAAAGCTGCAGGTGTGGTAGTTAAGGGCCATTCGAAAACAAGAGCGAACACCCTTTCTTGTTTTATTGCCTGCGTTCTTTGCCTCTTCAACACCTGTTGTGGGCATTTGGATGCCAGTTAACTCCAGCCTCCAGCTAGACAGTGTTTCTTGGTAGACAGCTAATCAAAATGAGTGATAAGTGAAGGGGTGTAAACTTGCTCAACTGAGGGGGAGGAGAATGGTACTAACAACACACTTTTCCTGCACAGCCTCGAGGCACCCATTTACATACTGTTGCCTTAAAGTGTAACCATTCCTTCTGGATCTGCTGTCATGTTTCAGCAGCATGAAACATGAGGGTGAGCTTAAATGACTATTCAGATCATCAAGGTTCAATCTAACACCCACGTGGTAATTGTACTGTTTGCTAGAAACCACTATGGTGAAAGCAAGTGTGTTGCTGAGAGGGAGCAAGCAGTTTGTGCCCTCTGTCCTTTGGAAAAAGAAATTTTCACCCCTTCTCAACAATTATCGAAAGCTTTAGCTCAACTTCAGCTGATGGTGGTTTGTCATTCAGGGTGATGCATTAATAATGTAACTGTGTCTGCTCTTTGCACTGCTTAACTACAAAGACCTCCTGACTCACACATCACCAGGTTTAATGCATTTAAATAGTCAGGGACTCATGGGTTGCATAGGACTCTTTTTAAAGAGAATTTAAGCCTTTTTAGTTTTTTTGCTCTATATAACAAAAATCAGGTCTTACTTGACTCAGTATACAGCCTGCTCTCAGGCAAGCCTCCTTTTGTGCACAGTGAAACCCTATGATTCAGAATGCAACAGTCTTTGATCAGTCCAAACAGGTGTGTGTCCCTCAACTACTCATCCACCTGATTACCCATGGCCACCCGAATCAAATTCAAGTCTAATGGTTGTGACTTCTGGGATGGCTTGTATACTTGACCTTATCATAAAGGCTAATGCTTCTTACAATCTCATGCACACCCGAAAGGACAGGCACGGGGGTCCAGTTACAGTAAAACCAGTACAGCGGCCCATCTGTATATGGTATGTCCAGTTGATCAATTGCCAACAAGACCAACAAGAGTGCATTTCATTGTTTATTATGAGTGGAGTGCACAACCCATCTTTCTGGTAATTTTGCTGCTCTTTATTTATTTGGAGTATAATTCAAGAGTTGGCCAACACGGTGTGTTTGATGTGATCCCTAGGAATCCAGTCAACACCTTATTGTGGTTCAGTCCTACAACACTGCTTGATCACCAAATAAAAAATTCTGTGCAACAAAAGAGTGTATTTGGAACATTTTATGCAAGATATTTTGCATTTTTCTTAGAGATTGACAAACCATTTGTGCCAAAATGTTTTTTTCATATTGTAATCTTATGTAAAACATGCAACAACACATTTTCCAAAAGCCAAGATTACTAAGTATGAGAATAAAGATTCATGATGTGTACAGCGGTGTTATAAAGACTGCATCATGAATAATGAATGATGTCAATCTCTTAAAAGTCTAAGTGCCTGCAATAAACTTCCTGAACATGCAAAATGTATGTAAATGGTTGACCTCGTGGTTGCTATTGTTTATGATAATGTAGCAGAAAGGCGAAAATGGACTGCTGAATTTGTATAAAAGCAATCTGGAAGATTTGTGAATTTCACATGTAATAAAATGTTTGTCCTTAGACATCCATCCACATTTACTTTCATATTGTTTATTATTACATATCTGTATGCCTGATGTGACATGAATTCACTATCATGTTTATTTCAACCATTTAAGGATTGTCTTTTATGGTTTATGTGTATGGCATGCTTATGCCCTCACTGTGCAGCATACTAATGGAGTTAAAGAAGGAAATGGACTGAGCACTCTTGCATTTCTGTTTGTATTTAGTCTGTGATGGTATTTCTGAGACTTACAGTATACAGTACCATTCAGGGTTAAGTTTTTAAAGATCAAAAACACTCTAAAATGTCTGTATCTGCCATGTTAGAATTTTAGAATGTGCTTTGTCTTCTCCGTGTTCACAAACCTGACAGTTGTTGATATCCACCAAGTCAAGTTAACTTGCCAGGTTAAGCTGTGCAAACAATGTGTACTTGATTGGAATGCATGTGTCATCCACAGTGACTGAATCAATTGTTCAAGCTCCCTCTGTCTTTACTGAATACAAAAACTAAGATTAAGGTTAGTTTGCATAAGGCTTTTGCTGTGCCAGACATTCACAAACATGTCTGAAACTAATCCTGCCTCTTTTGCAATAAAATGAAGTAATCCACGAAACAATGTACTGTAAAAATATTTAATCTAAGTTTCTAAATTAAATTAACCTACTATGATAAGTACACCAAAAAAATAGGTTTACTTCTTGAGTCATTCTTAAGTTATCTAAAGGGAGCAATATCACTTTCATATCTGTCTATTCACAGCCAGCAGCCTGTTATCTTAGCTTCACATACAAACTGGAAACGGGAAAGCTCCAAAGGTTCAAAAATCCAACTTCCAGGCATTTTGAGCAAGAAAAGCCAGAGCATATTTTCAAAATGATACATTTTTAAATGAAAAGGAGACCCTCCAGGGGGTTTTCATGTTAGTATGACAACCTTTTGACTTTGACAAGCCATCACACATTTCAACATGTCTTCAGTATCGCCTGTCACACAACAAAGGTTATCTCTTATAAATGTTGCATCAGGACCAACCTACAAGTGCCATCATCCTGCACAACTCAGTGCAGCAATAGGATCAATACTGGGAAGAGGGTGGATCTTCAGTTACTCAGGGGATTGACAGGAAACTCTCCCCTGAGTCCAATAAGACATCACCCACATCACAGTGACTTGAGTTTACAAGATCAGATGAAGAAAGAAAGATAGATACTTTAGCTTCTTTCTTTATCATTTTTGGGACTTAGTGACAGACCAGTGACGATGAAGACAAGGAAAGGGCAGCTAGACTAAAGTGTGTGCCTTTCATTAAATCCTCTAATGTCAATTAGATCATTGTGTCTTAAATACTCCTGTTCGTTTATTGCATAATTTATCTGCCATTCTATATTCTATATTTGAAATTGAATTCAATATTTAATCGTTACCTTTTTCAATTATTTTGAATTGCTTGGTGCTTTGAATTATTTCTCTCCTGTACTTCTACTTTTTCTTCACCTCTTGCATGACTGCATTTCACATCAGCTTCTTTCTACCCCTTCATTTTTGTAATCCTTCCATTTTCTCATTACCATGTGTGCACTATTTATGTGCTCATTTAATCTTAATGAAGTCTTGGGATAGGGACCCTTCACAGGGTGCTTCCTGCAAAAGGGCACAGATCATGTGTGTGTGATTGGATTACTGACTGCCTGGTGCTTATGTTTAACCACAGCAAAGGCTTACCCTCTCACTAACTCTGTGTGTGTGTGTGTGTGTGTGTGTGTGTGTGTGTGTGTGTGTGTGTGTGTGTGTGTGTGTGTGTGTGTGTGTGTGTGTGTGTGTGTGTGTGTGTGTGTGTGTGTGTGTGTGTGTGTGTGTGTGTGTGTGTGTGTCTCTCTCTCACACACACACACACACACACACACACACAGGCACTCACACACACACAGGCACTCACATACAATTTTTCTCTGTCTCTTTTGCCCCCACGTGTTTGCGTGTTTGGATTTATTTGAGAATGGATTTTATGCCACCTGATGTTTGTTTGAGACATCCCGTCAATTTGAACCAAAGCACTCAGCATGATCCAGAATCCGAATTTTGAGTTTCTCTTCTCCCAAATGCCATTTTATCCTTGACTACCGCTCATCCCACAAAGCATTACGATGTTTTTAGTTTGGGTTTTGCTTTCAATTTATCATGATAAAGTAAATGTTCAAAGTTTATAAGAAACAAGCGCAAGCAAACTGAAGTCTCTGAGTGCAATAGGGTTTTTTTTTTACTGTTCTTTCTGCAGCATAACTATCACTACAACTGTTGGCCAAATCTTCTCCACAGGAATGGACATTAAGGCCAGTAGGTATAAAACTCTCATTTCTCAGAAACAAATATTTGAAAATGGTAGCCATAAAATAAACCTGTAGTATTTTAAAATGGAGTATGAGACTCCAATGTTTTGAAAAACAATACTATAAAAAGAAAGAAAAGTTTCAAACAGGATTTTACAGAGGGGAGGAAACACTTTCAGACTCAGACACTCATTCTTCATAACTACAGTATGGCGCCAGCTAAAAGTATAATAAGGGTATTAGAGTGGTATAGCTGGTTATCCAGTGCGGCTGTATTCTGAAATGTACAGCCAATAAATGCACAATATCTGTTGGAATCTAGTAGAAATCCATTGAAATTAGTTTTTCCACGAGCCTTGCCATCAAGCCAAACTCTGGCCCTCTGCACTGTGTACCAGTTCTGTCATTTAGTCAATATAAAAATACAGAGTATAGCCTATACAAAAGTTCTGCTGTACACACTATGCTGTCGGCTTTGAAACAGCCAACAGGGCAGCTTACAACCTTGGTGGAGGTCTAAACTCCTTCTTGTTAATCATTCAGCATCCTAGCTGGTAAAGACATACTGAATGCAGGATTTCTATTCAATATGTTTTTGTTGGACAAGAACGGCAGCATTAATATTCAAATCATTTTACTTGGCCACAAAACTCTGGTCTGCTATCTTTATTTGATATGTTTATAGGAAATACACTATTTATGGTGTTGTGCAATGTTTCTGACTGGAATTTTGATATCAGGGAGGTCGTGTGAACAACTATTCTTTCTTTTTTTGAAAATAAAACCTTCTTGTGGTCAGCTTTTTAGACAGAAGGTCTGCTTCAATTATTGTTATCACAGAAGGAAACACAGATATTCAGTCTCTTTGGTGCAGTTTGTCATAGACTGTGAAAAACATCTCACGTCTCTCATGTCACAGCTCTCTTACAGTCGTGCTCCAACACTCTCGGTGATGCCAAATACTACAAGAAAATTAAGTTGGTGAGTTCCATGCCTCTGGCTACAAATCTAATGAGTGAGATTTAGACCCAGAGCCTTGCAAGAAGCACCTCAGATAATACAGAAAAGCAGCAGTGTGTGCTCACACTCATAAAAGTCACGTGCACATGCACAGATAGACATACGCACATAGGGCTTAGCTAGGAGATGACTACCACATGCTGTTTCACATTTCCTGACCTATCCTCAAAGCTTTTCTCAATAAACCATCATCCTCTGGCTACAAAGCTCTGCCTGAATTCACCTCAAAGCCTCCCTGGTCCATGTGTATCTCACCAGCTTCTCCCATCATTCTCCCCTTGTCTTTCATTTTAACCTCAACATTCACTATTTTTCATCTGAATGGAAATCCTTTCTTTCATCCTTTTTCTGTCTGCCGTACTCCTCCTCTTAGTCTTCCTGATACAAATTAGTTAGTAATTAAAATGCTCACGGTCAATTGGGTCCATTATTGCACAGTATGCCACACCTGACTAGGAAGAGGTGAAAAAAAGAACACACAGGCTTGTGCACACACATACACACATTCCCACCCACTGCTGTGGCCACAATCAGATCCTCATTATGAATCATGGCCCTTTTTATGGCCTTTTACAGCATCACAGAACAATCTAAGGCATTTACAAGCAACCACAAATCTACAAAGCTATTCGCATACTGCATACATACATGCAGCCTCTTTTTTTTATTAATGTCATGCAGCCTATGGCACTGCAGTGTCCAGGTGTTTTCAGGCCCCTGCAGCTGTTGACAGGAAAAAGATGGGTCCATCAGCAGGTGGTGGTATCCTAGCAGGCAGCAGCAGTCAGCCACAAGATCAGAGGTCACATGTTTGATGTCACTTCCAGAGTAAAGGTCACAATTCTGTTCAGGCCTCACACTGCTGGGGCTTTCACCTCGACATACACCCGCCATTAAGAAGAATGTTAACTCGAGAGTTAGTGGGTCTTAGCTGCTACTGTAAAGTGTTCAAGACAGCAAACTGGCACATATGGCCCTGGTTTGGAGGATCAAATATAGACAGCATTCACTCTCACACAGAACAGTCCACACATGTACATACAAAGTCACCCTGAACACATGTGTATGCAGTATAGTCAGAGACAGACAATCTCAGACTGCTAAGCCAGACAGCCTGAGGGAATGAGCACAACACTGACGGTGGTGAGGATTTAAGCTGCTGAATGATTAGGAGCAGTTCTTTGGCTGTTCCTTTTCTTTCTGTGATGAATGTAGCATTTAGAGCAATTAAGTCAATGATTCCTACGCATCAACCTCTGAACCCCCCCCCCATTCCTCATTGGTTACAAAGTGCATTGTGCCTTTCACCATGAAAAGGCAGCAAATGTCACCTTTAGATCTGACAAATTCCTTGCATCGCAATAAAAATACAACAAATACCCATAAAATTACACCACACTTTCACACAGAAACATGCTATGTGCGTAAATGCAGTCACAGTAACAAAATGCCTAAAATGAGCCCTTGTTGAGCAATGTTTATTTTACTCTTTTCCCCCCTGTGTGTGATTTTTATGGGTGTTAAGACTGCCATGGGGAAGAGAGGGAGAACAGGGCAGAACAGAGCAGTCTTTACATTATGATGAAGCAACATACAATAAAAAGAAAGTTCATGAAGTTTATTTTTCATAAAATCCCTGCCGTTTGTCAAAAGAAGGTGTATTTTTTGAATCATACAGTCAAGCGAATCATTGTGGGGAATAACACCCAGAGTTCCAATAACAAACTTTTACAATTATATTACACAGAGTGAACAAAGATGCACTTTTTCAACAACAAGCGCCCGCTGGAGAAAAGCTGTAGAAATTAATGCTGACTTTGAATCAAGCTATCTGTAAACATTACTGACTGCTTTATCAATGTGTAGAAGGAGATGAAGAGCTGTCAGTGCACAGGAAGAACACCAAAATCAAATCATTTTAATTGAATGAACAAATCTATCCATTGCCACCCAAGTTCAGGTTTATCCTAAAGGCAAATAATCTGCATTTCATCAATGGTTAACACAAAACAGATAGCAGACGCATAAAAGAGCAAAAATACAGTGCCCTCATGACAGAAGATTGCATGTTTTTCCATTGAGATTGGACAGATAAAGCGCTCAAGGCTGGTGTAAATTATCTGAGTCCACGAGACAGGCTGCACGTTAAACCTTGGTTTTCCTTTCCTACTAAGGATCAATCTTTCTCACCCCTCTGAATCACTCGGTTCCTTCTGCAGCCTATCTGCACTGTCTTCATTATAGTGGAAGTGACTGGCATATAAATTGTAAATTTATGTTAGATGAGGAGTTTCGGTTGTCCGTGAAAAGTTTGTGCCTCCTCAAGATTTAGCGCTAAGTACAAAGGGCTCGACTGGCCTTCACACAGACAACTGAGTTGAAGTATGGACCCACACTCGTACATGCCCAGAGAGAGTGAGAGAGAGAAATCCACAAGCACACACACACACACACACACACACATATCGACAGTGTATCTTGACCCTCTCTGTATCAACCATTCCTCAAGGACACTCAGAAGAAAAACTGGTGAAGACACCTGGGACACACACCAGCAAACACAAACCAGCATGTGCTGATGTCTTTGAGGACAGGCTGAGTGCAATGTCCATACACAGACACACACACACACACACACACACACATACACACAAATACACTGATAGTGCCAGCTCTGTTGACAAACTCTCAGCTCACATGGTAAGCAGCACTGAAGCCAAACTCCCATGGCATCTGTGATATCTATAGTGCTTGAGTCCCTGCAGGAGAGTCCTCTTTAGCTCATGTTCTCAAGCAACTGAATCAAGCTGTTCTCAGTCCTCTTACAAATCAAAGGCACCGAAAAAGGCTTTTTGTTCTGGCGTGCTTTACAACACTTAATCAGACTAAATGCAGAAATAAAAGTCTATTGAAAACAGAGACTCTTTGGGGAAAAAAAAAACAAAAAACATCTGTCACACTGACTGTCTGTGTCATGTGTGTGGATCTTTGTTTCTTTGTGTGTGTGAGGGCGAGTGTGTGTGTGTGTGTGTAGGTCTGACCTTTGAGAATGACCTCCAGTTCATCCCGTAAGATGTCAAAGGTGCTGTATCTAGAGCTTGTTTCTGGGATGATGTTCTTCTTGAGCCAGCCTCCACAAGCATACTGGTAGAAATTGTCACAAGGGTCCATGGTCGCATCCATGTTTTCAATGAGACGGGACGCTGCACAGAAAGAGAGGAGACAAGTTCTAAGACATGGAGAAAAGCCTTATCTAAAGAAACTACAATATACTACAGGAGAGGGATATGATGTACAAAAAAAGACAAACAACAAATGATATAATTCCATTTCTAAGAGTAAAAATAGCTGCTGTTAGGTCATTTAGGCCTGTGTAATTTGATCCTAAGTGTCAGGAGAATGTTAAGAAAAAAGAAAAGAATCATGTGGTAATTAATTGATAAATAGACAGATGATCCTAGGATAAGACTAAATTAATTCTTTATAATTGTATCCATATTTTACAATTCTTCTCTGTACTGATTCTGTGAAATTTTACCAAATGTCTTAGTCATGTGACCTATGCATAAGAATTCTTGTCCAACCAGGCCCATGAACAACTAAACAACCCGTTTAACAAGTGTTTAAGGAGCTCAGCAATATCTACCATTTCACCATTTAATATGTTGACATTTTGGGGAAATGTCAAACTTTGCTTCCTTGCCAAGACTTAGACAAGAAGAATAAAGAACTTGCACATGCATTTGAATATAAGACATACAGCCAGCAGCCGTTTAACTTGGCTTGGATTAAAGACTGTAGACAGGTCCAAAGATAACAAAATCCACCTCCCAGCACCTCTAAAGCACATTAAATTCACTTCTTATGTCAATAACTATCTAGTTTGTACAAAAACCAAAGGGTAAAAGTGACACGTGGTATTATGTCAGGTAATGTGCTGGATTATTTCTTGCCAAGTGTAGTCTTTTCATCATTTTGACATTTCCAGCACGTAACCATGCAAATCCACTAACAGTTTTACATAGTGGATAGTTTACATACATAGTGCATGTTAAGATGAATCCTCAATTCGCAAGGCAAGATACCCCTAAATGATTCTAGCTCCTGAAGCAGAAAGAATTCACACTTGTATACATATCTTTAAAAAAAAAATCAACCTCTTATTATAAGTACCATTTCTAAAAAAAAAATAGCCCACTTCAATTAACAGTACATTAAAATATGTACCTGTGAAAAAAAGACCTTAATGCAGGCATTTGCAAAAGTGGAGCAGAATAATAGCTGTATTTGTGTTCAGCCCAGCACCAGTAATGGAAAACTGTTCACTTTTTTGGGGCTGCAAACAAATTACATGAGGCAGCTGAGAGACGTCTTGTGACAAGGCTGTCTGTCAAATCTGACTGAAATGGGACATTGGTTCCCCAAAAATGCACCGGAAACATGGTGGAGAGGCACATTTATAAATCTTCGGTTTATTATTTCAAGGTTGTTGTTTTTTAATGGAACATAAACTCTTATCCTAAAAATGATCTGTACTGTGATGAAAAAATTAAGTAATAAAATCTCTAAGAGGCTGAAGAGAAGGGGGGCAGGGGTCTATTTGCATAAAAAGTTAATTAAGATATGTTAGGCCACTGGTCTGTGTCAGTTTCGTAGTCAGGGACTTTGAAACTATCCAAAAATAGAGTTTGGATCTCAGCTCCTTAAACTGCAGTCATGTGGTCAAGGAGCATTTACATTTAAGTTATAAAAGCTCCATGTTGAAATTACTTCAGCTTGTGACACATGCACTGTATCCTAATGGATTTGCATAAGTAGATACATGCTTACACCCATTGCCAGTTTCTCAATTTCTCTTTTACATTTATTCAAAGGCGATTTAGGGACGATAACCCTTTGCAAATACAAGCCTGCTGGTCAGGGCTGTTTTTGTTTGAACAAACCCTGTTTTGTCTAAAAGGAAACATTCACAGCTGAAGTGACTGTCTTCACCACATACGTGGGAAATCCTGAGGCAGACTGAAAAGGACACACAAACAAACATATTTGAACATGCTTACCTGACTGTGTACAATCAGCTGTGGTGCAGATTTCATCTGCAGGAAAATACAAAACAAATCATTACTCAGTGGGATCTGCAGAGTCAACACTCATCATATCAAGTGACGTTCTCGCCCTCCTCTTCTGCTCTTCCTTTCATTTCTTTGCATCTCTTTGTCCTCCTTCTCACACATTGCAGCCCAAACTACTTAGAAGAGTTGCTTTCATTCTGTCTGGAATCATTTAGAGGCTAAACAGTTAATCAAACCCAATCTGACGTGTACTGATGCACCAGAAAACTGCCATAGAACCTTAAATGCACTTCATTCTTAATACATTACATATGGTCAGGTCACAGGTCAGTGCATTCACAGGTAAAGTACAAGCACAACAAAGTCATTACGCTTCCCCATTTCCCTGACATGGTAGTTTACACATTCATTAATCACAAGACTGCAAAAGACAAAAATAGCTCAACAAACACTTGTGCTGTTAATGCCAACACAAGCTCTTTTATGTATCTCAAACCTGGACTGATTTTTGTGTTCTTGACCTGCTGATGTTAACACCTGTCCATTGTCAATAATTAATGTACAGGTCTAAAGAAGTGTTAATCAAGTAATATGTAATAACTGTACCAGTCATTAATAAAACTGATCATATTACATAACACAAGGCACGTGTCATCTGTAAGTACAAGTGTTAGTTTGATATGAAGGTAGAAAAAGCCAGCAAAGTAACAGTGAGGACATGAATCATTAGAAAACTCATGTAATACTTAATACTTGATCTGAGGCAGGTTCGACAGGTTTCCCATGGCAAGGAAATGCAGGAGTTTAATTTCACTGTGCCAGTGTTAAATGATCTATCAATCATAGCATGAATTGATCACATTCACTGCAAAATAACTGTTGCGTAGTGCCTCATAATCTACACATAAGTCTGAAATGCAAGGTAGTACTAAGTTTTGAGCTGTCTGAGGGTGTTGTGTAAAAATCTCTGAGAGCACAAAAGGAAAATGAAAAGAAACTTTGCACAGTGCATTCTTCTTTCTGGCTGAGTGGTTGTACTTTTGCACTGTGCTTTAAAAACGTGTTTTCCATTCACCTGTTCTTCAGCGTGCAGCTTTGTGTTCACCATTAACAATGAACTCAGCTGAAAGTGATGGGAACTGCACATGCATGTTTAAAGGAAGCACTTTCTTTCTTTTTTTATATATTACATGACATACCTGTTTTGAATTAACTATTTTTTAACCAAACCTTTCAACAACATGAGTCTGATGAAGATATAAAAAACATTTTTCAGATGCCATGGCAGAGTATCAGCCCTCAGCACTAACCAGTCTTCTGTGTGGCAAACAGGATGATGAGGGCAACGATGACAATGAAGAGCAAGGAGACAATAGTAATGAGGCCGATCTCCAGGGAGGTCCAGCGGGGCTTCTTAGCCGACTTGGGGGGGTTGGTCTCTGTCATTCTCAAGTCTCCTCCTTCTGCTACCGGCTGTGTCAACTCACCTGAGGACAGTAGGAGAACCACAGAAGAAGAGCTGTTATCATTATTAATTATTATATCATTGTCAAAGAAACCCAGAAAACATGTTGTTTCCAGATTATTCAATATTAGTTTTGGGGGGGGGGGTTCAACATTTCTATATGATTAATAATTTGTTGGTTGAACAAAACAAGTGATTTGAAAAGGTGACTTTAACTGTGGGTATTTTCTGTACAGACAGAGTGATTATAAAAAGTGATAATAAAAAATAATAATAATTTGCTGCAGCTCAGAACAACTGAAAAGAAATGGACTTGGGTATAAGTTTGGTAAAAAGAAAAAAAACATGAACAAAAGAATCTAAAGAATTTGAACATGTGCGTGTGACTTTGATCCACACATATATCTTGAACACATACATTCTCACTGTGTGAGAGGGTTAGGGTTATCCAGTCCTGATAATCAATTAATCTTGCCAAACACGGTCTGCTTGCAACTTCTCAAACACGAGGTTTTGGGGCATTTTAGTGACACGTGATTTATGAAGAAAACGCAGTAATTTTCACGTTAATAAAACAAACATTGTGTTAAGTTGGCAGAAATCTTAGGAAATTGCAGAGGGAAGAAAAAGTGAAGAGTGAAAGGGAAATGAAAGACATATGGCAGAGATAAGGAAACAAATGAGGGAGGAAAAAAAGCAAACATGTTTTGTCTTGGAGCAAAAGGTGAGAACAATGGAAGTTCTTACCCTCTAGTGGCAGTACACTCCAGACAAAAAGAAAAAAAACAAGCAACACACTTCTGAAGAACAGAAAATAAGAGAGACCTTTCCTCTGCTCTTCACTAAACACGGTTGTTTCTCTCTCTGGGGCCAAGTCAGAACTTTACAAAGTTCATGTAACAAGCAGTTAAGTCTATCTCTGAAGGCAATTAATCCTTAATCCCTTACTGACGTCACACATGCACACACACACTCGTGTGCAGTCACTGCACATTAACACACACACACTTTTGTCCACTGCAACTCTGTCCCACACTTCCACAGGCTGGTGTCATGACGCGCGTGCGTTGATGGGTGGGTCTCTCTCTGTCAGGCTGAGATGAGAGCACCGCATGACCAAAGGACAAAGTCCCTTAGCTTCCTTTGAACAAGCTGACAGCCGCGGACACCTGCTGCACACACACATCCACAGGTATCACACATCAACCACGCACAGTCCTGCAGAATGTCACATCCCCTGTCATTTCCCTTTATTACAAAACAATCACACAATGTAAAGTAAAGTCATTATCCAGCCTGGTAATTGGCCTTTATTGTGCACACCAGCCACAGCTCCCCTCCAGTCAGCTTTCATCTGCAACTCACAGCAGCACTAAAGCATGCCTGACTTCACTATAGTCCATAAGATTTACTACAGGAGAATGGTGACCGGATGTGAGGTCATAAAGCCAGCTAAAGATATGGGAGGAAGATGAGTGATTGAAGGCATAAAATAGGCAATGAGGCAGTGTAATGACACAAGTTGATGGTGTATGTTAACTAGAACTTCCTGTCGAGCTCTGTCTTGCTATAGGCGGGGGCACAAACTTTGCATCAACTTTACAATTTTTTTGTCTGCAGGCAAACTCATCACAGTGACAGCAAGTCCCACGGCTCTAATAAAACCATGTGTGCATGTCAGCGTTGGAGAGGCTGTATATTACATTCATTCGCTCTAATCCTGACACAGAGTATGCCAAGAAATGGAACGCCTGCGAAATTTATTTAAAAGGAAAGGGGACATGGAGACAGAGTGGAGGAATGTGCAGAAACGAGTGACAAAGTGAGGGAGGGGGGAGGAAAGCTGTAAAAACAGAGCGGGACACCGAGAGGTCCTAAATCACATTTAAATGACTTATACTCTCTCCCTCAGTGAGCTGAGGCATGTTAGGTATAACTTAGCTACTGTATGTCATTCTTATGCATCACTCATGCTTGGTGTTGTTTCTTTACTTGACTCAGAATGAAACAGAGATTGTACAAACATAATTACCACTCATTAACATCACCTCTGGGTCGATTAGAGAACCTGTTAGGGTAGAATGAGCTTAATGTTTTTGGGGATGTTTGCTCTGTGAGACAGGGAGGCCTGGCACGAGTTATTTGTAAGGTGAGCTGCAGGGTTTTTTTTTTCAGATGTTCGTGCTATAATTGAAGGATGCCGTCACTTTTCTTTTCTTTTTTTTCTCCTCTTTATAATGTGGCTCTGATGTTTGTTTTTTTCTGAGCTCGCTGTGGAAAGTATGTGTGCTGGAGTGTCTGCATTTTTAAGATAATGGTTTATGAAAGGAGCACCAAAAGTCAAAAACCCTCTCTTTCTACTTCCCCCTGCTCCCCATGCTCATGTTGTGATATATCTAAATCATAAACAGTCCACATGTCTTGTGAGACCTCACAACCCCCTTCGAAATTAAACCCATCATTCACAGTGACACCTGAAAACACCCATGCCTCTGCACACACATACACACACACACACGCAGGCACACACAAATCAACATGAGACTTGCTGTCACTTCTTTAACATCCATGTGAGCCATGAACATGTCATGTACCTAATTGAGTTTGAATAAGTACAGGAATGTGGCCTACTTTAACTTAAAATAACACCTTCTCTGGGATATCATTTTCAGCACTGAGCCCATGGCTGCACACTGAAGACTAAAATCACTTAAAAACCATTTTTGACAGAGAAGACTATAGATGCCCAAGGGTGCTCTGGTCCTACTGAAATGAAGCCCACCTCCTAAATTGCTTCTCTAATGTTTTTTTTTTCCTGATATGAGTGTAAAAGGAAAAATAACTTTTAAAGGAATATAACACCAAAATGTAAAACATCACCGGTGCCAATGCAACTTAAATATAGTGCATCACTCCGTAGAAATATGATGACAGGAGATTAAAGTGTTTTCTGATAGGTCCAAACACACCTTGGTTTTAAAACTCCAGTGACTCAAACGTCCACCTGCAGCACACGGTGCGGTGATTCGCAACCGAGCAAGTCGCAGCTAAATGCGTGCCTGCTCGTCTCCTGTTGCACGTCGGGAACTCCAAGGAGGGGTGGCATGATCAACTGGTGCACGCTGCCCCGTGTCACCCAGCCGGCACGCGCGTACACGCACACACAAAAATAACACGCGAGCGCGCACATACACACACACATACACACATAAGCACGGGGTGAGACGCACGCAGATGGCACCGCGTTATAAGAGGCGCTCGGGGTGCGTGAGCGACTTACCAGATGTGTCGGGAAATTTTCGGTCGATTATGTATATGGGCATCACATCCACTGATCAAATATCCATCAAATCCACAGAGGGAGCGCGAACTGCTGATCGATCAGTTACAGGAGATCTATTTGCTTCACCCTGGATTTCTACAAGGCACACGCCGATCCCGCCTCTCTTCCTCTCCTTCTTCCTTTGGCTTTCTATTCTAGGAGTGCACATTCACACACAAACACGCGCACACACTCACACACAGACCCTTCACTACAACTACCCACTGTACTGTACCACATCTACCCAGAGAGGATCGCTGAATTCAAATGATCCATCAGACTCTTGCGCCGCGCAATCGGTCAGGTGTGTGATCCACAGGGGGGAGATACCCCATATTTATACAGCCTATGACATATAGTGAGTCATTGAAGTAGCCTTCTGAAGTTCCTCGTGCACCAAGTCGTCGTTACCTCCTCCATCAGGGCGGCGTTTAGAAGTGACCCTGTCAGCGGCACTTGCTTGTCACAGGCACCTAAATAGCTGCAGGGCGCAGGTTCAGGTGAACAGTGGGATGAAGTGATGTAGCACATTTCAGTGTAGCCCATTTAATCATGGGATTTTATATTGCTTTCAATCAAGAGTATAGCCTACAGCAAAATCCCAATTAAGTCCCCATCATAAAGTGCACTGTGGTGACTGAATCAACAGTTTTTCAGGGAAATGACTGCATTTTCTGTCCTTAAATGCCAATAGTTCCTCTTATCGGTTCTTGGAATTATATCACTCAAAAATAAACCTCTGTGTCAGACAGTCAGGTCACATATTGTCACACCAGCACAGCGGAAGGAAATCAGACTGTGTGCAATGAATTGTCATATAAATAGATGTAAATAACTAAAGGCAATAAGGCAGCTCACTGTGTCCATAAATCTCCATTCCACTGTCAGGTTGGGAAGGTTACACCAGGTTGCCCATAACAGTAGCTTGTTTATGCAATTTGTGTTACTCTTTACAAATGGCACAGCCTTTGTGAAAGTGACATCTGTATCACAAATAACTTTTCTTTCATCGCTTGTATTTCAGTGTATTGCCGTTCTTGCTTCGCTCTGTAATGTAGCCTACATGAAAAGGTGCTTATATCTTTACCAAGACATCAGCAAGCATTCAAATTTAGCTCAGCTTCAAACTACAGCTCCAGATTTCTTTTGACCTGCAAATCACAGAGTTCATGCATTACTGGGTTTTCTTTGATGCTGCATATAAGTGTGCTCACACAGGAAGCACACCTCAGCCACTGTTTTGACAGAAACGGCTAATGGTGTCACGTGTGTAAAAGCTTGATCGAAACAATCAAAGTGTTCTTAATCTTACCCATCGCATTTGTACATAAAGATTAAGGCACTCATCACCAGCATCATTACAGTGATTTGGATTATTCCACTGGTTGTTCATTGCCCAGTGTATTGAGAAGTATTGTGAAATATCTCACAATGTAGCCTGTTTGTGATGTGTGATATATGATGTGACTGGCTGCATGTGGCCTTTTGTCTCTTCCCTTTCATCTGAAACACAAAAGTTCACCACAGGGTCACCTCTGGAAGTCCCGTTAACTCTGCAAACACATGAAGACGTTGGGGTCTAAAAGTGAAAATTAGCATCAAAGTGAGAAGAAAGCAAAACAGGAACATCACTGCAGAGAAAAAGTGACCTAATTTCAGTGAAAACAAGGGAATACGAGAACCTGCTGTCATTGTTTCCGGTGACTGATCATGGTCATGCCGTCACTGAGGTCACACTGAGGTATATGATTTATGCTTTTATCATACATTTAGTCACGTAAGATGATTAGGAAATAGCACTGTTTTTTCACATGGCTCTTAGACTTCCTTTTTTGCCTATGCTCTCATTACTGCACCATTGTCAATTATGTGCTCTAAACTTCAAAGATAAATTTAGTGTCACCCCATCATACCGTCTGTGTTTGATTGCCTCTGATAACGAACAGCACGATTCCTCTTTGAGAAATTTCCATCTGTGTGTGCATCTTATGACTATCTGTGAAGTAGAACTGACGGCATTTTTTCACTGCAGCTGCCCATCAATGCAGCTAAAAGATGTTCACATTTGCTTGCAGTGCAACCTCTGTGATCAAATTTTCCATTATTTTGTTACCGTGCTCTTCAAATAAAACCTCTCGCCCCTTCTCTGTTGGTCATTTGAGCTCTGTTTGTTGTCAGTAAACCCAGCATGTTATGGACTCCTGGAGAGTATTGGATTTTAATTGCGCTGCGCCCGGGGTGACACACGTATTACACACTCTTTTGCTGCAAAAAAATCGGAGTCTGTGTGCAAACACAGGCACAGATAAACAGACACACATGCACTCTGTATTACTCTTGAGGTTTTGTTGTATTTCTTAATGAAAAGCTGCCAAACGCCTGTGCACGCTTAAAACACATGCATCAAGTAACAGCATGCGCATTGCATCAGAGTGGAATTTATGTCTTATACAAAACATTTCCACCTAAATGTTAGAAATGATTCATTATCAGATTGTTGAGTGACACCGTTGTGGCGTAGCTCTCAATTAACGTCAGCTGACGTGAATAATGTGCTCCACGGAAGCAGACGCCATGACTAATAAACAGTTCTGCATTTGGTCCACATATGCTTGTGAATCACACCGAATCACTGTATAAACCTGTGCGTTGCAGTCCCAAGCTGCTTTATTTTCTCTCATCAGACGTGTTCTCGTAAGATGTGTTTCTTCAGAAGAGATGAAATACTGAAATTCTTTAGCTTGGTTCAAGGTCACTCAGATGAGTTGTTCTATCAGCACCTCCCCTCAGACAATTGTCAGGGGAGTAACTCTCCTGCCCGCAACAGACGGGCTGTCCAGTTCGGCTAAAAGTCTGCTGTCAGTGCACATTAATACACACATTTGCACACAGTATAGCACGCACACAGACCAGGGGTCACTTATTCTACACACATATCAATAAGGCTCAATGCTGTCACTCAGAGAGAGAGCCTTTTAGGGTATGGTTTGTTGCCGGTCATGGATTCAGTCAGTCAGTGAGACGAGGAACAAAAGAATGACATACTGTAAAAAAAAAAAAAAAAAAAAGGGAAATAGTTAAAAGTGCCAACTTGCTCAATATTTCCAGGATGAGACAGGAGGCAGGAGGAGACAGACAGACTGCTTAGTTGTTGTTGTTTTTTTTGTTTTTTTGTTATCTATGAGGAATTGGATGGTGGGAAATGTTGTTTTGGGTGTGCCAAGAAAAATGTCCACTGTTTCCCCTTTTTCACAAAAACATGGTATTGTCTGCCTCGCTCTTTGCAGTCACTTAAGCAATTTATGTCACTTAGTATGAAATGTGAGGTGTGATAGAACAAGGCAAGCATGCACATGGGGAGTGTGATTAAATGCTGTCTTTGTATAAATATACACACAAACTTGTACATATAACATTGTTTTCACTTGCAGTCTTTCCACTGAAATTCACACTATTGTAACCACCATTACCCTAAACAACAACAAGCTTTAATCATTGTACTCCTGGGTTTACCATGGTGAGATCAGCTTTTCTTATCCACACGAGAAGTGAGGGGGGAGAGCAGCTGTTTGTTCTTGTAACACGATGAAGACATTTCTACACAGATGCAGTGACACATCTGTACTGTTTATTGTGAAATTCAGAATTTGTGCAATTTCTGCCATGGCACTTCGAAAGCGTTTCCAGCTTTATTTCAAATGCACAAGCTGAGTTATCACTTACCATCCTCTTCACTTGCCTGTACTCGATTTGCCATAGTGAGCTGGTATCTGTGGAAATCTGGTAGCGTGTAAAGGAATAAAAAGTGACACAGATGGACTGTTCAAAGAGCTTACCGTGAAGATCAGATAAACTCATGCACTTTAATTAACTGTAATTCTGCTTTGAAAAACTTTCTGGAGATGAAATTTTGAGAAACACTCAACACAAAAATGGTTGACGGTGCTATGACCAGCTTGCCCTGCTCATTGTGCTGTATCCCACACTTGTTCATTCTCTTGAATTCATTCATTCCTCTCCACTACCTAACCCTTTAATCCTCTCCTGCAACCAGTGCAGGCTGACTTTATTCAGATGCCAAAGACAGTATTATATATACTGTATAAATGTATTTATTCCTTCACCATAAAGTTTTCATGTCTTGTGTCTCCAAAGCAGACAATTATACACCACGTTACCACCCCTCAAGACAAAATCCTATATGCAGAGCTAGTGTCGGACTGAGTGCGGCCTCACAACTTTTTGAAGTGATAATATCTCTGTGTTGTCCTGCTGCCCCCCAAGGGCCAGAAACCTTATTAATGCAACTTTATAGCCGCTGAGTGGCTCCCAGTGGTAGTACCAAAAATTGCACAGCAGTGCATGTGCCTGTGTTATGAAGGTTGTTCTTTAGCCCCATATGGATCTTTACCTTTTTCTACAAATGAAATCACATCCCAAAACAATACTTTTAAAATAAGAAATGATCACAATAAGTGGCTTTAAAGAGATCACCCAAAATTCAAATTGCACTCACTCACCCTCATGTCGACTAAGGGCTGGGAGAAGTTTCAGTTATCCGTGGCTTCTCTGAGTTACAGGGAATCTTGGCGTAGCAGTGTATGTCCATATAACAGTTGCAAATGGATACCACTTTTCTTTGTAACAAAAAGACACACCAAAAAACATCCAAATACCTCCATGCTGCTCGTAATGTAATGTCTGTCTTGCATTGAAGCTCCGAAATGCGAAATTGTTCAAGCTTGTTTTGTAGCGGAACCAAATTGGATGAACCGGGAAGAGGAGCTTCCGCTACAAACAAGCTTGAAATATAGACTTATTTCATTTTTTTCAGAACAATTTTGCATTTTGGGGCTTCAATGCAAGACGGACATTACATACGAGCAGCATGGAAGTACTTGGATGTTTTTTGGTGTGTCTTTTTGTTACGAAGAAAAGTGGTATCCATTTGCAGCCATTATATGGACATGCACTGCTACGCCAAGACCCCCTGTCACTCAGAGAAGCCACGGATAACTCTGAAACTGCTCCCAGCCCTTAGTCGACATGAGGGTGAGTAGATAATGAGTGCAATTTGAATTTTGGGTGAACTATCCCTTTAACTTTATTTCATAAAATGATAAGTAGGCTTTCTTGTGGACTTGGTCTTTTCATACCAATTTATTAACATTCAGAAAAACTGCAGCCTTTCTACAAGTGTAACTGTTTTATCAAACCACTTTCTCACATCCTTTTCTCATCGACTCAGATTTGAGGGTTTCCAAAACTGGAATTCTGAAATGGCTGCTCCGTAGTTGGATGATATCAGGCGGCTGAGTGCTTCTCATCAATGACTGTGTGCCCTTGTTCATTCCATTTCACACTTTCTCATACAGATACACACATCCACAGACACGCGCATACTTCTACACACAATCCTGTCTCTCCAAAGACTCTCATGTGTTGACAGCTGGAGGTCAAGCAGGTCAAGTTGATTGCTGATAATAACCCTTTGAAGTCAGACTTACTGTGATAATTTGTCCTGGTCTGTCCTGTACGGGATGAGGCCGCTCTGCTGTGAAGAATTTGCCTGTCTCAGTTCTACTTATGTATACTGTAACTCCTTTCAAATCTATTGCCGTACCATATTTGTGGTGAAGGCTGAGAGCTCCTGAATACCTTTCTTCCTCTTAACTGTTTCCCATGAGACACTTTAAATAATATTATGCATTATTTCACAACTTACTGTTAGTTTGTGTGTTTATTCTATTATTATTCTCTTACAGTATCACTCTTTGCATGTTGTTGTGTTCATCCATGTGTATGCAGTACTGAACTTGTACGAGACCCAGAAGAATGCTCACTGATAGCTCGCGTCTGTCATGGCCACTTAGCATGCCTTCTCCTGAGTGTGTTCCCTTACCCTCTGGCACCTCAGTGCCAGGCTCTGAAAGACTGATAAACTGTTACACCATGTCCCACTCCCATACCATTTGTCTCCATACACAAATTACCTGACGGAGGTTGGTTGATGAATGCGAGTGACTTTTCTTGCAATGCCCCACAAGGAGCTGATGACAGAAGAACTACAGTACTTATTTCATTGACACAAGGAAATTTGCGTATGCTAAAAATTGCTCAAATAAACGTTCAAAAGAAGAAGTACCTGTTTCTAATAAGTCACCTTCTATCAAGGGTTTTACATTGTTACAAATGAGTTCATATGATGGGTTATCAATTACTTTTTAATCCAATTTAAATAATTTAAAAGCAACAGATGAAAACAACTTCTAGTTTGTAAAAGAGTTGAGTACATAGACAATAATTCATTACTTAAACAACTTGATAATTATTTCATTAGATTTATTATAGCATTATTACCAAACAGAGCAGGAAAAGTTTAAGCAACATAATTGTTCACCTACTTTAAACCTGAAGTGTTAAGGCTAATTATTCATTGTTTTTCATTTATTTGTTGTCAATGTTTTTAATTTAAGTGACAGATTATAAACTCTTTAAAAAGGTTGTCTTATTAGAAAGTGGTGGCAGAGCTGCTTTTTAGTTGCTGTACATAAAGACACTGTGAACAGACCATTGTTACATCCTCTTTTCATTATGAATTCCCTCCAGTGTTTTTCCAATTCACTGAAGCCATGTACAGTGATTACTGTGTTTTCTGTGGAAGACGCCTCTTTTTCACTTTCTACTACAGGGAAATGGGACAAGCAATATGCTGATTTAGATATACTGGCACAGTAACCATGGGTTATGCTATAACCCTTGTTGTTTTGATTGTAACTGATTGTCGAATAAGATTATGGTAAAGGAATGTGCATACAGCAACTGAAAAAGTTTTTTCTTTTACTTCACTACGCGGAAGCAATGAACTGATTCCAACACAGATTTTGTCCTTTTGTACCTTTTATGTTTGCGCTGTCATCACTTGGCATGTTTCAGCAGGATTCTGGGCACAGCATACTGTGGGGACATAACAATGCAGAGGCAATGATGGGATTCAGGCTAATCCTGATACTAAAGATGGATTTGACTGAAGGCATCTGCTGATCAAAATGTAAGGCATGTCTAGACTGATACTCAAGACTGTGTTTGGTGGGGGGTTTTTTGTCTGTTTTTTTGTCCACAGTAAATCAGTCATTTAGTGCTGTGGTATTTCTGTCCATTCTGTGTGACAATCTGCTGAGACAAACATCCCTGCGAATAACGTGTGGTCTCCTTTGTGTGGGGTTCTGTTTTCTCTCAGCTGATATTACTCAGTTTCATGCAATATTTGACTTTGACATGCCAACACAATGTGCCAACCACTGCTGATATTCCTACATTTCTGTTTGGGTTAACACTCTCTGTTTCCTCCTCCTCTTGCCTGTCCCTTGCCCCTCTGTCCGAAAATTCACAGACAGGAAGTGTTTTATTCCACTTGACTTTGAACAGTCAGCGTAAACACAGACAGATTGTAGACTACATCTTTCCTTTTCTCTCTCACTCACTCTCAACACACTGGAGGAAAACAACTGTCTACTTCCCAAGTTTTTAATAGTTTCCGCAGTAAGTGAGCATATGATGGTTGGAGTAACTTATACAGCAAATGAGGTGAAAGCAGCACGCAGGTGAAACACACAGCAGGCTAGACAGACAGATAGACTTGTTAATATGGACTACTGAGTGTCATCTTACCTCTCCAATGTATTTCAAAAGGCTCTGGTGGATCTGGAAGCCACGTTGGTGCTTTATGTAAAGCCACTGCCCTCTAATGTTCTGTAATGAAAGCACAGCAACATCGACTTAGCAGTAACCCCCTGTGGTGAAACAGACGTGTTATTTTTAGTGATGTTCAAAAGAAAGAATTTTTTTTTTTTTTTTTTACACCAGCCAAGTATTTCAAACCGCTCAACTCTGTCTGAGATGCACACTGGATTGGAAAGACCAAGATTGAAAACATACTTCCCAAGATAAAATCTGCTGCCAGTTGACTTGTCGGGGAGTTGCTGCGCTTCCACAGTGTTTTGAAGAGCGCTCTAGTTTGATAGCATGCTTGGTTGAGAGGTTTTTAAAAGTTTGCCCAGCCAGGCTTGTCAGAGTGTGGATGATAGCCAAGCAAGTGCGCGGCTGTCAGTCAAGAAAAGCTTTGGACCAGGGCTCTGTCCCATATGATCTGTTTGTTTTTGGATAATTCAGACATTTAGCTCCTAAATTAAAGCACTAAATGCACAAATGTTTATTTAATGAACAATCATATTTCATAATTTATGTCTCACCACTTTGCCTTTCTGCCTCATTTCAAGCTAATGGCTTTTTCTGAAAACCCCATTTGTTGGTTGCATTCAAAAAAGCCTCTCTTCTCTAAGAGTGGCTCCAGATATATTGCAGTTTACTGAATTGTTGTGACAGTGAGCCATGTGTGCTGCCACTCTCTGTCTGCTTATCTATGGTTATTGCATCAGAGGAATGAATGAGAATGCAATAGTGAGATGGGGCCCTGAGGGAAAGAGTGGTACTAATGGGCCCTTAATGAAAATCTCCAGTCCGCTCATTAATGTAGAAATATACACACACCATGCACATGGGCGGGGAAGGGAAACAAGACTCAGCGCTTGCGTGTGCACACACACACACACACACACACACACACACACACACACACAGACACGGAAACAGATGGTTTTGTCACATCAACTACTTATTATGCTCTCCTTTTATCTCCGCTCTCGTCTGTCACTTAACGCTGTCTTTCACTCTAATAACAAAGGAAACAAATAGTAGATTTTCATCATCGGTTTCTCTGCATAAATACTCAAGACAAATGTTTCCCTTATGTTCTCTCTTTAACCATGCAGGTAAATTACTCCAGGCTAGTTGTTTTCTCCTTCTTTTGCTGCAAGTAATTGATTCCATTAAGGCGGGCATGCTGGAGGAATTCATTATGCTGATTAGTGTGGAGCAGGTTGTTGGTATGGAGGTTTGGAGATCTGGGAGTGAGATAGTCAGAAAAAACAGAGAACTAATTTGTCATTTCTTCACAGGCAGATGCCTTGATGAGTTCTGTCTCTGTAGGATTGTAACAGTGACCCACCTCGAGGCACAAAGGATCAACACCATACATAATACCGGAATGGTTAAAGGCCTGTAGAAGAAACACGGTGGACAAGAGAGATATATTGCTGTGTTGCTCTGGTTTTGTTCAACTTATACTGGCTTTAGGCGATGTTTTGCACACCTGCTTCCTCCATAATGGGTTGTTTGATTCTGGCCACATAGGGTCGTCACACAGGCCAGTTTTCCCACAGTGCAACAGGCCCATCTGGTGGACAAATCAGAAACGTGACCTGCTTGCTGTAATCATTTCTACTGGCCATTAGGAGATTCCTTCCTCATGTGGTTACAGTATAATTACCAGTCCTCATTGAGTGCAAAGATGGTTCATATGAGGTGTCAGCAGGCTGACTTAGACAAATCCATTCAGAATCCTCCAGAGTTTCAGTGCTTTAAAATTAATTCTGTATCTTACTGTCTCTCCACTGCAGTGCAGTACAGAAACACTGTCCAGTGTACATCAAGAGGGAACAAAGACTCTACTTTATCAGACTAATTCTTTCTTTCCTGTGTGTTTTTACACAAAACAAGGATTAGGGATTTTCTCCTCCAGCATATAACTGGAACATGTTACATAAGAAGGGATTTCCTCATTGATATTGAAAAAGAAGAATAGCTACAGGCATAAAAAACTGTGCTTGTGTGCATTTGAGTCTGACGATTGTTTTAATACAGACACAAAATGTAAAAAATAAAAAAAAAACCTAAAAATGCAATGGTCCCCATCCCTTTTTTCTTGAGCACACTGCTTCCATAGACAGTAAATGACCAGAGGACAGAAACAAAATCATCCCTGGTAGTTTGCTGGAAAGCAAAAGGGGACATATTACTGTCATTCATGACTGGTAGACATACTTACGTGGACTGAGGTCTTACTGTAATAATTCATCTTCATTATTCAAACATCCAGTGACCCCTTTTACTGTGTTTGGAGATATTTATAGTTTAATCAGGTTTTTCTCCTTTTTCACTTCAGTGGGTTAGGGTTACTTAGGGTTCATAGCTCCACAGTGACATGTTGACGTCTTCCACATTTGTAATAGTTTCATTTCTATCAGCCCCATGACACTTATTCCAACTCAATGATGATGCAAAGCTTTTGCAAATGCAAATCAGCCTAATGCGGCTCTAAAATAAATCTCTGAGAAACTTTGAGTGAGAGAGAGAGAGAGAGAGCAGCAAAAAGGTGTTTGTGCATGACCACAAATGCCTTCTCAGTGTTGCCATGGAAACAGCAGCTGTGAATTACATGTGCCCTGGTCAGACTTTCTGATGGTCAACTTGGCACATAAACACATATAAACAAACAAATACTTACTCTAACCACTTTTCCCATTCTAGCTTGTTTTGTTTTTTGTTATAAACCCATCAGTGAGTGATGGAAATGTGCTCAGTGGTTTGGCCTTCTGACACACTGTCTCCTGTATTATTGATGACTGCCCTTTATGTGCACACACATTTGTGTGCACTGACACACTCACAGACAATTTCACAGACATCATAAGCGACTGAGCCTGCAGGTGCACACACACTTGTGCATATCAGCAGCTCCAGATGCATGGTGCAAGGGTTGCCAAACAAATTAAATTACACTCTGAATTTGAATTCTGAATTTGTATGAACATTTCTGAAACAGATTTTTTGGATTTATGTCAGACATTTTTGCATATCAACACCTTCTCTCTCCTCTTGCATTTATGCATCGTTATTTTTATTGTCTCCACCAAACGGGGGCAAAAATGCCAAACAATCAAGTTTACTGTAAAACAATGTTTGAAAATTCATGTATATTCATGTGCACATAATTTAAACATGTGTTCAGCGGCAAATTGAAAATGCACAGTTAATTTTTGAACTTTAACTGCCTCTTCTATGAAAGATCTGTTACCCACAATATTTAAAAGTGTCCTACAAGTCTGAGAAATAAAGTTACTGACACACTGCAAAAATGTGTTGTAAACAGGATTTTCTTTTCTTTTACAATTCAGCCTTTGCCTATGAATAAGTAAAATCTTTTCCCCAGATGATGGATATGTGCTGGAAAGCCTATCCAAGCACTGACTCAGCAGACCAAGCACTGTATACAATACACAGTGCCTGCCTCGACTCAAACAACTTCAGGCTGCATGAGTTAGTGTTTGGCCACAAGAGGGCAGAATACATTAAGTCATTGTGGCAGAAATCGAATGCATCCACAGACTGAAGTTACTGAACATAAAACCAAATTCCCTATAAATTTAAAGTTTCTCTCAAGACATGTTTTAAACAACTCAGGTAAAGTAGTAAGCTTGGCTATCAACATGGGAAAGCCTTAACTGGCGTTTCACTCAGACCAAGTGTCTTTTAGGAGTATGTCATTCACTAAAACCAATATGTTTGAATGGCTAGTTTGTTTTTTGTTAGCTTGTGTTAGCTGACAGTGCTGTGAACTGTTCTAAATCCAACTCTTGCTCTCACAGGTTTTGACTATTTGATTGGGTAGAGGAGGAAACATGGAGCCTCACTCAGATCCAGACTCAGATGTGGAGTGTGTTTTGCACCAAAACCATCTACAATGGCAGACATATCAGAGTGAGTAGGATGGTTAGCAGTGTCTCTTCTTTATTTATGCTTATTTTAGGTTTGCTGACCTCTCATATCATATGACATATATTTTCTTCAGAGGGCTCAGTGCTCTGTTTTGGCCCTCACCAAGTCTTGCTTTAGCAACATTTGGTTCAACTCATCTGTGACTCTGTCAGTGTTTGTCTTTGATGATTAATCTGTGCTTTTGATTTGAGACAGTGCATGTGTGTTTGCTTCTACTAGTCATTTATTTGTTAGCAACATGCTGTGTTTTTCCACTACATTAAGCACATTTTTGGTATTCAAAGTCAACCTAACTCTAAACTGCACTTAAAGAACACTAACGTGCACTGCATTTATTTGAAATGCCGAACCCCGCAGAGCACCTGAGCAGGGTTGAGTCATTAGGACTCCAGCCCCCTTTTCCTCACTCACTTTTATGCAATTCTGTTATCATCTTTGTGCCAGTTGTTGCTTAATTAATATTTGATGTGACGTGGGATAATGATGCATGTAGTCTCTGTGTGTGACTGTGTGTGTGTGTGCCTGCAAGAGGTGGATTCGTGTCTGATGGTAGAGTCACTCCGGCAGCTCTAGAATTTACAGTCACAAAATTTGCAGTGCTGGATTTAGGGTGCACCACCAGAGGCCAGTAAGCAACAGAGTAATGTGAGCTATAGGATTTGTGCAAACGCGCATGCAGATAGCTATATCAGCAGATACATGCAACACGGTACATTATTAATGAACTTGAAGGTATTTATATATCATATTACAGCCATTTGTCATTGGTTAGCTGTTTCCATTTCATGGTTCAGATGAAGTGAAGCAGACACACAATGAGGTTTCTCTCCTAAGCATTCCCACGGTTTCATTTTCATTTCGAAGCCAATATTAAGGATGAATGATTTATTAGATGGCGTAAGATATCTGTAATTCTCAAATCAAATTCTCACTTCATTAGTTTTAATGTAATTTGTTTGACTTCATGAAGCTCCATTAAATGTTTATTGAGGTAGACACAGCAATGAAATTAGACACCTTAACTAAAAGAGCTGATTTTAGGCAAAAAACATCTTCTTTGTTACAGTAACAGAAGAGCAATACTTCACAGACTGAGTCTCCCAAAACCCTCCACAGAAGAATCAATGCAAAATGAACTGAAATTTCTGTTTGCACCTGGTAAAAACTCTGTTTATCCAAAATAGTCATCTTGTAGCAGCAGACAGGAAGATCAGCGTTTATGTCAGACTGCAGATGGAGAAGTATATTTCTTTGATCTCATTTTATTTACAAGAATATCACATCTGAAAAATGTGACACTGTGTTTCTGCATGTACTGTAGCACATTCTGCTACTTTGCATTGAGCACACAGCCACAGCCAACTATGGCGTCCAGAGCAAATTTGCCATAATGGTAACAAATCAAACTTTATATTTTCTGTAATCATTTGTTTTTGCATTTTTATTACAGGTACTAAATATGCTTCATTGTTTAAGCTCTGCAGTATACATCAAGAAATATGCTTGCAACATATCCAGACTTGAGGGAGCTCATTTTGTATTCATGATTGTGTGTATGTATGAATCTGTATGCTATCTATGACATATGTATTTTAAAATATTTAATATTGCTTTGTTCTGGCAATGCAGATCTATATTGATGCTGCTGCACATACAGTATAAGATTATAACATCAAAACTACATATCACACTTACCTTATGCACTGATCCATATTCTCTGAGATTTTGTGTCCCTCATTTTCTATCTGTAACTGCTTTGATATGAAATTTATTTACACTTTTCCCTCCCTGAGAATATGATGGGATTTGTTTTGACAGGATGGCTGCAATTTAAATTTTCTAACAGATCCTGTTTCATTAGACTTACTCCCTTCCTCACCAGTACACTATACTAAGCTGCGCTCTCACCTCTTTGCCTTTTCACATGAGCAACTATTGCATGCAAAACGCACAAACAGACACACACACACGAAGTAGGTCACCTTGATGTGTGACGCTGAGCTCAGCTGGTATATCTGTAAGCCTGTGTCTGTGTGTGTTTTTGTGTTTATGCACCCTTGTAGATTGTGTTTTGTCCTCTTGTGTCCCTTGCTGTGTCCTCATGGCCCCAGAGAGAGTCCAGTCATTAGACTGGCTCTAAGTCACTTAGCCCAAACCCTAATTGAATTACCAGACCTGAAGTCAGATGCACTCACAGCTATGTTTGCATTCACATCGATACATATGCTGCGTAAGGCTAAAAAGAGCTGAGCCCCCACAGATGCAGCAGAGTGATATCATACAGTAAGTGAGAACATGACGGAGTGTAAATAAATGAGCATGGGCTGTCATCATGCAGATCCATCCATGTGTACATTTGCATAAAGGGCATGAGTCCAAAAATCTTTCACCAGTGATAAACAGAGCACTGCTCAGGGAATATTATTTCTATCTGTGTGAGCGGCATGAGGATAAATGAACATTTTCCATCTAAACAAACTGATGAATCCTTCAGGCTGAAAATCCTTGAACACCACAGGGAAGGAAAAGCCAAGGCCAGTTCGACACCAGGGTATAGGATTCACACACACACACACACACACACACACACACACACACACACACACACACACACACACACACACACACACACACACACACACACACACACACTGGCTTTCACACACAAGCACATCTGCCTCAGTCCTGCCTCAGGGTCACACACTGTTGTAATTTGAGTTTTTCTAATTGGCTACAACCCTTTGTGCTCTCCCTCTATAACCTATATCTAATATAACTATCTGTCGTAATTACACCATAATTATTAATTAAATTGCCTTTTAAAACACTTATCTCTGGTGACAAACAAGATTAATATGCAACACATAATCAAGCAAGGATAACTTTTCTTCACTTCACAGTACTTCACTGCCTTGAATGTGTCCTCTGCCCTCCCCCCACCCCCCTGCCTGGCCTGCTCCACTCACTGTCATGGCATGAAGGACCTAGTACAAACATACATGCACTTACAGTAAACTGGCCGTCTGGCTGGGGGAAGCATTTAGCTGACATGGTCACAAGACAAGAAACCACTCAAATCTTATCTAATGTCTATTTCCTCTATTGTTCTAGCCCTGGCATTTAGTTGTCAGACTGCAGTGAGTGAAAAGGCTTTTGAAAATGGAATATTGAAAGGTAATCTGCATGAAGAGGCATCTTTGGTTTCTAAATGGAATTAACCACAAAGTGATGTGCCATTTGCACAAAAACACAAATCTCCAATGGCAGTAAAAATATATTTTTTTAAACCCTCCTATGTTCAATCCTAAATTGTGGTTAAATATCTGTTATTGAGAGAATGGGGTTGAGGGAAACGGAGAGAAGGAAGAGGGAGGGTGTTGGTATTTGGAACTCGGGGGAACGCGCCCAGCCAAGCTACAAATGTAAATGCAGCCTCGGATCAGTTCCACGCAGACACAGTATAGCGAGCGACAGGCTGCGTTTTGGCCCAACCCCAAATGACAGCCGTGAGAGGAACCGTTGATGACGACAGCACGTAAATCGGCTGCTGGAGACTAGAATTGCTCGCGTTGCGCGGTTTTGAACGGTGAACACAAGTGCCCGCCAGCAGCACAGTTACCGGAGGCTCCACATCCAAAGACACCGGGAAGCTTCGGTTACGCGTGCGTTCCTGCTTGGATCGAAAAGGAGGATGTTGCGCCGTGTCCCTGACATCCTCTCCTCTGTCTGATGTGTGTTTGTGAAGAGATGCGGTGCACGTTGTGCCACCCTCACGTCTTTTGCGGCGCGGTAAACTTTACAGGCTAATGAGTCAGATTTGACCAATTAAAAAGTGTCAAAAGAGGCAAAGAAGTTCCATTCAGTGAAAAATGTCCACGACGCACCTTACCTCCCCGACGCCAAACCAGAGCTACCTTTTCACGGCCACCTCCTATGAGAAGACAGACCCCTCGGAGGTGGAGAGGCAGATCCGCCTGCTGCTTTTCGGCTTGTGCGTAACCATCGCCGCTGGTACCTTTGTCGGAGGTGTGTATTCGCTGCTTTCTCTCCTACGGATGAGGAGGAAAACCTCCTTGTGTCTCATTGTGGCTTCCATGTCGGTGGACGACCTGCTCAGCGTGGTCCCCCTCTCCTTGTTCATGCTCCTTCAGTGGGAGGCAGATGGGAGTGGAGGGTCGGGCAGCCTCTGCACTTTATCCGGACTTCTCTACGTGTTCCAGGGTGTTTCTAGCAATATGAAGGCTTGCCTCATAGCAGCCTATACTTTTTATGTCACCAAGAGGTTTGGAGTGCTTCAGTCCGTCCGCCGGCCCGTGAGAGTGATGTGGGCTATTGCCGGTGTGTGGGCGGTCAGCCTGGCCGTCAGTGTGTTACCTTTGTGCGGGTGGGGCAGCTTTACGCCGGCCTCTCTCGGGTGTTTCCCGGAGAGCGACAGTTTTTACATCCTGCTGCTTTTCTCGTTATATTCCCTGTGTTTTTGCGGCTTGTTGTTTTTCTTTATCTCCCTCACCTACCAGCTGCTGTGCTCCAGAGAGCCCCAGAGGACTTTACTGTACCCCGGCTATTTGGAGATGGCCAGGGGACTGAGTGGCACTGCTCCCCTATGTGAGCTCCCGTCCTTCTCGCGGGACAGCCTGAATAAAAGTTTCGGTGTCTACAACGAGCTGAGCCCAAGTTCATGCGTGACAGAGCTCAGGGACAGAGAGGACAGCGGCCTCTCCCCAGTGTCCGTCAGAGGACAGAGGACCCCCACTGTTGGAGACACACCAGTCGTGTTTGCACAAAAACGCTTCTCCATGATCCTGGCGGTTGTCCGAGTGGTTTTATGGATGCCAATGATGGTAAGAGCTGTGATAAAAAAAACACCAGAGACTGAAGCCAAAAGTTTGAGAGTCTAAGAAAACGACCTGACATTTCAAAACACTTAGCCTTGTGCAAAATATGCGTCTAATAGACCAGAAATGTTACTTATTCTGGTGACTAATGTTTGCACTTTGCAAATCATCTTGTTTGCAGATCATTAAATGCTATTTAGTTTGGATAAAATGCCCTTTTTAGGGATGACAGAAAATTCATTATACATGTCATGAAAATGTATGATAGTAAACCTCTCACTTTCAAAATAAAAGTTCAAGACTGACTCTTTGGCATCACATTGAAACCCCTGTTTACTGTTTCATTTTAACAGTTTCTGTTATTTTGATGTTATGTTCAACTTGCTAATGTTGAACAACTAACTATAATCCAAAGAAACTGATGTATGAGTCTGTCTCTTTAGGTACACTCATGCATCTCTAAATGAAAGATTGACGTTTTTTGTGTACTATGAGTTTATAATATGGACAAAAGTACCAGAGAGTGGGATATAATGACAAAACAGGAGTGTGTTTCGTACTTTAAATCCTTCACTGTCATGAAGAAATTCACTACTCTGTTTTGGATAGAGATTAAGAAACCTTTAATGTTGTATGAGGCAACTTTGGGAAACTGATGCCTCTAAGGTTTTGAAAGCATTTACATATCTGGCAGTGGTTCACTGTCTCGGTAATTTTGTTAAACACTGATTACTGAAATAAGCATTTTTTGTTATAGCTCGCATCCCACTAAAAGAGCATTCCCCCAAAGGCCCTGAAACAGTAGTTGGCAGGTTTTAGTCAACATTTAAAGGGCAGGTTTAATCAGGTTGCATTGTGAAATACTTTGCGTCATTGCACCACACTGAGTGCTGCTGTTATACAATTTAGTTTTTACTCAAAAAAGGGAGTTTTAGGTGATGAAATTCATCATTGTCTGCTGTGCTGTCAGCACACAATGCCATTTCAAACTTTCGACTCCTAAAAATTAGTACAAGCATTGGAAATGATTAATGCAACAAAAAGGAAAGAGCATAGATCATACTCATAAGAGGGTTTTCTCTCTGTGTATGTGATTTTTGTTTTGTTGAAACAAATATGTTTTGCCTAAGAGGATTTCTTTTCAGATATCTATTGTTCCAGTCTGTGTTTTCAGTTACAGGTCATATAATTTTCTAGAAATCTGTCTATCATCATAACACTATACCTGTTGTCACACGATTTACAAATGAGTAAATTCACCTTCTGATAAGCAATGCAAATTTCCACATTTATTGTCCATATAGTGAACCCATACACAGTATAATATGTGCATCATTAATTATGTGGCATTTCTGCTCAAATGGCACAGATATAGGTCAGTCCGAAACAAAAGAAAATCAAAAACCAAAAACAAGCCCTGTATGTGTGAAAGATCTGAATGATATTTTTTCATTCATGTGTTTTCCAACCCCCCATTTCCTCATCCATATTGAGTCACTCCTCAGTGAATTAATTTCCCCTTCCCTTTTATTCACAGACTTTGGTTTTGGTGCGCCATGCACTGAATGCGCGCAGTTCGTCCCTGGAGACTCTGAGCTTCTTTCTCACTCTGCTTGCCCCTGCGGTCACTCCGTTATTCATGCTTTCTGAGCGCTGGATCCACATGCCATGTGGCTGCTTCATTAACTGCAAACGGGATCCAGCTCAGGAGCCTTCAGGTAGACCCTGCATGGGATAATAAAATTCAGCAACAATGCAGCATCAGAAGTGTTTCTATTGAATGGACATGTTTCACAAAGTGAGAGAGAGAGAGAGAGGTTATCATATTTGGGTTTAAGGTACCATGAAATTATTCTGATGTTTTTTTTTGTTTGTTTTTTTGTATTTTACAGTGATGAAAAGAAGATTTGAGTTCAACCTGTCCTTCCAGCAAGGCTGTGGAGTATACAAGCTGTCACATGCCACCATGTCTCAAAACAGTCCAGCCCTTGAGAAGCCTGCCTATCACAGCCTGTTTAACTGTGACTTCCCTAATACCCGCCTTGATGCACTAGAAAGTGGCGGGCTGTCCAGCTTGGGGCCCCATTTTGATTTCAGCACCACGGGCCCAGTGGACAGTTCCTCTCACGCAGACCTTCTATTAGAAGCTGTTGCTGGAGGAGGAGAGGCGCTGGCTGACTGTCCTCCACTTCCCCATGAGAACCATGGAGTTGATGATGATTTCCGCTGTGTCCCTTTGCTGCCTCCGCATCACCGGGAGCAGGACCACAACCTCACAGACACATCGTCGGTGTTTGAGGGCCCGGAGAGGAGGCTGTCGCATGAGGAGTGTCGAAAAATTGAGCTGACCGACTGGGAGTGGTGCAGGAGTAAATCAGAGAGAACACCTAGACAGGTAGACAACTGTCATTGTGTGGTTTATGGTTGACATCAATTGATTTTTCCACTGTCTATTAAACCAGTCAAACAACAGCTGCATTACAGTAACAGGCAACATATGGTGACGTGCTCTAGAGGTGATCGTCTAGCAGCGATCAGTATCTTTGGTTGGATATTTACTCGCCCTTTATGTATTTACATTTTGTAAGGAAATGAAATGTTTAGACACAGTGGACTCTGATACAATATTTATATAGTCAGCTTTTAAAGAAGTGTATGTGTATCTGTGCGGTTTATGTCTGTCTGGATGCCTGTCTGACTTTGTGTGTTGTGTGTCTGTGTCTCTGTGAGGGGATTTTCCACATCTGTGGATATGCTTCTTTATAATCAACCTGACGGACTGGGAGCTGCTCATATCATTTAGATAAAATGTTTAAAATCCTCTCTCCTTAACCTTAACCTCTCTCCTCTCCTCTCCTCTCCTCTCCTCTCCTCTCCTCTCACCATCTTTATCTGTGCTAAATTTCAATTGATTCTGACTAATAGAGCCATTGATCTAGAGCAATTGATCAAGATACTATCAGCAGCATACCATTTTACTAATAAATGCCGCATTGTCTTTCAAACCTGAATATTCATTCAGCTTGTGCAGCTCCACAGATACTCTAAAATCAGACAAGCTCTCAAGGCTGAGCTCTATTCATTGATTTAGTCTTGTGTTTATGGGGTTTTAAAGGCAGTGTTTACAGATTCAAGATCAGAATTAATGAGATTTATCCACTGAAGGTTACCTCCCTTTTGTGTGATTGTCACTGCAAAGCCCCCAATCAGCAACATTTTCTGATGAAATCAAACAGAAAAATTCAATTGAATCAATTTCAACGGAATCAGTTTTGATTCTTATTCCAGTTTATAGTTTATTTATATAGACAGACAGACAGACAGACAATATGTGCAGCTTTGTCCATCTGCCAAGACCTAAGTTTGGCTCATAAATTTATTATTTGCTCAACCACTCAGCAGTTGCTGCACCTTCTAGTATGTCTCCTGGCATTGCAGCCTTATTCTGAGGCACATTACCTTTGAAACTGACAGCACACTTGTTGTGACTTTTAGAACAGTAGCACACTGAGATTGTTGCAGACTCACAAAACAACTGGGACATGAATAGATGTGTAAGCATGCAGGCATACATGTGCACACACACGTAGACACACTCTATCTCTGTCTCTCTTCCTCTCTGCCTCTGCTGTACTTACAAGTTTGAAATGTTTTGGTTTAGAAATCACCAGAGGGTGCAAAATCCATGGAGTGTGCATCTACAGCTTGGCTTTGCCACTCACTTTGAATCATATATAAGTCTGTGACTCTCACTGCTAGCTTGTGCGTGTGTGTGTGTGTGTTTCTTAGTAGCAAACTGTGTGTATATGATGTCCCCTTAGGCTTCATTCAATGATTTGTGTCAGTAGGTACATTTGCAATTATAGTATGCATATGCACTAACACAGTGCATATATAAACACACATGAAAACACATGCACAGACAAGTGTGTAGAGAGCAAAGATAAGAAATTAAGCTGCACAGATGCAGCAGTTCTCCCTCCCCAAAACAACAGTCAAAGAAGACATAAATATAAAATAAAGCTCACACAAACACGCAAAGTCCTGCTGTACTGTATTCACACACAAAGGCAAACAACAGATGAAAGCCAAGTCTAAATAGTTTGTGATTTATAGTGTTTCCTGGCTGTGTTTTGCTCCTCATTAACAGGCTAGATGTCATTACCCAGTATCTCACGCTTTGCTTTCAGCCCTACTGGCCTTCAGTATCCACAGGGAGAGGTGGAATTAGAGCTTAAAGACATCTTTACCCTCTCTGTGACTTTAGACTCTCTGTTAGCAAGCACAGAGCTCGGGGGCGCGTTCACAAGTGCTGTCTCTGAGAGGGAATGGAGGTAGTGTGCATTCAGAGAACTGAGGGCTGTTTAACTTTCTGAAAACACATCTGAAACTGTAAACTAATGTTGTTCTCACAAATAAGACTACACGAAGGAGAAGGGAAAATATATTGATATTCAACAGACAGGCAAATCACACAACCTTAATCAGTACGCTGCAGGATGTAATACACATGAGCATCAGATATTTAACAGTGTTGTATCTCATTGAAGCTGTATGCTTGCACTTGAGAGTCAGGTGAACCATAAATGTTTTGTTTCTGGGCCATGTGGATGTTCATTTTCAAATTTTATGGAATACCATTTCAAATTGTCAAGTCTAGGGATTGATTCGCTGCTCATTATGACCATTATCAGCCATTTTTAATTAAAACTGATAAACTGTGATACTCTGGTGTTTGCTTATAGTAAGTAACCCAAGTTAAGCCTCCCGCCTTATTCAATACGCCATTGTATGGCAGGCTACCAAAACAAAACATATCAGCCTTGTGGTACTTTTACAAAGTACAAAGTTTGTACCATCAGCATTGCATTCCAAAAATGACTGGCATCAGCTGTACATTGGTCAGTCTCACCCATTGATGCTCTGTTAGGGAAATCCTCAGATTTTTTGCATTGCAATGACCCTTTATGCGTTTTTCAAGTGGTAAAGTCATTTTGAGCAAAAATATTCATCTCTGTACAGTACCAGAGGCGTAAATCAATTTCTGGCAGGTGAAATCCCCTGATTTTTGAATTGTAATGGCCCTTTACACATTATTCAAGCACTGGTTGACATCAAATGTCGTCAGTATTACTCTGCTGAGTGACATCAAGTCATTTTGACCCAAAAAATTCATCTCTGTGCAGTACCAGAGGCGTAAATCAATTTCTGGCAGGTGAAATACCCAGATTTTTTAAATTGCAATGGCCCTTTATGCATTTTTCAAGTGGTAAAAAGCAGAGTTTGAGGTCAAATCTTGTTAATCTTACTCTGCTGAGTGATATCAAGTCATTTTGAGCAAAAATATTCATCTCTGTGCAGTGCCAGAGGCGTAAATCAATTTCTGGCAGGTGAAATCCCCTGATTTTTTGGATTGCAATGGCCCTTTACACATTATTCAAGCACTAGTTGACATCAGTACGTCAACAAAATATGTGATCATGGCATCCGTAGTAAAGATATTTCAGAAAATAGGTAGTGGTGCTAGAGGAATCACCAGAGTAGACTCATTCTTTTATCCTTTGGGGACAATGAATGTCTGCATAAAATGTGATATTCATATTTACAAGTTGTTGAGATTAATCTGTCTGGATCCATGAAGATAAAGCAACATTGCAGTGTGTTTATGTTTATTTCATGTAGGCTTATGTCAAAGTCATTTATAGAATTACAACAGCACATCACATGGAATAAAAAACATTGTGTGAATATAGCAGAACACACACACATCCATCAGTATGCTTCCCACATTGATGGGCTCTGTGCCTTATTTGATTTACTTGACAATGTGTTTTCAGCTCAACGTTGCGGTCTGTCTCCCTCTCTCTCTCATGACTCTCAGTTCACAATGATGCACAGACAATGACAGGAAAACAGGCAGAGTCGGGGCGGACAAGAGATTGACATCCTCTTTGTTTTTTACTTTGCGTCATAGTCACAATTGGATCATTACATCGAACTAATATAAATAATTTAGAGGACTTAATGAGACCTGCCACGGTCTTCCACCGTCACACCGCAGCCAGCAGAATGTATTTTGTCAAATGCATCATGTTAACAGAGGCTCACGGTGATACATGTGTGGTGAATTAATCTCTATGAAAACAATATGAAAATAAGACTGGAAGACATGAAATTAGGTTTAAAATGTAAACAGTGTAAATGAGCCACATAATTTAAAAACGATGGCAAAATGATAAGAAACCGAGAGGAAATTGGACTGATCCATTTTATGCTGAAATGTTATTATTTGAATAAGTGAATTAAAAAATTGTGATAACAGCTAAATGGCTTTTAGATAACACCCCTCATCCTTTTGTTGTGAACCTAAAAGTTCAGTGGTAATGTCTTTATGCACAGAGCACAACATCTCATTTTACCTGCTATTGACAGAACTCTTACATGTAAGCCTCATTAACTCCAGGGAGAAAAATGGTCAGTTAACACATTCATCTCCTTGCCCTTGACATCATGGCTGCAAATAAGCTCAATTAGTTTGAACAAAGGGAATGAGATGCAAAAAGACCTTGTAGTTGATGTAAAGCATCACATGTGTTGTACTTATTCAATAGCATGCCAAGCATATGGTATCTAGTATATTATGGTATTCATGAGTAAACAGACCTGAATCTTTTCTTTGGTTTTTCTGTTCAGCGATCCTCAGGTGGTCTATCAGTCCCCTTGTGTGCCTTCCAGGGCACTGTATCTCTGCAAGCACCTACAGGGAAGACTCTCTCTCTCTCCACCTATGAGGTCAGCAGTGATGGACTCAGAATCTCACCAAACAACGCCAAGAAGGTAAAAACAACCCTTCACTCCTCTATGAGTGTACTGCGGTGTGATACAATTTGTGAAGTTTTCATTGATTTTGTAAATTTCCCTCTGGCGTCCTGGGGCAAAAATCAATTAAGGTTATAATTAGAATGATTGTGGTGTTGAGAGAAATTAATATCCTTATAAGTCAGCGGGGTGCTTTGGTACACATAAAGACATTGTACATTGTAATCTTGGACAGAATAATAATTCCTGTTTTCCCAGGTTTCCCAGGTTTTGTCGAATGAAGCAATTATCTTAGCTCAAAAGATCACCTGTTCTCTTTTAGTCTGTTTCTGTTTATGAATGATTTTTACTACTAATCTCTCTCTGCCTTAAAGGTGGAAGTGTATCGTTCCAAATCAGTCGGCCATGAGCCCAATGCTGATGACCCAGCGTCAGGAGGCCAGCCCAGAGACGTGAATGTCAGCAGCGTGGAGATGGGCATGGAGATAGGTATGGGGATAGGAGCGGTGGTGGGGGACACCAACGTCAAGATCCACCTGGAGGTTCTGGAGATCTGTGACAACGAGGAGGCCATGGACAGCGTCTCCATCATCTCCAACATTAGCCAATCCTCGACCCACGCTCGCTCGCCATCGCTGCGCTACTCGCGAAGGGAGAACCGTTTCGTCTCCTGCGACCTGGGCGAGACGGCCTCCTACTCCCTGCTAATCCCCAGCAGCGGCAACCCAGAGACGGAGACCATCAACATCACCATACCTGACACCGTGGAGGCTCACCGCCAGAACAGCAGGCGGCAGACGCAGGAGGGCACGGGATATCGCGAGGAGATACAGCTGCTCAACGAGGCCTACAGAAAGCAAGCCGGGGAGATGGAAGAGTGACACCTTTTGGATGACAAGATGGTGGTTCTCAGGAGGAGGTTGAAAATGGACCTCTGCCACCAAAGATTAAAGACAAATTGCCTAATCATTCCACATTTACTTCTTTCTAATCATCACAGAACTGACAGGTGACCCAAACAGAGACTTAGATGAAGACTGCTATAAGAGTTTGCTTACTCTCATACCTCCTCTTTTTGGCCTCATGAGAGCAACATGCATATCCTGTCTGAGTACACAGAGATAGATTTGTCTGTGAACGGACAGACAGTTGTTAATCTGGGTAAGAGAGCGAGAGATGCAGAGAGAACCATAGGAAGGGGAGGAGTGGAGAGAGAGCCGGTGTTCCAGCAGAGCATCTGTATTCCTGCCAAGACTTTCACCATATGGCAGCCTGTCATCATTAAATAGATACATCGAGACAGAAACTCACTTAGACGTGGAAAAGGAGGGTGTAATGCCACAGTCTGGTCACATGTCTGACATAAAGCAGCTCTACGTCACTGGTGACTCAGCCGTGAGGGGAGGGGTCACCTGACCCATGTGTCTGACTCATCCTAGCGTGTGTTGTGCATTACGTGTGCGAGGAGTTAGTCCTGCCCATGAGGAGGAGGGTACATGTAGGAAAGTAATGGTTTGTGACGTCAACTGCCAAAAGTATTCCAATGTTTTCCGTATAAGAATGTGTTCATCCTGCGTATTTCTTTAACTTAAGGAGTGTTTTCCTTTGCACCAAGCTGCTACAGTATGTTCATCCTGTGTTACACAATTAGTGTCGCTACAATCAATTTTGAGAGAGACCGCTATCTGTGCTGAACATCTTTAAAAAAAAGAAAAGAAAAGGAGAGTCAAGCATTAAAGGGAGAGTACAAGTGATCATTGGAGAAGAGGTTGAGGGGATGCTTATGCAGAGCAGTTTTCTGCCTTGTGCACATTCGGTGCAATTAAAATGAGTGGCGGTGAGTGTATTTTACGACAGCAGGCAGCATATGAATGTACATTTCGCAACCACTTTGGGGGCTCAGTTCACTGCCCATCCAATCAGTGGGCCAAAGAGGCCTCGCTCTCACTTTCTGTCAAACACATGCATAAATTCAGGACTGGAATCAAATTTTCATAGATGGTGTTGTGTATTTCACGACCATTTCGAATGGCATCACGAACGGTTAACATCTTTAACCTTAACTCTTGTTCACTGATGATACGGTATCAGTATATCCATCATTACTTTTAGACACATTGATGTGTACATGTATGTAAAACCAGTATTATAGACTAATTTTAGAATATATATGTATTTATGTTTGGTTTATAATGTTGTCTTTTATATATCAGCATTTGGGATCTTCAGCACATCATTGACACTTTGTGGACCTCATTTGTAGGCTTTTCAGCTGTTCTTTAGTGAGCCCACTTCATCAGTCGCAACATGTCCCTTCCTCCTGAAGACTGTTGTCATTAAAGATTCATACAGGAAAATTGCCTCCAACAAGGTTGCCATGCATTTCTGTTTCGAGTGCTCCTGGGGAAAATGTAAAAGAAAAATAATGTACAGTCGTATGAATCATATTGAATGTGAAGTTGTATTCAGTGTCAGCCGTGTCAGTTGTTAATGGTGCCAAAGGTTTTCAGTTGAGCAAGGCTCCATCTCTGCGGCCGAAACAGAGTGGAAGTAATTCAATCATCTGCTTGTTCTTACTTTGAAAGAGGACCCATCTTCTGGTCAAACATTCACATTAACCATTTTGATCAATAAACTGTTGTTTGTCTTAGGAACTGCACATTGGCTGTGAAAGAGTGTACATGTTTGCTTATTCACGTCATCCATCTGGACTCATAAGGTAATACGCAAACTCAGATGGGATTTTTTTTTTTTATTACAGAATAAAAGCAAATTGGGCGTTATAATTAACTACTTAAGAGACTGACCTACATAGAGTGCAACCATCATTGGCTGCTGTGCCCCTAGGATGACAGCAATGTGACTAATCCATAGGAGCTGTTTACAGTATGATACTTTCATTGTGCTCTTATCAGTGTTTGAGCTAAAAGAAACAGCAGTAAAAAACTCACGTATTCTTGTGTTTTTTTAAGTATATTTTATCTGTGTGCGTGCAGACATTTACTGTAGATGTGTTGTGTTTGTAGAAGGAGTGAGACTGGAAAGCAAATAGTAGGGAAGCAAGCCAGAAAAGGGCAAATGGCAGTAAGAACAAAAAACTGAATAATATAAAAATTGGAAATATCAAAGGTCTTGACCAGCAGCTTTTCTTAATGTTTTATGATTTCTGTCTAATCCACAGACTTTAACCTTCCCAATCTCATTCTGCTGCCACAATCAGGTGCAGGTAAGCCTGCACCAGAATGTGGTAACGATGGAAATGCTTGAGCTCTCTAGTTCAATACATGCACCTTCATCATCAGCATGCATAGTTGAAAATGCAAGCCAAAGCCATAAAGGGGAGAAAAAGCAACATAGTTAAAACTTGATGTTTTTCATCAGAGGGTTTTTTTAATCTCCATATGATTCTGTAAGGTCAGAGATCATTTGTATGCATCACAGGCAGCGCTGAGGGTATGAATATATAGATATGAGTACACAGGGTGTGCAGAAGAATATCTGCAATCAAACTGAAACGGGGGGGCATATGAAACAGTGCCTTTTCCTTTCATATCCGATCCTTTTGTTTTCACAACCAATCCACTGAAAATTCTCATATTTCTCTCCCTCCTTCACGCTTAGCATGCTTTTATACTGCCCTGTAGTGCTTATACTGAATCCAGGCTTGCATCTTTTTCCTTTAAAGCAGCCAGCTAAGACATTCATGCAGCTCTATATCAAAATAAAGATACAGATAAATGTATTAGAGTACTGGGGTGAAATTCTGTGCATCACTCCCAATTCAAACCAAGTGTGGTCAACCCACAAATACTTCATGCTTAACAATTAAAGATGATGAAAACAAGCATTGCAAATAGCTGAGACATATCGGATAAATTAGGCTTATCTTTCACACAAATGGAATACATTTTACTAATCTCCGGAAATGATCTTCCTCAGCTCTATCTGTGTGAACAGCTGGATTTTTTAAAAAACAAAGTGCTTTCTGACATCATGAATGCGGACAAACTGCACACATTTTCATTTCACAGTTGATAAAATTAAACGTATTTTATCCTTGGCTGTATCACTGACACAGTGACGAACGAACACAAGTGCATACGAAAGGAAGAAGTTAATTGTAAAGTGGTGATGCATGACAACACTGAGCTTTAGGGTGGAACCTACTCTGCAACCTCACATGAGCATCATGCACAAACCCAGTGAATGACTCTTTCACGCCATTCATCCCTTTCTCTATTCCCTTGTCTCTGCCTCCTGCTTCATGGCACTAATTGGATGTACAGTATATTCATGTTACTTTGTGAAACAAAGACAGAGAGAGTGGGGGAATGAGAGCGAAAGAGAGGGGACGGAGAAAATAGCACATCTCCTTTAATATTCAAGCTCATTTGAAATCAGAATGTTGAGCACAATCCAGTCAGATATTCACGACACCAACAAGCTATAAAATTCAAGGTTTAGTATATAATGAGAATGTTCAGTTAGAGAGCGAAACACTGATATTGTTCAATAAGTGTTGCTGGTTACTTTAATGTGATTCACGAGTGTGAAAAGCTGCAGACTTTTCATAAAATTGGGGTAAATGCTTTGAATCTGACTATGGACTCACCACAATGTCAATGTTACAGCAAAGCAAGAAGCCTTAAGGTGATACTGTCCAAAGCAGTCATGGTAGATCTGTTTCATTTGGCTGTAACCTTTAAGGCCCAGACAACAGGTCAGTCCCTGATGTTCCATTGAGCTGCGAGCACATTGAGTCGGTTGCAACAGTTACACTGACAGCACAGACTGTCTCTGTCTGCTGTGCACGTTCCCTAGAGTGGAGTTTTAGAGCCAGAGAACATTGTTTAAAAGGTTTTTTTTCTCAGAGTGCAATGTCTAACTCGAAGGAAGACTCTTGTTTTGCTGCTGAAATTTATTCAGTGATTCCTTCTGTTAATGAAAATACATTCAAAGCAAATTAATAGTATTAGCCTCATATATCATGAACTATTTCTCTCACTTTCATGATAATGTATTGACTGCATAGTGCAATGAAGAGGGTTAGTAGTACAAATATAAAAGTTTTGACCCTAGCCGTGGTGTTGCTATAGTATTGGATCAAAACCACAGTTTGTTGTTTCACCCTTTTATGAGTGATTCAGTTCCAAATAACAGAAATGTTATTTTCCAGCAGAATGCACATTAGTCCATACAGTAAATAAGATGTTTGCCTCTGAATGAGGTTTCAAAGGCTCATTTTCATTTCTCATAGAATAACAATTATTACAAATAAGTAATTTAAACAGTAGAACAACTAATATATAATAATAATGACTAATAACTAAAGAACAATAGCTCACCAATCATATCACCATGTTGGAGTGGGGCAAAACCTTGTCCAAAAATATGTTTGGCATGAAAGAGAATAACATAGTAGCCTACTCATTTCTGGTAGCAAAGGAAACACTATTGAACACAAAAATGAGTAAATTAATACAAAGTGAGTGGTGAGTATTGTTCAGTGAGAATCAGCAGTTCAGTCCATTTTTCACTGTAGAAATTTCTGTCTTAAAGTGCAGCAATTTCCTGATGTGGTGTTATAGTGATAATAGCAGCAATTGTACAGTGAGATGCAGAATATGTCATTGAGCAAAGAGCATCCGGGAAGAAGCTGTTCCTCAGCCTGGTGGTTCTGGCCTTGATGCTTTGTTGCCTCCTGCCTAAATGGAGGCAGGGTCTGTTGGCAGGGTGGGCAGAGTCCCTCATGATTCAGGAGGCTTAATCCCATACCTGCTGTTGTAAATGTGACTGATGGTGGGTAGGCCTCTGCCAATGATCCAGAATGCAGTTTCTAATGCTCCCTGCAGTGCCTGTGTATGCTGCAGAGTACTAAATTTCCCCTCGGGGACAATAAAGCTGAAGTTGAAGTTGAAGTTGAAATGATGGTTCCAGACTCCAGGACATTCTCTGCCAAATGAAAAAAGTGAGGACTTTGGTGCCAAGTCCACCGTGCTCCTCCTGAAGGCCTAGAGGTGTTGGTGGACCTTCTTCACAATGCTGCATTGAGACAGAGATGTGCACTCGCTGATATTTAAAACCTTGTCCACAGTGCTCTTTTTATTTTTCTTTACAGTGCATTACTGTTTTGGAGAGGTTTACTTTCTTTCTGACTAACACTGTGAGTCTCAGCACTACTCAGATGCTTGGCCGAGCAGCCATAGGTCCACAGTGTACAGGAGGCGGCTCAGGGCCACCCCCCAGGAGGAAACCACTATTGATGGATTGATGAGTTGTTGTGGATTCCATCAGAGTGGGTGGTGTCAGTTTGCCTGCCAGGGTCTGTGGTGTGTTGGTGTTAAAGGCAGTGCTGAAGTCCAAGTGTTTTTGTTCTTTATAGGTCAGTGATTCCCAACCAGGAGTAAGCACATTGCAGGGGGTACATGCAGACATTTATTAATTTATTAATATAATAAGATGAGGCAAGGCAAGGCAATTTTATATGTATAGCCCATTTTTACAATTTGTCTCAAAGGGCTTTACGTGGCATCATTACAACATCCTCTGCCCTTAGACCCTCACATCAACTGAGGAAAAATTCCATAAATGGCCTAAATATTCTCAATCATATCATAAGCCCATGTGCGTGCCACAAGTAGCTCTCCCTGGTAGACAGTAACCTGTGGAATAACTTTGAAGACACATGCTGCCAAGGCAAGGCCAAATGTTGACAAATGGCTCCAACATCCAGTTGTGGTGGCTCCAGATTCAGAAGAGGGCCCAAGGGGAGCTGAATGTTATACGTATGTTATGAATGTTACAGTATAAGAGTTTAATAGAACAAAGGTGGGTACATTTTTATTCATTATTTATTTTATTTTAATAGATTCATAGATATTTATTTTTATGTTTAATTTGTGTTAGGAAGAACAAAAATTAAGGAGAATTATTATTCAAAAAATACAGTACACTCTAAGTGAAAAACATCTTTGTGCGAATTAAAGAGAAATTAAAATGATTTTCATTCGTGTTACATTTTATATGACCACTTTTGGATAATTTTCAACACATATGAGTGATACTCCTGGTAGGACAAAAGGCTCAGGGGGTACCACTGCTTTAAGTAAGTGAGGGCCAATGAACCACAGATGAGATGGCATGTGAAAAAGGAGGGTTCTGTCTAAATGACCATCTGTGTCTTCCTCATCTGTGCAATAACCAGCTGTTGAAAGAACTTTGTGATAATTGGGGTGAGTGCTAATGGGCATTAGTCATTCAGGCATGGCATTGTTGAACTCCTTGGCACAGGGATAACAGTCTTCAGTCATACTGGGACAATCACTTGCACTTGGGGCAGTGAGGTGTTAAAGATGTCCATTAGCACCTCTGTTAACTGATGTAGGCTACACAGAGGCTACACAGAGGTTATCATGTGTGTGAATGGAGGAAACAGGTTCCTGGGGCATTCAGCTCTCTCACCCCTCCACATGCTCCAAGGGTCATGGTGCAAAGTTGACGTTGGATTTTGAGAGAATGTGTTGCTTCCGCCACCCTGTCCGTTGCTGATGTAGCCAACACCAGATGCCTCTATAGATCTGCCATTGAATATTCAAAATAATTATTCTGATCCACTTAGAGGAGCAGCCAGCTGAGTTGAAATAGGCTACAGCAACTTTGAACATGTAGCCCAACCAAAGCAAAGTCATGCCAGAGCACCATGTAGTAGGCAATGCAAAGCATACATTAGATAATGAATTTAACTGCAGTAGACTAGCTGAGTGGATTAGTTGTTTAGCACTTCAACATGATATTCATCTAAAATGACAACGATGATATCCTAAACATAGGAGATATATAGCCTATATAGGCACAAAATGCAAAAGCCCTGGGGTGAAGTAGAATCATTTCTGAATTGCATAATAAAAAATTCCAAATCTGCTTCAATTGGTGGATATTCAATTATATTTTGGCTTATTTAACGATATGAATTTACCAGAGCGATAACTGGAATTTACATGGATGTATTATTTACCACACAAGAGTGCGTGGGTGACAACCAATCGCATAACGCTACGTCAATAACATGCAGCAACAGCAAACGCTGACGTCGTTGCTGTGCGACGTGCCGGACGGATACGAGCAAGTCGTCTTCCATAGCCGGCTATAACCATAACTCAGTTTTGTTGTTTTATGAGTGGCTTCATCAGCCAGTATTTAATTTGTACGTGCAGATATTAAGACAGCAACTGTCAGTGGTTTCAAGGGTGTAGCGTCATACTTGTAGCCTCAGTTACTGGTCCACAAATCCAGTGAGACTGCAGCTAACGTAGCATCAGTTAGCACAGTAGTCTCTGGTCCATCAGTATTTGCTGCTGCCAGTGCTCGTTTGTGACGACGTTATGAGTTATGGATACGGCGGCGGAGGTGGAAGAAGAGGCAGACGAGGAGGCCGAGGAAACAGGGATGGCAGCAGAGAGAGGTGGGACAGAGGAGGAGATCGAGGAGGTTTCAGGGGACATAGCTCTGACTTTGATCAGGACCGAGGAGGAGGAGGAGGAGGAGGACAGCGGGACCGTCCCCCTCCACACCTGAAGGGCCGTGAGATTGGACTGTGGTACGCAAGATATGGGGCCGTGAGGAGAAAACAGGCTGACCGGAGATCGGTAAGGACTGTGTTTCTCTTGCACATTGTGGCAAACAGGACTGGTTGTCCTGACGAGTTTCAGCCTCAGTTTCTTATCACATTAATCAGCCCCTAACATTACTTATACTCCTACAGCTACTGTACAGTAGCATTAATCTCATAAAGTCAAAAATAATTTGACAGCCTTGGTAACTTACCTTTGTTCATGTACTCAGGAAGGCTTTAAAATGCAGAATTTTTATTTAGTAGAGGATCTTAGTATTTATTCCACCCCGCTTAGAAATTGTCATCTTGGCCTCTGGGTTTAATATGAGGGATACAAATGTTTTAAGAATTGGCAGTCACTTTCCTCACAGAGTTATTAACTTCTGCTAGAAAATAGGTCTGTGGTTGACTGTAGAGCACTGGGCATAGGCCGATTTAATTGGAAAATGGCCCAGAGCACAAAGTCTTCAGAATGTGAAGAACTGTGAACAGCGAGTGGGCAGCAACCCTGCACACATGTGGTGAACCAGCCCGATACTGGCACGTCCTGTCATGATAAATTGGCGGAGTAGATGCTTTTTAAAACAGAAGCTACAGAATCTTAAATGAGCTGGTACTTTTCATCCCTGACTAAAATGGATAAAATGATTGCACTTTCCATGTCTGTGTGCAGCGAGCAGTGGTCCAGATGGATGAGGCCAGAGAGCAGCACATTACCAAGCTGCTCAACTCTGTCCAGAATGACCAGTCTGGTCCAGGGAGAGACAACAGGAATGCAAGAGCCTCTACGTCTGACAGCTGGCGGACAGACACGGGTAGTGGTGGTCATTGGTGAGAACAGCTTGCATAGCATTTCCATTTGAACAGTATAGTTTTTTTTCTTACAATAAAGAAAGTGAGAATGCTAGATTGGATTAAAATGTCTGGAGTGTCAGTTGTTTTTTTTCTGCTGACTCTGGTAGGACTCAGTCTAACCTGTTTATGACCCTTGTGTGCAGTTACTTTGATGGGGATATGCCTGAAGAAGAGAGACTGAAAAACGAGGTCAAATCTGAGGAAGAGGAGGAAGAAATTAGTTCAGGCCAGAAGAAAGGAGCTAACACATCACAACGGTAAGCAAATCATATGCATGCTCGGAAAGAAATGACTTGCTCTCAAAATATGGTTTTATAGTTAATGGTTATAGTATTGTCTGCTAATTAAACTGCATTGCTGATATTTGCACAGTCACAGTCGAGCAGTCGCCAAAGATGAACCTCCAGACACGTGGGATGACGATGAGCCGCAGGAGGACGAAAAAGAGAAGTTGAGGAGGAATGACAAAGATCTGGACTTCTTATTTCAGGAAGTAGTCAGAGATGATTCACTGGACGACTACTTAAATAGAGATCTACAGAGCAAGCAGTCAAATACAAAGTACAGAGAGATGCTGGTGAGTTATATCAAGTTTGATAGCAGCATCAGTGAAAGTGAAGGCTTTGGTGAATCCTAATATTTTTTTGTAACAGTACTGATATAATCACAGTTGCATGGTGATTTGTATAGAGTTACTGTAGCAAGGAAAGGTAGAACATGCATCATTTGAGACTACAAAGAGCAGAGAGCTGTTATTTAGTTGAATAATTAAGAAGACATACTGTTGTTTTGCAGGAATTTGTTACTACAGTATATGGGCTGCACTGACGTTAACGGGGTGGCAGGTGTTTTTGTTTACAAATGTTCTGGTAAATTAGTACCTCTGTAATTATTGTAATGTTATTGAATATTCCTTATCTATGTAAAATAATGCTGTTTTATTGGTTTGTCACAGCATCATAATATTACTACGTCTTTTTATTCCATAAGTGACATTTACACAGTTACTGATTTGTTGTGCCATACTGAGCTATTTTACAAAATCAGAGTTTATCTGTATTTGGATCATGTAGATGTTTGGATGTGCTAAACCTGTACTCACTTTCAAGTGAGTGTTATTAAATGATTACTCATCTTCTCTCTCACCAGAAATTCAGGGAAAAACTACCATCTTATAGCAAGAAAGAGGTAAGTTTTTGATATATCATGCTTATGCAACTCCTTATCACAATCTGTTAAAGCTGAATTGGTTTCTTTTTTTTTAAAGAAATTAAAAAATATATTATTCTCTTCTGTCAACCTTTCCGCCTCCTTATGTCATTCTCCATCTGCTTCCTTCCGTCTCTCCATCCTCAGGAGTTGGTGGAGCTGATCAACTCTAACCGTGTCCTGGTTGTGAGTGGGGAGACAGGCTGCGGAAAGACCACTCAAGTCACCCAGTTCATTCTAGACGACCATATCAATAGAGGCGTGGGCTCCATGTGCCGGGTGGTCTGCACGCAGCCTCGTCGCATCAGTGCTATCTCAGTATGTACTGTACCGTACTCTGCTGGTTTTTCAGGTCTGACTGTGTTAGATTATATGATGCTGTTGCCACTCTTATATTTTGGTGTGTGTGTGTGTGTGTGTGCTCCTTCTCTCAGGTAGCAGAGCGTGTAGCAGCAGAGAGGGGAGAAAGTGTAGGCAATGGAAATTCTTGTGGTTACCAAATCCGCTTGCAGAGGTAAGGACGCCTCAACAAACATATGGGTTAGGGTTGATGCATAAATTTGAAGAACTGCATATGCAATTAGAAATAAACATTTGGTTCAGTGACACTGAGCTGGTGTGTCAATATTGTTTTGTTTTTTTTGGTGGTATAGTTGTTCCAGTTAGCACAGACACTGTTTCTCTGCATCTTTTGAAAAAAAGAAATTAAGGGACAGGAGATATAAGGTTTAGTGGATGGGAATAATGATCTTACACCACACACACAGGAAGAGATGCTCAAAGCTCAGGAGAAAGGCACTGCACTTGAGCAGACTGAGCAAGCAGAGCATTACAGGGGATGAGAGGACGCAGCTATCTAAAGTGAATCATACAATATAGAGCATGAAAGAGTCTGAGATTGATGTAGTAACAGGGGAGGAAGCAAGGCAATTCTGGCGTGGTGTGAAGAGAGACTGATACAGGATAAGTAATAGGCAGAGAAAGATATTACTGACTGTCAACATAATAGAACAGATAAAAAATATGCCAGACTGCGAGTTTAAGAACATTTTCTAAATCTAACCTATTTTGAAAGGCATCTTTCTGAGCTAGACTCACACTGTGTTGCCATCACCGCTTCTGTCGCTTTCACTGGTGATGGGTGTCTCTCAGTAGGTACATACTGTATCTTATCTGGTAATTTGTACCTCAAGCTTTGTTAAAGCTAGCATTGATGCACCGGCTCCCCCACTTAGCAAGTAATATAAGAAAATACACACTTCCACACTCTACTTTTCTCCTGTTGGTAATCAGCTTCTTTTAAAAACTGAATACAAATCGGCGAGAACACAATTGATCTAGTCTTAATCAGCTTGTGGTCAAGGAGCCAGAGTATTCATCTACACAATAACAGCCGTTGCTTTGGGTAGTTAAAAAAACATAGAGTAAGAGACTATTTAGAAGAATCTGATTCATAATAATCTGCCGTAGCCAAGATGTTTTAAAACTGTCATAAATAGCCAGAGATGTTGGAGAACTAAAACCACTGTATTTTTATCCCTTCTACTTTGGTTTAATTTCAGAATCACTTTCACTGATGAAGTGTGTTGTGTTGTGTCTGACTAATTTGTGAATAACAAAATCACTTAACAGTAAACCTTTTCCGAGGTAATATTAACTGCACACATTGCGCAGGGAGTTGGAAGCATGGGGAATTAATAACATTTCCCTCAGCAGAGTAGTCCAACAATAGTGTTTGGCCCCTGGCACATTTTCCTTTTTAGAAGCTTCTTTTAATAAACATATTAAGTTTTTATGTTCAAATTAAAATTGCTTTGTTATCACTTTATCACCTTTATGTTACATTATATATGCTGTTTTATCATTACAATAGGTAATTTATCATCATTTTAGCAGTGAGGTCTGATTTGGCGCATCGTTTCACTGCTTTGGTTGTATAACTGTTTGTTGTGTGTTGATGTTGTGAAATATTGAATAATTGTTCAAAGCTTCTTCATAAACTTTTTTGGGTTTTTTTTGTTTATGAGTGTTATTTCCCCTGAATTGAATCCAAGTTCTGTTGGAAATATTACTTTTGCATCAATTATTCCACAAAGCCTTTGATGTGGTTTAATTGTCAGTGCAATTCTTTTAAATGTGTCATAAGAGAGGCAATTCTATTTTGTTTGTGAATAAAACTCATGAGAAGTTTTTTCATGATTGCTTTTCATTGGGTAAATCCTTCATCGCTGAGTAGTACTTAGTTTGTACAATACTAAGATGACGCCAGTTACAGTACTTATGAGATAGCATGTTGTGTATCAGCATGGTTTTTATAGCAACACCTCTCAGCTTTCTGGGACTTCTGTGCATAGAGAGGATATTGCGATCACGCTTGAATGTCTGAATATTTAATATTTGGAGTTATAAAACAGGATAAAAGGGTGGAAATACTGAGAAAATAACAGAGAAACTCATCCTGGTAACATTTGTCTTCACTGTGTAATCTAATACTAAGTCCTGTGTCATTTGAGGAATTTAAAGTTCTTTATTTTTTCTTTCTTCCTCCTGTGTCTCAGCCGGTTACCACGGAGACAAGGTTCAATCCTGTATTGTACAACAGGCATTATTCTTCAGTGGCTTCGCTCAGACCCGTGAGTTACCTCGACTCCCTGCTTCCTCATCACTTCCTCACCCAGAATTCCTCCCTGTCTTCTTTTCCTCCTGGTGTCTCTGCTCCAGCTGTCCTTCCTCTGCTCTCTTATTCTCTGTGTGTCAGTCACTGTTTTATCCCCATTGATTTGTGGTCGAGTCTACTGTCTGTAGAAGAAGCATTAGTATGGGTCTCCTGTCTTACAGACAGAGCAATGAAGAGACACACACACACACACACACACACACAGCTTCTGTTGACTCATCCCTGCATACGCATCCTTGCATTTTGAGTGTCTTCAGAGAAACCACAGAGACTAAATGAGGGTGCCAGCTTTTCTTGTTGTCTTGTTTCATGCTCTTTCAGAATTGGCACGACTCTTTTTAGAACTACAGTCGTCTGACAAAACACTGCAACTTTTTGGGATTAACGTACACTTGTATAGAATCTGGCTTATTGGCTGACAGTCTGATGGCCTGCGGCTCTGACTTCATGTCTTTGTCAGTTTTGGTGGGACTAACTGTCTCCAGTCGCCACAGTAGTGATACATTAACCTTTTCACTCCTATAGACCAGTGTTCATTACAGACCACAGCTGTACGCCCTTAGGGATTCTCTTCAAATTTGGAACAAATGTCCGCTTGGACTAAAAGCTGAACTGATTTGATTTAGGTTGTCAAAGGCCAGAGTTCAGGGGCACAATGACCTCACGTTCTTGTGAATGCAATCCATCAGAAATACCCTGAGCAAATTTAGTAAAATTTGGCACAAAGATTCACACGTAATCAAGGATGAACTGATTCCAATTTTGTGATTAATGTCAAGGTCACTGTGACCTCATGAACCATGTTTTTGGTCATTACTTACAAGTTTGAACATTCATTTGACACACTTTACGAAATGAAAAAGTGATTACATTATCAAATTAAATTAAATCAAAGTTTATTTATATAGCATATATTAGAATGGTCATCTAGAATGATGATCAAAGTGCTTTACATAAAATATAAATTAAAACTTTTAAAATACAGCAAGAAGAAGGTGAACATAGACACATTAAACTCATATCAAATGCATTTCTAAATGGTCCAAAGGTCAGCTTCACTGTGACATCACGATGTTTTGTAAAAGCACTTTTGGTCATAATTCAATTCTATAACTCAGGAAGTGGTGATTGTAACCACATGTTAGATAACTTGGCTGTTTGACAGGGACATATAGCACAGCTGCAACTTGGTAATTCTAGATTTTCATTTTGTCAGGTTGTTGTCCAGCGTCAGTCACCTGGTGTTGGACGAGATACATGAGAGGAACCTGCAGTCTGATGTTTTGCTAGTTATTGTGAAGGATCTACTCAACCTCCGGGACGATCTCAAAGTCATCCTAATGAGTGCCACGCTCAACGCAGAGAAGTTTTCAAATTACTTTGGTATGCAACACAACCAAAGAACATTTTGTGCATTTTGCTCAGCTGATATGTTGTTTAATTGGTTTGCTTTTTCCTCCTCATCTACCCATCTACTCCCTGTGTCAAACTCCCTTCAGACAACTCGCCAATGATCCACATTCCTGGATTGACGTTCCCAGTGGAAGAGTTCCTACTGGAGGACATTGTAGAGATGACCAGGTAGAAAAACACTCCTCCAAAACACACATACAGATACAAATGAAAAACTGTGTCTTTTTTAAATGATTTTTCGTTGATGTCTCTGCCAGATATCGCCCCCAGAATCAGAACCGCCCGTCGTGGAAGAAAGGCTTCTGGCAGGGGCGCAACTCCAGACCTGAGAAGGAGGAAAAAGAGGCTGAATACAAGGAGAGCTGGCCTTGTTATGCACGTACACTGCAGGGCAGGTGAGCTGGGGTGGCGGGTTAGTGAAATTGGAAGAGCAGTTTTGCATAAATAACTCTGTTTAATAACTCCCAGCTCCACAGGAGATGTAGTCCACTTCTCTGTAACACTGAACAAACCTGCCTTGTAATTTAATACAGCTGTTTGCGCAGCACTCCCTTTTCTTTGCTGCTTTTATTACTGCTCTGTTCCGGAAAGAGCATATGAGGGAGGATAAACGTGATTACTTTTGGTGCACTATACCTGTAGAAACTGTTTTCAAACACATACAGCCTGAATGCCCTGCAATACAATCTCACTATGTGATAGAGTTAGAAAAGCAGTGGGCAGAGCTGTAGACTGCATACACCTACACTGCCTTCCTACGCTGCATGCAAGTGCAGCAAGTCCTTTTTGCAAACATCTTCTTGTGACTGCAGCGCACATACTGTGTGATTTGTAATGAATTCTGATTGCAAAACAATTTTATACATTCATACCAGCATATGAACAAATGTGAAGTCCAGAGAAGCAACAAGTGTGAAGAATGACCAGATTAATAAGCTTTGCATGCACAAAAATGACAACTGAAAGCATTCGTTTCATTTTGTATTGAGTCCTGCCTGAATTTTCAGAGGCACATGAATATCTTTTTTTTTTTTTTCATTTTTATGTTACATGATAGTCCAACACTGATGCAATCTCTCACTGATTAGCTCATTAATGACCTGTCACTCTCACATTGAAAGCGATGCCCAGAGAGCTGAGTTTCCATATTTGGAAACATTCATGTCTGCAACAAAATAATTTGCAGCAGTTCAAACCTGAGCATTACAGAAAGGAAATATGGATGCAAATGTACTAAAGGAATAAAAAAACAAAAAACATTACAATAAGCATTTAATGATCTTGTTTACCGAAGCTATGATCACGAATACAGTTAAAACTGTCAAAACATTTGTCAAGTCCACACAGCCATTACACAGCAATTGGAGAAAGACTTCTGTTTGCAAATGTATAAATCTCAGTCAAAGCAACAAGTAATAGAATAGTTGGAAACTTAGTTGTCATTGAAGGAGGTGGTTTATTCATTGTTTATGTGTCATGTTTCACAGATATTCTGACAACACTATTGCAGCACTAGAGATGTTGGATGGTGACGACAAAATTGACCTGGAGCTGATCCTGGCACTGATCCGTCATATTGTACTCAATGAGGAGGTGAGTGAGTTTAGCCTTGGATGTCTGATTTCAGGCCAGAACTGTGTCTGGAAAAAACTACATTTGTATTCAGAGCTGAAAATTGGATTTGAGGGAGATATGTGTGTTTTTCAACTTGCACATCTCTCAACTTTTTGATCATAGACAGACTGACGATATTGATCAAATCAGAGTAAGTAACAAAAGGAAAAGAGTACCTTATATTCAGAGGTGAAGCAGATGGAAAGAACAGGAGGGCTAGCTTCCAAACACAGTGCCACATTAGATCAGCACAGATCCTGGCAGCGGATATGTGCTAATGAGTGATCGAACAGATGCTTTCCCGATGCACATGCACTCCCTTTTTTTCTCTTTCCAGTTTTTGTTAATTTTCATTATTTTTACCAGTGCCATTTCAATGCTCAGTGCACAGTTTGGTAATGTGATGTATGATATCAACCAAGACAGATGAAAGTACCATTTTTGTCTAAATGTTTTAATAGACCCAGAAGAGCCAGTCAAACAGAACCTCAAGAGCTGTTCCAGTACATTTCCTGCCAAGAAATATGTGTTTGCAGCACTTCTCATGTAGTCACAGAGTCATGCGAGACATATGCAAGCCAACATTTGCGAGGCCAGACCGGCACAATGGAGCAGAATATCACAGAATGCAGCCTATTGTCACTATTAAGAGGAGAATAATAAGGGTGAGGGTGACTTGCTCTCACTTGCCCTGCCGTTTTCCAGCTGAAGTGGAGCTGCTCTAACGTTTATTTCTGTGTCCGTGGAAAACGTATACGAGACAACGACAGAACAAAGAGACAGGCCCAGAATGAGGAGTGACTAACACAGATAGACAGAATAATTATCCTTTCCCCACACGAGGCTGTATCTCTATCAGTCACGGCCACCATGAGCCAGTCGAACAGCTGATTTGCCGTGGCATTGTCAAGTGGCTCAGAGGGAACCGGCTGATGCGCTGTGACGTCGTTCTGAGCCGAGGATGCAGGGGGTTGGTGGGGTTCTGCCAGGCTTTCATCTGTGAGGATTGGTTAATTATGTTGCAGGGGACTGTGATTAGACACCTTTGGGGTTGACACAGAGGCGGTAATGAACGCCTGCTGGGTGCAACTATGTGTGTGCGGCGCATGCTGCCGCTTTGGTGTGCGTACACGCTAAATAGTAGGCCAACATTGCAGAGCTTACTGTGCCGTTAGTTTAATTTTCGTTGGAGTAAATCGCAGCCTCCGTCTGTTCTGTGTATGTGTGAACATGCGTTTCTGTCAGGTTTTAACTAGGCACGCTGCCTGCATCTCTCTGCTCCTCCTCGCTCTTTTAACACATGTACACATGCACTGACATTAACAGACACACACACACATACAGTCCCATGTGGGTGCCAGTGGTTGAGCGCTGGTAATAATAATTAGCTTTAATTAAAAGGCAGTGGTGCTAGGGGCCCGGAAGCGACTTTTAATGTCTTTCCTCATCTCCACTCAGGAAATGAATAGCAGAGTCCTTTATAAAAACAGGGTTATTTTACACCAGCCGAATATTATCCTGAAAATTATTTTTCTTTAAATGTAGGTCTTTGATGTGCTGTGGCAGAAGTCCAGATGTGTGCTGTCAAAAATACTGTGTTGACTGTTTAATTATGGTGCCTGTAGCATTGTCTGGACTGCTGTGTACAACCTGATCTGCATGTATATTTCAGAAACATCGTGTTTGTGTTAGGATTACCGCTTCAGCATCACTGTATCTGACCTCCACCGACTGTTCAATTAAGTGGTCATCTGTTGTCAGACAGGTGAATGTGCAGACTTGGCTCACACTGGAGGAGCCACCACCAGCATCTGTTTTCTGTACGGTGTTTTCAGCCTGCATTTGTGTGAGTTTTAATTCCCAGGTGACCGATTGCTTTTCTTTTTTGGCTGTTTGGAGAGAATCAAGTTGGTCCCTGTGGTAATATGAAGCAGAGGATGCCCATTAGTGGAAAATGTTGTTGTCGTGATGATGTTGGCAGCGAGCGTCAGGGACTATTGTGTGGTTGAATGTGGAGGCTGGGAGCTCAGGGCAAGTCACCTCCATCTGCCTCAGCTCAGCTCCTGCGGGGACACGGGCACCTTGTTCACTTGGCTCAGTTGTTTTTTGAGGCTTCTCCAGCTGATGGCTGTTGCTTCCTGTGTGTTCCCGCTGGTTCTTGTGTGACTTTCAGCCGCTAAGTGTGGTTTCATGTTTTTGTCCGATAGGAAGGAGCAATCCTGGTGTTCCTCCCCGGCTGGGACAACATCAGCACTCTTAATGACCTGCTCACGGCTCAACAGATGTTCCGATCAGGTATATGACACGGATCATACATTTTTCATTTTTGGATTGTTGGTTGATCAAAACAAGTCAACCAAATTGTTTAGTTTTTTTCACATTTTTTAGAAAATGGTGAACAGACTAATCCATAAAAAAAGATCATTTATAGACGGGGACTAATCAATTTGTTGATTGACAAAAAAGGTGTGCGTTACACAAAAATGATGATCAGGAAAATATTCTGTCGAATAATTGATAATAAAAATATTTGAAGCTTTTTTGTAGTGTTATGTGGGAAACCTCCACTACACACAGACCAACCTTACAGTGAAGTAGGAGACCTCTTGTGTCCAGAGATAACATTTTATTCACAAATATTTTTCATGAGGGGAGGGAGGTTATGTAAAATGTAGGTATTTAAATTTTTTTTAAATATATTTATTTAAAAAGGATAGAAGGCAAGCATACATGTCTGCAAACTGATTACCGATAGATGGCAATCTTCAGGGTTTTTTTTTCATTTATGAAACATAAGTGTTTGGTTTGAGGTGAGCCTTCACCCACGCACACACTTCTAGGGCTCTTTAATTTAACAACAGCCATGATTACGAGATTGCCACCCACAATTATTTTGATTTGATTAGGTGCCATTCTGATGCTTTCTGTTTGGAGTGATTGCTCTGGTGTGTCAGTTCACAAACACATGGGAACTCTGGCCAAACAGCCATTTTATTTTAGTGCGTTGATTAACTGTTCTTTGATTTCTAAACTCTCAGTGACCTTCAGATCTAACGTAACTGCCCTAAAGGTGTTTTATTTCATACGTACATCATAATAATATGAATAATAAATGTAATGTAATATGTGTTTCAAAAGATGGGGAAAAAAAGGGGTAAATGAATGTGTTCTCTGTATTCAGCAGGCTATTCATGGTTATATATTTAGACTGACACTTGCACATATCTGATGCTTGCCAGTGGTGCTTTGTTTGAGTTTTTCCCTTTGTGTGCTGTTGTGTTTCAGATCGGTTCGTTATCATCCCTTTGCACTCCCTCATGCCAACTGTTAATCAGACCCAGGTCAGCAGCACTCTTCTGTTCCTCTCTTTATCCATCTCTCTGACTGTGTCCGTCTCTGTCGATTGTCCTGCTTTATTCTGTTCCTCAATGTCCAATCTCGTCTTTCTCCCTCGCTCGTCTCAGGTTTTCAAAAGGCCTCCTCCTGGAGTTAGAAAGATCGTGATTGCTACCAATATAGCCGAGACCAGGTAAGTGTGAGTGTGTCTGCGTGTTTTATTCATCCAGCCTCTGTACTTACTCTCCTTCAAAAAAAGGCTGTTATTTTCTGGCAAGTTTATGAATAAGTGATGATATTTTGTCACACTCTGTAGTTTATGTATGTGTTTGTATGTGATATGTAATATAAGTCCCAGTCATTAATGGAAACAACAGATTTGTTGCCAATTAGCATACATTTCTTGGAGCGATTACGAATTCTGTCATATTGGCTTGGATGGAACGCAGTGAGCCTCCGACAGGCAATTTGTTAATGCGTTCACGTGGGCCTTACACACTCACATATGCACACACATTACACACACACAAACTGAGAAAATTAAGGAGCTGTCTGCACTCCCCTCACATCCCTCCACTAAATATAGAATCTAAACCTACCGAAGGGCTAAATTTAATTTTTAGAAACTGTCTGTGTGTGTGTGAGCATTAGCTAAGCATTCCTGACAGGCTGCTTTTGAAGTTTTTTTTTTTTTTTTTTCAACGTTGGGTCTTTATTCCATTCCCTTTTTCTCTCACTCTCTCCACCCTTGCTCACAGCATCACCATCGATGACGTTGTCTTCGTGATAGATGGAGGGAAGATTAAGGAGACCAACTTTGACACCAACAACAACATCAGCACCATGACAGCCGAGTGGGTCAGCCTGGCCAATGCCAAACAGAGGAAAGGCCGTGCTGGCAGGTGTGTTTGTGTTAATTTGCTTGCAGGGGCTTCTGCAGATATTTTTATAATAAGGGCATGCTGCATATTAGTGCCTCTGCGTGCGTGATACTAATCTGGGAGGATTATTTTTCCCTCTATTTGTCATCTCAGCTCCCCGGCAGTCTTCCCCATCAGCCCACTCCCTCCTCCCTCCCCATCTGTAAACACAGAGAAAGGCAGAGTGTAGTCACTCCCAGGTTGTTTCCAGTCAGTGACTATAGACGTTCTAGACGTTAGCTAGCTCTGACATCAAAGGGGGAGTAGGGCCCAATTATCAGGAGCTGCTTACTGTGCGCAGTTTCATCCCATTAGTTTTGAATTAAGCCCTTGTCACAGAACTAATATTACACATAACCTTTTTTCCCTCTCAACTCTCTTCTTCTGTGCTTATCTCCAGGGTGTGTCCAGGAAAGTGCTATCATCTGTACAACGGTCTGAGGGCCAGTCTGCTGGATGCCTATCAATTACCTGAAATTATGAGGACGCCGCTGGAAGAGCTCTGCCTGCAGATCAAGGTTTGTGAATGTGGAAAGAAAGAGTGGCTGAGAGACCCAAATAGGTGTTGGCTTAGGAGTTGAGATGAGGACAAGAAAGCTGTGAGTTTTGTAAGGGGGGGGTGAGGACAGTGCTTCTGTTTTCGGTCTTCCATCGAATTACAGCCTCTCCCGCCTAATGAGAACAAGGGATGGACATCCTGGGATGACTCATGTCCCTTGCTCTCTCTGTCTCTCTCTCTCTTTCTTTGCAGACAGAATAAACTCTCCTCACACGAAGACTGGCTTTCTTCTTCAGTTGCTTGCTCTTTTTTTCCCCCTCTATTTTTGCTTTCTCTTTCTAAAATCCTCACGCTGCACTCAGACATATTTCAGCCCATGCTAATGGAACATTAAGGCAAAGTTCACTCAGATCTAGTATCCGCAGCAATTGTTCTCACCAGTGGCTTTATTGGATATGCATTTGAGTGTGTGTCTTCCACTGGTTCAGTTGGAAGTATTTGCGTATGTGCGTGTGATGTGGTTTTTGAAGCTAGTGGGTGAGAGGCGGACTAATGCATTATATTGTCCTTAACGTGAGAGAGAAACTGACAATAAGCTAACCCTGAGCAGACTCTCAAAAGCATAAACACTCCAACAGCACTCTGTTAGTCAGACGGGGAAATATGTTCACTTCCTTACTCTTAATAATTTTGCTACAGGTTGGTGTTTGGAGCGTTTAAAAACCATTTTCTGAAGTGGAAGTGAATTCATGTTTAGAGATTGTTGATGTCATAGAATCATGCTTTAGCACATTCATTTTGTTCTCAACTCAGAACTTTTAGAAAAATGCCAGTGTGGTTAATGTGGTTACACAGTATCTTGAGCGAACAATGTCTTGGTACATATGTTGGAAGTAAACACACAAAAAGCTAATTGCACTAGACCAGGCCACATCTGTGCAGTGCCCATTGTTCACAAATTCAAGCGTTTGCCTGAAATAGATGCTAATTCCCCTCCCCTCCAGGGACTTGATGTTGTCCCTGTTGTTGTTGTTGTTGTTGAAAATTAATTTAAGAATCATGAGATGCTTATGCTTTTCAGTAATGTAATGTGATGTGATGTGATGTGTGCCTCCTTAGATACTGAAGCTTGGGTCTATTGCTCGATTCCTGGAGAAAGCCCTCGACCCTCCCACTGAAAAGGCTGTCAATCTAGCCATCAAGAACCTCACAGACCTGGTAAGAAAGAATGGCCATTATTCAAAACACTTAAATAGTTATTGCTGGTTTGTTACTAACATATCTTTTATTAGTTATTGTAATAACCCAAAAACCTTTAAAAAATAGGTTTGGACAAATCTTCAATTGTTTCATCGACTTCATTTTCTGCTGATCACCAAATTCATTAATTGACTAATTCTATAATAATTGACTAGTTTTATTAAATGGTTTTAACAATAATGCAAGTGACAAGAACACAATAGCTACTTGGGAGATAGTAGCTATACAGACTACCCCTTGACCTGAGCTTGTGATTTCAAGGTCTCCTGTCAAGAAGCATTACCCACAAATCTGCTGGTTCTCAGGATGTTATTTTGTAGCTTACCCTCTTATTGAGGAGGGAAGTGGAAAAAAAAACGTAACCCATCTAGGATCAGCAGAAAAATTAGCACTTATTACACAGGTTCAGACAATACACTTTGAGTAATATTTCATGCTCCCTAGGTTAAAATACAGTGTTGAATTTGACAATAACAAAACTCAGCAATGGTTCCCAAAAGCTTTCAGAGGACTTAATTAACACAACAACTCCTTTTAAAAGCAACACCAGCGCACACTAACTGTACACTGGTCGTCTGGGAGCACCTTACCTTTATTGCCCTGTTGTTATTGTGATAAATGCAAATTAACGATGCAGTACATTCTGAGTGTTGGGAAATCCATTTCATATCTTGTAATTGTGTTTGGATAACGCCTGATAGATGAAGATGACTAAAATGTGCATGTTGTGTTCTTCTGTGACCATGTTGTGTGTTAGAACGCCCTGGACCATTCTGAGAATCTGACAGCGCTGGGCGTCCACCTGGCTCGTCTGCCTGTGGAGCCTCACATTGGCAAACTCATCCTGTTTGGAGCTCTGCTGGGCTGTCTCGACCCTGTGCTCACTATTGCTGCTTCACTCAGCTTCAAAGACCCTTTCTTTATACCCCTGGTAAGCCACTCAGGTCACAGACATGAAAGCTTTTTGTTGGCAGTGACACAAACACGCAAACACTTCAACACATTGCTGCAGCCTAAATTGTGACTTCTTCCATTGCACAGTAGCCATTTTCTTTGTCCTTAATGCATCTAATGCTTCTCTCAGGGTAAAGAGAAGATGGCAGATATGAGGAGGAAGACCCTCTCCAGAAACTCCAAGAGCGACCACCTCACTATTGTCAATGCCTTCCAGGTAAAACAACTGACACTTGTCGATCTTGTTTCATCACCGTCTTCTTTACAATCGGATTTTGTCTTAACATATCATCCATTGATTGGTCAGGGGTGGGAGGAAGCAAAAAGGCGTGGTGCCAGGTATGAGAGGGAGTTCTGCTGGGACAACTTCCTGTCTGCCAATACTCTCCAGGTGAGCCAGGATGATTATGAGTGTTGTGCTGAGCTCTGCAGTTAAAGGATAATTAGCGTTTTTTACAATCTGGACCTTATTTCTAGCATAAAATACAATCATTTACTAAACCAGATAACTTTGGTGTCATTACAAGTCCAGGGTGTCCGCGGGGTTTTAAAAAGTATTAAAAAGTGATAAATCAAAAAAGCAAAATTTAATGGCCTTAAAAAGTGATAAATTTGGTCCAGGTATTAATTTTAAAGAATAGGTATTATTTTTTTTCTTTTGGACAATGACTGGTTTTATTTTGATGAAATAGGCGTAATAAAATAAATAAAGCATTACTTGCTTGCGCCGCTACTTCAAAAAAAAAAAGGAATGATGACGTCATATCAATTCATTGTATTCATTGGCCGCTAGAAATCTAAAATCGTCTTCGCGCGCATAGTTGTCAGGCGGATAGAAGTGCTTGTGAATCTATTGATACCAACTCGATGTCGTGGTGGTATTAAAAAAATCTGGAGGTAGTGAAAAAAGGTATTAAATGGTAGTAAATTGACTCAAAGATTTGTGTATATACATTTCCAGCCAATATTTTGTGATTTCACCAATATTTTGTGATGATACACTAGTGCTATTCCCCTCTGAGCCCGCGGTGGCATGTTATCAACATCCTGCTCCTCTAGGTTGACCTACTAACTTCTGATCTGGATGATGTCATCTCCGACCGCGGTGCGGTGCAGTGCGGCTAACTTGCTATCGCTAATGCTATGGTCAGTTTCTGCGTGTTTCTGACTTGTCAGAACAAAATGAGCAGCTGGATGAAGTTCAGCTTCCACAGGCTTCCTCTCCGCAGCCTGGACTCACTAAAGCTCCGGCTAGTTGAGCTAAAAATGGACCCAAATGCCGAAGCGGAATGATTATTATCAGAATGAGCCGGGCAGCGGTCGGAGATGACATCATCCAGGTCAGAGGTCAGTAGGTCAACCTACAGACCCCAAATATTGATAACATGCCACCACGGGCTCGGAGGGGAATAGCACTAGTGTATCATAGCAAAATATTGGCGAAATGAACGAGTTTCGCGGTGGATAATGTGTTATTTAGAGGATGCATTGCGTGCCCCGTGTTCTCGCATTATACGGATATAGGGCAGCTCTCGGCTGGATGTAATTTCATCGGAACGACTTGTAATGACACCAAAGTTATCTGGGTGAGTAAATGATCGTATTTTATGCTACAAATAAGGTCCAGATTGTAAAAAACAGTATTTAGTGTTTTGAAAATAAAACCAAAGGTAGTACATGATTTCATTTTGAGTTTGACTTTGGGCATTTAAAGGCATACACCCTTTTTAAAATAAATATAATTAATCCTTTCAGATGCTGCACAACATGAAGGGTCAGTTTGCTGAGCATCTAATGAATGCAGGCTTTGTCAGCAGCAAGGACCCCAAAGACCCCAAATCTAATGTCAACTCAGGTGACTAAGACAAAGCTTTTGGCTTCAATTCAATATTCAGAAAACTCTCACAAATCTTAAAACCAGGGTGTGGAGCAGTAATAACACGATGTCTCTAACTCTCACTTCCTTCCTTAGACAATGAGAAGTTAATCAAAGCAGTCATTGTCGCCGGTCTGTACCCTAAGGTGGCCATGATCAGACCATCTCACAGCAAAAAGAGGCCGGGGTGAGTTTGTCGAACAAGGAGGGAGAAGAGCGATTAAAGACAGGAAAAGGGCTGCACGGCACAAGATAGAGAAGTGTGCAATCACTCTTATTGATCAGCGGGTAGAAGAATAGGTTTTACACTGCAATATCATCATCAAAATCATCAGAGCTCATAGGTAATAGTTCTGTGAGAGTCCTGTGACAATCACCTCAGGCTGTGCAGGGAGCGTGTTAGGAAAACTCTCAAAAACAAAGGCGCTTTTGCAGCTGAAGATTAATGCAGTCATCATAAAACTGCCCTTAGGCAGCTGTCAAAGGCAACGGCTGTGACCTGTGTTTGAAACGACAGACGCATGCAAGAGGGAGGCAGACACGCTGTCTCGCAGTAGGGCTGTCAGTTATGTTTGTCTGTATTGGTGACAGCTTTGGACCCAGTTGCAGAGCGAAATTGCCAGGGTCATTCCCCCCCTGCATAAGTTATTCAAATCAGTCGTGATGCCCCAGCCAGTTGTAAGTTTTCACATGTCCGCATCGCAGCTCTGCAATATTTAACAAATTCAGTGCTCAATGAAGTGTGTTTTTGCTGCTAAATCAGACCACTGTCTGGTACAAGGAGCCTGTTGCCGGCAGCCAAGCAGTCGGCTTTGTCTGGCTGACACGCAGGAGTTTGGAACACAGCTTCACTTTGATGTCGGAGACGTCTTGCCAACTGCAGCACAGTTTCTCTTTGGTAGCCTTTGGCTCGTTAATATGATGCACAAAGAATCTCCTGCCAGTTTGGCACACGGAGGCTTGTTTCTGGCGCTTTTTGGAAGTCTGAGGAAAAAAAGAATTCAGTAATAAAGCATTTTCACTGGACGACAGTTTGTACACACACAAACACAGAGCCATTTGTCACACTTGGAGGAGCTTCACAGATGAAAGGGGAAATCACTACCACCATGTTAATGGTAGCGCAAAAACTATATCATTGGACTTTAACCACAAAAACTCCAACACTATATCTTTCTCAGGGTTAAGGTGTATACCCAGGCCGACGGAAAAGTCTGCATCCACCCGAAATCTGTCAACGCTGAGGAGACAGAGTTCAACTACACCTGGCTCATCTATCACCTCAAGATGAGAACGAGCAGCGTGAGTAGGCGAAAGGAGGGGGGGCGGGGGAGGCATGGGAACACTTCCTGTTATGTTTTGATCAGCGAGTATGAATGTTACGCATTGCCATGTGTCTTCTTGGTTATGTATGTGTCTCCCTGAAGGGTGCATGTGAGCGGAAAGAGGGACCTGCGGTTAAAGGTTAGCAGTCGCGCTACGGCCAGCTTTACACTGAATGAATATTTGATTAAAAGGCCGCCTTTCAACTCCCTCTCAAAGGCTCTTGTGCTTCAAAGCGTCCAGACACAATGTAAGATGTGGTGGCGGTGGGGGTGGTGGTGAAGGGGGGGGGGCAAAAACGGTCAATACGGCTCGCTGACTGCCGCCCTCACTCCTGTCCCTTTTTCTCTTTTTTCTTTTTTTTTTGCCGTTCTTCACACTCTCATTTTCCCATCCCTTCCATCTACCTGTCTTTGTTCTTTCCGTGCTGTCTCTCTTTGTGAATGTTACTATTCTGCAGAAAAACACCTTTCATGTCCTGTCTGATTGCTGCCTGTGCCTTTGTCTCTCACTTTGCCGCTTCGTTTTCATGAAGAAAAGTGTTTTGCTGTATTTCACCATCATCATTGCCGCCATCAATTTTTTTTTTCTCCCTCGTATCCTGTAAGTGGTTTTGTGCGCAAGGCACCGCATTTGTGTCTATAAAAAAAGGTAAGATATTCTGAAATAGATAGTCAAGGTCATTTGTTTACTGAAAAAGAAAAAAAAGAAGGAAGCAGGAGACCAGCACTGTAGACAGAAGAAAAGAAAGTGAGTTATGACGTTATGCTTTATCTCCTCTGACGCACTTGCCCCTGTTGGTCCATTACATTACACATTCATGGGGCAAAAACATCTGTCCCAGCTCTCCTTCTTCTCCTTCTTTCTTTTCTCGCATCATCTTCTGCCCACTCCCTCTACGTTTCTCTCCTTCTTTCAGACCCTAATTCTCCAAACTTTCGCCCGGTACCTTCAAAGCTGTAATAGGTTTTGTCTGACCTCGGTCTGCTGTGTCTGTAGCTTCTGGCCTTAAAGCTTAGTTTCTGTTTTCTGAGTGTGCGCATACAGATCAGTGTGAGTACCACTTCTATTTTCTGTCCGCGGCAGTCCATTTTCAGTAATTTGTGAAAAAATGTTTATTTACTTTGACCTTCGATATGTGACCATGAAAACTAGCAGTTCTCTTAAATCACTGGTAAACTCCTCTACAGCTGTCACTTCAGCACAGTGCGTAAAATGGATGGAAAAGAGTGTCACACGTTTGTGATATTCACAGACAGGGCAAGATGACATTTTTTCCAACACTGGAGGCACTGAAACACATTTCAAACACACACAGCCACTCTTCACTAATGGGACACTTTCAGCCCACACCACGGAATAGCTGCTGGGCACAGTGTGTCATAATGATGCTACTCTCTGTCACTGAGTGCGTTAGCGTGTTTGTCGCAATACTCCCGTCGTCGTGTGTCAGCGACATCTCTCTGTGTGTCTCTCAGATCTTTCTGTACGATTGCACCGAAGTGTCCCCGTTCTCGCTGCTGTTCTTCGGAGGAGACATCACTATCCAGATGGACGACGGCCAGGAGACCATCGCGGTGGACAAGTGGATCGTCTTCAGGTCCCCCGCACGCATCGCTCACCTCGTCAAGGTAAGCCGAAGTCACGCTCACGCAAAACTTTTCCCAGTCTTGATGAGATGACGATGAAGAACTTCTGCTTTTTCCACAGAGTTTAAAGAAAGAGCTGGATTCTCTACTGGAGGATAAAATCCGTAGGCCAGCTCCTGTGGACTGGCAAAACCGTGAGTCCAAAGACTGCGCTGTCATCACTGCCATCATAGACCTCATCACCACCCAGGAGAAGCCTGCAGGCAGCACTAAAGGCTACGGCAGAACATGGGAGTCTGCCCCGAGGGGACAACACACTTACTTCAATGACGACGATGATGACGATGACTAGAAGTGGCCAGGGTTTTGGCTGGCGAAGAAAAGAGGAGAAGAGACTGACTTCATCCTTGGACACAGAGGTTTGATGGAATATGTATGCTTACCAGCTGGCCTCTACCCGATGGTGTTGCTTGGTTGAAATTGTGCCTGCTCCTGAAGACCAAAACTCAGGATGCTGGAAAATGTAATGCACTTGAATGACACCCACTATTAGTTGTCTTCTCTCTTTTTTTGCCTGTTTGGTCACAATTTGGCAAGGACCAATCCATGTTCACAAACACTCTATAACTGTTTTGTTTATTCTTCAGTTTGTACACCTGTGGTTTGGATAAAACCCCCTCTTGTTTCAAAGCAATGTCACTTAATGGACCGGCAATAAAAGGAAAGATGTATCATAAAACGCTCTGCTGAGCTTCATCTACATTACGAGGCTAACGTTTAGGAGTTAAAAACACAGAGATAACCATTACTGTGAAATACTGCTGACTTTTTGATGGGGGGCCATTATCTGCTCACTGATTAGAGAACACCATTTGTTCTGAGCTCTGGATCATTAAAATCACCTGGGTAGTATTTGGTTGGAATGAGCACCTGCATAGCCGTTAAAACTTCAGCAGCACAGTTGCAGATTTAACGTTGGACATCTCATAAATAACTGAGAATGTGCTGTTGGCCAGAGGGTTTCTACACATTTCTAATTAACCTTCACCAAGTGTCCAGAGAGCACACAGTTAATTTATTATTCCAAATGTAACTGGAAAACAAGTGGAGTCGTCATCCTCAGATCTTCAGGGAGAAGGGAAGTCATATTGATGATTAAGAAAACATGGCAGGTCCCAAGCAAATAGGTTTTTATTAATAGTGGCTGATTAAAATATATATAGGATTAACTAATACGTTTCTGCAATATAAATCTGTATTTTGAAAACATAACATGTTACAATTCAGGCTGTTTTACATATTTACATGTACACAAGATGATTTACAATAGTTACAAGTATGTGATTGAAATAAAGGTCAGTTCATGCTTAGCTAATGACCTAGCTAATTTTCCCTGAGTGCAAATGCAAACCTTGGTCTGCTCTCTTCAGAGTCTAGATACTTGTGTCCTTCCTGCAGGATGTTCTGCCCACTACTGTCATACACAAGAGCAGTGGGCTTGATCTATGGCGTTATCACCAGTCTCTGACCAAGCCATTCATTTCCTTTAGCTGGACATGGCAACACTAAAAAGATGACTCACAGTGGCCAATCAAATTAAAAGCAGGGCCAGGCAGGGCCGCTCGTCTCTTACCATCAGCACACAAATTAATTTCATCTTGCCTTTGTAACATCACAGATATAAATCTTAAGGGAGGGTATTTATATACACACTTTCTAGCTGGCATTGAGTGTGTGTGTGTGATATTTTTAAGCTGTCCAAGTCATCAAGTGGATGGAGAGAATAATGGTAATTGTGTCATAAATGTGGAGTCTGATTCATGAGGGCGACATTAACTGGTGACAAACAGCAAGGTGGAAAACAGATCGGTGGCCCTTCTGCTTAATCACACGGATGACATATGAGATTTTACACTTCATAAATGACTGTAATTCCTGATGTTATCCAATTAATTATGACTTATGCTATTTACGCAAAGTGCCCCAGGTTTAAGACAAAAAGCATTCATTTGAACATACAAAATTATTGGTGGAAATATTACCGTGTAGTTTCACTTTCTATCAGATGCTATATTTTCAACTGACAGACACAATGTAAAAGCATCGTCCATGTCTCCTTCTTGCCTCATTATCACAATCAATATCTTCATAGTTACTGACAAAGCACCCAATCACATAGCCTGAGCCTCATTAATAGAGCAACAGGCTGCTGTCAGTTTCACACTATTCTATCTACCTTACCTCCTATAGTGATACTGTAATCATCGCACTTAACACTCAAAAACGATTATGTTTTAAAACCAACATTTACATATTTGACAGCAGCAGTCTTGTAGGATGTGACTTTGGCTGTGGGAGTGAAATCTTCAAACCAACTGGAGAATTAATAAATGTGATAAATTCCACTGTCAAACCGTCCCACCCACACAGGGACTGATCAGTACTTAAGGAAATATCTGTCCTTCCACTGGTTTTGTCCTGAGCTCAGTCTTTGTTATGAAGCTCAGACTTTATGGAAGTGTATGCTGAGCAGAAGTCTGAATTATGGCTTCATCTCTATCCCACTTTTGAAAGGGTCCAGTATCCACGCATCCCTCCCCGTTCTGCTCTGCTTGGTCCCTGAAGGCAAGTCAGTGGTGCTGTTATTGAACTCATTTGTCTGGGTTCACAGCTTGAAAAGGCAGGTCGCTGCTGTGTCAAAGGGTCACTAACAGCTGAGGAAAACCCTCGGTGGGCTTGGCTCTTCCTGCTCACACATTAGTCTCTAACCCCTGCAGGCGGTCCATCCTCTGCACGTTCCGCTCGATGGTGGCCGGGCATGTTATTGGTTCGGCGCACTCGGCGAGGAACCACCCTCTTTCCCCATCACGCAGTCGCTCCCCTTCACACCAGCCTATAGGAGGAAAAAAAATGTATTGACGTGAAAACTGAAGCACATGCTGCTATTACTGTCTCTTTGCTTTTTGACGCTTGATCCTGTCTTTAACGTGAAAGCCTGTTGCCATGGTCACCACATGGTCACCTTTGGCCTCTGCGTATTTGTGTAGATTTTTAAACCAAGTCATCAAACAGGTATCATGTCCTTTATATTAAGAAAGGTGGCTGCTGAAAACGAGAAGGAGAGCAGATGAAAGTGCATGATGAAAGGGTGCGTCTGAAACAAGAAAGTGGAATATGATAGGAATACTAAAAAGGGCGAGAGGAGGTGAGTGGAGTGGAGCTTTTACAAGGAGCAAGAGAGCATGGCTGAGTCAGAGAGGCGAGGGAGGTATGAGAGCTAACGCACCGTCTTCTACAGTCTGCGAGACCAGCACCACGTCAGCCACCTGCAGGGACAACTCGTCTGGCTGCTTGGCTGTGTAAGTCCTGATCACCTCCATCTGCATGGCATCTGGAAAGTAAATATATATGTAAATGAATGCTGTCAAGTCCATAAATGACATTTGTTACACTGTTTCTCTTTGAATATAGTCCGTCTGAATTGACATGCATGAAATCAAGTGGAGGGGGAAATAAAAAACACATATCACCCAGTGGCCACCAGGTGGTGCAACAGTCTAAAAAGAGAGGTTGGTGTCAAAGTGCGTTTGTGAGTTACTCACTGATTCTATCCTCAGTCTTCTTGTTGTTGACACTCTGGCCCAGAGCACTGATCCATCGAGCACGCTCATTTCTAAAAGAACACACAACATTAAAAAGTCATTAAACCACTTGTGAGTTCTGAACACTTACGAAGAGTTTTAATTATAATCACAACTGTCCAAAGTTGACAACATTATAGGAGCTCACTTAGAAATAAGTGGGAGTTGCTCGCTTCTTAAATTCCTAAAACGCTTAATGCATTACAGAAGTCAAGTGTAATGTCAGAGGTGTCATTAAGCGCATACATAAACACAAGCTAATAGGCTATTGAGACAAAATGATAATGAAGTCGCTCAGTGAGTTTTGCTTTCCCTCCTCTAGGTTTCTCGTGAAAAGAGCACAGAGGTGTGTTTTCAGTCAGAGCAAAACAAGGAAAAACGGGCACAAAGGCCCATTCTCAGGTGCTGCTTTTTCTTGCTCTCTCTCTGTGTTTCATGGGGGTTAGGAAGGGACACTGGGTGGAGTCGCACAGGTCAGATTCCACGAAACTTGATCTCTCATTTCACCTGTTCTCATCTCCTACAGAATGGAGAGCAGAGGGGTGGATTTAGACAAGAGCAGGAGGGGGAGAGCTAAAGGGGTTCAGGAAATGAACTATGGGGGGTTTATTGAGGCCCTCAGTGAGTCAGCACCGTCGGCCTTCATCATGCAGAAGGCAGTAGCATGCACAGACGATCACAGACTGACCAGCATTTGTAAGGACCCTCTTCACAGGGACCTCAAAAGGACCTGAAATGGGCAAGTCCCATGAGTCAGGCCTCATTATAGTGCTGCCATTGTACAAATGCCGTTCAGATCCTTTTCAGGACGCAGCTGTAAAATAGTGGGTCACAGCATCGCACGCACGGTATGAAATCACCTTTATGACCACTACTGTGGATAAAACCATTAACCTGAAGCCCATCACATACACCGCCTTTGGAATTGCACAATAAATGTTTCCATCTTGGTACAGTTATCAAAAATCTCAGATTAGTTGTGTTTTTTTTCCTCTCTTATATTTTATATCCATAGTTTGATGATTTGTGTTGGAGCCTACCACTGACGTTGGAAGATAACTCCAACCATGTGATGCAAATCTGCTCTTGTGACGACTATATTAAATTTAACTTTTTTCCTAAGTTAGTTCACTAAATGCATTAAGTAACCCAACAACTGCTGTTTACAACCATATAAAAGAGGAAAGAAAATCATCGCCATTGTTCATGTTCAACACCACCATATCCACATTAGTTACCCACAAAGAGAAGCAGCAAATCTTTTGTAGCTCCACATTTTACGGTAAGTATGTACTGTAACTGTAAGCTTATAGCAGGACAAGACACAAGTCTGACAGGGAAGATGTCAGCTTTGCTGGTATTTCTTAGACAAACACTTCTGCTGGATGGAAAGTTAAAGGATTAAAGTTGTTTATGTTTTGCAACATGAATCTCCATATTGAATCCCATAGCATCTGTACCAGTTGATAGTTACTATTTAAGTCTGAACCAAGACAATGGGTAACTGCCATTCACAGAGCCGTGATTTTAGCATGGATACAAAAGAAGAGAAAGACAATAGAAACAGTGAAAGCAGGCACCATCTTACATAACCCATAGACAAAAAGCAGTCTTTATGTAGTTCAACCTATCCTGCCTATAACTGGCCCTGAATGGCAAAGCACATAACAGAGGAAAAGTGGGAAGAGACTGGGTGGAGAAGGTAAAAATGAAGACACACTTGATTACTAAGACAAACAAACTGATTATTCCACTCATATTTTAGTAGACACCTCTCAGGAGGTGAAAGTCACTGCACCATATACACTATGATTTTTAATGCACCACGCTTATACATTTCCAAGAAATAAGTCGCATGCGAAGTTGAAGCCGCTGGGCACACATTTGGGGCTTACGGGAGCGGGGGGCGTGATGGGGTGGGGGGGGCGACGTGGTGGGGGGGGGAGCAGGCCGGCCCCCACCTGGCTGATAAAGACCTGGCAGGGCCCCACTTTAAATTAGAATAAGGTTAATAAATAATTATATTTCATAGAGACCCTCCCTCCTCCATTCTTTTTCCATGCTGCCATCATCATTTTTTATCATCATTATTGGTATAACATTGTTGTTGATTTTAATATTATTATTATTTACTTTATTTTATTTATTTATTTTTCTTTTCTCCTTCTTTGCCCCCTCCCCCATGGCTATTATCTAATTAGTTTTTGTTGTGTATACCACATACGCACATACATGCACACACGCACACACGCATAACAACACAAATATTGTTGTTTGTCTCACAATTTGTTATTTGTTTCACAATTTCACAATAAAAGAGAAAAAAAAAAAAAAAAAGGAGGTGAAAGTCACAGATCTGTTTGCGTCCATCACTGTGACTGTTAATGAGTCACCTCTTAACTTTCCTGCAGTTTAGAAGTGTTTGAAATAATAGACTAGACATCCTGTGAGAACAAACTTGCATGAATGAAATGATTTTTCAGTGAATACAAGAAACACTTCAGTCAAAGGCCTGACTCTGTCTGTCTCTGTCTTGAATGTACAATATCTGAGCCCCTCTGTGGGAAAGGCAGCTGTTAGACGTTGCTTTTGACAGCTGTACACACACATGCCCGGCATGTCTGATACATGTGCACATACAGCGCACACCATCAAGACAGGTCGCCTTCTCGCACTTAAACAGCTGAAATACTTTATTGAAACTATGAATGTAGAAGTATTTAATATATCCTGCACAGGTGCTAACAGATAACCATGTGTTTAACAGGCACTTAATGGTTATCTGTGGAATGTGTGGCATGTGAAACAGCGTTCAGGTAAAAAAAAAAAAATCGATAATTTATGTATTTTAAGGGTGTGTGTTTATATACAGGCATGTGGAAAGTGCATATGTACAAACAGCAGGTGCTTGCCCTCTAGATGACAACAGGCCTGTGCAGGATCAGGTCTATTCATGGTGCTAAAGCTCCCACTGCCTTTAACCATTCATCCCCAACTGCGGGAGAATGCCAAGAATCATAAATCCATTGTCAGAGGTTCTCCTTTCACCTCCAAAAAGAAGCAAGGCCTCACCGCTGCACTGTAAAACCTCTTTCACACAAGCAGATAAAAAGCGATGACAGCCTCCTCCTAACCTCCCTTCCCTCTGCCAACTCCAAATCACCACCAGGCCACTGTTTTCCATCTCATTTCGGTTTCATCACAGCCTCCCCTTCCTAACCCGTCTTGCTAACTCCTATCAATTTGTTTACTCCCAGCTGAACCCTTCCCTTGTTTCCACTTAACCACAGGTCAGAGCAGCATTTGGGTACAATCCCTATTCTTCCAACAAAAACATGACATCTCTCTGCCCGGAGCAGACCAGTGAGGGGAAACTCCCAGGCAGAAGGAACGATTCCCATCAGCAAGTTTTTTCGTTATCATATAAACAAAAGCAGACATAGTAAGAAAACCAAAACAATCTCATAAATGAAAGCAGACGGCGTAAAGTTGGAAAAAAAAAAGAAAAACCAAAAACAACTCCAGAGTTTGCAGCTTAAGTACAGACTCTCCCCTCGTGGTCGGGGCTATTGCATAACCGGTGCTGCTTTGTGTTATAACTGCATATCTGACTAACAGAACTGTTTTGCTGCAGAGTTCTGTAGCTGCTCTGTTCCACTAATAGAGAAGCGCTATTCACTGAGTCTGGGAAGGACACAACATTGGGTCATGGGGAAGGCGCGCTGACATGCGCACACTGAACAAAAGGATATAAAGAAAAAGGACAAGGACACAGACAGAAGAGAAGAGAATCACAGACGATGCTGAAGAGGAGAGCAGCCACACAGACGTCCCTGTGCCATCTCCACTCCAGCTGTCTGTCTGAATTCCTCGGGTATTACGCCACTGCTGCGCCCAAAGATCACTCTATTGTATGCATCTTTCTCAGACCTCACACAGTGGTGCGTTAGGCTACAGTAGATACACGTTAATTGGCTTAAAGGCTCGGCAGGTGGAGAGCGAATGGAACAAATGGAACTGACAACTGAAACTGACTTAACCAACCCCAACACAGACTGACCAACGCAGAAAAGTCCATATCTGCTGTTTCATTTCCACAAAAAATACAGACACGCCTTCGGTCAGAATGTGTGGAATTTCACATTGGAACTCGACCTGAGCTGCACTTAAATGAAGCAGGGAAGTGAGCAATACACAAGTAAACACAGCAAAGCCACTTCCTTTTGTTTAATTCTTCAGAATCACTGACGCTTGGACCTGAGAAGCCACACACAAAGCAGGGCAGCATTTGTTTCTTGTCTGACAGTGAGACTAGTGACTGTCCTGTCCTGTCCAATCCGCAATTTCTTTCTCAGGCACTTTTTGACTTCAACATTGAAACACACATGCAAAACAGGTTTAGTTTAGGTTCAGGAGGTAAAAAAAATCATGTTTCACTGATGAAATGGTCTGAAAAAAACCTGAAAATCAATAAGCAAACATAACAAATTGTTGTTAAATAAATTGTTGTTGTTGTTTAAGTTATTCCCAGACAAAACAAACATTTGCTGCTAATTTAGATATGAGCAGGAGGTCAACTAGCCTTCGTATAATATTTGTAGTTTAGGAAAACAGATGAATTGATGGTTTTCTAACATTTTATTGATTAAATAATTGTATCTATAATAATTTATAACGGAACTAGTTATTAGTTAGAACCCTGACACCGTCTGTCCTGCTCACAGCAATTTCCGAGAAAACCTTAAATCTCATCATGTGTCCTCTCTACTTCATTACGCTCTGTTAGAAGACCAAAATAGGCTGGCTAATGTAACACCACTTCAATGTGTCATGTTGGGTTAAATCACTAAACTGGAATGAATGGCCGGAGGAAGAGGAAGTTATTCTGCGGTCATCAAAAACAAAGAGCAGACAGTGGCTGCTGTCTAACGGATCAGATGCGGGACTGTGAAGAAGAGTCGGAGAGAGCGGGGCAACCGGACAGGAGGAAGGATAGTCGTGGGAAACAGCCCGCTTAACAATGGGCTGCTGCTAGGCAACAGCTTAAACAATGCCTAGCAACCACTGTAACAATGGACGGTTGCCTGGGTCCCCCTGTCCTCCTCGGTCCATTCAGTATTACAGTGAGTGGAGCGCTACGCACACACATCATTACATCTCAGCCGAGGGCCCCAAACCCCAGCTATCAAAGGGAGGGAGGCCGGGGGCTTTCCACAACAACACACACTAGACAGAGGGGCAGTCAGACAAGGAGATCCCCACATGTATACATGGGCAGAGTCTAAAGGCTCAGTGGGCAGCACACTGAGTCATGTCAGTAAGATTGCCACCTACACAGGCCCTTTCAGTCACACTTAATGCTATTACTGCAGTCGCTTTGTCTGTTTTCACATCACAGCGACTTATAGCCTATAAGTGACCCACTCAAGAAAATTGTTTTAATTTTGAATCACCACAGGGAACAAAGACAAAACTGGACCATGGAGGTGTGTGTGACTGGAGTAAATGGAGTAAGGATGACATATAAAGGAGATTCTTCTCATGAGAGTAGTATCACTGCTGTCTGCAAGTCTAATGTGACATCTTTAAATTCCCTTGAAAACAACCCAAACCCCCAAATATTCAATTTACAATCACAGCAAACAGAAAGAAAGGGAAATAAGACAATCCAAATATTTAAGAATCAGAGAATTTATTTTTCTTCCTCGCAGATGGCTCAAACCCATTGATCCATTAGGCTATCAAAGTTGCCTGCTGATCAGTTAGCCTATCCGTAGATTGTTTCAAATCAATGAGTGTAGCTAAAAGTTGTACTCTTGGCCCCGTAAGGCACCTGTACCTCGTGCTGAGTCATTCTCAAGCTGCTGAAAATAACCATTACAATTAACTTTTGTTTCCGAAGTAAATTGAATGGATTGAGTCTTTAGAGCCATTGTTATAGAGTGATACACTCTTGAAACATTTGGCTGATTTGAGAGATGGTTTGAAACCGGTTGAGAATTATTTAAAGCAGCACGTTGTACAGTGGCGCTGCACAGAGGGAGGTTCACCGACTACACAGGAATGAGGAGGAACGGGCAGTGTGTGCGCATATGAAAACACAGCATTAGAAAGCTTTGATCCACAGCAAATAATTAAACTGTGTGCGTGCGTGTGCCATGTTGTGTTTGTGTACATGTGAGAACGTTGCTAACACCAACTAGAACAAATAACGCCCTGTGTGAAGTCCAATATGACAGATCTCCTTTGTGTGGGTTATGTAATCCATGTAAATAACTTCGCTCTTCAGTCAATTCACTCTACAAAGAGCGATGGACTTGGTGGTGGTGGTGGTGGAGATGGGTGAGGGTGGTTTGAGTTTTACCCATACGGCTATCGGCTACAAGCAAGAACTACAAGGAGCTTCAAACCAGCTGAATGTATTTCTAGGTCAGCTGTGTGAGTAATCACTGTGCACATGCAATAAAGTTCAGCATACTTTAAACAAGGAAACTGGCTTCCCTCGTATAGATGCTTGTGTTGCAAGACGCTCAGTCAACAAAACAATTATCTGGTACAGCTGCTCCACGTTACGCTGCCGCTGCAGACTGTAAAGTGCAATAATAAACTCTATTTCCTAGGTCACATGAAGAAGAGGAGTGAGGCTCAGGCTGCATCTAGAGAATAGATGTAACAAAATATGCCTGGGACCTGTAATGGTCTAAAATGAGACTAAGAAATAAGATCTAAGGAGAGAAGGGTGAGGGGATTCTCTTACATGTACTTCACGTTAAAAAGCACACTAGGGCACATAAAGGTAAAGATAAGGGAGTAGGAGTCTGTTTCAAGGTGAGGAGCAGATCCTGAGCTCTTTCTCGCTGAAACGAGTATCCAGTCATGGAAAACAAACTCTCTCAGCCATCCTGACTGGAAATCAACCCTCACCAGCACACTGGCCTAAAAGTGTGCGCGTACAAAGATGCAGGAGTGATTTTATCCAAGAGGGAAAAATGATTCACCAGTTACTTTACAGCAAATCTCGTAAATGTGTTGAGAACGCAAGTGAAACAAAAACAGCAAAGTTACAAGGCTCAAAGGTTGAGTGAAAAAAGAGCACTTACAGCAACTCCGTCCCCAGGATCATGGGTACTTTTTCACCGGAGTGGTTGCTACGGAAACGCAGACAGAAAAGATGGTTGGCGCCGGCTTGCCGGGAGCTGAGCATGCCGGAGGTGGTTCTGACCGGCGACAGGTTGAGATCCTCGGGCTGGCAGGAACCCACCCAGATCTGGTTCCTCAGCGCATAGTCTATGACGGTGTAGCTCTCCTCACTGATGAGACAGACAGAGACAGAAAGGGTTAACAGAGCTTCACTTCAGGTATTCAAGATGGACGTCTGTGTGATGGATTTTTTGGCAATGGAGACCTGGATTGTTACTCCGACCGAAGTTGGACTCTCACATTACAACAACTGATAAAAGCATGTTGACTTAAAAATGGACACAGTCCACCACACATACAAATACAGCTGTACAGTCGATTGTCCTATACACACACACACATTGTTGCTTTGGCAGAAAACTACAAGAAATTGAATTTGACAGTCAAATTAACTCATACAATAACACGACTCCTGGAGGTGCAGCCATGAGCCAATGAAGTTAAATAGACATGCAACATCAACACAAATGAGACCAGTACATTTTCCATTTTGTTCCATTTTGCAATAATAAAATAAAACTTCACTTGGGTTCACTTGGGAGTCAGACATGAAGGTGTGGTCTAAAAATCCAGATAATAAAATGCTTTTCTGGCAGGTTGGTATTCAAACATAAATGTGGGTTCAGCTTCTTTTCCTCGACTTCTCTACCAAACATTTAGACAAACATTAGTATAATTTAACTTGAGGTTGTTTGTGTTACTCTTTCTCAATGATTCCTGGGGAGCCACTGGTGTAATGTGCACTTCAGCCCTAAATGTGACAGTCTATGTGGCTCTATAGTGCATTGACCTCCAAGTGGAGCTTTAAAGAAAATATACCATGTTGTTGTTTCTGTTTTTTTCAGGATTGAATTGAATCAAAATGTTTATAAAGATTAAAGAGTGCTGAAAAGAGACTGGTGGATGTCATGGCAAAACATTTTTCACTAAAGGTTAATTACTTAATAGCATATTCTAATATAAAAAAACAAAATATATTTTAAAAAATGGAGAGGCAATAACTGATTGCATAATTTAAATACACCATTTATCATTGTGTACCTTTCTGCACCATCGACTGCCTAAATATCAAGTTGAAGTTCATTGTTTTTAGTAGAGATCCAGTTTCTTGGTGCCTCAGCTGCTCGACCCCTGAGAGGCTGCAGACCGTGAGGTTAATCTAATTCACCTGGATTTATAAATCAGCTGTCACATTATGTCTCACAGTCGGTGCCAGTCAAAACTCCACATGTTCAACGGTCTACCTGTCCTTACACTAAATCAGCTGTTCTGGTTCTTCTAACACATGCCTACATTTCCCATGGGTGCTTTTACCTGAGCACAACCCCGTGTCTAGTGGTACGCAGAGTTAGTTGGAAACATCTGGAGCTGATTGAGAATCATACTCGCTCTAATATAGTGTGCGTTTTTTTTTCCACAGCGCTCTGGAGAACAGGAGCTTAAGTCCAGATCACATGTGTTTTATCAACCTGAGACTGGAGCTGTGAGAGACTGCTGGACAGGAGCTGACTTCTTGTAAACCAGCATACCCATTAGTGTAGAGTAGACACTCAGGCCGTGCACATACACACACACACACACAAGCAGAGACAAAGGCAGCAGCTACAAAAACAAACACTTGTAAGCAGTGTATCTTACCCATGTCTTACTGTCTCAACCCTTTTACCAATACACACAAACCCTGCGCTCTGGTGTTGTGACTGGTCGGGGAGTCCAGATACGGTTGGAAGGTTCTCAACAAGGTTCAACTGTTACTGCTCAGCTCTTATTGTTGAGCGCCAGCAGTCAGTCAACTTAAAGACTGTTGCCCACAACCAATCAACCACTAAGAGGAGAAAGAAACAAGAACAAAGGGAGGCAGATAAAGGCAGAGGGAGGGAACTGGTGATCTGTGTACAAGGATAAACAAACTGAAGAGAACATCTATGATTTTCGATCTTCCTGAGTTAGGTGAACAAAGGACACCACTCTAAATATGAAGCTGTCAGTTAGCTTAGTTAAGCCAAAACTGTGGCTCATGAGAAGATCGCAAAATGTCAAACTACATCTATACCATCTCCTTAACTTCACACATCAATTTTCCACTTTACTAACCTTCATCACAATAAGCTTAGTTATGTATCATTGCACCAACACATACTATGATAACGGATCCCTAAAATGTGTTATCATTAACATTTTTTAACCACGATAATGTCATTTTTAATAGGATTTAGGGGGTAGCAGATAAACTGATGTGCAATAGCACATGGTATTTTGATATCCCTCCCTAAAAACTGTTGGAAAAAAATCCATAAAATATAATTTTCAACAGAAGAAAAAAAAATCTGACTTTAATATAACCCCAAACCCTTATGATCCCAACTGGTTTCTTACAATAAAAAATCACAAGTATGTATTCTTTGGTGGTAAAATAAGAATCTCTGGATTTCAGGGCAGCAGTATTTGGCTCCTCCGGGCTCTACAGGTAAAATACCTGGAATGCCGTTTACGTGAAACACCAGGATGGGATGGTGAAGAATCCGCATGTTTGTGAGGTGAGTTTGTTGATGTGCATGGGCGGATATGCAGCGTCAGATCATTGCTAAACAGAGGAATGAAGGCGGGAAATGCATCCTGTGTGGAAATGTGTTAGCAAAGAACAAAAAACTGAAATACTAAGAGACAGAGAATGTATCTCATCACATCAACCACTTACAGAGAGACAAACACACGACCCTGCTGGTAGGAGAATCACTATACTGTTTGAAACAGGCACCTTTCACACGTCGTCACAACTGTGCCAGCTGCCATCTTGTGAGCGTACAACAAGTTCTCCAACACACAAGCCGAAGTGAAACAAATCCTCAGAGAGATGTCGAGATAGGATTCCAAGTGTGTGTACACACACACGCACACACACACACAGCTCAGTGAAAGCATAATGTTCTGGTGAGAAGTGGGAGTGTTGTGACTATGGCATCGTCACACAAACAGCGGGAGGGGAAAAAGTGGAACAGTGTGTTGGGATTACAGACACACAGGATGATAGGACAGACAAAAATGCCAGAAGGTCATGACTATCATAAAGAATGCAGAGAGAGAAAATAGAGGGATGGAAACCTCACCCTCAGCACTACTCGGTGTTTAGATGATGCCCAGCATCACAGAGGAAAAAAGGGGGGAAGTGAAGATGAGAGAGGAGCCAGCTGGTGTGGACTGGCTGTTATGTAAGTGTTCCAGTGAGCCAGAGTGCAACGCTTTCCCCCGCTGCGTGACAATAGGCCAGTCAGACATGGAGCTGGTTTGCAACGGCTAGTTTCTTCTTGGATCAAGTCTGAACTTGATAAAACAAACACATTTGTTAAGCTTTAAGTCTCACGAAAGTCTTACCGGATGGTTTATCTCCACTCCTTCCTACAATAAGCCGAGGGCAATGAACAATAAATACCAAATATGTAAACAAACAAAAAGCAAAAGAATAAACTTTGTTTTGTTCATTCTTAAACACTTAGGACAGGGCTGAAAGTAATTTCTATTTTGGCACTTATTTATCGGTTAATCTCTTCATTAAATCTACTTACTGTGGTTTATTCAATGTCTGACAGTCAAAAGAAAAAATCATCACTGTCACAGTCCAAGGTGAAGTCTCTAAAAACCCAGAGTAATTGAATCCACATCACTGCACCGCATCAATAACAATAAATCCTCACCAGAGGTCGTTCAGCATTTGTGCTGAACAATGAATCAGCAATTAATTAAGTGGCAAAATAGTTGTGAGTAAATTGTGTCAACCAGATTTACAACCTTTATCAGTCTCAACCGAGAAGCAACGCTAAATTCCACTGTAATGTTACTTAATTAAATCCAAACCACAAACAGTATTTTAGGAATTGCAATTAAGTAACACAGGCTAACACCCACACACGCCCACACAAACAGATACACTTGTGTTTTCTTTCTCTTGCGTATCGAGAAAATCAATCAAAAGGCGTGAAACCATTCTCGGGTCATAGGTATGTGTTTCTCTGCCATGTAAGTGCTGTTGGTTTGGCCTTTTCACCCCCTCCCTCTGGTTATTCTGATATTCCTGGAAATGTCAGTGAAAGGATGGGAGCATTTGGTGCAGTTAGCAGCTTGTAACCCACACACTCCAGGCCATAATGACAAGGGAAGGAGCTATTATGCCATTATGTCTAGAAGGGTGTGTGACCTGGTAGTGCCTGGCTGGCCTTGTGTACCCCTGGCGTGTTTTTGTTTTGATGACTGCAGATGGAGTGGAGTAGAGTAGCGTGCCACAGCAGGGCTCCAGCGCTACAGTACAAACCAATATTATAACAGCTTCTCCCATTCAACTGTGCACACACACACACACACACACACACATACACCGATTCTGGAGCACTCCCTTTCCCAAATCCCTCGTCCAAAAACAGGTTTGACACCACCCACTGCTGGAGCCGGCCGTCCAGGATCAGATTCCCAGAAAAATATCGCAAGGAATTTTTCTTCTTCTTTCTCTTTTTTTTTAATGATTCTTTGGAATTCTGAGTTTGCGAGTGGCGGGACAATCAGTTCCAGACACAGAGGGAGATGGACGGGAAAGGATTTCTTTTTTCCTGGCACAAATAGACACACATGTGCACGCACACACCCACACAACGAGCACGCAAAATGAAAACCACATAATTTAGAGGAAGTCGTCTTTATGGCTCGCTTCATGGTTCTGCCTAAAACCAGAGGAAACAGGAGGGGGGACGCGGACAGACGACACAGCTGACAATGAGCAGGTCCAACCTCTGAAACCTTCATAAAAAGGAAGCTTGGATCCATAATTCTAAGTAACAGTAGGTTCAGGTAACTGCACCTGCTCATCTTCAGAAACACTCCCATGCAGCCGGGGGACAGTCAGGGGAAACCAGAGTGAGCACTGTAATTGTGAAATGCACTGCAGGTGCCAATCCCTCTTAACTTTATGCGATCTTCCGCAGCCCTGCTGATAATGACTTAAAGCTGCTGCTGCTGTGACGCAACTGCTATTGTTGTTGTTTCATGTTTTGTCATCGTTTCATTCTTTCTTTTCAACATGGACATCTATGTTTTGTTTTTATCTGAGCAGACTCACTTCCCAGAGCACGTTAAAACATGAGAACAATGTCACACGCCCTGTGCTCAGGGACTTAGCCATATGCAGTTCACACACACGCAGTGAAAACAAACGGATTTTGGTTACACTTTCACCCTCAACATGTCAGAACAGGTGAGTTACGAGCAAAGTCGGCACACCAAGGTCATGCTCACGCCAGATAAATCTACAGTAACACACAGAGAGCATTTGTGCACTGTCCGGCTCACCTTTTCTTCCTGGTCACAATCAGGACGTCGTTGAAGAGGAAGAAGTAGACCTGTTGCCGTGACGTCCGCTTGAGGAAGATGCCGTTGTCTTCCACAAAGGCCGTCAGCTCCCCTCTCTTCACCATCCACCTGGAGGATGAGACCAGGGGGAAGGGCTGGAGGAGAAGAGGTGAGGAAGATGTGAAATGTGAAAAATATGTCTAACCAATCTAACAAATCTAACCAAATAAAAGTATTCTAAAAATGTTGGTCACTGTCAGGAGATGCTAAATCACAGTTTGTGTGTGCATGTGTGAACAGCTGGTTATGTAGAGAGAATATGTCCACGAGACATCTGTGAATCCCAAATGTGCCAACAGTTATTTCCCACACTACTTAGACACCCTCGCCCCTGCCAAGCCTTGTGTGCGTTACATGTGTAGATACTCGCCGAGGCGCCGGGTGAGTGACGGTAATGCGTGTCTTATTGCATCTGCATGTGTGCACATGCCAGTGTATGACTTCATGACGCCATGTTCTACATTCCTGATTAAGATCTAAACAAACTGTTTGGTACTTGGGAAATATTCTTATTTACATGGTTGCTGGGAGACAGAGAGCAAATCGGCATCCCGGCCAAAATGATAAAACTAGCTTGTTTGTGTCAAATGTATTCCTTTAAATAGAAGAGCATGTCCCTACCTTGATCTTGAACTCCAGCTGAGAGTTAATGGTGTACATCATTTCAGTTCTCTCCATTGTACGAGCTCCTTCGTTACACTTTCTGACCACCTGGACAAACACACAAAAAATGCACACAAAATTTGTTAATCACAAATTTTCTGGTGTGATAACATATATTAGTAACAGGAGTATTAGAAATGTTTGTATTTTTGTCACAAATTCGTCACCAAAATAAAAAAAATTGACAATGACTGCCTCACAGCCTAAACCTAGTTTCATTCAGTTAAGAACAGTGAAGTGTTGTCAGTGTTGTTATAGCAGAATGGGGAAAAAGAGAGGGTGTAGAGAAATTGTATGTGTCAAAGTAATGAAAATATAAATACATAAAATCCAGATAACATTTCAGGTGGACTCCTCAAACCCACTGACCTTGCTGACCGCTTGTAAAGCCTTCTTACACTCTTCATATTGCGTCGAGTCTTTAGGCGTCTTCTGACAAATTGTCTGCAACACAGCGGAGGAGAGGTGGTGGTCAGGGTCACAAATCACTTACACCAAATTCATACCATTAGAAAAACCCAGCATAAACCACGCTTTTGCACAAACATATCCACAACTGTTCATTTTACGCAGGCACACGCCACACTCCACCAGAGGCTTGACAAAATACTGACGCCTAAAGGCACTGTGGGAAGAAATGAATTGAAACCAAACTTTCTCAGGATCCAACAGCCTCTGAGTTTATGAGCATAAAACCCAGAGTCCCAAGGGAGACACTGACGGAAGACGGGAGAGAGGAGGATGAAAGTAGAGCACAAGAGAGCAAGAGAGGGAGGCACAGTAGGGAAAGAATAATGCGGTGCTGAGGGAGGCATGAAACTGAAGAAGGAAAATATTAAACGAAGAACGTGAAGGAAGTGAAATCAGTTAGCGTTATAAAGCATTGACAAGGTCACGCAAACGTCTGTGAGGTCAGAACACACCCTGAGTGGAATTAGTCAGGGGACTATGACTAATCAAACTGTTGCGTAACAGCAAAAGTCTTGTATTTCTGAAGCGCGCGCTACTGTTTGTCTTGTGTGCACTCACATCCATGAGCAGAGGCAGACGGGTGATCCTCTGCATGGGCAGGATGAGGAAGGAGATCATGGGGAGGTTCCTGCAGTCTGGGTGGCCCTCGATCCTGGTCAGCACCTCCTTAAAAGCTGGATTCTTGGACCTGCAAGAGAGGACGGAGGGAGTTCAGAAGGAGGAGTAACTGATGATACAAAGAGAAAGGATGGAGGGGAAAGCAAACTCCCCGGTTCAAAGTGTCAGGACAGTCATGCTGGATCACATCTGAGAGAGATACGATAAGACCACATGTTTGTGTGCTCGCGAGGTCACTCACACCAGCCTCTGCAGGGTTCTCTGCTGGTAGACCTCATTGGAGCAGTAGGTGATGTAAGGATCAAAGTTGGACTGAGCGTGCTTGCAGATGATGTCGCTGATGTCGTCGATCACAATGCTCTGTTGGTGCCTTTCCTCCAATTCCTTGAAAAACCTGAGCACGGGATGAAATAAAGGGATTGTTTGTCAGTGATTCACACTGTAGATGGCAATAGTTTGAGTCAGAGTCATGAGACATCCCACACTAGGGAAAATATAGGATATAATGACAGATGCAAAAGTCAGCAAGGGAGGAAGCACGGCCAACACCTTTCTCCTCAACCTGCTGCAAGATCACAAAAGAGGAACTCCCCACTTCTTAAAATAGACATAGCCTACCATTAACCATAACACAGAGGCTTTTCCTCTTCCTGAGCACCACCAGATGGCCAGTTTAACGGCACGCCACATGAAAGCTTCAAGGGAATAAGTGTTTTTGCATGCTTGTCCAAGGTGACAAACAGGAAACTGTTGCACAGTCACAGGACGCTGACCTTGACTGGCTGGACCAAATTTGAGCTCATCTGCAAAAGCACCTCTCGTGCCCCTGCAGAGCCCCGTCCCTGTCCCTGTCTACTCCACACACACTGTGCTATTCCTATCTTTGGGAAACAATGCTTGTCGTGCAGCCTTGTGTGCATGCCTGACCCAGCGCCCTCTGAACTGTAACCTTTCTAACAAGGGCACAAGCTAACAGAAAACACACATGCACACACACATCTACACACATATTTCACCCTGTCCTCTGATCCATGTCCTGAAGGTGTATCCACACAGCTACAAGTTCAGGCTGGGCTCCCCCTCTGGGGTAAAAACCCACCGACCCCAATAACAGCATGTTGCCAGGAGGGGAGAGGTCAGGGGACGCGAGTTAAATCGGGACGTTGAAAATAGAAAAGGAACTGCGTGGAATTAGACTACTGACCGGTTATGAAATAAAATGAGTGTCCTACCAGCACATACTGGAGGAACAACTTTTATTAGGCCTTTATTAGGTACTTGCTCTGTCTCTCCCGCTCTGTATCACACACAGTCTAGACAGGAGTCTGCAGGTGGAGAGACATTCTGCTGTTTTCTTTGAGAGGCTAAACTCAAAGCCTGACTATCTGTTTCAAGTGAGACATCTAGTTTTACCAGTGCCACAGGGTTCTTCATATCTTTCAATCTGCTGTCCTTACGACTCCCTGTCCTCCACTCCTCCCTAGAGCTATGCAGCCCTAAGTATTCAGGTGGGGAAGGGAAGCTAAAGTATCACATTAATGTGTGTGGCCTGTCAATAGGAATGAGAAAGGGGGGAGATATGAGCTGCAGCACGTCTGAACACAGTAAGGAATTGTTGAGGAATTTACAGGTACCCCTGTTTATGAGTGTGGAGCATGGGAATGAGGTGTCAAATGCTGTCAATATCAATCCACGTGTAACTAGTGAAGCTCCGAGTGTGGGGGGTGATATCTACAGTAGCTGCTTTAATCCTGATAATGGAGTCACATGCACATGTAGGCGCCACATTGTATGCAAGGGGGAGAAATCTGTCCCCCTCAGGAGGGGGTTGTAGTCCTCACATGGAATCTCTGAACAAATGTCATGAACAGTTGTACGTGGGAGGCAGTAAATACTCTGCATGGATGCACACACACACAAATTGAGCACTGTCAACTCAATGCTCAACCTCAACATTCTGCAGTTGCGTCAGAACAAGAGCAGACCCTGTTACCCATAATTAACACAAAAAAGCTGACAAAATCCACACATCAATCAATCTTTCAATCATTTGTGGAAATAATGATGCTTGGTCCAGCACATTTGCTGCTGCACCAGCACAGTTTTTTTTTTTTAAACCAGTTTCACGCATGGTTTGCATCGGTTTATGGGATCCTTGGAAGTTCATGGTCACCTGGCCATGACTGCCATTAAACAGTCCACACACATGCACTGTAAATCATGATGGACAGCTCAGCTCAGAGGGCTCACAGCGGCAGATTTTGGACATTGCATTCAAATCTGCTAACTCGAAAACCAGGAAAATCACTGACATCCAGTCTGCTTTTGATTTCCCTCCAACAGTGAGGAATGTTCCCGGTGACAATATAACCTTTAAGATGTTACATAATTGTTTTTTTTTGTGCTCTTTTTGGTTCCACTCAATTTGGTCTCTGCTTCTTCACAAGCTCTTTCTTCTCTCCATCAACATGTGACATTATAGATGGTAAACTCACAACCGACCAATAGAATGGTATCAGCATGCAGTAAATGGTGTTTACAGACACACCTCACATGGAATGAGTGTGGTGCACCAACTGTTAAGTGCAGTTAAACAAGAGCATTATCCAGCTCATTAGCCAAAACCCAAAACCACAAACACTGACAGGGTGAGTTAAGTCTAAAAACATTAGCTACTTGCTGTAAAACATTCCTTCATGAATACGCACAACAAAGTGTTTCTGGTATCAATTCTGACCACAAATGAAAAAAAATAACTCAACCACTTACTTTTTGCTTGCCTCACAGACGTCAGTAATGTTGGAGAAGAGGTGGTGGTGCTCAGTCTTGGTCATGGCCTCACTGAGCTCTGCAGAATTCTTGAACATGCGGATGAGGATTTCCAGACTGTGGAGATAAGAGTGCTCCGACGAGATAACCTCGAAAATGGCCTGATGAAGGACAAGAGAGAGGGAGTTTGTGCTTTTGTTGGTCACATGCAACGTTTCCTACTGTTAGGCCTTTCAATCCTGAGTCAGTCGGCCGCTATATGAGGAAGGTTGTGACATGAGGGCCTACCTGTGTGTGTGCTTGGAATGTTATTCAACAACGCCAGGCACTTACATAAATCTGTCAATCAATTTAACAGTCCTAGTCTTAATATGACATGGATTCAGGTTAGTACTGTAGAATTTACTATGTCCTTCTCCTCCCCTTTACAATGCATTCACTTAATGATATAATACTCCATGATGCATGTTTCCTGCTGTATTCCTTTAATGGATTTTTTATTGGTCTAGTGGAGTTTACAGAGAGCAAATGGAGAGCCCTTCTCCCCAGTGTTTGGTAGGTCTTAACTAAATGCATGTGTTGTATTAGATTCTCCCCTAACCAAACAAGTAAAGAGTAAAGTATAATTCCCACCTCTTGTCTTTTGCGTTCTTCCTGACTCATCCGCTCAGACAGACCGCTTTTCTTTACCTGAGGGGAAAATACACTTTGTAAAAAATCTGAGGAAGAATTTTAAGAAGGCATGCATGCAAAGATTAAAACACAAAGTCTCACTTGTTTGACTACTCTAAGATTTTCTCAGGTTTAGGGCCATTTGCATTTATAGAATGGGCGTGTGCGTGTCTGAGTTTGCGTGCCACTGTTGTTCCTATATACAAAGAGAGGAGCACTTTACATACCACACTGAATAGAGAGCCAATTAAACTGTTGTTAAACAAATGGGGCAAACGTTAGAAATTTCACTGAATAAAGATGCATGGAGCAGACATAGGAAATTTGTTGTATCTGCAAAATTCTTAGGGGAGAATTGGCAAAAATAAAAAAAAAAGGAAAGCAAAGTGTACACACGTGTTGGTATGTGATTGGTATGAGTTATGCTGAGATATTTGAATGAGACTGAAAGAGGCAATCTTTTGGAATGGACAGGGCGTGGAGAGCTATTGAATTAATCAGCCGGTGGTTTTTAGACTGCAGGTAAGGTTAAATAAAAAAAACAAGTCTGCATCTAGTGTTTCACCACATACAGTCAACACAACCCGGGGCACATTCATGTTAGACTTCACCAGATCACACATGCAGGCAGAAATCCTGGGAGGCCATCTTTCCCTACTTCCATTACCTCTAGTCCTATTTTGGCATAAAAGCACAAGGAAACGATACTGCTCCTGGAGCAGCCTCCTTCTCTCTAGTATCTGCCCTGAAGCCCTCAGCAAACACCGAGAACAAACAAACCCGCAGTAGAGCAAATATCTCTATTCCTTTCACACATCTTTTTTATTATTTAGCACTCTTACTCTCTTCTTGCTCTTCTAGCAAACATCCAACCTTCAATGTCAGTGATAACCATTGCTATAGAGCTTTTGGTTTCCCTTATGCCAATTGAACTTTACCCTGGTTTGTAGTTTCACTGGGAGTAGCAGAGACACAATCAATAAGGCGTCATTATTCAAAGGTTCCCTCTCTGAATCTAGGTTTACTTGTTTGAGCTCCACGACACAGCTCCACTACTTGACACTACAGCAAACACGACCTTTCTGTGATATGACATGCTGTCAAATCTTTAATGGCAAGAGGTGCTATGCCTCAAGAGAAAGAGGAGGGGCTGAGTGAGTGGAGATGAAAACTTGCATATCTGGTTCTCTGTTTCACTGGAAATGAACATATTTCCTGTCACACTATGGCACTGACAGCACCTTGCCACATTTTCCCAGAAACTGTGATAAAAATTCCTGATGAATTATGTCTTGTATTTTGTGGAGAACACACTCATAGTAACAGATCTGCAGCTGTAATGCAGCTGTGGCGGAAAATAAAGTTTAGTGTAGTTTTGGTCAGGCTGGTAGAGTTAAACTATGCTCAGTTCATTTGTGTGTCCTGCTGACACGCACAAGACGACCAGAGACACTGTCTAACCATCTTTAGTGTCTATCCAATTTCCTATCTATTGGAGTCTGTGTGTATTTTATTCTCTGGCAGGCAATTTCAGAACTAATCCTAAATACCTCCTTGGCCTGTTTCGCTCCCTCATCACCAAGTAAATAAACACATGCGAATGCCCAAGAAAAAACTAAATTAGCCCATTCACTTCCGCTATCCTTACATTCCGATCCCTAACTACCGGTATATTATGTAATGCAGAGGCACTGCACTTCTCTCTAGAGGCAGCATTTTAAGCATATTTTCAGTCTGACGAGTATGAGGAGTTTGCCAACACATTGGCATAAGGCCCAGAAGTGCTTCCAAGGCTTCCTGTGGGTCTGGCTGACTGTCTGCCTCCCTGCCCACCCGAGTCCTAAACCAAATGCTTCTGTGCTCCTTGATAAACACAGTCGGGAGCAGATGAAGGCAGAGACAGTGGGAGGATGGGTATGGACTGTGGCCAAACTGGATATGACAGCATTCTTCAGAGCACTCAAATTCCAAGACGCTGTAACACTGAGTGTATACTGTATGTCTGTGTGTGGAGTGGATGTTGAGAAAGAGTGAGAAAGACAGAAGAAGAACGAAAGCTACCACAACTCAAGTGTCTTTGTTTGTGTGTGTGTGTTATGTCTGACCACACTGAGCTGGCTCCAGGAGGTTCGTATGGGTCTGTACTGCACCACGATGCCGTTATCAACACTGGGTTCTTTGGAATCGGCATCTTCATCTGAGTCATCGTGCAAGGCCTTCTCCTGGTAGTTCTGATACAGCTCCTCCTCTGAAACAGCCAGTTTTTTGACATCCATTATGATTTATATTGTGTTTAGGTGGTTCGAAAAAGGCAGATATTGGTTGTTTGAGAGAGCAACAGGAAAGAAAACCTGGCAGTTAAGAGGGGGAAAAAAATAAAGGGTGGTGGAGGAAATAAAAACACAGATGTGCGTTTCTCACCCTCACTGTCAAATGTCCGCTGACTTGTCAAAACTTTCTTCTTATCTGGATTCTGAAAGAGAAACATAGCACAGATGTAATGACGTGGACAAATGGATGGAACAGCCATATACACCTACTTATTAAATAGAACAGGTGTGTGTACCTCTGTCACCTGTCCATGACCTGTCAGTGACCTCTTTGGTGACACCCTTTATTGACCCCTGTCGTCTAATTATACAACTCTTGTGGATGTAAGTGAGTATGTGTGGGCACAGTGTCACATTACATCATGTCTGCTAACAACCACATTAATTGTTTCCTTGTAAGGCTTTGTCCCAGCGTCTGCTGCTGCTAAGTTTGCTCCACAATACTCAGCCTGTGTTGTGATTTTATCATTTCTTGGACTTTGCCCCCGATACTGAAAGTCCATAATGAAGTAATCTTTGAGCACAGTCAAATATAAACCTGATGGATAACAAATTATCTACATGCATCTCAATACAATACAAAAGTCCGAAACATTACAGATAATAGGCATACAAGGAGTGATTTAAGCACTCAAAAATAAAATGACTTTCAGGAGTTTGTCTCCAGGCCGTAACGCATCAAGTGAAATTGTTCCAAGTCCCATATGTGTGAGTAAATTAAGTTTATTTGAATAGTGCTGGATATTTCACTTTTTTTTCGTCGTTTCTTGAGTAAATTTCAACACTTCCCCTTTTTAACGCTCCAGTCCCCACCACTACTTTTGAGGACAAACAGGTTTACCCACCTTGTTTTTGCCAGTGCTGGTCGGCTTTTCTGTCCCAGGACTGAAAGGCTTTGAAATCCTTGGGCTGGCGGCTTTGGGCGTTCCCCGACCGACAAGTTTGGGTGTCCCAGGACTGGAAGACTTGGGTGTTGCAGGACTTGCAGGTTTGGGTGTCCCAGGACTGAGAGACTTGGGTGTCCCAGGGCTCGCACACTTTGCCGTAACAGGGCTAGGGAGGCTTAGAGTGCCTGGACTTGCCGGGCTGACTGGTGAAGCTGGATTATCCCCGTCAAGCCCTTTGATGACAGGCTGCGACAACCTATGGACCTTGAGATCTATGCCTGGAACCTCTAAGTCTACTCCACTCACAACAGCCCTCCTATAGGATGTACTCCTCAAGCCTCTCTTGAGTGTCCCCGGGCTATCGCTCTCTCCCTCCGTCCCCTCAATGCAGTCCCCTCCTGTGGAAAAGTAGGCTCCCGTCTCCACCATGCTGAGGGCTTTCAAAGCTCTTTTGGATTGATCCACCCCCAGACGCCCTGCCAAACCCTGGCCTTGCTGCCCACAGGGAGCTGCTTTGCTTTGCCGAACATCAGATGCTAAACCTTTGGGAATGAGCTGCTGGGTGCCCATCTTAAGGGCAGCTGGGCTATGGGTGCTGAGGACGATGGAGGGAGTGATGGATGGGGACAGAGACGGAGAGGGGGAGGGGGAAGGGGAAGAGACGGAGGAAGAGGAAGAGGAAGAGGCGAGCCTGGTGTCCTGAGAGGATGCAGGCAAGGATGGGGACAGTCTGTGGTGAGCCTGTCCTCGATCCGCTGGTGATGGGGAGCGAGGAGTCGGGGGGTCTGAAGAGTTGAGGGAAGAGAGGGAGGGGATGCTGGAGGTGGAGCTGTGGGAGGGGGTCGGGGTGCGGCACACTGGGGGAGAAGGGCTGGATGCCGACGAAAGGGAACACAGTTCATGGTGGTTGTAGTTGTTATTGTTGTTGTTAGGGGTGCGTGGAGACAGGACGGGGGAGGAACCGTTCCGAGCAGCGGCTTCAGGTGAGGGTGAAGTAAATGCTACCTGGTCTTTCTGTGAACCCAAACTGAATGGACTGGAAATGCGTTTCTGGGAGTCCAGGTGACACGGCTTATCAACCCATGCCATCTCTCCATTACTGGTTTTCCCCCTGTCACTGTCTCCATTACGCACCCTATTGTCCAGCGAAGCAGATCTGTTATCCTCAGACCTAAATCTCGACAGTGAGAAGCGTCCATTGGAGAAATGTCCGATACTGATACTTCGAATGACTCGAGATTTCTTGGAGGGTTTATGTAGAATGTGTTTCAGCACCACGGTGTTCCTGCCCGAACTCTGGGGCGCAACGACCAGTCTCTCCGCAGGTTGGCTCAGGGTGAAGGAACACTTGTCCTCCACAGGGAAGTCTGTTGTCATAGCCCCATTCGTGTGGTAACTGAGGGGTCGCGGTTTGAGCTCCTGCGGTTTTTTACAATTGTCTGTGCGGCGTTTCCACAAAGGAGTGATGTTATTATTGGACAGATCTACATCATTACCAATATCCATGGTTGCAATGTCTCTGTGTCCTCTTCACTGTCTGTTCAAACACACAGGTCACAGGGGGAACACTGCAGGCCTGTAGCAAACTGATCTCACCCCTGAAGATAAACAACAGAGGGCAAAAACAATCAGTATCAAAGAGCTCAGTGCTCTGTCCAAATTCCTAAAGTTTACTCATTAACACAGATTCAGAGCAGATACTGAAATTTAGGAAACATGCATAAGAGAAGCCAAGACGGTGCAGACATCTGATAATCCTATTGTATATTATCACTGTTGTGAAATGCTTTAATTACAGACACAAAGCTGACAGGATACACTTAACCGTGAGCAATCCCAACTGGAAAACAATGCTCCACAGCAACCTAGGGCTTAAAGACCAAGTAGCCTACTTGTTTTGTTTTATCTCCTAGATCACTTAAAATTCCAACAATGATTGTAGGCCTATGTGTATAGAAAAAACATCAACACAAACGTATGCATTGGTTATATCAAGTAAACAACACCAGAAAGTCTGTCATAAGAAGTCTGGAAAATAAATACGTTATTTTGTTTCTCCGAGTTATTTTGTTCTTACCTCTAATCAGTCGCTGTGCTGCAGAGTGCGGTCATTGTACCTGCGCTGTCGGGAAACAACTTTCCTCTTCAACTGAAAGTTAATGGGCTTAATCCAGCGTGGCATCGAAACCGAATAAAGTTTAGGAGAGCGAAGTTGGAGCCGCAGAGACACTGAAGTGACTGTGCGGTCGAGAGCGCGGCGTCTGTGAAGCCCAGCGGGGCTGAGCTGATAGGGTTTCTATGAGGAGGAGAAAGGAGGAGGAGGAGGAGGAGGAGTGACTGAAGCTGAACAGAAGTGAGAACCAGCTCTGCCAAGTTCCCAGGAACCCACCTGTGTATCCGAAGCAAGTCATGTGTCAGACAAAAGTGGAGTCCAGAGAAAACAAGTGAGACGGATGTGGTTTTTTTTATTTTTTATTTTATTTTTTTTATTGATTGGGTTTAACAGTTTAACATGTTTTTGTATTTGAGTTATTTCATATCAGTGATTAGTATAGTCGACCTACAGCCTAGTTGCCTGTCATATGTAGATCTGGTAGATCAAGGAAAGCCAATTTCAAACTTCGTACAAGTTTTAAAAACCTGCTCTGGTGAGGACAAATCAATTGTCCGACTGCTGTTGTGCGCCATCGTGTGGTAAAAGACGCTGCTGCAACTGGAAATGACTACAACACTTAGGTTCTCTGTCTCTGTGATTCATGTGTGTTTTGCAGTGACATTTTTTCCTCTACCAATGTTAGGTAAGTATCAGACAATGAAGAATGTATTGCCTTTCTACCAGTGTTAATTGAGGCCGTTTTCGGAAATTTTAAGATTGCGAAACATATTTCTCAAAACACCCGCACATCAGGCCTACAAGAGAAATCTTTCAGCGGCTGGAATTTTTTTGACCCAGTGAAACGGAAAACTACTGATGATTTTAAATTTATTTGATAGATTCTGGTGTAAGTAACTGATCAGGCTCCAAGCAAGTGCCTGCCACCTGTTTCATGGCTTGCGTGCCAGTGCTTCGCCTATTTTGCCGCTAAGGGGCGCAATTGTCCTGCTCACTGTTGGTTTGAGAGACCTCAGAACTAACACTTCAAAATAAATTATTTAATTTAATAGTCTCTGTTCACAAGTTATGATATAATAACAAAAGAAGAAATGTCATCTCTTTCTGTTATGATCATAAAAGTAGCCACCAAGACTTTCAGGCAACAGCAGGCCGACATGATGCTGAAGTGCTCAGATGGGTAAATGCAGCCAAATTCAGGATTTAATGAATGTCTGACACACATGGACAATTACAGAGGTCACACACAGGTTTACACAGCCTTTAGATTGATAAATGGGCAAAATACAACCATGTTTCCTCATTGCTTTAATCTTTATTCTTATATAAATAAAGATCAGAAACAAGACTTTGATGTCTACCACTTTGACAAATGACTCCCACATAAATCCACACCAATATTACTGTAATGTCACCACCAGCGACATTACCACCACTGCATTTCTCAGAACAATCCGCATTAAGGCCATTATCATAATTACCATCATTTATAGCCTCAATATTATTTCCATGCTAGCATTCAACACACAGGCCCCATGTGGTGTGACAATCCACATTTTGCTCTATAGAGGAAGTGCAGGAGCTTATCCTGTTGTATTGTTTAAAGGAGCTATATGTTTCCTCATGTTGTTTGGTAAAAAAAGAAGAAAAAAAAAGATGGCGCTTCCTCTTCCATCAGACATGACAGCCTCTGACTGGAAGGCCCAAATACAAGCCCCCAGAGCCGTTACACATCCGCCCAGGTGAGGAGTTTCTGGATGAGACATTCAATCTTCACACGTTTCTGTAACTGGCCCCGCTGACTGTGGATTGCACTTCCAACTTCTTCAAAATATAGCCTACTCTTTCTTCTTCCATACATCAAAGACTAACAGCATTAACTTTGTCAGTGCAGGTTGAAGTAGTTTCCAAAGGCAAAGTTATGCTGAACAGAACAAGGGTGAGCTGAAAGTGACAGGACAATCAGGAAAAACCAATGTAATTAGGCTAATATGAAGAGAACAGGGAAGGCCCCTTTATTCACATAGGGGAAGTATCTGATATCTGTGAAAATGAAGCCGGTGGCAGACTTCTGAGTTTTTTGTGGAGTTTAGAGTCAATCAACAAGAATTTAGAAGTTGTTTTGCAGATTAATGTTAAATACTAAATGTCTTCTTGACACGGATTACTGAGCTGGGATTGTTCATGAAATGTGGCACTGACAGGAACTGACATGTGGCCAAAAATTGCATCATTTTCTTCCACAGAATTATAGATGATATTTTTAGGTGGAAGTAAGAGCTGGTTTGAAAGCAGAAATGAGTTAAACCTTGTTGGCCAATGTGGATGAACCAGTTTTTCTGGTTATAGTCATGGAGAAAAAGACAAAAGGAGCAGACAGAGGAAAGGCTACCACTGTGAAGTGGGCCCTGTATCCTTCCTATGAACTCAGAATTCATTTTTGTCATAGTCAAGTATCTCTAAAAGTGCTCTAGTTTATCATCAAAGGAGGCACGTGCGCTATCTACTGCAGGGATAAACTAGTTATCTTGTGTGTTTCGGCTCCACTGATAAGAGCCACTAAGTTCATTAAGTTCATCCTAAACAGATTCCTGAGCACCACAAACATTCAAACTCAAAAAGCAGCATATTCTGATCCAGATGTTTGTTAAAAGATAAAAAATGAATGAGTAAACATTAAAAGCATATGATTAAAGGAAACCCTTGCACTTAAATGTGGCTTAGAGCATATAATGCAGTGTGCATTTCAGGAAGAAAAGAATATCTTGTTATACCAAGTGCCAGGGATTACTGCCTTAGCCTCCGCTCTTTTGTATTTAAGCTACTTAACCTGCAGGGTTTAACCTACAGTGTTCACTGCTGTTGCGTGTATTTGCATTAAACTTTGTCAGACTCTTCAGGCTATTTGGCATGAAAAGTTGTAATAATTCACATCATTCACAAACTATGTATGTAAGAACGGTGAAGCCGTGGAGTCAGGAGTTCAATTGATGATTCCTCATCATGATGTTGGTGTGGCAGAAAAATTAATGAATGGGGCAGCAGGAGAGAGGAGGTCAAACAATTTTGTTGTGGTGAACTGTGTGAAACACGATTTCAAATGGTTGTGTTACCTGTTAAGCTACTGAAATGGGCTGTATGCAGCATTTAGGGGATTTGAAAATACTGAAATGTAAAATATCAAACTAATTCTACTAATTTATAATCAGTTGAAACTATAGTTTTCATGACCTAGTAGCCCAGATCAGAGCATTGGCATTAAAGACGGGCCCCCATGTTTTCACATCACCTGGACTTCCTGAAGTTCACCATAGGGTCTACTGCAAGCCTGGAAGTGGAAGAGAATGTATTCAGTTGGTTGCAATCTGCAACATCTCCTCTAGATGACACTAAATCCTACACACCATTCCTTTTCTAGGAATAGGAAATCACAGTTGTACGTATTTCAAATACGTTTTCATGTTGAGCCTCGTTCTAGTTGCGCCCCCTTCCTCTCTCCTCTGTGCATCGTGAGTCACCTGCCCAAGCCCTCCCTCGCCAGATATGAACATTAGAGCCATAACACAGAGAGACAGCATGAGCACAACATTCCTGAGCTTTCTCAGTCTTCTGGCATTTTAAAAAAGCCCTCCACACACTGACCTTTTCTCAGCAGCATACCTCTCTGTTTCTCTCGCTGCTGCTCTCTCCTCATTTTCCTCTGACTCACGGCCCATTGTACTTCTCCTACTCAGCACTGCTGTTTGCTCGCTGTCCTTGCCTCCCCTCCCCTCACCCTTCACTGCCACCCACACGTCTCCTCATCCATCCTCTCAGAGAACAATACAGAGGAGAGCTAACGACTGTAATTACCATAGCTATAAGTTACAATGGCTTAAAAAAGTGCATTGCTACCAAACAAAAAGCATATTTAGAAACTGCAGAAAAAAACATGTCTAATGCATGTATGGATCATATTATGTATGCATAAGCCATATGTTACAAAACTAGGACAACAGCTCGTTATAGCGTAGTATGTGGTGTGAGTGAGTTCACCTCAACAGCTCTGTGCCCCCTCATGCGTATCCCCACCCACGGTACAGTACTAACGCAGCGGGCCAGTTTATGTACACAAGTGCATATGGAATCAACACGGGGGGCATCTGCCACACATGCACGTATTTGAACCCAGGCTAATCACCATGGTTACGGGCCTTTTGGCTTGAGCTGATTGGCTGTTGTTATTGCAGTGACCCGTGATTGACTCCCCCCTGTGGGTTCTCATTGGCTGTTTGCCCCAGGATGATGATATCATCATGTGTGGCATGTTGCAGTAGATGTGGCATTGAGACATGCACTACTGGGTGGATGGGTGGAGAAGGCAAAACTAGATCAAACCTGGGGGTGACGGCTGCGGCGGATCCAAACGTGAGAATGATTATCATAGGCCTGTTATGGAAGCTTTGTCCCACAATCAGATTTCCTGATTGATGAGGAAGGAGGAAGCTGTAGAAACTGAAGTGATGAAAATAATCTATATATTTTTAGAGGGGGGGAACAAGAAATAAACATAAGATGGTAGCGAGAGAAACACATTAAACTTCCAGGGGGCGCTGCTGCTGCTGTCATTGTCACTGTCGTATCTTTTATATATTGCACTTTTTTTTTAGTTTGTTTTAAATGACATTACTATAGTTTTGTAACTACAGTTTTTATTTATTGTATTTATTTATATTTATTTATCTTAGTGGGCTGGCACGGGACCAGGGCATCGCAATTTCGTTCATCCCATGTTTTTAACATGTGTTGTATGACAATAAAGAGACCTTTGACCTTTGACCTTTGACATTCACAGATTCTTGAATACACATTAGCAAATTCTGCATTTCACATTCACAGCACTTCTGGTCCATAAACAATTACTGTGTTTGCGTGAGATAAATACACTGACATGCATTTGGGACACATTGATCAAACCTTGGGCTTCACTAGAACATTGTGGGTTTAACTGCCTCTAGAGTTAATAAACTGTACTCATGAGCTCTGCTGCTGTGATCAACAGCCACACATTTTTTCTGAAGCTTTACAAGACAGAACCATAGATGAATGACAGTCTGAAGGTGGAATGAATATAAGCCTCAGCGGAGTTTATTATGTTGCCATGGATTTTGCCATTTGAAGTTTTGTTAAGTAAAGTTTTCACAATAAGTGCAATAATGGGACTCTATGGAATATATTTCCACTGTCTTTCCACTGTCTCTGTTGTTTTCTGTTGTGACTCCATCACTCTGCTGCTCCTCCTTCTGGTGCTGCTGCTGACTCATCCTGAACCCACTGTTCAGTCCGCCACACACGACCCCCACCACCGCTCCAGTGAACCCATCAAGTCACTTAATTACTCTTCTCGAGGCTGCCTAACGAACCCTTTAATTAAATAAAACTGAAATCTCTCTTCTCATGGTGCAGTGACCCACACCTTCATCTCCAGACCCGCAGTGGACAGAGCCGCACTGCCCAGGGGCCCGTCTGGACAAAGTTTACAGGAGGATACGTGAGAGAAGGTAGGAGGTAAGAGCAGGTTTTAATGGTCCAACTGTATCATCTGTTGTATTTGTAGCGTGTCTGCTTGAATGCCAATATTGGTTCATTACTCACAATTATTTGATGAACTGTCAGAAAATATGGTCCAGACTTTTATGGTTCCCAGAATCCCCAAAACTTTGGTGACTCTGACTTAATGTACTGCCAGCATCAGTTTTACATTGTGGTTTTGAGAAAGATATCTCAACAATTATTGGATGAACTGAATTGAAATTTGGCACAGATATCCATGCCCCTTTCAGGATGAATTGTAATCACTCTTGTAATCCATTAGCTTTTGCTCCAGCTTCATCACTGGGTCAGCAAAGCCAATTTGTCTAATATTTTGGCTATGACAGAATAGCTGAGAAATGTCTGAAATTATAATTACCCTTTGTGCTTGGTGCTAATTGGCATGGGCTACATTAGTATGCTAAACAAAGATGGTGGTGCACATAGTACATGGAAGACATGTTGGTATTGTCGTTAGAAGAGTTTGACTACGATCACCATTGTGCCTTGGTATCTTGTTCCCCTTGCTTATTTTCTCCATCCATTCAGTTTATCCATGGAGTTGTGGCGGGGTTGACTTAGGGTGAGGGCAGTGTGCATTCTGGACAGGTTACCAGTCTGGACCAGCACATAGAGACAAACAACACACACACTCACATTCACACACTACAAGTAAGTTTTGGGCTGTGGACCTGAGAAGACGCAAAATCCATCCAGAAATCGAACCCAGTACTTTTTTGCAGAGAGGCAAGGATGCTTACCACTGCACCACTGTGCCATATTTTATTGAATACATGTCATTTTCTAGCCTGTGTTTTTTGTGCTGCTGTTATTTAGATCTTGAAGGCCATTGAGGGTAAAACCTTGTTTCTAATGACGTCGGGAGCACATCGAATCAAAACAGCAGCCACGTAACAGTCGCATAAATTACAAACATACAAATCAAAACAACAGTCACATAGAGCACAATCACATATCATCAACAATTTTAGGATTGTAGCGCATGTTTATGATGATGTTTTTAAACTGGCTCAGGGTAACAAATGAGATCGTTGCAGAGAGTTCCAGGTGTGAGCAGCAGAAAAAGTGAATGCAGTTCTCTGAGTCTGTCTAGGGAACCTGAAGTGTTAAATAATCATTTGTACGTGTTGGGTAATTTTGAGTTGGCCAGTTGAGTAAATTACTAAGGTATGGTGGTGTGAAACCAGTTAAAACATTATAGATAAAAAGATAATAATGTACGTCTCTTCTGTTTGATAAGGGGTGCCCTGCCCATCCTACTTTCTTATACAGTGTGCAGTGATGGGTGGAATAACTGGACCCGGTGATACATCTGAGAGCAGAGTGGTATATTGAGTCCAGTGGAGCAAGAGTAGAAGCAGGTGCATTTTTGTAAATAATGTCACCATACTCCGGAACAGACATAAAAAACAGCCTCATTGTAAAGTTGTTTGTTCCTGTAGAAATATACAAATATTTGTCTTAATCTAACTGCATGGTTTTTAATATTGTATTTGTATGTAAGTTTTTGATCCAACCAGATGCCTAGATATTTGTATTCAGCAGCCCTTTGGATGTCGTGTCCAGATAAAGTAGTAATACACAGGTCTGCATTGAGAATTAGTTTGAGATTGAAGAGAGAATGTGGGAGTTTGTTGAAGGCTTGCTGGAGGGTTTCAGTGGCAGAGTGCGGGGTATCGGAGACATAATAGAGAATTGTATCATCAGCATAAAGATGGGTGTAACAGTTTGTGGATCTTAAACCATTAATATAGATTGTGAATAATACAGGTCCTTGTATGGATCCCTGAGGAACACCCTTTGTAAGGTATGAAGAATGATAATGTACCAGTGTCACTGACTGCTGTCTGTTTGATGGATCGTTGAACCACTTGAGTGAGTTTAAATTGAAGCCAATATCAGTTAGTAGTTGTTGCAGCAGGATGTGATCAACAGTATCAAATGCTTTTTGATAAGTCCACAAATAGAGCAGCACAATATTTTGTTTGTCCAGCACACTTATGATGCCATTAGTAACAGATACAATAGCAGTGACAGTGCTATGCTTAGCTTGAAAAACTAACTGGTATGTATACTGGTATGTATACTGGTATACGTGAAAAGAAATGTTTTTAGTTGGTGACTGACAAGTGATTCTAAGATCTTTGCGAGACATGGCAACTTGGAGACTGGCCGGTGATTGTTGTCTGTTGAGAAAGAGGAAGGCACCCCTATATACAATACATATACAAAGATTATCTCATTCAAATGGGACACAGCCATGTCAGTACATAAGCACATGCATATACTGTATATGCACCAGGAGGACCAACAAAGCCAATGCAAAGCCAGGAAGAGATGATACCATCACTTCCTACCCGATAACTATGGTATGAAGTCTGCAATTGAGTTTGTTACTGTGGAAAGACACGGTGAATGTTGTGTGTGCGTGTCTGTGTGTGTGTGACTGAAGTGATGAGGCATCACCGAAAATGCAAAATGAATATTCTTTTATTGGTTCAGTGTGAGATCTGATTAACTGATGAGTCTTGATATTTCTGCAATATTGTCTCAGTGGAGATTTCCCCGCAGCTACAGCTCCATCATTGTATTTGAGGTAAATAGCTATAACAACTGAGACCCATTGGCAATATGTTGCCTGTAATTAGGGATAATTGCTTTCCTTTGGGATTTTCTACAGCCAAGACACAAGTCCCAAGGTTCGCACCTCTCTGCATTTCCACTAACAAACACACACAAACACACACAGACACACACAGACACACACAGACACACAGACACAACAGACTTGCCATTTACCTGCAGCTTCAGGCTGAGATATGTGGTTGTACGAAAGCTCATATAAAGAGGAGAGATGTTAAGAGAAGAAAGAGAATGATAAAAATTCTGTTTTGGTGTTAATCACCAATGAGAACGTAAGTGTAGGTGTAAAAGGTCTTTGTGTCTGTGTGTGGTTTTGCACAGGAGGTCAATAAACAACTGCAATTTAACCTTGGTGGATACAACCACAAACTTATCACTGTCTCATTTTTTTTTCTACAGACATCACAGCATCACAAAGACACTCACGCTCAATATGAGCCGACAGGTAAATCAGGGAAGACAAACTGCAAACTGCATGATATGGAATATCTTTGTATTGGAGATAAACAAGGAAACAGCGACATGTTGCAGACAAGTGAACACACACACACACACACACACACACAATAGAGGGCAACATCTCTGTCCCTCTGCAATTAAAGTGTTAGTCATACTGCACCAAAGGCTATTTCAGTCCTCTTCCAGCCCAGTTTCATCAGCCATATTCATTGAATGTTTTTTTTTCCTCATCCATGTTTCTTTTTCTTCCCTCGTTCGTTCTCTTTTGTTTGGTGACAAGGTTGTGAGTCAAAGTCGAGCCTATTGATGGTGATTATTATCGATGCACATAACTGAACCAATCTAAAGTCACCAAATAGCAACTGAAGAGGCTGTGAATGGTTGTCGACTGTATTGTGGGGGATAGGCAAAATTGCTCTCTTCATTCCTGCCACAGCACACACACACACACACACGCACTCTTTTTTCTATCATTGAGAGGTAACAAAAAAATTCAATCCAGTTTGACAACTCTCATCTGCTTGACGTGAGCACACAACATGCTCAGCACTGTCCTTCTACATCGTTTGAATGTACATCTCCTCTCACACACCTCAGTGTCCTGTCACTCAGTCATAACACACAGAGAGTCTCTCTGAATAGACCGTCTCTTGTCAGTCTTCCCTCCCACACCTCTCAGCTTGCTGTAGATCCAGTCCTCCTGAGCGCCCCAGAATACCGCTGAATGACAGCTCTGCCCAACGTGCCACGTCTGCCGCTGACAAATTTGGCAGCATCCCTCTTTCTCTCATCTGCTCACATCGCCTTCCTCTCAGGATACATTTGTGTGTCTGTGTGTTTTATCTGGTTTTCCTTCCCCAGATATGTGAGATTTTGTATTCCTTTTTCTATATAGTGGCATTGTTTGTAATGTATCATCATGTAAGACTTTCCTGTTTTCCTTGGTCGAACACACAAAAGTGCTCACATGTTTTGTCACATCAACCTTGTGATTTCGACACTGAGAGCAAACAACAGCTGAGGACTGACATGACATCAACATATCAATGATTCTCAATCCCAGCACTTGTATGACACATTATGAAGCGCAGCAGAAATGTTCTCGGTCCTCCAAATGTGATTTTCTGGAAATGCCCTGTGGGATGTATTGACACAATGCACACTCTGAGACTGAGGCGGTGGTATGAAGTCACTGTCACATAATCAGAGTCTGCAGGGTGCAGAACACATCTATAGCCTATGAATGATTTAAAATGAACCCGCTCAACAAAAACACTGATATCAGGACTTAGAGAATGACATCACTAACAAATTTGCACCCGCCACTGCAGTGTGACTAAACTGATCTGAGCGATATCTAGGATGAATGGTTAAAAAGTCAGCACATAAGGAACAGGTTGGGGGGGTGAGTGTTTAAAAGAAGCCATCTTGGCTACGGGTGATCAAAGACACTGCAACATGAGCTCATCAGTGAAAGAAGTGAGCTCATGTCTTAACCATTAAAGCGGTACGCCATGAGATTCTGATGTTATTTTCATTTTTTTGCAACATCTTCACCTTGCTAGATAAAGGCATAATGTGCACTCTGTGGTAAACAAGAGATGATTTTTGGACACTGCTGAGGTGTTTTTGTGCGACAACACCCAGAGATCACTTTGTAAAAAAAAAAAAAAAATGCGACAACAATGCAGTCAGTTTTCTGTAGTGTTATTGCCTTGCCATAGTGTTTTCTGCTTGGTCTATCAGCTTACACATTACAGTAACTCCTGACTTCTCTTTCAGCTCCAAGGAAAGAGTAGTCACTTATATTAGAAATACAAAATACAAAATGTGGAAATGCAAGACTTACAATATTGTAGCACACAGGGGTGAATAGCGGGAAGAAACAGGAAATCAGCACAAGGAGGGCTTCCATCAGGGCTTCCCTTTGAGTAGAGAAAGAGTGAGGTTAACTCTGCCACCTGTGAAGGTGAAGGTGCAGACAGAGGACAGAGAGAGACAAACAAAAAAGGACTGACAGCAGAGGACAAGGGAGGAGGAGAGTTACGAGCTAAAAACTAAAACTTCATCACATGTGAGTCCAGCAGATAAAGAAGCACAACCTGTAATAACAATTCAATCAAGAGGATGTAAAAAATAAGGAGAAAGTTTTGCAATGACCTTCCACTACAGTCTGAGGCCCTGTGCAGACTGAATGAGTCCAGGGCCTTATATGAGATGTGGGCTGTGGGCTGTGGGCTGCAGGGACAATGACCCTCAGTCTAAATAAGAGCGGATTAACTTTCTTACATTTTGTAAGTCTGAGAAAACAAAACCAGGTAATGTCATTACAGTCATCTTGAGTTTGGCTTGAAAAAATGAGGATATTCAGCTGCCAAAGAATGATGCTATTGAGAAGCATCACAGGGAAATTCTGGTCCAGGGAATCTGCAATTTGCCCTGTGTACCCTCTACAAGTCATTATCTTAATTTGCACCAATTTTGACAAGTTTATCTGCCGTGAGTACATACTTATAATGCAACTTGTTCTGTTGTAAAGTCTGATGCAGCAGACTCATTTTTAATTATCCCTGTGTCAAGCTCCAAAAGATTTTAGCCTATGACTCTCAGGGTGCTGCTCCTAACTAATTACACCAATACGATTTTCGTGCATCCCTACAAAAAAACAGAATGAGTGTAAACACTGTTTAATACAGTATAGCATGTCCACAAAAAAGTGATCTCATGGCTCAATTTACGCCATGGGGTAAGGTGAGCATATAAGCGGAGTTAATTGAGCCACCCCTACTAGCTGTATTTATAATTTTTTTGAGTTTACTTTTGCTTTTAGCCCCTAGATTCAGATGCTTTCCAGCAGACAGGTGTAAACATCCTCAGGATTCTTCTGCTAACATCAAAGCTGTTGAGTCTCTGGTTTGCCTTCTTACTGTAAAAATATAGTCAGTATATTCAATAAAATTCAGATTACTGTCTAGGACGATACCAAGACATTTAAAACTGCTGACAGTCTCAACATCTTGGCCCCAATTATGTCCGACTGACATGCTGGTTGTCCTCCCTTAGCCCTAACAAGTCCTTTGGTCTAATAAAATTGACAACAAGATGAGGTCTGCATTGCTGGATTAGTATGCTTTAGTAATAATCATTCTGACACAGAAGCACTCAAAATGTTACACCTGGTCAGGGCTGGCATGAGATTTGTGCATACTCACGTTCAGATTGACAAATGCTGACCGTTTTTTGATAAATATTGACAACTGAGGGCCAATGAGTCTGCTAATCTTTAAGAGTCTTTAAGTGTAGTCGGTAGAATACCCTTTTTTTTTAGACTTTATTTATTTGCACATGTATTATGAAACAAAACATTTACTTATTTCTCTTACAAATCTGACAGTAAGATTTGTCATCTTCAAGCCCAAGCTGAAAAACCCAGCTTCAGTCGATAAAGCTCATTATGGAGAAGTTACAGAGAGCATTATTCAACTACTTCCATCAGCTGGTAAATTGACGTTGACATGTGAAACTGGTGTAGTGGCCCTTCGAGGAAGCTACCAACAGCAGCAAAATCAAAGAAAACATTTAGCTGAAAACATCACAGCTTGTCACGTTCATTATCGTCTTTGTCCCACTATTTGTGTATTCCTCATCTTGTTTCATGTCACGCGTGTAATGAGTTGTGCCATAATGCAGTTTCCTTCATCTAAGAACAATGTAAAAGCTCGGCTGACTGGTGATTTATACACCCACACAGCCAAGTGAAGAGTGACGGAAGATAGATAGATAGATAGATAGATAGATAGATAGATAGATAGATAGATAGATAGATAGATAGATAGATAGATAGATAGATAGATAGATAGATAGATAGATAGATAGATAGATAGATAGATAGATAGATAGATAGATAGATAGATAGATAGATAGATAGATAGATAGACAGACAGACAGACAGATAGATAGACAGATAGACAGACGTTGCAGTGGCTCTTCTCTTTAGTTTTGCATCTTTCTGTCACTCTTTTGCGATTTGAGATAAAATAAAAAGCCTGAGGGTCCAGAGATCTCTAATCTATTTTTCCTGCTCCTACACACTGTGAGTCATCTATACACACTCAGCTAACCCCTGCTTCATCTCCCTCTCTCTAAGGATGGCTCACTGAGAGCGAGGCTTCGCACCCATACGAGCTGTTTGACTATGACCCCCACAGACTAATGGAGCACATCACCATGACACCCTTTCACATCTCAAACTGAATTAGAAAATTTCATGTAAAACGGGCCGCAGGGTTCATTTTGCTTGCTAATGCTGCAGGAATGCAGGTAGTGATGGATTCAATAAACTCCTTTTTAATCCATATTTCATTTCATATTTAGGGCATGTAGTGTAGTGAGGAGAAGGAGTGGAGCTTTATTTGTTGTTGTGAACACACATCTAATGTCCCATGTTTGGTTTATCAGAATTTGCTCTGTGAGTCATAATGCCGTATCAGTGGGGCTTATTTCCACCATATTACCAGGTGCACCAGGAGCCATAATAAGTGTGGTTATGCAATGAATGCATTGGACGTTTGGAGCAACACCTGACCTTGGATCCACAGCTTTCTCACAGTGTAATTAAAACTATTTTATCTTCTGCAAGACACTGGAACAGTGAATATCTAAGAAACCTGTAACAAGTCAGTAGACTATAAATTTGTATTTCATACCCTCTAAGGAAATGACTGCCCTATAAGACAAAATGCTTTGTCTTGCTGCAGAAACCACTGTAGACAGCATAATGTGACTCTGAGTCTTACAGAAAGACACTGTGGAATTGGTTAGCAGTTATTTTCAGTAATCTGTTCCCTGTTTCCCAATCTCATCTGAACTTTTTCAACATCACAATAAACTACAGCCTCCAAAAGGAGCATGAAGTGAAAGTGAATGAATTGTTTTTTTCACATGTGACTTCTCACGTTTTACATGTGTCAAAATCACATGAGCTTATATCATTAATAATGCATAACACGACACTTGAACCCAGCGACTTGGATAGAAAACAGAGCAAGGTCAGTGTGTTTGTGGGTCTGTGACAGGGCCTTCATTCAACAGAATACAATAGTGCCAGTTAGTACAGTTGACCCACTGTCCCGTCTGGTGGCCAAATGGCAGAATGCAGACTGGCCTACAGTATGGCTCCTCTCTCCTTACCCGTTTTAGGGGCACACACACACATTCACACAGAGCACAAGAGGCCACTCAGTCCACAAGTGAGAAGAAGCATTCATTCGAGGGAAAACAGTGAATTTGGGAAACCAATTGGCCCGGGTTTGACTGGAGTGGAGAGGAGATGGGGGAAAAAAATGTTCAAACAGCCACTACAAACACAGACACAACCAGGCACGGAGATTTGGAGCCGCACTATCATCCCCCATTTCAGCTTCCTGTCAACGGCTACAACAGTACCTGCCTGCAAACCGTGCAACCTAAACCTATCTTATCAACTGCAGGCTCAGACATGGCCACAAAACTCTGCAGCATGAGTGTGTGTGAGTGAGAGAGAGCGATAATGTGTGTGTGTGTGTGTGAGAGAGAGAGAGAGAGAGACAGAGAGAGAGGCATGGGGAATGAATTCACTTTACAGGAATGCACAGCTGAGTCTGGGTGTTTTACATCAAAAACACCTACTGTATGTGTTTAGATAGATAGATAGATAGATAGATAGATAGATAGATAGATAGATAGATAGATAGATAGATAGATAGATAGATAGATAGATAGATAGATAGATAGATAGATAGATAGATAGATAGATAGATAGATAGATAGATAGATAGATAGATAGATAGATAGATAGATAGATGCCTGTGCTACAGCATTTCAAAAAATTAAAATTAAAATACAACAGCATAGTAACCGCTGTTGTGTAGTCAGTTCACCAGCAGATTCTGGAAAGACAGAGAGTTTGGTGGAGCTCTGACAGCCACTAGAGGTGCGATTATGGCCCTTTAAGAGGCTCAAGTGTATTTTCCTTTTCTTTTTTTTCTTGGGGTGTGTGTGTGGTTTGACAGCCTTCAATGTCTACAAGCTAATAACTAAATACAGTGTAGTTGTAGTCACATGGGTTGCCATCAGAGATAAATAATTCTTGATCATCAAAGTCATTTTTTTGGCTTTGCTAACCCACCAGCAGCAAGGTGCAACAAACTGAGGCTACAACTAGTAGTCAGAATTGTATCAGTCTTGCCTATCTATCTATCTATCTATCTATCTATCTATCTATCTATCTATCTATCTATCTATCTATCTATCTATCTATCTATCTATCTATCTATCTATCTATCTATCTTACAGCTCATATTCTCTCAGTCTCCCTCATATCCACTTGAGCTGTGATTTTTATCTGCTTGTTGTGCTCGCTCTCCTCATGCATGCACCTCTCTGTCACTGCAGCTGTTACATTCTTAAGAGTACATCTCCATCCTGTCCTGGCTTGTATACTTGCTCTTTACCGCCTACAGTTCTCTGAAAATAGACAAATAACCCGTGGGGAGCCTGACACATTCAGAGCTCTGCACCTTGAGAAACAGTAAAATTGCCGTTTGCTAACCACAGCACAGTTGTCTCATCTTGCTCTAAATTCTCCCCACTTCTCCCAAATGTTTTCGGCGCGCGCTCGCCTTAAAAACCAACTGCTGACACCGAAACCTTAAGAGAAGATGATTAGACAGAAGCTGGCGATGAGACACACTTGAGGTGAAATGTCAAAAGCAAAAACATCCTCTTCTGTTGACTTGAATTTTGTGTGCAAGCCTCAAGCCAGATATGTGAATCACATCACCTACTCTTTAAGCGAGTCAACAAAACAACCGTTTCTGATTGCAATTGCTTGATCCTCGAGTATATGCAAGGGTTATGTGATAGAGGTTCCCTGTAGGCCAAATACTCAAACAAAGACAGCACATTGCCTGAGAAACAGAGAGAGAGATTAGAAGTCCAGTAACACCAGCATTTAGGAGTTAAGTAAGATAAGACAAACATGAGACACCCAATCTCTCTTGCATGTAAATACAAGCTGAAACAAACATACCCTCCCTGTCCTCACACAGAACCTCTGTATCTTTACTAGCAATCTGCCTTGCCTGACTTTTTAACAACCCTGTGGCTAAATCCTGTCAACTACCACCGTCTGACTCACCTACCAACAAACTGCTTTCAAAAAGACTCTCACACTGCACTCTGTCTAATAGACATATAGCCTATATCCAACATATTCAGCACAGGCAGCATTCCCAACCTTTTCTCTTCCGAGAGAGTTATTATTTCGGTCTGATCTAAAAATGCAAACCTAATCTTACGTGGCACTGAAGCTGATCCATATTACAGTATTACATTACAAACTGAACACCATAATATATACCATATCGTGGGCAAGTTTGCGCTGGTACATGACACCCACAAATCACGGTTTAATTATATAGTGTACACAGAGAGGGAGTGGATGGAGATACAACAGACAAGTGCAGACAGCACCAATTAAATGCTGGTTTAAGTGTGTTGTTGTCATGGTGACTAAGCTAGTTGGCTACCTCTGAAATTCTGTTTCATATTAAATGCCGTTGTTTTTGTTCCAGTGCCCGTCTCTTTATCCTTAACCTCGCTGCTCAGCGTGTCTGTCTCTCACTTCATCCCCGTGTGTATCCGTCTGACTGGCTGAAAAAAACATCAAATGCGAGCAAAAACAGTCCAGTTTAACCAGCTTTCAACTGCCTCATCTGCTTCTACGCCCATCTCTTTGTATGTGTCTTTCCATTTTTCTTCCAGCTGTGCCCTCATCCATGTTACCACGTTAGACAGTTAGCAGACACAGTGGCACATTATGTAGTGGGGGTGGAGGATTTTGTGCCAGGGGGGATTTACAATCTGTCTTTCCCCACGTTTCTAAAGAAAACACCGTATTTCATTGTTTACCCGGGTGTTCAGAGACACCGAGGTAAATGGTTTTATGTGATCTGTCTAATCTTAGAGAGAAAGCCTGACAAGAGGAGAAGCGTGGGAGCTTTGAAGTACTTTGATTTCAGTGACCTTCCCTTTTTATTACAGTCTGGCTCTGCTGCAAGTCTATGCAGGTAAAAAATAAAAAATAAAAAAAAATTAAAAAACATACAGACAGACACACACAGAGAGACATGTAAGGCCTACACAGCAACCACACACACACAGGAGCAGACAAACACTGCAGGTGAAATGGTCATGGCAGTATTTTTGCAATGCAGAGCTTCGTAGCTTTTTCTATGGTGGATTTTCTAACTGCTCCTGGCTGCCACAGGTTCACAAACCTCAAAATCCATACTGACTGAAAACTTACATGTGTATTGCATCATCAAGTAAAGAGTTTTGATGTATGATACATATGCACACACAAAAATGGGTTTGTGTGACGAAAACTAATGCATTAATAAAATAATGTGAATTACAGACTCAAACTAGTTTTTAGAGTCTGTAAATCGATTTTTGAATAATAGGGTGTTGAAATATGGATTTGTAATCTAAAGTAGGCCTATATAGCTAAATGGCCTAAAATCCTGTTGAATCCTGTGGAGTTTATGCAAGAGTTGAAATCTTCTAAACATATAAAGTTAAACAGAGGGTGATGGAGCCATAGCTGGTGGGAGAAGGAGATAAAAAAAAAAGAGAACAAGAACACACAGCTCTCTGAACTGCCAAAGCACATATACAAAGCTTCCATATGAGTAGATGTGTGGGAAGAGGGTCCAGGTTGACTTCTACAATATGGCTCAGGAAGGGCCTGATGACTCAGGTAATATGGGGGCAAGTTACTTCTGAAGCAAATGGAAAGCATGAGATGCAGACAAGTATAGGCAGGCAGGTAGAGAGCAAACCAGCCAGAGGAGGAGGAGGAGGAGGAAGAGGAGGAGGATGGAAGACTTCAAGGGGAGCAGAGAGACTGACAGATGAACACAACACAAGCCTGTTGGGTATCACCGTTATACAACAACAGACGTGAAGGTGCAGACTAATTACAATGCAGAATACAAGTAGACAATACTGAGGTTGGGCTAATGTGTAGACGTGTGTGTGCGTGTGTGTGTGTGTACTGGTGTCTCTGCAGCCTTTCCATGTGGGATTTATCTTTGCCCAGCAGGCAGTGTTGTGCCATATGGTCCACAGAGTAGATATTCCTAAAACAACACACACGCACAATGAGACACAAAGACACGCAGGCTCTCACATTAAGACAGACGTGTGATGGAGAAGAGGAGACACACAGAAAGTCACTGGTGAGCAAGATAGCTCCATCTGCCCATCCTGGATTTGCCGAGATCCCCAGATCACAAACCAAATAATAATAACACAAAAAAGCCAGCACTGTGCAGAGGAAACAATGGATTCTATTTGATATGCAAAATGTCAAGGCTTAAATTAAATCAAACTGGGGGAAAATGAGGGGGGGCAGGAAAGTGAGATAACAAAATGATGACAAGTCCTCAGACTTTGTTTTAGTCTCCAGACAGGAAGTTTAGAAGCAGCTAAAAAAGACAACAAGATGCCCCTGAACTCCCTTCAAACAGCAGACCCTCGGAGGGAGGGGTGGGGGGAGGAGGGGGTCTGGCTGGAAGTCCACTAAGCCCCTCAGAGCCCATATGGTCTGGAGGCTTACGCACCCCAAGATGACATGAGAAGGCAAACCCAGAGGCCGAATCTACGGACAGGAAGAAGAAAGAGGAACAAAACGGAGGGGGAGGACTGGCGGCATGTTATGAGCATTCAGAGATGTGTGCTCATGTGTGGCACGCTCTATGAAAGGCGTAATTTGCACAAACCCGCATGCGTATGTGTGTGTTTGGATAGCCATTTGTCTGGCTTCAAGGCTACAGGGTTTTGTGTGAGGAAACTAACTCTACAGGATATGTGACATGGTGGAATTTATGTATGTGTGTGTGTGTCAGGGTAAATAAATAAAGAGCAGTAATGACTGTGTGTCATATGATCCGCCCGCACAGTGACACTAATGGCATTAGTCTGAATGAGAGACCTGCAGCGTGGCCTCCTCTCGTCCCTCATGTCCCCTCCCTCCCTCTCTCCTTTCTTTCTCCTCTCATCCGTCAACTCCAGCTTGTCTCCAACACTTTTTTTCTCTCGCTAACACATCTGCATTCATCCATCCCATCTTGTTCACTAATTTGTCTGCGGTCGTTTCAGACAGACTGTGGGTGCAGTTGTTCAGGCCTATACTAACCTTCATAATTGGATGACATCTCATTACGGCTGATGGTTCACATACTCAGTGGTAAACAGCCCAGATATCAATCAGTATGATCATGATTGGAGTCAGTTTGAAATTGAAAGAGGATCAAGGGAGATAATTATGATATTACAGATGAGATGTGTCTGTTTAAGTGATTAAACAGAGAATTCATGGGGCTTTGTTGTTCTTAATAGATCATTCTCCAATTTTCTCTAAACTTATTTTGCTTGAGGATGGAAGCTATGAAAGCATAGTGTTTTGCTTGATACTTCACAATGTCATAATAGACAAATACAGAGTACACATTAAAGGAATAGTTGAACATTTGGGGATTTCAAAGTTAGCTGAGAAGATCAATACCACATATGTCTGTATAACTGTGAGGACACTGCCAGTAGCTGCTATAGCTGAGCTTAATACAAAGGCTAAAAACCTCTGTAAAAACCAGGGTAGTCTGGCTGCGTCCAAAAGGAACAAAATCTGTCTTCATGCACCCCTAAAACTCACTAATTGGGACACAAGTGATTATTTGTGTATGTGTGGAGGGGAGTTGTGTGGACTATCTCTTGGCACAGAAAAGTGACTTCCTGAAATCTTGGCGAGAAATATTCTGGATGATGGACTCCTACATTTGGACACAGTCATACTAGCTGTTTCCAGTCTTTGTGCTACAGTGATCTGCTGCTGGCAGAAGATTTGTTTTTTACCAAACAGACTTATTTTATAAACTAGAGAGTAAAAAATCCTGTTTCACAAAAGACTGAACCAATAGTGTGAGAGAAAATAAAAGTCAAAAACCTGGTAGCTATTATGTGCATAGTTAACTAAAACATGCTGACACGCCGACAGGTGGTCAAGCAAAAGCTCATACAGTGAATGGAGACAAATGTGGGTGAGATAAGTGAGGAAGCCTTGGACGTGTCCTGCAGGAGAGCAGAAGAGAAGAGTGAAGGGAAAAGGAAAAGAGCAGCACAAGGACCGCCACTGAGTCACACAGCGGGACAGGAAGTCTTAGATGGAGACACCCTTCCTTCCTGTCAGCACACTGATCACCAACACTGGACACCATTCAGTCTCACATCACAAGACACATGTGACAAGTATTATGGTGGACAGTACCATGCGTTGTACTTTGTGAAGTTTATATGGAGTGGTGCTCAAGTCAGCGTGTTGCCTGGAGTAATTTATTTTAGTAAAACTACCAGATCAAATCCAAGACTCTGGCTCCACATGAGGCCTGTAAGTGTGCAATTTTCTCAGGGAACAGCTGATTTTCCCCCACACCTTCTGCTTTTGATTGCAGTCCCTGTGATGATAAAAATGTATCCTTGGGGGGTATGTTTTTTTTTTTTTTAAATCTATCGTAGTGGAGTGTTCTTTTGGTAAAAGCCTCAAAGGCAGCAGGATTAGGACACACTGAAAACTCAGCAGCCAGACAGTGTGTTTGAACACATCCACTGATCAGCAAATTACTTTGTAACCAAGCATAGGTTGCCAAAGGCAGAAAAGAGCAGTGAGCTCCAGGTTTATGTCAAGCTCCCACCTGTTAACATGCTCTTCAGTTACTCTGTTGTGCCTGTAGCCCAAAAAGTTATTTGCATACAAGTACACACTGCAAATATCATTTTAACACCTTTCAAAGTGAGCAGAGCTGGATCCAATTTTCAGACAGATACTAAGTTAGATCACACTGGCAAATAGCTAGAATGGTCTCAAATTGGATTGCACACACCCACACACACCTACAGTTGCTCCACTATTGTACCCTAATTTAATTTTGGCACTGGGGGACTTCAATTGACCTTGAGACGTGTGCCATTCATGTCATATCACTCTGATCATTATTTCATGCTACCAAGTGGGAAGATCATATCACGTCTGCCTCTGACGCACAATCTGAGAATTTTAGGGAATTTCTAACTATGGCACAATCTGAGGCATTCATCGCCCATATCGTGTTATTCCAGAGTTCAGAAAAATGGTAGTTGATCTCTGCCAAGAAATGTAGACAAACAAAAAGCAGTGGAAAAAATATCAGTTAGCCTAACAACACAGGATTCAGAAAATCCCAGCCTTGCAAATGTTACCCGAGGCAGGAAACACTATTATCATGTTTGATAGGCCTCGTCCAAATAATGTTTTTTGGTGAGCAACGCTGCATGTAAACATGAGTGTTGTTTGTTTGACAAGAAAATTCCACAGGGCACCTTCAGGAATAACTGCAGCAACATAACAGTATAAAATGCTCTCCAGTTACTGACATCAATCAAGTTTTCATCAGTCTGAAGTGTCTTTTCTAACACTGCAAAGCAACAGCACTGGTAACAATAATGTAGCAGGATCCAGAGCCCAATGATGTGGGTCAGTAGACTGGAGATTCCCCATGTCACAGGAGACTTCCTCTTCCACAGCTCCACACAGGATATGAGCAATTTCCTCAGAGCCTAGCCTCTGCAACATTCCCAGAAATCAATTCACTGTGGAGGGTCATATCTGGGGCATCTTTTGCATATTTCTGTTAACACATAGACTGTGATGACACTTTCATATATGGCCATTGTGCTGTTGCATGCAGGAACAATGAGCAAGAGAACGTACAGTACAGGTGTGATTGTACACGCATTCTGTCAGCAGAGAAATATCAACGTGGTTTCAGCGAAAATGAAAGAGACTTGTGTGTGACTCATGTGGTAATAACTCGGGGCTGTGTTAACAGAGATTTGGCTGGAGGTATGAATGTTTGGTCCTGACTGCTGCACTGTCACAATCTCTTCCTTCTGCGGTGTATTGGTGTGTGAAACAGTCGCTCTGGCATTCGGGGTGTGGCGGTGTGTAATTTTACAGAGCAAACTAAGTGAACAGTCAGCTGTGCCACACAATGATTTATCAGACTACACTTCCTGCCAACCATATTTGGAAAATGCTTCCGAAAGGTAAATAAATAGCACACCTTGACTAATAGGATACCGAAACAAACTGTAACACACAGGCGTGTACTGAAACACTAGTCACTGTTGATGTAGCAAGTAGTAAAAGATTAAGAGACACTTTCAGGTCTTTAGTATGTTGGGACTCATTGAAATGTGTTTGCGTGCCTCAAAAATGAGCGTAAAGATTCCATAGACTTAAGGTCAAAGGAAGCAGGAAGTTGGCCCCCCACAAAATCTGGGATATAGCTATTCAATCACATGAACAAATCCAAACAGATGAGGTATAGGTCCTGTATGGATGAGCAGATTTGGTAATTTAATATACATATAGGAAAGTTCTGAAGATCTTATAACACCATCAGGACCATTATTATCATGTGTATGGGCGAAAATGTGGGAGACATCCTCATTAAATCTCTCTTCAAATTGGGCGGACAGTTGGTTTAAACAAGACAAAATGCATCACATATGTGCGTATAACATCAGTTTACATAAATAAAACACTTAGGCATTACACACACTTCTTTCTAAATATGAAAACCTCAGCTCTTTTTTTGTTATTGCTCTCTCCCACAAGTTTCTTTTTCTGCCCCCCGGATGCTCAGGTTATGAAAGATGTTGCATAAACCTGCCTCAAGAGAAAAGTTTGATGATGAATGTGGACTGGGGGAAAGAGGGAGGAAGTAAATAACTAAATAAACACAACAATATGCCAGGTATCTAAAAAAAAAACACTTGTCAACTGTGACTCAAGCCACAGAAAGACATAAAACATAAACTAATAGAGGGACGTGGCAGGGATGTAGAGTAATGATGAGACCAGTCAGAGGCATAGAAGAGGAGGGGGAAAAAGATGATGGAATGAGAAAAAGAAACAGGATTGCAGATGGGGGAGGAAGGTCACGGATGTCACGGCATGTTAGTCAGAATGCTGAAGTTGCCGTGGTGACAAGGGGGCAACACCAGGGTGGTGGGAGGTAGTCACATGACCCAGCATCAAGCCCTGGAGCAGGATGCCACAAACCCTGCTCTCTCAACCACAGAGGGGGGGTGGAAAATAAAGGAGGACGGGAAGATAATACTGCGAGTTATGATTATGTGAAAAAAAAGTTATGATTCAAAACAAAAGCTTGTCTGATACCCGTCCAGTTTGTTTCACGGCGCAAAGGAATGGGGAAGCTAGGCGCATAGTGAATAAAAGACAGAACTCTTTAATTCCTTGGTGACATCAAGCATCCTGTCAGGTTGAAGTGTAACAAGACGCTGATTCCTGCCAGGAGCCAGTTGCACTATAGCTCCTCTTCAAAGTTAACATAGTTGTTTTATAAGCTCTTGATTATGCATTTGCATATACCTAAAGCAAAACTACAGTATGCAAATCACTCAGGTTTTCATTGTTTTGCTGAAATATGCTGCAGAACATGTCTTCCTATGAAGAATGGCTGTCAAAAGCTTCTGAGCCAGGCTCGTAATAATCTCTTCTAAAGAGTGTCACCTTTGTAATCAATCAAAAAGACAGCTGTCACAGTTGCAGGGTATCAATGCACACACCTGAACTCGCTTCTGATCCACTACTCCCACTGAAGGTGTTACCTGCTGCAGGGTGTCACTGTGGCTGACAGGCAGGCAGGCTAGCATGCTCCCGATTCCTGCGCCAGCTGGGATGGAGAACACAGCGAGGACGTTAGTGGACAGCCTGGGAGAGTGACACTTTAAGTGTTGTTTATAATGATACATAAATTGAGATTATTTCAAATTATATAACAGCAAGTTTTAATTTGACAAACTGTGATGGCGATAATTGTAAATTACCTCTTGTCACAGAATAATCAAATACGACACACGGATTTACATACAATTAAAGTCTTTGCTATATGTTTTTAAAGTTGGTTCATTGTGCAAAATGCTGGTACTAGTGGCAATGCTTGTAACTTAGCTGGTAAAAGTAGTAGCTCAGGCTGTATCCAGATCCAGAGATGCTGCTCTGCTACCGACTGCCCTGGGACATCCTTGTGGTGGTGCTAGCAGTGGTTAAGGGGTGTGGGTATTATTACATTATAAAAAAAAATCCGTCTGAGCTTTATCACAACCAATAGTTTGAGACTTCTGTGGTTTCACTCTAACCTTCCAAAACTACACAAATAGCATGCTCAGGTCCAAATGATGTTGTGTGCCCTCCTCTTCTAAATATGACCTCTTGCGTCACTTCTCAACACCGATGTGGGCCTACGATCAAACGAGTGACAAAAACAAACTACAAGGAAATAATCAAGGCCATTCACTTCTTGTAAGTCTTCTGCAGAGATGCCGGCCTGTCATTCATGTGAGAAACCACACCCTAGCCTCAAGAGCTACAGCTGAAGGCTGCTGTGTGGAGAAACAGCTGCCAAGTGACACACACTGTGCCTGAATCACTCAGACCAAAGGTAACACTACTATTATGGATATTGTAATATTGATAGTATCCTGTATGTGTGAAAATCTATCTGCTCAGTGACTAAATATATATCTATTACCCACACCTACAGAAAGATCAAACTGCAATCTGTCATGCCTGTACGCACTTATTGACCTGGTTCTTTTCTACTCATCATAATTAAAACACTGATTATAACTTAGCTCAATTACAAATCAAGTCCTTAAGCACTACTTGTCCTCACTGACACCAGTGAACAAAAGCTATTAAACCACACTGGGGATGTCGCTAGTAACTAGTCCTGTCTGACTGGCTCCTTTGGCCTAGTTTCCTTTTCAGATCTAGCTCTGGTGTGAACCAAAGCAACTGTGCTATGATTATCTAAAGATGGGTATAAAGAGCAGTTTGACTGTGTGCCCAGTGGGATCCATCTTGTGACACAGTGGGGCGGTGTCAGGAGGCCTGTTTAGACAAACCCTGCACTCTCTTTTTAATCCTTTGTCACTGCCATTCTCTCCCCCTCTCCACCTTTGTATTTGTTGGAGATTCTTGGTGATATTCCTCTGTCAGACCTGTGACCACTAACATCAACAGAGGGTAAGCTAGGAATTTCCAATCAGACATAAAGGGCAATTGTGAAAACCACGCAGCTAATCACCTCAAATAGATAAACAGCAAGCAGCCCTTATCATATTCTGACTTTCTCCTCTCTCTTCCATCTCTCTTTCAGCTCAGGCTAAAGACATGTCCAGACATTACAGTTGAAGGAATGACAGGAATGAGAGGAATTCTGGGGCATTCCCATAGAGGCTCAGTCAGCTCCAAGTGAGAGGGCCACTCCCTGATTTACAGAGAGAGCTGAATGAAGGAGCTAATGGATGATCATTTATGACACTTCTTACTATAAGCTGACCCTTGTTATTTTTACCAAGTCCGATGAGAAGCAGAGTGTAAACAATCAGGCCAGTCGTCATCTCTGGGAAGAGAAGATGCAGCACTGCTACTGTAAATATATATATATATTCAGCAAAATATAAATATTTGAAGATCTCGCACAATCAGTTGTCAATCGTCCAGTGAGATATAATAGGCCAAGGTGCAGTAAAGTCAAAGAATATGACATGATTATAGACAAAGTAATAACTGTGTAATAAAGGAACCGTCAAGTTAAATCCGACCCGATGTCTCTGTGGAGGAACTTGGTGAAACAGAGGAGGTGAGTGATGCCTCTGCTGCCTACGTCTGGACAAAGTCCTGGGGCAAACGCTGCAGGAATCTCAACCGCAGTGTGTTTAAATGTGCACAATGTATGATGTGCACACATGTGCGTGTGTGTTCATGTGTGAAAGAAAGAGAGCAAAAACAAAGCTCATTCAGCCAACGACGGGAAGACAAACACAGAGCGAATGGGTATTCCTGCGTTGTTATGGTAATGCCCAGCTCAAAGGGAAATAACAGTGACAACTCGCTGATTAACAATGCTGCTGTGTGTAAACCACATGAAAGCACCTTCTTTGTTAAATTTAGAGTTTAAAGTGAGGTGATGTGTCAAAATAAACATGCGGAGAAAGAAAGACTAATAAGAAGTCCTGGAGTGGATACTGCCTCAGACAGATACAGTACAGTACATAACAAGCACATCTGCCAAGAAAAAAAGGGCAAAACCGCATTCTTGAACACAACAGAGCCTTAAAAATAGCATGATGACGCTGGGAGAGAAAGAGAAGCCTGTAATTCAGCAAGGAGCCTATATAGTGATTAAGTCCCATGTAAAAAATGCAAACACACACCACCCACTCTCACTGGCTGTCGCAACACTTCCTGTCAGAGCAACTGTTTCAAGCAGCAGCAGCAAAAAAAAACACAACACATATCTTGCATCTGTGCAGCAAAACACCACACTTAACCCAAATCTTAATCATTAGGAAATCAATATTTAGTTTACTATAACCATTCATATAAAACTTGTAAAACCTACAGTTATCTAATTACCTCTGAAAGTCAAAATCACACTTTCTGTCACGATCAAGGAAAATATATGATGGTGACGACCGAGAGAAAGATGATCTAACACACTGACACCCTCCTCTCTCTTACAGTCACCATTCCAGCAGTGACTGAACTCCCCATAGGTCACGAGGCCACCCTGCACAGCCATACCACATCCCAACCCCCCTTAACCATGGCAACCACATCACATGACCATCTCCCATGACCAGCAACCACTGACAAGCCGGGCCATCTGTAAACCTGAACACTACTGATTTCCTCTTGGCTGCAGCTGAGCGAGAGGTTTGAAAATAGCTTAATTACATTCCTTAAAATAAAGAAAAATCAAAACATAAAACGCAACGCTGTGGTACAAGTATGCAAATATGTGGCAGCAACATATTGAAACTTAATAAGTACAAGGCTGAAACCAATTAAACTCACAACCACACACAGTCGACACTATTGCTGAGTTGTGCAAAACAAAAGGGACAGGAAGTGAAACTTTCACCTTCTCACTCCTTAGAAAGAGTTAGATAAAAAGAAACAGGAACTCAACAGGCCCCTTTCTCTCTAAAGGGCAAATTCTTCTGCTATCAGATGTTTATACCACAGCAAGAGATTGAAGCTGTGCAGCAGCAGAAGATGGGGGTATACATTTACAGTATCTGGGGCATAGCTGTAATAACTTCTCCCACTCACCCACTGCCACTGTAACTATTATTCCAGTACCGAGTTCAACTTCAGTTCTTGTTCATGTCTAATCACACAATCTGCATGAGGGCCATAGGGGAAACGTGCTATTAGCCTTGACTTCACATTGATAGCATAGTTGTAAACTAGTCGCGGGCTTGAGGTTGATGTAAGGAAGATCTAAGCCCTGCTATCAGCAGTCACACAAACACAAAGCACTCCTGAGGAGCACACTGAAACCCAATATTAAGCTGTAAAGCTGTCTTTTCAGCTTCAGGGAGGAGAAAAACACACAGTGTGTACATGCACACAACTTTTTACGTACACACACTCACACAGAAAAATCTGCAGATAATGTAAAGCTATGGCTGGGGAATTATTCAATATTATGTTCTCAGATTTCTCAGTTGAAGTATATTGTGATAATATGGATAAAGAACTTATACAGCTAAACTTAACTTCAAACTTTTGATGATTAACTTTTGTTTAGTACATTATCAAAATGTATTAGAAAATATTTATACATGTGAAAAAAATATTCTTATTATCACATATTACAAAAGCCGTATTGCCTGAGTCTGACATACGCCCATGCACCTTTGCACCTGTTGGATGCAATATTCACTTTGAAATTGCCCCCTAGCACAACCCTGTACCGTGACCTCCTCATGCCCCACAGTCACATGATGCAAGCAAAGCCAAAGAATACATACGATACCATTGCTTACACTGGTTAACAGGCCCAGGCCGATATAGGCGTTCGAGCCCGTACTAGACATTGACAGGCAGACACATATGCTAAGACCCATAAGACACACAGAGCACATACCACAACGCAACACACATGCAGCACAGCTTCCAGACCAGCACAAACCAGCACATATCTACTCTCAGAAAGACTGGACTCTGTGTGAAGCTCGTCTTGTGTTTGTTTACTCTCTCCCCCTGCAGCCATTCTGCGGTCGTCCAGCCAGCCAGGCCTAGGTAATCCCCATAGGTAAACAGAAGCAGAGCGGGGCCTGCTCAGTCATAGCGGCCTCTCTCCACATCACACCACCACACACGCACATGCACACTGCACCCAGGCTGGAGCTCTGGGCTGAAAACACTACTACACCCACACAGTCAAGAAAAAAAAAAAAGACATTTCTCTGGAGCAGCGCTGCCTGGCCTCGTCTGTTGCCGCATGTGAGGATCATGAGCAAGTGGCGGCGCTTTCATCTTGATCCCATTTTGTTGATGGATACCGTTGAGGTTCATCACAGCGTCAGCAATGATGAATCTCATTGTGAATTTCTACTCTTCGGAGATGTAGCATGTGTCGTAATAGCCTAGAAATAACCCGTGCTTGGATTACCAATGTCATGTAAACGACCAACAGGGGTGAGTTACTCATCTCTTTTTCTAACTGCTCATACCCTCGTCATACACACACACAAAACTGGTTTTCAGTTTGTGATTTTGCACATATACCACAGTGGCCTCTGCATTAACCAGATGGAACACTGTGTGAGGAAAAAAAGCAGCGCTATGCAACAGTAGAAAAGTAGATTTTAGGGGTATATGGCAACATGGCTTTTATAATGCAATTTAAACTGCATGTGATAAAGGGCTCAGTGAAGTTGTCCAACATAAAACTCAATAGACACATTGCATTTTCCTATTGTATTCCTACTTCCTGTTGACCTGTGGTCTACCACACATCCTCAACTATCAAACAGCTCATGTAAATTTGGGGGGAGGAGGGGGGTCAGGTCACTGTAAATTATGCACACAACTGTGCGTTCACTTTTTAAACTACCGCATTACTGTGGGTATTCGCAGTAATCCAGTTATTTTTGTGTAACCAACTTAAGATGGCGTTAAAGCGATGATACACTCTTGTCCAGAGTGCTCGTGACAATTTCGTTCCGGCACGGCAAACTGGCTATTAGCCATTGTGGTAAAAACGCAGAAACAAGCAGATGGCAACAAAGAGAAAACACAGCCTTGTTTCTTTTTTAAAAAAATGCAATTTGTATTAAAAGTCTTGTTTTTTTTTTTAAACCAACAGCCCTCTGTTAAAAGGCTGGTCTGAAATTAAACTTACAATCAGGTTAGATTTGTCAACGGTACATCATCACATTTCCTGTTAAAAACAACAAAATTAACAGAACAGAGAGAATTCATTTGATTTTAAGTGGTCTGGCAGGTAAGCGGTTGGTGTTGTTATCGCGTCTAGGGGGTTCCAGTACCTGTGCATTTCAAGATATAGTTTTTTGGCCAGACCAAGCAGACATTTGCAAAAATGAACACCTTAGACTTCAAAAAGGCCAATGTAAAACATACATGATAAAACCGCCATTCCATTAACAAAAAGCCTATTGTAGTTTGTCTTTTTCTTCAGCCTCCACCCCTACGAGATTATCCAGGTGAACAGTTCACTAGTTTGTGGATTGCCATGTTGAAGAGTTCTTTTGGTGATACATGTAGGTTGGCACTAAATCTGAACAGCTGATTTGTTTTGGAAAGGCACTTGACACAAGGGCGATCGGGTCACCATCCCCTATGTCACTTCAGTTAAGGTCCTCTCGCACACTTAAGAGGAGATGAAGGGAAAAAAGTGGCACTCATCACATTTACTCCACCAGCAGATAAGTGGTGTCAATTTAATTTGACTTTGGAAAAAAAAATAGGATTTGGAGTGTTGTGGAGCATTGCTCCAATGTGGGTTAGGCAAAGACAGCACCCAAATCTTTACCTGCCCCAGACTGTGCAGTTATTTAACAAAATAGACTCTATCTCTCTTTCTTCTTCTTATATCAGAAATATCCATTTATGTGTCTCTAAGTGTTGCCCTCCGTATCTTTTCCATTGGGGGTTAGTTCCAGTTGGGAGTACAGTTGGAACTGGCGAGGGGGTTGTTGCTGAAACTGATGCTGGATCTGACACTGTGTTGACATCAATGGTGGACACTGATCGAGCAGCAAAGATACTCCAACCCAGCAGAATTCCTGAAGAGTGGACCCCTCCCCTCTGTCTCAGTTGCTCCCCTCCTCCTCCTCCTCCTTTCGTCCCCCTGCAGCATTCCTCCCTTCATTTTCCTCCAAGGCCAGGGTGAGACATGAAGAAGAGCTCAACAGTACACACTTGCTGCAACACACTGCCACAAACAAGAGATAAAAAAAAAAAAGTCATCATGAGTGAACTACAACAACTTCTGACAAAACATCAAGTAAAACACGGCATGTTTGAGGCTAACTTTGGGCTTGGCTCAACAGAAACCCTACTTGCTGATCCCTGAATGTAGGCCATACAAGAACATTGGAATCTCCCGGCTCCAGCTAACCTCATTCTGGAAAATACCATCTGAGCAGTTCCTTAACAACTCCACACTGTAGGTGTACATACTCCACCACTAACTTAGTTAACCTAATTAAGTCAGCTCGTCCCTCCAGTTCTGCAAATGACTCAGACACTTCCCTAGTCTGCTTAGCAAAACAATAGACTGCAAGTGTCCTAATGGAGGTTAGCAGTAACTAATGCCGAGCTCATACTGTATAGAGAAGATCTGACAGTTAAACTAAAATAAAGTCTACACAGTAACTTAAAGCTAAGTTCAGCATACATCCGGTATTTTGCTTTGCTCTAGTCTACACTTAATATGGGCATGTGCTAAGAAAGGATTTCAATGACAAGTTTCTTATAACTTTACTGCCTACATTGTTATCATATACCGTGCTTATTACACTTATTCTAACTATCTATAATGCTAGTTTTTACATTTTCAGTAAAGGGAGTCTCAACTTACCATTGCAAACTTAAAACCGAGCAAAGAATAAAACTTCATGGTTGTCCTTTTTTCTCTTAAAGAATGACACAAGACGAACAGCACTGGTCGTCGCCATTTGGTGTTGAGGCATAGTTCATCTGTCGGACTATCTCTGCAAACAGTTCGTCCACCGAGCTTTTATTTTTGGCTGAAGTTTCCATGAACGGGCAGTTCCAGTCGTCCGCCAGTGCCTTGCCCTCACCGGACGAGACCTCCCTTTCCCCCTCTAGGTCCACTTTGTTTCCGACCAGGATCATCGGCACCCTCTCGTACCTTTTCACCCGAATGATCTGATCCCTCATGGGTTTGATATCCTGGAAGCTCTGCTGGTTCACCAGGCTGTAGACCAGGATGAAACCCTGCCCGTTCTTGATGTACAGGTCTCGCATGGAGGCGAACTGCTCGGTCCCCGCCGTGTCCAGGATCTCCAGGACGGACGGAGAGGAGTCCACCTCGATCTCCTTCCTGTAGAAATCCTCTATCGTGGGGTCGTATTTCTCTATGAAGGATCCCGTCACGAACTGGACGGTCAACGCGGATTTTCCGACCCCACCGGACCCGAGAACCACTACTTTGTACTCTCTCATGGTTCCCAAAGCAGCCGACACTCCTGCTTCCTCTCCGCTGTGAGCCGCTAGCCGCCCTGCTGGGTTTCAGACCGCTCACCGTAGCGCCTCCGCCAGCAGTTTTGTACGGGCTCTGCTCGGTGGATACGGGGCGTGGCCGTCAACTATTGCCTTTCGGGAGGTAAGTACGGTTGTTTCGGACCCACGCTCAGCATCTGTATTGTGGCATGTTGAGTTCCCGACGACAACCTAGCCGGTTCTTGAGCGAGCTTCCCCCGTTTTCGTTCAAGTAGCCACCGTGTGCCCGTCGCTCCCCTTGGCACAGTCAAGCCAACTCTAGTAGCTATGAAGCACTTCCGGTGTTGGTTTTCACAATAAAAGCGTAATATCGTTACGTGCCCGGCAAAGACAATCCAATTGCGTTTTCTTTATTTGTTAAATAAAATAATGAACACAATATTATCCCTAAATTTCCGTATATCTATGTAGTCTTGTCGGTAAGTATTATTCCGCTGTGGTACGAACACCCGGTTGAAGGCGAGTGATTTGATTTCCGGTGCAGGTCTGTTTAACTCCTGCTACCTTGACGCCGTGATCTCTCTGCGCTTCCTGCCCACACTCAGCACGCAGTCTGCGTCCCACGTCACTCAATAAATACTCTCCAGTGTTTAGTTAAAGGTGCAGTGCGGCTCTTATCGCACAGTCAGCGGGGCTTGCTTGCCCTCAGTAGCTACTCACGCAGATTTGCCAGCCACACCTTAGTTTCGACATCATGATCCTCGGGCTTACAGCTACTTGACTCATCCTCACACAACTTACGGGAAAGGCCTATCTACTGCAATTTTGATCGTCACTCTATTGCTTAACCCCAAAATGCAATGCGGCTCTGTGGTCTGCTTCCTCTCTGTTGAACTCTTGGGTTCATCACATGAGTTTCATTATTTCAAAATAAGTTCCAAGGCCCAGCTGAATTGTGATAAACTCTGTAAAAAAATTATAAACAACACACATAGAATGTGTCAAAATGTGGATTGTAACAGCTCAGGATAGTGCCATGTGTTCAAAAATATTAGTGAAGCCAAATTATATAACAAGAGTGAGAACGAAGTGACTCATGTCATCATTTCTGTCAAGCATGACCCTACATGTGACACACTGGGCTTTTGTCTTGCAAGTCTAAACACAACTGAGCTTATTTTGTTTTCTTCATGAAACCAACAGATCAAATGGACTTTCATTTCCTTGTGCGATCAAGCCGTTTCTGTCGTCAGATCAATAGGGCCTATCTGAGCCAAGGCTGTTTGCTCAGTTGGTTGTTTTTCAAATTTACTTTGAATCAAGACGTTATTGATGAGTCATGTCTTGTGGTGTAATTATTAATCAGAGCAAAAACGCATGTGATGAGCATGTAATAAAATAAGTCGTCACATTTCTCTTCATTAAGTCTTCCACTGAAAGCCTGTTAGCTCAGTGCAGTGATGACTAAACCGCAGTCAAAGACTTTGTCACCTCAAGGCCTAAATGGATCAATAGTGTTTTCATTCATCCACAAATCATCGGGAGTGATACAACACACACTCACGCAGTGTAGTTACACACGTGAATGTAGAAGTGTGCTCAAACTTTGACTCAGCATGCATCACTGTGATTACTGGGGTTCAAAATTATAGTACAAACAGTGTGAGTGACTGTTCATATACAAACACATGTGATTTTCATTTATTGATAAACGGATGGAAACAAAGGAGTCAAAACACAGTGGAAATTTGGAGGATTTTGCCACAGTCTTTTTTGTTTGTTTGTTAGTTTCAGGTGACATTAGGTGAAATATGTGGATTGGCTTGTCATGTGGGCTTTCCACACACCCTGCAGGCAGCCTCTCCTTAGATCCCATTAAAAAGCAACAAGCCAAAGCCTATACAAGGACAATCAGCACTCTGCCCCATGGGGAGTGAGTGAGGGGTAATGTGACCTAAAGCCTTGTGATGTGGATTGTCACATCTGTGAGAGTGATCACCCTGCATGTAAAGAGCAGGCCTGTCCGGTCAAAGCAGAGTTTATTTTCACACACCACTGATAATTAGATAGACGTGGTCACTTTATCAATTAATGATGGTATGCCAAAACCCCCAGGTGAATTCTCAACAACAAGCTAACAAACAATGATGGTATCGTGTGGCCTTTTACACAGCTTCTCGCTTGACTGAAACTAGTCTGTTGTTGTGCACAAATATACTTCACTCACTCAAAATATGGACAAAAGAAATTCCTGGGACAAAAAAGAATAAGTCCAGTCTTCAGTGAGTTTTCGAGGGAAATACCTGACTCTTTAGTTCAGCTGTCTGCTGCATCTGAGCAGTTCTTTGGTTGAATGAGACTGAACCAAACATAAAGGTTTTAGACCACGAGTACCAGAGTGAATGAATTGAATTATAAAATATTCACAGTTTTAACTTTTCGTTATAACATATAATAATCTATAACGTCAGATGAAAAGAAAAACAGCTCTTAAACATGATGGCATTCTGCTTTGTTTGCATTTCTAAGACTTTCTTGATCCACAGATCTTTAGTTTCCCATGTCACAGCTCCTTATAGCTTCTACCAAGGGGCCTGGGCTCATTGCACCATTTTCATCTCATATCATCCCCAGCATGCTGTAATTGAAATAGCCTGAAATAGGCCGAGAACTGCCCCTGTGTGATCCATTCAGTGAAAGGTGAAGATCTACAAGAACACAATAAGATGTACAGCGACAGGCCTTTAATCCCCACTCCTGGTCCTGTGAGAGTGACAGTAGACTAATTAAAATGTCTGAGATCACTGAGCTAATTAATGACAGAGATAAGTCCTCTCCAATGTTTTCATCCCACAGGGACACGGGGGCCTTTCAGACAACAAGTTTCAGGCTGTAATTTCAAAAACGAAAGACTGGTGGCAAAAAATATCATATTGCTCCCTTTTAGATGGTTTGTTTATAGCCTCCTGACCTTGAATTAATTGCTCTGTTTCCATAGTTGTTATTTAAACTCATCCGTTGTGACACTGTATGTTTTGATTCATGAATTATTCAGATGATGAAAGTTGCCCATTCATCATTTCAATAGCATCGGAGAACAGTGTGAACAAAATGTTTTCCATGGCTATCTCATAATTATAATTCACAACTTTGAAACCACACTTGTGGTCCCAATGTGGCAGCTATTATTCTTTAGGGTTTCCAAGTGTTATTCATTAGACATAATAATTCAAATCTAGGCTATGAAGGGTTAGCCTATGTCTGAATCACCCTCTCCTTTTTTTATCTCTTCCTTGTAGCTGATTAGGCCTACAACAGTTCTTCCTATCAGTGTTGCCTGAGTTGTTCAGCATGTTGTCTTTACAGGTCCAAACAGTATGTCCATTGTTGCAAAAGGGAGTGAAAGTTCATCCTTGACCCTGAGAATATATTTTGACAAAATAATCTTAGGTGTCACGGAGACACTATTAAAAGAAACATATTGTTTTAGCAATGCCTTTAATAACATATTTTATTTAAAAAAAATGCACATAAAGGCAATTCTGAACTGATTTAATGTCTGCTACAGACGTTACTTTAGTTTGGGGTCTCAAAGGCCCCAACTGTCAAACAAATAGGCCCATGATGGATTTCAATCAGTGATCGGTGCTGACAGTACATTTTATGCAATGCTACCCTTCACTTGAACTCATTAAAAAAATGGGGGAAAAAATCATCCACTGAGCATTGAGTCACTTTCTCTGACTTTGTCTTCTCATACTGTGGAGTCATACCTCCACTAGACTATGAAAAATGCAAATGAAGCAATCAGAGAGGAATATCACTGTTGAACTGTCAACAGATAAATGCCACAAGCTGAAAGGGTTGGAACAACAAAAATCAGTTCTCCCTCTTCTTTCTGCAGTGAGACACTTTGTCCAGTGGAGGGCAGCAGTCTTTCATCCAATCATGTGAGTGAAGACATTTGTGCATTAGTTCAGATGTTGTTCCAAATCCAGGTGAGCAATACATTTGACACTGAAGGGAGAGAGCTGTGAACTGAGCAGAGCATGTGTTATTTTTCACATAACAATTGCATGCAATTTTTATGGGACGTTGTTATGAGATTGCTTTTTTGATTCATGTCAGAATTTTGTTTTCTAAAACATGTAGCCTATCATGGCCTCACTGTCCTGAAAGAGACTCAAATGTAGTGCAGAAACACAGCAAGGAGAGAGTTTTCTGTTGGCATCTGGCTGGATGAGAACTCACTATTGTTCAAACTGCAGAAAGAATGAAGACAACAGACAAAACGCCATTATGTTCACCAACAAAGCTGGGACAGTCAGGAGAGAAACTGATAGAGTCATTGACACTGTGACATGCAACATTTCAACCAAACTAATTACAAAATGAATAAAATGGAAAAAAGTAGAGCTGTAGAATAGATGATGTAAGACATAAAGCAGAAAACAGAAAGAAGAAGTAGTAAATAGATAGAAAGAGGGTGGCTGAGAGAGGGCAGACACAGGGGCTTTCATCCAGCCCACAATGCTGGCCTTTCATGTGTGGAATTTGGCCATCATTAATAATACATACAGTTCTACCCGGTCCACCACAGTCGGCCGCTGGGGGTTAAAGTTTAGGGTTGAGAGTCACAGCAGCGCTCATCATCACAGAGAAGAGCCTGACATTTTCACTTCCTCACTGAAGCTGATGGGGGAAGTTCATAATAATGAGAAGTGCTGTGAACGACTGTGTTCTTTTCATGGTTCGGAGCTCGAAGGTTAGCACGGGAGGCTGCAGCAGTTTTGTAAAGTCCTCGGGCAGATGTGAATATTCTTGTCATAGCCAGATGACATACTGTGGGTGAACCTATAACGTCCACGGTTCAGTGTTAGTGGCCAGAGAAAGAAAATGACAGGATCCCAGCAGCAGCCAGCGTAATTACTGCTGCTGCTAACACAATAGAAGCAATTCATCCATTGAAAAAAAGAGGTGTATGTGCCATCTTCCTCTGCCCCACTCCACACACTAACACTAACACACACATACGCGTGCGCACACACAGCTAAATTGGAATTGGAATTGGAAAGGCTCTGAGGTCCGCTGGGGTTTCACGGAAGACTTCGACTAGACACAAACACAGTAACTGACTTCTCACCTTCTATTCTGCTCAGAATGACACTTATAAGACATGTCCACACAAACGAAAAAGGGCATCTGTGTGTCTAAGTATGTCTTCTTTTGTCATCTTTCTCAGCATAATATCCTGAATGAATATCCTTCAATCTCTCCCTTTTCCACATGCCTGCTATATAAAAAGATCAATAACGCTCTCATGTGTATGTGCTAAATATGAAGCTCCAGATGCTTGAAGTAGGTTAGCATCAGGACTGGAAGCAGGACGACACAACCAGTCTTTGTTAACAAGGGATTATGTGCCAACCTATTTCTTCCCCTGGTGTGGTAGCCCCCTGCAGTTTTTCCATCAATGTGACGTAGCCATGCAACCTGGATGCGTCCTTTTTTTGTGTACTTGTTGCTACATTTAAACAGTTTAAAACACATCTCTTGTGAAAACAGAAACTGGTGACAACCCGCTGGCCTTGTTTCAGTTTGACAACCTATGCTTCCATTTAAAAAAAACATATCTTGTGAAAATTGTGAAAACAGAAAGTGGTGACAACCCTGCTCGCTGGCCTTGTTTCAGTTTGACAACCTGCCTGCTTCCCTTTTTTTTTTTTGCTACATCCAAACTTCTACTATTCATGTAAAAACACATCTCTTGTGAAAACAGAAACTGGTGACAACCCCGCTGGCCCTGTTTCAGTTTGACAACTCCACAGTTGCATTGTAGTCTGGACAGGTGAACATGGAGACTTTTGGAAATGATGACGAGGATGTTCATGGTCAGTGCCCGACTGGCTGTTGTTAGCTTCAGTGGTACAACTCGGATAATGAATGAACTGACCTTGCTGTCTTTGCTCGCAGCTGTTTTCAAATTAGATTCTGCATTTTAACACTGAAGCTGCCTTTGCTGCTCCATGTTAAAAATATTTTTTGCGACTAATCAACTGCAGAGTACACAATCTGCTTCCTTTTTTCTGAGCGTGTGCATGCCCAGTAAATGTACTGTAATTGTGGAGGTATGTATGTGATTTCAGGTGGAAAAGGTGTTTGGATGAATTCAAATGTTCGTCTGGACAGATATTGCGCTCATTTAAAATCTCTGTTTCAAAATGCAAACCTAATGTGGATGTAGCTTTTACACTAAATGAGGCTATTTCCTGTTTTTACTTTCATATTGAACCGACAGAACATGAGACTAGTATCAATCTATATCTAACGCTCAACGAAATAGTGAATGTATTCCCCAAAAATGTCAAACATTTCCTTTAATACCCTGCAAATGATTGACAATCTTAATCTTTTAGTCGTATTACATGGTCTTCTACAGCAGGTGTAATCCCTCCATACCAGCATTTGATCTATTAGCATGTTATGATTTTATCCATAGCCAAGTTTAAACTTCCCATCTAAGTTGGCTTTAGAGTTAAGCATGAAAGTTTATCTTGACCTTAAAAATAGCAGTTTGACAAAATAATCCACCAGCTAGTCTTCATCATGTCAGTGAATAAATGTCACTGTGAGGATGGTTGGAACAAACCAATGGTGGTTGTTTATGCTGGAAGAGTTGTTTTGCAGTGCAGATGTCATACATCTGTACAGGTCTAGCTCACACATGAAACTGCATTTCCTGGATTTAACATTGACAAAACTAATCAATAGTTTTCTCATCAACTGACAATAGTCCTTTTCATTTGACTTGTCATGATAATAAAAGCACATTGTTAATGCTTCTATTCAACTGTCCCAACAAACCATTGTCAAGTATAACAGTGTGAAAATATGCACAGCTCTAGCTCTTTATTTAGCATTAGTGTGGATGTGGCCTTGTAGTCCAGCCTGTGTGAGTCACAGTGTAGCCACCCACCCATGTCCCTCGCTGGATCAATATTTATTTGAGTGGCAAGTTCATGTGAAGTGAGATCAGCGGTGTTGAAGCAACAGGTAGGAGGAGTCCTCCTTTACCCTGCCACGGCCGAAATACGCCCAGTGAACCATGCTGATGACCACTCAATCACGACCACAGTCACTTGGCTAAGTTTAGCAGGGAATCCAGGACAAGTGTATCAGCTTACAGACACACACACACACACACACACATTTACCCAGAGGGGACTCGCAAACAGAGAAAACAACAAAGTACACACTATTTAGTTACATTTTGTTGCAGTTGTTTCACAGTTGACTGTTAACTGCCACCCACACTTGTGTTGTGACAGCGTGGAACAGCTTCCACCTCATGTCAAGATCGGCAATAGTAGTTTCACAACTATATTCCTCTCCAGCGCATCACTTCCCCTCCATTTTCACCACATCCACATTTCACTTCCATCTTGAAACCGTCCAGCGAGAGAGACGCATCATCGCTCCAGAGTCTGTTTCCGTCCAGACAGACGAACCCCTGCAGACAAGATATTAGCAGAGACACCTGCGAGGTAAGTCTGCGCGTATGCGAGAGTCTATTTGTGGGTTGGAGCGTGCGTCTGTGTGTGCTGCCATTTTTCACCTCACCTAACCCACACCATTAATCATCTGCAGACATTCGGCGGCCACTACAGCCTCACACACCGGCACCACTTTTAGTTTAGACGTCCATAAACACACATACGTACAAACACACGCGCGTGCACACACTGAACTGCTGGGGATTAATGGGGTGAGGCAGCCAAGCAGCACAGGATAATAGAATCTAAACAACAAGGCTAGAGGGGAAGAGAAAAGAGGAAAGGAGAAATAGGAAGGGGAGGTGTCTGCAGAGGGAGCAACTAATCACTGGAGGAGGTCAGGGAAGGGGAAGTGAATTTATGGTCAAGAGGGAAAGGTCAGGGGTAAAAAAAAATTGCTAACACAAAGCATATGTTAAGTATAGAGAATACAAATTTCATTTTGTGAGGCTGTTTTTGTGTCTTTCTGTGATTAGCCCCAGCTCTCCAGATTTGAATGTTGGTGTGAGTGAGGCAGTTTTTGAGGGCAAAATGTTTCGTCAGCCATTTGCTTGACAGCGTATTCCTCTGATGATTTTCTCTGTCTGCTAATGGATAATGGAAGAGTGTGAGGATACGCAGTGTGTGGATGTGTGTGTGGGGCTTGTTAATATTTGTGAATGCAATGGTGCACATGTGAGTAGAATTCAAAGTGGTTTCACGTATATTAAACAGACCATGGAAAAAGAAACTGAAGCAAGTCTGACGCTGGAATTGAAATAAAAGAATGAAAACTGTGGTTGTGTTTGTTTTGGTTTGGATTGATTACCATTTCTTATTTCTCTTTATCTCAGACTTCATTCCTGCACAAGGAAACTGAGGAAATCTTATCTTGATTTGGATTTAATGGGGAAAGGAAAGACCTTCCCGTGGTAAAGTCTCTAAACACACCTAAACCAATAAAGCAACATCAATAAAAGAGCTGAACACCTGCTGCTAAGCATGCAAGGTGCATCTCTGTGGAACAGCTCAACGCTGGGGACAGCATTGTTGATAAGGCAGCATTATCTGTGGTGGATCATTAACAATCCTAGACCTGAGCAGGAAGAACAAATGAGGTCTACTACGTATAACTGTATGCATGTGCAGGAGTCTATGCGTGCACACTCTCTCTCTCTCACACACACACATATGGTATAAAGAGGGGGAAAGAGACGAGACGAGATAATGGAGAAATAAAATGAAAAAGAGGAGATTAATTAAGTTTGAAGTTGCTGAATAAAAAAATTCAAAGGCAAAGTTAAATGCCAATTAGCACCAAAAGAGATCTGCTATCACTGCTTTTTAATATGAATTTTCAAAGCTGTCGTTTTTAATTAGATTGCAAATGATTATTTCAGCCCTTCACTAATATTTTTTGCACTTAATTATCTCACATTTTATTATTATGTTATTATCTCAGTCTAAAATTTAGGTTAAATTAAAGTTCTGCCTTTCTTTTCTCCGGGCCGCTGACTCCTTTGGGATGTTGCGAAGCATTTCATTACACCATTTCTTGAGCCATGATGAAGAGAGGTCACTCCATGTGAAGGAAGAGATATGTTTCTATTTAATACAGACGATAAAATCAAACATCATACTTTGAAATCACACTGGGTTTGAAATGGTATCAGGGAATGCACATTGCTGTTCAGTGTCATCACAAATTCAAATGACTGCAGCTGCAGATTCTGACTTCCTGCCCAGCTCGTTGCTTTTGTGCTGACTGATTATATAGAATTTAGAAGGCATGCACAAACATGTGCAGATGACATTATTTAATAAAACATTACATTCTACAATGCCGAAATAAACGTCAGTATGGCATCAGCTGTGTCTACATTCACATTAATCCTTTCAAACAGTGTGAGAAAAAAAAGATTTAGAGAGGGAGAAAGAATTTCAAGATGTTTACAGATTTGTCTGTGGCTGCACAATAAACACAAACAACACTTGTCATGTTCTCATGAGAAGATACGAGGTCCCGTGCCCCTTTGCTCTCTCCTCCCTTTTCAGCCAGGGAGCACATAGATTAAATGTAAGCAGTGCTCCATGTGTTTGAGTTTGTCCAGTGTTTGCACAGGGTAGCTACTGTCTAGTGCTGGAATAAAAGATCTAAAACTGAGAAAAAGGAAGTACATGTACTGAATGCATTCTTAAAAAGTCCTTGGACTCATTTAAAAAAGTGTGCACATTACACCAAGGTTTTTTTTTATGACTGAACATATAGTATATACATTGTCTATTTGACTAAAATCTAAAGTCCTGACTGGCTCCTGTGTGGATAAACTGGTTTCATCCAAAGTTGAATATCATGGCAGTTTTGATTGTTTGCATCCAGGTAGAGTAACGTAGTATTTGCTTCTCCCTAATACATAATGGATCTGCAGGGTCATATAATATCCCAGGGATATAACATGCAATCGATCCCTAAGCTTCTACTGGCTTCCTTAAGGAAGATGATAATGGACTCGTAAATACTGCTGAACAAACTGCATGGGAGGTTGTAATCCCTCACAGAAACGGGTTTGTCTTTCCCACCACACACAGCTCAGGACCTGCCTGACAGCGAACCAAAAACTGTTGAGGAGGAGTGAACCTGTGAGGGCGAACATTGACCCAGCCTCTTACTCAGACTGCTTATATGGTTATGTTTCCATTATTTATAAGTGCTGTATAAATAGATATGCCTACACATAGCTTGTTGCAAAGCCCTTTCCTTTCTTACAACAAAAGTTTATTCACACTCTGTCACGCACATGCTAACACACCATGAGTATGGAGCGGATGTAATCTACTGGTGCATAAACCTAAGTCTTCAGAGATTTATCATCCATCTCACAGTGGGGCAGTGGGCAGACTGACAGGTTGCCAGCTAATAAAAGCATTGGACTCTCAGTGGAGTGCATAGCTCATCACCCTCAGTGGCTTTACAACTTGCAGACAAGCTGCAGGCAGAGAGGAGCCCGTTACATACTTTAAAAAAAAATGTCTTCTATATTTTGTTACTGTCGTCTTCTCAACAGGGCCTTCCACTTAGGTCCTTCGTATTGATTCTGACATAGTTGTGTGAGATATTTGACATGATTTTATTGAAGTCTCTTTTTGAAGAAACAGACAAGACAGCAGACTAATGTTATGAACTGAAGGGCATAGCAGTAGAACATGTAGAAGCCTGTTACTGATTCATCATCCTGCCATATTACAACATTTTTTTTGATTGCATAAACACTAAAATCAAAAGTATTACACAATTATTAAAACCTTACGCTCAGTGAGTAAAACATCAGCCCAGAGGCCTGTGACCGAACTGACACTGCAGCTGTGCAAGAATTCAACATTCAAAAGTCCACACATTGTCTGCATGGCCAGTGAGGATATTACCACCTGTGATGTTGATGAAATTCTCTGGCCCGATCCATAGGTGAAGAGATAATCTCCAAGTCTGTACTGCATTTTCAGTTTGTTTCAGTTTTTGTTTGGGTTTTGTTTTTTACTGTATTTTGCTGAGCTGACAGTGTTTATGCACTCTATTGTAATAGCATGAAAACTGGAACATGTTGACTGACTTGGGCTTATAGGTAATAAATGCTATTTTTATCAGTCTGCAAAATTGGTCTTGCGGTGTCTGGTGAGTGTATTGTATATTTGCACCTTCTCTATACTTAACTTGCAATACTCTAATCACTGAGAAGTATAAAAGTGTTTTAGGTTAAGCAAGAATTAAGTCATATGAAATGTATGTTTCCATATGGTAACAAAATATGTTTTTGTTTCTTTTAAATAAATTAGTGTATAGTTTTTACAAGAGTGGTTAATTTGGCAAAGGACCTCAGGTGGTCTGCTGATTGGGTGTGCAATTGTGCTAATTGTGGCCCTGCTTTCAAAATTAAAAGCAATCAAAAAAAACTGTGATCATATTGTTACCTTTTCCTTTTGAACACCCATACTATTTTCCTTTCTTATTTTTTCTACCTATTTCCCTCCCCCATCTTCATCACACCTACACATCTGTATCTATCTCTTCAAAACTTGTACCATGAATGTATGTAGGCTTTTATTGTTCGCTGGCTTTTTTTCTCTTAGTGTTTCTTATGTCTTTACCCTGAAGGTCTTTCTGCCTACTGTCTGTCCATATTTGGTATCGTTCTTAGCTACTTGTTCTCACACCTTGCCTTATCATTTCTCCTCCCTGTCCTTTCAAGCAGCAAGCACCCTTTTTATTTAGCCTCAGTTCATTTCAGAGCTAAACTTCATATCTCATGACTCTTATCAGACAGGCCAGCCCGTCTGCACTCTGTCTCACAACGCTCTTGTCGCCCAGCTGTGTCGGTCTGTTTGCAGAGCCACATCCTGTGAGAAACATTATCAGCTTTACCTTTTTTTTCAAAATGTATATTGAATAAAACCTATGGGATGAATATCAAAATAACTTGAAAAAGTCCAAAGAAGCCATACCACTATCAGGCTCGCGGATATTGATAAGGTTAAACTGTTTTGTGACCCCATTGTGTGAAATCAAAGATGTAGGTTTATGGATGTCAGCCAGTAGCTAAGCCAATCGTTCAGATTGATCAATGACAAGGCAAGGAAGCGGCAGAAAATCAAGAAGAAGCCAGACAGGAGTGGCAGCAGAGATATTGATTGCAAACTTATGACAACCAAAATATGACAGCTCCTGCTCTGTCTCGCACACCCTCCCTCCTCTCCCAGTCTAATCTGTCTAATCCTTGCACATCCAGCAGTATCGACACAGTTTTGTACATTACATGTGCACATTTGTATGTTTTTGGCACAGATTGTGTTTGCTGTTTCAGTTGTCTTTTATTTCTTTCTATTTACTTACTCGCAATATTTTCACTTGCAGCAGTCCAAGCAATAAGCATGAGATTGCAATAAACCATGCAGTTAAAAATTATGACGGTACCCATTTATTGTTATGCTGACACCATCTGTAGAGTAACAAAGTGTCTTTCAGTTTGGTTTTACTTGTCAATACAAGTCTCGGAGCCAAGTCTATATTAAGCTTCACCTCTCAAATGTGTATGTCTGACAATATGATGAACGGGAAATTGTTTCTTGGTGTCAACAGACCAGCACCAGAGGCGACAGTAAACATAATGCATCAAAGAAACTCGTTTCATTTCAAATAGCTTTTACTGTCAAAAAGAAACCTTACCCTAGGCCATTGATAGTTTTAATAGCACATCATTCATTCTTCATACGTACGTGTCTTTTTTTTCCATTCATGTCAGTATTGTCCCAGACACTGCTAATGTTTACATTCAATGCGACAGAGAGAAGACTCATTCCTTCATCTTTCTCAACTTTCGATTTGTTATATTATTTGTACATGTTATTTTTGTTTGAGCTAAGTACTGTGTGTATATATATACTGTATATATAATGGTCAATCATTAAAATACAATATTGCAGTTACTTCATACTTCAGATCAAGCCAGTCTAGAGAAAACACTTAGTTCAGTATCAAACTTCATACCCTACTTCCCGTCTTTTTTCTCCACCTAAGTTAGCAAGTCAATCTTCTTACAAGCTGACCTGCTGGTTCCAGCCCTTGATGTGTAGCCAGGTCCTAGTGGCATCCAGTCTGCTTGAAAGGTAAAACCTTGCTAACAGTGCAACATATTACATGTTATGAAACAATACTGGGAGAAAACATGCTACTAACATACAACTAACCCTAACAGTAGGTGGCATGGGTTGAGTTTCATGAACACTGTTCATAGACATACCAAATCCAGTTTAGATTACATTTTAACTCCTCCTGTTGACATGCAAACAATGCTCCATACACACACACACGCGCACACGCACAAACCTATAGAGTTGCAGATTGCGAGCTCTAGGAAAACAGGTTTGAGTGATACAGAATCATCTGTAGTCTGTGAATAAGTCTTTGTCATCCACTTTCACACATGGCTGATCAAGTTCAGTAGCAATATTAGATTATTCTCTGGTATAGTCTTTTTTCATCAAGCCTGTAAAATTGACTTTTAATGAATTGACTATTAATCTTTGAGTGTGCAGCTGTGTGCCCTGCCTTACTGGAGCTGCAGTTTGTTATACAGTACACCTGCAGATTCTTGTGATCTGTGACCTCATAGACTCGCGGGCAAACCTGTTTGCTTTTTGGGCATGCATCAACAGCCTGAATCCTTACACAAGTATTTTGACTGTCACCTACCTGAACAGCAGTGTTTGGTCTGAGTCAAGATCAGACTGCTGGCTAGTGTATGTTTGGTTACTGTGGAAATGTGCCTATGTTTTATTCTTAAATCAATTCCCAACATGTCAGTCCATTTTGATATTACTATGCATGTGCAGCACGGGAACTCTGCTGCGAGGTGTAGTAGTAAGTTGAGATGATATTAATATTAAAGAAAATATCAAAGTGCAAAACATCATTGTGCACAAATGCAATCTGTCCTGGAAGTATCAGAGGACTTCAAGTTATTGCATGTTTCATTTATAATACAACACCCAAGATAGTAGGAGTTTATTTTGTCTCACGTGGTTTTTGTAGCAGTGTCACATGGTATTTATGCGCTGGATGCACAAGAGTTTGCAGCTTTACAGCACTGAGTATCACATGTTGCTTACTAAGGACCACACACTGACATATTGATTCTGTTTGGTTTTTGTGGTTAGCGGTAGTTTTTGTTTAAAGCAGACAGTGCCCCTGTGATGGATGTGGTTGTCCCAGCTCCCACTGTAAATCTCCAAGAACAAAGCTCTGTGTTTTAGGTTAGCTGTCCTGACTGTGATTACTCTGCAGGGCCCCCACTCTAAAAAAAAACACACACACACACGCACACAAACTTTGTTGTCCATAACTGCCATCACTCTTCACACTCCACTCTTTCCTCTGTCCTCTGCTGTGTAGCAGAACTCTCTCCTCCACAAACCCAAATGGTCCCTGAAGGAGGTGAAATAAAGCGAACAAAACCTCGTCTTTCTTTCTTTTCTTTTTTTTTCTAAAAGAGAAAAGAGGTGAAAGGTGTCGGAGAAAAGGGAGGAGGGAGGAGATACTGGCAAGCATCCAGACTTTCTGCAAGTCAAGATTCGACACTCAGGTTCAAAAGCACGGATGCTGGCTCGAAGTTTGGCGCTGGCTGAATCCAACTCGGTCCTTTCATCAAATCACGTGTACAGGGTATAGAGAATGCATATGCCACAAATAGACACAGATACATGTGTGTTAATATGCCTGTGGTCCATGAGCGTGGCACAGTGGCTACCTTTGATACTGAAACAACGACAACCGGTAACCAACAAACGGAAATAACGGTTAAAACAACTACCTAGCTGAATAAGGTCTCCATTGCCTTCGGGCTCTCCAACAGAGAAACACACACACATTTGCCAAAACCTGCTATGCTGTTTGCACCTCAAAGCAGGGAAATCAAAAGCTGTTTGTATTCATGGGCCCCATTTGGAAGGAAGAGGGTTGGTTGGTTTCCTGTGCCCACAACACCGTGCTGCCCCGGGGTCCTGGCAACAGCCTCAACACCCCTGTCTGCATCAATAACCGCCACACCATTGTGACAGACACAAAAGCTGTCTTAGGATAAGCCAGGAGAAAAGGTGCCACTCTTTATTCCTCCCTCGTCCCCTCGCTTCCTCCTGGCTCTGTTGAAAAAAAAAAGTCAACAGTAGCACGGAGAGAGGGACAGAGGAGGAGGAGCAGCGAGAGGACACAACTCTGCTCGAAATGCCTCCCAAAACCAACAGTGTTTGCTCACATACAACAGTGCACACATTCAACTAAGAGCACGCGCAGCTGGTGTAAACATGTGGACATAAATGCCATAAATCAGAGAATTTAAATCACCCACAATCTTCGAGGAATTACACATCTCGTTACACTGTCTGTCATGTTTTAAATATAAAAATTTATTGACAAAGATACTGGTGGCCCCGAATATCCCATACAGGTGATTCACTTCCTTTCTTGACAATACCTGACCACATTACAGATTTACAAATGTATTAGTAGAGACATCAAACATCTATGTAGTCCATGGTAAAATACTGAGTGAACTCCACAGTCATTTCTCCAGAGTAACCACAACAGATACAAAACAATGATTATCTGCCAAAACACAAACACAGTGCAGTATTTACTTTGAGGTATCTCATACAAAAAGAAAGTCTTCAATATCGGCGGCGACACAAAGCAGGTGGCTGAGTGTGTGTCTGCTTCAGCTCATTGATAAGCTATTATTCCATATAGGTTACAATAAAGAGTTGAGCAGTTCCAATCTGCTGTGGTTAGACAGCATTTCACTGATGAGATCGGATGATGGACTCATGCACTAAGGATCTGGATTACTGATACTGACTTGAACAAAAACAGTTAACAACACAAATTCATCTGGAACGTCACAACATCCTGTACAAAACATTCATTATAGTATCGTATACACAAAAAATACTGTAAGTATTATTTTCTCTTTTTTTCAGTAGGGAGCAGGTTAACAAGGGAGGAAAGATTGTGGTAACAGAGCCGTTGCAGACCACAACCTCATAGCTGTCAAAATTAAAAACTAGTCGACCACATTCCTCACACAGTCTTAGATGCAGAAAGAAATGAGGAGTGATGGGTAACCCTCGGCGCGGAGATTCTCCGGTCATAGTGCATTACAGTGTCTGCATGGCACATCCATGCAGCCATCTCGCATTCAGTGCATTTTTTCTCCTCTAAAAGCCATCCCAGGTACACTCCCTTAACCACAGGTTCTCACCTGCTTAATAGCTATTGATTAAGGATCAGCTCGGTGGCTAGAGAATCCATTCTCAGTCCAATTTTTCCTGATCAAATTGATGAACAGGGCAGCACAAGCTGAAGGGAAACCTATTTTCCTCCGGCTTGTCTGATCATGATGTTCATTTAGTCCGAAGTGTAAGCAACACTTAGTATTTAGATAAGAACAAAGAGTGATGGCTCCAACATTCAGAGTACAATACATGTAAAGGACAATACAGTACGGTAGCTTATCAACATCGACAGGCTGCAAGCTGCAAGCGATGGTTATCACAGGGTTAAATGCAGTATTTATCCTACAGGTCTCTAAACCATCGTCCAGTATATTCTACAATACAGCCTTCAGTCTAGACATTGCATTTATTCATTCAGTATCAAGTCCACTGTGTTTTCTAAAGCTAACAGGGATTCACGCCCAGTAGCAGGCACACAGAGGTGCCCTGTCACAGCCTCCGGTCCCCATTCTCTACATACTCTGCCAGGCTGTTGAGCGCCGTCTCCTCGCTCTTGGACTGAAGGACAGTGTCCCCCTTCCTTGAGGGCTTTTTAGTGGCACGTGACAGCTTCCTCCTGAAGGTATCTCCAGCCAGGAAGTAAAGAATAGGATCCACACAGCTATTCAGGCTGGCCAGCCCACGCGTCACCTGGTATGTGGCGTAGACACGGTTATTAAACTCACACATGTCAGGGCTCTGGAAGTACAGCCGGGCCCTCATGTTGAGGTTCTTCATCACGTGGAAAGGAAGGTAGGAGACGGCGAAGACCGCCAGCACGATGATAACCAGGTGGATGGATTTCTGCCGCAGGGGCGCGTTGTTCATATCATTGCAGATTAACGCTTTGACTATCATGCCATAGCAACAAAATATAATAATAAAGGGGATGCAGAACCCGAATACAGTCAAAGTCATGCTATAGATGAAATAACCAGGTAACTCATCCTCGGTGGTGGTGTCGTAACAAATGGTTGCATTGCGCTTCAAGCCGGTCCTGGAGTAATACAGGATTGGGGAAATACTTATAATGACCACCACCCACACTAACACACTGGTTATTACTGCACTTTTCTTCTTCAGACGACCCAGAGACTTGAGTGGGTGCACCACCCCGGTGTACCTATGAACACTGATGCAGGTCAGGAACAGAATACTTCCATAAAGGTTCACATGGAAAATGAAACGTTGCAGTCTGCACAGAACATCCCCGAATATCCAGTCCGTCTTGTTGAAGTAGTAGAAGATGAGGAAGGGTAGAGAGAGGACGTAGCAGAAGTCAGCCAGCGCCAGGTTGAACATGTAGACGGAGATGCTGCTCCAGGGTCTCATGTGGCACACAAACATCCATATGGCCAGGCTGTTGCCCACCAGCCCCGTGATGAAGACCATGATGTAAACAGTGGGCAGGTAGTAGAACTGGAAGCCCGTCTTGGTGAGGGAACATCCTCTTGAGTGATTGTGGAGATCTGTGACATTCAGCAGGGAGGTCAGGTTCAAGTCAGTGGTCATGGTGTCAGGGGCAGAGGCAGGTTGTTCCGCTGCAGGAGAGGGATGGACAGATGAGGGAATGTTTGATGTTTAAAGCTTATGTGTGTATTTGAGTGCAAATACAAGTATAGACATAGGCTAGGTTGCTGTAGGCATTTGGTTACAATTGAAATGGCATTTGCATTCAACAATCAGTCATGCACAGACTCGACGTTTAGGCTCCAAACTTAATTTGGCTGAACGCCTACGTCTAGTCCAAAATACACACACACACATACACACGCAGAGAGAAAACAGAGAGGGAGAGAGAGGGGGAGAGAGAGAGAGAGAGAGAAGAATGATAAACGTATTTCAACACTCACCGCTGAGATAGACTTGTATTCCACATTCCTATAGCCTTCACAGTTGCAAAGATTTAAGTCAACACGCGGATGGGGCGTTACGCGCTGTCAGGTGTCTTCATTCAGTTTCCTGTTGGAAAACGACTAAAAGTTGCAATGTCCTTCGGGTTTGTTCTGAGGAAAGAAAAAAAAAGTCTGGCGGCGGTTCGTCCTGAGAGGGCGACGGTTTCCCACAACAGCGGCGCTGGGACGCAGCAGAGAGACAGCTGCAGGCTCTGGCACGAAGAGCAGGAATTGCAAGCAGGCTCCGTAAAGCGAGAGGAGGCTCTTTGCGCTATGGAGAGGGGAGGTGTGCACCACACTAAACCACAGAGCAGCTTCCCGACTTCCAAACGCGCTCTTTTCGGTTCCTCCCTCCTCCCACTGGACGCGTAGACCTGACCTACCGGGTCGGGCGGTATAGATTGTTTGGAAACATTAACATTCACCTTTTTTAGCCACACCAACACCTTATCAAGATTAACGCTCATTTTTACTGACGCCGCATTCCCTGTCTAGCCAGAGGGACATTTAAGATTTAGGCAACAAAGCATAAACGCTGTTTCAATATGAGAATTAAAGCGAAATGTAAATGATTAGGCCACAAATCACAGTGAGAATGATGACTCCAAAATGTTTTGGGGAGGTGATACAGCACAGCACTGTCAAGAAAATTCATAGTCTTTATTATCATTTAAATTGGAAATGTGCTGAGCTGTAATGTGTTTGGTTATTGGTTTGTCACTGCAACTCACATTTTGCATTAAATATTCCTCCCCAATTACACTGTCAATGCAGAAGAGTCATTGTCCAGACAGGACACTGATTAAAATCGAAATGAGGAGGTTAGACAGGCCAAAAACATAAAACAACAACAAGAATATATTTCTGTTCTTGTACATGAAGCTAGTCATTTTGTGTGTCTCCCAAGAAAAGGCTGAGACAGAGAGCCGGACGTGTGCGTGACAGCAGCCAAGGACAAAGCAGACACCGTGCAAGGAGCAGCAGACAGAGGATGGTGGAGAATAACCGTGGAGTGAGAGAGCCAAAGGTTAAGTTAATTATGCTATGATGCCAAACATCTTAAAAATGGTGGAAAGCAGAGTGAGCCAAGACTTAAGCAATAATCTAATGGATGTTACTAATAAGATAGAGCATAAACGTCCACCATAAACTTGGTAGATGTACATTATGGTCCATTAGAGCATATTAGGTGTGGCATAGTTTGTTGAGGCTTTTCTCACAAAGGAAAGCTGAAGCAACATGTATGCTTATTCAAATTATAGTGTTCAAATCTACACAGTGTTGTATATTGTGTAGATTATAAATTTTGTAATATTCTAGAGGGTACATGTGGATACTTTATTTTCAAAAGGCTGGCTCCTGGACAATGCCCTATAGGGAGACCTTTAATTATGAATTCCAATGAACTGTAGCATAAAACTGACTCATTCAGCAAGTGTTTTCAGGAAATTCTTTATTTATACAAAACCACTACTGTATTTTTCTGGTTCCTCTTTCAACAAAAAAGGAAAATACAATGTCCCATGTCCCAAAGACAGTGACTTAAGATGTGGAAGTGGCAGAATTAATCCAAAAGACAATGTTACAATTACAATTCATGTATAAGCTACCATACAGTATTTACCTGCAGAGTCTGGACAGAGTTGGTCAGTAGCACTAGTGTATGTTCACCAATCAGAGGTAACTCAGCTGTGTTACTGTCCCATAAATACGACTCTCATCATTATATGTGAAATATACCATAAACTATCAAAAAGAAGGATCAGTGAATGAGTCCTATTTGGGGTACATGTATTTGCATGTGAATGTAAATGAAAATATTTGAAGGGTGTAGTGTATTAAAAACCTTAAATGTCCTTAGTTTTAATATCTTGTATCTTTATATGTGTGCCTTGTCTGTAACTGAAGGAATGTGTAGATCTCTGCTCTGATAATGGACGTCTCGTTTTGTTTACGTAGAAGCAATCTGATCAAATGGAATGTTTGGTTTAAGGCAATTGCTGATTTTTACTGTATCTCCTTAAAGGTTAGTTGCCAATCCTGCCCTAAAGGTTAAGGGATAGGTTCTTGGTCAGTCAGAGGAACTTCTCATATTGACCACTGAGATGCTCCAGGATTCAGCATTTTTTGTACAGTGTTCTTCTTCTTGTTAATAAACTTCCTTTTTGAATACAAGTGAAGACGTGTCGGCGGTGATCCCTTCTTTTCATCAACACATCAATATACCACAAGGGAATAAAGCAAAATTTAAAAAACAAAATCAGATTTACAGTTGTAGATATTTAAGCTGCTGTTAAGTTTCAGTATCTATGTTATGCAAACACACAACGTAACAACTCCCTATTGGAACATAATCAGTTCAAAATATCTAACAGTGTAGTTATATCTGCCAAAACACAGCGAGTGATGTGGTTTATCCTTTCTGTGCAGAGCAAACACAACAAGTGTGCAGCGGTTGGCACCGAGGCAGACTTCCAAATAGGGCATTTAGATTGCATCTGCTTACTCTGTCCTCCCCTAAATACCTCGATATGCCTACCGAGCTGCTTTCAGTGTTGTGTCAGAATAAGTTAAAAGGAAAAGCAAAGTTGTGATATATAATAAAGTCTCATGGTTGAGCAGTGTTAAGAAACGGTCTCTGCACCTGCCATTACATTTCCTGCCAAAGAGCCTATGGTGTTTGGCTATGACCTCCATTTTCTGCCCTTTCTGACAGGCACAGAGACATATGGGGCACGGCTGAGCGCGCACTGTAAGGTTAATTTAAATGTATTAAGCAGCATCGTTTGTGAGGTCAGTGTGCCTGAACCTGTTATAGGGGCTGCTGTGTGGCATTAATCTTTCCACTGTACAGAAGAGACCTTTTTCATTATTCCGCCTCTTACTTTTTCTGTCTGGCACGTCGTGCACGTTCTCTGTTCCTGTTTATTGGATACTGTGTTGTACACACCTGGTAGACAGGTGAGTAAAAGAATGAAGTCAGCAGCTTATTGAACAAGGTTAGTCACAGATCACAGCAAGTAAAAACACAGTCTCCACCTGAAAGCTAATGCTGTGATGACCAGTGACGTGAGTAATAAGTTTGAGGACTCGAGACTTGCTTATGCTGCATTTCCACTATTTGGTATGACTCGTTTCTATTTCTGCTGTTAGAGTAGAGAGTTAATATGCTGATCTCTTCATTTTAAAAGATTTATTTATTGAAATGTGGTGATATCAGTACTGTATAGAGCCCCGCTGCCCCGAGGCAGCGCTACGGTTCTGCCCAGTATACTGTAAATATGAAGCTTCACCAGACAGACCAATGTGGTTGCCACACTTGTTAGATTTCACCTGTGAGACCTACATTTATCTTCCCAAAGGAATTATATCAGCCAGGGGTAAATCTCCAAAGAGTTGCAGGTAAATTCATCGGATCACTTCCTCCCTCAGAGAATGATGGAGGTGACCAGCCGATCATGTCAGGAGACAGGCAGCCTCTGAGATGACTCACTGGTCCCGGCTGATCCATAGGACAACGGTTCTCAGCACCCCCTTTTACTTTGATGCACCCCCAACACTTAAAAAAAAGGCATTATCTATTTATCAACTGGATTTGGGATACTTCTTTTTTTTGTTTTATTAAAATGAGGACTTAGGATATTCTGTGCTTTCCGCACCAGTGATGACACAGTGACGCAGTGATGATTCCAGACCAATACAGTGTTTCCACGTAACCATTTAATACTTCTTTACCCATTTTGGATTTCCGGCTGAGGTGTGACAGGGAAGTAGTGCCAGGTACCAGATACCAGGTTTTTTTTACACAATGGAAACACAAAAGTGAGTCGAGCTGGTACCATGAATTGGAAATGCTGCTCAACTTTGACTTGGTTTTCGTGACTACACACTTGAATAAGACTTGAGACAGAGATTGACTTGAAATGACTTAACTGTTTTCCATTAAATATTTGGACTAGAAAAATTACTGAGTGAGAGACTGAGTGAGAGGTCAAGTCAAAAATACTAACATTAGCAGCAGGAAAGAGAACAATTCAAGTTCCACAAAGAGATATATTAATAACTAAAATGACTCATGCCTCCAGTAACACCAAACAATCCTACACATTGTAGGATTGAATTTCATAAACTGTTGAGTGATTACATTTTTAAAAAAATCCTGGGTCTGCCCCTTTAACCAGATCCGCACCCAAACCTAATGGCTTCTCTCCAGGCTTATAACCAGCCCCTCCACCAAGTCTGGTGCAAATCAGTTCAGTATGTTTTGCTGACAAATAAACAGACACAGGCTGCAGAGGTTGCTGTTCCTAAACAAACAAACAAAAAAGACACTCAGAGAATTCTCCATCAATTCTAGTAAAACAAATACAAAACCAATGCATCAGTTGCCTGTGATCATGGTGCATGTCGGATATTATTTATGGATAACCCTGGCCTGGATTTTATTTACTCTGCTCACACTGTCACAGATTTTGGTGAGTCAGGTGTTCCCAGTCAGAACCAATCCATGTCTGAGGGAGCAGCGTAGCTCTGCACATGCTTCCAGGTGTGAAGTTAGATAAGGACAAAGTTGAAATTACCTTCTGCAACTCCTATCGCCTCAGTGGGTGCAGCCTATGGATCGCTGCTTTCCAGTCCAAACCTCCTCCTCTAACTACCGCTTCATTTGGTCTCAAGTGCGTAAAAAGCAAAAGGAAATCCACCAAGATGTGTGAGATTATTGCAGACACTTTAAAACAGGTCATTACTTGAGCGATACAGCGGAAATACATCAGAACACATTCTAAACTTTAACAAGCCCATTGACTCTTATTGTTTCTCAGCTGCACCAGTGCACTAGTTTAAGCACCATCACCAAAAGTCTGATTGGCTGAAATAACCCTTCTTCTCATGTCCCAGATGTAATCATAATGACAAGTGCAAAACACAGAGGGGGAAATCTATTTGTCTCAGGCTCTGACCTGTATCTCTTTACATCCCGCTCCGCTGGCTCCTCTGACAACCCAATCACCATCAGAGTGGAGACGGCTAACAGTGTTTCTGTTAGGGCCATAACAGTTTCCTGCTTGTGTCATTCTCGTTAACTGTAGTTGAACTGGGATTGTGCAGCAACGCTGAGTGAAGAAAATCAGACCATATGCTGCATTAGTACACTTAGACCAGCATGCATCTGTCTCATTAGGAAAACCTAATTGGACAAATTAGTGGAATTGTGAGAAATGTATTTCCTCTCTTTGCTGTTACAAATCTCTTGAGCTCCAGCGCGTGCACCCTATATCTTTTCGCCTTTGTTCTCCTTGCGGGCTATGTTTCCATCCTCTCATTCATCCCTTTCTTTTCTTTGTCTGTCTTTGCGTCCAGTTTATATAGCTATAGTTAGCTTTTGTATTTTTTTTTCCATCATTCAATTCCAGACTCATCACTCGCCCATAACTGAGTCACCACACACACAGACACACAACACATGCATATTTCTGATGAGCATCTCCACTGGTATTGATCTCCCTTATCAGCCGTCCAACAGACTAGACTGGAAAATAATTAATTTTTCTTCTGCCTCTCTTTTTCTGTCACTCCCCCATTCTGCTTCCTTTTGCAGCTCCTCTTTTTATGTTTCCCTGCCTCTCCCTTCCATTCATTCCCATATGTTTTAGATGACATCCACATTCCTCACCCACCTTCTTGAGTTAACGCCTGCAGAGAGGACTTAACCCACATGGAAACTCTCAGGGGCCTGTATTTTCTCATGCTTGTTCCAGTCTAAACAGCCTTTACTATTGGTGCTCAATACCCCGGGACGTGGAGAACTGAACATTTTGCCACATTTCCAGTAATAGCATGTCTGATAGCCTGGCTGACTCCCTGTGGGACTGTTGCTGTAATGACACTGCATGGCTCACTGGCTCACAAACTTGGTACCAAACACAGTGTGATCACCGTACGTCAGCTTTTAAAAATGGCACTGTTGTGTTTGGAGCATGGTTCATGATCACAGTGGCATTTTTTAAACTTGCATATTTGGAACCAAAAACATAGCCTTGTATTTATAATCACATACTTAAACTCAGGCCTCTTTTGCAAAGAAGACTGCAAAAAAAATACACCATACAAACTTACAGCATGAATAAACATTGTGATGATGTGTTTAATCCTCGTTCTATTCACATCTTTCCCAAACAGGTGTTCACTGTGTCGCTGAATGAAAACTATTATGATATTTATGACGCGATATGAGCAGGGTGTTTATTCTGCAAGAGATCTGATCTCATCATTAGTCTTCCCAGGATCACTTTGTAATCATGGAAAGAAACAGTTTACTTCCAAAGCCAAAGCTGCTATACTTGATATTCTTTATATCAACAACAGCTCACAGCAGAACTTAGTTAGTGTATGAAAAGGGTCACTACAGTCCCACAGAGAATAATCACCCAGACCAGCAGACACACAACATTAAATTAAGGTTTTTAATGTCTTTCAGCTCATTGTTTTGATTTCTAAGCATCATTAATGGACATATGACATGTAAATGTGCCGGATTATAGCATAAGTGCTAATTTTCATACAGAGTCCCATAAATGTAAAAACAGTTCAATGACAATACGCATAATAATGTAGACGAAAGGACAACAAGGCGACTATGACAATGTAAAACAAACACTACCTGCGACAGACATATAAGCAGAAATCAAGCAAACATAGAGGAGCTTTTATCTGCTAAAAGAACCAGATTAATTTCCCCCAAGAGTCAGTGGAGATCAAAATGGACAAGGAAAGTGAATATTGGACATTTGCCAGGGGGCCAGAAAGACTACTCCAAATGAATTAATGTTTCTCCGTATCTGCTGTGTAATGTACAGCCGCCTGTTTGTTAACACCATATCGACTTAAAAGGTGATGACATGTCGGTGCTGTATCCGCAGCTCGTTTCTTTCAGCCAAAAGTCAATGAATTAAAGATACGCTGGACAGATTTCTGGACAGACTCGCACTAACCTTGAGAAATGTTCGATGACATTCATAAGTCATCTAAAAAGCGTCATGCATCTCTCCTGATCCTGATTACCAGAGAAGCTGCATTCACACTGGATTGGACCTTAAAAGAAAGGTCAGTGGAGTCAGGTGCATTCTTTAGTTTTCAGTAAACAGCTCAGGAGTGTTCACACATACACAGTAGCACACAAAGGTCAGCTGCGCCCTATGGCGAGGCTGCAACTGTGATCAACAGGCTAAACCTTATGACCAGCCCCACATGCAGCCTCTGCCCCACCCTCTCCTCTCACTCTCTTTTTTGTCCTCCTCTCTGCCTCCCTATCGTTCTATCCAGTGGTTAGCTGTGAGTATTAGAGCGAGGCCTTCAACCAACAGACCAGGTCAAATGACTCTGCAGTGGTCATGGGTAAACGGCTCAAGCTCTGATATAAACATGACACACGGGTGAACAGGCCAATTTTTGCCGCTTTTCTGTGCAGTGCCGTCTTTCGGAGGAGACAAACGCTGTAAACAGACCTGTCATCCGCCCAGTGCAGTGTTGTTAAACCACAAACACCACTGCTATATCACTGAGAATTAGCTGCACTTCACGCTCACTAGGTTTCAACACATAATCACAATCTAAAGGATTACCAAACTAGAAACATGCGACGGATCCATATTACCAGTTATGGCAGTTAACAGCTTAGTCTTTTTTATTTTGTTTTATATTTAAAGCTTGTAGCATTGCAACATGCATAATGATGTTAAGTCTTAAACCTTTGTCAATACTGACAAGCTTTACGTCGTTAGCTTAGTTTAGCTTTCTCCACAATTCAACTGTTCAGTGCATGTAACAGAAACTGTGAGAACAAAAGTATAATTCATTCAGATTTACTGGCATCATAAACTAGCATAAAAGCAAAGTGGCGGCAACTCTCTTCTACATTAAAATATGCTTTTGGTTTGTCAGAGACCATTGATCAAAAGAATCAAAATAGTACAAATTAACTGGAAGGTTAAAATGAACCTTTTTAGACTAGAATCAGTTTGTATATCCGATCAGAATTCACGTGACTCTGCTATACTGTAGCTCATCACCCTGGACACAAAAAGCTGAATCTTGAGGTATCTCTGGGTTTGAGCCCTCAGAAAACCTTGTGTGATAATGACCTTTGGTTAGACCCACTATAAATCAAAATGTCATTAGTTAAATCACCTTCCACTTTCTAAAAAAATGCATGCTGTTATATGGGTTTCAGGACTTCTCTCCTGAAATCTCAACAAAAGAGTGAGCCAGCTCACTGACTAAGCAAATAAATAAAAAGATTAATTACCATTTATGGATAACTCATTCATAGTTTTAGAACAATAACCTTTGCATATCTTTGGACAATTTGTTATAATTGTTAAAAATACAATTACTGTTTGCATCTCTAATATCTGATAGTCCATATCATTTACTTTAGCCGGCCCACATTGAGCAGCTGACTTTTCTATGAACTGATCAATGCGGCTGAATGTCACAGAGGCTTTCTACCAAGCAGAGAGAAGGTCAGAAAGGATTCTGTGTAAACACCACACTAATGTAGTTCCTATGCTTTTACAGGCCAAGCAGTGTAAGTGTGGTGGTGTTTTTATAAAGTGATGTGATGTAAACACATTTTTATCTTTTCCTAGGAATGAAGATGAAGTCTGATCTGACTGAATGATGAGGCACAGTTTTGGCAGAAGATGCTGAGTGATGTTTCAGGAGGTAGTGCTGACCACTCACATCCTGTTTTGTTTTTTTTAATAACATTCACTGTTATTAATTAACCTACTCAAAATCTATTAGACTAAAAAAACATAACTGCTGAGCCCAGTTTGATGATTTTCCATCACATCTCTCATACTGCTGCAGTTTCTTCACAGGCTCCATGGAGGTCATCAACACCTCATTAGAATAGAAAAGTATTTGTTTTTCAATTTTGATTAAACAGATGTTTTTTTCTTCTTCTTCTTTTTCATCTGGCAAAGATGATCAATTATAAGATCCTGCTTGATTGTCCTGGTTTGATGGGGTTTTTACTCATCATACTCTGTCTGATCTTCCCTTACAAATGTTCTCTGTATTTTTCTTTCTTTGTTTATTTTCTCATTTCATTCTTCTTCCTTTAACTCATCCATGGACTGAAGCCAAATGAGATCTTTCAAGACCTCAATCAACCAGAGCAATAAAGTTTATGCCACCAAGTCAACACACATTCATTACAGTGGCTCCAATTAAAGAGTGAACTCAAATTCTGCACATGTAACATTTCTTTTTCAATTTCCAATGATTCTCTCTTCACTTGGTGATAAAGAAAACAAAATCTAGGCTGTGTCCTTACATAAATACATCATCAACACTTTCCATTTATAATACACATTTTCTGCAAATTTACATTCCCACCTGCAGCACCACACCATCTGCTAACAGATCCCAATGAGACTGATGATAGGAAAGGACTGAGAGTGTCCAGTCTGTCACATCAAGGCATACACTGGATAAACACGATTTTAAAAAAGAAAAGAGGAAATAATAAATGAAATAAAAGAATGGGTTTGTGTCCTGACATGTTTTTATTTTCTCCATTCTTTAAAAAGTACAGAGCTGTTGTTGAGGGTAAGTGGTGATTGTTCCTTCCATGAGCTGAGTCGACTTGCAATTAAGGAGGTGAAGGCTCTAATGGAGCGGGTTACTGGAGTAATTTAATCAAGGCACAAATGGGTTTGAGGAAAAATATCACATCTGTGCAGCAGCATTTAAAAAGACCAAACTATCCTGTATGGTAGTCCTCACCACGGAGGGCAACACAAATTTACAGCAGCTTTCTGTTTGTAAATCAGTGTCTGTTGTCAGTGTGTGGGTATTAAAAATATACTTAAATTTATTTTAAATTTGACTTAAAACCTAATGCTGTAGGCAAGATTGGTATCAAGTTACATTGCATAAAGAGACTATGATGACAAATTAAGAATTTAATTAATTAATTAAGAAGAAGTACACCTGCTGTCATAAATCATGAAACATATCTCTTAAATGCACTTTAAAAAAGTCAAAGAGGAATCTTAAACTACAAAAGCAACAAAAACAATGACTGGCCGTAACATACAGTTTTCCATTAAAACGTTACTACACTGTAGAAAACATTGCATTTTGGTCAATATTGTGGGCAGATTGCTATTACTGCATACTGTACTGTAAATAGCGTTGCATTCTGAGAGTGATCGTAGAATCAACAGCAGAGAGGCCAAGAAATTCAGAACATTACTGTATTTCTAGAGTAGACATGCCAAAGAGTCATGGAGCCATGTGGACTTTCTTTTCAAGGATTATCTGAACCATTCCTTTTGTGAGCAAATCACATGGTAAGTCATTTTTATCTGTCTGGTGATGTTTGCTTATTAGGGTGTAATATAGCATGATTTACTGTTTAACTGTGACTGACCAGTATCATAGGCTACAAAAACTAGATGCACTTTCATGTGGACTGCAGAGTACAGCAGTTAAAGGGACTATGAGGAGTTTCAGAAAGCTATGGGCTCTAATTTCGTGGCGCAACTCAGCCTGGCTCGGCCAGTGCAGTTGTAATTTCATCCGGTCCAGCACTGTGTGCAGCGGATTTGGTAAATTGGTAGACGACGGTGTGCCAAGGTGGGAGTGGTGGTGCAGCAGGGGGAGGTGTTGACAGATTCAGCTTGACATAGTGACAATTTCATGCTAAAAGCCAGCTCCAAACGGGTCTACTCTCTGCGCAAGGCGAAGCGCAGCCAGTGCAGTGGTAATTTGACTGCCCAGAGTGCAGTGCGCACATCCTCACAGGCAGGTTTACAGTTTACAGTTCCAGGCACATTTAAATGCAATAAATAATCACAATAACCACTATTTATTGTAACTGTCGACTGTCCCATCACATCTGATGACAGATCAAAGGCTGTCGGCATGTGTAATGGAAACTCAACCTGACTGAATTAACAGATGAAACCAGGAGCAGGACTGTGAGGGTGGATGACTGCATGTCATTGCTGTGTTGACATTACATACTGTGCCATTGTGATTATCCGCTATAATTATTTATTTACTTACTGATTTATTAGTGAGTGGCCGCAAACCACAATCAGCCTCAGCATCAGATAGTGAGCAGATATTTACATCTCTCGTCTCAGGAAAATTCTAAAGAAAAAAGAAAAAGAGAGACGCTCCGTGATGCCCCCTTTACACACACCTGTTTCTGATTTCAAGTTACACATGGTATTTGTTTATGTTGTGATCTGTGCACACGGGTTTAAATATAGGTTACTAAATATGAGTGTCTTTATTAATGGAGAACAGCTCTCAATATGTCAGAGCACAGCTGGATAACAATATCAGTAACCAACCTTCCAGACTACTTTTGCATAGTCAGCCCATGAGGTCTGTTCGCGCGACCATATTCACACACTGCGAGCTTGGACCGGACCAGAACATCACTTTCCTCCCGTCTCACTGCTGCCTCCTTCTTCCACGGTGAAATCAAACTTGCGCTTCGCCCGCGGTGGATTTAAAGGAGAGGAGAGGAGCTCATTTGATTGGTGAAGAACTGTTGCTGTAACTGTTGCTGACAGTATCTCCCAGCTTCCATAACACTGGTGTGGCGAAGTGGGGACAAACAAACTGCATAACAGGAGCAATTAAAAAGAAAATCATCAGATTCATTCTTTTAGATCTAAAATATTAGGAAACTAATAGCCCCAGGTTGAATGTACCTGAAATTGTCCTTTAAGATATATTTCTTCATGCATCACTATGATAAAATCCTATTCAGAGAATGATGGGCCAGAGCCAAGACGCCATCCTGAAGGCATACTCTAAATGTATTCTGAAGCTGCAACAAAACATTTGAATCATGAGTTTGCTGACTGAAATATACAACATGAAAATAACAAACATGATACTAAAACTGCTTAATTTTGCTCTTGTGAAAAGGTTTTGCACCAATTTTGCAGTTTTAGATGCAACGAGTGCCCTAGGAATGAGCTGTTAACTTGTTTTTGTTGCACAAATAGATAAGGATGTTCAGTATTGGAAAGGAATCAGCTTGTCCAGTCTGTTTACCCTGAGGAACAACAGTTTCAACGTAAATGACAAAACAAGCACTTTTTCAAACTCAATTTGTAACAGTTAAATCTGTAAAAACACACTGAAGCCATGCACTTAACCTGATTTACGAGAGGAGTCGGGTCAAATGACGAAACATTTCCAAAGTGGAGAGTTGTAAGTGTGAAATGTGAGGAATGTGCAGGGATGGAGGAGATTGTAGAGGAGACATGTTGTCTAATGGATACTACTTGATCATTTGTTGCCCCCTCGGCTGGAGGAAAAAAAAAGGATGCTTACATATTGAGATGCTTAAAGCAAAGTGGAGGTGAAAGAGTGGGGGCTAATGGTGCACATTAGAGTAAAGCTCTTTGTGTGGGCCGATGCTGACTCACACAGACTCAGGATCTGCATGAGAGGATGTACATTACCATGTTTCCTGGATAGCTCCACATCAATCTGTATGCTGCCAGAATCCCAGCGGATGGATAGATAAATAAATAAATAAATATTTTCTGGATGACTTCCATTTTTAACCAACATAACTATAGTGTGTGCCTGTGTCAGTGCTGTATTTGTATTTCTGTACGAATATATAGGTGTGTAAGTGCTTTGGTCAAATACCAGCTTTTGTGCGAAAGAAGATAAATGAGCAGTTGAATGGCGCCATCTGAAAGTACAGTACCTTTACAGCATTATCATTATCATTATCGTCCTGTCAGCGCGCCATACTCAGAATGGCTGTGATTCACTAAATCCTTAATGGAATAAAACCCAATGATGAAAGACGGTACTGAAGGAAGGGGTGAAAAGAAAGGAGGAAATGACTTTGTCAACCTTTTCCCATTAGGCAACTATGGCACTGTAAAATTGCTGAAGATTTAGAGTGGAAAGCAGATGAGATTCCATGAGCAATTTGAGGGATGAAAAAGCAATACAAAGGAGGGCCCAGGTGGGGTTTGAACCCAGGTAAGAGTCATGCACACTGACCATTCAACCATAGGAATATATTTGTGGCTCAGAAAGTAGCCAGGGCACACGATTAATAGGAGGCATAGTGACAGGACCGTCAACTGTCACATATGTTTTGTGCATGTGAGACAAAGTGAAAAATAAGAGCAGTAAATCATTTCTGTGTAAACTAGCTTGTTTAAACATGCTAAGGAGGGTTACCATAAACTTGGCACTGATGTTATGTAAAACAGAGGGAAGGAAGAGACATACTTGAAGAGGTGAAAACAACATGATGCAACAAGTTTACAGGCTTTCTCACAATATTTTCTTGTGAATGTGCAGAGCAGATTCATCACATTCCAATGATTTAACTGACTCGCACACAAATTCAGTGTCTTAAGTAACATGAGTGCTTCTTTTCAAAAACCACTGCCACGACACAATAGCAAAATGGCTGTGCACACAAAACTAATAAAAGCAGGACGATGCAATGCTCATATGAAGCCACAAAGCAGCTCGCCAATTCAAACAAGTCTTGGGTCGATGCCTGAGAAATTAAAGTAAAACGGGATGTCTGGTGGTTTTTCAGACGTTAAGGGTCTGTCCTTGTCAGACAGCTGGTTATCAATATTCTGCACCGTGACAGGAGAGGGAGAGAGATGGATGAAACACAGAAGGCAGCAAGACTTAAAAGGCACATGAAGGGACAGCCCATAGAGAGAGATGTGACAACAGCAAGCATTAGTGACAGAGAGAGAGGGTCTGAAGGGTGAATGAATGAAAGAGGAGAGGGGAGGATGAATATAAAAAAAGAAGGGGGGGTGGGGTACAGATATGAAAAGAGAGAGGAAGTAACAGTGTGTTACATCTGGTAGAGAAGGGAGTGCCAAGAATGAAACAATCCATCCTTTCTAGTTGTTGGAGGCAAAGAAAAGAACAGGAAAGCAGCAGTGCACCATGGGAGTTGTGGCATTTCACTGGAGACGAGGAACAGCAGGCCAACAACCAGGTTCAAACTGAATAGAAGTGTAATTTGATGTTGAGAATGAACTTTGAACCAGTTTCTCCCTCTAAACTGGGCCTTGTGAAACCAGTTCCACTCCACAGTGAGTAAACCTCACTTAAAATCACACTGACAAAACAAATGAGTCAAAGTGTGACATTCATGCTATTCATGCTCAACAGTGTGTCAGCTGGTTCACTTCACGAGTTGTTTGATGATCATTTTACAGATGGCAGTGTCAGTCTGTTGGTTGGTTCCCAAACACAATTTCTTAACAAGTTTAATGATCCCCCAGCTTTTCATCAAACACCAACATGAGGACAACACATGTTGTTTGTTTTGGGCAAAATTACGGAGCCCCGGATATGACATGCAAAAAAGTAATATGTTGTGGCCACGAAATAGTATTTCGTTCCCACGAAATAATAAAACATATGCTATATTATTCTTGGACAGCTGGACAAATTATATATTTCGTGTCCTTCTCAAAAAGTGCAGCAGTCACTGTCTCTCAATACAGTCTGTTGAGATTGCCTTTTAGGCTGATAATGAATCCCTGCATCCCTAGCATATGTTTTATTATTTCGTGGGAACAAATTAATTATTTTGTGGCCACAAATTTGTATTTTGTGGGAACAAATTACTATTTCGTGGCAACTTTCTTTTTTTTTTGCATGTCATATCAGGGGCTCCGTACAAAATGTTTTAATTGTCACGAATTTAATTCAGACATCCTCCCTCATGAACGTGTTTGAACTGTGCTAAAATATGAAGTGAAGTATGAAGTTTCATTCAGTGTTGTTTGGACATTATTACGATTGTTATCTATAACTAATGTGGCAGGTCATACATGAGCATGGGTGGTGTAAGGTAGGGTATATTGTGTGCTGACTGAGTTGGTTTTATTGTGTTAATGTCCATTGATGCTAGCCTGGAAGTGATGTCATAACTTCGACTCCCTATATCAATGAGGAACTGTCAGGACCTTCAAGGCCCGACTCTCTAAGGTAGGATTTTACTCTTTTTTCCTTTTGTCTCTAGGCGGAGAAAAGATTAGGTAGCAGACTCAATGGTTGGGGCTTTATGATGGGAACAAAGAGCTTGAAGCCCTATGGCTGCACGTCTTTGTTAAAGAAGCGGCAGGTGAATTAACCAATCACATTTTGACTTATACTGTAGTGAGTGGGACTAAAAGTCACTGCCCAGACCTCTTGGCTCAAACCCAGAGCTATTGCACAAGGGAAATCAGCTTTTTGAAAATGTGCGCTCCCTGTCTTCGTAAGACCCTAGGGTGACAACTCAACAGAACATTGTGGGGACACTTCCAATCTGTTGGCAGCAATGTAACAAAATCACACCCACACCCCCAGCTGCAACATTAAAAGTCATTTTCATAGTGGAAAAAGTCAAGAGAAAAAAGTTGCCAAACTGTCTGCAATGGAGTGAACTTGTTTATGGAAACTCACTGATTGATAATGTTTGCAGGCTAAATGAACATAACTGAGGAATAGACAGACAGTGAAATTGTTTCAAAGGTAGGCAGTCACCACCTTTTCACCATCTTGCTGGTTTATGATGCAAGTGAATCTGCATAAACTATACTTGACTTACACTAGTGTTACTGTTGTCTATTTCTGTAAATTTAAATTTGAATCTTGAAGAATCTATCTGAGCTAATGATGTTCATTACTGAGAAAATCTAAAGCATTTGTAACGTTTGCAATTGTGGCTTGGAAAGCTCTAATACTGCATCTTGCCACTGGTATGTGTGTAAGAATTTTGTTTTCAGAAGCAATGACTTTCCTGTGTTTAAACAACCTCAACTGTTTGCACCCACTGCAACTTACTGTATATTAAGCTACTTAACTTCCCCTCAACTTTCAGCAGATTAATGTCTTTGTTTCCTCCTCCTTCCCACATTCTCCAGTTTTCACCCCCCCATCCCCATCCTCACTCCCACCCCCACCCCCACCCACCCACTCTCGCAAACTCATTAAACCGAAGAACAGATGCTACTTTTTTAAACTTCATATTAGATAGCAGTATGGTCTGCTGAGCACAATTTTTCCAGGCCTAATAAGGGGACACAAAGGATTACAAGGGGAAGTCGGCACAACTTCAAATACTTTGCTTCTGCAGTTTCATCTGGCTAGTTGACTAATTGATATGAGATTTGAAAACACACAGATTAGTATAAATATGATTAATTTCTAAACAGATTCACTTGCTCAATCCAGCGGTAGCTCTGATAAGAATAGAGCCTCCTGAGCAACTGTTTGCTCTGTGTGTGTGAGATAAAGTGTCTGTCTGAGCCTGGGTGCGATTGAGAATTGTTCACACACAGGCTCATGTGAAAGTGACTGCCTCCGGTTTGGCTGACTACATGAATACACTCAAGCTGAAGGTCACATCGAGCAGCATAGCGATGGGTTGGGAAATTAGAGCTGGTGACCCTGGATGAAACAGCAATTCAGTGTTTCTCCTTACCTTATTTAAACTCCCAGCACATTTTAAACACATTTATAACTTCAACCTGATATGGCCTCATTCCAGGGGAAAACGTCACAGGGAAAAAAAGAGAGAGAAATTAAAGCATGGGGGCTTGTGTTGCTCTACAGTGATTCCTATCTTTTGTATAAACTGCAAGCATTTCCTGTTTCCTGTGTGGCATCAAACAGTTTACATATTAGAACAATGTAATGGCCACACACTGTAACAAAATGCTTCATATTGATCCAGAGAGATGAAAAGGTGTATTTGCGAAATGGTTTGTGATTTTGGGAAATATATGTCTATTTTTGTTTTTTATTGCTCGAGTTGATGAGACTATCCATAACATCATGTCTGTCTGTCTGTCTGTCAGACAAATAACCACTACTAGTTGAGACCGAAACCACTGTACAGCAACCTGCTGTAAATGAGGCAGGTTGTATCTCATAGTATAGTACAAATGGTAAACAATATGACTCGATTCATGTACTACTGTATTCACGAGAGCAGCAGCCACTTTGCTAACGGCAACAATTGAGTTCTTGGCTAGTTCAGGGTAACAGACAGAAACTGTGAACACGACATTGACATACCGTAGGAATTTAGCTTATTGTAATAGTACAAATAAGACATTATCTCAAGTAATATGGTAAGCTTTTTTTATTTTTATTTTTAAAAGAATAGTTCACCCAGAAATTAAATTTCACTCATTATTTACTCACCCTCACGTCGACTAAGGGCTGGGAGAAGTAGAGTTCTCAACGGGCCGGGCCGGCCCGACAGGCCCGACGGGACCCGCGGGTTCGGGCCGGGTTCAGGCCGAAAATATAAGCAAGTGACTCGGGTCGGGTCGGACCTCGGGTGTAGTGAAAAAAAAAAAAACATTGATAAATCATTGCTGCTGCATGCAACGTGCATCATGGAGAGGGGCGGGGCCAGACCTGACGCCGCTGCGTGCACGCTTTTAGCCTGGAGAGAAAGATGGAGTTGGTGAAAAGTAAACTTTCCGCAGGTGAATTCACCGTCGCTACTAAAGGAGTGGGAAAATCGGAGGTATTGTTAAATGGCTAGACCATTCGCGTCGGGCCGCGGGCCGGGTTCGGACAGATAATTAATGATGGTGTCTCGGGCTCGGTCGGGTCCGGGCTTAATAACCCGCGGGCCGGGTCGGTTCGGGTTGTAATTTTCAGGCCCGTTGAGAACTCTAGGGAGAAGTTTCAGAGTCCTCCGTGGCTTCTCTGAGTTATAGGGGATCTCGGTGTCGCAGTGCATGTCCATATAACAGTTGCAAATGGACACCGGCGGTCTTCGTCACAAAAAAACACTGCAAAAAACATCCAAATACCTCCATGTAATGTCCGTCTTGTATTGAAGCCCCGAAATGCGAAATTGTCCCGAAAAAATTAAATAAGTCCATATTTCAAGCTTGTTTGCAGACGAAGCTCCTCTTCTTCCAGATTTAGATTTTTTTGTGACAAAGACCGATGTTGTCCATTTGCAACCATTACATGGACATGCACTGCTACGCCGAGACCCCCTATAACTCAGAGAAGCCACGGAGGACTCTGAAAAGAGTAAATAATGAGTGAAATTTCATTTTTGGGTGAACTATTCCTTTAACATATCCAGCGTTTAAAAAGCTCCAATTTTGGTCTTTACCGACACTTGAGGTAGATACCAGACTCTTTAGCTGCTAAGTGCACCATGGCCATGCTCAACAAGTCTTTTTAGGGGTTTTATGCTTTTTACTGAAAACAGCTGCACGATGTGTCCCAAAACAGACAGTGAACCAAAACTATGAAGTTCCGGGCCAGACAGCTGAGACGGGAACTGAAACTCATAATGAAGCTCAGCTATTCTGAGCCAAACTCCAGACAAATTTCTCTGCAGGCTCATCACAATGAACACCTCAGCCATCATGTTGTCATTATTATGTTACAACAATCAATCAATTTCTAGCTGTTTTAAAGCTGCAGTTAAATGCAGCTGCATGTTAAAAAGGTAAACAATCCATTTACCAGCACATTTAAGGATCACTTTATTAACACTTTGATTTGATTAATCTTTTGTATAATTAAAAGTTTGTGATGTTCTTTTGCTGTCAGTGTTTCAGGAAAGGGTCAGCTCCAGAATCGCCACTGGAATAATTAATTTGAGTCTAATTTAATTCAGCATGCAGCAGACATTAGAGATAAGATCAAAACTGTTGCGATAAAAATACATCTGAAACAAGATACAGAGGGAGAGAGTGAGTGCTGCATGTAGGTCCTATTCACCAAACTGCCTGTCTCAGCATTAGGCCTTTCTCACTCTTCCTAAATCACTGTGAATTAATTACACCGCTGGTGATTTAGGTGCCAACTGCCACTGTACCGATATCTTGATAGCCTCAGTGAACAGGCTGCTTTATGAGCTAAACATGGGTGGCAGAAATGGACGAGATAAGGAAGGGCGAGGGAGAAAAAGTGAGATGGGGGCTGTTGAAGAAACTCATTAATGAGAGGGATGGATTAAGGGTATAAGACATACACACCCATAATGTGAGCAGCATACTGATTTACACCTAGGATGCCCCGCGCAGTGCAGATTTATATTAAAGCTTGAAATGGACTGAAAGGGAGATCCCCACCTCCCCTCCCCTCTCCACCAACAAGCAGGGTGACACTGTGACAGAGTTGACTTGAATCCATTTTGGCTCTTCACTCATGTGATCCTTCACCTCATCCTCCGAGCCGAGCAGAGTCCTGTCACAAAAATGAGGTTTAGCCTAAATCGCAGCTGTTGCAACAGATTTTTTTTTTCACTCTCTTTCTTCCTGTGGGCTCTGGTATCACAGTGGAATCTTTCTTTAGGCTTTGTCTCTCTCTGTACTGCTCTCACTTTCTGTCAAGTTCCCTCAACTTCAGTTGCGTTCATCCACAAATAGCAGTACGGCCCTATAAAGACAAACAACCACCCAATTAACTGACAATGAAGGATATCTTACAGAACGTTACATCGTGCCTGCGCTGACCTCCTCTTTCTTTCTTTTATTCTTGTCTTTGTGTGCTACACGTAACGCCGAGGGACATCCTGTCACCAAGTGAATGGTGGCTGTTCATCTCTGGGTACAGCTGTGCCCTCAGTGCCCTCTTTGTATGAACCATATTCTCACAGCAAAATGCCCTAACAGTTGCTACGAAGCTGAGATATTCAGTGAAGTGCAAATTCTGTCAGATGTTTTGTCGAGGTTCAAGGTCGTAAAAAGATATGTGGCAGTAGTGAAGTTGAACTATTTGTTGCATCACTAAAGTCTTATCTAAAAAAGAAAAGAAAAAAAGGACAAAGCAAACACTTCCTGCTTCTAGGGCAAAAATGAAAGATGCTTGCGTGTTTTTCTATTTTAAACTGATTGATTTTCCCACAACGGTGGACTTTCTGATCCGAGTATTCAGACCCATTTACACACTTCATGGTATTACAGATTAGATTTTAATTTGAAATAACCACTCTCACAGAGTTTCAGAAGTCCACTGATGGGAAGGGAGAACCTGCCGGAAAGATGAGCATCTCAGCAGCAGTGCATCAATCTGGCCTTTATGGTAGAGCGGCTAGATTGGAATCACTTTGAGTAAAAGGTATATGACAGGCTGCCTGGAGTTTACCAGATGGGATTAAAAGGACTGAGAGCACAGGGGAAAATATTCTCAGGTCTTGTGAGACAAAAATTGTGCCCTTTGATCAGAACTTCAAAGACCACGTCTGAGGGAAGAAAAAAAAAACAGTTACCGCTCACCTGCGGGCTAATACCATCTCTATGATGAAATGTGGTGGTGGCAGCATCACGTTCATGTTTATCATGAAAGGAGACAGGGATACTGGTTCCACCTGAAAGGACGATTGGTGCAAAATGCACAGACGTCCTTGAAGTCATGATGAAGACGTGCTCTATCATGTTTGCAGTGTTTCCAGTCCAAATACTTCAAAATATTCATTGTTCTCAGAACCTTAAGAGTCGCAAATGTTTCTTCCTCTCCCCAAATATGGCACTTCTTCTTTGCAGAGCCCATTTCTCTTAGTTAGTAAAGGGGCTAGTATTAACAGTCGTGAGGATGGCAAAAACTGCTGTGAAAACTCAGACATGTCCATGTCTCAGTAATGTGATTAGACCAGTTTCAATTCAATTGTTGTACACAGTCCGCAAATATCTTATTTGGAATATGACTTTATTCAGGTTTATAGCAGCCTTCCAGTTCTAAGCTACAGACAAGACAATAACAAATCTGCATCACTGACTGGAACACCCTACAAAACACTCTTTTTTGAAACTTTCTGTTTTAAACTCTTGAGATCTGTCTTCAAACAAAATCTAAATTCAAAGACAAACAGTCGACTAGTAAATAAGAAACCATCAAATTGTTAATAGTCCTCTTGTCATGCCCAACTGACTAACTGATTAGCCGATTAATTGTTTTATCGTTTTTGTATTGTATTGTATTTTATTGACTTTTTCTGTTTATTTTATATAACCTTGTTTTCACTTTTAGCACTCCCCACCCCCTTCCCCTCTGTTCTTAATTCGCTCACCTGGTTAAATAAAGGTTAAATTAAAAAAAAGTGTCTCTTTAGACTGTCTCTGAATGTAAAGCTGTTTGTGGGCTTCTATTTGACTCACCTAAACCTTCCCTGCAGCCCCACAGTAGCCTCATCCCCTCTTAGAGCTGCATGGAGGCAGTTGAACCTGGTGAAGTCAAGTAGTCCTCTTGGAATGTAGTTGTACCTTTCCATGTGTACCTTCAGGAGGTTTCCCTGGAATTGACAGCAAAGTGGTGAATGTCAGATACCTGTGTTTACAGGCTGGCACGTGAAGTGGTGTTTAGCCAAGGCTTGACAGAGCTGACATTTTCCCCATGTGTCTTTGAACATGATTCAGTAACATCACTTCATCACAACACAACCAAATCACAGACCTGTGACGGGAAGACGAACAGACGGTTGGCGTTAAATCCAGTGATGGACTTTAACCGGTCAGATCGATACCTCTCCTCTTCCAGGAGGAGATGTGATCAGGCTAACCTTCTGCAACGCACCCACTCCCACTCTCTTTTTCCATCAGCACAAGGAAACACTCTCAGACAGTTACCGTAAACAGATACACACAACAACACTTACTGTCATCACGTACGCATGGATGCATGCAGACACACACACACACACAATGCACTCACATACACAGACTCCCACATACACCCAAGAGAAAATTGGATGTTTGAGTCATGCTCCAAGCCGGACTCAAAGTCGAGTGGTGACTCAGCAGACAGATAACAGAGAGGGAGACACGGCGACAGGTTTAAGTCAAAGCAAGGAGGATGGGGCATAAAAATAATGAAATGATTACTTTGAAGCAAAGGTGTCAAAAGAGTGACGAAAATGATAATCTAAGATGTCTATATTTTTGATCGCCGTGCATCAACTCTGGAATTACCTGTCCGCCTCTTTTTGTTCACACATAAAACCCTCTTATGATGTCTGTTTTCTCTCATCTGTCGCTTACCTCTGATCTCAAAACAAATCACATCATCATTATTGCTTTACATACTCACATTTCACTGTTGCACTTCCTGCCACATCCACCTCTCGGTGATTTAAAGACTCACTTCTGCCTCATTTCAGCATCTCGTTTTTTCAATTCTCTTTTTTTCAATTACTGCATTTCACACTCTTTCAGTCCCTCCCTCTTTTTTCCTCATTACTGCCTCCATAATGGGGGTCAGAAAAAAAGCATCAAAAATTCCACTGCTTATCTGACCCTTTAATTGAACAGTCATCCACCAACACTGTTTCGTCTGTATCTATAATGCAGACACTGAAGTGTTTAAATTTCCATTGAATTTCCCAATATTCCCCCCCCCTGTGAGGTAATTAACTAACTGGCATTTATTGTGTATTAATGGACACTTAAGGCCGAGTGCTCGCAGCGCTACTCTTTCATTCCCTCTTTTTCCCACATGACAACTTGGTTGGTGATAGATCGTTTTATAGTCAAACACCCAGAATCACCCACACGTCAACACATTATTCAGCCGTCTTTGTTGTTTTAAGGGGAGCCTAATTGAAAAACTATGCCTGTTGAGGGGGCAGTGGTAAGTGAGATTCATGACGCGTTGGAGACATGAGGTCGTACATCATACTTTGCGAGGTGGGCGACAGAAGCTGCCATTATTGGATCAGCACTGCTTCATTAAGTCGCCACATGACACAGTCTGCTACTAACGCCTGTGGACAGGGAGATGAAGGGAGGGGACGACAGGAGAGCGAGATGTGAGAAGGAAGGACAAAAGCAGGGAGGGGAAGAGATGTGAAGGAAATAAACGGAGGGAAAGAGAGAGGATGTAGGAAGTTGATGACATGAGTGAAGGAGAGGAGAAAGCCAATAGTTTCACTAAAGAATTAGATGGATTGTTAAGAAGCAAAACAAAAGAACGCTATGGACAAATTCATCCGCAATTTTCTACAATTCACGTTCATTGATTGATTTTTTTCCCCCCAGGTAGATAAGCTGACATAGGCTGTGTTCGAAACCACATACTACATACTACATACTTCCATACTGCATACTTCCATACTCCATACTACATACTAATCGATCATACAGTATGCAGAGCGATTAACACTGCCAAGAATAATAAAACTCATGATAACCCATTCAATGCATTTATAAGCTCCTGCCATCGAGCCATACTCTAAATCCATCAACATACTGTACTGCATTTATGCAAGCTGATTTCATTAAAGCTCTAAACTATGTAAATATATAACTTTAGCAACATTTGAAACATTTTCAGGCGAGAAAGTGGTTGTTTAGATCCCAACCGTGTTGAAAATCTGACAAAATACCCGCTGTTTACAAATTTGTTCCGACGAAGTCGGCATTCTCTGGCGCTAGTAAAACTAGCCGTAGTGAGCAACGCACTTCCGGTTAGTATTACAAAATAAAATACCCGCTGCCTTTTATCATAAGGGTGCTTTTACTTTGTAAACAGGAAATGAACCTACCCTCGCTGTAGCTAGCTTGGAACTGCCGTTTTGACTGCTCTCTCGTCCCGTTAACGGCATTTAATCATTCAATATGCCTTACCGGAGAGTCTTGCCAGCTCTGACATAGGCCCGGCTCATTTTAAAGTATTGATTTATTGGTGTAAATGTGGTGTTTTCTGTGCGTAGACTGACCCCAAGGCAGCACTGCTACTGTCCAACCATGGTTTTTCATTCAAACAAACTTATGCTACTGCCACAGTTGTTAGATTTCATCAAAGAGACCAACATTTATTCCCTAAAAGGAGTTTAACCAGCCGGTGGTAAACCTCTAAAAGCCATCGGGTAAGTTAATTAGCGGTCGTTTTCTCCCCGGGGGGACGATTGCAGGCTGGCCGGCGAAGCACGTCAGGAGCCGGGCTGCTGCCTCTGTGATGCCGCGGTCACTGCTCGGACCTGGAGCTTCGCTTCGAGGTTAACTTCTAAACAGCCGTCGTTTGGATAAAATAACCGCCAATTGGGATCTGAATAGTTACTTTCTCGCATGCAAAAATATTAAAAAGTAATAAAGTCACATAATAATGGCTTCAGCAGGAAAACATCTGTTGTCCTGTTTTGTTTATTGTTTTTTCCTGTTCTTTTTTTTTTTTTTTTTGGTAAAACTGGCTGGTTGATGTTCGCCGTAAGGAAAAGACGGTCCGTGACGTCATGTTACGTTGCATCTTGGGTAGTTTGAGTATGAGTAGTGACCTCATGATGTATACTCAACATTTCGGCCGAATCTAGTATGCATCCGGGAACTTCTCGCCTACTGCAAATCGCATACTGCGCAGTGTGAACATACTGCATACTCAAATCGTTAGTATGAGTAGTACGAGTAGTAGGAGAAGTATGCGGTTTCGAACACAGCCATAGAAATTGAAGAGTACGGAAGCAATGCATTAGGAAAATGGCCTGCAGCATCCTATTAATGCTGCCTTCATGGTCAACATTTCCACAACAACGCAATGTGCTGGCAATTCCTCCAGTGTCTCACGGCATCCAAATTTCAGAAGATAATTTCCATCCAACCATCTGTCCTTGTCGTTTTCACTTATAAGTGCTGCTGTGACTCCATTTGATTAATGGCATGATCACAAGAATAATAAAACATCATATAATCTCGGACTATTCAAACGCTTTTATAAGTAGTTAATGCACATCAAAAGATTTCATACTCTAATGATCCATCAACATACTGTACTGCATTTATGCAAATATTCAAGTGTTTCAGTTGCTTAGATGTGTCCTTATTAGTGAATGGCAAGACTCAATTAAAAAAGAGATGCTGCTATCTGGTGGCTTCACTGTGCATTACATCTTTGAGCAAGCATCATGGTTGTTATGTTGCTGTTAAGGGAACGTTATGCTGAGTCACACATGGATACTTGAGTCAGCACACTCCCTGGTCTCATGCATGAATTTCAACAGTAATGTTGTCCTAAATCAAACATCAAAGCAACTGCTTTGCTAACGAAACTTCAAAAAGCATACTTGTGTGTCCGCTAAGATGGCATCCATTGAGGGTAAGTGTGTTCTTTTTTTTAAATCCAGTTTATTATCCATTCTGATGCACCCATACTGGGAACTTGTAGTGCACCGCATGTTGCTGTACTTGTCAGTGTGAACACACATAAGGTGAGACACAGCACTTACCTATAAAGACCCTGCAAACAGATGCAGGTGTTTTCAATTATTTAGGCTGATTAGTCGTCTTGACAACTGTGGCTGTGCAGAGACGACACCTCACCCAGTCTAATCAGCCTCATTAACTGGAAACACCTGTGTCAGTGAGGGGGGCGGGGCAGTCTTATACTGGTTCGTTTCTTATAATCATAATGCTGAAACAATGATGGTGAATTGAGGACCGAAACATGAACAACAAGAACAAAATATTCTGCAGCCCATGGACTGAAAGTGCTTCTTGAAGAGCTGCATCTACAGTATTTTAAAAAAGGTTTTAGCAATATGTGTTTCTCAAAGAAATGTACCTCAAATAAAATCATTGCTCTCAATTAGACGCTTCAGTGGGTGGTCACACCGACACATCACCAGAACTGATGTGGATTGACTGCAGTGGAAATACATCTGTAGACCTAATATTTTGGTCTGATTTTTAGTGCTTCTCACATATAAATTAGGATATTTATCTAGTGATTGGGTTTCAAGACAGTAAACAAAAGTGTTTTGATTGAGATTGCAGTAACATTGTTAACAGCAATCTAAAATCAAAGAAATCAAATCAAGTCTATTGGATAATTTACAGTTTCTATCTTAACTCATGAAGAATCAAGGAAGACCATTAGGTGGCCATTAGGTGCAGCTGATGAGACAGGACCATAGGACCATAGACTGAAGGTTTCAGGAGGCATCAGAAGTAGGCCTCGACCTTAGTTACTACTTTAGTTACCCAAAGTCCCTCATTTGGTGGACTGGAAGACATAGCCTACAGAACAACCACAGAGCCTCTACAGCAAGAATTATGAAAAAAATATAGTCATATTTTACATCAAATTAAACAGCAGAAGCTGGTCTACCATGTTTATATGACCCAAACACTACTCAAACAACATCAAACTTCATCAAGCACCTCTGTGTGGACCCAGTCGCCAAATTTCTGGCTCCTATATAGCCTACTACTGTAGCCTACATTATGCAAAACACATCAACTACCCCTCATATGAAAGAGCCGGATGACACCGGCTACAAAGATTGGAATGACACATAGCACCGAGGCTATACCGGTAGTCAGAAGCACGGTAGAGAGACAAGCCAAAAACGAGCAAGGTCGAGTAAACACAGACACTGCTTGGCCAAAACATGGTTGTAAATTTCCTCTTACCTTTGCTGTTTTGCCGTGAAAAGTTTGTTTTATGGGTAAATCCACAATATTTCCAGTTTGAACTTTGACCAGTGTTAGATCTAAATCGTTCCGTGCGGGCTTTAGGAGCAACGCCGTAGGCTACACAAGTCTGGGGCCGTTGACTCACTGTTTTGGTAGGAAATGGAACCAGGGCGAAAGACACAGGCCTTTCTGTCAAAATAAAAGCACCAAGCTAATAAAATGCGGTGAAACTCTTTAATTTAAGGAATGTAATTTACAAGAAAGTCCCCGCCATTAAGTTAACATTTTGCTTTTACTGTATTACAAGTTAATTTGATAAGTTTTATGTTGGTAAACACTTTTATTTTGGTGAATTTGGTGATTTCGGTATCCACTACAGACGGGAACCAGACGAAATTCGGAGTTAACAGACACCAGGCGATGCGAGGCTACACACAACAGCCTGTGCTCTCGGTTGATTATTTTTCAGTTGGTTTATGCAAATTGTGTAAAAAATAAAGATTAAACAATGGTTAATAGTGGCAGGTGGTTCTAAACTGTGCCAAAACTGGACATTTTGGAAAGCTCGCATGAATATTTTCTAGTAAAATCTCATTAATTTTGTACTGCTTCTCTCTATCAGAATCAACCAATGCCGATATTAAGTTCATACATTGTACAATCATTTGATAGAGGTTTTGAGCTTTATTTGCATCATTCTGAAGGATTCTCTTTTTTGGGGGGGGTGGGGGTGGGTGGTTGCAATATTAATTTTATTTCTTTTTTTTTCTGTGTGCCATCTTCATTTACTCTTCACCAGTAACACATACTGAAACTTCACACATCTCAGCAATTTCTTAAATCTTTCCCTTTAGCCTACTATGACACCAAAGGTAGGCTATTCAAATAGACCTTGTGGTTGCAGAGATTATACTCATTTTATTATGGATATGCAATTTTCAAGAAAAGGCCTACAAAATAGGCTTGGTTTTATAGTAAGTGATTCAGTGAAGATGGTCATTTTATTTCTTTTTTACCTCTTTTATTTCTTACCTTGTCGGACAGCAACATTTTTGCATTGTGTCATCCAGTAGCTAATATATAAGAGGAAAAGACAAATTGTTCTGCCACTCTGATTCTATGGCCTTTTGTAATAGAGAAATAGCATATTTTTACACTATTATATTGATGGATTTACTTATGTAATGGAGAACGTTTTCCATCACTGGCTGCTGGCTCTACAGTATGTTTATAAACAAGTGACTCATGGTGTCTGCCAGTTAGTCATTAAAAACTAGTCCTTAAAATGCTTATATGATGAAATACTGTATCTTCAGGAAATTCCACTTCAGTTCATTTGTAAATTTTTATTATGTTTTTTTATTCATAACAGCAAGAATCAATATAGCAATACAGGCCGCGTGAAAAAATGTGTCAGGAACCTACTTCTTACTTCAAAGATGGCACACCACAGGCTCCATCAATTACATTCATGGCTTTGATTATTACATGATGTAATTATTAGAACCCCAGCAAACTCATTCAAACCAGGTTTGGAGGGCACCATTTCCCACCTCTGTATCATTTCTGGTTTCTTCACACACATTTCATTTTGATGAGATTGTATTTTATGGCTTTAGACTGTGGCAATCAGTGGTTTTCTCTACCAGTGGCTGGTATGCAAACATGACACATCCTTTCAGGGGGCCTGGAACAGTAAAACAAGCAGAAACAAACTGCAGCAGAAGACAGAATACATCATATTAGCACTACAAGCAGAGAAAACAAACAACAAACGAAAAAAAGTTCAGTTTACATTATATCATAAACGTAAGCATGCGTGCTTTTAGAAGATGAGAGATGACAAAGATGATCAGGACAAAATTTCAAACTAACGAGTTTATGACCAAACTGCTAAAAATTATTTCAATCTGAAATTATTCTTGAATCCTGCCTGATGTTGAACTACATTCCTGTTTGGTCAGTTTCATCTACTAGAAGCACAGCTTACATTAACATAAAGAACATACTTATAACTATGGTGTCTGTGTTGCATGTATTTTGACTCTCCAAGTGATGAAACTTTAGTGAGTATATTTTCAGGAATCTTTTTTTTTTTTTTAAATAAACCACTATTCTATTTTTGTATTTTTATATATTTTTATTCCATTACATTGATAGAATATTGTATACTGTAAATACATCTTTCTGTGTAACATGTTTTCTTATTCAGTATTACTGTGTCATGATTTTTTTAAACGGTATATGTATTTCCTTTAACATGCATTCTTCTCTGAGTAAAGTAAAGAGACAGGACGAGTTGTGATTGGTTGGGCCTGGGAGGGCATGGCCATGACACACAGACCTGTCGATACAGGCAGGTTAGGGGACCAGACAAACCCAGTCAGGCCCTTACGCTGGAGGCTAGTGGGCGCCTCCTCCGGAAGGTTACCTGGCAAACTACAAGCTGCTGACAAAAAAGAAGAGCAACACTTGGCCATTTCTGAAACGGGTAGGAGAGTGAGAACTCAGTGCCCTTTTGATGCAAGCAATTTTGTTCAGCCTTTCATAAGATTTTTTTTTTGTTATCCTAGCAAAATTCCTTGTCATTATAGACATAATTTTTTTATTCAAAATAAGATCTCAATATACATGATTCTCTCTTTTTTGACTATGTACAGAAGTGCAAAAAAGTCAACCTTTATCACCTTTATCGCCTCAAGATTCCCCACCCCACCCTTGTTGTTTGCAGTTGGCTGAGGAAGAGATGAGTGTGCAGACTCAGTTCCCTACTCACCACGTTCACCTGACCCCACCAGCAACGCCCCTGAAAAAGTGATCAAATATGCAGCTTGTTTTCCAACATGGCCCAATTTCCAGGGAGAGTAAAAATATTAAAACAATAGTTACTATTTGAAATGGATACAGTAGAAAATAACATCTTTACTCTAAACATCTAAGAACTAGATTTTTATAATAGTCTTTTTTTTCTTATATGACTAGTTACAAACCTTACAATCATTAAAATATTACTCGGTTATCGGCAACGGTTGCCACAGTGACAACTCAGCCTCTCTGTTCTATTGTTTCATCACTGTTAGATACTCATATAAAACATCTTTGTTCAAAGAACACAAAAAGACTAGAGAAATGAACAATATGCATACAGTTCAACAATATGCATAACGTAGAAAATATTGAGTTTACAATCATAATCATACTAAAATCAACATTACATGGAATTTCAGGAAACTGTGCATGAGGAACACACAAACACACACTTTTTTTTGACCTTATATTCATTATAAGAAAGATAAATATAATAAGCAAAATTAAAAATCCGAACTAATATCAAAATATCATCCAAACAAAATAAAGGAAAACACTCCTTGTCTAAAGAAAAACTACAAGAAAGTTAAGAAAACACTGACAAAAAAGTGACAATTACATAGTGCTCTGTGTGTATGTTAATTAATATGGCGTGGATTAGGCATCTGGATGGTTCAAAATGGCATGTTGCATTGTGCTGACCCGATGGTACATTCTAAGGCTTTGGATGAGTAATACAATCGTTTATATTCTTGCCACTTTCCCTGTACTATCCACCAATTAAATATGCCTGAAGAACACCCAGAACACAACAAAAACAAAGAGTTCTAGAGATCTACTCTAAACAACCCGATCCTTCATTGGGCTCACCCCACTAGTCTACCCACAATATCTAGTAACAGTGACACAAAAAGACTTTGGCTGACTATCTGAAAACAGTTCTCAGGTAGACGTATTTAACAAATATTCTTAAACATGTCAGACTATATATATACACTACACTAAATATACTTTTACAACCTGCCTTAAAATATGTGTAACCATACAAATGAAAAACAAATCAGGTCATACAAATCACATGCCCGTCACCAGTTGCACTATAGGTTTTGACTTCTGTATCACAGCAGTTTGGATACCAACTGACCACCCTGTTGTTTGAAAGCTATCTCCATCATTGGGAGAGTCTTTGGTCTGTCGCGCAGGCCGAGACCCCCTACAAACAAACAACTCATTTGACTTTTAGAGTCAATAGACTTAATGAACATGGAGAGATCTGTGTCCGCACAGATCCAGTCATTTCCTGTCTAAACAACTGACATCAACGATAAGATCTAAGAAAAGAAAAATTAAAAATCTAGTCATTCAGTAGAAGATTTGAGAAAAGCAGACAGTCTGGGGAGGGTCATCTAATCAGCAGTGGTGCTTGTTGGAATCACAGGTAATGAAAGGTCACGACATTGGACACTACATGCTGTCCGAGGGAGAAAATAGAGACGTATTAAAGGGAAGTGTTGAGTTTAATACTTTGTAACACTGCTTGAATATCATTCATGTATTTTTGAGATGTATGGCACTTTACAGGGATGCCTGCAAGGTTAAAGACATGTGCTTAAGAGATAGAAAGGTAGGCTACAAAGGTTTGAAAGACACCTCACAGACATTCAGTTGCTATTTTGCCTCTGAGTGCACCCATGTAAATTCCCTTATCACTGGTTTAACAAAAGAAAATCGTAAAGAAAATCGTTGTGCATGCATATGTGATTCAGTCAGATTATTTGTTTCTTTTACCTCAAACTGAAATACAAGGTGCGCCTTTGTGTAAACAAATGAACACATTTAAGTCAAAGACCAACAATCAATGAACAAAGAAACAACATAAGTCATGATTCTTGGTCAATGGACGTACCAATCCAGCAGTCGATTTCTCTTTTTTTTTAACGACCGCTCCACGCGTTAACCTCATTTTAACATTCAAAGTGTGTCCGGTGAATAAAGGTAAGTTGCCTCTACAGAGCGAAAGGCAGTCTGTAATGCAAATGATGTTCTTTTCTGTTGTTGTGTAATAGTGTGCATGAAGTACACATGAAAACAATCCTAACAAACTGTGCCTCCTATGTTAACATGCAGATTTATTCCAAACCAGGTGAGATTTGGTTCTCCATTTTGCTCTTGATGTTACAGGCATGATGGGTGACCGGTAATCTTGGACTCGACATGCACCACACACCAATTCCACCTGGAAATAAGTTGACGAGACACACCAAATTACCTGTGAGTCACAAAGTGAGAATACATTGTAAAACAAAAGAGCTGAGTTGAGCCTCCTGAGATTCTTATTGTCTTGAAATCTGAGCCTTTATTTCACATCAGAGACTAGAGCTTCCACCCTTCAAACATCAATACTGAAGAATTCTGTAAAAACAAAATTACAGTTTGTGATAATAGTCTTTTATGTCCACTGCTAACTTTTTTCAAATGCCAGTTTTCTATAATATGCCCTATACTATGTATGGTTACTGTGATTAATTGGACAACTAACAACTTGGACAACTTTGGTTACAGTTACAGTTAGTAAGGAGGCAAACATGGGGTTAATTGCATGTCTGGAGGAAAACTCAGGGCTCATTACTTCCTGCGTTGGCACTGAACACTGCCATTAAAAAACATAAATACATTCCTGTGCTGGATTTCAACCGTTTATGAGTCATTTACTTCTGCAATCAACTCTTTATCCATTTCGCACTTGCCAAGTCGTACACTGAACATGAAGCAACATCAGCCACATCAGGAGGGAATTAGGGGGGCAAAGAGGTCAGATTCACCACTGGCAGTGCATGACCCCAAAAACTCCAGAGAGCAAGTTACATTAAGTAAACAGGAAATAAATGGCTGTCTGGTCACTCAAAAGAATAGTTTGATGTTTTGGGGAAATGTGTGCATTTACTGTTTCCGGAGTCTTGTAGTTACTGTGAGATAGGCAGATAAAACAAAAATTGTTGTTGTTTTGCAGTCAGGTCCTTGTATAGAAAAAAAAACATGTAATGATATGTACTAATGAATAAGCTGTAAAGCTGCTGGCAGATTTAAGGAGCGAAGCACGCCACCACTTTTGCTCTGTTTCTAGTCTTTAATGCTTTGCTAAGCTACTGGCGGCAGCTTCACAGGAGAGTGGTCTCATTTAACTGTCATCAAGAAAATAAAAATTTTGCTCTATTACATTAATAAAATGGATAGTAGAGATGTTTACAGAAAAACAGTGATGACCCAAACAAACAACTATGCCAGGCCAGCTGTAGAACATGCTGCTCCTTCATGTAACGGTTTCATAGCTGTTTTTAGAGAAAGTAGCCATGACAGTACTGGTCTGAGTGTGAGATGTTGAAAAGAGGTGCAGTACATACTGTTCTGATTGAGTCTCCTACATCTGGGTCACATACTTGTGACTAGTCAGATGGTCTGCAGATATTATTGGAATCTGATTGAGAGGGGGGAAAGAGAGAAGGAAAAGGCAGACAGCGATAAATAGAGGGACAAGGGAGGGAGAAAGAGACGTCAGTTGAAATGAGGACAAACATCACTTTGACCTAAATTGATAATAAAGATAAGCATAGTAATTATCTAAATAATCACAGTATTGGGTGCTCTGAATAGTTTGCTCAGATCAGAGATGAGCCTCATGCATTTTTCATTAAGAGGCACAGTGAAGATTAAAAAGAAAAGAAAACAAGAAAAAAACATGAATTCAAATGAACAGATGCTCAGAAGTCAGAGCTGATAGCGGTCAAAGAGAGTGAGAGGAGACAGGAGAGGAGCAAACCTGATTGGCTGTTGCGGTTGCAAAGGGTACACTTGTGGCAGATGTGGTGGCTGCAGACACAGTGGCTGGAGTAGCACCGTGCATCATGGGTACTTGAAGGGAAAGATCACACAGGCAGTTGAACCAGAGCAGATTAAAAGGTTTTTTTTTTTAATGTTAGCACTTCATTTTTACATCTGTCTATGGAACGCATGAAAAAATGAGTTTTTTGAATTTTTTGTGATCTTTGCAACATTGTAATTTGAGTGAGGACATTGTGGCAGGGAGAAACGTGAGAGAAATGAACAGGAAAACTAACAGACAAATTGAAAAGTAAAATATAATTTCATATGGCAGTACCTCCATAAAAAATTGCAAGAATACTCAACTTTAAAATAATTCAAAAATAAAACTTCTACCCCTGCTTACACTACTAATAACTCCTCATAGCCAGACAGTATAATGAGGTGCTCCAGAGGTTAGAGAGCTCAGGATGGAAGGATAATGAAGCAGGGGTCAGGGGGGTTTGAACTGCAACAAGCAATAGGTGACAGACAGACCTGTGGCAGAGCAAGAAGAGGTACATTCCATACCACAGAGATGTATAAAACACATAGCTCCCAATTGAAATCACACAATTGAGTTCAAAATCAAAAATTTGCATTTGCTACTTTAATTCAGCCATCCTGTCAATTATACTAAAAAGAGATTGCATGTGCCGTTTTGGGTTAATGTCAAAGTAGGAATTCACAAAATGGAGAATGTGGTCACATGTGGTGAGCTGAATGAAACGTGAGTGACTACAAATGGGCTCAGAGATAATCAGTAAGGAAAGCTGGCACCTACCAACACTTGTTGCAGGTGTCATGCACAATATCGAGCCTGCCCATCATGCATTGCAACAGGGAGTGGAGTGAATAGGGAGGAGAAGAAAATCAAGAAAACCCATTACAAGTGTTATAAAGTCAAACAATCATGGATCAAACAGTGCTCTGATTATGTTAAACCTTGAAAAATGTAACAAAATTGAATACAGATAAATTAATCATTATCATTATTATTATTAATCATTGCGTTGCGCACATCACAGTCACTGTCACCACACATACAGCACAGCAAAGGAGGCATGAGAGCTTTGAGTGGGGAGAGGCATTATAATCTGCATGTCCAGCCCCAGTTTACTGTTTGACTGCTCCATTAAATGGAGGAACAAATTGAACGCTACCAGTGGCTCCATTTTCCTGTCAGCAGCTGTTTGAACACTGGTAGTTCTCAGTGACCTCCTTTCAAAATCCTCAAAGTGTGGTGTTGCAGTGACCTGACAGTCCAATAGCGTGGGACATATGAGGATCTGAGTATCCGAATCTCTCACAGATGGGAATCGATGGCAGGCTATTCTTAGGCTGTCAGATGAGAATATGGGACACAGTGTAAGATGACTACGCAGCGGCCAGAGGAGAGTGGTTCAAATAAACTGTCTGTGTGTGTCTGTGTGTGTGTGTGTGTGTTGTATATGCCGTATATTACAGGTTCTCTCACTTTTTAAACCTCCTGATTTGTTCCCTCATTTTACAGCTTTATTTCACTCAATAAAACCTCTCTAAACTGTGTCATCCCACCGTCCAGCTGCCAAAATCCAGATGAGAAGGGAAGAAAAGTGGTCGATCTTCTGGTTCATGTCTTAACTCTGTGCTCACAATAGAAAAAAGGTCCACAATGCTTTGCTGTGGGTTTGCCTGTCAGGACGACCTGTCTTTCTGAGCTGGACGCAGTGTCAGACAGGAAGCTCTGCAGACACTTGTTATGGCTCACAAAACATAGGGAGCCCCTCTGCAGTGTTTTCAGAATAGGTTTGGAGTAAGAAGCCAAAACAGATAATCAAAAACGAGGCAGGAGAAGAAAGGTGAAATGATAGTTAAGATGCAAAATGTGCCCGTTTGTGTTTACTCAGTTTCGTCATAAAAAAAAATTTCATTTTGAAAATGTCTTGTGGTTCCTTCTGTGGGCTCCCACTTGTGATTACCTGATGTGTCTCACCTGTGTCTCATGTCTCCCTGGTGTATTCAGCCCCTTAATTATTGTTGGTTTGTCTGTACCAGTTTCCTGTCATTTGTGTTCGTAGCTCTGATTGAGTTTTCTGTGTAAGTTAGTGGTTTTTGCTGTTGAGTTTGAGCTCTCTGAGTTCACTCCCTACAGTATGTCCCTGCTGGTTTTCTGTTGGATTATTCTTTGTTTTTTCTGCATCTCTCTTTTGGACTCGAGTTTGACCTGGGACATTCCAGTCTCTTTTAGCTGTCTTTGTGTTTGCTCTCTCTCCATAAATCATTAAAGTTTCTTTTGTTCTTTGAACATTTTGCAACTCGCCTCAGCAGGTCCTGAAAAACCCTTGTATATGTAAAAGCAAATACGTTCTTGTTTATGGTGTGTTTGAGTCAATGGTTTTAACAGAGTTAAGTCGTCAACAGTGTCCTAAAAAACAACCCTGACGACCATGCTGTCCACACATGTGCGATTAAGTCCATGCATGTGTTTCCATTATGTCAGCAACAATGAACTCACACAGTCATCCAGCCATTCACAGCTGATGCAAAAACATAATTGATAAGTTTAATGAGAAACTACATGTGATCTTATGGCAAATCATGATGGGGTAACTTCCACAAACATGGGTTAGTGGCAATTTAGGAAAGGTCAGGCCTTACCTGATGGTATGAAGGCAGCCTGCTGCTGAAACTGCATGTTGGCCAGGGCCTGTTGGTACTGGAATACGCCAGCATTGAACATCGTGGTGGCACCGTTGGCTTTTTCAAGTGCAGGTCTCTTTGGTAAAGGAGGCAAGACGGGAGGGAGCCCCTGATGAGGGGACAACACCAAAATAAAGGGGTGGGAAGTGAGGGAAAAAGGATGATAGCAGTGACATTCAGGACAGAGAGAAGAAAGAATTTCATTAGAGGATAAAGCTGCTCTTTCAAACAGCTATTAATTAAAAACATCGGCAAGCAAGCAGTGGACTACGCTACCTCTGTCAGAGCAAGACACGACTGTGGTGCTAGCTGACAAAACTGTGACATCTCTCTTGCTAGTGACAACAACACACAATCCTCAGCACAAACTTATCAACTTCATGATTTTACATACAGTACAAAATATCATTTCGCTGGCTAAGTCATAACTAGATGTTTCAAACAGAACTATAATGACAGATTTGATAAAAGTTATTGTATTGATTGTTGGACCGTCAACAGAAATGATGTAGTTAGGGAAAGCTGCACTGCCAACTCCATGATAATAGTACACTATAAGCCATGTTTAGACTCTCATGACACCTCTTAAACACTCACACATGCATTATGGGAAGTGACAAAATCATGCAAAGATACTTTAAAGACTCTAAAATACTATATTGTCATGCCATCAATTAATTGCTTTTGATATCCACTGGGGGTGATGAACTGACCATTGACAGCGGAAATTGTGGAGGGTTTCCTATTCAAGTCCTGGTCACTGATGCTTAAAATTAATATTCAAAATGATTTTTTTGTTTGATGTTGCACAACTTACGTCTGTGATCAGTTTATCACCCCGCAGTGTTTCCTCTATTCACATCATTAAGTATCTGTATTTGAGAACTACAAGAGCATATCTACTAATTCACAGCTACATGCCAAGCTAAAAGGTGAAAGGTCAAAGTACCAGGTCAAAAGTTGCGTCGAGGGGTCGCTTCAGTGATTTGACAGCCGACTGAGTCTTAATTAGCAGGCAGCGAGCACATGATGGCAATGGGCCAATGGGGTTCAAGCGCATTAACATAAACCAGCAAGCGGAGGTGCATCATGGGGGCAGCAGTGCAGTGTGGGTTGGTGAGAAAAAACAAACAAAAAAACAAACAAACAAACAAATAAAAAAACAAATCATTGAAATGCAATATACAACAATAACAAGACTAGGGCATGCACATTAATGGCTCTAGGGTTACTGAAAAGAAGTTTGGCCCTTCACAAAATTTATTGTAAATTGCAAATTCTGTTTCTTGTGCTACAACTTTGAGTTAAATGGTGTTCTGGTCCAGAAAGGAGGATTAAGCAGATTAATTGAATTCAAATGGAAGGAAATTATTCTATATCACTGTTTAGAAATGAAGCTACCCTGTAATATAAACCTCACTCCTGCACGAGACACTGGGTTACAGTCTGCTATGGCCTGGCTATCTGAACAGATTCAAACATTCACATTTCATGCATATATAATGTCCTCAAGTGTTAATTACAGATTAATGCTGTTAATTGGAACAATTTACATAGATATAACCAACCATGAACGACCTAAAGATCAAACTGGTAGGCCTATATGTTCCAAAACTTTATTAATAATTTATAACTTCAGTTTGGCCTGCATGATGTGCAAGAGAACAAACATAAAGTAGTTCAGCAGAAAATGTCTGTATTTTCTACCTGTCCTGGCTCCTAAACTGTGAATTCACAGTTTAGGAGGTATTTATACAGATACCAAATAAAACCCAGCTTTACTCTGCACAATTTTGTGCTGTACATTATGCTGTTTTATTATATTCTCTGTATCTCATTTATCGAGCTTTACAGTTTGCCATATAATTTTATTGATGTGTTTCATGTCCTTTGTGTGAGCACTTTGAATCTGTGCTATACAAATTGGGGAGGGGTTAAAAGAGGCAGATAACAAATCAGCGTGGTGTTTAACACTGATCATGTTAGCTCCATTTAATCCATCTAAGGTGTGTGCTTTTAAATATACCAGAAATTGTGTTATTCTACGATTTATGTGTGCTTTTTTTAAAGAAACTACTGAAAATAATTTAATCCAAGGCTGTGGCCACACTGTAAAATGAGCTTTTCCACCACTAATTCTCATTTTAAAATGTCATTAAGCTAATTTAGACTAAAGAATTAACATAATAAAAAAGAAAGGTTAAAAAGTATTGGTAATGTTCAACTGTGGAGGCAGATCAAATTACAACTTTATTGAATAATGTAAAGGTGAAGGGGTTGACTGAAATCAAGCTTACCCTCCTTTCTGGATTACCTGCCGCATAATGCCATCTATTATACTTGGCTCAGCAAAACCTTATTGTGTCCTTTTATTGAAAAAAAAATCACTGCATTGCAGAAAAAGGATCAGGATGAACGGCAGTTAACAATTTAACGTAGCTACTGACCTTGAACAGCAGCAAAGTATAGTGTACAACTAACAAAGCAGCAAAAACAAGGGGCAGCAGGAGGAGGGGAGCAGAAGGCTCAGTCACGTACATACTAGCATGATCACTACAGCCTGCTGCTAATAAAGCACACATCGACTCTGGATCTTCTTAGTGCACATTAAGTCAGAGCTGAAGAGCAGGAGCAGTGAAGGCTGAGTGTGTGTGTGTGTGTGCACAGGTGGAAAGATGTTGACTGAATAAGTGTTTGTAGTTCATTGTATGTACATAGTACAAAGTACCCCAGTCATTTTTATCTGGCCCACATGAACATTAGAGGATCTGATTTGTTTTAGCTCATCATCACGTAACATAGAAGACTGGCTTGTCCTTGATTTTTGGAATAGCTACTCTGTGTTACATTTGTTTTAATGACAATAATTCCTCCAGCCGCACTGAGCTCAGAAGGCCATGATGCTTTAGATGTCCCTCTGCTTGCGTCCCTCTTGGTGGTGTAATCTGTGGACAGATACCTACCATGGCTGCAGCAGCCGCAGCCTGGTTGACTTGGTGTTGGGCGGCTTTGATCTTGGCCTGCAGGTGAGCTGGAGGGTGAAAGTACTTGCACTTCTCCCTCGAGCAGCGGCCCTTTATGTAGTCCATACACACAGTGACTGTGTTGTCGTTGGTGTCAATCATAGTGCTATCTGCAGGATGGGCGAAGCGACAGTCGTTCTCCCCGCGTGTACAGTTGCCCCGCTGGTATTCCCGACATACCTGAAGCACAAACACGCATTTCAACTCTTTATTTTTTATTGTGTTTACATGACATTGCAGATATGATCATGAACATGAAATACAGACACTTGTGTAAATGTGAACAGAACAGCACACAAACGCCATACCCACTCACACATTATGAAGTTACTGTTCACTTTACTTCACATTTGATGAAGTAATCAATCTGTGCAGTCATTTCAGAACTTGACAATCACTTTACCAGACAGAGCTAACCAATCTTAATGACAGGTTTGGCCATTACTGTTGATTGATAAGCAGAAGAGAACGTAAGCAGCGTTTACAGACTCATCAATCATACCAACTTTATCCATTATTCAAATCAGCCGCGTTGATGTTCTTTCCTATAGAAAACAGAAGGGGGCAGCACCTGCGTGAACAGTTGGGAAAGCGATTACCTCAGCCTGAATGTGGGAGCTCAATGAGGCTCCTGGGAAATATGAGTCTGGTTACCCTCATGGGAGGCTGTAGCTGACACAATCAGCATAATCAGCAGCCCACACAAAATAACTCACACACACACATGCACACGTACAGACTGACAGAGACACACGGACACACAAAGTGGGTGCATGTGCAATTTATGAGGCAGCATTTTTTTTTTTTTTTTTTACAGAATTAAATTTTGACTCTTAAAGCACTGTGCAATAACTTAAGATCTCCATTTGAGTCTGCCTTACCCTACACCCGATGAAATCTAATTTCATGGTATGCTGTATCGATCTATCAGTTATGAAAGGAAAAAAAAAAAGCATTTACAAAATGTCTGTTTACCAGTCTCGCTGTCTGCATACATAAAGGATTTGATTTGTGGTGGACCGGCCACCAGACTAAAGGCCACCAGCACAGTTGTCCACCAACTGACCCTGCTCCGTCTCCTGTCGTGACAGCTCATCATCCACAATCACTGATTTGCGTAGGCGACAGACAGGGTGGTGTCTTCTTTCTGTTACGCACCTCTCCTTCACGTCCCTCACGCACTCACTCATTCACATACACATGCACACACACATTAATTCCCCACTGCTGCTATGATCATCAGTGTTGCTACTGGTCTTATTTAAAAAAGAAAAAAAAAAAGACTGCCTTGTTGTCAGGCAGATGTTGGAGAGGCAAGTGAGGGAGGGAGGGAAGGAGGGAGGGAGGGAGGGAACACAGGAGGAGAATGTAAGAGTGGCTGATGAATAAAGACTAAAGGACAGAGAGAGATGAGGATCAATGAGACAGAGTAAGAGTCTTTGGGGAGTGTTGGCAAAGTAAAAAAAAAAAAGAGTAAAGAAAGGTGAGTATGTGTGATGTTCTCTGATCCTGGTGTGTATCTCTGAACGGTGGCTAATCATGAATTCAGACAGAGCAGACCCCAAAGATGTTCTGAGTTGGACAAATAAATAAATGGCCTGTTAATCATATTTCTGTCCCCATGGTAACTGTCCCTCTGGGCCATTTACATCACTATGGTTTCAGGTAAGCAACATATGATTTTATGCACGCTGCAAATGCTGCAGTATGGCTCGTACAAGATAGAGACAGAGAGACTGCTGGAAAATATTTCTCAGGAAAACAGTCTGGAGGATTGTCTTCTAAAATAGGAATTTCTCCCAGCCTCAAGGAAACGGTCTGTAACATATCTTCCGACTGCTATGTGTGTCAGTCCACAGAATTCCAGCTATGTTTATTTTGAACTACACACTAGAAACTAAAATATGGCTGGCCTTTTTCTCTCTAAGATATTTTTAGCAAACCTAGTTCCTGATAAATGAGGCTAGGATGTGAAATCTCCCAATCAAGCTGCCTCACCAGCACTCACACTCAAACACACACACAGGGCTTAGCACTACAAGCAGCGGTGACCACTGCATCCAAATTTAAAAAAAAAACTCAGAAAATGAGCAGATTTTGCCTCCAATGCCAATTACTGCATTTGGCACATAAATATTTCATATCTGTTTGTTTACTGGACTTTGGTGCAGAATGCTATCAATCCTTTCCCAGGCAATCCCCTCAGTCATCGGTCTGCATCAAGACCTGCATGTTCCTCTGTTAACTACAACTTCTTGCCTCCAATTTTCCGAACTCACAGTTTCTCACAAGTCACGACTCCTCTGTGAAATTCAGACACCCGTCTGTCCTCTGTCTCTGTTGTCTTTGTCTCTGTTTGCCCCGGCCCCTCCCCTTGATAACCAAAACAATTCTGCAAATTGATTCCCTGATCTTTTTTTCTTTCTGTGGCCGGCCTGTTCTCTTGCTCTGCATGTCGTCCACACATTAATCGGGCCTAGAGACTTCCTCAGCCTCACCTCCATTAATTACCCAGCAACCCAACGTTACATTTTAAATGTAACCTTCCTAACGTTCTTGCACGCCTCCTGCCTGCCTCCAACGATTTCCCCATTATTCTGCTGCGAATGTTCCCCGGGTGGGGCTACATAATGGATGAGATTGACTTACTGTCCAATTAATGATTATCTGAAAACAGCTAGGAACAGCGCTCATCAGGTTTCATGACTGATTGCTTTCATAGAAGAATTAAAGATTTTTCTGAAAATTACACCCCGGTACAGTATAACTTGAGGTTGTGCCAGACAATGTTGTCTCCTGCCTGTTGATGGGATGCAGCATCGACAGCACTAATGTTTGTGGAGAGATACTCTCATTAACGTCTCTTTCTCTTTACTTAAGTCTGGGTAATGACTGTATTATGGTAATGGGATATAGTTACTGTAAAAGAAACTGTGTACCAGATACATAATTAAAGTCTACAAACAGCAACTGTTTAAGCAAGACTTTCCAGCCTATGCCTTCAATATTCATATAAGCACAGCCCACATTTCAAAGCCCAATCTGTTTGTATAAAAGGGAAAAAGATCTTCACCGGGTGCACTGTTTACTAGACTTTTGTTAATCTGTCTTTTTATCTGTGACTGATATGAAAGTGACGAAATAATTATGCAAATCCTCTCATCTGTGTGATCAGTGGTGTGTGTGTGTGTGTGTGTTTGTATGTGCTTATGCGGTCATATTTCCCCCATTTATCCCAGCTAATGTGTTCGTGAGTGTGCATGCGTTTCTTACCTCCAGTCTGTCTGTCCTCATGAGTTTCTGTGCAGCGGCAGCAGCAGCAGCAGGTACAGGGACACTGGGGTTGCTGGTGACCAGTACAGGGGCGCTTTGCAAAATGTCAGCAGGCATCAGGCCGGGCGACACCGGGCCAAGGTAGGGGTTAAACGCAGCGGCCGCTGCTGCAGCAGCATTGGCATTGGTGGCAAGGCTGGGTGTGACTGAAAACATGGGCTGCGGACACATGGAAATGAGACAGTTGTTCAGGATTGAAAATCATTTTCAGTCTATATATATTTGAACAAAAAATAACATTTAATTACATCTGCCAATAAGTATAACGCCATCCCTGCTGACTCCCACAGCAGTAACAGTATGACAGTAGAGGGTGAAATAAGAGATGTATGCAATTATCAAAAACCAAGCTGAGAATAGGAAGTGTGGTGGTGGATGTGGAGAGAAAGAAGGTGGCAAAAATAGACCATTAATGGGCTTATATCTGAGGGAAAACAATGTGCCTCGTTTGATGGCTGCTTGTCTTTCATTTGCTCTGACACAAAGAGAAGGCCTAGGCTTTGTATGTGGTGTCAGCTACCCCCTACATGGATCAGATGGAGTCACACTTCATACGTACACCAGAGATCATAAGGACAAGGGTAATAAGGATGAGGGATGTCAAGCTGTGTGCGCATGCGAGTGGGGAGCTGGGGTGACACTATACAACAATGTACGTATTGTTCTGCTATTGGAAAGGGAAAAGGCTTTTCTCCACATTCTCCAAGAGGGAGTCGAAAGAGTATAGCTAGCTGACATAGCACACTGCAAAACTTCCCCCTGCACGTTCCTGACCTCAGCCCCAGTCTGAGGATTGTCTCTTGAGCCCCTGCCAACACGACACAGTGAGTAATAGAACGGCAGCAGTCAGAGCCGGACATCTACATTCCTCCCAAAACCTCATCGCTGCACTGGGGTGACTCAGAAAAGTAAGGAATAGTGGTGTGAGCTTTCTAATCCTTCCACTGCTGCTCTCTGGGATGTTTGAAGAGTTATGTCCTATCACAAGATGCTCCGGAGAGGTTGATTTGCCTCTCTCAAGGTGCTCAGACATCAGCTCCAGACATTCATAGCTCAAGGTTGGGATAAGATAAGTATGATGTCATTGAGAAAGACTCACAGTCATGAGGTTTAAACTATGCGATGATGTCATCCTGCAAAAAGTTTGTGACCTTGTTAAAAGCATTTTCTATGATGTCTCTTTACTTGGCATTGAATCGTTTCCAATAATCATAAGACCAAGCTATAAATCACAGTCGCAACACTTATATGGGCTTGAGCATATTTACACAGTAGCAGAAATAAAACAGGATCACTCCCTACATGCTTTCTGTCGGCAATTTGTATCACAGCAGTGTTGTTTTTTTCTTAGACAATCTATTAGTTGCAAAGAGTTCCCCTTTTATTTATTCTGAATCCAAATATTTAGAAATGCGTTACTTATACAACTCAATTAAAAGCTTGATTTTAAGATTCCAGATGAAAGAAAACCTTCCACATCAAAATTTTATGTAACAACCTAATACTAAGATGTATAGGGAAAACTACTCAAGTTGCTTTCAAAGAACTAAATAAATTTAGAAAGATCAAAACCAATGTGATGACTTACGGCAGTATTTCAGTGTCATTCTGGGTCATGTTATTTATTTAGTATTTTATCTGATGCCAAACTTGAAAACATCATGCAATCAATACTTAAAATGCTACTCTGCTCCAGTCTTTAAAGTTATATAATAACCCTTGTTTTGCTGCTCATTTTTATATGTACCAGGCTCGTTCACATTTTCTCTTTCACTGGAATGTCTTATATATTTACTATCTACTTTATAATACATTGATGTAAAATATAAAACAATGTAATTCACAGTGTATTTTGTGTGGATGCAAATTTGATTATTCAGGTCTACAAATGTTAATAATTAGACAAATAAAACATGGAAAATAAAAGTTAAAAAAATGACGAGGGAAAGAAACAGCGACAGGGACAAATAGAATATTTATACTAATACTGAAAATGTTACTAACATTAGGTATCACACTAACATTGGTCATACCAGACTAAATAAGGCTGAAGCAACAAAACAGTTTAGTGCTTAGTAATTTGTTATTTCATTTTTAGAAAAATTGTGTATTTATTTCAACATTAACAAAAGCCTCACTGTGAAGAAATCTGAATTTAATATTATTGAATTGATATCAGCTACAACTCTGTTTGTTATGATTGAAACCACTTTTCAGGACTAGACTATCAACACTTGACCCCCAGCTGAAACACGGCACTGCATCTAATTACAGAAGCAAGACACCACGAGAGTGAGTGAGTGAGTGAGTGAGTGAGTGAGTGAGTGAGTGAGTGAGTGAGTGAGTGAGTGAGTGAGTGAGTGAGTGAGTGAGTGAGTGAGTGAGTGAGTGAGTGAGTGAGTGAGTGAGTGAGTGAGTGATACAGTGCTGTAGATAGATATTACTATGAGTCTAATAAAAAGCATCATGAGCACCATCACTCTCAGCCAGCTGTAATGGACCCTAATTACTTCAACCTCTGCACAGTTCCATGCGTGAAATGAAAGCACTCTCCTACGCACTTGGAGGACGGAGGGGAGGTGAAGACACACAAAAAAAGTGGGAGAGCAGTGGATGAAATGTGGTGGAGATACTGAAGATGGGGGCAGGAAACTAAGCTAAGGACACAGGGGAGGGATGGAGGAAGAAAGCCTGATTCCTGGAAAGGCTAGCACTCGGTCTTACCCTTTGTTCCCCCAGCACACAACACGGCTCTGTATTCTGAACTCTTCTTTGTAGTGCAGGTCTAAAGCCGTCTCTCCTTATTCCTGACGTCCTATCTTCCTCACTTTATCCATCTTTCTCTTCTCTGTCCATTTATCTCTTTCTGCCTCACTCAGTCCTCCCTTTTCTTCCTCTGCTGTGTCCTTCTCTGTCAGCCCTTCCTCCTCTTCCTCCTTACTCTCTCTCTCCCCATGATACAAACAGAAAGGGAGAGCTTTGCAGTCCCAGCGAGATCTATTGCTTCTTTAAACCCTTTCATGATTTTCTCCGTTCCTTTAAATGGGCTCCTCGACACAGCCCCTCTCACCCCACCAGATGAAGGTGATAAGCTAAGTGTGTGTGTGTCCAAGCATGCAGCATCTGAAGCTCTTCTGAAACAAATTGATGACACTGCTCTCGTATAAACATGAAGGGACAGTGGCGAAGACATACTAGGAATGTCTTCAAACGTGACTGACAGGTCTCATTGACTCTGTAAGGTCTCATGGACAGGACAGGGAAGGGTTCACTTGAACTGTAAGACTGAGCCCCTGGCTGTCACCTTGAGGGTCCTTGCAGTATGCAGCGGAGTCAGATAGCTGAGGTAATGCAGCGCATGTGCACGTGGTGGCTGTGTTAAAATAATTGTACAATAACAACATGATACTTTATTTCACATTGTTGAATAAAATACCTCCCACACCATCAGTACTGTAGTAATTCAATTCTGTGCCCTCTTCTCCAAATGCTGATTATTTAACCCAGGTTGGCATGAAGAAATGAAAGTGAATAACTAATTAAACTTTCTAGACTTCTGCAGTGGCTATCAGTTGCTGTTGTAGTTTTCTGCACTGAGAAGGAAAAGGTTATCATGAGAGAATCATCAGTTGAGACTGTGTTTGTGAAGCTACTGTTTTTAAGGTCAAAGCTGAGACATTCAGACTCAACTGAACCGCTCCTGTTACTTCTCATCCAGCTCATCTGGTGCATCAGACACAATTAGGAAACTCATTATTTCGTCTTGGCTGAAGTTAATTTGAAATCAAGAAAACAGGTAGAGTAGTAACCATCAGCAGAGCAGCAACTGACCGGGTGCTGATCATGATGACTACACTGATTGTCTACGATGGCACAACTTCTTCAGAGTTCTTCTGAAGTTCAAGAGTTCGAGAATCAATCTCTCTTTGTTAAAATGTCATAAATGAAACCCTGAAACAGAATTATTTTGCTGATTCATCTCTTCTAGGACTGATTTCATTTTATTGCCTTGTATCTTTTATCATGTACTTTGCTGCATATTGTGAAAATCCACTTTCGCCAAATAATCTGAATATACCTGCAGTAACAGGTTAAAAGACAGCCACTGTTTATTACAACTTTGGTTTTATTTTATCAGTTGGTGGCTGGACTAAAATAAGTCCTGTGAGAATGTGGTCTGACAATTATACTTTATAATCATATATTACTTTTCCTTTAAGTTATGTTGCAGTGCATGTGGTTACACTTTCAGAGAACCAACAAATCCACGCTTGTGTCAAATTATCGCAACTAATCAAACCTACTCAGTTGTCATTTATATGGAAAACAAGGTCCTGCACACTTGTGATGTATTTAAATCTCAGTGTGTGGGAATTAAATATCCAACCACAGATATACAGTATTATGTATGGCTGCATTTGCATGTGTCCTCTCACCACTGGCTGTAGCTGTGTGCCAGGCATCATGGCATTAGCAAGCTGCATCTGCTGGGCCAGCATTGCCATGTTTTTCTGCTGGATGAGGTTGTTCCTTCCATTGATCTCCAGCTGCGTCTTTAGGTGTGGAGGAGGATGCAGGTACTTACAGTTCTCCCTGGAGCAGCGGCCCTGTTGCAGTGAGAGAGGAGGAGGAGGAGGAGATGAGGAGGACAGCAGAGAAAAGAAGGAGGGATAAGGGCGGGTACAATCATGGAAAGAGGCGAATTAGAACAGTGCTTCCTAATGTAAAGAAGTAATGAGCCTTAACCCAAGTTGCTGCCCTCTCATTTAGCAGGTGCTGACCTAACATCCCTGACATCTGGGTTTGTCGTAAAGAAGAACGATCAGTTCGGCTTGCTTTTCCCCCTTTGCAACCTGAGCTGCGCGCTCGCTACCTGCCTTTGTTTCCTCAAGGTCCCATCGAGAGACAAATTAGCTTCAAGAGCAAAGATAAAGAGGATTAGTTGTCTATCTGCCTTTGCTAACAGATTGGAATTCACACAGTGAAATAAGAGACATCGCTGGATACTCAGGATACTCTGCTCTCTTTATACTTATTTTATGTTAACTCTTCATTGTTCAACATGGTTGGAATCAATATTTATTTATTATCCATTATGGAGTACTTGAGTGGGTTGCTTATATTTTGCTTTGACAGTGGACCGACAGCTGATTGTTGTAACTCAATGCACAGCATCAACAACTACATTGTTGCCTGGAAACGTAGCATTTTGTCTGTGTTTGTGAGCTGCAACCACTGCAGACTTAACATTGTTTATGCATCTCCGCATTTTCTGCTGCTTTATCAGGTTGTTAGTTCTACAAGAAGTGGGCAGCTATGTGATTTATGTTGCTTAATATTGCTACATAAAGTCTTCGGACACCCACTGTGGTGTTGTAATCATCAGTTGAATGCACTTGACAGGAATTTATTGGTTACTTTCGGTGCAGTTCTCACCTGGGAGTGGTGTTTACACACTGGAAATCAACCCACATACAGTAGGTCTGTGAGATGGTCATCATCACTATCACCATTCAGCGTTTTGAGCCCCCCCCCCCCCCAAAAAAAAAAAAAAAACCCTCCCCATTTTAAAATCTAACACAATATTTTTTATTCAGAATATACAGAGACAGACCACTTCACACCTTCACATTCACACCTACAAGAAATTTGGAGTCACCAATCAACCTAGTGAAACTCCACACAGACGAGTCCCAGAACCAAGAATCTAACTCTATTAACCACTTCACCGCCGTGCCACTGTCAATAAATCTAATTCCTCTACCTCAAAAAGCTGTCAGTCTGATTACATTTAAAATGTCTTCCTTTATTGAGACCAATTACATTACAAGGAAACGAGGCTCAAGGTGAAAAGGGACAAGACATTATCTCTTTGTGTAGCAGTTGGAAAGTAACAGGAAATGAAAGGAGAGAGAAAAAAGAGGAGAAACGTTTTACCTGCTCTCTGAACTGCTGCTGCTGCACTCTTGCTCTAACCAAAGAGGGAATTGTTTTGGCAATTTCAGTTAGGAAGGAGCCACGCTCTCCTCTGTCCTACCACCTCAGAAGCTGCGCCACTTGAAGCCGGATGTTTTACAAGGCTCGGTGAATCACTATTGATCTCCCCCAATTGAGATAAATGAGTTATGTGTCAATATTTTTACATCATTTCGAAAAAGACCGGCTGGAGAAGTGATCCAGGATCGATACGTGGCTGGAGACTACAATGACAATAAACATAGACACATCATGGCACTCTATCTAATATTCTGCCTATGTCTTTAGACAGTGAGGTGGGTGTCTGGGTGCTTGCTACTGTGGGTGATTATATTCATCCAACAGCCGGCAGCCCAAGGGGAGAAGGAGGGAATGTAATTTACACTCTCATAATGCCTGCTCCACTGAACACTCCCCCGAATAGGTGTAATATCTTAGACTTTTACTCCCCCTTTCTCCTTCATCCCTTCCTTCTTTTTTCTGAGCCCCATGCTGATATTTGCTCTCCTTATCATGAATACAGAGCAGTGCAGATGCAGTGCTGCTGCTGTGATCCTGTGTACGTATGTGAACGTCTTCATGTGTATGTGCAGAATGTGCAAAACAGAAGTAATACTCTCCCTCTGCCTTTGTCGGTTCCATTCTTTCTTCTTCTCGCACCACAATCCCCCCCCCCCCATCAAGATGCATCCTCTGGCCATCTCTTCCCATTTCTCCTTAATACAAATCTACTTCCAAGGGACAGGGAGACCGACCCTGCAACAACTCCACACTACCACCTCCCATGGGGAATTAAAGGTTGGCTGTCATGCTACTGCTTATCTCGGTGAGATTACCTGCTACCCACTGCGGCCCACTATGACACCTGCTTTCGCAACCTAACACTCTTCCACGCTTCCTCCCTCCTCTCTTCTCTCTCCCTCTTTCATCACCTCATCTCTCTCCGTCTCTCCATTGCTCCCTTTTTTTTTTATTTCCTCACACAGGCCGTTCTGCCTAGCAACAGCAGGAGAGGCACTTTGCATTGGAGAGCAGCAGCATGTCAAGAGTCCTTCCAGCATTTTCATTGGCTGAGAGGAATAGTATTCCCACTCTGCTGATTGGCCTAGAGGCACGCATTAACAGTGCTCCTAGCATGGCTCATCCCCGTGTGGCTGTGACTATTGATCAGCACTAATTGGTTAATGTCTCTTGATTTTCAGGGCACATTCCCTCTAGGGGGCTAGACACGAACATGTCAACTCCAGTGTGTGTGTGTGTGTAAAATCCTCCAAACATTCATTGAGAACATTCTCTACATTAATTTTCAGTGGACACCATAAACACTTCATCATTTCATCAATATGTTGCTTTGACAGTGAGTGGTATGCTGGGAATAATGATGAAGATAAATACCTAAATAAATACATACATGGCAAAATAATCTAACATTTTGAATGAAAGCCAAAGAACTGGTAAGAAAACATTGTTGTAGTTGTTATGTAAGTGGCCGCATTAATTCCCATTTTAGCAAGTAGAGCACTTTTCTGTACTGTACCAAATGTGGGAAGTTGACCATTTTGTTTTGTTAGAAAAACTTGAAAAACCTTTTTCTCGTTTTTTTGGTTGTGTGCCATAAATGCAATTGATAAGTGCCAAACTATTTGCACTTCGTAGACACATTGCAAAAAGTGGAGTTTTATTTCCATAATTTTCTTCTCTCATGAACTATCAAACTCAAGAAAAATCCTCAAACATGAATTTTCTCTTTCTTTCTTAGTCTTGAAATCTTAAATTTCAGCATATCTGAAGGGAATTTAGAGAAGACCTGGAAGAAAGGAAAGAAAACATTGTGCTGGATCAAAGGAGCTTTGTCGTGGAATGTTTTTACTATGATAGTTATGTTCCTCTAATCTTCTAAAGGGCAAGGTCATTGGCTTTAATGTGATTATCCGCCTGCTCAATCCGTTGGAGCTGTGCAAAGACGCAGTATTAAAGTTTGGTCCAGAATCACGTATAAAGCAGTGTAATCTGATCTGGATAACTTTGTACGTGTATCGCCACTAGTATTGTGTTTTTGACAGACACATTGTGGACTATTTATCTCTGTGGAGGCTGACTCTGCCATGAACATATGATATGGATAGAGCACTAATATCAAGATAAAGGTTAAATCAGAACAATTATTCCTGTAGTAATGAGAATTCACCTCTGTGCATTTTATCAGCTGCAGTCAGAAAGGTCAGTGTCTTCACCCACACCGTCTCTGCTTTCACCAGTGGCGCAATTACCAGTAGCTGCGTTGTTATTGTCTGAACAGTTCAATGCTGCATGAGTCTGAAGTCCCCGTTGATCACTGCCTGCGATGCTAATGTCCTGGCTTCTCTCCTGCCTCCTTTCACTGCTGTTTTCCCCACTGTCTAAACAACGTCAGTACAGGTTAATGGTGAGCGTGTCTGAGCAAAGCAGTCCTCCCTGTGGCTAGAGTGGTGCGACTACCAGACATCACTCAAGCTGACTCTGTTCCACCTTCACCTGTCTGTCTGTCCTCCACTCAGACGCTAATATGCTAACAGACTACCTGCATCTGTCTCTCATGCACTCTCGATTGCTCTATCTTCCCCCAAGTCTCGTCTCTGTCTGTCTCCTGCCCTACCGCAGGTGATAGTCTGAACCAGTCAGTTCTCACACCAAACAAATCATAGCGACTCTTTCTCCAGCCAGAGCTACAACACATCTTTTTAACACGTCGGGCTGAGGTTTTGGTTAACAGTCTCCATGCCTCGTCACCAAACACAGATTCTGAAACTTGAACCAATTCGCAGAGTTCTGGCTGTGCCAATGTGCGTTTTCACTTTCTTTTAATTGGCAAGCCATTAAAATAAAAGTGAGGCAGCTGTCACAGCCCTACTTTTAAGTGTACGTGCATTTAGGTGCAAGGTAATGGAGCATTCTGCTCTTATAAATCACCTTGGCCTCGTTACACTAGATAACTTTCGGCTCCTGGACTCACACTTACATGCAAACAGATGTATAGACAAATGTGGCACTGGCACACACATATTCATACATATATTAATCAGTTCATTGCAAAGCAAAACAGTTTTTTTTAGTATATGCAGGTACAAATGCAGAAACACACACACACACACACATACATATGCATGCATACTGTATGCATGTCCTAACCTTGAGTTACTTCAATTACAACTGCGGCATTTTCACTGCAGTTTCAGGTACGGTGTGGCTGGTTCTGGCCTCAGCAACAACATGGTTTTAATCAGCATCATGTAATCCTCAGTGACAAGGTTACATCAATAAGGCCATCTACAAAAACAACAGTGAGTCAGGACAGTGGGTACTGGATTGTTTTTTAACCCTTCAATGCCCGCCTTCTTGATAATCTGCTCTAACCAAAGTGTTCACATCAATAATATGATGATATTATGTCATTCATGACGCACCCACGATTTGCAGTCTCCCTATTGTTTCAGATTGATGAATCATAGTTTTTGGTTAAGTCCCACCACTTTCATCTACCTTGTACCCAGCTGTAGCAAGTTGTTTTGAACAAGTAAAACAGTTTTAATCAACTGGACATTATCTGCTCAGTCTGATCCAGAGTCAGCAGCTAACAGGTGAACACAGTGGCTAAATAAGAGTTGGTGGCCACATAAACCAAATATTAGACTTGTACCCACTGGGTGACCAGACACGTGACTCCAAAGTCAACACTGATGTTGCTCTGTATCTGCCAGATGTGAAATTTGTTTGCCAACATGTTTTCTGTTCTCAGGAAAATGTTTGAGTTGTGGTGTTTTGGTGTTGTGGTGTTCTCTGCCATTTTGTGTTTTCTTGCAGACAGAACGCAGGTCATGTGCACCAAATTCATGAGAAAGCATTGTGAACGGTATTTATTTCTGTTATTGTATGTTATCCAGTAACATCACGTAATCCCAAAGATATCTCCTGTTGCTGCTACTCTGTCACTCATTTCCTTCGTGACCTCAGTTATTTTCATTCTGCCCTACTTTGCTTTGTCCCTCTTTTTTCCCCAGGCTTGCTTTCATCTGTTTGGCCCAAGTCATTGAACGCAGGGGTTTAGGATTAAAGAACAGTGAAATAAAGGTCCCTATTAATGATCATCAAATGCATGAGACCCTGTGACATGTTTATGAAGTCACTCATTTACTATTTTGTGCGTGTATTTGTGCTTGAAGGCTGTACGATCAAAACCTAACATTGACAGTCTTATTTGTTGCCTGTGGTACTTTGGCAGCTCTCTGAAGGATGAGTCTGTGAGATCCCAGAGAATAAAACCCATGGCAGAATTCCTCTCACAGACTATAGCAACAGAGACAAAAACAAGAACAGAAGAGGAGGGAGGTAGACAGTCAGAGAGATGTACAAAAACAAAAAAGGAGAAAGAGAGAGAGACAGACAGATGCAGAGTGTGCTTTCCCTATTAATATTAATCAAAGCAGTCTGTGAGAGTGATTTCAGCAGTGTCTTTGCTGGCAGATATCTACATCCTCCAAAAGGATGAATGGTGCATTGCTTTCCACTAGTCCCTTCTGCACGTTCACTCGCGTAATCACCCATTGATTCAAAATGATCTTTTAATCTACCCATCCAGAATGACTCATTTCAATTTAACCACACGTAATCCGACAGCCTCTGATCTTTTCTCGCATTCTCTCTCGTTGCTCTCGCTGTGTCTGAGCTCCCTCCAGACTGTGGCTTTCAGTGCGCAGTGAACACCGTGACCAGTGTGACAACTGTAGAGCTCAAGTGTGGACAGCCACCGTCCCAAACCCTTGTGTGTTATCAATTTTCTCCCAATGGCAACGCCTCTCCCTCCTGTTCCCAAAGACAACCATCAATCAAGAAAGCACCGTCTGGATGAGGGTCCGTGATGAGAATACTTGCCCTTACACACACACACACACACACACACACACACACACACACACATTGGCATGTACTTTCTTGACCAAAGGTCCCTGTTGGCAAGCATACGTCAGACAAATTATGTCATCAGACACAGCACAAAGAACGTCCTGTCTGAGGACTGCGAGTGCTGCCAGACTGGCCAATAACACATACACACGCGCATACACAGGCACACATGGACTACACCATCACCACCAAGTGTTAAACACTATTTTTAATATTTTTTTTATTCATTCCTTTCAAAAATTCACAGATTTGCAACCGTGGCTGATGTCAACCTATCAAGGATGGACCTATAGCCTGCAGTGGAAATGTCTGTAGTGAAATCAGACATGAATAATTTAAAAAGGCCTTCTTAATATCTCTCAAAAATTAATCATTTTTTAATTAAACTTTAAAATTCATGTTGCTTTTACAAACATAGCATTGCATTCTACTAGCAAATAGTAATATCAGGGAAATAATCAAAATATTCAACTGATATGTACATATGTATATGTACACTGTGTTAACAGTGCATTAATTGGATTTTAAAAAGTCATAGAGGACTAAACCCACACCGTTACATTTTTGGTCTTCTGACACACTGAGCCATTGGGTCGGCAACCTCTAAGCTGTCTTTTGGTGATGGACTTCAAAATGAAGTGAGAAAAATGAACAGCATGTCCCCAACACTTCAAGACTTCAAAGGTTTGTGAACCTTTTGCCAAACCAAACACACGTGAACTTTATTTTCTGAAGCTCTTTCATTTGGACAAAGAGTTCAAAACTCAGTGGACATCCCAATGATCAACCCTTGACCTGGTTCTCAATAGTTAGCTTGCTGCTTGAGGTAGGTGGTCAGGACCAGTTGAACAGTGTCTTTCAATGGGCTTAAGTGTTTGTCCTTTGGATGTGAGTGACACAATGAAAACTCAATGAGTCAGATGTTCAAATGTGAACCTATTTCACTCTTCTATTACTATGAGACACTTAGTCAGTTTCTTGCTAGCTGTATTTCTGAGAGATTTTGAATCTCCACTGTGAGTGACTGACTCACTGAGAATTCATTGAGCCTCATAAAAATCAAACCTCAGTTCTTTCAAGCACTTCTATAGCATGCTGGGCTGTAGCTCTGGGTGGTCTCAATCATTTTCTTAGAGTTTCGACTGCTTCCTTGTTGGGTGCTTTGAGAACTGGGACCACCTTTAGAGGATCATGGTGGCCAGGAGCACAGGTACTGTATATACTGTAAGTAACTGGTCCATTCAAAAGTTGCTGTGGGTTTGATCCCCGTGAAATGCATTAAAATTTGATGTCCATTGTTCAAAAGAAAGAATCAAAATCTACAGTGTGTTTTTTCAAAAAGGTCAAGGACTAAGACAGCGACCCCGGTCTCTGGGAGGTGAGCCGCAGGATCTGCAGATGATTTTTAAATCCAGCACAAAAACATTCAAAGACTAGAAAATATGGTTGAATTGTAAAGCAGCTTAAGATTTTAAAGGGTGGTTTTTACTTTAAGGTTGTAAGCTCAAAACCAGTGGAGCTGCATTAATTTTATACCTGAAGACTGTTCAGAGAAGCTCCAAGCGCAAAGGGGACTCGTAAAGCTCTAGCAGTATCTGGTTTGGGTTTCGTGAAAACATCCTGTGTCTTTCTCTGTCTTACCATGTACCACTGCTGTCTACAGTATGTAAATCTTATTAAATCTCTCCAATCATTTATCATATCCGGAACCACCCTGATGCATTAGTATAACAGCCTAGATCAGTTAATGACCATAAAATCCCATTTAATTGGGCAAAGGGATTTAAGAGTCATAAGAGGCAGCAACAACGATACAGTGGGCTAGATATGGGGGATGGAGCTAGGTATCACAGGCAATGACAGACAGAGATGACGCAGGAGAGCTTGTAAAACTGGAATAAAACTACAGCTGAGCTCACAGGATAACGCTGCTCCAGAAAATGAAACTCATCCACGTCACAAATGATCGCAGAGTCTGTGGAAAGCTTTTAGCCATGGTGCTCAATTAGACAAAACACCAATTATAGCCCCCAAAAGCACTACTTAGGCTGACAGTGTGTTAGCATGTTTTGGGTGGGTGCGGGTACAAAATCGTTAGCACAGGAAACTAATGATGGGGCGAAACCATTAGCCATCATGGGTAATGTCAGCACTCTGCCACTCTCTGGCTGGTCTGCTCCTTGTTTGATGTACATGGCTGAAATGTCTGGGTCTCGTGGTCAATGCTAAAATGACATTTGAATTTCATGTTTATTCATGATCATTAATGTTTTTCATGGTGGATGATAAAAAAAATAGTATTTTACAATTAGATTACATCATCATAATGTAAACTGTATTCATGTGTTCAAAAAAATACATTTAAGCATTTAAAAACGATTTCAGCAAAAAGGTCGAATGTTAAATTGCTTGTTTAGTCCGACAAAGAAACACACAAAGATTTTAAATTTCCAATGTCTAAAGGAGAGAATTGCAGTAAAACTAAAAAAAAAAAGTGATAAAAGGCTCAACCAGTTAATTAATCATCATAGTTGTTGCAGATTAATATTCCTGTGATAGGTACATTTTTCTAAAACTGCTTTTTACTCCACCTCCTTGCAGAAGGATGAACTGATATACATAATGGATGTCTACCTAAAACCCAAAGCACTGAATTCTCACACATTTTCAATGACATCACCTGTCTGATCAAAGCAAGTGTCTGAGCATAAAGGGAGTGTATACTGCAGTCACAAAATATTCTTTAGACCATGAGCAGGAAAAAAAATGTGAATGTTGTAAGTCCCTCACTCCTGCTGGGTGATAATAACTTGCTAAGTGTCGACAAAGCTTTGACTGAATAATTGCAAGGTCACCAGTAGATGTAGTTAATGAAACACACTGTCAGTACTAATACACACAATTCAGCTTATTTAAAGTGAACTGTAAACTGTTAGGTTGTATCTGCTGTCACTTGTTAACAAAGTGCTACAAATGTGAAACTTAGAAGCTAGCTACAGTAAGTAGCTCATGTATGACTAGCAGCAGGGTTAACCATCTTGGAGTAATTTGTGAACACTTAAAAGTTGAAATAATGGGAGAGTTTCCTGTTCTTCCCATAGTGCTGACTTTGTGTAAACACGGTTCAGATTAAATTCCCCAAACAGTCACACATACAGCTACAGTATAATAATGGCTGGTTTTCAGTTCCAGTGTAACTTATTAAACAACATGATTCATGAAATAGGAAGTGACTAAAAAAGTAACTTAAAAAGAATTATAGCAAATTTCAGGTAGACTCGGTGAAACCAAATCCTGCAAGGTTGGACAGTGGGTCCAGGTGGACCATGCTGAGGGCAGTGACTTTATAGATGTAATATAACACATTTATAGATGTCCTGACACCTCATTTCAAGTTTCTGAATACAGGTTATGTGCATTTCCACACTTGAGTGTGTGTGTTGCTAGGCAGAGTATTCATAGATCTGCTCTATAATCAAAAACCTGGGACCTTTAATGAATGTTTGCTGTTTCCTCTCTGGTTGGAAGCAGAACAATACATAGTATTCGTCCATCATGAAACAAACAAGTACAAAGGCTGCTGTGTCTGTAGTTTTGGTGAGATGTTATCTAGTCAACCTCTTCTGTTTCTTATTTGCTTTCCCTTTTTTTTCATGCTTCAGGAGTTCGTCTGCCAATTATGGTTTAAAGCACATAAAGGACTCAAAGCTAATTGGAGAGCTCAGTTGCTGATTTCACAGTGGGACATTCATGAGCCTTTAGCAGTCAATAAAAGTGGGCCGCAAAATGTGGGTCTGCATATCATGGGACGATCAGACCTCTTTGGGTTGGACCAATCAGGATCAGTCATACATAGTCGTTGCTGGGCGCTTCGAGAATGAACGCATTACGATATTTCGATAATCAGAAAAGTCACCACTACATGAAAAGTCAGAGTCACCGAGTGAGCCTCGCCGTGCTCCTGACTGGCTGACTGACCCTGCTTATGTCACACAAGATAGTCATGACTCGTGAAATCTTCTCGAAACAGAGGATGAAAAGGTTCAGATGAAAAAGTCTATAGTGTATCTCGCTCTCTTGAGGGAGCAGTATAGGTGGCAAGTGTTGTTCTGGCTCCTGCGGGAACTTCATTGTAGAATTATGTGAGGCAAAAACTCTAATTAGCTCTGCTCTCATTAGGTCTACAACACTATCTCCCCTCAGACAGACAAACACACACATGCATGCACCGACACACACACATATAGATAGCGATGTGGAGAGAGGAGAGAGACGGGCCACCCCACAGCCCCTGAGATCTGGCCCTTCTTCTCTATTTCTCTTTCAATTAACCCTCTTCATCCATCTTCTATCTCTTCATCTTTTCCTTTCTGCCTTCATCTCTCCTTCAACGCTCCTTCAAGTGTTCTCTATTCACAATCTCTAAAGTTTAGACTAATTCAGTTTTATCTCCTATTGACTGGGCCAAGGAGGCAGGCAGAGAGCAGAGCCATTAAAACACTCTTAATGAAAGACCGGTGAACAGGCACACAGGATTCAACAGCTTTTAGGCCTAATTATTTTCTGCCCATCTTTCTAACGTTCATTCTGCAGATATATGGGCCTCACTGGCTGCTGGGAATAGACCTTTTCTTTTTTTTCTTAATCTAAACCTCCCCCTGTCTTTCACATCTCGATCTTCTCCCATATTCACAGCCATTGTCATTAAGTGTGCATCACAAGTTGGGCAAAGACCATCTTCATCTTCTTTTTTTCAAAATGTTTGCTTGAAGTGAGACATATCAGAGTCGGGGGGGGAAAAAGGAAAGGGAGATTATGAAGTTGTCCTTGTGAATGAACAAAAGAATCACACTGACAAAGACTGGCAGCTGCCTTTGGTTTGCGCTGTGATCTCTAGGAGCCATATAAAGTTGCTCCAAAGTGGAAACAAAAGACGCTGCTGGCAGTCGACAGGCTGCCGTTGCCGTCAGTGAAAACTCCATTAATGGTCACAAACAAACAGAGCTGCACGAGTGACCAAAAAATGTTAATGTATCCTTCTTGGTGTAATGATCTGAGGAGGGATTTTGGATCAAATGACGCCACTTTTTTTTCTTTGCTCTCTGGGTGAAATGAATTGGGATCAGATGCAGTGGAGTCACAGGGCTGGAATGTTCTACTCTGTTCTACCTCTGATGAGTCATGGGGGACGTGGCAGATAATCACGAGACCACACCCTGACAGAGTGAGAAAAAAAACGGGAGAAAGTTGTCAAATGCGAGAAGAGACATCTTTTGTTCCGCGCACATGTGGCGCACGTCTCCGCCAACAAACGCACACGCATAGTCACACGCACCCTCCGAGGAAGAGTGCCACTGTACTGGCATCAGTAGCTAGTGTCATTGCCTCGAGGTTAAAGCAGATAAGAGAGGATTAGCATTCATTACACCATGAAGAGATGATACCCACCGCAAACACACACACACACACACACTGATGCGCAGACATACCAAAGGCACTAATACACCAAAAACAAGGAAAATAAGAAAAATGGCCACAGTGTTTCTCCATAGCCACTAAACATCTTGTCTTTTAGAAGACAACATTACAGTAACAACCAAAGGGGAAATAACAGCTAGAACAGACCAACAGCATGTCATCTTTTGTATCACAGACAACTGCAGAGCTGAAAAATCCCCAGACTGAAGCCTTGGGTATTCATGATGAATTCTGACAGTGTTGGAAAGAAAAATGAGAGAAGGACAACGATAGAGAAGAAATAGATCAAAACATTTAATATTTCAAAATTTGATATAAGGGCTTTTATTAGTTTCATGCTGAAGTTGCCACTTTTCCGTCCAAGAATGCTCAGCACAAAAATAAAAGTTGTAAAAATATATTTTAAAAAAAGAAAAGAGTAAATAACATTTATTTATTATTATTATTATTTTCATTCAGGACTTGCCTCCCATAAAGACACGCAGCAGAGAGCAAGTGGGGGGCAAAGACAGACAGAGAGAATAGAAACAGAGACAGAGTCATTTGTAGGTTAAGGTTATATTTTGTTAGCACGATACATCACATAGAGAAGCATGACACGGTGTGTCTTAATTCCCTCCCACACACACACACACGCACACGCACACATACACAGACTGTGCGACAGAGCAGAGGGGCCATCACCCCCCCTCCTCCCTCTCCACGTAGCGCCTTCCGGCTGCACACTCATCCACATCGATCCACATTGATCAAAGTCGGCTTGTACCACTTCGGCAGAGAGCAGGGGAGGAGCGGGCAGGGTGATCACCTCCTCTAAGCCTCTCTCACAATGGACTCATCTGTTGTCAGAGATGCAACTGCCACGTACTGTAGTCACAAAAGTAGCGCTGTCTCTATCTCGGGAGCCCAGAGCCATTAAAAAGGCATAAAGGTCAGAGGAAAATGTCAAGAAATCTGGCCTTAAATTGAACTGAGGTTAGACTGGAGCTTGAAGTGCTTGTTTTGCATGACCACTGAGGATCTGATCGTCATCTCCGTGTCATGTAGATCAAATATTTTGTGATAGGTAGTCCTGTCTTGACTTCAAATATCAGCGGGGGAGCAGCAGTGAGAGACAGCATGGTGACAGACAGCGCACCGTCTGCAGACCCAACACAACAGAGCTCCTCTATCTCTCTCTGATGGCTGAGCCTGATAGCGCTGTAATCCAGTTAAAGCCTTTTGAAGAATCACAATGTCCAACAGCAAGCCCTGCGACATGCACTATAACAATACAGGGATATTACAGACATTCTTCAACCCTTGGCGCGCCGAACGCACGACTGACACGACTCTCGTTCAATCCCATGCTCTCCTCCTCTTTTATTACTTTCCCTCCATCCGTTCACCATCTATCTACTGTTCAGTCCTCTCCATCTGTCCATCACTATCCATGTTACACCATTTGATGTCTGTGCACCCATCCATCACTCTTACACTCTATTTCACTCCATTTCGTGGCCGCACAGTCCCCTTTCCTCCCTGGATATAATCTGCTCGTTGACACCACCCTCCCCTGTCTGTCTCTGCAGGGATCACATTCTTTGCCTCATATTTAATGTCATGATGATGCAATTACAGATGCCGGCATTTCCGCAACACAATTGGCTTCTTGGGTCATTTCACAGCTTATTTTGTTATTTGCAGCAGACTTGCATGAGATCAGGGCGGGGGAAAAAAAGCAAAAAACAAGGAATTCACAGGTTGCCAAAAGACTGTGATTCACTGTTGATGTATTAACTTCTGTGGAAAGAAAGAGGGAAAGAGAAAACCCACGCTGAAAGCAGCAAAAAAACATCCGCTTCATAATGGTCATGAAGGATCGATACTGCATGGAGACAAAGTGCTGCTAAACAGTGTGGTTTCTGTTAATTAGCGCTTCTATAATGATCTCTCCTTTTTCCCGTCCTCCTTTTTCGCTATACTCGGCCGCTTTCTGTACTTCCCTCCCACTCTCACTTTATTGCATCCTTCCATTAAAACCCTTTCCTTCTTTGGCTTCGTCACTCGTTCATTCCTCCGTCTAAAGTCTGTTGATTCTGTCCTCCCAACCAATGTTCTCTCAGCAGAGAAAACAAAGAGAGAGGAGGTATCTGAGTTCTTTTCATAAGCCTGATATATATCCCACTCCCGTGTTTGTGGCTGATGGCTCTCAAGGATGAGATTTAATGAACCTCTCATCCAACTCTGATTATTTTCTAATTAAAGGAGTGAGTGATGGGGGCAATGAGTAAATTCATGAATGCATGTTTATAACTGCGGGGGAAAAAATAAAACAACAAACGCGCTGATGACAGACGCAGAGACAGAAATCATACTCAGTCGAGCCTTGTTTACTGCACTACCTCAGGAGCCGAGTTTGTTTGGCAGGAGAGAAATGTTTGCAATGCTTAAACAAATTGCAAATCTAAAATCAAATTTGCTTATATGTGTATATAAATGTTAAATGTCTATTATGTAATAATGCATTTCCATTTTTATTGCTTCAGCTGCAACTGGACATCACGGCTGACAACCTGACAGAAAACTTGCTTTCCATTGATGTAGCATGAGGTTTAGAAAAAAAAATTCAATACAGTTGCTTAGTATTTCTGTCATGCTGTCCTCTAAAAATTTGGTTTGAATAACATGAATTAGTTTAAACAAATCATTGAATTTTTAAATGCAACATAATTGCTGTCTGGATTACATTTGCTGGGAACATATTCCTGGTGAAGACAGTGCTCCAATTCAGTTTGACAGGAAAGCGTCATAGGGACATGTGGTTTCGCTGAACTTCAGCTTACTGGTAAAGGTTAGATTGTGCCTTGTATTTCATGTCCCTTTGTACTTTTTTTCGATATTTAACCACGGCTCTGATGATTTTCTAATCCCAACCATCCTTCGCAGTGAGTCTCTAAACCCAACCATAAACAAGTCAAAGAGTTGGCACCTCGCTACGGGCTCTGGTAGCCGCAGGGGTGGCAGAGTCCTAAAACATTACTCATTGAGTGGAAGGTTACCGTTCACCATTTTCTCAGAGAGTTTGCACACATACAAAAACAATTAACACTCACAGTAACATCTATGGCTTTGTCGTCGCTAATGAAGCTGACCCGCGTGGAGGTGTGAGGAGATCATGCAGACGTCTCATGCAGTCAGTTTTGAATTCAAACACTACAAAGAGACAGAGTTAACCCATATAGTAGGTTCAGTCCAAAATTATAACAGACCTACTCTTTGTTTCCAATTTGGTCATCCAAACTCTCTGCTGTCCCATTTAAATGTCTTTCTTTCATTACATCATGGTTTGAGAGTTATCGTGCAATGGCCTCCACGCACGACACACAAATATTTAATCATTTCAAAATGACTAGACTGTCCCAGCCTCCAACTCCCTGCCTGTTGCAGCCTGTAATATTAACCAGGCATCAAAGCCACTCTGATGTGATTATCTACCTGAGGTGATAGCTCATGATTTCAGAGAACTCTTTCTGCTTTACTGAGATCAGTGTGTGTGTGCGTGTGTGTGTGTTGCTGTGCATGTGGGTGACTGCGGTAAAGAGTAAGCCCTCGTTTGCTGTTTGTGTTCGGGGTTGAAAGTGAAGGATTACGCCTCGGAAGTGCAACCGCAAAGCACCCGAACTCCTGAGATCAGATGGAGAGCAGAGGGTCAGTGACAGAGAGGAGGAGACGGAGGGAAGGTAGGGCACGGGCAGACAGACTTTCAGCGCTGCAAAACGACAAAAGCAGGAGGACAAGTTGGCAGACGCCTCACCGTCCTGGAGTGAATTAATGTTCCGTTTACTCCCACTCTCCATCTACTTCTCCTTCCACCCCCGTACACCTTACTTGTCCGCAGTCTAATTTAAATGTTTGTTTTATCGCATCGCTCTCAAAGAATTACAAATGGCGTGCTTTAAGAGCAGTCGTAAGATGGAGAAGTTGAGGACGGTGGGGGGGAGGGAGAGGAGGGGTGTTTGGTGTACTTGGAGAAAGACAGGGACATAGTTTAGAGAGGCGGGGAGGGGGAGGGGGAGGGAGGCAGGCTAACGGGAATTGATCAGGGCATAACTGATTAGATATTCTGTTCACAACAGCAGGAGCAGCAATAGCATTGGGACATCACGACTCAGCACGCAGAGATGCTGATATTACCTTCAGACTGTCTAAATGTCCAGGGCCCTCCAGTCACGTACGAAAACACATACGCAATGCTAGAGGACTTTCTCAGACGTATGTGAGAGAGAGCTGTAGTTTGAGGGAACATTAAGATTAAAAGGTTAAGAATGAAATGTGCCAAAAGGTGAAAGCGAGACCATTGCATGCGGTTGAAGGCTATTCCTGAATGCCCTTGTATGTATTTTGGCTCTGATGCTGTTGTGTCATGTCTCCATGCTGATGCAGCATGTTTAAAGATGGATGTGTGTGTCTGTTTGTGTTTGTGCACACCTGCGTGTGTGTGTGTGTGTGTGTGTGCGTGTGTGTATGCTGAGACAGCGTATCCACAGATGGATGAAGAAATGGTGGCCTCTCTGAGGACAGAGAGACATTTAGAGGAGACTTTTCAAGGGAGGACTCGCGCAACAAGAGCCAGACAAAGTTAATAGCTGCTGGCTGTGTGTTCACAGCTTACTTCACGGCAGTGTGCTAATAAAAATCCTCTTCATAATGTCCTGCATACACCGAGTTGTTAGAGATCAGATCAGGGTATACTGTATCCTGTTGAGTTAGGCCCAAAAATATATTCTATAAATGGATCTGCAGAGATGATAACAGTTAGAGTACACCCACATGGTAACATTAATATTTTTGACTCTCCAGTAACACCGCTTTCCAAAACAGCACATGTCCACACATCACTAATTTAAAGGCACCGTTTTCAAATTCAAAGAAAACAAAGGCCGGAGGTATGGAAGCTGCTATCATTCAATAATCAATTTTGCTGAAATCAGAATGATTTTAAGCTGGGGGATCAATAAATATATCTTATTTCTCGTTACGTACTGTACTGTAAGTGCTCCCCAGTGACCAGCGCTAGCAAGCTAGGCTAACTAGCATCCACTTGCTGAGTGGAATAGGAGATAGCTGCACTGTAGCATGATGTCATGTGAGGGACAGACAGACAAGGGCCAACGCTATGTGGGCCTGTTGAAAGAGTGTGGGTGACGGCTTCTCGTATCAGCGTTCATGAGCAACACAGTGTGACGTGCTCCTGTTAGTAGCGCACCATGAATTTGATAGTGTGTCCTCTAACAATCTGACCTTGTTAAAGGGTTTTTACACGCGTAGTGTTTGTGAAAGCTGATGTAAACCTTTATTATATTATGAATTATTTCATGTCGAGTAACGCATCACAATATCACCTGATTGTTAGATGACCAAAAGCCAAGGGATAAATGCAAAAGCGGTGTTGTAATATTTTGTGCAGCCAGAGAAAGTGAGAACAATGAAGCTAAGACTGCTCAGACACAACAACCTAAAACGTCCAATGAGGAGACACTTAAGAATGGTTGGTCATAGAAAAAGAAGAAAAAAATTGAGACAAACAAACGTCTCCCCAAAATGTGATGAAACGTCTGAAATGAAATATAGGCTATGTGTAAAAATCACTGTGTGTGAAATGGAAATGAACGTGTGTGTGCTGGATTATCACTGCTGAAGTACGTTTCCCTTTCAAAGAGTTTTTATCCAATATACTGCATCCCTCTTTGCAGTGCATACACACTCTCTCTCTCACACACACACATCACACAGCTCTGCCTCTGTTTTCAACTGGGCTCTCATCTCAATACATATTGCCTTACCTATTCTCCTGTTATCTGTTCTCTTTGCTTTCCTCTCTCTCTGTGCTCACCCTCACATGCTCTCATATATTTTCTGTGTGCACTCTGGGGTAGCTACATACATGTAGGTCACCATACATTCCCAATGTTGCTGAGCTCATATCTGAGTGGCTGTGTTTGTGCAATGTGGAAATTTAGAGCATGGTGTACATATGTGAGCGGTGCTCTCTCTCAGATACTGCCTGTAATCATTGATCATTGAGACAGAGAGAAGGAATGCCACTCATAATTCATACAAAGCAGAGGGAAACATGAACATATGTTACAAACATATTTCTAAACTTACCACATTGATTCAACACATGTAGCACATTACAGTAAATTGAGTCAATGCTGGAGCTCACAGTAAGAGGCTAGGTTACTGAATTTATAAACTCTGGAGTAGACTTGTTTTTTTTCTCTTTTAATAATTTGAATTTTACACAGGGAACTTTTGGAAATCTTGAAAAAAATAAAAAATTAAATTGTATCTTTATCTTAATAAAAAAAATTACTGCTCTGGGGCGGTGCATGGCGCAGTGGTTAGAGCGGCCGCCCCATGTAGAGGCTACAGGCCTCAATGCAGATGTTCCCCGGTTCGAATCCTGTGTCAGGCAGACCTTTCCTGAATGTCATTCCGCCTCTCTCTGCCTCCCCCTTTCTTGTCTATCTCAATAAATCAATAAAGGCAAATCAATCTATCATCAATAAAGGCAAAAAAAAATAATACTAAAACTAATAATGTCCTGACTGGCATGTCAAAAAGACTTTACGTATTTTTTATGTATAAATACCTGTGTATGTACAGTATAAGTCATTAGACAATAGGAACTTGGTACTGTATGGATTAAAGCCACTCTCCAGCCATATTTATGACTTCCCTTCTATTACTGTACTGTGAATGTTTTCTCTTTTTTCTCCGTTTTTTCTTTGCTGCTTTTATTGTGCTTCATACACAACTATGCAAAATCTTAAAAAACACAAACACAGCACTGGCTCCATTTTACAAAGAGATTATGCACTTGAACAAGCTGTTTAAAGGGATTACAGGTGCTGAATAGACACACAGCATCACCACAAAAAGCAGTATTAAAGCCCCACTACAGTATGTATGTACTTTTTTGTCCTTAAAATAATGTTTCTAAAACTCATTTGACATACAGTACTGTGCAAAGGTTTTAGGCACTAGAAGTAAAGTGAAGATGCTTTCAAAAATAATGCAATTAATAGTCTTTATTTATCAATTAACTGGATTCAGTCATGAGAAGAAATTTAAATCAAATCATAATTTGATGTGAGAACATTTTGTCTTTTAAACAGCACCAGTTCTCCTCCATACACTTTTACAAGGTTATTCAAGCACCTTGGAGAACTTGCCATAGTTCCTGTGTGGATTTAGGCTTTCATCTGGACTCGGTGGAGGGGGTATATAACAGATATACCATCTGTTGCAGGACTCATGTTCTTCTTGTCAATTAATTAATTTATTTTTTTTAATGTTTGACACTGGCTGTAATTTTTGGGTCACTGTCATGCTGCAAGTCGATCAGAGGCCTCTCAGATAGTATTGCACAAGAATCTAAACATGTGAAGTGCCTCTAACTTTTACACAGTACTGTACAGTTGTACATACATAGCAACACGTTGTCACTACTCTCAGGCAATAACAACAATTTTATAGTCCAGCTTTTCTGGAGCTGACCAGCATCTGTGACAACGATGTGACAAAGTGTTTTGCAAAACGGCCAAGACGCCTGAAACAGCACCTGTCTGGTCAGCCGCACATTATCCAATTTGCTGATCCAATCTCCATATGACACCGTTAAACCAGTCCAGCAGTGTGAAATTAAAACCCTGGAGCACCAAATATAAGGCAAGTTTGGACTCAGCAACAGTCGGTCGTCTCACTGGCCAATTTCAGTGCTTCATATACAAGGGGTGTTTGTAGAGCTTCTTTGTCTTTGTCGATCTTTGCTGTTCTGGCAACCATGCTAATCAAATTATACCCAACCAGCGCCTCATTATCAAAGACATTTCTCATTAGCTGCATGTTGCACTGGCTCTATACAAAGAGTCAGAATATAAACTTTCTAGTTACTCTGCTGTCTGATTAGGTAATTAGCATAAATTAACAGCTGATAGTTAACAACACATGTATGATTTTTCATTGAAACAAAGTAGCCTAATATTTAATTACAGTCAGGTTTAGTTTAATGCTCTTGATAATATTTTCTCTTTGAATTCAAGCATAACACATTCTCACAGATCAGATGATGAGGCGGTGGCAAAAGTCCCTTGTAGGAGTTTTTTCAAATTAATTTTGTAGTGGGAACATTTTTTCCTATCACCTCGTATCCACAATTTAAATCATTGTGATAACTGAATCAAATTTTTGCCAACATGTGGTCTTGATTATGGGCTGGAGGACACAGAGTTCGAATACTGGTTAAATTAAAAAACTGCTACTCCTATTCTTTTATGTAAAAGATCCAAATAAATAGTTTGTGCACCAACCTCCTGCTTTCATAAAAGAAGAGGGAGAAATAAGAGAGAGAAATACATCCTCAATGTATACAGCTCCTTCAATGTCAGTCTTGTCCCCGAGCATCCCCCTTACACACATGAAGTAATCACTACAAATCTATATCCCAAACCACTTTGATGTTTTTCATGTAATGTTGTTTTCTGGAAAACAAGTAAATTGGTAAATCCTCAGCGGGCTTGTTACACTTCATGTAAACATACAGTAACAAACCTCATTCAGGGTTTAAATATAATCAGCGCAAGAGAAAAATAGTTGAAAATAGAAGAGCAGAAGCTGCACCAACCACTCCTCGAAACTGGAATCAAATCCCCTTTATCTATTTCTAAAATAAAACATTCCCCATAGACTAAATTAATAAGCAAATAAGTAACTTTTGTCAATGCTGTAAACTTGTACAATCTACAAATTTGTCAGCTTTTTCACCATCGCCATAACCCACCCAAAATCTTGTCAGTATTAAATACGCAATATGGCTGTTAGGAAGATGCCAGTTTTATTGGTTTCACAGGAGATGGCTGCTTTGGACAGTTATAATGGATTTCAATAATGACAAGATTTTACGGCAGGGCAAAAATATCAAAATGTCCTCAGAAAAGGATGAAAATCTTAATGAGATAGCCAACCCACTGTCAGACAATTTCAGCCCAGCCATCATCGGCCAGTCCATCACACTGTAGTGGAGGCCCTGTGGCTTTTTGGCTCACTCTCACCTGTTTCCCATCACAGCTCAATGGTGAGTTTATTTTACTTAGTCAACTGAAATCCCCTCCAGATTTGCTTTATATTCACTTACAATAAAACCAGCTTTGTCTCCAGCTGCTAATAGCAACAACCTGCTGAATTCCTGTGGAAGGAGCCTGAAGAACAAGCAACTGTTGTTTGTCAGAGAATTGCACATTCAATGGTCCAGAGGCATAAGGGAGTTTATGCACCCACCCAACTCTTGTTACCGAGAATATTAGCAATGCACTACTGAGAACTGCAAATCATTAGTAGTCATTATTCTTAAAGTGAGACCAGACAAAGCATGAGGAGAATTTCTGAACGTAGGAAGGTGAACTGAGACAAAGGCATGTGCGACTGAGGTGAAATATCTTTTCTGAATCCACTTAATAAATGTACCGAGACTAAAAGGAAAAAAAGAGATGCTGTCGGAAAATAACAGAAAAGGGAATTCCTGGTGAGCTCTGGCACAAGCTTGCTTCACACACACACACGCTTGACACGAACATACCTAGCTTAGCAACAGTTTGTGAACATACACTACTGGTTGCTTGTGGTGAACAACCACTAAGTCACAGTGGAGCAGTCGAATTCATGCAAATAACTTGAGGGAAAAAATTAGTTTTGAGATTTGTCTAAACATACCTTAAGTTACTTTTTAGAAAATAAAAAAAAATTGAGCTTTAAGAACAAAGAAGCAATGCAGGGGTTGAACTACCAGAGCTGAGTCGATTCTGTTTGATCAGCAACAACAAGAAAAAAATCTTTAGCTGCATTCCTGCTGATTGAAAATGAAAAAATGAATTCTATGTTTTTACGATCTTAAGTTTGTGATTCGACTGTGTCCTGATTTTCTTTTTTTAACTGTTTGCTGTAGCCTGGAACGGTCAGTTTCCCTGCAATGTCGGCCAATCCTTCAGAGGCAGCCTCTGACTCGTTTCCTGGTCGCCTCTATCACTCCGTTCCCTGTTACGCCGCCCATCAAATGGAACTTTCCACTAACGCCTTTTCTGAGATAACGCTGAATGACTGAATGAAGTTTATGAGAGAAATGGGACAATAAAGACGTCCGTGTGAACAGGCATACGGGCAAGAACACTTGAGGCTGCGGTTTAAGAATAAAACAGATAAGGAACAAAGAGCATTTATTAAATCTGAGAAAGACATTTGAATGCAAAGAGAGAGATGGAAAAAGGCAAGAAAGCTACTCATGTGCCTTTCTATTCCTCCTTCTACAGACTCCCCCCCTCCCCTCCTTTGCCAGTCTGCATTGAAAAGGAATGAAGGCCGGGTGGTATGACAAATTGTCCAGGAGTGCAAAGCCACGTGTACCACAATCCATCCCTTTACTCCCTTTTTTTCTCTATCCACATCCTGCAGCCTGTCCTTCCCTATCCCCTTGCCCCTCTCTCCATGCCTAGCTATGTGTTATGAATTCATCTGCAGATAAAGCAGATCTATCATTCTGTCATGGAGGCAGGGAAGGGAGGTAGACTGTGGAATGCCCTGGCACCGAGAGCAGGGAAGGGCTCTAAGCATAGTGCTACGCTTCCTCGCACATTCCCTGCTGCACCCTCTCCGGCTCAGTCTGCTCGTCTATTTTCATGATCCATGCAGTGCCCCAGCAGCCCCCCTTATCCATTCCTGTCTTACCTGTACCAACCAAACCTGCCCCGGCCATCAGAACCAAGCAGCCCATAACTGTAATAACACAGTGCCTGGTTTAACAAGAAATCCCTCCCTACCCCACTGGTTATAACCCCACAGCTCACCAGGAAAGGTGAAGCTGTGGCCTGGACTGGCTTGACTGACTTCCAGCCCTGGTCTCCAGTTACACTGGATAACACCCTGCTTGCCAATCAGATAGGAGACAAATTACAGGACATGTGCACAACACGGCAGACAGAAGAGCAGGATCCAGAATCATTGCACCCACTTGAGCCAAAATACCCAGATTGACTTCTCTGATATCGCTGTGTCCAACACATTTACAGTATCTGGAATAATGAGATAGCAGGTGGAAGTACTGCAGTGTGAGGTCCATGCAGTGTGTGTGTGTGTGTGTCATCCTGCATATGTACTATACATGCGCACGCACTTGTCTTCATGACCTTTTCCACATTCTGTCACAATTGTTGTGTAATTTGTGTTGGGCATCTTTATGAGGGGTAATGTGTTAATTGTTTTCCATTGGTTTTCTTTCTTGCCTTATCGTCTCTTTTTATTATTAGTTGAAGAGGACTTCTGACTTTGTTTACCGTGTATACTAAAAAATATATATTTATATATATTTTATATATTATACATCATTATTTTCTTACAATGTCTTCTTTACTTCACTCACTTCTCTGGACAGTTTTCATCCTCTATGTCCATGCGCAATCACATGGGTAACAATTTTATTACCGAAAAATTATATACTGTAATTCACAAACTGACTGTGACATATTACCATTACTATTACCATATTGTTTATTACTGACAAATTATATTTTCATATTTATATTTTGAATGTGGGGAGGTTATATCATTATTTTTTACAATAAATTCTCAAATAAAAGCTGAGTCTCAAATAGACGCTGATCCCCTGCACTAGCCAGGTCTGGATATAAAGCCAGTCTCAGTTAAGCCGGGGCTATTTCTATTTTCTGTTCTTGTGAATGTATGAAACCTCTCAAAGCCCATTATAACATGTTTTAGCAGTGTCTAAGCTGCTCATTTATTTATTTGCTCATTTAGGCCCATACGACCTTTCAACCTGAACCTGGTCCGAATCAGGTTGTTCAGGTTGAGCAGGACGGTCTGGCCCATTGAGAACTCTGACCGACCCAAGAACAAGTCAATGCCGATTGAACTTATAAATGAATAAAATGAATTAAAAGCCTGTCCCATAAGCCAGTTCAGCAAATAAAAGCCTGGCCTTCTATTTGAGACCTTACAGTATTTGTGAAATGAAGAACAGTAAGATATCATTAAAGTAAGTAAAGGGGTCATGATTACAGTTTTAAAGTCAATTGTGTTGAATATTTATGTTTATGACAAAATATCTTAAAGCTATTGACATTCCATGAGGCTGAGCCATATTTTGTGTTTAGCTGCTGATGTTTGCATGCTAATGCCCAAAGGTAAGATGGGGAGACTGGTAAACATAATGTCTGACATTAAGAACATCATCGCAGAGCTGTCGTTTGTTGTCTCCAAGTGTAATTAAAGTTTATTTGTCGCCTCGGCCTGAAAACACGTGAGACTCAAGACGCAAACCCCAGTCTCCAGTGTCAAGCTCATCAACCACAACACTTTCCAATAACTTCTGTGCAGTTACGAAATATTGCTCTTCCTGGACAGACAAAAACAGACTGAATATGATCCAAGCTGCAAGAATGATTCAAAAATGACACAAAAATCTCACTCAGTATGAATAATGATTGATATTTTGACCAAAACTAAAATCAAGCACTGCCTACAGTCTGTTGACACTTTAAAGCCTCTACTCAGCTGTGATTCTAAGCATCAGGTGACCTGTTTTTGCCACAGTGAATATGTATTGTTCTGTTCCGTATCCCTTGACACAATATTTTTGTTTTCTGTCACAACTTCAAGGCTTGATCCTTTCTATTTCCCTCCTTTTTTTTCATCGTTTCTTCTGTTTGATCCCACCCCACCACCAGCTCCAGCACCAGCACCACCCACTGAGAGAAAGAGAGGAGCTGCATAGTGGGAGTGTGTTGTCTCAGTGCCAGGGCAAAAATAGACAGTAAATTACAGAGCCTTCTGAGAACACCCCACTGTGCTGCATGACCTCAAAATAACACACACAGACATACACTCACAGACTCACATATAAACATGAAGCGCACACTGTATGCTGTCCTACTTCCATATTTCCCACTCAGCCTGTTGACTTGACCGTCACCCAGAAACTTTCGCAATGTGCAAACGGACACTTCAGCGCTAAAGGTTGTGTGCAAGTTAAGGAAACTCTGAGTCTGATTCACAGATGTTAATGTGATTACGGCCACGTCTCAACTTACCAACACACACACACATACACATACACACACACAGACTCTTAAAAGTAGAAATGTAAAATGTATTTATCCCCTTCCCATGGCTTAACTTCATGCTGCTCTTGAGAAACTATGCCTCAATAGTAAAACCACTGCTGTTTGCCTGCAACTGAATGAAGATTGTTCTCTGAGGAGAGGGGTCGCAACTAGTGACACAGGTTTCCCTGATCTTTTCTGCATCAGGGCCTGAGTCTGGAAAAAGCCCAAAGTAAAGCTTACAACATCGTGAGACAATGCTCGCCAACCCTGCGAGCTAGAGGAAGAAAAAAAAAAGAGAAGAGAAGAGAAGAGGATGAATGAATATCACAGGTGTTTGTCATACTCACCTTGAGTGAGTCAAAACAGGCAATGACTCTGCCATTTTCCACTTGACAGCTCTTGGCAGGGTGGGCGAACTTGCATTCGCTGTCCGGTCGTGAACATGTTCCTCTCTGGAATTCCCGACAAACCTCCAGCGTCAGCCACTTTGTGTCCCGGATCGGTGTCACATTCACCGCCATTTTGAACCAGGCAGAAGGGGGCGATTAAGGGGAACGGATATCCAGCAAATGCAGTTATGTGTGCGTCTGTATGCTTCTAATGACACTTGGACGGATGAGAAGAGTAAATAAGTAAATGACATGGGGAAACAGCCAGTTTTAAGGGGTTTTTTTTCTCCTGCGCCTCTGATTCTGAGGTGAAGCCTGTGAGGCCTGGGACTTGCCTACCACCTGCAGTCCATCCTAAGAGTCTGTTAGGGGCTGTAACGGGAATCCTTCACCGCCTGTCACCCAGGGCCTAGGCTGGTGACGGCCACAGAGGTTTGCTTGGCAATCCCTCTAACACACACACACACACACACTCTCTCTCTCCAGTTCTCTCTATCACCTCGCTCCACAGCTGAACTGTCAGATGAGATGAATGGCAAAACACATTATCGATTGAGTTGGCCCATGATGAAAAGATGCAGGGCTGGAGTAAAGGAGGAAGGAGGAGGAGGAAGAGGAAGAGGCTGAGAAGGATGAGGTGGAGTTGGCTGTGGCGGAGGAGGGGGGGGACAGCGAAGAGACAATCTCCGTCTGCTCACAGGAGCCGATAAAAGGCTTCTGTCTTCGGTATCAGGCTCTGTCTGCAGAGGGGAGGGGAGTGGTCGACTTCCACACAGGAGGGCTGAATGGCATGGATGTAGACAGGTCTGGCTGGCGGACAGAGCAGTGGATGGAGGGAGGGAGGGAGGCGGGGGAGGTGTCAGCGGTGTGGAGACTGGCTCAGCGGATGAGGGTGGCAGTCCTGGCAGTCCTGGGGCTCCTCGTGTGGCTGGCAACTCCAGCAGACATGGACAGGCACAGAGGCAGAGGTGGCTTCAGTGGAGCCAAACAGCCACAGGGGTCAGCGAAACAAGGCACTTCTCTCTGTGGAGAAGGAGGGAAGAGTGTCAGTGGAGGGGTCAACACACAAACACACACACACACACACAACTCAGGCACTCACATTTGGATTCATACACACAGCTTCATTCGAACATGTTTTCCCATTCAATCCCTCGCTCTTTCCCCCTCAGAGCGGCCCTAACAGAGACTGCCAGGCTCTCAGCTGGAAAATCAAATCAAATACCATATCGCTAACTGTAAAGCTCACGCATTCAGGCGCGGACAATTTATTTCAAAGGAAGACAGTGAGAGAGTGAAAGAATGTGACAGAAGGACAGAAGTGTTTGTTTGTGTACACGTGTGTGGGTGTTTTATGCAATAATATTAATTAAATATTCATTTTACACACAAAAATATAATTAGCGAGAATCAACTTTTAAAACTTTATTAACAATCATATTTAAACAGGGCAAAAATAACAAAGTGCATGAAATCAAACCTCCAGTGTTAAGAAAAAAACAAAAGGGCCTGTGTTGTGAAAGAGAACATTACAAATGAACAAATGCTAGAGGATCAGACTATCGATCAGTGAGTTATCAATCTGCCCATCCCTGGTAAGATTGGAAATGGCCAATCTGCTGGCTGGATGGCTCCAGCATCAGTGCTGGCCGGTGGCCAGGTAAGACTAGAGAGATACTGATGAGATGAGGTCACTATGGAGGAGAGAAAGAATGTGGCAAATGTTTCCTCTTTTTTATTGCTGGATGCTCCTTAAATCCTCTCATCCAAAACTCTCTCTGACCTCTTTGCTCACATCCGGATGTTGAAAGAACAGACTCCTACAGCTGCTACACTCACAGTAAGTGCCCTCAAACCTACGTCCCCCATGCAGTTACATCACTCTCAGGTCCCCCACACTCTAACAGATGTTTGGGGTTTGTTTTGTGTGAAAATGCAGCGCTGAACTCATCTTTATATAAAGTAGGGATCCAGACAGAAGATTGTGGGCAACTTTAAAAGGACCTTATTTATGGCAACGTCTTCGTTATTCACACAGTAGTGCTGTTCCTACAGTAAATATGCAAGAATACACAACATCGAACATCTACCTCCACCTAACTTCTGATCTATCTACTGTGTTATAGTTGGGGGCAGATGTGTGTCCATAGCCCCACTGACAGTCATGAGTCAAAAAATACAGACTGGAAGAGGGTGAGCTATTCCACAAAAGCTACTTGTCACAAAATAACAGTGAAACTGAACATTACAGACTTATTATGATGAACACCAATAGAGCATGAAAGCACTGATTTGGTCCTGATATGAAATGTCCAATGCTACAAAAAACTGGCTTGAAGAAAAGTGAGGTCAAAAAAGGAGGAACATGAGAGAAGATGGAAGAATTAAAAATACTGCTCCGGTCAAACATTGATTGCTTATGTGTCATACTCTGGTCTCCTATTTAGGCCAGTCACTAACCAAAACTACATTTTCAGCCCAAAGCTGATATTTTGGGCAGTGTGTGCGTGTGCGCGCGTGTGCGCGTGCGTGTGTGGACACGAGCAACAGGCCAGGGCAGCCCACTGTATCTGGCAGGAAGACTGTGGTAACGGAGAGAATACAGACAGGGTTACTATTACCACTGCATTAAATATGGAGTGGCAGAATACGTCCTCTGCATGGCCGGGCTTTCTCACAACCTGACCTCTGCTGTCACTTTCTCTTTTTCTCTCAATTGCATCTCAAAATCCCACATGGTCAGTGGCATTTCCTGTACGCAAAAAAAAGGGAAGGACCACCTACATTAAAAAAATTGCAAAATTTTTAAGCACTTTTTTTTCCAATGGTGTTTTTCAACCCGGGTCTTTTTCTAGGTGTGTTTTTAAGGTGTGTGTTATTAATCTCATGTATGTCCGACTTCATAAATACAGTTCAATTAGTGATTCACTGATCCAATGCAACACTGGTGCTTGCTGATCTGCTCACCGAGTGACCTTATTGGTCCAATGTGTCTGATTTTCAAATTAACAGGTTATTTGTCATCATCATATATAAATCAGGAAGTGGTGCTTTCAGAGTTGAAGTACTGGAAGTGTATTGGAGAGGAAACGTTGAATCAGTATATGTCTAATTTTAAACCCCACCCTACAAAGGCTGAAGTCTGCTAACATGCTGTAAGGTGTAATTTTCACTTTAGTAAGACTTTGCTCTCACCGCCTGTTCAGGAAACACAACTCTAAAGCGTTCCAAATAAAACTCCATCTAATGAACACTTGTCTTCAAGTCTGTCCAAATGATTTGTAGCAAATTACACAGAGAATCTTTTGTTTTGCTGAAATGTACCAGATTACCACACTGCATTAATGTATTGTATCTAAATGTATATATTGGACACCTGAAGTTACAGTTTTTGGCCAGAGAAATTGTGCACACACTGCTACCGAGGAAATGTGAGTTCAGGGAGAAAACCCACTAAATACCCAGTAGTGCTGCACTTTGGCATGCACATAAAAGAGAATATGCTCAATTTAAAATGACTGCATGAATGAAAAGGAAGCAAATAGCTGGAGAATGTACGCAAATTAGATTAGACAAACTTGCCCTAGAGTCCTAAGGCAATGTCACGCTAGTTTTCTCAAGGGAGTTATGTTTTCTGTGGCTTTTCATACAGTTCTTGCGTAATACCCCTGTTGGAAAGAGCTATGATAAAATGGTCCATGATGTTTAATATCAAATAAAGTAGATTTAAAAAATGGGGCTCCACCTACATGTATTATAAGCCCCGGTTCCACACCGATATATCTCATGCCAAAATCTTCAACAAAATGAATACCAAAGTATTAAACACATTTTAAAGCCAAGAGTGAGTGGGACTAGGCTCACGTCAAAACAAGATTAAAACTAAGGAGTAGAAAATGTGAGAAATGTCTCTGCCGTTGAGGAAATATATAAATAAAGGAGTCATCAATAAGTATCTTAGCATGTGTGAATAATGCATGTGGCCATTTCCCGTAGCCAGAGGCAGGAGATATTATTACACCATCAGATCAAGGTAATAAGTTGGAGAGGAGAGGGAGGGGTAGAGAAGGCTGGGGATATTACGCACCCCCCAATAGCCCAACGCCTAACGCCTAACTCCCTCAACACACAAAAACAGCAGACACACACACGCACATATTAAAAGTATAAAGAATAAATCTTGCCTAAACATTTCCACTCACTCTTGACCAGCGCCAGGTGTTGGCATGTGGTCCACACAAAGCAGAGTGTAATGCCAAGTGTCACTGGGGTTCGTGTATCTCCTTTAAAGAAAGCCACCTGATCCGGTGCTAATCCTCCTGCTAAATTGGTGCCACTCATTTAGCCGAACTCTGGATTTTCATGTCTATTACAACTCGGAAAAAAAATAAAATAGTTTTAGCCTCCAGTGACACCACAGCTGCTGAAATACTGACTGTTACCCACACTCGGGAGTTTCACCATTTTCACATACATGTAGACCAGTGGCGTGCACAGGGAGGGGCCAGGGGTCAGGGCGGTCGCCCCCCCTCGTGGCCCAATTGTTGAAAAACGCATGCTAAAGTGCCCCCTGGAAGCCAAAACACGCATTAAAGTGCCCTCTTGGAAGCCAAAACACATGCCAAAGTGCCCTCATGGGAGCCAAAACATGTGCTAAAGTGCCCTCATGGCAGCCAAAATGTGTGCTCAAGTGCCCCTCTAGGAGCCAAAATGCGTGCTTAAGTGCCCTCTAGGAGCCAAAATGCATGCTTAAGTGCCCTCTAGGAGCCAAAATGCGTGCTTAAGTGCCCTCTAGGAGCCAAAATGCATGCTTAAGTGCCCTCTAGGAGCCAAAATGCGTGCTTAAGTGCCCTCTAGGAGCCAAAATGCATGCTTAAGTGCCCTCTAGGAGCCAAAACGTGTGCTAAAGTGCCCTCTTGGGAGCCAAAACACATGTTAAAACAGGCTAAATCGACGTTAAAAAAGGCCAATTTTTTTTCACCGCTGACCTATGGTCGCCAGCCAAACGCACCATATCTCACTCTTGTCATTTTCTGAAACTTGGCAGCCCTGAAAGTGCCCTCTAGGAGTCACATCTAGGAGCCGAAACATGTGCTAAAGTGGCCTCTTGGGAGCCAAAACGCGTGTTAAAGTGCTCTCTTCAGTGGCGAGGATGCGCTAGTATGTGCCCTTTTTTTCCTTTTCGCCCCTGCCCTTCAAAAAGTCTGTGCACGCCACTGATGTAGACCACATGAATTTCAAATTGTTCACAGCATCATCATCCTTAATCAATAAACAGGATTAAGAGTTTCAGCTATGTTAAAAGCTTTGAGACACTGTATTCAGGCACAGTGGTGCTTTGAGTTAAATGCTAACATCAATGTGTTAACACACTGATGACGGGTACAGTGAGGCTGCTGTGAAAGTCTTGGTTGAATTTCATACTCAGGAAGCGAAAAATCGGGCAAACTGAAATTCTCCTTGAGAGAGTCATAAATGCTTGGGCCAGCTTTCATGGCAATCCGAATAATTGTTGAGACATTTTGGTCTAAATGACAGATGTTGTTGTTAGTGCAACAAGAAAAGTCAGGGGATCACCAAAGTCAGAGGGATCCATCCTGTGGGTGCCATTAATGTCCATGTAAAATGTCATGGGAATCTATTAAATAATGAATAAATAATATTCTAATTGTTTTGATAGTCAAGACCAAAGTGGACTCTGGCAATATTGGCATAACTAGCATGGCTATAAATAATAATTATACATGAGTTGTTTTTTGTTTTTTTTACAGTGCCAAGCCAGCACAATTTTCTTCGTTTTTTTTTTCTTCACAAATTAATGTAGTGCTTAGTGTAAGTCACATGGAATTACACTGTTACATAACACTCAGCCCTGCATCTGAGAGCAACACACAGGTAGAAAGAATGAGGAAGAATTGGAGTGAGCGTGAGCGAGCGCCACGGATAAGAGCCATTTATTCACCTTGAATGACTTCCAGGGAAGAAGAAAAAAACAGGGAAAGGTGAAGAGAAAAAATGAAAGAAAGCTGGTTCCTGCATGTTTGATTTCCCATGGCTGACCTTTGAAAAATAATAGCCCAAGAAGCAGAAAGAGTTATGGTCACAACTTTGTGGACAGCAATAGGAAATAATTTGCTACAAAGCAGAAAAAAATCCAACAGGGTCAACTCTGATCTGGTGAAGTGTCTTTGGAGCAGCTGTCTAGCAATCAAAAGGTCTTGTTTGTTTAGGCGGCGAGTTGACAGTTCAGACATTCCTTATGTGTTACAAATTCAGTAAAGGGATCAGAATAAGATTTGTATGCTCTCTCCCTGAGGATGTTGGGAAATATAGCTGATTTAGAGGGCATTGAAATAATTCAGCTGAAATGTAATTATGCAGCAAGTTTATACAACCGGTCAGAAGTCAGTAGTGTAAGTGGCCGCACGTTCCACAAAGCAAAAGGAGAAAAAGGGAAGGAAGGGAGGGGAAATTCAGTAATGTGAGAGGTTAAAGGGCGCTGACTGCAGCAGCAAAAAGCAGATGCTGGCCGTGTCATATTACACCGCATCACCGGCTGACCAGGATATCATCTATATATGACCTGAGCTGCCCTTTATACTGATAGGAGCATCAGGGAGAAGGGAGGGGGGAGGGCTGTGAGAGACATGTAGAGTAAAGGAGACCAAAGGTGGTGACAGTGAAAGGATAGAGGCTAGGAAAGAGTGATGGGAAGCAAACAGGGGTAATTAGTACAAGTTGGTAAGAGGCAGAGGTGGGTGTCTGGTAGTGAGAGGGGAAAACAAGGTGAGCACTGGCAGGTATAAAAGAGGAGGAATCAGAGGGAAGAGTGGGGAGGGGAAAAGCAGGTTTTTGTTCCATTTCAAAGCACTGCTGGCGCTCCACTGTGATACCATCTTGACATTTCTCATCTCTCTTCATTTATCTTTCTCTGATCCCCACCTGTTCTCCTTTTCTGTTTCCCCTCACACACGTGCTCCAGTGTTTTCTGCTTGTTCTCTCCCCAAATCTCTCCTCTTCTTAGAAATCTGCTCGCCTTCCACTAAGTCGCACTCCGAGTATCATGTGACATAAACAACTTTGTGAACGTCTTTTAATAGTAGCTGTCCTCATTTTATTCGCCCACTGTCTCGGCCCCCTCTATCTCTCCTTCTCCCGTCTCCCCTCTCGTTCCTTGTTCACACAACACCTTATGCTGCAGTGCCACAGTAATGTGCTGCAAGGTCATCATCGCCACGGCAACTGGAAAAAGAACATGCTTAAAGCAAGGATAAAGTGGATGATGGTGTCAGGTCCCACCTGATATCGCACCAGAATGGTTAAAATTATACAGTATGAAAGGTTTCAAATGCCCTATAAAAAATCTGAGCACCGTTGCTACAGGTACAGTACAATAGAGTAGCCAGAACCGGAACCTAAAAACTTATTCAGGGACAAGTTACTTTCTTAACCAGATGTTCAACACAATGCCTATCCCCTAAGTCTCATCACATACTCCAAATTTTGGAGGTATCAGTTAAAATGTTACCTTTATCAGCCCAAAATAAAAAATCCTTCGCCATAAAAAATCATATCATAAAATCAATATATCAATATATGTGTATATCTCACACCATTCTCCTAAATTGTTTGGCTGACACCGGAGTCTCTGCCACTGGTTCCATTCATACCTGTCTGATCGTTCACAGTACATCCAAGGACAAAATACTGGATCGTCACCTTTACTACTCATGCATGGTGTTCAACAAGGTTCAGTCCTTGATCCTCTAATCTTTATCATCTATATCCTTCCTCTTGGCAATATTTCTATGTCATTATGTTATCCACTAGCATTATTACGCCGATGACACCCAAATCTACATTACCACTAAACCTGACATTACATCGGCCTCATACTGCCCCATGGACTGCCTGCAGGCCAGTATGAACATACTTAATGACAATAAAAGTTCAGTACTTCTCATTGGATCCAAGTCAACACTCTACATGTGGGAGTTCCCACACTACAAATCCCTCAACAGTATTCTCAATAATAACTGTTTGGTCCCCACTTCATCACAAGTTAAAAGTCTTTGTGTTATTTTGGGCAGTACCCTCTCATTCACATCCCACATCAATAACATCTCACAAACAGCCTTTTGCCATCTCCGCAATATCTCCAAAGTTCACCCCTCCCTCATCCAGCACTCTACTGAAGTCCACATAAACGCTCTGGTCACTTCTCAGTTGGACTATTGTAACTCCCTACTCACTGGTTTACCATGTAACCTCATTCACTGTTTACAATTCATCCCAAACTCTGCTGCCAGAATCATCACTTATACCAAGTCCTCAGATCACATCACACCAGTCCTCACTCAGCTCCAATGGCTCCCTGTCCAGCAACGGAGGTACAATACAAGCTCCTCTTGGTAACATTCGAAGCTCTCCATAACCTGGCTCCCCCGTGTCAATCTGATGTGTGTTCCCCAAATATCCCATCCCATTCACTCCGTTGATCATCTGCTGCAATCTGAAAAATATTTGTGGGTCTCCCCAAACCGATCCCATCCCATCTGTTTATTGAGTCGTTGGGCGGGCAATGCTGACGACATACTTGCAACGGTGAAAAACATGACAAGATGGCTTTGATCATCTGCTGCTCAACTTTCCAAAATTAAACCATTTTCTTTAAAAGTTGAGCAAGAAACGGAAGTTATTCATTTCAAGAAGGATGTTTTGGTGTTTTGCAAAAGTTTAGTCTACCAGCTTGCTCCGCTGGTAGCGAAAAAGTGAAACCTAACCCCAGAGCGGTAGATTAAACAAGGTGGTGATTTCAGTCTCCAGAGGCAGTCCTGGTCACTTTTCATTCAAACAAACTAACGCCACTGCCGCCACAGTTGTTAAATTTAATCAATGAGACCAACATTAATCTCAAAAAGAGTTTAACCAGCCAGTGATATTTTGTCAAGTTTCACCTCAAGACAAGTTAAACTGACCACAGACTCTTAAACTGTTTTCTCGCATGAAAAACTGTCATGACGTGTTATCCAGCATCAAAACATGTTTATCAGCTTTACTGCTATGGCTGTATTGGGAGCGACATGAACCACGTGACTCTTATTGATTGGTCATTTAGTTTGAAAGACAGCCTTCATCCCGCCCCCTGGATTGATTTGTATTTTTAATGATATAGTCTGGTTTGTCAGGCTACTGCTGCTCTGCTTTCCAAACCTCCATTTAAACTCAGTACAATGGGAGCTCAAGTTTTCAGCTGCTCAGCACTTCGACTCCAAACCTTGGGACTCATGTTTTTTCAAGTCTCACCTCAAAAAGTTAAAACCATGTATCCCACCTGTTTAATGCTTTTATTCATTTAGTCATATTTGTATTTTTTGTCATTTTTATATGTATTTCTTTGCTTTTGTCTGTAAGGTGACCGTGGGTGTTTTGTTCAAAAAATAAAAAGTATTATTATTATCATTGTCATCATTATTTTTTTATTATTATTACATCTGAAATTACTTTGTGATGTCACAAAATGTGAGGAGTTAGGTTTGTGCAATGTCACAATCGTGTATTGGTTCAACAGCGATAGAAACATCAACAACCTCCCTGAATGGCAATTCAACCTGTGCCCAACTGCACTCAGGAAGATGAGATGATCTGACCTAGAGATCTCTCACAGTGCTCTGTCAACAGAGCTTGACCCTGCCATTTTGCTGGCTGCTCAATATCATCCCTCACCCATATTGTCCAACTTCACACTTGAGCCATGTTTTCTCAAACTGGTACAAGTTCTGCCTTGTGTGAGGTCAGATCAATCAGGCTGGTCAACAAAACTATGACAATAAATATTAATTTGCCCTTCTCTATGACAGAGGAAGGGCTAAAATTGAATGAGAGGATACAAAACAATTAAGACTAAGTTAGGTACATTTTGTTGATGAACATTAGAAAAAGAAAGAATGAATGAACTGAATAATCAACCCTTCGTGTAAGTCCCGCCCCCTTGGTTACTGTTGCTACGCCGGGCAAGCTTTCACTCCCAGCCATGCTCCTGGCAATATTTGGTATCGATTTCAAAGGAAATATCAGCAAATTTCTGGATAAACTTGTTCTGAGATAGTAGAGAGAAGAAGTCACAAAGATCATTCATAGTTTTCAGTGACATGACTCCCGCAAGAGGATAAAACATCTGTTCAACGACACGACTGGACAACGTACAGAGCAGCAGTAAGGGCTGTTAACTTTACCGTCTATCAACCCACGCTGCTGTTTTTTTTTCTCCCACCGCTGTATCAGTCAGTGAAAGCAGTCTGGACGATCACTCGCCTAAAAGCCCAGGTAAAAGAGCTAAAAGTACAGCTGTCATTTCGGAGGTGAACATATGGTTATCCCCATATTTACACTTGTTCAGATCGAAAATAAAGTCCGCTCGTATCTGAAAATCTGCCAACAACATCCTTCTCTACAAACAAATGGTCTCAGTCTGCCGAAAGCTTGCCAGGCCTATAGTTACGGTTGCTAACGTAGGATTGGACAATAGCCGTTTGTGGGAGGAGTTGGCGAAGGGTCAATTGTTTATTTCCAAAATTTGCAGCAACACACACTGAAAAACTCTTGATAGGTAAAACATATCTTCCACAGCCCTAAACTGTCTCAGAGATCGTCTTCGGTGCTTCACCCATTGCAAAACTAAGCAGCTTCTTTCATTTCAGTCACGTCATATTTCTGCCAATAATTTTTACCAAATGTCACTGTTTATTGGAAAGAAAAGACAACTGATTTATGGACTAAATTCCTCTACAATCCCAATGAGATTTAGACAAGCAGACAGCAGCAAAACAGCTGCAACCAACCACAGAAACAAGCAGAGCAGCAAACAGACATTTCTTAAAAGATAAGCTGGCATTAATGCAAGATAATCAAGTGTTATCTTTCATGTTTATAGACAAGTAGTGGGAGTGACTCTAGGATTAACATAGAGATGACCAACGATCAAAAGAAAATACCAGAGGACAAGCACATAATGTCACATAAGAAATTGTCTGACAGACATCACAAAACTCAGTTTATCATAGTTTGTTGTGACCCACAACACCCCAGACAGAAAATATTCCACATAATCGAACAAATTACTGTAATTGTTACAGTACTCAACTATCCAGCACAATAGACTTTTTTCAATGTATTGCCAACATGAATAAAAACGGCTGACAACACATATTTATAACACAACATTTTATTTATGCCAAGAAATTTCATACTATATTATTTGCTAGGTATAGGTTGGTTTAAAATATGCTAATAACAGCTGTTTTGATCAGTCAATATGGGGATGATGATTCTTTCAAGTCATCTCAAAAGTTGTGAGTTGGCTTATGTGTTGTGCAGAATATCCAGTATAACTATAAGTTTCAAAGGCGAAAAGAATTGCTCCAAACACATGGTTCTTGTGGTACTTGCTGTCCTTAAAAACTTAAATGATAAAAGAATATCTAAGATTTACAAGATTTACATTATATAATATCCACGTGATAGCATGGTCTACCTAAATCTATGTACATCTGTATAACGACAACAAAAAAATTAAAATTCTCGAAACTGTTGGGTGACAGACATCTTTGTGATGTTAATGAGCTCAAACACCTTGCTGAGGCGATGACAGACCTAATCAGGTTCGCACAAGAATCCTGCTACACAAAAGCTCGGTCCCTTCCCAAGCTTGAGATTTGATCTGACAGTCTCCAGCTGAGTGCTGGTCATTCTGAAATGATACTCTATTACCACGATATTTCCACAGATTGTACCATGAGGGTAATCTTAGACTTGAGTCCTTTTCCCGAGCTCGTGAAACGCACACACATTAGTATTGACCACAAACCATGAGACAGCAGATCTGTATCTTGCACAGAGGGTACACAACTACAGAAATGAATGGAAGGTCAGTCAGTGCATTGATATTCAGGACACAGTCATATGAGTAATATGTTCGCATATGCACACCATCAACTCTTTCTGTCCCGCGCTCGCTCCGTCTCGCACACACACATAAACGCGCACAATCTATGGCTCCCTCATTCAGCTGTAAGACAAACAGAGGGGAGGGGAGGCGACGAGGGCAGTCAAGTGGCACGTGTGCAAGCTGTCGTCTGCACAGTGATATCAGTGCAAGTGTTTAAACAGCCTGACACACACAGGGACGGGGCACAAGGCTGTTAGAATTGACACCCACATGAATGGAGATGTGAGATAATGTGTTTAAATACATGGTTGTGTGTTTGTTTGCATGTTAGGGTAGACAGCGGGGGAGCGGGATTACATGTATCGTGTACATATGCGTACATTTTGTTCGTCGGTACAACTGGTCCTTACTCATATCTTCACTGCAGTGTGGACTACCTGGCTGTGGTTGTGCCAGTGTGGTGTAATGCAGTGGCAGCAAGGGTGTCAGTGAGTTCATGGACATAAACCAACCCACTGCCAGACCAGTCTGCTCCTCTCAGGAATAGCAATGGAGGAGGTGTGTGTGCATGAGAATATGTGTGTGACAGAGAGAATGCGTGGGTGGATGTGGGGGTAGATCGAAAGACGTTGGAAAACAGGAAGAGAGAAGGGGAAGAGTCACAGAGGCAGGGTGATAGACGGACAGATAGGGGACAGATGGACGGATAGGGTAATACAGAGACAGAGAGTGGTGTCCAAGTGATATAGATGTAATGCGGGAGGGAGGCAGACAGGTGCCAGTGAAAAAGTAGTCTGCCCACTTTGAAAAAAAGCTCCATGTGTAAATTTACCACCTCCGCATGTGGCATTTCAAGTACAGGAGCCTTTATCAGACAAGGTAACAAAAAGTACACACAGTCTTTCGCTTTTTACTTTTACGCATGCAGACCAGTGCCAAGCTGCAGAGACGGTGCCTGCAGACAGGTGAAACGGGACGATAAAAACAAAAGAAAGGGAAGGCTGACAGACAGATGGACAGACAGGTTGGACAGAGGAGAGGTGCAGGTTGTGTGGCCTCAGATTGTGGAGTGGAGATATTCAGCGTGTAATGAGATGGGGGCAGAGTGAGAGAGGGGTTTCAGACAGGGAGATACAATAAGTGCAGCAAGATAAGAATAATTTATGACAAACTTGGGCAGTGGAAAATCCTTGACAGGAGACAGTTCAGTTACAGCAAGATGTTCACTGATTACAGGCTGAGAAGCTGTGAAGCTTAACAGCAAAGTAGTTGTATAGATTATGAAGTGAAATAGTTGAAGATGAGTAACACTAATGATTTATCCCTGTGTGAATTCTTTGCATTCCACAGTCTGGTATTTTTGATCACATCAGGAAATACCAAAGCAATGGATGCTCCCCAAAAGAAAATATCAGTTTTCCAAATCGCAGCCACACACACGGATACTGAAGTGCAGAATCCCTGACTTGTCATCAGTGCAGCATTTGGCCAAACAGGGATAATCTGTACTCTTCAGCTGTCTATGACCAGTGATTCAGTTTGACACCTTAATCTGCGGAAATCACAGAGGGCTCCTCCATGGAGCCAACTGTATTTACTATAGATTACATCTTCCACTAGTGTGCATTAGTCCAGTGACAGGTCTGCAGACTGCAGGGAAAACAGCAATCATACACCATTGACTGACTCACTGTGATTTCGCCACTCACCAAATGGCCTCGTAGGACTCCCCCAACCATTTGTCTGAGTGACTGACCGTCTATCTGCCAGATAAATGCCCCGTGTTGGATTTCTGAGGTGCGGGGACTCAAAGTCATTTCCACTCACATTCTCCTGCTGTCACCTTGATCACAGCATCCACCTCCGTTTTTATTTTTTATTTTTTATCTCGATAATTGAATCATGTAAATCAGGGTAAGGGTGTGCTCGTGCCATTATGCAAATAGACACGCATTTTCTCACACAAACACGCAGCTCATCTGCATTCGACAGACTGCCCCGTGTCTGCTGAGGACAGCAGGAAGATGACATCACTTCTAAAGGACAGATTAGTCGAGGGATGAAACGAGAAGGTGGGGAGGAAAAGAAAAGAGCACAAAGTCATAGAAAAACCTCATTCATCGTTTAAAGAATAAAAATGAACCCAGTCAAACTCAGGTAACCATGCATCCTCGCACCCTCACTCTCCCCCTGTTAAAGTCTCCTTCTTTCTGACATACAGTTGTTTAGTCAGTCGGGTGTGCTGTGAAATTCAGTATGTATCCGAGTGCCTCTGCTCTCTCCCTGTTCTATACTCTAATGACCTTGTAGATCTGCCTGCTCTGATCTGCAGAGAAGCTTTTTCAACCCACTGAGAGTCAGACACCGAGTGAGAAACACAGAGTGAGCCATAAGAAAGACGAGAGACAAAGACCAGAGAGGGACAGAGAGAAAGAGAGACAGCGGGGTGAGGAAGTGAAAACTATGAAAGAGGGGGAGGTGTTGAGACTGAAAATAATAGGAAAACACTGATATATGCAGTGTGTGTCACAGCATCAGTCTGGTAAATAATCAAAGTAATATCAAGGTTTCAAAGTGTTCAAACATGAGGTTCTCGCTTTCACTTCTTTGAGTTATCCCTTTCACTTCCAATGCAGTTTCACATTAAAAGTTGTAGGTTAGGTTAGGTTACATTAGGTTAGGTTAGGTGTTAATGCAAGTATTTAAAAATGGCTCTTTTTGTCTCTTTTTGTCAGTTTTGAACATGGAAAAGCGACATGAAAGAGAGGATGAAGTCACATGAAGCTAGTGAGCGGTAGCTAAGTAAAATCACCAGCACTGAGCAGGTGAGCAAAGCGTTTGGAAAAGTAGCAAATGACTTGTACAAATGACTGAATTTATACCCTTGACATCAGACACTTTCAGTCTATTTCAGTAAACAAACAAAAGGGCTCTAAAACATAAACCGATGGTTGTGTCTATTCTAACGTCCATGACTATGACACAGTATGAACCCAATCTGTCACATGGTAGAAACATAACCTCACCTACTGTACACACAGCTACGCTCATTTACCCATTCACTTCTCAATGGCTACACAAAACTTATTAAAGAATATGAAGCCTTTATCTAAATGATGTTTACATGATGTGACATTTCTGTGATACATTTGTGTGTGCACTCGTATGTGTGTGTAAACACCTTTGTGTGTCTGAGTGGCACAGACATCCCGGGTGAAGCGGGAGTTTAATCATTTCCTGAGGGCAGCTGTAGTGTAAACACCAGTCGTGCTGTCATTACACAGGAGGTGTGTAGGGGCTGTTCATATGTGTCAGTGTGCGTCTGGGTGAGTGTGTGTGTTTTTGTTTTCATTCATTCATCCATAAACGTGAGAGCATATTTAGCTTTAGTGGTAACAGTAGGAGTCACACAACAGGGATTTCAGTGTAGTCCAAGAGAGAAAGAGACAGAGTGTAATCTGCCAGAAAAAGGGAATGTGTGTCAGTGTGCGTTTGTGTGTCTGTGTGGGTGTGTGTGTGGGCGTGTGTGTGTGTATGTGTGTGTTAACTACTCTGTGGAACATTAAACACTAACGTTAACCATTCTTTTGTCCGCTCAGCTCTTTTCCACATTAAAACTGTCCTGCCTCAAACTACCGCACATTAAAAGTCAGTCACGATGGCCATCTATATGTGTACACACACACACACGCACACTTACACACACACACACAGACAGGCACACACACATATTACAGAGTCATCATCAACACATCACACTCAACATCCAGATGGCAAATAAAAATTCCGGAGCGATATGGCAGAATACAGCAGTAAACGTAAGAGGGGACAACTCTGTCTTGTGTCTAAACAAATGAAAAGTAACACACTGACACGCACAAACACAGAGTAAACAGCCAAGACTTACTGTATCTCTGCAAGGACTCATCTGACTGCTGCTGAGGGGAGAATGGAAAGTGAAAACCTCATGCTTGCTTCGCGGCACTCCTCTCTTTCACTCCCTCCGTCACTGCCCCCTCCTACCTCCTTTTTTCCTTGGCTTTCTCCCTCCCCTGCCTCTTTTCCTTCCTCCTCCTCCTTCTCCTCCTCCTCCTCCTCCTCCTCTTCCTCCTTCCCTCCCCGTCCTTCACTCCCTCGCTCCCTCTCCTTCCCTCTTGGCAGAGCCCTACTGTATTCAGATACACCAGTCTCCATAAAAGGCAGCACAGCTAAACATGTCACACATAATTTATCCACAGCAGGCTGCAAGTTCACCTTTCACAGCTCGCGCTTGGATCGTATGCAAAAAAGGGAGGAGAGGAGAGGAGAGGGAGGGAGGGAGGGCAACGCAGGGGAACTTAACTCAGACTAACTTCTACTGTCAACAGCCACGTTCTCACAATTTCACACTGCGTGAGTGTGTGCGCGCGCGGCTACGTGCATGTGCGTATGTTAACAAATGCTGACAGTCAGACCGTGAAAATGCTACCAGAGACCAAAATGCAATTCACCTGCACAGTTCCAACGCCTCCCCCCTCCCTCCTCTCCTCCACCCTGTCTCTGTACCATCTGTACCTGCAGACAGTAAATCTCATACAGATGCTGTTTGTGAGACCTGTCCACCTGCACAGCCTCTTTCTCTATACCTCCCTCTACTCCCCTTATCTGCACTACTACCTCTATAAAGCATGACTGTCAGGAGCGGAGAGAGAAGAGAAAACTGCAAGGCTGATTTTTTTTTTCTTTTTCTTTTTTTTTTAAAGGAGGAGTTAAAGCTTTTTGTTTGTGATTGGAGCAGAGAGATGCAGCGAGTGAGACTGCAAAGGAGGGTGAGATAAAAATAATATGTCAACAAATAAAGATGCCACCTGGAGTTCTGCCTGCTTGCAGCTGCAAGAATCAGGCGCAATTCCCTCTGATCGTCTGTCAGGATTTGTACAATCGATGGCTTTAAACACACACGCCTGCTAACCCCACCTCCTCCTCTGGTTGAGTTTTTTGTTTGTGTTTTCTTTCTTCATACACAGCCTTAATATTGTTCTTGAAAGAAAGACAACAACAGAAAAGCAGAATGCAGTTGCGGTGAAGAAAAAGAAAAAGCAGACAATAGGGAGAACGAGAGGCTGGGAATAATAATAGCTGCACTTGAGTAGCAGTGCTAGCTGATAGCTTTCTCCTCCCTCCTCCACAGCTTCAGTCCACTCACAGGACAGCAAGAGTCACAGCTCTGTTGCCATGGTGTCTGACTCCATCAAACACTACGTCAGGTGCATACGTGTCGATGTGAGCATGTGTGCATGCATGGTCTGTGTGTGTGTATGTGTGTGTGTTTGCGTAGGTGTGTGTGTATGTGTCAGGTGGGTGTTACCAAGTGACTCAGAGCCACATCACTGACTTGTGGCTGCAATATATCAGAGTGTTTGGAATTTATCACTGTATTGACGTGTGTGTGTGTGTGTGTGTGTGTGTGTGTGTGTGTGTGTGTGTGTGTGTGTGTGTGTGTGTGTGTGTGTGTGTGTGTGTGTGTGTGTGTGTGTGTGTGTGTGCGTGTGTGTGCATGTATAAGCTTAAGGGAAAGGTGTTGATTGAACAGCAGCCTGCCCTCAAAAGCACCTCTGATGGATCTCCGTCCTGCTCTAAGTGTTAATGTTTAGCTCCAGCTTCTATAAATATTTATCAATTCACTCATAGAGACAAAGCAACACACTACAGACCCCTGTAATATGGAAATTTGATTTTAGCACTGGCAAGTCACTGTGCCCAAAAAAGGCCCTGTAGTTGTCTTGCAGAATTACACTGAATTGGGAACGGGATGAGGCGTCTTCAAGCTCTTACTGTACATGTTGTATTGTGACCGTCTAGAATACATGCTGACATGCACAAACATGTAGTTTGTTATATAGTAGTGAGTTATACTCTTTAAGGAAATGTTTTTTTCACATGCCCTATTTAGAGCACAGATGCCAGATACAGATTTGGCGTCATGCTTGTGGACACTTCAGCAGGTCATCTGCTGTCCTACATTCGCCACTGTAGTAATAAACTACTCCACTACTAATAAAAAATCCCCCAAAAATGAGTTGTACACATAACCCTGACATATTATCACATCATAAAGTTATCATGGTGAATTTGCTAGCATTTGCCAATTTAAACATCCAGCAGATTGTACAGAGTATCATTCATTTGGAGTCATGCCTGTCCCTTATTCACTCTGCTTTGGTCTCAACCTACTCCCAGAGTAAAATGTCTCTTCAGCTGCTACATGTTCTGCTGTGTTCGCCAACTAGTTATTAGCTTTGTCTGTCTGCCCTTTGGTAGTGGATTGGAAGTGCACAGTGTCTTTGTGTTTTTAGAGATTTTTCCACATGAAGAGAAGCAAGGGTGATGCTGAGAGTGAACCAGAACAATAACGTTTCAAGCCACAAAACAATGAACAAAGAAGTTAAAATGCTCTGAGCAATGCCAGTGATACAGTGGGTACGGAAAGTATTCAGACTCCTTTAAATTTTTCACTCTTTGTTTCATTGCAGCAATTTGCTAAAATCAAAAAAGTTCATTTTATTTCTCATTAATGTACACTCAGCACCCCATCTTGACAGAAAAAAACAGAAATGTAGAATTTTTTTGCAAATTTATTAAAAAAGAAAAACTGAAATATCACATGGTCATAAGTATTCAGACCCTTTCCTCAGTATTGAGTAGAAGTACCCTTTTGAGCTACTGTAGTACAGCCATGAGTCTTCTTGGGAATGATGCAACAAGTTTTTCACACCTGGATTTGGGGATCCTCTGCCATTCTTCCTTGCAGATCCTCTCCAGTTCCGTCAGGTTGGATGGTGAATGTTGGTGGACAGCCATTTTCAGGTCTCTCCAGAGATGCTCAATTGGGTTTAGGTCAGGGCTCTGGCTGGGCCAGTCAAGAATGGTCACAGAGTTGTTCCGAAGCCACTCCTTTGTTATTTTAGCTGTGTGCTTAGGGGTCATTGTCTTGTTGGAAGGTGAACCTTCGGCCCAGTCTGAGGTCCTGAGCACTCTGGAAGAGGTTTTCTTCCAGGATATCTCTGTACTTGGCCACATTCATCTTTCCTTCAATTGCAACCAGTCGTCCTGTCCCTGCAGCTGAAAAACACCCCCATAGCATGATGCTGCCACCACCATGTTTCACTGTTGGGATTGTATTGGGCAGGTGATGAGCAGTGCCTGGTTTTCTCCACACAAACCACTTAATGCCAAAAAGTTCAATCTTCGTCTCATCAGACCAGAGAATCCTATTTCTCATAGTCTGGCCTTCATGTGTTTTTTGGCAAACTCTATGCAGGCTTTCATATGTCTTGCACTGAGGAGAGGCTTCCGTCGGGCCACTCTGCCATAAAGCCCCGACTGGTGGAGGGCTGCAGTGATAGTTGCCTTTTGTAACTTTCTCCCATCTCCCCACTGCATCTCTGGAGCTCAGCCACAGTGATCTTTGGGTTCTTCTTTACTTCTCTCACCAAGGCTCTTCTCCCACGATTGCTCAGTTTGGCTGGACGGCCAGGTCTAGGAAGAGTTCTGGTCGTCCCAAACTTCTTCCATTTAAGGATTATGGAGGCCACTTTGCTCTAAGGAACCTGCAGAAATTCTTTTGTAACCTGGGCCAGATCTGTGCCTTGCCACAATTCTGTCTTTGAACTCCTTGGGCAGTTCCTTCGACCTCATGATTCTCATAAACTCTGACATGCACTGTGAGCTGTAAGGTCTTCTATAGACAGGTGTGTGCCTTTCCTAATCAAGTCTAATCAGTTTAATTAAACACAGCTGGACTCCAATGAAGGAGTAGAACCATCTCAAGGAGGATCAGAAGAAATGGACAGCATGTGAGTTAAATATGAGTGTCACAGCAAAGGGTCTGAATACTTACGACCATGTGATATTTCAGTTTTTCTTTTTTAATAAATTTGCAAAAAAATTCTACATTTCTGTTTTTTTCTGTCAAGATGGGGTGCTGAGTGTTCATTAATGAGAAATAAAATGAACTTTTTAGATTTTAGTAAATGGCTGCAATGAAACAAAGAGTGAAAAATTTAAACAGGTTTGAATACTTTCCGTACGTAAGAGTTAAATACATAAATGTTGTAATGTTGTAGCTGTTTAAAACATTTAACTAGCTCATACATAATAATTCAATTTACTATATAAAAATTCACAAAGTAAGGTACTTTTTGCCAGAGAAGAGTAAAGTGCAAAGCAAAGTACTTCATGATTATACTTGAGAAGAGTATTTGAGTAAATACACTTTCCAGTGGAAAGTAGAAACAGCATAGTGAAAGGTTTTGGACTTGCAAATAACTGCTGCAACTGCAGATAATTTAATGCACACTAAGGTTCCTGCGCACTGCTCTGTTGATGTCTGTGTACAGATGAGAAAATGGAAAGGACTTCTGAGCCACTGCTTTCTAGACATGAGCCATCTCCCCTCACATCCGTCCTCATTGTGATCACTCTGAAACAAGGCCATACATCCATGAACATGTGTTCCTGTCAAGACCAGAAGTAGGGAGGTCTGGGGGGGGGGGGGGGGCAGAGACAGGAGGAGTTGAAGTTGGACAAGGATATCTGGATCTATATATCACTGATGATCCATGCTGCTACACACAGCCAGAGTTGGACAGAGAGCAAAAGAATGTCTATTGGAGAACCTCAAGCGTCTTATGATGGAATGGAAAATCCAGCAAGGCAACAACCTAGTGTGTGTCTGAGGGAATTTGCATCCAGGACAGACCTCTGCTCTATTGTTGAGTATCTAAGGTCAAATCATTAAGAGGATCATCTTCAAACAACAGCAGCTATTTCAATCCCTTGAAATAGCCACGACCTTGCAGAGCCTCTGCACCTTTCTCTCCAGCCTGAAACAGTTCCCTATTCAGGTACCGATATTATTCTGGGGCCCCCAAGATGTGACCTCAGTGGAAAACGTGCGAATAATGTCAACACAGAGCTCTATAACAGACTAGTAGTGGAATAAATGAATTACCATTGTTAAAAAAAAAAGCTGCTAAACTCTGAAACTCCCCACTAAAAGAGCTGTGGTATGACCACTGTTTCACAGAGCCCTGCTGGATTTACTCTGCTGGATTTACTCTTGTGATCTGCTTGAGCCAGCATTAAAAAAGCAGCCACTTGCAATATCTCTCAGCTTCTTCTCAAGCACACTCAAATGCACACACTTCCAAGATCACATGATACACTCCCACAACTACAGTATGTACACACACACATGTACAGTTTGATTTGAGGGCTGAATTATTACACAGGAGATGCAGAGACTGCTATCACGGAAGGGTCGGGTAGATAATGCTGACACGTGACGTCACCGAGAATGATGGGGAGCTCTTAATGAAAGCAACCATAATGAAATGAAATCAAAAGGAGGAGTCTCTCCATTTTGAGCTCCTGGCAGGTGGGTTTCTGCAGGGGAAGAACAGATGTCTGCTAAATGGAAACAAACTGAATATTCAAAAGAGTTCTCATCTGATCTGCATTATGGCTTTTTTGCATTTTATGTCCCAGTCACAAATGCTCTTGCCTTGTCTGTTACAGCGTTTTGCATGTTCAGCTTCCAACGTCCATATAACACACACTGTCAAACATGACATACAAGTTAAACGGTCTCAAAGCTCCTCGGAGGCCTTTCACGTGACACACGATCATATAAATAAAATGACCTTGTAGCGGTAAGAGAAACACCGTTTTAGACGCAGTATCAATATACAGGATGTCTGACATTAAATGATCTAGATAATATCTCATTTAGACATCCAGAGTTTCATTTGAAACCTGTTTCCTTCTCTAAGCCTTAATTTTGACCTTCCTGTGTGTCTCCATATGACAGTGTTGAAACATGATTTCACAATAGGCTACCAGGGTGGAGGACTGAAATTTCCCATTTGAGACCTGAGGTAATAAAGTTTAAGAGTCTCTTTCCTAAGCTGCTGCATGCAGTCGCGCTTCCCAGTCTGTCTGGGCTTCTGGTGCAACAGATATGGTCACAAGCCTCAGTGGCCGTTAAACCACAAAATGACCCGTAATGGAGGAGTCACACTTCTTCCCACCCATCAACTTGCACTGCAGCCATTTGACACAATATGAGTTCAACTCAGAAACAGGCACTACTTTTTTGTATTTGAGCTATTGTTAGTTCATTTCAAATTACTAAAAGCTTTGGAAACCCCTCGTGATGAAGTGTCACGTCTAATGCCTCACTGGTTTAAGTTGTTTTTGACTGAGCACTTTAGGCTTACATTACATATAGCGTAATTAGTCCTACTTTAGTGCTACATGAAACATATCAAACAAAGTCGTTTAATATTGACTTGTTATTTTAAAAGTAAACATTACAAACAATGTACATGAAAAGTTAAAGAGTCTTGAAGTGATCCTTTCCTAAAAGTTACTGTGTTTACCAGCACTATCAAAACATCAGCATGCAAAACCTCCCCAGCATATTCAAATCAGCTACAGCCACAGAGTATCTGCAAGCGGGAAGGTGAAAAACTATGCAAAAACAAAGCCAGTAATAGAAAAAGCTGACAAATATTCCACATGCCTATTTCAAAATCTCCTCTCTAAGATATATCCTCGCTTTTGGGGAAAAAAAAAAATACAAACAATATTTCCAAGGAGGAAAGAAATAAAGCAGCAATCACTAGCAACAGGCAGGGAAGTTGTCTGAATCATAACATGTCAAATATTAATGACACCCTGTCGTCTGTGTCGAGCAACTCTCCCCTCTCCTCCTCTCAAAAGGCAGATGGATAAAGACAGATGAACGGACCGCCTCGTGAAGCCTGTAGCTGTCGGCTTGGTCAGAGAAAAGCTGTCTTACCTGCCTGGTTGTCAGTGTGGTTCTCTTGCACTCGGTCTGGGTGTAGAAGTGTGTGTGCACTACCACACAGTCCCCACGAACAGGAACTGATGAATCTGCACGACTTCAGCCCTGCAGCGTGCAGTGCATTATGGGGTTTCAGTCTCTCTCTCTCTCTCTCTCACTCTCTTTCTCTCTCCGCTGTGTGTGTGTCTCTCTCTCTTCCTCTCTCTGTTGGCACAGTGGTAGAGGGGGATGTCCTCGCCTCCTGTCTGGAGAGAGGAGGGTGAACTCACACACGCTCTGTCCACACACACAGAAACGCACACTCGCACACACAATGCAGAAGAAGCCTCATGATGACGACCGCCGCGGCTGTGGTTGCTGTGGCAACAGCCTCCCTCTCTCCCTCCACCCCTCTCTTGCTCTTGTAGCTCTGCCGGCTCCCCCTCGGTGTATTCTGTTTAAATAGTGAGATAGAGGGCAACTGAAACAAAAAAAAACACAGCATTTCACCAACTGCACTCATTCTATCTGCCTCTCCTGCTTCTGCCATTTAATATTTACTCAAAGCCTTTAAGCTAAGTGGCTGGTAACACAGAGATGAGGAGAGACTCTTGAGGTCATGTGATCGCTAACTGTTGCTTCTGCCTTGTGAGATAAAGAGAGGGTGGTGTGTAGTCAGAGAGAATAAAGACAGACACATGCTAAATGTTTGTATAAATGCAGATGCACAATGCAAGTGGATGAGAAAGTGTCCTCACACTTTTGGACCCCACTGTACATCTTTGATATAATGTATGTGTGCGTGTGTGCGTGCGTGTGTGCGTGCGTGCGTGTATGTATGTGTGTTGAGTGAGTGAGTGGCTTGATCTGGTGGTTTCCTGGAAATAGACTGTAGTTCCTATTTGTGGTCTCTTTCCATTTCTCCATTGCTTCTGCCAGTGCAGCAAGGCCTGCAGCCCTTTGATAACACACATTTCAGTCACATTACCAACAAGGGAAGTACAGCTCCACTGACCACCGCAATGAATGGGTCGTATGCACACACACGCGTGCAGCAGGCAGAAAGATACATAGGAAGACGGAGTGGGCCCTCTGGTGTAATCATTTCAATTTTCACCATTATTAACCCTCCTGGACTTAGCTGTTATTTAGCGCGCTGATTCACACTAGCTATTGGAGACCGGTGGGTTATCAAGAAGGGGAGGGTGGACAGACAGACAGACAGAGGGAGAGAAAGAGAAATGGAGGGATAATTACTGAATAGGAGTGAGAATGAAGGTGAGGAAGTAAAGCAGACTAGACCTCCTCTCCGCTGTCTCCCATGGCGACAGAGTGGGTGGAAGGCCGTGGCTGTCCTTCAGGCCCTGTAAATCAGCAGCTCACAGCTGAGTCCTGCAGAGCAGCCATTGCAACCCCCGATGCTCAGTCTTTCAACGTCTGGCCTGGCTCTCTGTCTGTTTTTGTTTTGTTTTTTCTCGCAGTTGTCATCGACGTCTCGCTGCTCTCTCCTGTCATGCGCCAACCTGACCCGCCAGAATCCCCCTATCACCAAAATATGTGCATGTTCACACTCATACATGGAGATAAGATGCCACAACGTCACTGGAGCTAGAAAGAAAAATAGCTAGTCAACCAGTTAAGGAAAAAAAAAACTACATCTCCCACACACCTGTTCTCTGTCTTTCCAGTAGCCATGGGAACAGGTAGGAACTGGGATCCACTGAGCACTGATGGTTGAAATTCATCAGTCAGCTTGGCAAAAGGGAGCAGAGGAAGGTATAGACAAAGTGGGAGGCAACAGGTGGTGGTGAGCGTGAAGGTGCCAGGATATGTGTACTCGACAACCAATTCATACTTGCTGCTCTGCTTTATTCTTTAGGTCCGTGCAGGATGTGCCATGAAGTTATAGCTTACTCCTCCAGGCGCTTAGTGATCTGCAGGAGAGAAGACTGCAGTAAGTCAATAACAGGGGCTCTTCCATGGTGTTTCCTGTCTCTGGAAGAATAATACAGTATATCTGAACAGACTGGCATTATCACTGAACACTCATGTGGACCAAGTAATGAAGGGTCCTTGAGTTTGAGGGACACTGAATAACCTGCTCAGATTTGAAAGGCAGGGTGATTAGTCTGCTCTTTGGGACTAATGGCAACAGCAGGTGTCCACGGGCTCCCTGTGCCACATCTATTCATTAGAGACATTAACACTAACCGCTCGCGCACATACACACACACACACAGAGCTCACTGCTCATTGGAACCATTCATTAACAATGTCGCAGTTCCCCTTAAGCGCAATGACCATTGATTAGGCTTATGCATAATGATGGTGGCGGGACTGCTGGTGTAATTATTACTGCCCTCAGACTTTTGTTCACCTCAGTTTGGATTTTTTTTTGCAGCACATGTGAACTGTAGGCATTGAACCTCCATACAGCATTAATGTGTGGATGCTGCATTGAAGGAGAGTAACGCTTACAGTAAATCATATTCACAGCAGAACAGAGAAAGCTGCACATGCTGCTGCTCTCAGTGTGGGTGTGAAACAGTGAGTCTGCAGAATTAAGTTATTGCTTAATATTAATTTGCAAATGAAATAACATTCATTTTTGGCTTTTCTATGTATCATAATCCGCTGTGATTAGCGGGTTTCAATTTCAAAGACACAAAGACTGAAATACTAATACTGCCAACAGAATACTGTAGTTACCTCACAACAGAGACTTTTATTTTAGTTCTGAGTTTTATAAATAATTAGTTTTGTGTGGTTTTAATACAGTGATAACTTGAATAACTTTCAGAGCTGTTCCTTGTTATTTCATCCTCCATTTTTATTCTCAGCACCACCAGTAGCCTCCAGTTACTGGCTGAGCTTGCAATCAGTGCAACTTGGGTCAGAGTTCATCAAATTTGAACTTTGGGCACAGTATGTATCTGGACAAACCAGGATATGACTATTCCCCAGACCACATCCACAGACATGACATGAGGAGGTCCACACACAAGAGACAGTTTTAGATTGTTTGCTTAACGCATTTTCAAATCAGCCACGGAGAGACAGATCTGGAAAGTAGCTGTTTGAAATATTTACATTGCACCTGTAATTTAACCCGTGAATATTTTTGCATTTTCTGTATTTCTTGAAAAGGCTTGGGCATTGAGAAGAAGAGCGTTATATAGTTGAGCAGTGAAAATAATCTTAAATTGTTTATTTACAGTATGTTATACCTGTGTGGCGGGAAGGACTGTCTAGTCTTTGTTTTTGTATTAGTTATTGTGTCAAATAATCCCATATGGGATGGGCAACAGTGGTGGCATGACACGGAAATAAAGAATTCATTCATTCATTCATTCATTCATCCGATAAGTGGGCATTGCATTCACTGTTGCAGTGGTTGAAGGATAGAAATCATCCTTCGACTTCCACCTCTTGCTGGTAGGTTTTTTTCTTTGTGTAGCTATCGAAACTTGCTTTAGTGGAGCAGTTGTAAGCTTACAGTATAAAGTATACTGTATAGGCGGTAGGCTATCACTCATATATTCTGTATCATATTGTATGCACAATAAAGGAAAGTTTGAACAAAGGAATTCATCTGTGTTGTGAATAATACTGCTTTTCTGTTCATGATCTTACATATGCAGATACAGTAGATACCCTAGAAAGTCTCAAAGCTTTTCATTTAACTTGTCCTATTATCTACAATTGCTTGAGGCATAAACTTCTCTAAAGGCTCAGTACCACTGAGCATCTAAACAGCGCTGCATTTCAAGCCACAATTTAAAGAGTGTTCCTGGGTGTAATCACAACTGCAAAGGCTTGAGTTCCAGCTGCTGGTGTTGGTTGGACAGGTTTTTTAAATAGCGCATTTGACAGCAAAAAAATATTTACCCATTTATTTTTAAATACATCTTCCCAAATCGGTGTTTTTTTCCGAGGGGTGGGGGGGGCTTCAATTGATAAGACAGTCAATGAGGAGACAGAGAGGGGGAATGACATGCCACCAACAATATAGGCCGTAGTCATGCCCAATTAACTATAGCATTGTTCTTTTCTCTTAACACAACAATACCACCTGTACCCGGCCAGTGAGACAACATCAACAAAACAAATCTTACTTAAAAGAATAGTTCACCCCAGAATGATATTTCACACTCACCCTCATGTCGACTAAGGGCTGGGAGAATTTTCAGAGTCCTCCGTGGCTTCTCTGAGTTACAGGTGATCTCGGCGTAGCAGTGCATGTCCATAAAACAGTTGCAAAAAGACACCAGCGGTCTTTGTCACAAAAAGACACACTAAAAAACATTCAAATACCTCCATGCTGCTCGTATGTAATGTCCCTCTTGTACTGAAGCCCTGAAATGCGAAATTTGTGTCAAGCTTGTTTGCAGCGGGAGCTCGCGAGATTTGCGTCGACGTCACTAGGTGCGTTCGACATGAACTGCGCCTCGCCCTCGCCTGGAAGGTTGGCGAGAGCAGGCGGCAGCAGCAGGGGGTGGTGACAGAAAGTTGCAGTCAAGTCGGACGGTTTCCAGCCGCCGTCAATACAAACAGGAAGTCACCGAAATATATATTTTTTATGCTGTACTGGAAGTGTCCAATAAATAACAAATATAGTTCTCAGAACAGAAGTTTGACTCTGTGTGAATATTTTCTAGCAGTAAAACATGAGATTCATATAATCTAGCATTATACAACAACACGTAGTGCTTGCAGTCCAAACTAAGAGCCAATCAGCTCATGATCCGGTGCGTTTCCCATCATGCCCGGAGGCTTGCAGGCGGTTGCAGTCGGTGGAGAGCAACTGCGGCGCCTGGCTCAGCCGCCTTGATCTCGTGAGGTTATCGTTACCGGCGCGTGCATGACGTCAGAGCAAGTCGGGAGCAAGTCGGACACAAAACTAACCGGCATGCATTGTGCGCTGGTCACCGGCGATCGATTCTGCGCAGGCCTGGCTCATGTCGAACGCACCTAACTGACGCCACCGCAAATCTCGCGAGACGGCGGATCAGGAAGAGTAGCTTTCGCTGCAAACAAATATGGACTTATTTAATTTTTTTCGGGACAATTTATTCAATACAAGAGGGACATTACATACGAGCAGCATGGAGGTATTTGGATGTTTTTTAGTGTGTCTTTTTGTGACGAAGACCGCTAGTGTCTGTTTGCAACCGTTTTATGGAATTGTCAGACTTAAAGCGATATTCCGGCGTAAGTGTAAGCCACGGTCAAACACACAGTAACACCGAGTCAGACCCCCCCTCGAGAGATCAATTTACCCGACCGCTAGATTCACGAGTTCCACCAACTTCAGCAAAGACCGCACTATCACCACACACGGCGCTCTGCGGATCCACTGTCTAACCGCAAAACGCCACTTTTAGCCACAAATAATGCTCAGAACTGCACCAAAGTTCATCAATAGTACATTACAGGGTCCCAGCCATAGACTGTAAAAAGAATGGACGTAGCATCCGTGACGTCACCCATTGGTTTTGTGCAGTCGTTTTTGTGCCTCAAATATGGCGGTTTGAACAGCGCCATGTTGGATTGGCCGGCCGAGAACCCGCCCTCTGGCCTCAAAGCAGCCTATCTCTGTGCCGCTGCGGACCTGTAGCTGAACGTTTCCGCACCCTGATTGGCCAGAATCGTATCCGAATAACAGCAAAACGGTACCGTTAAAAAAAAATTCACCCCCCTCAGAGTGTGTACGGGGGTAGACACTATCGATTGAGACCAAAAAACGTTTTGGTACCAGGCTGTAAATATGTTTTTGAAAGCTGTAAAGTCGGCGATTTTAACATGGGGGTCTATGGAGAGTTGCTCACTTCCGGTACCAGCCCCCACAGGAATCGGCGGGGATTGCAGTTTTTTGAACGCGGAAGTGAGCTTCACTTCTCAGACCGACAACTGCCCCCTTGGTCCCAGCACGTAGTACGAGCCGTCAAACATCCGCTAGCTTTACCTGTTTTCTTTAGCTCCGCTGCACTCGGTGATCCACTCGTCAGGGCTTCTCCACCAGCAAGCGGCTCCAGGAGGAGAAGTAGGTGAGTTGTGTCTGCTGAAGAAAACAGGCAAAGCTAGCAGATGTTTGACGGCTCGTCCTACGTGCTGGGACCCTGTAATGTACTATTGATGAACTTTGGTGCAGTTCTGAGCATTATTTGTGGCTAAAAGTGGCGTTTTGCGGTTAGACAGTGGATCCGCAGAGCGCCGTGTGTGGCGATAGTGCGGTCTTTGCTGAAGTTGGTGGAACTCGTGAATCTACATGTAGCGGTCGGGGAAATTGATCTCTCGAGGGGGGGTCTGACTCGGTGTTACGGTGTGTTTGACCGTGGCTTACACTTACGCCGGAATATCGCTTTAAATTTGAAGTTGAGAGTAAGCTGAAAAGCATTCACCTGCAGCGCCACTGAAATTCCAAGTGCAGCCTTTGTGATGACCAGGGAAGTCAAGAGACAACAAATCTCAAGAGTTTGGCAAGAGTCAGAATATTCACCACCAACACAGCAGCTCTGTCAAAACTCATACAAACAACACATCCAAGATATCCCTTGACATAAAGCTAGATGTGACATTTAATCATTAACAAACTAAAGGACTCATAGTAGTGTATTCTAAATGAGCTATAATCTTGAAATGCCAAGGCTGACAATTATATTGCACTGATTTGGCAACAAAAACTTCATTCAAATGCATTAAAAACAAGAGCAGGATATCATCATAAATAAATGAAACATGTTCAGCTCAGTCATTTTATTTATTTTTATTTTTTTAAAGAAATGATATGTCATGAACTGAGATGTTGAGAAGTCTGCATAAAAGCAATGTATGAAATATACAACTGGAAAGTTAAGCATTCAGTATACATTATACATAACCCCAATTTGTTCTAATTAAAAGGCATTCAATCAAATCTGCTTACCAAGTTAGATCGTCTTCTGGCTGTCAGTTTGACAACCAGTTCAGCACCGCTGCCCCTGACTGCGCTCCACAGATGAATGCCACTGCATTGTTGGGACAATAATGTGAATTGTTGAAAAGTGTTAGATAGAAGAAAAAAAAATCCTTGTTAACGCCACTCAGACAGAATGGTGCAATGTAGCTGCAACCTTGTCTGTCTGTGGCTGTGTTTTGTTGTTGGGTGCAGAATGCAACATGCCAATGCAACATGCTCAACACTGAAGTGCATACAGTCAATTGCATATCAATGCAGATAAAAGAGCTTGCAGTGTACATCAAATGCAGCCACGATGAATACTGCTGCCAAAATGAATTTCCCTTTCAAAAACCTGTGGAAATCAGAGAACTCTAAAGCAGCCTCCATTATGATGTGCAGCAGGTCAGGGAGAGATGCTGACATCTCTCATAACATAGGTTACTCTGGGGTTTGATTCGAATGCATGACCCTGACTAGAGAACGGGAAACTCAGAAATAATATACACATGCAGTCTGAGGCCCACAGACAGACACATGCATACACATGAATCAGGGTGGGAGTGAACAAATCTCTGAAGATTGCCCCTACTGTTGGTAAATATTCATAAGGACAATCTCCAGACTCATCACAACTAGCAGAGAGATGTGTAAATGTGTGAGACGGAGGGATGCAAGGAAGGATAGATACAAGGAGATAATGAATATTGGAGAGAGTGTTGAGAGAGAGAACAGATGCTAAGACAGAGACACAGAGGGCTGAAGGATAACAGAGGAAAACAGAACACTGGTTTCATTACTGGTTTCACTGAGGTCTAAAAGATACTTTTTAAAACTTATCTGCAATTATCGCAGCATACTACTGTTCTTTGCACGTGTGGATGCTCATCATTGACACACATTAACAAAATTATTGGGAGACACATAAAAACATATCTGCATCATGGTTTGTGATAACACGGTTGAATGTCAAGTCCATGATGGTAAGATGTTGAGAGGTTCCAAGTATAATGTAAATGACTCAACAGTTTTCACTTCAGCAATTTGACTGTTACTATTTTTTAAAGAAATCACCTGCGGCAGCTCCCCAGGCTATATGAAATCCAGATTTTCTGTTTGATTGGAAAAACAAATGCCGCATGAAATAATATTGCCAGCAGTGAATGTTTAATCCTCAACACACACACACTACATATTTATTAGGATATCTTATTCACCAAACGAAGTGCATGGTATTTAATGATTTAGAATACTTCTTCTTTTTTCTTATTTCTTGTTTCTTATTTATAATTCAAAGTCTAATTCAAGTCAGAATATCTTTCCCTTAGGACACAGACTCTTCATCAGCAGCTGGTTAGAGATGCACAATTCACAGAGCAGATCAAGAAGGCTAGCTGTGAGGAAGCCCTGATAGGCAGAGCAGCCTACAGCACCATTACAGCACATCATGATCCTCTGCTTGTCTTCCATGTGTTTTTATGGCGGTGACATATAAGGTTACCTTTATCTTAGCCTTCTGAGAAAGATACTATACCGCTCCTGCAAGAAAACAAGATGCTGACCTTCTGAAACCACCTGATATCAGGGAGGGAGGGGGGTATTCTGAGTGGTGGACAATGTAGCTTATTTTAGATGAGGATGACACTCATTTTCCTTCTGTATTGATCTCAAGCATTGTACATGCTGTACACTACGTTTGCTATCCAATACAAAGATCTCCTTTCAGCTCAATAATATCCCTTGTTCTGGAAACAATGCTGTCAGCACTTTTTCTTTTTTTGCTTTTACTTTAATTTTGTGTTGTCCATGTCTCATGATTCTTTAATGGGCTATTTTGACACAAGACGGGTCAAACAGATCAACCCTCTGCCTCTGTATCAATTTAAACTTTGGCCCTTGTGAAACAATAATTATCATGACATCTATCTCTCCTTTAGCTAAAAATACGTCCGTCTCTAAGAGGCACTAGCCAGTTTAATAGCCTAATTAAGTCAAATCCCTCGAGTACTGTAACAGTCCCACACAACACTTTGCATGTAAAGCCAGCGCCTTAGTATTTTTGTTGGTGAGCAATAGTTTGCATTAATATCCCTTTTTTAATCTCTTTTTTTCTCAAATACATGTACACCATGCAAATCTCTGTCACACACATACTCCCAGACGCAATGATTTTTCACTTTCACGCCCTTTTCCCCTTTCCTTTTGAGACAGTAATCCCCAGCTGCAGCACTAATAGCATTAGCAGAGCATATCCAATCCCCTTAGTACCCCGACAGGGAGCACAGAGCTCAGACCTACACTGAGAAAGAGACTCTGAGGGACTACGCTACCCATACTGCCTCAGGAAATCCATGCATGTTACTCAGCTCATTACTGATTAAAGTAAATTAAAACAAAGATTGAATGAAGAGGATCAGGCATAATACTTTATCTGTATTGTCATAGAGATACTATGAATCACCATCTCAAAAGCTAGGGATGAAGCTAAATGACTTGCACAATCACCTGACATTGTCACTGTCATGAAGTTAAATGTATTAATTGTCCAAAACATTTGTTTGCAGCTAAATACCTTAAAAATGAAGGACAATTCCATGTTGTGTTAATTGGCAAATGTTTGCATTCTAACACACTAAAGTGAAAGTGGCCATTGTAAACATTATACCTACACATCAATATGATGAACTTGTGCTACAAATTACAGCCTCACAGATGAGCAAGACTACCTTTAAGACTCTTTGTCTTGTTTACCCAACAGATAATTAATCATTTCAAAGAAAGTCAATTAGGCAGGCTTCACTGATTAAAGTTCAGAAGTGTTGTGTTTCTTATTCCTTAACCAATTACTACCACACCGTGAGTCATTTACTGTAGCATGATTTATTCAGGTACTAGTATTATAATGTAATGTAGCCACATACAGTATATTTTTTAGACAGACATTTTCTGATATTTAAATGGGGCTGCTCCATTTGTCAGCTGATGTTGTGTAAGTATCTTCACTGTGTGCTGCTGCTGCTTCTGTTTATTTATGTGAGACAGTACAGATTATAAAAGATGACTTAAAAAAAACATATTAAAGAAGGTTTAGAAGAGCAAACAGCAACATAAAATTAAGGCAATAACTATCTTTAAAACATGTGCAAAACACCAACCTACTGTGCACATGTTCACAACATTTCTCTTTCTCCTAAACTAGTCATCACATACACAATAATCTTTTTGACTGTCGAATCTGTCAGGCATATAAGAATATCATTACTGCAATGTCGATTTTTTGTACCATCTGGTAAATCGGTAAATTGCCTGTCAGGGAAAAGTTGAGCGTCACTAATAAATGGGAAGTTACTTTTTATTACACAAATGAGTATGGATTTTTCCAAGCAACTTTAATGGAGCTTGGCTGCACTAAAAAATAATTTCTGAATATGAAGGAGCTGGCCAGGTACTGTAGATATTGAACAGAGGGAACTCCTTGGTTGAGTTAGAGAAGGAGAAGTCAGAAGGACAGTTTAAGGTGGTGTAGTGAGGGGAAGAGAGCAGAACTGACAAAGAAGAAGAGAAATTGCAGTAAAATGACATTAATATCCAGTTACTTTCTGTCTGTTTTGGTCCCTTTTCCTCTACGGAGCTCCCCCTACAGTTTCCAAGTGGATATTTTTACGTAAAAATTCACAGCAAATCCTCCTCCCGGCCATGTGCATATGTTTTCAACGAAGCTGGCAAGAAGGCAATCAGCGGAGCGATGTCTACCGAGGTGGGTAACATTTACAAGAGATAACGGATTAATGGGTGCATTTGTGTCGAGGTGCCGTAAAGCTGTCCATGTTTCCATGTTTTTGCAAGATCCAGGCTGCACTTGAAGGTCTGGTGAGTCTGGTGTCAATCTACCCAAAAGGCCGGAGACATGGCCAAAATGTTACTGTACAGGCCACCAAGCCACAAGGGGGTGTGCCACTGTGCTGCAGTATTAGTAGTGTGGATATACACATATTCCCTCTGCAAACATTTTAATTATGTTAGATTATGTTCAGCCATATTCTCCATTTCTGAGACTTACTGAATGAATTACAGTAGTGTCTCTCCATAGGTGGAAGATAGATGTAGATCAATGATTTCAAGACCAAATGTCTCTGCATACTGCAATGAAATGCAACACTGTGACACCATCACAGCAGAACATTGCAAGGGATGGGTTGTGATATGCAGGAAGAGTTTTCCCATGTTGCATTGCAAAGGAAAGTATCAGTATCAGATGTGAGGAAGCTTTACAATGTTACAGATTTAAGTTGAACATTATTTTTGTGACCTTTTGTTACTTTTGAAAACCGCATTTGAATATTGTTCAGTGTCCAGTTATGTGAACAAAATAGCATTCTTTTTTTGTAAACGTTCAGTGTGAATGAAAAAATGGGAGTGTGAAATTTATAAGGAAAATGTCCAAGGTCTGCTTCCATACAGCAAAACCCTCTAAACATTCAAACCCACACTGTTTACACAATGTCAAAGGAAAGTTTATGGCACTGATGTTTTACACAGGACAAAAACTTTGTTTTGAAGAATGACTTAAATGTTCTGTGTGAGTTATGACCTTTTGCAGGTGAGCTACCGTGTTGTGCAGGCACCATAGAAGCTGTTTTGACAAATGCACCTACAGCCTTGAGAATGTCAACACAGATTCGAGAAATGAGCCAAAGCAAATGAGAAAAACTGTAACATAATGTTTCAGATTAGAATTCACAGCAGCGTTCTGGTGTGTTTGGAGTTTGCTGCATTGTTCCTGAATTATTCATTTACAGAGCGGATAGGCTGACAGGCATTCGTTGTTTGCTTATGTAAAGGAAATTTATGTACATGTGTTTGAGTGCGTGTGCGTGTTCTATATGTCTGTACTGCTACAGCATAAGCATGTTGTGTGTTCCTGCACAGCCACAAACAGAAAATATCTGGGGAAAAAAACACAACCTCCTATGACTTATGGGGATCTATCCTCCTCCACTTCAGTCATCCTCTGTACAGTGTATGTGCCAGACATGGGGTTGTTTAATGCAAGCTTCTACATCATGCATACATGGACAAAGCCCCTGCTGTCCTGTCTTTATTCCAACATTGACTCATTGTGTGATAAATGTCAACAAGATTACGGTACACTTGTTCATATGTTTTGGACATATCCATCCCAGCATGCATACTGTACTGGATCTCTATATTCCACTCTGGAGCTATGTCAACTTGTTCATATGTTTTGGACATATCCATCCCAGCATGCATACTGTACTGGATCTCTATATTCCACTCTTTCTGATGCATAACAAAAAACACTGGAGCTATGTCAACTCATAGCCCTATTCAGTGTCTCATCATACTCTAAATACTACTAAATTTTCAAAAACCCAAATCAGATTTTGTTGCTGTTCTCTGTTTGATTGCTGGGCGTCTAATTTTGAGACAATGGAAATCACAACACCCACCCTCACATTCATTGTGGATGTATTAATGTTTTCAAATCAGGAAAAGATCTGGCACTCAATGAGTGACTCTGTATCTAAATCCAATGAAATATGGCAGCCCTTTATTTTACAAGTGCAAAGCCTTGACTTACAACCACCAGACTGTAATGATTACTGTACTGTACATCACTTTGTTGCATATGAATGTGAATTTCCTTATTTAACTGCTCTGGAGTCTCCCTTTCTGCTGCCTTGACTTCATTATGTGAGACTCCCCACCCCCGTTTGTTGTTATTTTTCTGTGGTCTGTTTGTTTTTTGTTTTGTTTTGTTTTGTTCTCTGTTGCTATTTTTGTTTTTGAATTTCTGCTGCTTGTTTATCTGTTTTTGAAGGGTCATATAATATGTTGTAACTATCTCCATGTCTTAAGGTGGAAGTAGCTTGTGACGTTATACTACGGGTGAGGGAACTGTAGCCTAACTGGACTCAGTGAATTGTTTAATTTTCACTTTGGAATAGTTCTCCCTCAGTTGTCTTATCTTTTATTACATATATGATGAATGTTCAATAAATAAATGAATGTTCAAAAAATAAAGCATGAGCAAAAAAAACAACAAAAAACCACAGCCTTCTAAGGCAGAGCACTACCAGTATAACCAGAAGAGGACTTGTGTTGTTTCCTCCCAGCCCCTGTTAGCCAGCCTGCCAACCACTCTGCTTCTTGACTCCGTCTCCCAGCCGTTACCCATTGCACACAGTGAGTCACTGACTTGAAAACAGACTGCAGCCTGCCACAGCATCAGCTTATAAGTAATCATTCTACTATGCAGAGTCAATATTGTGTTTTCCTTTTTTCCTTGTCTGAGAGGCAGACATAGAAAACGATGTACACACATGGAGGCAAGGAGGAAGCTACAAAGGTATCAAGGGGAAAGGAAGGCTAAAAAAAAAAAAAAAAGGCAGTTGTGTGTCAGGCCTAAGAATGAGCTGTAACCTAATGAGTGTAGATGAAAGCTGACTGTCTGAGCTAACTCAATTCTTTGCTCTGCTAGTCACAGTTCTTAGCTTAATGATGTTTGCTCCAGACTACCAATGGCTCTGACTCTGACAAGCCTGCGGATAGTAATAAATAAATAGCCTAAATAAATAAATAAATGGCCTAAATAAATAAATAGTTAGATAAATAGATTAGATAAATACACAGCTCTTCTGGTCATGCTTAATGATGTTTGCTCCAGACTACCAATGCCACAGCCAATGCTGGATTGCCTTTTTTTGGTCATATGTTTTCCTGTGTGCGACGACCCTCTTCGCCGGCTTGCATGTGCAGAATGCTGAACTTGGCTCAGGCAGCACACAGGATGACATCACCCACACTGTGCAGCAGACATCCGTTTAAGACATGTTTACAGTGCTTAAACCACCGGCATGCCTCCATCCTCGCTCGTATAAACACAGAACGGGGCTGACCGTGTGCACACTTGTATGTGTACGCAGTGTTTACACAGAGCAGATAAAGAAATATAACCGGGGCAGGAGGTAAGGATGCAATCTGTGGGGCTTGTGGTTAAATACAGAACAGGAATGAAGCAACACGAGGGCAGGGATGTTTCTAGGAGGTCTTTGTAAAGGGTATCAGAGATTTTGAGGGGCAAGGTGTAGTGTGTACACAAAGGTGAGGAGGAGACATGATTCGTTCTCAGGAATGCTGTAAAACTGTTTGTAGAGTCTAGGCCCGTGAAAACTTTGGCTTAGGTGTTGGAGCTCTGCCAAAAACAGTGATTGGAAAAATGGAGAAAAGAAAGAAAACAGGAGGAATGGGAATAAAAGAGGAGAATGGTATCCATAAAGAGAACTCTCGGGTGGTTTGCCCATTGAGGAGAGTTTTACACTCTCCATAAGAATGCAGCTCATGAAATCTGGGAAGCTCTCATTAGAACTGGATCAAAGCCCCTCTTGCCCAAATGAACCATTTCTACCCGTTCTCATCTTCGCTGCACTATGCACTCATCCTCTGTGTGTCCTGCTACCTATCAGTAGCACATCTGTTTCACACATCACTGTGGTTCCTGAGCAGATTTTTATGCTCGCATATCCAAGCCAGATGCAGACTGTGTGTGTGTGTGTGTGTGTAAAAACATACGGTATACCTTATCCAAAATTCTCAATGTCTCAGTCACTAAGGGCCAATAACACAGATAAACTCCAAAAATATTTCAATGAGAATGGCTTTGTATTATCGGAAAAAAGTCATAGCAACTCTGTTGATATTTAAAGATTTTAAGTTTTAAATATTCTTCAGGACGATGTGAGCTCTGCTCTACACAGGTATGGAATATGGGTCATAGGGGTTAATTCAGTGGCAAAGAGGAAGTGTAGTATCATGGTGTTGGTATCAGGATGTTGATATTTTTTAAAAAAAAAAGTTAATTTGACTAAAGATATGAAAGGAATAGTATTCCTGTCTATTACCTGCAGAGCTCTACAGTCCCTTATTTGTCTGTTGTACTCTGTCTGTCTGTCTCTCCCTCTGTCTTTGTTTCTGCTTGAGGTTTCTGCCTTTAAGAGGAGGTTTTTCCCTGTCAATGTTGCTTTGCACTTGCTCTTGGTGGGATGTGTTGGGTCACTGTAAATACTCTTATGAAGATGGGGTCTAGAGCTTCTCTGTTTGGAAAGTGCCACGAGGTACTGTAACTTGTGTTGTGAATTGGCTCTATATAAATAAAAATTGACTTGACTTTACTTGAAAGGTTATGAGGGAGTGAGAGAATTTGAAGAATTCATCTCATTACTGTTTTGTAAAAGGGGCGAGGTTATGCTCACAGGAACAATGCTAGCCTATTGATGTTAAGCAGATAATTTAGCCGAACACATTCACAATCACCAGTTTAGAATCTCAGGAACAGTAACATAGGTTCCCTGCTATGTGGTTATAAACCAGTGTTGGACAAATTCCTATTTTGACCTGATGATGTTGTGAAACAAAATGTCGTTGAATAACCTCAGTTATTACAGTGTTTTTTTTTTTCATTTCATGGCAATCCCTCCAGCCAGTTGAGATATTTCAGTCTGGACTATGTGCTAGACTGGCCGGCACTACTATTCCTACAGCCATACTGCTAAAAATGCAGCTATGATCAATTAAAGCAGAGGCATTACGTAGGTGAGACTTTTACAGTATGAAAGACAAGGCAGTGCTCTGAATTACAAAGTAAATGAGAAACTGTGGAAAGGGTGGAGAATAGAGAATCTCTGCAGGGTTGTTTTAGATTTATCTCCATCTGATCAAAAATCCAATGAAGATCTACCCCTCCTTGACACACCCATGCAGCCTCCCCTTCACAGCTCAACAAAACTCAAGGACAGTGAGTCAGACAGCCAATATGAGCCCAATCTAATCTGTGGTGCTGAAATCTGAGCCACCATGAGACAAGAAAAGAGCTGTGATGTCACAGGGCCAAGACCTCTGCCCCGTCTACCTGCTGAGAGAGGCAATGAGAGAGGGAGCAGGACAGAGGCTGAATATGGGATGGACTGCTTCAGTGTTTTTCTTTGGTATTTTTTCCCTTGTCTGTGTGCAGCGGAGCACAAAGTTGAGACATTACTATAATGCCACTCATAATCAGCAGACAGGGAGTAGTAGGGGGAGATGAAGGAAGAGCTACTGACCAATGAGAAAAGACAAAGAGGGCAAAGATGGAAAACAGGAAGAAGGGCAGCATTTCGTAGAGCACCAGGTGCATGACAGAACATAAATGACATTTTTTATCTATGTTATAGATCCAAATAAACAGGGATAAGGCACAAACGTTTAGAATGCTAGTGGTTCTCTTTCTCTAGTCTTGTGAACACCAAACATGGTTTCTCTGTATTTCCTCTCTTTATTTTCTTAAAACCAAGCAGACTGAGACAAATTCCTGTGGGTGTGTTATTTAGGGGAACTGTTGACCACTTTGACAATGGCTGGCAGAGCGTGTCCCGTCATTTGGTGCCAACACATACAAGTCAGGAAGTCAAAGACCCCACAGAGAATATTCATCATTCTCCACCTTTGACACAGAGAGATATTTCGATTCAGAGCAGTCAGAGGTTACACATAGTTCATAATCGCAGTTTTTATCCTGACAAATCCGCAGTGAAATACATCCAGATTATGTCACTGCGTGGCGTATTGTTTTCCTCCGAGCGCCTATCGCAAGCTCTCTTTTGTTAAGTGTGGAGACAGATTTCAGTGATGTCCTCCATAGTGCTATGAGATTTCCCGGTCCCCTGACACCGTGTGACACCAATTAGGAGGCTGTGGATATGACAAGCCATTGGTCCACACGCTGTAACTGACAAAGAAAAAATCCTCTCTAGCTGTGCTTCTTTGTGTGTGATATTATAGTGAGAAGTGAGGGAGCAAAACTGAGACAAGTCAAGAGAATTACAATGATGAGATAGGAAGAACCCTGACAAGAGGGAACGGAAGGGGACGGAGAAAAAAAAGAGTTGAGTTGAAGCTGAAAGGGAGTGAAGAACGGCTGATGTCAGGGTTGCAAAGGGAAATTTTCTGTCGTCAGCCCTCACTTGACTGTCAGCTGACAAAGCTGCAGACTCAGACCTCACAGAAAAGGAGTGACAAGAGCGCTGACATGCTGTTAGAGTACCTAGAAATCTGTGAAATAAATGGTACCCCCCCCCCCCCTGCTGATAAGACTAATGTATGAGTATTTTTACAATCACCACAGAGGCTTACAAGACGCTCACCAACTCTGCTAAACCATTACAATGTGTTTTACATAATATAACCTGTTTCACAGCTCCCACGTTCCCCAACAGCAGCAGTATGATGTCATCAAGTCAAGACACAGAACAGGAGGGCCATTATTTTCTGTGCGGTGCAGTAATGTTCACATCTGTAAAACCTGGTGATGCCGGTAATGAAACAAGAGAAGACTTTGAAAAGGCCCTGAGGTGTGTGTGTGTGTGTGTGTGTGTGCACATTTAGAAAACAATTTTCTCTACAGAAAACCAGTGCCACCTGCTGAAATGAATGATAGCGATTCACGTGAACTCAGTCTGACAAGGACGCAACAGGCAAATCGCACACAGATGTTGCCGTTCAGAGCGCACCCTGTGTCACAGCAGCTGCCAGTTTAATGCGTTGTCATAGCCTGTGAAAAATCCACACAGGCTTACCCAAGCTACTAGTTTCGGAGTTAGGAAAATCAAAAGCAGACAGCTGCTGCATTTTGGACTTTCTCATTATTTGAAAATATATGCATAGACTAATGGTGCATTATCTTAAAATTTGCTTTGGGCCAAATACACAAAGGCAGAATTATAAAGGATAGATTTTTGTATGAGCTACACATACAAATGTAAACTATCTGGACATAACCACGGCGTGACATTAGCTGTGCTTGACTGACCCTGAGAGCTGACAAACACAGGCTTGTGAAGTGAAAACATGGCAAGGTTTGGTATTAGCCCCTGCTGAGGCCAGAAAGCCTTAGTCCCGCAAACGTGTCCTGTGACTACCGTAGCGATTAGCTGACAGTTAGCTGACCTGACAGTGGTTTTGAATTTATACATCCCAGTGGACGGCAGAGGCAATCATATCAATAACGCTGAGAAAGCCTGACACAGCATACACCACCAGCGTGTGTAAAACAAGCCTCTGGAGCTGCCGTGACTGGAAATGAAATAGATCCAGAGCAGGGGAAAATAATACAGAGAGAAGTGCAGCAGGAACAAGGTCTAAACTGAGAGGGTCCCAGACGTCCTGTTAGACTACACATAGTACAACGTAGGGGTATGAGACACTGTAGGGGAGGAGGGAGGCGTGCTGGCTATTTAATTGATGAATTGTCAAAACGAATGCCCCGACATGGCTCGGTTTTATCACCTTGTCAGTCTTCGTCACAACTCCATAGTAGATGGTTTTCCTCCTGAAAACTTTCCAACATGTCCAAGTGCAAAGACCTGCAGAACTAACATGCTGCGCACATGACTGACTGCAGACAAACACAGGAAGGTCAGAATAATATAGTGATAATGTGGAGGAGGCAAAGCGTACAGTAGTTGTTCTTTTTCATTTTAATTGTGTTGCATATCATCTGAGATGCTGTAATTTATGATGCATCTGAATTAAAGTTTGTGGTTTATAAGGTCTCCTGCATTTTCAGTAAAAAAAAAAAAAAAAGGTCTGGCAATTACTTTCTTTGTTAGTGTGGAGTTTTATTTTCTCTGCCGCAGTCACGAGGAAGAGGAAGGGGGGAATTAATTTGACAGTATCTCTGACACAGACAAAACTGCATCAGCCTAACTGGTTCTTTCACTGAAGTGAAACTGTAAATTGGCCAAAACGCAATAGTCCAGTTGTGTATTTTCACAGTTAATGATCATATTTCACTGAGTCAGAATGACCACACACAATAAGAACATGAAAACAAGGACTGTTTGGGAGCCTTTGAGGACATTTTAAACCAGTTTGCATAATCAATCCTGCTTGTGACCACAAAAAGGAATTGGATGAAAGGAGGTGAAGCCCTCAGTCTCACCCTGGCCTGAGCATGCTGCTGCTCAGACAAACACTGGATGAATTATTGAAACCCCCTCTGACTCCAGACTATGAGAAGATGTTGGAATTTCATGTTAAGAAGAAAATAAAAGGAGACAGGACTGGAAGAGATTGAGAGACAGGGCCGAAATGATGATGGGGAAGGTAGGAAAGTATGAGAGGGGGAAAATTCTACAAAGACGGAGGTAAGGACTCAGAGGAGCAGAGGAGAGGGGTCACGCAGAGAGCACGGAGCGAGAAGACTCTGTGCGCTCACAACTTTTGGATGCAGCTCAACAAACATGTGTTTAAAGAAGCTCTGCCTCCCATCACATCCCTGGCTTTCTCCGCCCCGATCTCATGCGATACCTCGACCCTCACAAGTCCACGTTCTACATCAGGTTTTGATCCAATTAACTCACTGTCAAATGTGAAGCATGTTGATAATTAGTGCAGAGTTGTGGTGATAAAGCTCTAAGTGTGTCACCTTCCAGAACTGGGACAGTGTAAGCTACAGGGGCTAATGGGGACACACACTCACAATGGGCCTGCATTAAACACACACACATTCACCTCTCGCTTCTTCTTAAAATAAATATATACACTGTTGTCGAGCTACATAATGTATACTTAAGAATTAATCTTTGTGTGGTGTTTCATTTGTGTTTCTCTCTCTCTCTCTCTCTCTGTCCTTCTATTTTTGTGTGGAGAGTCTACATAGCTCAAAACCCGTGAAATGAGGACATTGCTACATTGTGAGGACATTCTGACCAGTCCACACAATTCCAAAGAGCTGTTTGAGGATAAAGGTAAAGTTAAAGTTAGAATAATTATGTCAACAAGTGTTGTTCACTTCGCCGTGGTTGTCTGTGTGTGTGTGTGTGTGTGTGTATTTGGGACAAATTGCTCATCGCAGGAGAGGAAAGAATGAGCATGAGCAAAAGTAACAGATTCAGTCCATCACCTTTTCATTTCCTCATTTCACGCACACACAGAAGCTACTGTATGAGGGCACTGTGACATACTGATTGGCACAGATCCACTCTGTGTTATCCTTTTCTCCTCTGTCTCACTGTTCTTTTTTCTGTCTCCTCTTTTGCAGCTTTATTTAACAATCCAGACTTGCTCACATGTATTGTCCTCTATTTTTTTATTATCATTATTCAAATCTTTAGTTATTACATGATTCTTCCAATGTAATTTTCCACTAACGCACGACGGGACACCACTGGATTTTTAACCCTCTATCAGAGAGTTGGGGTAATACTGTCCTCTGCTGGGTGACAGTGGTATAGCATAATGTCTGTTTGGGCCACTACAACAACTGTGCTGCTGAAATGGATACTCTAAAAACACTGTATACAATTATCTTTGATTTGAATACAGTGCATTTTTCTAGTGTGTTTTACATGTATCCTCCACACTTTATACAGATACATAAACACACAGCTAAGCTATCACTGAAAGATAGATTTGAGGGGTCATTGTTTTCTTTTGTCAAACTTTTGCATTTTGTCTTGTACATGACTGGCTTCACTTCACGTCACTTCCACACAGCACTAAAAGGTATTAAAATTAAACCCAGATTTTTTTTTTTTTACCTGAACTGGTCACAAGCAGATTTTTTGAGTTTGAGTTTATTCATGCTCACAGTTAAAAACAACTGAATAAAAGCATAATTTACATAATAAAGTTATGAAGATGGCTTAAGAAAAACACATTAACACACACACACACTAGCTAAAAAGCAAAAATAAGTTTAACAACTCATATTTGTGTTTTTACTGATAAGCCTATTAAGCATCCTTTGTGTCTACAAAATGGTCATTGTAGAGCCTGACGCCTGTGGGCAAGTTCCCAGCTTTCAGTCTGTTTGATCTGCAGAAGAACTCTGGAAAGTGGTCAGCATTCTGTGGGCCATCTGTGTGTGTTGTACACTCTAGTCTGTTGAAGCAGATCATAGAGTGAATATCGCACATGGCTCATTTCTTTGACCAGCTGGATGGCTGCCTTTCCCCCGATACTCTGAAGAGAAGCAAGTTCTTCTGGTGATGGAGCCTGAGAGCCTTTTTTTTTTTTTGCACTTTCTCCAGCAGTTCAGCCTGGCTTTTGTTATACCCCACAAGAAAAACGCTCCAGACGTAGATGTTGATAGGATCATTCTTCGAAGGTGGAGCCATGTGGAAGCTTTCTTCACTGTCTGTTCAATGTGACTGTCTCCACTGAAGTTTGAGACCAAGTGAAAACCCAGGTACTTGGTTGTGGTGAGGGTCAGGAAGCCCTCCTGTGGTGGATTTCTAGAGAAACAAATTCTGAGTTCCATTGACTTCTCTCCATTCAGTATCATATTTTTGCTGCAGCCTATTTCTCTAGCTGCTGGGCCTCAGTCTCCATAGAGGTGTCTGAGTGGATGTTGATTAGTGGAAATGCCAAGCATCATCACCAGATATGAAATTGGTGATGATGTGTCTGGTTAACATTGTTATAACCATCTGCTGAATCTATCTATCAGAAATAGATATATGAAGAAATGCATGTATACATATACTGGGCTGAGTGCTGCTTTGTCAGTCTTGATCATTTTCAATTGCTAAATGTACATGTTTCTTCTCATGTATCATATTTGAGCTACAATCATAAAAAAGGTTTTAAAGGTGTGCAATAAAACCGAAAGATGACTCCTCTCACAAAGATAACAACCTGTCAAAGGGAATATTCATGTATGAAACTACAGCCTTTAAACAAAACTTGGTGCAGTGGAGACTCTGACACTTTGCTTGCTGAGGTCTGCCACCAGAGGGCACTCTTGTTATATAAAATAGGAAATAATATTAAAGGAGGTTGACATTTTAAATTGCATAGTGTATATCACAATGTAATTTAAAGAAAATAAGGTAATTTGAGAGTTAACTAAATTACACATTAGGACTATATAAAGACTATAAAAAAGCAATATTTTACGTCTTTGTCTTTAATAATCCTTACTAGAGCATTTCTCAGATGATTGGCACTACCTGCAAAACAGAAATCCTGCTGCATCAAATGATTGAAGACAAAATCAAGAGAGCACCAAGTGTTGGTCACTGTAGAATGAGCAACACTTTTTATAGTGGCAATTGAATGAAAATTGTGGAGTAATTTCTTTCATTCACAGATGATCACGCATCCTTTAAAATGTGTATTAACTTTATACAACTTCAACCTAAGAAAGCCACTTTCCATGATAGACAGGCCAAAAGTGGCCAAAAGTGGGGGAGTGGCCAGAGGCCAACGTTTCTTAAGTGCAAGAATGCTGAAAGATTACGCTTGATCCCATTGTCCCAAAACCAAACAAACCACTGTCAATCCAGGCAGGGTTTTTTGAGGACATACCCATTCTGTTATACCTAGCTTACTTTCACTGCAGGCCAAGGTAAGAAAAAAATAACCTTGCCTCACATGTTCCTCAGCAGTAGGTCATGTGCTTTCTAAAGGCTGGCCAACACTGTAAGCTTTGTTGCCAAAATATACTGTAGGCTCCCTCAGAATCAACATCGTCAAGATCAGGGCCTGTTGTGCAACCACAGGAAAGGTGCTTAACGCAACAGATTGATAATTTAAAAATCAACACTGTGGTTCCAAAGAAAGGTGAATGAATTAGTCCTACTTTACATAATTTTCACATAATCAAAGATTTCAATTTACAAACAGGTGGAGTTTGATTCACTGTTTTGCTCATTTCAGCTATTTTGAATGATCTTGTTTACACAAAACTGAAGATGCCAAATTGCTCAAAAATGTTCAAGATTTGGATGAGGATGGTTTACATCTAGTCCCACACTGTCAAGTGTTGAGTAATTGTATTGGTTAAGAAAGCCAGATGTTTGTTATTAACAAATTCATATGAGCCTAATGAGCACATGGGTCTGTATAACCATCACATTTGTTAAACCTCATCCTTACAGTCCTAGTCCGAAAGTGGTGCATTTAGTCCATTTGTGTTAAAGCAGAAGTAAGTGATCCGGTCGTTTTGGCTAACTTCCTGTCAGCGGATGGAGCTAGCAGTCCCCGCCCTCATCCCTACGTCACCACATGCACGTTGTCGTGCAAAGTTGAGGGTCTCGGGGATGACCTCCCGGAATCAGCTGTAAACTTTGGTACTTTCCACAGGATGATGATATGACGTGTTGATGTGTGTGACTAAAGACATGTACAGACTGTTGTGTAACCTGATCTGGTGGAATAGTTGCTGTAATTTGATCGAGTAATAGGTCAGGAAGCTAAACATAGGCTGAGTAGGCCAGGGTTCAGTAGGAAAGGGGAACTAGTGTCTGGCTTTGCACAGGCCAAGACAGGTCAAGTTAGAAAGGCCTCAGAGGTCATGAAGGTTAACAGACATTTAGGAAATAGAAAAGGATGCTAGACCAAATAAGGGCAAGTACCGGTGCAGAATGATGGAGAAACAAACCCATGACGCAGAAGAGAGCCATATAACCAGGGGGATCTCAAGGAGAGGGGAGTGTGCATCAGGACTGGGTTCGAGAGTGAGCTACAGCCAACCCTTCTCCTGCTGAGACCCCTAAGACTGGTGCGTCAAGAGACTGGTGCGTCAGGAAGACACGCAAGAAGAAACAGGCCAACCACAAGAAGAGACTGCACACAGTAAATTAGCGTCGGGTACTCTCTGCTGGTCTGCTCCTAGGGGGGCTTTAGGCCCTCACCCCAGCAGAAGGGGTCCAGACCTTTCGAAACCCGGGCGAAACCTGTGACCTCAGATTAATTTAAAACTTTAGAATCTGGCTACTATCCATCAGAGGTAGGGTTACATAATTGGGACAGAATTAATTTGAATGATTATTTGATTTTTATACTCTGATGCTACTGAAACTGCTTTGTCATTGCTAAAATTCCTGCAAATAAATATACAAGCTAAAAGACAAAAGAATTGTATCCTCATCTTATTGTCTGTGGCTCTAAATTGATTATCACTGTTAAAGCTGTTCATGACTATAAAAGTTAAGCCATATAGTGTGCATCACATCTTTAAGACTCTGACAGGTTAATCTAGTTGTGTCCACTTAAAAGATAAACAGGTCCCTAGGGTTATTTTATCCAAACCTTTAAATCAAACCTAGCCAATAACAAGTGCACAGATCAAAGAGGGAAGCTGCCATTAACAGGCGTGCTGAGTTTACTATTCCTGGGTGCAAGGCTGCTCTATCAGGACTAGTGACTTGGGGAAGTGGGACAGACGTCAGAATGAAGGCAGTTAGAAGCTAGGCGAGTTCCCTCATCACCAGCTTAAACATTCCATAGAAATTCTACTCTGGTCCAGGACCGTTAGAACTTTAGAACTTACCCTTGTAACGGAGAGCTGGTCCAGTAAAAGCCTTTTTTAAGAGCTTATTACCGGGGATCTAACAACGTGCATCCCTTGACTCCACACACCTTTATGCCGTTTTCTCCTCATTGGATAAAGGATGAAGAATACAAGGAAAGTTTTCTCCTCGGCTTACAGCAGAGCAGAGTGACTGACAGACTTGTGTTTCGGACCAAACACTCTATATAAGTGACTGCTGTCGGAAGATATTAGGGCTGTCCCGAATATCACATTTTGATAATCGAAGCTTCGCGGGCATAAAATCGATTTAATTCGAAGCTTAGACCGTGTGGTCATAACGGAGGGGGGTGCGCGAACGTAGCGGGAATAATGAAAGTAATGGCAAACAAACATTGCATATCTCCAAAATCAGGCAAGTTTCCAGGATGCCTCAGCTCAACAGCTGCCAATGAGAACCGGTGTCAAAAAACTAAACGTTCCGGAACATGCGCTTCAACTGGGAGCAGCAAAGTCTGGTAGCTCTGAGTTTTTGAGTTTTTACTCAACATTTTGCTTTATTTTTGTTGTGTTTTTGTTATCTACTGATGGATGCTTCTATGGAGAGAAGAGATTCTTCAGAGATGAGCTTTTTCAAAAATGGACAAATCAAACCATCCTGTCTCAGAAGAGATGAAGAGGAGCTTTTGTGGTGGTTGTCTCCAAAATTAAAGGTGGTGGAGATGTCCGGTCCTTCCTGAGGTCAGTCATCATTGGAAATATCAACTCTCTGCCCAACAAGAGTGATGAAGAGCTGGAGATATTGGTGAAGACCCAGAAAGTAGACATTTCTTTTATTTTTTCAAATCATAACAACACTTGTGTACATCCCACCCAATGGCAACTGCTTAAGTTCCATCTGAAGTTCTCAATGAAGTTGTTGCTAGGATACAGACTAAACATCCTGAGGCACTAGAGCACTGAAGAAGGAGGAGGCCTGGATCATCCACTTCATGGCACCTTGACTGACTAGGAAAGCAGCGGTGGTGGACGGCTCCTCTCTCTTTGCTGCAAGATGGAGGAATATAGTCGTGGGGCAGATCAGCAAAATGATTTGGCCCCTCCACCAATGATCCTGATACACCCAGCTGCCCCTTCACCATCGCTCCTGCTCCATCCAGCGGTCCTGTTGCATCCGTTGGCCCTTGTCCACCTGATGGTTCCTGCTCCATCCAGCGGCCCTGCTCCATCTTTCTTTCTTATTTTTTTTTTTTGTGTGTCATATCCTATAAGCTACTGGACTAATTTGAATTTCCCTCCTTGGGATGAATAAAGTATTCTCTACTCTACTCTACTCTAAAAGGAAAAAAAGGAACAAAGCAAAAAAATCGATCATGGACTTTCAAGATCGATTACCATGGCCACGAATGAAGCTTCGAAGCTTCGAATTTTTGGGGTCAGCCCTAGAAGATATAACTATAACTATAAGACTTGCCACGGAAGTATGTCACACTACATTGTGCAAGTGGTCCATGAAACGCTACCAGGAACGCCCAAATTTTCTGGGGTCAGCCCTAGAAGATATAACTATAACTATAAGACTTTTAACAGGCAGCCAGTGTAAGGAATGAAGGATGTCACATCCTGCATTGTCTGCAAGTGGTCCAATTGCTATCTTGGTGATGGTTTTAATGTCAGTCCACAGCGCCACATGCCCAGTTTCACCTGCATGTGGTCATTGGCTGGGGAAAACACATTGACCCCTCCCCAGTTTTGGTATAGTTGTGAAACACAAAACATCAAAATACAGTCACTACCTGGCATGGGTAGAAGCCTTAGTTTAGATGATGATATAGCAGGATTTCCTTGGCATAAGTCTATATTCTATTTTTTAGGAAAATCTGACAGACTCTACCTTTACTGTAATTACTGCATGGCACATTGTTTTTATTTTAGATAATTTCTAATATTTAACTTTATATTTTGGATTAAGACCACAGTGTAGGTTTTTTGTGCACCATGTCACACCAGCTCTTTCATTAGAAAGCACCATTAGGTTAGGTTAAGTAAGCTTTATTGATCTCGCGTGGGGAAACTATTTCACCACCAGGTAAAAAAAAAAATCATACAGCCAATAAACAGCACAGAAACATAACACAACAAACACAACACCAGATGCACAACAAACACAGTAACACAGATGAAACATGATCTAAAAGTAGGACAAAATTGAAAAGTCAAAGACATGATGGATTGTGCTACCTATACTATTTCATTTTAAATTACTCCGGCAGAAACTGTCATATAGGAAATAAAAGTATGACAGCTGGAAATAAAAACACACGTCAGAAAATTATAAACAGGAACAGGAAACAGGAAGAAGAAGATAAAGTGTATATAAAGAGATATTGTAGACACACACATTTCTAAAAAGTGACAGAGTAAAAGTTAGGATATAGCAGAGATGACTTTCTTTGATTTGGAAAAAGAGACACACTGCATGGAAGAGACTGCACAACTGAACAACTAGTCTTGAGAAAAAATAAAGCTATCAAATTAGTAGTTTAGCCTTGCTATAGTCAGTGATACATGCAACAACCAAAGCTCTTCAAGAACTGTAAGTACTGTAAGTCACTTATCCTTATTTATCATTCAAATTTGCATCCTTAATGTACTGTATATAGCTTTTAACTGTAAATTTAGTTGAGGTATGGTCAACTAATTACTATTCTGTATTTGCATCAAAATGTTCACGTTAGTTGAGTGAAGTACATTGATAAAGTCCATGATTAAGTTAAGTCGGAGTCCAAATGAACACTTTCCTTATATTATATTAAAACAATGTTAAAGATGTTGTAGTTTTTTTTTCTTTACATGTTGCACAGTCACTGACAGTCACTGATGAAGCAGTTAATAACTTAGATTTAGCTGAAAAATTTAAAGGTTTTTAGACATAATTTTAGTTCATTTGTGCCCCTTGTCTCACTGACATATCCATGATTACAGATGGTAGCTAGTCATATCCAGTGTGTGTAATTTTCTGTAAGGGCTGATCTGTACTCCTGGACTTTAGATATGCAGGTGCAAAGAATATTACAGTAATTTAGTTACATACCATATATGCAAATGACTCTCGACGTGCTTGTAAAAGTGCTGTAATCTATTGTAGTTGGTTTTTTCCAGCCACGTCATTAGTAGAGGCACCAGTACCATCAGCATTACTGTTTACTGTTTGCCGTGTACGGAAAGAGGCTGCACCTGTTCACAGGCTCACTCTCCATTCACGATACCAGCAACACCTAGACCGTCTACACAATGGTAAGTATAACACACACAATATCAATGTTGTGACGATTGTGGTTAGCTCTCAACATACAGTCAATTTTTATGGCATGTGTGTTACTGATGGCTCCAAGTCATTAGGCTTGTTTTTTGTAATTACTCAACCATTTATTCTCCCCTTCTTCTCTCTTTTTCTCTTTTCCTCTAACTCCCCCTCCACTGTGGTATCCTCTCCTCTCCTCCCCTCCTCTTTTCTGTGTATAGGCCCTCAATTGTACAGTGGTAGTTGACATGCTGGAAAGGTACTATCTGGCACCATTTTATGCCATTGAGTTCTGCATTGGTTTCCTTGGCAACCTTTTGGTTGTAATTGGTTACATATTTTGTTTGCCAACCTGGCAGAGCTGCAATATTTACCTTTTCAACCTGGCAGTCTCTGACCTTATTTTCCTCTGTACACTGCCACACCTCACCTACCTTTATGCAAATGCCCATTCAAAAACCAGTCCCGTTGCTTGCATTATCAACCGCTACATCCTGCATGTCAATCTTTACTCTTCCATCCTCTTTATGGTTTGGCTTTCCATGGATCGCTTCCTGCTTGTGAAACATCCAACACGGGACCACTACATGCTGAGGCAACAGACAGCCCTGATTGTGACAGGGCTGAGCTGGCTCGCTGTCAATGTGGAAGTTGCACCACTGATAGCACTGATGGTTCAGGACATGGAGAATGAACCTCTTTGCAAGGATTTCTCCAGCCTAGAAGGTGATGTTAATCTATTAGGTTACAGTCTGGGGCTAACCATAACTGGTTACATTATTCCTCTGATTGCACTTTGTGGTTTTTCCTACCAAATTGCACATCTCCTGCGTGTCCAAGAAAGGGCCCTGCAACACAGGACATCATTCAAGCGGCCTCTCAGAGTTGTGGCATCAGCTGCAGCCATGTTTCTGGTTCTCTACACTCCCTATCATGTGATGAGAAATGTCTCAATAGCATCTCGACATGCCTGGGAAAGACCTGAAGAGTGTCCAAAGATGTACATACAGGGCATGTACATCCTGACCCGACCACTGGCTTTCCTGCACAGTGTCATCAACCCTGTCTTCTACTTCTTAATGGGTGACAAGTTCAGAGAGCTATTGGTAGCTAAGCTCAGAAAGCTGGTGAGACAGACAGAGCAACGAAGACAACCAACCTGAAAAAATTCAACATAATCCCTACACAAGAGACACCCATCAACATAGTATATACACATACCTGTAAATCAGTACTGTCTTTGCATATTGTACTTTGTTAAAGGTTTTGTTGATAATCTTTCCTTGTTTAAGTGTTCTATATATTCACTGATATAATGGTAAAATGGTTGTCCTTTTGGATATTGTCAAACTATCTGGTATTATTAACACCATATGACATTGTTGGTCTTAGCAGAATATACTGTATAGGTCATGCCAATTAATGATGTGGATATTTAATTGTAGTGAAAACATACCATTATTTATTTTGTGTGTTAAAAAAACAAACATGTCACGACAACCATGAAGAGGAGCTAAGGCAGAGTAACTTTTCCTATTGACAGTGTAAACTAGAAGCCAAAGCCTGTTGTTAGTTTTATACAGTACTAATGCTTTGTTTTAAGCATCTAAATGTACTTTCACATATTGTATTGCTGTTTTTATTTGGATTTGCTGAAAATGCACAGTTTCTAACAAAACTGAAGGTGTCCTGTTTTGTCATTGTACTATATTGGGATTTAATGTAATAAAATGTAACGATTATTACTTTTGCTATAACTATAACTACTATTACAATTGGGTTCTTCTCATAATATCAATGGGAATTAGGGGCCTGGATGCCATATCAACTAGGGTTGGTAGGGTTAGGGTTGGTTGACTGAACTTTTCCTTTCTTATTTTCGATTATTATCAGCACTGGTATTTCTCAAATACAAAGGATCCCCACCTGGACTGACCTACACTTAGGCTTTGGTGAAGTTGTGTATTTCTCAGAATTGTTTAAGAACTTGATCTATGTTTTGAAAAATGTCAAACATCTACAACTTAAAAAGCATATTTGTGACTATTTACACATTTACCATTGTGTCGAGGAAAGCAGATACCTTATTTGATCTCTATTATCTTTGTTGTTCCTGGAGTTATCTGATCTAAGCTTGCTGAGTTATGCAGTACCTTAGACTGTGACCTTTTCAACTGATATAAGCAGGAATTTTATTTTCAAGAAGCTCCTTGTTTTTCCAAAAATGGTTTATCGTACAATTTTGTGAGAAGAGTCAGGGCTTTAAGAACATTTTTGCATGAGTGACAGATGGTTGAGTGCAGAGAATAGACAGTTTTGGATTTGGCAGATGTTTAAGTAGTACATCACTGTCACTGCATCAGATAGTATGCAGGTTTTATTTGTGTGAATGTATGTAGTCGCAAAGTATGCATTATAATGTCAGCCTAGAGCTGCTTTTTTGAAGTCCTAGACACAAAAATACAAACTGCAGCTGCTGTGAAAACGTTGCGGTTTGGAAATGTTTTGCAAGTCAGGCCTATGTTTTGATACAGTATCTATCTTTCACAATAAATCTCATCTTTAGTGTTGTTTGGTCAACCAAAACCCCCTGATGTTTTCTTATCACTATATTTGTTTACTCAAGTCCTGAATCCTGACATTACACACACTTTACTTCTTAGAGCTTTAAGACAACAGATAGGATCAGGTGCTTTCTCTCAGTCATGACTATTCACACCATGCGTGATCCATCATTTCATTTACATTGGCATCTATCCTGGAATGAGGAAAAAAAAGAAGCAAGGATGAAATATTGGGCCATGTGAGAGTTTCAAGTTTCATTAAAACAGCTTGAGGAATGGTACAACGCCAGAGTCAGTGAAGAGAAGACAGCAGAAAGGTACTTGTGAGGACAAATACAAAACTTGAAGCTTGATATTACGTATAATGTAATATTCTAATGCAATAATGCTGTTGAAAGATAACTCAATATTGCATTACAGATTGGCCAGTGATGTAACAATGGCTTAGGGAACATGGTCTTTGTACAGAATTTAAGGTGTTGTAACTTATGCATGTATGCATGGTTGCTTACTCATGCGTAGTCACATTCCATGTGAACAGAGCAAGTACTTGTGCAAATTCTATACTGTATAAAGGTATAATCTGTACAAAACCACTGTACAAAGGTTCTAAGGAATCACCTGCTATAATCCATTCCACGTTACTGTTATTAGCCCTCCATAGTGCTGAGGGAATTCGGGAACAGTCCCACTATTCTACATACTTAGGGATACATACAGTAAGTGCATAAAGTACCTGCATGCACACCTGCACACAAGGCCAGCATACCGTCAAATATGACAGACACAGTGTAGCACAGAAATAATCTTGACACCCAGAAGGCGTGGGGTGTTCTGTTTTAAGTGTCCTGATGAACCACTTTGACCTATGTGAATCATCCCTTTGTACAAATGGATTGTTCACACTCATGCATCATCCTCTTTGCTATTCAGAGAAAAACAAGATCAACTGTACTCTCCCTCAGCTATATGAAGCCTCAACAGATCCAAACAGGGAATGCTTCAACTAAGTGGCGCCAAGTGGGTTTAACGTATCAGCCGGTCTACACAGAATATCTTTCTCACCAAATCAACTTTGACTGTGAAATTCTGTACTATCTCTATTTTAGTATACTATTTTGTCTTTCTCTTTATTACTGAAAACATGATAGCACACAGTACAAATAATCAGTAGTGAAAGGTCAAGTGAATTTATTGCCAGAGAACATTTAAATTAAAAATGGTGCACATCATATGCTCTCAAAGAGGGAACCTAAAACAAAAATAGAAAGTCATATTTACAACTGAGAATGTAGCAGTGCATAAGCAAAAGAGCCAGGTTTCTCTATAAAGCTGTCACTTGTTCAAAAAGTTACATACTTATGTGATAGTGTACAGTATATAAAAAAGAGAAACATGTTTTTAAAAAAAGACATTCAAACAAACACTGTGACTTTCAGCTGTTTTGTAATACAAGAACTCCTTTTCAGCAGTAAAGCTCAAGAACAGTGTTAGCCAGAGGCAGTCAAGGATTATATTTTCTGATAACTTCAATGCTGTCTTTAAGATATATGTACCATGTGCAGAGAAGTCACAGGGTGATGTCAGCCACAGACAGAAGGATAAAAATTGACTGCAACAAACCACAGTCATACATGCACAGATCAGAGATATGCACACAGTTGTTTTGTCAGTCTTTGTATAGTCTCCAATACAAACTTCCTGATTAAATTGGCAATAGGTCTTGCACTAGCAACTTCATCTTAAAGCAGAAATAAGCGGAATGTTTGTGTTAATATAAGCCTTTATCCAATGAGGAGAGAGAACGGCATAAAGGGGCGGTCCTCTCTCTGTGTGTGCAGCCATGGGATGCATGTGCATGTGGTCACGTAGGGACGAGGGCGGGGACTGCTAACTCCATCCACTGACAGGAAGTTAGCCAAAACAATCGCTTATTTCTGCTTCAAGAGGCAACGTTTGCATTTTCTTATTTATTGCAGCATGTAGTGGGTCAAATTTACGATTCAAAGAGCTTTATCCTTGTGCTGCACTTTTTGGATTATGAGATGCAAAACTGTGTCCTCACATTACAATAAAATCATGCTTTAAAAAGGAAGGGAATAGAATATACACACATATACCTATTAATTTTATTATAGGGAGCTCTTGGGTTTCAGAGATGTAAAGATTAAATTGTTACCCATGTTCTTTCTTGGCCATTTTTCTTCTCTTTGCCAAATTAATACATAACATTTAGCTGAGCTCACAAGTGTGTGTATGCATGGGGTAAAGAATGTTTGGAGGTATGCACATTGCTATAGCATGACTTTTTACTTTTAAATACTGATACTCTTTATGGAATGTGGGGTCAAGGTACGGCCAATACAAAGAAGCAAACCGTTTTCTTTGTTATTCCTCTGAATGTAGGTCGAAATGTGACTGGATGCAGGAGGATGCTGTGCTAGTGAAGATGCCATTTAAATCATTTACCATACAATCGCACACCAGTACTCAACATTCACATGGATGCTTACACAACTAAGGGCTGATTCTGTCCTGGTGAAAGACAGTGTTTCTGTATATAAAGATACTACTAGTACTTGTCAGTATTGATGTAATGTCATCATGTGAGTTATGGTTTTGCCAACACTTCAAAACAATCCTAGGTTTCAGTATTAGCTGCCTTCTGTGATAAATGTTAATTTTGGCTAAAACAAATATAATCTTTTGTTGTGAAAATCCTCTTCTACTTTGTCAAGACTAATACTGGATTCTTAAAACTTCTAATGGGTTATGTTCACATTGTTAGTGGTATGCCTTGCTAATAAATAGCATTGACAGTGGGACAGGACATAAAGTAAGATCAGGTGTTTCATCCTGGGGTATGAAATAAGGATAGACAGCACCACACAGGGCCAGCTGACCAGCTGAAAGACAATATTAACCATCTACAATAAAACTTTAATAATACTGCAGGATTTTTCACATCAGATTAGATATTATTATATTTGTTGGACAATAAACACAATACTACTGGTGTGCATGAGTGATAACATCATATAAATGGCATTGTACTCAAACCACCATATGTGAACAAATCTTAACTATACTAAACTAAGTCCTGTTTCTTGTACTGGTAACTTATGTAATAAAATAGATGAGTGGGAAATAAATGAAATTAATATAATCCTCAATATATTTACAGAAAAACAGTATCAACAGAAAGGGAAAAAAACAAATAACAAATGTTGAACATCAGGTGGGAAAAAACAAAGAAACATTGGTGCACTGTGAAAAACTGGAATGAATACTGATAGTAAAGAGTTTTTACAAGTTTTCTTTTAGCCATTTGATATAGTTGTCTGTCATACGACGTGCAATCAGGAAGTCAGTTGGCCATACAGTGAACATCAGCGCTCCATGAAATCCTGTGTCATAGTGTTCATGTGTCACCTCAACGCCAGCAGCACGGAGCCGTGTGACATACATGATCCCATCATCTCGGAGAACATCATACTCACATGTTATAATGTATGCCTTGGGAAGAGAGCGCAAGGCTATGTCTGGAACTAGCAGGGGAGATGCCCTTGGGTCGGCAAAAGATCGAGTCGGTCCTTCCATCCCAACTACCTCCACCTCAACTCCCTGCGCCACAGCAGGAGCACTGTAGTTGTATTTTCTATGATATGTTTCTGGCAGAAACGCGCTCCAGTTGACAAATTTCAGCAAGCTGGAAGACTCAGGGTTGTTGTGGGTGTTAGCCATCATGGCTCTGAAAAGGGCCTTGTCACTGGTGAAGTACTCACTCCAGAAACGCACCATGAGGGTGCGGGGTAGAATGGGCATGTCCTGATTCTGCTGATATGAGGGAGTGTTAAGGTCCAGAGCCTGCAGGACTGGGTAGATCAGTGCTTGGGCCTTCAACTGAATTTGCTTTCCAGACTCTTTTTGTAACTGTGAAGAGAGACAGAAAGTTTGGTATGTATTCAAAGAAAAGTAGGGTATTTCGTAGTAGGATAAAACGAACTAAAAGTTAATACACAAATATCATCTGATCAAATGTATGAGTCACTGTTGTTTACAGGAAGAATTGCATCAACTCTGCGTTTATCTGTTTCTTCATACTGTAAACCGTGTTTCCACTGCAGGAGTTCCTGGTGAAAGGAGGGGGTAAGGACTTCTACAGGAATCGTCCTCTCACTCGGCTCTCTCGGTGGCTGTGTCTCCACTGCAGACAGGGACCCACCAGGCTCTTATGACGACGTGCAACAGTTTCGATCATTGCTTGGTCATTGTGCAGCGGTTTTTTTTTTTTTTTTTTTTTTTTTTACTGCTCTTGTTATTGTTTTCTGTCAGCATAGACGCTTTCTTAAAAAAAAATAAATGCTGGGTTAAATGGGTTATAAAAATGCATCTTATTTTGGGGCTTTCTAGCGTCACATGATCCTGCTTTGAATCTGACCAATCAGTACCAATCTCAAGCCCCACCAGGACTTCTTCAGGGCTGATTCGAGTACCTGCCCCCAGGCAGGGATTCCGTTCGGCCCTGTAAAAGTTCCTGTAAGCGGCCCTGTGGGGGAGGTTCCTGCAGTGGAGACACGCAACAACGGGGCTGGCCCCGTAAAATTACCCCTAAGTTCCTGCAGTGGAAATGCGCCTGCAACTGTCTCCTAACCTACAAGTGGCTTACCTCATGGATATAGTGAGTTAACTAAATTGGTATGCCAGTACTTCTAACCAACAAACCACCAAAACTTGCCCTACCCATAGGCTAAAAAACGTATTAGTATCTTTTTTTTTACAAGAGCATAATTCAGAGCCTTAAAATGCAAAAGATAGAAACATCACTTGTGTAATAGGAACATTTACTTCATACTGCCTTTTCAAAATATTAACAAGTAGTGGAACACAGCATGCTACACTGTACCAGAAGCACCAGTGTGGTTAGCAATGACACAAACTGTTCTGTGTTATCAACACATCTGAAAGCAGTATATGGCTGCATGACTTTCTGAGGAATCCGACAAAGGTATCATCAGGGTAGAGGTGAAATAAAAGGATCTCTATCCATCAACGTGATGTCATACTTATTATCATCTACAATGTGAATGTAAAGATGTAAACTGAACCATGCTGATGGATCAGCTACTCTACATGATCCAACATCCAAAAGCTTGTCATGGCCTTAAATAGTGATGTTGAAGGTCATAGAGATAGTGTTTTAGTTACCTGGGATGTTGACATATTTGAGTTGTTTCTAGTAGTTGTTTGTGTCAACAAGACTGTGTGCCCCCCGGTACACTACCCAGAGTGGGCATCAGGTTGAGGCCATTACGACACACACACACACACACACACATATTATCAGTTGGCCGATATTATTGGACATCCATACATACACTGTAAACTTGTATAAGTAAGCTGACTAGTCCAATATCCTGCATCCTGGAACCTTTCTTTGGTATACATTTCACCACAGTGCTACCATAAGTGATCCTCTAGCAGAGCACAGACAGAAATTATTGTTGAGGCATTTAATATAATTCCATATCTTGCCTAATCCCTTCACATGATATACTGAATGAAATTCCTTTCACATTTGTTTTACCAATAAAGGTGTTTGTTGGTACTGTACTGTACTGAAAATGATTTCCATTACCTGAATTACTTAAACTTGGTTTACTACACAATTTCTCTAGTAGTGAACACGTATACCAAGAATGTATACAATATAAATGTACACATTGGGGGCAAGTGTGGGTTCAGTGTCTTGCTGAACTTCAACATGTTGACTGGAGGAGCCTGGAATCGAACTACCAACCTTCCAGTTACTGAACAACCCGCTCTACCTCCTAAGCTACAGCCGCCTGCATGAAACACAGAGGTAGACATCAGTCTTTAATGTACAGGTATATGGAACTGTATGTGTCGGACGGGCTTTCAATCAACATACTGTAGGTAAAAAATGTTTCTAGCATTACTGGTTTTCCTGGAAACTAGGAGATAACTCTCCCTTGTTTGTGTCCTGTTTCTTCATGTGCAATCATAGATCTCCATGCTTATCCTCTCGATTAACTGAGGTACAGGAAACAGAGGACTTGATCCTCACCATTGCTAACATTTCCATGCCAGCAGCAATGGGCACCTGGTGCAGGGCCAATAATATGCTGATACAGTACATGCCATGAAAGGGAAAGTCATGCAGAGTCCTGTAAAGCCATTTTTGGCTCTGAAACTCACGTCACAGTTGCTGAAGAAAAGCATTGGAAGACTTGGGTGACTGCTGTCTTCATATTGCCAGCTCCCCAGTGCTGAATCGGGCCATGTTGGCTCAGTGCATACATTAGGGGTGTCAACAATAATCGATTCGGCGATGCATTGCAATGCGGGACATGCGCGATTCAGCATCGATGCGGCGACGTGCCATAATCGATTATGTCACTGTTTATTTTCTGGCCTCAAATAAAGTTGTGAAGTTTCAATCACCCCCGGAGGCATTTCCGGCGCAACGATATGCTTGTATGCACAGTAGTAGTTTTGCTGCTGGCTTTCTTTTTCCTTTTTTAATGCCCGCGATCGGGTTGATAATTAATTAACGCTCATGAGTCCGGCCGTGTTGGGTCCCGGATTCAACAAGCCGGCCGGTTGTTATCGTTACTATATGTCCGTATCACCAATAAACACAGTAGAGGAGGAGGGTCCCGCGCGGCGATCGTGTCTGCTGAGCGCTGAACGCGACCGGGACACGGCAGCAGCAGCACGCGCTAATGGTTGAAACAGCGCTTTGAAAATTCTGCCGTGCCGTGTAAAAGAAAAACTAACAACAAAAAGTGTCATGACTTCCTGTATCTGGCCCTTCAAAATAAAAGCCCCATAAACTTTATAGTTCAGTCACATTGATTTTGAGTTTTTAACAAGTTTTTGGTCGACTATTTGGGGGCAGCCCTAGAAATGATTTCAAAATGCCATATCCAATACCCTGTACCATTCAATTTTATTATTTAATGACATCAAAGATACTCAACATGGCAGCCGATCAGAATTTTGATGCATTGCAATGCATCGCAATGCATCGGAGAATCGAATCGAATCGAATCGTTACCCTCTGAATCGTAATCGAATTGAATCGGGAGGGCAGTGCCAATGCACACCCCTAGCATACATGCAAACTCCAATGTGCATGGATGCAAAATTCTTGCAATGCGTGCATTCTTTGTATCTTTGTACACAAACAGTAGTATTTTGAACTCAACTTATGTCACTATTACTCTATCTGCATGGTTCAATACTGTTTAAGTGGCTCACTAAACTTGTCTTGTGTCATTCCTTCCTATGTCAACGAAGGTTCTCAGTCACCCAGGTCATCTTATTCTTGTGGAGTTGTAGTCCAGTTGCTTTTTTACAACAACTCCACAAGAATCCCTTCCTATGGTTATTTTTCCCCAATGTGTACCACAAAAACTGAGCTGACATTACAGAAAAAAACTGATTAAGTACCTGTTGAGAGACTGCAGCTGCCAAGTTCCCCCCAGCACTATCCCCAGACACAGCAACGCGTCCTGGGTCCACAGAGTACTGGGCCAGCACCCCCTTCTGGAAGAAATGTTTGACCACACGGTATACATCCTCATATGGGACAGGAAAATGGTGAGCAGGGGCAAGACGGTACCTGAAAAACAGAAGGGTGCAGATTAAAGCTACCAAACATGAGGTTTGAAGACAATGTTTTGAGCCGAGGAAAATGCATTGTCATTGAGACTGTCATGATGGTAGCAACTGGAAAGTAGAAACGGTTGGAAAATGGAAAGGTTGTCAACTTGATATACATTTGTCATATTTACCCAAGTGTCTGATATCCAATTTCAGTTCCATTAAAAATATATAGATATAATATATATCTTAACATAAATAATGTAATATATTTTAGCAAAGGTGTGGAATGAAAAGAGTGTGGTGAAATAAAGAGACATAACTTTTTATTTAAATGATCTTAAGCTCTGAGGTCACACTTATTTCACATTCATTTCAAATAAGTACCTCAAAAGTTTCCAGCTTCAAGTGTTGCACCTGCATTTCTTAAATTAGATCTATTAAATATATTCACTTAAAATTGCATGTTTTGACCTGTTGCCCTGTTGGTCTCATCTTCACAAATGTTTCAATCTATTAACTGTCACACATGGCTGACTCTGTTATTGTGAAATGCTGGAATTGCTCACTCAACCCTTAACAAATTGCAGACAGGAATTCAGATCAGATAAGGCCTCATAATGTCATAATACACCCAGCTCCTACTGTCAAAGACAGTATATCAACAAGCACAACCACTTTACATGAAAGAAAGTATCACTTAATCACTGAGTATTGGTGTGTCACCTCACTGTTAAATTCAAGAGATAAAAAAAACTCAGTGTCATGAATTTAAAGATAGAGAGAGTAAAGGCAAAAGAAAGTTGCAGAACTGAGAGACAGAGATGAAGCTGGAAGTGCCAAAAAATCAACAGTGAGTCTAGCAGTAAAAACGAGTTGGCACGTCCATCTAGTCTGTGATTAATCAGGGAGGACAGTCCTACAGTATATGACAAAGGAAAACCGTGTGTGAAGGACGGAGAGAAGGAGCATTTTTCACTATTGATGATATAAATGAAAACTTGGTAGCTTTATAATTTGTGCCCATCTTGCCCTTGGAACACATTTAATATCTTATTTATAATTAATATATTATTAATAAATAATAATAAAAAAAAATAGACAACAGTGTGTGCATTATTATATATACAGTATGTACATAGCTATAAATTAAAAAAAACTTACTCCACAGAAAGAACAACTGCATTTAGCTCAGTAACAATCCTTCTGGCCAGGAGATCATATGGACTCATTCCTGCATGAACAGAGAAGACAGACAAGAATCAGTACAGAGATTTGACATCCACCCACTCCTGACATCACCCATCACCTTATGTTACAGTAGTACTGGAACTTGTCTAGAACCTGCTACTCCTCAGCAAAATCCATGTTACTGTAATTGTTACAAGCACTCAACAGATTGCAACAGCATGACATGTTACACTGTACATCATTTCACACATTTTGGATTAGCAGGGGTAACCACCCTCTGAGGTCCCCACCACTCCAGCAGACGGCGTGTTATTTCTCGAACAACTGTGAAATCTTTGTGGCTTGTGCTTGACAGTTTGCTTATTATTTATGATCCTGTCACAAAAGCTGTCATAGGGAGTCTGTATAAAGCCGTAAAGTAATTTGTAACATCAATCAAATTATGAATTTTCAAAATACTTTCTCAGAGTAACAGTAGGATTACTGAGTGATGAATACTTCACAATAACATGTATTTCCCATTCATCCATCTTATCTCCATCCTTAAATGTCATAGTCATAATTCTGTGTGATAAAAGAGATGACAGTCCAACCCATCAACTTACGGGAACTCCCCAGACACCATCCTCCACCATGTAGGTATATGACAGCTCTCCTGAGTTCAGTGTCACTGCCCCGTTGTTTTGGCTGGTAAAGCACCACCTCCACTCCGTCAAACCTCTCCTCTGTCACCTTGACATGCTCATCAGATACAGGCACTACCCTTTCAGCCAGAGTAATGAAGTACATTACCCCCATGTAGTCTTTCAGCCCCAGTAACTCACTGAGGTCTGCCTGAAAAGAAGCAAAGAGACAGTATGAGATATGAAGTAGACAGCCATAATAAAAAAAAATAATGAAACCTGAGACATTATCGTTATTTTGTACATATAGTGAAGCCATTGATAGGCTGTTTATCCTACACAAACACTCACAGCTCATAATATTTAAAACAGAGAGAGCTACGATACCAAACTCTATGGCCATATAACAGAGAGAGACTTTAGTCATGTGAATGTTGTCTGGTAAAATGTCAACAGCCACTTACAGTTATTTGTTTTGAGAGGTCATAAATCTTTCATAAATGATATATAAAAAAAAAAAGTTATAAATGCATGACTCATGGTCCATTATGTCTTATGAGGTAGACAGTCACTGGCTGACATGAGGCTTATCAGCTGATGCATTTCTACTGTGACCACAACAAAGACATCAAACAGACATCCACTCTGAGCTCTGGAAAAAAGGGAAATACTGAGGCATTCTATCTCCCTGAGGACAAAATTGGCTGAAATACAAAGAGAAAAACTCTAATGGAACAGGTTGTAAAAATATAGTCAAATGAGTATTTAATGGACAGTAAAAAATAAAAAATAAAGTACACAAAGGATGTATCTGTAATTTGCTATCCATGTACACATTCTTCAAGACTGACTGATTTAAACACCATGAATACAAAACGTAATGCAAAAGAACGTACCTCTGCCTGGTGAGCATATAAATATGGCTATATACTGTTGCCCATAAAGTTGGAATAATTTTGTTTTCAGACACATTTTACATTTTATTCCCACTATAAAGGTTAGTTGTGGTTTATATTTCCCGGTGATACGTTTGAAAGAGATAATGAATCAATAATGTTTTGAGAAGATACACATTTTATCTTTTAGGAATAATATTGTTGTTAATATTTATAATCATTATTGTTGCAATTATTTCATGAGAAGAGTTAAAACAATATATATTTATTCTAACTTCATGGGCAGCAGTGTAGTATATGTTATTATATGTCACTATATGATGACAACCAACAGAATTTCTAATTTATAATGTTCTTCATAGCTTTCCTTATATTTATTTCCAAAAAAGCTAAGGTCTTTCAGACTTAACACTATTCTCCACATTGCACAAATAACAGTTTCCTTTATTACGAGGGACTAATCTGCACTTGCATTTTTTCCACAGATTCTAAATCATACATTGATTCGTATATGTATGAGGTATAAGCTTTTAATAGTGACAAAGATGTGGCACAATAGAGCAACTATTCATTCTCAAACTAATGTTACAACCATGTATGCACTACCTACTGTATGTTTGAAACCAATTACTTGTTTGCATTAACCACACCACAGTGGGCTACAGTAAACCGCCCGCGTCTACCGGTCATAAACAGAGTCCAGTTTCCTTAATAGGGTCTATTATTAGAACAGGTGAGTAGGACTATACAACACATGGATTAGCATCTGACATAATCTGGTGTAACCAGCATGTATATCTACATCAGCAAAATACTATAAATGTTAAACGTGCCACCTTATCCTCTCCGAGCTCAAACTAAAGCAAGACAATTTGCGTATATAGGTTAACTAAATACATGCATAGTAAAGTGAGATAAGCAATACATGTAGCCATACATGTAGCCCATATTAACCCACAGTAGCCTAGTAGATAGCATTTAAGGATTTAATTCCAAAGTAACTATGAGTATGAGAGGACCAAGCGATGTTGCAACAACAGTTTTTCCTTACCAGGTGGCTGAGACTTCTGAAGAAGGAGTTGGTCAGCATGAGTTTCCATCTCTCTTCTATCTCCTCGGGAATGGGCTCATAAATATAATAAGCGGTGAAAGAGCAGAGAGCGACGAATAAAATGATGCTTCCCAACCTCATTTTACAACGTGCGTCCCCACCAACTGACTGCAGGGTGCAAACACAACCAGGCTGTTAGCTGCGCTTGTTCACAAGTCACTCCGGTGCGCGACCAGGCTTCAGCTTCGGAATTAATTTTGGATCCAGACCAGCTAAATATGACAACACGTGTATGGTGTCATTTGATGGTTATCGGCGTGCATGTTCGGAGCTTTTCTTTGCTGCTCGTGCGCGTGCCGAAATGCATGTCTGTCTCGTGGAGCCGTGGAATTAATTGAAGTGTCAGTGATATGGAGACAGGAGCGCGCACGCCGTCTACTCACGAGGCAGACACGGTCCCACGCTGGCCCGCACCGCAAATTCCTCAGGTGCCTGCTGAACGTACACGCGCTTACACAGGACGTGCGACGAAACTTTAGGCCGAGATGCGACTGATGCACAGCTTTGAAATACAGCGGTAGCTCGCGCATGCAACTTTACAGTTTTAACGTGAAATCGTGTTCCAGGTCAGAAAACGAGGACTGTATGGATTTCTTACAGAAAAGTCACTCCACAATCTTGCTCAAGTGTCAGCTGTGAGCCCCTCGCGATAGATCTACTGAGATTCTCGGGTGTAGTTCTCGCTTTTTAACGGGAGAAGCTGTCAGTCTCGATGTGACTCCTAAGGTTGTGGCCGCAGCAAAATGAAAAAACCAAGTAGTGCGGCTATGGTTGCAAGGCAGCCTAAGCTAATAATATTATTTGTGACAGAGCCAGATGAGATGTCTCGTTTCCTGGCAGGGATGACTGGCAGGGCAATATGACTCTCGTGTACTCACGTTTTGAAAGGTTCCTGCACGAGGGACTGATTTAGAGCTGGAGGAGTTCAACAAATAAGTTGTTTATGAGAGCTATTTTCCTCTCTTTACCGGCAGCACATTATTTTGTTCAGTGTAATGACAATCTTAGACCCACTTTATCATGGAAGAGGATCAACAATGCTGACATTTCGTGGCAAGCAGTTAAACAGGTCTGCACAAGAGTGAATCTTATTATTTCAAGTAATACTGAAGTCCCTCAGGGGCAGCTTAGGCTAGAGCATACAGGAAAATCACATATTAAAGTTTACAAAGGAAAAGCTTCTTACAACAAATTTAAACACATTCTCAAATGACAGGTTCATGACATAAGTGGGATTTGCTTTGCTGCAGACTTTATCCTCGAGTTTCCCCTCAAAGCCATTTCACACAGTTCATATGAAGAATGGAAGAGTGTAGGGTTTCACCGGGAAAAAAAAGGCAATTAAAACAAGAGATGGCTTAAACTCTCCAAATTAAACTCCAGGCACTCATGTTTTTACACATAGGAGTATTTCAGAGATTAAATCCTGATCTTGGCCAAAGTGAGGGCTCTTGTTGTGCTGTTGTACATTCTCTGCTTTCAATCTAATTAGTTCTGTGTGTTTTACAGTACTTAGAGTTCTCTTCTAAGAAACATGAGCCACATGCCTCCACGTGACTTTGTACTAACCTCTGTTATGACCCTTTCAAACTTTTTCTCAGTGAAGTTGGAATTTGGAATTTGTGTTTAGAAGCAGGCAAGTGTCTCCTTCTATCAGCCATCCAACTCTATTAAGATGCAATCTGCAGGATCCAGCGTGTGACCGAGGCTTGGTGAAAGCCTCTGTGAGACTGATCACTGCTGAGCAGTAGAATACTTAATCTCTTCTCTGAATACAAAATCACACATCAGATACTCAGGGATTCTCCCTGGAATTCCCTCCCTCCTTTTCGCCTCCAACCACCGGCCTCCACTCAGCTTCTAAGGGAGACCACCTCAGTTGGTTGGTAAATCTTTCATGGAGCTTGCTTCACTCTTTGCATCTTGTAAGTGGGGAGGACGGGTGTCAGAGGGTGCGTGGGTGGGGATGTTGTCTTCATCTACGTAGAACCATGCTGTGCAGTACTGTGCCACGTGGCTGCCCAACACCCTGCTGCATGTGGGGGTAGCTCAAGCAGATGTGACTTTGTGTCTGCACTGACTCAAACAAGGAGTTTGAGTACTGAAGTGTGAACATGTGTTGATGCACTGAGTGTTCTCCCGTGTAAGCCAGTGAAAGCCCACATGCCTGTATGTGCATGTGCATACACATAGGCCACATTTAATTCTTTGGTGCATGCACATTCTTGAGTTTAACGCCCCTACAGAGGCATATCAAATTCTTATAATTAAAGAACCCAATCCAGACTTTCTCTGCCAATTATAAGTATGAGCTGTAACTTTAATTCACAGAGCCCCTGGTGAGGCAGAGTGGATGGGCTGCATGACAAGAGGCATCTGAAGGCACTCTATTCTGAGTTCAAGCTGAGATGAGTGGAGGAAACATTTTTTGATTAAAATAACCAAGAAATGGGTTTGAGTGCATTGCTAACTCTGTCCGACTAATGTTTAACACAACTTTCATTTAAAAAGTTCAATAAATGGAAAATCTGTACTCAATGTGCCAACAACCTCATTTACTTGACATTTGCAAGTATAATACAGTATATACATGGACTCGCTCTCTTTTCTTTGAAGCCTGTAAACAAGCTATTAACACTATCTTTGATTCTGTACACTGAGAAACAGACATTAATGTATGTGGATAAATGTATCTACTGTATGTGCAGCTTTAATTCATTATATTCCATTCTAATCTAAGTAAATTTGTCACATATCTTAATTGGCAGAAAACCATAGTGTTAATGCATATTAGTAAATGCAAACATATTTATTCTTTATTAGTTTATTTTATAGTTATAGAGTGATGATGTTTGAGTGAGTGTTTTGACTTCAGTAAGATGGTACACAATCATCATATGTTCATCACATGGAAGTTTACCAAAAAACTCTATAACCTTTGCTGTGTTTTCAAATGATGAAATCAATGACAACATGTGTATTAGTCTGACACATGTTTCATTGACATCAACCTAAATGCTCCAGATTGTCAGGACCCTTTTGGTTTGTTTAGTGTTACGTTCTGTCCTGTCTTGTCTCTTGTTTATTTCCTGTTTTATTTTGGTCAGCTGTCTATGTCATCCCCCTCTTCCTGCGGAGCTTCCTGTTTGTGATGTTTGATGTCTTTCACCTGAGTGTCATTGTCTCCCCACCCCTTGTGTTTTTAAGCTGTGCTCTCCTCCCTCCCTTTTGTGCCAGATCGTCTCGTCTGTTTCAGTGAGTGTTTCCAGCCTTTCTGTGTGATTCCTTGACTTTTGAGGTTTTGACCCAGTTTAGTCTGACAACGAGTTTAGCCTAGCGATTTTGATACCTCTGCCTGTGTTTGGACTGATCTTCTGGTTTCGACTGACTTGCCCACTTGCCACTCATCTCTCTATGCCTCTGCTTTGTGGGTCTTCCTGCTCTGATCCTTAGACAGATAACTTGGAATAAGGAATGATTCCCGCAAATATAAATCCCACCATGAACAAAGTCTCAGTGTCTTCATCTGTCCAGAAAAGTTGACTGAATGAAAATATTTAGTCAATATCTGGCATCTAGGCCATGAGGCACAGTGCCATAGATAAAGTCCAACATCTATTTTATATCAACGATAACAAATCAAATCTCTAAAGAAGTCCAACATCAAACAACAGACAGAACTATGTCCAATTATTAAGCCTTTCATTTTATATCCAAGGCTGAACTGGAGAAGATATAAATCAAATCTCTAAAGAGTTCAGTTCAGCAGTATGTAAATAAATCCGTTTTCAAACATATAAACTTAAGACCCTGTGAGTGCAATATAAGCAAGTTCAGTGCTAAATTATTAAGTGTGCTAATATCATGTTTATATAATAACTCAGGCTGATACATCAAAAAAAAATATAGCTGAATACAGAAGCAGGTATTTATTTAAAGTTAGAGCTGAACTGGGTGAGGGAGGGAGGAGGAGCAGAGGGAGTGAGTGGGAGAAGGAGCAGGTGAGTGAGAAGAAGGAGCGAGGTAACTATCAGATGTGGGCAGTTACCTGGTGATTGAGAAAGGCATGAATCTTTTGATCAAATGTTCCTGTTGACAGCATCAGATTATCATACAGTGAGAGTTTGATATCAACATGTCTTACAATACTAGAGGAATGGAAGAGAAACAGTTTCCATTCTTGGTCGGATCGGGACTCGGAATCGGCAGATACTCAAAATCAAATGACTCGGACTCGGATCGGGGGCAAAAAAACGTGATCGGGACATCCCTACTTACAGCATCAGATTATGCAAGCTACAATATAGAGGAATGGAAGAGAAACGACCATTCTTGGTCGTCTATTCAGCTAGACAGAACACAATACACCTACAGTACAAACCTGTCGTGCATTGTTTATTTACAGTAATCTCTGTGGCAGAACAGGCCAGGGTAATCAACTGGCATTATGAGCTTGGCAGAGTCTCTTGTGCTGTTGGTCCATCCTCCTGTCACTAGTCCAACCAAAACACTGTGCAATGGTGCATCGCAATCGTAGGCATGTTCTCAGCTTCCTAGTTTTTCCACTATCTTCCACTATCGGTTGTTCTGTTGTCCTAACTTAATGAATGCAATGTTTGTACTACTGAGTAAACACTGACTGCTAAATTAGTGGAGAGATAAATATGTCATATCAAGATAAGGACACAACACTTTCCAGTTGATGGAAAAACTGAAACTGTGATACCTAATGCATTAAATGTAAATTTGAGTTTAAAACAATTACCATATTCTGTCATGAACACAATAAGTGTCAACAGCATGCACAGAGATAATCAAATCTGAACTTTAAGAAAATGTCACATACCTTGATCAGTAACTTTTATGATCAATTAAATATGTTTTTATTGTTGTACATCCTTTTAAAGATGTGTCAACAACTGCACCAAAATAGTATGGGACTTGCAAGTACACGACAGAAACATGTTTATCCTCAAAGAATCCCAAGAGGTTCCTGTTACATAGTTTTCCCTTGTGAGCAAATGATGTCATTATGTACACAACTGAAAGTCAGCACATCCGTATGATTAACCTAGGGCAATGGAGGACAGTATTTGGCAGTGAAGAGGAGTAAGATATTCAATCTGCAACCAACCTTTTAAGTTAATAAGACAGTGTTAGTTGCATAGACAGCACACTCTGTCAAGGGTAGTGAGGAGCCAGGATGCAGCAGCTTTTCAGATTAGAGAAAGAGAGGGGAAATATCACAGTTTACAAGCCAAAATAAACTAATTTTTCAAAATCACCATTTTGTTCTGTTTTAATAATGATCTGTTGCCATCATCCTTCTTCTGAAGCACCACATGAAACTAAGATTGTCTATAAAATGCAAAACAACAGATGTTTCAGGAGACAAAAGGGTTTTTTGTTTTACCATTGCATAGCAAACATTAGCATTAGCAGCTGTTTAGTTCAGTATCCTTTTCTACTTCTGTACATCAAAGTAGTTTCCAGTGGAGGAAAGCAACCCTCTAGTTTTGCTTATGACTTATTATAGTAAGTTAGCATGCATGGAAACTAGCTACAGTAAACTACTATCTCATCATTTTCCAAGAAGAAGCTCAGATTCGGATTAAGATTCAGATCCAGGTTCCTTTATTAGTCCCAGGAGGACAAATCGCTTCTACAGTCAACCTGTCCATAGCAACAGAAATACAATATGGCAAAAGAAAAGTGCTGACCAGAGGGTGTATTGTTGAAATGTAAATTTAACTACAGCTAAAGCTCTTGATAAGAAAGGTAAGTTATAACGCTGGCTATGAAGCTGTAGCGAAACTTACAAATGGCTCCACAAAGATACAAAGTGTTACATGAATGAAACATATTGTTGTATTTCTTCATTACAATGAATGTGGGGACTGCAGTTAATTATGAGATGATCCTTCGTATACAATACTGCTGCACAACAAATGAAAACTGGCCTCAACAAATACTGCATTTGTTCAGGAAAACGCTGAACCTTTTTTAAATATATATTTGTGATCCATTTTTAAATATTTATGTTCTCAGAAGAAACAAATGCACTTGGCCCTGAGTGCCACAGTGTAGCAGAATATGAAGTATTATTCAGAGAAAAAAACATATTTTTAGTCTTTTCAGGAGGTTTGCGGACAATAACAAAATGTACGATAGTTTGAACATTACCCTCTAAATTGCCAGTACATCTGTCTGCTACCACCATTCCCATTTCCCATCAAAAAATATTTAAAGAAAGCAATGAAAAACTCCATGCCATTAGAAACTGTTCAGACAATGCCAAAAATGCCTGTGATTTCTTTTGTTAAATACAGCTGTTATTGTCGGCCATATTCATTTTCTATATACCTGTGGCTTTCTTACCTGCAAAACGCATTAACCAACACACAGACTATACAGTCCATGTACTTTTATGAATGTTATGTACGTGTTCAATGTTCATTTTCATCACCCCTCTTCACCAGATCTTCCCTACGTGACTAGTAACCAAAGCAGCTGTAAGGATTTTGAGGTTTATTATTTCCACACTGTGCCTCATGATCATGGGACTGGGTGTAGGAAACAGCAGTGGATAAGCTCTTTATCAGGAGACGCCTATGCAACACTTCTGTCATAAGGAATGTTGGCCTCTCACCCCATTCCATGTGAATTTCTCCTGTGTTATCACTAGACATGAGGATAACAGAGGGTATTCTGCATTTGGCTACACACTGACAAGACGACTCATTCATATTTTAGGCAAATAACCAGTCTCTAAAAGTGTATAGTGCTATGATTAGCTATAGCTTGGGAATATAACAGAAACAGAAAAGAAAAAGGCTTGCTGATTTACATCGACTTTATCAGGCTATACTTAGGCACAAGCAGTGGATGTGGATTACGATACATAATGAAGTCAGCAAGCTAATATGCTGTCAACAAACAGTCAACAAAACATCTGTAACACATTACACAACAATATCAATTTCCTGTCTGCAAAATTGTAGTCTTAGAGTTAACCAAAGTGACAGAGTGTACAACACTGCAATTCATGCCACACCATCGTAGCCACAGCCATTTTGTCTTTTGTTCACAGGTTCCCACTGCAGTACCTACAACAGCTGTACTGTAATGTTCTCCACTGTAGTTCTTTAAAAGTTCAAAGATCTGGTTATTTATGTTTTTATTTATTTATTTTTTACTGGCACTTTGCCAGTTTGTCCATTTAGTTTTGTACAGTCAGCAAGTCCATCTACCTCTCAAACCTGCTTTTTTTTTTTACAGACCTGCCAGTGAATGGCAATTAAAATGTACAATTCTGTTACTTCACATTCACGAAAGAACAAGCTGGACAACATGGACAAAAAGTGCAATAACAATAAATATAATTATTATTCCAGTATATCATATTTGTTTTTACTGGAAGGGGTAGACAAACTAACAATAAAAGTAGGCCTAAGGGCGATTACTGATCGTCATCTACCAGGAAAATTGCAGTGCATTGGTACCAACTAATGCACGTTGAAGTAAAAAGTATGATTTCGAATAAAGTACAAATGAATTTAGTCATTTCCTCTGGGGTTATTGTTACTTTTTTGTCCAGCAGATGGTGCTATGACCTAAACCAAAACCAATTGTTTCATGCACATGTCTGTAAAAATGTCCACTATTTAAAGGCTCACAACAACAACAACAATAACAACAACAATGACAAAGAGGTGTCAGATGTCATGTGTGGGCCTACAATGAGGATTACATTTCTTGAGCATGAAATCATCAAACCATCATCAACGGTGACTTTGTACTGCATGTGTAGATTGATTCTTTGTGTTTTGATTGATTAATTGATTGATTGATTAACTGGTCAGAGGAGAGACAAGTAACTGGTACTAACGGCACATTGAACTTGATACATGTATCATGTTCATTGTTATCATGATTCAACATTAACTTTTTGTGTTTGAATGGAATATGCCATATCCAGCCTCCAGGGTGCAGATTGGTCGAGATACAGTAATAGATCTGAGATAATTGCTCTTTTATCCCCACTCCATTGAGACACATGCTGGGTAAACAAGGCCACTCAGCGACCACACAAGTCATGATATGTTTCCACCTGTTCCATCTGTATATTTCCAATATTTACTTTCCACAATTTTCTAATTCATATCGAGTCACACAATCTTCCCTTCCATTATCCCACCTCTCCCAGACATCATGGTCTGTTGTTTCGCTTTGTTACATTGATTTCTGATTATCCCTGAGGTTGCGTGATGTGTTGCTTTGCTGACCCCTGGAGGTGAAAGGTCAAAACTGTGTAAACCTGCCCCACACACTGCAGCTTACTCGTCATTGTGCTATGCACACACACACAAACATGTCAGAAAAATCCTGGCAGCAGAAAAACTATGATAATGGTCAGTGGCAGGCATGCCTTAAGTGTACGCTCGTTACTGCAGCAATGAACTCATGGGTGTTTACACATGAACTGAATTACTTTCCCGGAGATGGACAATGTAAAGAAAGAATATATTATATAGCATATAAATAAATCAATAAGATGTAGGTCAGTAATCTTCTTTGAGTGGTCCAAAGTAGAGAATCACACACATCTAAGAAAAATAAATATATGAAAACTCAAACAGGAATTGGTTCCCAATAAATCTAGAAAAACAGATGGCACGTCGTATGTTTAAAAAAAATGCAGTAATGATGCACTGACTCAGACTGGCCCCCAATAATGAGTATACCATGTAACATATAGTTTTCCCCCTTGACACTTGTGAGTCACTTTTAAATGTTCAGTTCAAATGTTGCTTCCTATTCAGTAGCTGAACTTCCACAGTCTGGTTCTCTGTCTGAATGGAGCAGATGGAAAAAACAGAGTCATGATACTGGAGAGCTGAGACTAATCGGAGCAGACACACCTAGCACAACTACAGTATTAGCTATTGATGACAGTCTTCTTGGCTTGTTGGTCTTTCTGCTCTTATCAGGTTATCAAAGTTTTTATAAAACATTTCACGTAATTGACAACATGGTAAACACAGTACTGTATATTGCATCTACGGTCCTAAAACATCCAAGATTTCCAACTTGAGGAAATGTATTCAGATTATACTATGGTTTCACTAGCTCATCCATGCTGTAACTAATTCAGTGTTTTTACTGCAGTGTAAGGCCAGAGAGATGGAGGAACACTAATAGCCATGATGCAACTTCCATTTAGGTTATGTACTATATTTCTTTTCTTGTTTTTCCTCTTAAATCTAATACATTATATGTGACTGATTTGTAGCTGGTTGAGTGCTGTATAATATTATATAGTTTTGATAATCCTAAATGGCTCCCAAAATGGTAATAACATTGAGGAGGTCCTGACCCTTTTCACATGCAGGTGGAAACATGGAAGTTTGCCTTTGCTGTTCATTGTTGTCTTTTGTATCGATTCCCGAACTTGAACAATGAAGCACTGTGATTTATATCAGCCCAACAACTGGAAACTGAACAGACATACACTGTTTAACCATTCAATATTAAATAAGGTCATACAGGATAACAGACTGACTCATCTGCTCCAGACTTCTGTGCCTTTTAAATTTAGGAGTTTCTGGACGGGTGATAGTAAGACTTGTAAAGCACTCAGATTTGTTCCTGTGACAGAAAACTTGGCTAGCTTAGAGGACACAGAGAAACGGAAAGCCCCACTGGGTCTGACTGAGATCACTGAGCTACGTGTTTAATTTTGATGGCCTTTTAGCATCATCTGAGACATCATGAGATCATTAAATTGACTGTGGAAGGATGATATAATTTACAAGTCCCTCACAAACAGGCCATAGGGGCGTACTTTGGGAGTCTACACTAAACCAACAGCTCTTTTTTGTAGTAGCTATTGACCTTTTCTCATACAGTAGATATCAATCAACCATTGTCAGACTAGTTACTTCTAACACTAAATTATCAGTTTAGTGACTGCTCGGCGCGGCTAACTTGCTACCGCTAATGCTATGATTTGTTTCTGCGTGTTTCTGACTTGTCAGAACAAAATGAGCAGCTGGATGAAGTTCAGCTTCCACAGGCTTCCTCTCCGCAGCCTGGATCCTCACTACACTACAGCTCTGGCTAGTTGAGATAAAAATTGACCAGAATGCCGAAGCGGAATTATTATTATCAGAATGAGCTGGGCAGCAGTCGGAGATGACATCATCGAGGTCAGAGGTCAGGGGTCAAATTACAGGAGCAGGATGTTGATAACATGCCACAACAGGCTCGGAGGGGAATAGCACCAGTGTATCATAACAAAATATTGGTCCAAAAACTCAACAAGCGCCAGATAATGTGTTATTTAGAGGCTGCAATTGATGGTATTTCATTTCTTCCCATTATACTGGATTTAGGCGCCGCTGTTTGACGACTCCAAATGACACCAAAGGTGTCTGGATGAGTAAAATGATCATACAGTATTTTATGCTAGAAATAAGGCCCAGGTTGTAAAAACCTAAAGTTATCCTTTTAAGTAACAGCTTATTTGGACGGTGAATTACAGTGGTGGAGCCAGTGAGCTGATGAAGACCAGGCACATACATGACAATTCTCAAGAAAATAAACAACCAAAACCTATTTTAAAACTATATGTTGTTTTTGATATTTATGGATGTGGTATTATCAATATTAGTATACAGTGTATAAAGTAGGGCCGGGACTTTAATGCGTTAATTGCGATTGATTAATTAATTACACAAAAATTAACGCGTTAAAAAAATTAATCGCACTTATTTTTCCACCGCGAAACGTTTCTAACTGGATGAGTTTCAGGCGTACTGAGCCTGTGCATATTCTCATTTGTCCAGGTCATAGTATTTCAGGCGTACTGATCACTGCAAGGGAGAGAGGAGGTGAAAAGATTTACAATGCTGCCCTTTCATCCCTTCCCAGGAGATTCAAAAACTTAGCCTCAAAGAATAACAACTTTTCACAAGTGTCATGTGACTCCAACGACTGTCGTTATAACACAATAGAGCACTAACGGCATCAAACCAACTTTCCACCAAAGACAGTCATTCAAGGTGTCTGGATGAGCAAAAGGAACCAGTACAGTATACCTGGGTCTCCACACCAGAAAGCTGGACCAGTCCCAGCCTGGTCAGATGCTACATGACCTGATGAAGCCTCTTGGATGACAAATAACCAAGTCCAGTTGCGTTCGATTTAAACTCCTTTTGAAATTAATCGATAATTTGCATCCTTAGTCTGTTGGTCTTGGTTAAGTACCACCTTGAAAAAACAATGTTTTGTTGCTTAAGCTTCTGTATTCAGTCAGTATGCTAAAATCCATGTGAAAAAAATGCTTCTCACTGTTCTCAGGTCAAATATTTATATGCGATTAAAATGCGATTAATTGCGATTAATTAATTACAAAGCCTCTGATTAATTAGATTAATTTTTTAATCAATTCCCGGCTCTAGTATAAAGTAAAGTGGATGCAATGACCCAAACTAACAGTGTGAATGCAATAATCCATTTTATGTGCCGAGTGAGACAAACTAAATCTTCATAACTTATGTCACAATGCTTGCAATTTATGGTGGTCTGGAAGTGCACATCTTTATTCCATCAGCAGTAAGACAATTGTTGTAATGAAATAGTTCCAAAACATATAGTTAAATTAATTTGCGGCCTGTGGCACCTTGTTCAGTTTCAGAGCTTAGTTATGTTCTTAGTTTCACAGTACTGAGAAAGAGAGAGCTGTTTTCATTCATGACATTCTCCTTTAATGAATTATCTCACACATCTGTGTTCAGTGTGGCATTTTTATGTATGTGCAGATGAAAGAGGCTGATAATAAATAGAGAGTACAAACAGGACTACCATCAGGACCTTGATACCCTCTGCTGGCTCTTACTGAAGACATTGTTTTTATCGGGGCCATTAGGGCCTAAAGGACCACTAGACATGGAAACAGCAGGGGGACACTTGTGTTTTACCAAGCCTGGGTCACCCAGCCCCTTCTGGAGCATTAGATTAGAGTCAAAGAAGTATGTGGCTTTGTGTGTTAGTGTAGTAGCCTTTACAACTTGGACACATCACACCATCAGTAGCCTCTGCCACTTACAACTTGTTCACCACATGTGTGCTTTGTTCTTTCTGCACAAATACTCTCCACCTACAAACAGGCACACAACATGAGCATATTACATTTTCGCCTGTGTGACCAAGACTTAAGTAATACGAGAGCATTCAATCTGCTGTGGGTGCAAGACAGAAAATGTTCATGGCCCGTTTCAGTAGGGTTACTATGGTAACCAGGTCACTGCAATCAAGAGGATAAACAAAGCAGTAAACACATGAGTTTACAACTCTCGAGTGACATGTATTTCTGGCATGTTTATTCGTACCACAATGAGGTCAGACACGCACTGACACGCTTGTACATATACCAAAGGCACATGGCACAAACACAAACAAAACAGGCCACTAACCCAACTACAGCAACATTAAAATGGTTAAAAGGAGCAATGTGACAGGCCACGATACTTCGACTAAGTGTTAAACTTGACATCAAAACAAAGATAAAGTGGAATGTGTGAAATCTAAGAATAGCTGATTTGTTTTCCTCTTCGTTCAACAGCTGACCAGAATTGATCGAAAGTTTCAGATGGCTGAAAAGGAGAGGTGGGTGGGTTGATATGATCAGATAATAATAGGAGAGTATGTTATAGTGTACTCGAACATACTGGAATTGTTTTATGCACATGCAGCATTAATGCTCACTATGAATGATTCAGCGTAAAAAATATTGCAATGGGACTTTGATAACAGGAATGTGTTATGATCATGTAATTTGTGCTAGGGTATGTACTCTAATGTTCTCTTGTGTTTGGACAATATGATTAAAGTTAAAAAATACAAGGCAGATTGATAGTTCAGCAACACATACCAGGAATAAATTACTGTTTACGTCCTTCTGTCCTACAATAACAGCTATTTAAAGCAAATCCGTGAGAAGAGTTTGACAATAAAGGTAGAAACATGGTCTCTAGTTGTAAACTAGCCAGTGGTAACATATTGATGAATGGAGGACTGATTCAAATCAGATTCAAATCAGCTTTGTTGATGATGTATCACAGCTGTAGAACATAAAAGAAAAGTACATCTGACATGGATTTTATATTCACATTCACCAGAACCAAGTCGATAACAAAGAAGAATCACCTTCTAATACTGCATCGTTCTCTATAATTTGTCTGCAAGTTTACAGTCATGCAGTGCAGTTATTTTTCACAGGCCTGTTCCCTGTTGTTTCCACAGTGTTGCTCATTTCAATCATAGTCTGCGTGTAGAAAACTCAGATATGACACATCTTCTGGAAAGGTAGATACACACTTGTGTGACCAGTGTTGTTTGGTTCGAACTTGCCCTGAGCGAGGATCGAACCCGCAACCATCCGCACCGGGGGCGACAATGCTAACCGCTTCGCCAAGAGGTCAGCAATCGCTTGATAATTTTGGTCAGCATGTCTTTTATGGGTGAGTGAGTTTACTTCCAGGCACACCTGCAGACCTCCATTACACATGTAGATAGTGTAATTAGTCCACTGACTGCTCCCTCCAGTCTACACTGCAGCCAGTGTCAGACTTACAGTAGGGGAGGTAAAGGACATGCCAAAGGTCAGACAAGTTCAGGAAAGCAATCTCATCAGAGAGCAACTAAACTATCCCCACACTGTTCTGCAAGAATCTGTTAAAGTCTAACGAAAAACTCAGATAACTGAAGTCAGTGACAAATCAGACTGAGTCAAACAGAGTTTTGCCAAGGCCATATGGAACATGAGAGAAGAGGGAGCTGAGTGGAAATAAATTGTTTTTGTAGTTCACACTCCAGGTTCTCTGTTCTTATATATATTAGGCCAAAATCCAAACATCTGGTTTTATTTTGTAGTCATATTGCAAACTAAAATACTCAGTGCTCACTGGCCCTGAAACACCGAGAAGACAATGAGAAGACAATGAGAAGAACCTGCTGATCCCAGAGCTGGAAAACAAAGATCCATCATTAACTCATCGTGCAGCCCATTTGGAATCTCTCTAGCATCATGAACATCCTGGTGCATCCAAACGTCTTTTCACTATCTCTATGATTTACATCCCCACTGACAGAGATGACAGTCAGTGACATGTTCGTAAATCAGCAATGACTAGGTCAATGCCAAACAGCTAACTGGGTTTTCAGGGCCCAATCACATTTCTGGATAAAAATATCACTAAATTCCAAACTCTATGACTCACCAGGAAGCCCGAGTAAGAAATAAACTCAAAAGTTTATCCATACACTGCTTGACATACTGTACTGCTGTGTTACAACCACAAACCCATGATTTATGAGTCAGTAATGAAAAATAGGTCCTTCAGTTGATAGTTATTTTAAAAGTTAAACTTGAAAATCATGTGATACATGCCATCATCTTGTATTTTCTGAATTACTGCCATATACAGTAGATTATTCAATCAAGCAAGCAATAAACGAAGAAAGCAAGAAACGAAGCAATCACTTTCATATATGAGTGAAATGAGTATTAGTAGTAATGTAATAGAAATGTCCTTGACATTTCAAGGCCAACTTTACATATGACACATAATATTATGCATGCAAACATGTCACTTCTGCACTACACATAAGCAAATGCACTTGCATGCACACAAACACATTCACAGATGAAGGACGAAGAATGTGTTAACTGTGACAGACTACGACTGCTAATATAGAGATCATGTTTCTTACAGCTCTGGCACGTTCATGCACCTTTCAAGTTTTGGTATTCAGGGGAACAGGATTCATGGTTGATAAATGTCAAGTGAAATGTTCATGTGATATCTTCAAATCATAACCTTATATTTAAAACTGGATATTCACACACCCTGTGGGACCATTAGTATTTTAAATAAAATGATTGTTAGTTATGCACAATTTTACACCTAGGGCATGTTAAACTAATACTTTTTTTGAAAATTGGATACAGTTTCCCAATTCAAAAGAAGTGAAGCATTAAAAATAAAGTTTTACAGTATATTATGGGTCTGTTAGGAGCAACTGGTGCATTTCTCAGTTTGTTGTAGTAATGCAACTTTTTTTAACCAAAATAAGTGAGGCATTAAATAGATCTACTCACACACCAACAGAACGCCTTGTCCACAAAAATAATCACACATGGTTCTGATCATGACGTGAAGGCAGTGTCCTACCAATAGAGGTTTGCGAGAGAGGCTGTCTAGTTGATCACATATAACCACAAGATGTGGTTCAAGGGTTTGCCAGTAGAAAAAAATATAATATCCTCAATCTGAAAGGGCAATCACAACTGAAATTAGGATTGATAAAACTTTTCTAAAGTGCCAACTGTTGTGAAATCAGTTCCTTGTTATTTTCTCACTCGAGAATGACTATGTCATTTTGTTTTCCCAAAATAATTTGTCACATATGTTTTTTGAAAAGAGTAGCCTACTGTATCTTTAATCGAGCCACTGAACTAAAACTGCACCAGAAACCAAATTTCACTGATTTAGTGACCAGTCATCCAATATCAGTCTTGCCCCCTTTCGTATCACCATAAAGTGTTTCAAGAGGGTTGTAAGACTTCAACATAATCAAACTGATGGAGCAAGATTTAAAAAAGTACCCAGAATGTACATTTCTTCATATCACGACCCTAAGTCACTGGTCACTAAACTCATGACAGGGAGTTGTTAACATTCAATTCAATCAATTTATTCACATATCTAATAAAAGAAGAAGCAATTATGAAAACATTACATTTTACATGTGAAACCGGACACCAGTATGAAGATAAAGCGCTTTTGAGCGGGGCTTAAGCACAGAGAACAAGTATCACATGCAACAAACAACACATCATACCTCAGGCACCCACACTCTCACACAGTAGGGTTTTACAAGACCAACATGTGTGACTAATGTCAGCTGAAAGCTGCACTCCTTTTATCTGTATTGATGAGAGCATATGAAACTTGAGTCTGAGTCTGTGCAGGGGAGAAATCACACACAACTGTTTTCCAGGAACTACTCCAAAACACACCACACACAAACTCATGCATATCACACCATGAAGGCAATACATATTGCCTACGTAGTGTGAGGCAATACCACATGAAAAATGTTGCATAAAGTAGGCTATACAATAACAAATCAGATGTGAACAGAGGAATCTAAAGTGTGTGAGGGGAATCGGAGAGAACAGCACACACTAACACATTTCACATCAGATTTTTCATTCTTGATAGTGAGAGTGAATCATTTAATAAACAACCCTATAAATAAATAAACATGCCAAATGGCAAGTAAGACTCACTTTGCTCACTCCACTCAGCTTCTAAAGTGACAGAAACCTGATTTCTCCCAAGTAATAAACGCAAACTGATGTTTAAAACTACAGGAAATGCAAATGTGGGTTATACTATGATGGATGAACAGCTTCCAGCTCATGTGGCTCTGGAATGAATGACTGGACAGAAACCAAACAGTAAAAGCAAGAGCTGATCCCACCGGCCAATTCTGCTATAATGACCTTCAAAGTACAGACAAATTCCTGGCTATCTGTCCACACATTGCTGTTCCATATTGGCTTTCATCTTATTATTCCTATCTTTCTCAACCTACTCAAATGTGGGTAAGTTGATTATGTTTCCGGCTCCCTTTGTATGAAGGGTCACTGCTCCATGAAACATGCTGCCACAGCCAGCATATCAGCAAACAGATGTTTAGATGTATACACTAAGATCAACTAATCCTAACTAAATGTAAACTTCCTACTGACTTGCATGGAAATCCATGTGTCCATCCTCAAACACTGATAAATGTAAATCCTACCTACACACGAAAAGAAGAAAATAAAATATGCTAAATTCATACGAGAGAATTGCACACATGAAGGAAAACATGTGAAGGATGTTGAGAGGGTGTTTCAAGTAATGTGATATTTTTTTTCCAAACCACACTATTCCTGCCTTTCACCTCCCACAGAGGGTTATGACTGGGCCCCCAGTCTTAACCGGGCAATGGGAGCTGAGGCCAGCGCTGTATGTGTCTCCAAATTCCTCAGAGCCTACCAGCTAGCTGTGACTTTTAACAGCTGACCTGTCCTTCCACTCTCCCGCTAGGCCAGAGTGCAGAGAGAAGAAGAGAGCAATATTAGTTTTATTTCCCGCTATTAGCCAGTCTGTGAGGGGATAAACTGTGTGAGCAAACACAGGGGATTTAACATACAGCGAGATCAAAGTCATTTAAAAATCCACAAGGAATCCCAATTTAACTTCCAGAACATTTTGGGCATTGTAGCTCGAAGAATAATACAGGATTTGTAGTATCTGGAGTAAATTAAAACCAAAGGGAATGGGTTTCCTTTGCCAGAAAGAAAGATGGACCAGATTCAGCTTTGTGATCATCAGAACTGCAAACAAACAAATCACACTGGCCACATGGCTATGCACATGAAAACACACACACACACACACACACACACACACACAAACCCTGTTGCAAACTGTGCTCTCCCTATCTCCTCTTCTCAACCCGCTAAGCCTCTTATCACTTCAATTTGCCATCTAGAGGCTTAACTCTTCAGTTATAATGATGACTTGGATCAAGACATAATTAAGGGTTACTATGTACTTCCTTGAAGAAAATTTCTGCTCTGTTAGCAAATTAAATCCACTTTGATTGAGGTTTAGAAATGAGCATGAAATCCTAGCTAATTGAATTAAGTCTTGTTTGTGTTGAGATTACTTGTAAAACATGAGGGTTGCTACAGTAAGAATGTGTTAAGTAACGTTTGTGGCTGTCAGTACAAGAAGCTGTAGCTGCAAGAACAGTTGGTAGATCACACATGTTACATTGCCCTTCATTAACAGTAATAGCAGCTGGAGCTACAGTAATACATTACTTTTTTTTTTTTTTTTTTTTTTTTTGGGGGGGGGGGTGACAAACATGACATACTGATACACAGATAGGACATCAGTAAGAGAAGAGAAGAGAAGAGAAGAGAAGAGAAGAGAAGAGAAGAGAAGAGAAGAGAAGAGAAGAGAAGAGAAGAGAAGAAAAGAGAAGAGAAGTATTGTTATCCACAGGGCTGGTGTGTTGTCCAGATGTTCAAGTAAACAATAGTGATGACACAAGCAATGGAACATGCAAACCTTGCCTATGACCTGAAATAATTGATGACATGGATCCCCATAAACCCGCATTTCATGCAAATGACAGGTTCACTAACTCATTTGTGATGGCTGTATGATCAGCTTGCAGAGTCCTCTGTGATGTTAACCTTACTGACAAGTAACAGTCTCCCTAGTTGCTAAAGGCAGTGCTTATTGAAATGTGACAACAATATATGTGTGTGCATGAGTGACAGTTCAGAGTGTGTGCAAGTTTGCTGATGTTTAACAGTGTGGATGAGGGATGTGGTGAACTGGCAGATTTGAGAGGGAACATGGCCTATTTGGGAGGCTAAAACACACATGGTATGATTTAAATAAAGACAACTGGAGCTGTGATTTGCTGGAGACTCTTTCATACTGTTCACAAGTGAATGACTCTGACTTTTGACACTGACAGAAAAAAACGCAAGTGCAAACTTTGAGAAACTTTGGAAATCAACCATTGTTGACATTTTGCCATCTTGTGACAGGAGTTATTTCATCTGAGTACTACTTACACGCCCGGGCCGAGCTGAATATTGCCCCAAGTCACACAATTTTAATTCACTGCTGATGTTTTAAAACTCATCTATCAACTGTAATGAGTTTCAAAATACCTGTCTCTGATAGACAGTGAACAACTCTATCAATATATACAGTAAATGTCTCAGGTTCCAAACTTAATCGATACTGTAATGTAAAGTTGCCCTTTAAAGTAAGACACTAAAGAAAGAGACAACTGATTCAGTTGCTAACAATAGAATTCAAGGGAAAGGGTTGTGCCTCTAAATATGCTGATTCAAGAGGGACTCTTGGTTTTGAAGTAAACCAGGCAAAAAGAACAGTATTTTGGAAAAAGTCAGAAGAAGAAACTAACGCCCACTCGCCTGGAAGGGGTAGTTGCCTTGTGGCTTTTACCATAAGCAAAACACCCAAATAAAAACAAAAGATTCAAATGGCCCATTTGATGGGGAAGAAGAAAGTAAAATGCCTAATGAGCTCATCTGAAACACATTTGAGTGAGTTAGGTTTGTGGCGCAGAGGAGCTTGGGGCTGTTGTCATACCAAGTCCATATTTAATCATTTGCTATTTACGACTAGGGAGCCAAAATCAAGCAAAAATCAGAAATTTATTTCTGGGCCACATCTGATAGCTCACACCAGGGAGACATTATGAATTTAAGATGTGCTTCTGTGCAAACAACATTGTGACCTAGTTAATCACATAAATCAGACATTAGTGCTTTGGCAGAAATTAAAAAAAAAACAAACACTTTTGTTATTGAAGTGGAAGGTTTGTGTGTTTCTGTTGGTTTCTAACAGCGTGTCAGATTCGTGGTATTTCAAGCAAGACCACTTCTACGAGTACTTCATAGCTGCAGTTACTCTAGGATTACATTACAACAGATTACAGGGGGGCGGAGGAGACCAAAGAGTGTGCGCTCCGCTGCAGGCGCTCATACAGACATGACTGCCGTCCGTCCCTCTGCGCCTCGGACACGGTGGACTTATTAGAGGAATCAAACTGGGGAACTACTGTAACTGAATGAGGAATCTCCGCGGGATTTTTACATTGCCGACAAGTGCAGCAGTTCAGTTTTCTACAGTTGTCTACAGTTTGAGAGCGGTGAGGTAAACTATATTCAATGCATCTTTTAGACTGCACTTGTATGAAAGTTATTGCAGTGTTATATAGCCAAGGTTTATGCTTATGCATATTTGTTTAAGGTTTTTCATGCAATAGCTATTAGAGTAGTAGGCTATGTGCTCTTATCACCCCTGCCTTCATAAATAAATATTAACGAACTTTCAAATGACCACAAAAATCCCAAAGATGATGATGAAAATGTCAGCATGGATTATAGAGAAAAGGGCTGTTGGCATGATTTTTCTATCTATCTATCTATCTATCTATCTATCTATCTATCTATCTATCTATCTATCTATCTATCTATCTATCTATCTATCGAGGTTTGAACACTCTCTTCCTCTTTGTCCAGGTGGGTTTCATTAATGGTTCAGGACAAACTGTAGCCCCCCTTGCCCGTGCATCTGAAGCTCTTTCCCCGTGCACAATGAGTGTGTGCGCCTGCAGCGCTTCATACCTGTGGAGGTGGCTGCTCAGGGTTCTGTTGCTCTTGGCCGCTGTGATGCTGGCAAGCGGTGACTGCCCCAAATCCTGCGCCTGTTATGTCCCCACCGAAGTGCACTGCACCTTCAGGTATCTGACCGCAATACCTGACCACATCCAGCCAGCTGTGGAAAGGATTAACCTCGGGTGAGTTCTAGTCAAACTGGAGAACTATCTGGAGAGGACTAATTGGACTGATTTCAGCCTCTGGATGAATGAAATGGGATAGCAAACTAACATGGGCGACTGTCTTCCACCCTGTAAACACGTAAAACTCTTGGATAAACTATTGGACCAATAGTTTAAAAAAGTAACGCTGAAATTCAAAATTCAATATGAAGCAATTCACGTTAATTGAACATGATGGTTGACTTAAAACCTCAAATTTCTGACTGTGGGAGATTAGGAGGAGCTAACCTTGGCATTAGCCTAAAATGGGTAGCCTAACTAAAGAATGATTTAGCTAATAGCCTAGCTAATTTACTATTCAACCTACAAAATGTTAAGATATAGGCCTAATGTTAACGTAAAGTTTACAACTCACCTCTGTATTTCCATCCGTCACCTCTCTGGTCATGGCCCAGGCTTTGGAGAAGAACTCCCGCGATAACCACTAGCTAACTAGCTTCTGTGCTACAGTACTTGTTAACGTCAACAGAGTCTGTGCTGAAACTTGAATTCGTGTCTCTTCTTAAATGTGACAGCACATAAAGACACTATGATACTCAAAAGATATACATATTTTGGTGCAGACGCCTTGGCTTTATGTTTGCCTCTGAAGGTTTTTTAAATATTAAAGCGATAACTGTTGCACTCCCACAGGTGTTTTCACTTAAGTCTGATTAGACCTTCTCATAAAACAACACTGTTCACGGAGTTTGAATGGCACTGACAAAGCAGGAAAAGCACAGGTGTAGCTACTATAATGAATAATGGCTGCTGCATTCCACTTTTCTTGTGCATAATGGCCTTTTCTCTCATCACTGGATAGGCACAGTTTTGTGTTAGCTGATTTATTTATTTTTTTATTTTTTTATTTATTTAGGCTATTCATTTATTTATTTTTATTTTATTTATTTATTTATGTGTTTATTTTGGGTTTGTTTTGAAAATGAACAGTTTTTATGTTTTGTTTTTTCACAATATGATTGTTTTTTTTTTGGGGGCAGATGGGCGCTTCATGTTAATATCTGCTTTAATGTCTTAAATAAATAAAAACATAGCCTATATTTCAATTCAATCAATCATCTTTGGCATATCCCAGCCAATTAGGCTATTGAAAACATCAGTGTAGGTCTACTACTGGACTTAAAATGATACCTAGTTCTTCTTAATAACCTATAGCCTAATCATAAATATTGTGATACTTTTGAGCTGAACTTTGTTTTTCATTTCTCTGTTTTTAGGTACAACAGTATAACTGTTTTGAGAGAAAATGAGCTTTCAAGACTTGAGAATTTGGAGCTGTTGATGCTCCACAGCAACACTATACACAGTATTGAAGACAGAGCCTTCCAAGGCCTCAGGTCCTTACAGGTACACTTGTGTTTTTGTTTGTCTTTTGTTTTCAAGAATATACAGTGTAAATTTGATCTCCGCTTAAAAGGCCTGTATAATTCATTAAAATGTAATCAAAATAACTAGGCCTATGTGCAAGTCACAGGAGCAGAGCTATCAGGATTTTAAAATGATTTCAGTGAAAATGAACAGTTAAACCAACTGAAATTATGACTCACTGAAATTGTAATAAATGCCAGTATAATCACAATATGATTGTTTTTTCATTTTGTGCAGCCCTATTGCATAAGCAGATGGGCGCTTCATGTTAATATCTGCTGTTAATGTCCACTGATGTAATGATGCTCATGTATTTTTGCAAAGCCAACTTAAATTTACTGGCTATGAAGGATGCTACAATTATTTTCCATTATTGATTAATCTGTTAATAATTTCAACGATTAATTGATTAGTTGTTCAATTTATGGTCAATACAGTAATGTCAATTTAATGTAAAAAATGTAAAAAAATAAATAAATAAAATAAAAAGTTAAAAAATGTCAATCAGTGTTTCTCAAACCACAAGATGGCACCCTCAAATGTCTTGTTTGTCCACAAACCAAAGGGATATTCAGTTTAATGTCATAAAGGAACAAAAAACAGAAATATTCACATTTAGAGGGATAGTTCACCCAAAATTCAAATTTCACTCATTATCTACGCACCCTCATGTCGACTAAGAGCTGTGAGAATTTTCAGAGTCCTCCGTGCCTTCTCTAAGTTACGGGGGGTCCGCGCAGCAGTATTTGTCCATGTCGTCTGTAATGTCCCTCTTGTATTGAAGCCCCGACATGAGAAATTGTTCCGACACAGGAAGAGCAGTGAACTGAGACACTGGGAGCTTCCGCTACAAACAAGCTTAAAGTATAGACTTATTTAACTTTTTTTCTGAACAATTTCTCATGTATGGAGGTATTTAGATGTTTTTTGGTATGTCTTTTTGGACGAAGAAAAGTGGTATCCATTCACAACCATTATATGGACAAATACTGCTGCGTAGACCCCCCCCCCCGTAACTCAGAGAAGGAACGGAGAAATTCTCACAGCTCTTAGTTGACATGAGGGTGAGTAGATAATGAGTGAAATTTGTATTTTGGGTGAACTATCCCTTTAAGAAGCTGAAATTAGAGAGTTTGGATTTTTTTTTCTTTAAAAAACTATTTAAACTGATTATTCAATTATCAAAATAGTTAATGATTCATTTCATAATTGATTATTGTTTGATTAATCAATTATCCAGCTCTAGATGCTACTTTGTTACTCATTATTCATTAGTAGTAAATGAAGTACAAATATACTGCTGTTTCTACGAGGTTTGACGGGATCTGTCAGTGCTCTGTGTGTTAACGTACTGTAATAATCAGCAACGTTGCAATCCTGCTTTTACAGGTCCTGAAGATGTCCTATAATAAAGTAAAACAAATCAAGAAAGAGACATTCAACGGTCTGAACGGTCTGCTGAGACTCCACATGGACCACAACCACATTGAATTCATCAGCCCAGACGCTTTCTATGGCCTAACCAACCTACAGTTGGTCCATCTGGAGGGCAACCACCTCCAGCAGCTCCACCCAGACACATTCATCACTCTGAGATACAGTCAAGTGTTCAAGGTCTCCTCAGTTAGAAACATCCACCTGTCAGACAACCTCCTCACCACTCTGCATGCAGATATCTTCTTAGGCTGCAGCCAGTTAGAGAACGTCTTCCTCCACGGTAACCCCTGGGCATGTGATTGCCGTATGAAGTGGTTCTCTAAATGGGCACAGAGAAATACAGGTGAGTTTTTTTGTTTGTTTGTTTTTTGCTTTAGAAATCAAGGAGAGATGTGAGAAAGTAATGTTTGCAAGTGAAAGAGAAGATGTCCATTCTTAATGAAGAAGTGGTTCCCTCACACAAAAAAATCACTAATCTAAACCATTGTGAAGCCACATTTATTAGCAGCTTTAACAAGACACATCTGTTACACATTAGCACTTAAAGGGATCATTCTGCTCAGACTTTGGTATGTTTTCTCCACTACAAACTTTGGACAGTATCCCAAGGAAGAGAGGCATATCCAAGGGAAAAATATAAATCTTTGCAGAAGCACCACTGGAGGTAGAAATCATATCTTCTTCTCATCACTAAGGCCATACAAAGCAATGAAAGCACGGCAGAACAAAAGTTATATCTTTTATTTCGGACTTAGCTAACGCAAAAGCCAACTTATAAATTACAATTTTTTATAGTATTGAGGACATTTTCTGGCTCATAAGTTTTACTGAATGGTTTTGGTTTGGCTGAACCATAATGTGGAAACTGTAAATGTTCTTTTCTTACATGAAACTAGCTTAACGTCACACCACTTTATTAAAATGTTTCCAGGTGTGCTGAAATGCAAGCGAGACAGGAGAGGACAGCTGTGCCCCGTTTGTGAGAGTCCTGCCCCATCTCACAACAGGCCTCTATCCCTTCTTCCGAGCGATGCCTTCACTTGTACCAAACCCTGGATCCAACCCCATCTAAAGCAGAAGAACATCAGCGTGGATGAGGGGGACTTTACTCCAGTTTCCCCCAAGGATTTTATTGCCCCATTAGGGTCCATACAAATGAACCTGACTGATCATTTTCATAGTGATGGCAGTCTGTTCTGTACAGTCCAGAGGCCATCAGCTTTCGAGAACCTGACACAAACAGTGGAGGAGGTGGAGGGCAACAATGTCACTGTGATTACCGCTGGAATAACTACATATTTGGTATGTAACATTGACTACGATCACATCCAGCAGCTGTGGCAGATCCTGGCTACCTACAGTGACTCACCCATGAGGCTGGAGAGAGGGTTAATGCTGGCCAGGAGTCCAGAAATGGTGTACAGGTACAGTCAGATCAAAACAAAAGAGGGAGACGAAGGGATTTACACAAACATTGAGGCTGAGATTAAAGCCTCCCCTGCATGGTTGATGCAGGGAGAGGTAAGCTTCCAGCTCGACCGCACAAGCACCACTTTCTCCACTCTGCATATAAAGTACCAGTCTGTGGTAAACCTACGTGTGGAGCAAACAGCACCTAAGAGGGACCGGTATTCCTGGACCATGATCAAGAGAGATAATCAGACTAAGACTGAGCACACTGTACTTACAGGTGCGTCTTGGAGATTTATTCTTAGTAAACCACTATGATAGCTGATATGACCTCTAAATCTTGAAACAAACTTAAAATACTAAAAGAAATATTTTTTCAAATATGAAAGCAATAATTACTGTAATAAAATATTTATTTTATTTTTAACATAGGTGGTGTGGCGCAATTGAGCTGTCAAATCCAGGGCGAGCCAAAGCCGTTGTTGGAGTGGATTTTACCTGATGGGAGTAAGGTCAGAGCTCCTTTCTCCAGTGCAGACAGGAGGATCATCATCACTGCTGAAGGGATGCTCACGCTACGGGGTGCAGATGCTTCAGACACAGGCCTGTACCGGTGCATTGCCACAAACTACCTGGATGCAGATATTCTTGTGTTTCGAGTGACAGTTCTGTCCCCTGATGTGGAAGAAGCAGAGATCAACGGTGTCCAACTTTCCAAATCACTGGGTCAAAGTTTGGTTTTGGACTGTAGCTCATCAGGGAGTCCTGAGGCTTCAGTGCAGTGGATCCTTCCTGATCACTCAGTACTAGATAAGTCTCATGGGCACAGAAAGGTTTTAAAGAATGGGACCCTGCTTATTCAGGGACTCACCGAGAGGGGCAGAGGGTTTTACAGGTGTTTGGTTGCTAATCACCTGGGAGTTGACCTGCTCGTGTCTCAGGTGATGCTAACAGAAGAAATGACTGAAAGAGTGACAGATTTGGAAAGTTACGGGTCAGGGATGGAAATGGAGGCCAAGGCAGACCCAAGTTTGACAGAGAGCACAGTCACCCTCAGTGAGGTTCCCTCTTCCACTCCCTCTGACAGAACTAGTCAGGAATCCAGGACCAGCACTTTGGATCGACCTTACCCCAGGCTCAGGTCACAGGGCAGAGGCTCTGGGGGTAGACTGGGGCAGAGAAGGAGGGGTTCAGTTAGCAACAGACGCTTCTGGGGTAGCAGGGTCTTTGATAAAGCTTCCAGGAAAGTAGACCCGCAGAAATTCGCAGAACTAATGAAGAAGGCTCAAGATGGAGCAAGAACAAAGAGTGACACAGAGGAAGAGAAGGTAAAATATGAAGACTCACACCATGGTCATTCTGGTGATGGTGAAATTGGCTCAGGCGAAGGTCATAACGAAGACCTCCTCGACGCTGTGCCAAAGGGAGTCAAACCCATGATAGACAGTCCAGACGAAAATGGAATATTCAGGCAAGAAAGCCAGACTGAAACAATAACAGCAACACAGATAGGTCAGGGTCCAATTTCAACAACAACAGTGGATCATCACCCTCCTGTTATGGAAACCACAGTGAACAATCACATTAATTTAAGAAAAATAACAGAGAATACAAACACACCAATAACAGAGTCATACATGCAGTCAGACTCTACACCAATCAAGTACACATTCACAGATAATCCCAGGTTTGGTGAGAAGACAGAGTTTTATGCCTTAGAAACCACCAGTTATCCACCCTCACAACTGCAACCAGTCACTCTTCAACTTAGTGTGACAGACGCCTCACAAGAAACCCAGCTTCAGTTCTCTGGACAACAACCTACAGACCCAGAGACATCCACAGGGGCAGCACTTGCATTCACCACAGACCCTAACGTTACTCCAATGCAGGACGGACCAGGTCCAGTAGAGGTAGTCATCCACACAGACCCAGAAAGTCAGACCACATTCACAGCCATCACCACCACAGAGAGACAGCAAGATGAGATCACCTTCCACACCACCCAGACAATCAAGTCCCCACGCCTGCCGGCAGGATCAACCATTATTTCCCGACAGCAGATCCATATCATCCCACACAAGAATGGCAGAGGAGGTGGCCGCAGGAGGACCTTCCAAGGCCGCAGGAGGATCATAAAACCTAACAGGATCACTGACATTCAGTCCTTTATCAATAAACTTAAACAGCCCTCAGTGAAGAAAGAAGGGAACGCGTCAGTGCCATATCAAATTGAACTGACTACAGGTAGGCAAGATTGCTTTTTATTATCATTTTTATTATCGTGTAATACATTTGTAATACATGTCTCAATGTGTGGTTCTACTCATGTTTTACGAATCTGTGTTTCCTTTTCTCTTTTCTCCGTTTTTTTCCCTCAGACTGTGAGGACAAAAAAAAGACAACAGCCACAGATGTGCAGATGGTAACACCATCATCCTCCTTCAATTCATATTTACACAGAACAGAGAGACCTGCAACTACACAAAAAACGGCCGCCCCCAGAAACTATGACATGACTACAAATGTTCCTTTCACCCGTAAAGAGCCTAAGCCAGATGATTCCAGTGGCTATGTAACCTCCGCTGATGCCCCTGTGTTTGACCCTACAGTGAGTCCATTTTTGACCACAAATAAAGAACCAGTCGTTTCAACCTCAACCACAGCTACTACCACAACAGCCTCAAAGGTTATTCGTGGAAGAATTCCATGGGACAGGCTGTTTGGAAGCAAAGAGAAGGAAAAGATACTTGGCAGGCTAAGGAGGCCATTAATCACTACGAAAACGTCATCCACAGCTCAAACCACAACAGTGACTTCAACCACAACCCCCGCTACTATACCCACCACCACTGCAAACTCACTGGCTGAGCCTGAGACTTTATCCCCATCCAGACACACAGAGAGCAGAGAGAGCTCATCAGATGATGACTACGAAGATTCATCCTCTGCAGATTTTGACTTAACAACATTGGCACCCGCCTTGCAGCAATTAACCACTCCCAGTTACTCTGGGTACTCCACCACTGCTGAGACGCCACCAGAATCACAGACCCTGTCCTCCCCGCCCACTGTCAAACCTCCTCCAATCCAAAGTCCAGATGAAGTCTTATCTTCTGGGTCTGGTGGATCCAAAAATAATTGGTTTGGTGTTAGACGAAGGCCTGGTGGGGCAAGACGACAGCCAGGTCGGAGACGGAGACCCTTCATGGGCAGGAGACCCTTCAAGAGACCCACAAGTTTATATCCTACTACCACAACTGAGGCTATAACTACAGGTGTACCAACCATGGAAGCTACAAAAGAGACAGCCAGACTACCTCAACAGACTGTTTCACTTCATGAGCCCCTGAACACGCCATTGAATAAAGAGAACGGAGCCACCGTAGCTCTTTCCACTGACCAAATGTCAAAGGAGGAGACTGACTCATATGAAGAATTCGCCTGGAGCACACCTAGCAGTTTCCCAGCTTATACTACCACCATGACACCTTTTATCACCTCACAATATAACCCTACCACCACACCAATGCCAGCTACCACAAAAGGGTATCACACAACAGTTCAGACCAGAATCCACAACAACATCAGACCACCAACACAGAGGAACAATGGTCACATCACTCACAGACCAACAGTCAGACCTACTGTGCAGAGCAGCTTTGCCAGAGGCAGTGTGGATGAAGGCCTTTACTTTGACACAGTGACCATCCTTACTGCTAAGAAAGGATACATCAACACACCCGAGCCCTCCAGCAATGTAGACACACACACTGAAGCTACAGGTGCCAATATTGCTGGCCTTCAACCCACAACACAGGTCTTGACAAGCAAACCTAAGATAGTTGGAGGCAATGCAGCCAGCTTTACTGTATTGTCCAATTCAGACGCTTTCTTGCCATGTGAGGCCATTGGAAATCCCCAGCCAGATATAACCTGGAAACGCTTTTCTTCCAGCACAGGTACCAAATCAGTTTCTGTAATTGTTGTTATTATAAGAAAATGTCTGATGTAGGGTAAATGTAAGATTTAAACAATATAAAACTGCTATCTTTATTTTAAGTAATGCTATTTTTCGTTTGTGATATTTTCTTGAGAAATTATGTTTTATATTGTATATGATATGATATATAGAAAACAGTGTTTTGTTTTGGGATGTTTTTCAGTTGAACCTTTCTTTGAGGAAATTCTCTTTCTCCATCTTTCAGGAAATACCATTACCATTACAGGGAGGATGGGAAAGTTAGAGGTGCTGACCAATGGCACACTGCTCATTCAGGATGCCAACATTAAGGATCGTGGGCAGTACCTCTGTCTAGCTGAGAATGATTATGGATCAGATAAACTTCTCGTCACCCTCACGGTGGTGTCCTACCCTTCACGCATTTTGGAGCCAAAAATGCGTGAGATAAAATCTCATGTTGGAAACACTGTGGAGATGAAATGTAAAGCAGATGGTCGACCCACTCCACTGATATCATGGATCCTGGCCAATCAGACTCAAGTCAGAGGTCAAAACACAGAAAAGGGAAGGGTGTCAGTATCTGATGAGGGGACTCTGGTCATTAAGCATGTATCTGTTTATGACCGAGGCCATTATAAATGCATTGCCAGTAATCCAGCTGGAGCTGATACTGCTACAGTCCGACTGCAGGTGGTAGCAGCACCACCAGGAATTGTTGAGGAGAAACGGCAGCAGGTCAAAGCTAATGTTAACCAGAACTTGTGGCTACCATGCACTGGTCAAGGCAGCCCTCAGCCTGCTATTCACTGGGTCCTTTATGATGGGACACTGGTACGATCTAATAGGCCGGCCAGAGACCCAAGGATATTTGTGTTTGAGAATGGGACGCTCCACATTCAGGATGTGACTACAGCAGACAGCGGGACATATGAATGTATTGCTACTAGTTCTACTGGCTCAGAGCGGAGGGTGGTGACTCTGACTGTCGATAGGCAGGAATATCCACCTCAAATAGTGAAGACATCTCAGCGTGCAACAGAGTTGTCCTATGGGGATCAGTTGAAGCTCAACTGTGTAGCAAAAGGAGACCCCAAACCCAGGATCATGTGGAGGCTTCCTTCTAAAGCTGTGGTGGACCGGTGGCACAGGTAAAAATCCCTCGAGTAATAAATGTCAAGTTAAACATTATAGGCTAGTTCTTGCAACAAGGATTTTTTTTATTTTAAGAGTAGTGGAGAAAATAATTAGTACACATTTGTTAGTTATTACACATTAGAACAGTAACACTAAGTTTCTATTGATGAACTAAACATTCCATTAAGATATTTGCAAATGTCCAAACAAACTCACAACAAAAATGCATTATTATATATTATTATATTAGGTTAGCAGTTGACTTACTCAAATGATATATTAATGATATACAGTACTTTTATGCTAAAGGAAGTAACATTGAAGGAGATAATTGTTTTTATATTGGTGAAATAGGTGCCAGGTTTTCATGTTTGTTTGTTTTTGTTTTTTCATTTTTATTTCCCTGTATTGAACCTTTGGGTTATCCCACTTAAGTATAGAAGAATGGAGTCACTATTTTTAATGTGGTCAGTATTTGCTGCCTGCATGTGTTTGAAAACTTTGAGTAAGATACTTTACCATATTTATATAAGGGATAACTTCAGCAGACTATTCGCACAGGATTAGTATTACCTGGGGATGTCTGGTAATTTGTCTGTGCTTCTGTATTTTACTCAAATTTACTGACTATTTAGTCTCGGATATGACGTCAAAGCTGCGCATGTTGTACATCTGCTTCTGTCACATCCATGCGCAAGGAGACGTTAAATTTAATTGCTTTGTGGGGTGAGCCACATTACCAGAGGCAATTTGACGATATGGTGCACAACCACACCATTTTGGAAAATATAGACAAAACTCCTGCTCTAGTGCCCTTCTATACACAACTTCGCTCTTTTTATGGATCTGAGGTTGTTGCGTCTTCCAATTGGTCTCCAGTACAGAGACGAGACTGTACACTTAAAATGGTGTCAAAATTGCCACTCATAATTTCCACCGCAGCCTCCATGTTTCAACCGGTAAAGAAGTAGAAAAAGGCGCGCTATAAAAACAACAAATACCCCAATCACTGAGATGCAGATTTGCATGGGACTAGTGTTATCACGGGATGTCTGTGTTTGGCGAAATATGGTAGGTAATTTGAGGTGGAATTTTTACTTTCACGGGATCAAGATCACAGACATCCTCTGCAGTGATTACAAATTATCAGAGGTCCCCAGGTAATAATAATCCCATGTGAATAGGGCTTTAGATAAAATAAAAAACAACCAAATTACAACAAATCACATTTGTTTAAATTAGAAAAAAGGTGATGCAATGGTTAAGGAAATGGCTCTTCTTGGATTATCTAAATGCTGATTTCTATTATTAGTTCAACTCAAGCTGCATGGGTTATCAACAGTGACAACTCATATACTACATTAACTTGTGAAATTATATTTGTCATTTGTCCTACACTGCTGTGAATGGTGCATGTCTGTATTTGATCAGGATTTAATCTGACATTCATGCTATGTCACTCTAATTTTCTGTCATATATCTCTCCAGGATGGGCAGCAGAATCCAGGTCCTGGATAATGGCACTCTTATTATTCACAGTGTGAGTGATAAAGACACTGGAGACTATCTGTGTGTGGCACGAAATATGATTGGTGATGATCTCCAACTTATGAGGGTCAGTGTGTCAATGAAGCCAGCCAAGATAGAGCCTAAACTCTATGCTAAGAAGCAGGTGCCATTTGGTAATGACTTGAAGGTGGACTGTAAAGCCTCAGGATCACCAAAGCCAGAGATCTCCTGGGGTCTACCCGATGGTACAGTGGTCAACAGTGCCCTACAGTCTGACGCAAGCAGTGGAGGACGACGAGCACGACGCTACACACTGTTTGACAATGGAACTCTTTACCTAAATCAGGTATGTTATTGTATCAACCATGAATACTCACCAAAATTGTAAAGTCATATTAAAAAATATACACAAATGTCATGTTTCTTCAGGTTGGCATGTCAGAGGAAGGGGACTACACTTGTTATGCTGAGAACCAAATGGGAAAGGATGAGATGCATGTACATATCACTGTGGTGACCGCTGCCCCCAAGATACGTCCACCCAGTCAGGCCTTTGCCAGAGTCAGGCCTGGAGGGAACATCCGCTTTGACTGTGAAGCACTTGGGGAACCCAGACCTAAAATCCTGTGGATGCTGCCCACCAATGATGTAATTGCGGCATCAAATGAACGCTACCTAATGCATGTCAACGGTTCTCTGGATATCAGGGATGTGAAGCTTATCGATGTTGGGGAGTATGTGTGCATGGCTCGCAACCCTGCTGGAGAAAGTCGAAAAGTTTACAAGCTTGATATAGACGGGAATCCACCAGTTATCAATGGCTACCGCCAGAACAGGACTGTAATCAAAGATGTAGCTGCGAAATACTCCAGGAAATTAATAGACTGTGTGGCAGAGGGTGACCCCCCTCCTCGTGTCACTTGGATTATGCCTGATAACATCTTCCTGACACCACCATACTTTGGTAGCAGGATTAACGTCCATCATAATGGGACATTAGAGATTCGTAACGTGCGACCAACGGACACAGCAGAGTTCATATGCATGGCGAGGAATGATGGAGGTGAGGCAGTAATGGTCGTGCAGCTGGAAGTGACCAGTATGCTCCGAAGGCCGATTTTCAGGAACCCCTACAATGAACGTATTATGTCTCGCATTGGAAAAACCACAGTTCTTAACTGCTCTGCTGATGGCAACCCAATGCCGGAGATCATCTGGACATTACCTAATGGAACACGGTTTATCAGTGCACCTGACCATGGATCTCGCCACCACCTTGGCACCGATGGGAGTTTAATCATCTACGGATCTCACAAAGACGATTCTGGGAAGTACCGTTGTGGTGCCAAGAATATCATGGGGTATATAGAGAAACTAATCATTTTGGACATTGGACAGAAGCCTTACATCCTGACAAGGCCTAGAGGCATCATACGTAGTGTGTCTGGAGAACCTCTCTTCCTTCACTGTCTATCTGATGGGAGTCCCAAACCCAGGATCTACTGGACCATTCCTGGTGGTCACACTTTCACTCGGCCACAAGTCCTTGGGCGTTACCAGTTGCTGGAGAATGGTACTTTGGTTGTTCAAGATACAACTCTTCACGATCGTGGAAACTACATCTGCAGAGCTCGGAACGACGCTGGTGAGGCTCTACTCACTGTCCCTGTTCTCATCATCGCTTATCCTCCAAGAATTACAAGGGGACCACCTCCCAGTGTGAAAGCAGTGACCGGGACACCGATCCAGTTACACTGTGCTGTCACTGGTGTCCCCAAACCAGAGATAACATGGGAGCTGCCTGATCATTCAGTTCTGTCGACAGCCGAACAGGGCCGACCCACAGGAAGTGAGCTGCTCCACCCACAGGGCACACTTATCATCCAGAGGCCCACAGTCTCAGACTCTGGTACATACAAGTGCCTGGCTAAGAACCACCTAGGTACAGACTCAAAGGTCACATATGTACATGTTCTGTGAGAAAAAGACATAACTGCAGAAGAACAGTGGTATATCTTAAAGAAAACAGGCAGTAGCTTGTCAGAAATTTACACTACATGCTCCTTCACATGGAGTTCAACTCTTGGAATATTATTTGAAAAAAGTGACAGATGTGGATTAAAAAAAAATAAACAGAGCACAAGAAGAGAAAGGAAACAGACATTTTAACGTTTTTTTAACTGGAAAACCCAGTCTGGGTCGAGAAAGTTGTTATTGTAACTTTGGAACTGGGGGTCTGGAAATTTGTTGGCGGTTCTCATTTGGGGCGGTTCTCATGGGAGCACAAGGGCCAGTGGAGTTTAACCTAATGTGATTTCTTTGACCAGACATTTCTGGCTGCACATAGGGATACTATTACAGTGCATACAGAAGGAGAGAAATGTTGTGTAGTGGGCTGAAAAAAGATTCCTGAGAGGATTGTAATACTCTTTAGTCAGTGGCCAGAGATTGTTGCTGTCATGACATGCTGCTTTATGCTTTAACAACAATGATGTCTTTAATGTCAATTCATTGAATTTCACAGTGGAAGAAAATGGGTTTCTTCGAAAATATATATATATATATTTGGCTTGTTTTACACTGGATACATATCTGCATGGGCAGTAGAAAGCTTTCGTACCAGAATGAGATCTGATTTCTTTATTTTACATACATTTACATTTACAATTTATGTTTTAATTACAGACTGTTTTATGTCTATTCACAGTGCAGTGTTTGTTGGTCAAAATAAATGCAAAACACCCTATCAGTCTATTGTGTTGTACACAATAATTTATAGTAATGTTATACATTATGTTAATCTGTAATAATACAGTGTATGTATATCTGTAGTATCTACTTTTTCAAGGTATAGGAGAAAAAAGTGAAATTAAAAAGTAGAAATAGCTAATTGCCTTTCAATGTTTTTGTACCATTTGATACACCATTTCATTAATAAGATATTTAATCACATCGGCTGTTGATACTCATGAGCCATTGTAATGCTGTAGGTAACTAGAATTATCCACTTTTTCTTCAGCCTACAGAAGGAGGTACTACCTGTGGCAGCAATAGAAATCTTCCAGACACACACAGTTTTAACTCTCCAGCTGTGAAAATAGTCCTTCAGCCAGCTCCCCAGCCTGCTTACCCACAGGGGAGCGTTTGATTATTGTTTGTGATCGTGAGCTGATTTTTCAGCCCCCCTGCATATTAAACTGAGATCTGGAGGCCAAGACAGAAAAGAGGAATAGAGAAATGTATTATATTAAATATGGATCTTATTTATTGTTAATATTACTTTTTTTTATCTTACTCAAGATGACATGTTTATGTTTAAATCCAACACAGTGCATTTATGTGATGTGGGGATATTTTATGGCCTGAGCGCGACAAAGTTGACAATGTGGACCCTGAAATTGCGCTGTTTAATAAATCGCAGTTTGGGGGCTTTTCCATGCTTGAAAACTCACAAATCTTTGGTCCATATGCCCCATAATTTACTTATTTTAGGGGTGTCACATATGGGTGGGGTAGATTTGCACTTTCCACCACTTGAATTTGGATGAACCCCTAGGAATTTCGACTCCCCTAGACATCATTAAGACCATGTTGATGGTCTTAGGACTGCTGAGTGGACGCTGTGGAGAATATGTCTAACCCGCCCCACGCCTCGTCCATCGCCATTCAGTCCACGTGGGCCACTTTCACCCCACAGTGCAGAATCCATTACCGTAGGTGCCAATATAGGCAGTCGCTTTGAGAGGCGTGCCTTGAGCCTGCTGCAGTGGCGCAGGAGAGCGAGGGCCTGATCATAGCTGCTTGCATCTTTAATTTTTTTATTTGTACTGTTATATCTATCTAGCTACTGGCCATGTCATAAAATGTCACTGATTTGTGCCTTCTCCACAGTCTCTTCCTTATGGTGAAGTCTTAAGGGTAAACAGGAGATGATTCATTAAAAGTGGCTTAGGATCTAACAGCTGCAAAAGGAGGTCAATGGGTAGTCCTCAAGTGTGTATATTCCAATGAAATGAGATTTTGTGATTTAAAAAAAATATTTTTATTTTCCAAAGTCCTGAGCCAGTCTACACCAATGTGATACGACCCAGACAGACATGGGGAAAGAGGGAATTGTCTTCCATAAACTTTGGAATGCAGGCAACTTGCTCCATGATTTGAGAGAAAAGTACTTTCATATGTGAGCTAGGCGAGAATCAAACACAAATTAACATCTTCTTTATGTCTGACTCTTCACTGTGAAAGACAGTTCATTCAGACGACGTGTTCTCTATGGACGGTGAAGAGTTTATTTGTTCAGTTCTGGTTTTGTGGTTGATGTTAGGGGAATGATTTGAGTTTACCTTCCAAAGACTTGGATATTTATGAGGAGTTTAAACATGTGATTTTCTCATCTGCTCCATCCCTCTTGGGTGTTTAGAGGAAAAGCGTTAACGTCTAACACGTACCATTGAAAATATGGTTTTATAAGAAGCTACTGAATGGAGCACTGTATGCATTTCGCCTTACTCAGGTCAAATATACTGTACCCCTGAACCCCGTTTCTGGTCACAGCTGTTGAAGTGGGATGTGTCAACGTGAAGAGTTGCACCACCTCTACCATTTCACAAGATGAATAAACAAAGTCTGAGGGAGGTAAAAAAAAACAAAAAACATGGCCACTCATTGGCCACCTTGAAGACTGTGGAAAAACAGGGGCCAATCTGCACAGAATTAAACGACTTCTTGCTGGGAAGATTGTCCTCATCACCCCAGAGTCCACTTTCTCCATTGGACTAAAGATCACACATGCAATATTTCTTGGAAGAATGCAGGTGATTCTTTTTTCTTTTTTTTACTTGCCTCTACATGCTCACATTTTACTATTTGATATAAGATCACCAACACCTTCTGCCCAAACTGGAGGGAACATACGGTATAACAAAAGATGCTTTGTTCAACCAGCAACTCAGTAATCCTCATGTCTCAATCCATCAGCAGGACTGTTCTCTACATCAGGAACCAGTGCGAGGCAGGATCTGCAGTCACTCCATAAGTCAGTGATTCTACTCAGATATCCCTCTCAGGAACTTAAAATACAGTGTTTATCTAAAGTACATTTTTATAACCAGTACTGTGTATTTCATGACCCAGTCGTGTTATCTTACATGACACACGCTATGGCAAAGACCCCAATATTTTAATATGCTGTTGTTGTACTGATACTCACAACAATAAGATAACACAGTGATCTGCTGTAGGGAGAGCAAATATCTGTCTTGTCTATGTTTATGTTGCTACAGGCTGTCACCTATAGCAAGTGATTGCAAACATACGCACAAAGAAAAATAAAATGGAACATCAACCAAATAAAATATTTGCAAACAGTTAAACTTAAATTAGTGAGTATTTATCTTTTTAGCATTTTTTATTCAAGAACTCAGGTTGAATCTACAGTATAGTATATATTGAACGTTTGAGCTGAGTAATGACTAACAGTTTGTTTTTTTTTAAGACAAACTAAGAGCTGAGTGAGAAAGAGTGGAAAGGAAGGATAAAGTCTCCAGAGTGGGTTGATGAGGGAAGCCAGGGAAGACTGAGACATATTTTTGGTCTGCGGTATGAATTCCATACTTCAACCAGAAGCGTATCAAGCCTGAACATGGAAAGTGAGATCTCAGGAGAGGACTGCTGGGAGCTGACCAGTAGCAGTTTCAGACAGTACTCCTCTGTTAGCTCAGAGAGTCTGTCTTACCTCTTTGAACGTGCAAACTTGTCAACAAGTGAAGCCCCTGTCAGAGTGAGGTGAATCCCTTGCTTCCCTTTTGCCACAATCCAAGCCTATAGGTGAGAAATCCCCTCCAGCGCACATGGATGCGCACACATACAGACAAAATCGACAGTTCATTCAGTACCTGTGGTGATGCTGGAATTTCACACCAGCTTTACAGAATCCACACCTCCACCTTCCAGCCACAAGTAAGACAGACAGATGCACTTTGCACCTCTCTTCCAGGTAGGATCTGTCGCGCTGTGACGGTGCTTCTGCGATTCTTGAGCCGTTTCTTCTCAGACTTTCTGATGATCTCCCTCTTCTACCTGAACATTTTATATTGGCTACAGCAAGGGAGAAAGAAAATATGCAAGTATCAGTTGTCGTTTCGCTCCTGCTGTTAAAACAACGGTTGATTTGCAACAGGTTTAATTCTTAGGCTCTTTTGCTTCCTCGTTTATCATCTGCGAGCATTAAGGGTAAGACTTTAAGCACTATAAGAGCCAGGTAGAAGGGAAACGGTGCAATCATAAATCAGCTAACTTTGGCCATAAATTTGCCACGGCGTTCAGTCAGTAAATACTGAAACCATTAAAAACAAATGGGCATGAATAAAATAAGAAAAACAATCCAATATGGTGCACAGAGCTTATGCATAAGGTATACATCATAAGAAATGGTATACACATTTTAATGGGACCATATCCCTGGGTCTCTGTCCTGAGGGCATTGGTACTGTAGTACTCCAGCAGGGGTTCTCCCATCTGATTGGGTGCAGATGTGATCCTTGACTTGGTAAAACCCAGTCTCTTCGGTATACTAACCTTCCTCACTTCAGTCACAAAAAATCAAGCTAAAAACATCAAAGTACCTCTAAATTATTGAGTCCCAAAGGGAGGGAGGAAGCTTTTAAATAAGCCAGCTCACCCAATTAGGCTGCATCAACAAAGTGGCAGTGCTACTTTACAGCAGAAGGTTGATGTTTCTGCCTGACAGGACAAAGTGTTCCTGGAAACTTTTTAATTTCAGTGATGAAGTGGTAGAGGTGAGTGGCGCGGGGGTGTCAGGAAAAGGTCAAAGAAACTTCTACAGTAATGGCCAGAGCTTCACTAGGGGTTTGATTGTATTAAGGACACAGAAATATATAACTGTATGATTTCCATTAACTCATCCTTCATGCATTTATTCGTGACATCACCATCAAGAGCTTTGGTTATGCTTTTAATTTGACAGAGGCCTGCATGTATTTACACAGAAAATATTTTTCACAGTCTACACCCCTGGTTGTGGCAATGACCGGCTTGACTGGTTTCCCAAAGTTCCTCTGAAACCTCCTTGTTTCCAGTGCAACAAAACAAATCACAAGTTGCAAGGTTGTTGTGTAACGGCGGCGCCATGTGTTTGCAAATTACATTCCTCTGCTCAGACACGTCCAGAGTCAGCATTTCCTCTGTGCTTCTGGAAACAAAGTTTAATTTACCACTTGGTAGCAAAAGCCAATGTGTAATTTAGTGCAATCCGAAGGAGCTTTGCCATGGCTGAAGGAACATTAAAGAGATAAATATATAAATAAAAAGAGGAGGACAGGAGCAGAAGGCCCTTTGGATCGGTCTGTGTGAAAACTTTTAATGGTTTAAGAACTATAACCTGAACCTCTGACTGCTAATATCTTTTTTCTTGTGTGCGTGTGTGTGTGTCCTTTGGATGAATTTGGATTTCACGCATATGGGGCAGTGTTCAGCTCAGTTGGTAGAGCACCTGCCCTATAGTCCTCACTGCAGGCGATGCCAAGCAGCCCTACGTGTCATTCCCCCCCTCTCTGCCTCCCAATTCCTATCTCTCTCAACTATCTTGTTGATTAAAAAAAGACCCAAAAATATATATATAAAAAAAGTTAACCTAATTGTATTGCCCTGACAACTAATAGATGATAACAACACATCTAACCGTTAAACTGCTGCTACTGCTAAAATTGCAGTCTGATGAAGTACAGAACCTACTGCAGTAGACAGGCATAAATGGCGTGAGACTTGTAAACACAGCGACACTGAACTAAATGCTGCAGTTAAATCACTTTGCATGACATCATTCAGACCACCTGCTGCAGCTCGTCTACCTCACTGCACCCTAAGATATCACGATGACATCACACGGAAAACAGACTCTCATTATAGCTCTGAGGTCACCGGTTGTTGCTGAAGTCATGTTTGCTACTTGGATCATAAAAGTGGCTCTAGACATTTTTCTCACATACGTGCAGTGTTGAAATCAGACATGACATGTGTTGGGATGGTCTTGTTTCAGATGGAACTCAAAGGAAACATCTGTCTTACTTGGTATTTACTTCTCCGTGGGATTTGACATGTGTGAGTTTTTGTGGACTTCTCGCATAAAAATATGTTCCAGCCTGAAACCATTTGCATCTAACTTCTCATAGCTCATCATGACACCTACCTATACTCGCCACCATTGTGGTTAAGCTGTCCCTGGGCCTGTTTCCTGTGCTCTATGTGCACACTCTACTGAGCACACAGAGACACACTGTCAAATATGCCTGGTATCTCAGAGAGGCCGGCCGCTCAAAGGGAGCTGTTGTCCCTCTTTTCTTTTTTTTCAATTCTCAAGCAAAAGCTCTGCATCCTGCTTCCTCAGCCGTGAGTGCAGGGATTATCAGACAAACACTCTGGCTCGGAATTCAAAGCAGGATTGCCAGTGCCAATGGGTGCCAATGGGCGTTGATTAGAAAAAAAAAGTCTTGGCATTTTGATTTCATCGCTGTTACAAGTTGAGCTTTTTTCCTTGTTACCACTCTCATGCTGTGCTGTTGTTGTTGTGTTCGTTTGAATTGGTTGGCTCAAACGAAGGCTCTATAAGGTGTGGTACATCCTGTCTGGACTTGAGCTGATGCGGCTGTAGCTGTAAATATACAATGTGACGAAACATCCAAGCTAATGTTAACCTGACGCTCTCCGTGTATCTTCCTGTGCATGATTACACTGTCGGAATAATTAAAATCAATATCAGCCATTTCAGCATACATTTTGGCACACATTTAGGCATGGCTGAGATGCTAAATGCATGCCTCAATCATAAGTCCACACATCCAGGTTTGTGTATTTGGGTACCATGAAAAGTGCTGTATAAATCCAATCCATTATTATGATTATTATTATCACTTGATACAGTTAGAGATGCATACAAAGCTATGATGTATATTTACAAGCAGTAGTCATCACAGTATAGGCCCTTCCCCTGTAAAATCTCTCTGAGCACAGATACAGACTGCTATAACAAACCGAACATTCAGTTTTTCACATTTTAATAGGTGTATATGTTACTGAAACTCTCATCGTTCTAGTTTTTGTATCCGTCCCATGGTGAGAAAAACCTCCTGTGAATTGTGAAAGACTGTTACTGGAGTGCAAACGGATATGAAAGGATCTGCTGTGTAAGCCAGGTAGAGTTTAGTGGGTCGTTCACTGATGCGTAGGCCAGACCCAAGAGGCGAGCAATGATTTGTAGAAATACCCAAACAAAAATCAGTTGCTAGGAAAACGTCTGTGTGCGCAACAAACTGGAGCTGAGGATGGAATCGACTGCATCATTCACCGGTACTAACTTGAGCCCAGGAGCCAGTTGGACACCACTGATGCTGGTGTGCGTCTGTGTGCGTGTGTGTGTGTGAGTGCAGTTCTTGATGCTGACAGACAACACACCCATACTGGACGCATGGGGCTCATAATAAATTAAGGAATGTAGACCGGTCAGCAGTTGCTGATGTAGAGCCATCACAAAGCAGAAGCTATAGCACGAGCATATCCGCAGATTTTTTCCCTTTATCATAAATGTGTAGTCCGATGGTGCATGACAGCAAACGTGGTTTCATCCTCAATAAAAGCTTGAAAGGCTACAGCTGATGCTATTTTCTCAGTTGCCCTCTTCACCTCCGCATGTGCTGCTTCAGATGTGTCAGTGTGGATAAACATATGGGAGACAGACCCACTGGAAACCTGAACAGCACACCAGCAGCAGCTAAAGAAACCTCACACTGTCAAAACAAAGCGTGGCCCACACATCTCAGCTATGTGAGGGGGACCTGATGTGAAAGGCTGCCAAAGGAAATGTATACACAAAAACATGCATGCATGAAGACAAAGACAGTCGCAAACAAACCGCAAGCAACAAGGACCACCATGGATGCTTCTCCCCGTCTCCCTCGACGTGGTGAGCCGTGCCTTCCTCACATCTTCTACCTGTCAGGATTACAGATGATCGAGTGTTGGCTGTTCGCAAAGGCCAAAGGTCACAGTTCAGCCTCATCCTGCCCTCCGATCAACCACAGCTGTCGCGGCTATGTGTCTGTTGTTAGCTTGGTGTTTCCCCCCCAGACACTAGTCTTTGTTTCCATCACCTTTTCACTCACCTTTTCCTCCAGTCTGTGATAAAAGCCCCTCCACAGGCTATGTAAAGACATGCTATTTTAGCTCCGAGACATCACATCATGTGCAGAGAGGAGATGGAAGTTTTTATCCCTCCACTGTGGAGCTTCATTATCACCACAGGGAGAAAAACAGTGTTTATCTGGACTGGACTCTGCTGGTAAGACGGTAGCTGCGCCTGTGGTCTGGGAGACTGGAGGTAAGTGAAAGTAGTGACTTAAAGGTCAAGAGGTGACGTGTGAGGTGAGGAAAGTAGCACACCTACAGAGTGGGAAAATGTGTGTGTCTGTGTGTGTGTTTGGGACTGGTGAAGGAGGAGTTTGGCAGCTCAGACGGCTTTAAATGGTAATTCAGTCAAGTTTTGTGTTACACTCTTTTTTTCCTCCTCGCCTCGTCATCCCTTCTTCCTGTCTGTCTGAGAGGCAGCTGACGAAAGATTAGTCTGTGTGTGTGTGTCTGCGTGCGTGCATGTGTGCATTGCAGGTTTTGCATGTACCTACAACTGTGTGTTTAAAACATCAACTCACCAAATGTAGAGTTACACCATGAGTCTTACTGTACCTGGCCTTGTTTGCCAAAACAAAAGCCTGGCACATAAACAGATCAACCATTTGACTAAATCAGATCAGCAAAAGAAAGGAAGCCAAGCAGGAAAAATGTCTGCATTCGTGCGTGTGTGTGTGTGTGTGTGCATTGCAGGTTTTGCATGTGCCTACAGCTGCAGGTTCACACACTATTTGAGTATGCCTCTGCCTGAATGAATCATGTAAATTTAAAACATCAACGCCAGGTAGAGTTACACCATGAGTCTTACTGTACCTGGCCTTGTTTGCCAAAACAAAAGCCTGGCACATAAACAGATCAACCATTTGACTAAATCAGATCAGCAAAAGAAAGGAAGCCAAGCAGGAAAAATGGAAACTAAACCATTGAGACACACAAATTGACTGAGTGAGAGTTAAACTGAAAAACAGCAAGTGTAGCCATGAGGTCTTTTCCAGGAGAATGCATGTTTGATGCCCTGATCAGACCCAGATGTGCAGACATCACAGCTGCAGGAAACATGACTACAGACTACAGTATGGAGAATTGAGAAACCGGCCTCATGTATGTACAGTATGTAGCTACTACACAACATATCCATGTGAGAACAACCACAAAATCATGTTAAAGTACAATTACTCATGCATACACATACACACACATGGACATTTAGAGGAGCGTTTCTTTAGGAAATGAATGCTGCTGACTGGGCCCCAGACACAGGAAGTTGCAGCATTGCAGCAACTCGAGAGAATGAAGGGCAGAGGGCCATCAGGGTCGTGTGAGGGAGAGAGAAGTAGATACTTTGGCTTTCCAGTTTCAATAACAAATAAAAAATTAGGAAGAAGCTACTGGAGCACTTTCACTAAAGAAGGCGGATTTAAACACAGCCAGGTCCATAAAACCACTGTAATATTCTGAAAACAAAGCACAACAGTGCTGTGGTTTAATATTGTACAAGCTTTGGTAATCAGCCCACACAGTCACAAGCTTTGAGCCTGAATACTTCTACATCCTCCATGTTTTTTTGACTGACAAGAAAACAGTCAAATCATTGATAACATACGTGTCCTCTTTCTCTTTTTCGGTTTTTGTATTGTTTTAAATTAACCCTTGCCTTTTAGAACAGAGCATATTGTGATTCATTATATTGCAAACAATAATAAATACCCTAATTTTTTTTTCCAAATGCCTATTTGCACAGTAGAGTATTGTGTATACATGCATGCACTTTCAATATAATCTTTATTTTGAAGTGGGCTCTACATGTTAAAAAGAAAAAGAAGGGAAGTTTATTCATGCTCTGTCTCCAAGACAGAGAAGCTAGAGAGTGAGGACGCACTTAGGGTCGTTTATTTCACAATTTGGACAGTGACTCAGTGGCTCTAGGTTGATACGCTATAGCCAAAACGACCTGGGAAGGCAACAAGTCCAAAATCTGTAACTGAGAGCACTTAGGAAGTTTTATATCAGTCAAGTATTTGCCAAAAACTGTTTCATATTTTTTCCACTGTGGAGCAGAAGGTATTACTCTTCCAAGCTGTTTGTTTTCAAGGGATCTGTATAAAGTCTAATCATGTCACTTTATTAAAACTGTTTGTGGATATATAGTGATTATACCTGTCCCAATAGGCTATGCTCAGGAGCAAACTGTTTATAAAATTAAGAAGGACGTGTTTAATGACTCATCTTTTCCCCTGAACAATGCACTATTCAGTCCATTTGATGAAATGCAGTGGAAATTACAAAACAGTTGTTTCAAAAATTGAAAGAAGTAGAAAGAGGAAGGGCATTAGCTTGTGCTCTCATATTATTAAAGGGCAATATCAAATATGTTTACTTAACACATCCACTTCCAGTCCATTTCTAATATCAATATGTGACAATGGCTCTATGATGGTGACCACTAAATGCTTCATTGATTCTATGGCTTTTGCTTTGAATAAGATTTCTCTGGCTTCTGTTTAACTCACTATTTATCTGCTCCAAATCGATTCCCTTCAGGGATCAATTAATAAACTGAACAGAAATCTCTATGTCTGTTCAAATACTTTTACAAACATGGTCCGCTGCTCTTCCACATGACAGGAAACTGAAAGGAGAAGGCAAGATTCTTCCTGCTAGTATTTTTTTTTATTGTGACACTATGCGCTCTTACACAGTCAAATGGTCAGTATCAGATCACAGTTTTGCAGAACACAAAAGCGAGAGCTGCAAGTCGAACTGCACCGACATAGATCAGCAAAATTTACAGGTCAGTTACCGAAACTTAACTTGTATCTAAATCTAGAGGTTTGCTTGCTGTTTTACATAAAATAATTAAGTAGCTTGAACTGTCATAGTGTCTTCTCTTCAGGCTCTGAACTTCAGAACATTTACATTTAGATGTACATTTTTACATAGCCTACATTTAGGCTATAATTCAGTTGTTGTTTTTTTAACTGACGACTACACCAAAACATAGATTTAAGTAGCCTTCTTTGTCTACGCTTAACATTTTTTAGGTTTACAACCATTTTGAAAGGATTAATGGGATATACAGACTTTTAACATACAGTTTTTTCTGTCAAACAAGGGTGGAATTTCTCTGTCAGAGTAGCCTACAACATTTAGGTGTCCAGGCATCAAAATTAATCATTTTTTTTCCCTTTCTTTTCCTGTCTGTCTTTTTTTTGTTGTTTACTCCAAATATTTCTCACTTGCAGATTCGCCATTTTTCATCACGAAAATAAAATTTATCAATAATGTTGATTAAAAATGAATGAAATAGGCTAATGAATCTTTGAATGATTAATTTTGGAGCAGAGAGGGTGGCATATTGGTTAATGTCACCATAGAGAGTTAACCAGATACATGACGGCATCTTCAGCTGCGCAGTGAGAGGTGAACAGGTCGTGTCTGTACCCACATGGAACCAATGGATAAGATAGGACTCTAGTCTATAGGCTCAAAAGCCTGAGCTAGGGTGACTCTTATCTTTACCATTAATTCAGAAATGAGAAACATAGACTATTTTAAGAAAACAGCTCAAAGTTTGATTTTGAGGTCACCAATGTTTTCAGTATTAAAAAGGTAAAAGCCCAACTAAACCACCACTCAAAGACTAGCCTATTAAGATTAAATTATTTTTCTTTTTAATGTGCTACATGAAGGCTACACAAATAGCCATAATATACATCCATGCAAATAGCCCAACACTGCACTACAAACATCCACTTCCGTTATGTTGTTTCCAGAAGGGGGCAATTGTCAAACCTGGCAACGCAGCATGCGGCAGTGTTTACTGTTAGCCTACATCCTGACGGCAGTGAGTGCCGCTAGCGCTAGCAGGTTACGATATAGCTCCGCTAGATAGAGTGACTGCACAGGGCACAAAATGGATCTATTTCTAATATATGAAGAAAAGTCAAACGGACAGACAGGCGACGTGGTGAGGAATAGTGGCGTTAAAGAGTCAGAGGAAGCAACAATATGAAAATCAACTGGAAGACGCCAGAGAGGGACGAGCAGGCAAAGGCCAGGGGCCTCATTTATCATTGTGGATACACCTTTTTTTACACCCTTTTTCCCAAACATTTTTACAGGCTGAAGAGAGAGGAACACCCTTTTCTCCGCAAAATTTGGGATCTATCAAGCCAAAACCTGGCGGGAAAAAGGGCGGAAATTTACACCCATCTTGACCCTGGCGTACTGTGATTTACACCTTTTTTGAGGAACAGGAGGAATTGGCGACGCAGCTTCTGAGTCAGAGAACTGCAGTGAGAGGCAGAGAGGAGCGGAGTAGTGTTTCCTCTAGACTAGTAATAGTTGTGGAGCGTTGATGCTGGCAATCCAACCCGCCCTGTAACCCGCTCTATAATAACATATGTTAATTGATAAACAGAGCGGATTGAGATTTTTGCTTTTTTGCTTATAGCCTACACACTCTGAGGGTCCAATCCGACCCCCTAACCCCCCCGGACACCAGTTGAACCATAACACAGGGGAGGCTGTCAGAACCCATAATAAAAAGAAAGAAAAAAAAAACGTAAACAAACTGTGGACAGAGAGCTCCACCAGTCTCTTTATTGTTAATGGACAGGAGTAAAAACAAAAAAGAAAGAGAAAAACATAACAAGTTTACTGTCAGTAACGTGTGACCTACAGTTTATTGATGATCATGATCAGCTGTGATCCTCTGCCTCCCTCACACACCTTGTGCTGTTGAAAGCCTGGTAAATGATCAGACCAACAACAACAAGTGAAGAACTCAGCTGTAGGAAATGACATAAACCCAGTCCAGCAGAGCTTCACTGTGTCTAGTGGAAAGGCTTCAAAGTAATGGGAACTATCCTGGAAATCCTGCTTTACATTGTTTTAACATCTAGGTAAAAAATAAAATAAAAAAAAGATTTTCTGTGGCAGATTACATAAGATCATTCCTCTTTCTGCTCCTTTTGTTGAGATTTGGGATGTTTTTGTTTTTATTGTACCTTATTAATCATTTTTCAGCTGATTTATTGCCCGATGTGGCCGTGTATCTTTCCCCCGTCCTCCGCTCGTTGTCTGCGCCGTCACCGCTGTCACTTTGTTGTCACTTTGTAGCCGCTCCACAGAGCGCACATGGCTCATTAATTATGCATCCTGACCTTAAATGGTTGTATATAGGCGTGTATATAGGCGTATATAGGCGGAGTATGAGGTGTGGTCATGTGCACAGGGCAAAATTCTCGGGTCCGTTGAGATTTATCAAAGGGAAATTGCGGAGAGTTGGACAGCACAGTTTGATAGATCTGAAAAACGTGTGTATATTTTGGGTGTACACCATTTTCCTCTTTTCGCCGTACGCAAAAGTTTAGTAGCAGTTTTACACCCTCTTTGATAAATGAGGCCCCAGGTGTTACTAGCAAACAACTAAAGGTAGGAGGCGTAGCCTACAGGGTGAGCTGTATAATTCTGAAAGTTTGTGTGTATTAAATAGCTTGGTAGCTACTTACATTAATTTGCAGCACTCCATGAGACGGCGTGAAGTCTTTTTTTTTTTTGAATGCCCGCGCCGACTTGGATGTGAGCCAGTCAGACACGCAGACTCAGGCAATGAAATGGTTTAGTCCACTATAGGGGTGTCTTAAATTTTACTACAAGCATCTTCCTGCCATGACTATGGAATACTGTATATTGTAGTATTTATGATTACTAATAAGAAAGATAAATGTTTCAACCCCCCCTATCTGTCCTATCTCTTTTAGGGGCGTCGAAGTCGCAATTAGGGGGTCAAACCCCCCCTGTAATTCGCACTATGAGCACCAGTACTTCGTTGTTGAGAGGTCTGACCAGGTCAGGGTGTGTCATCTCCATAGCTGGAGGACCAGTGACTTATCTCCCCTATGGAGCGCTGGGATGAGTCAGGACAAGAAACCAGGAGGGTCGCGGCTCTGGGTAGTAGGAATTTAACAACATGAAGATTGAAGGCTTTGATTTTGTTTTCCACATCCTGAATCATTTGGATCAGGTAGGTCTCTAATGGTCTAAGTCGTTCTTAAAGAGGATCATGGGGCATGCTGTTTAGTTTTGTTTGAGCCAACTCCACCTTCTACCTTTGAATCCAGATGTGTGACCATATGTCAGTCTGTGTGTGTGTTAGCTATATAGCCTATAGATTCCTTCATGCCAATGTGGAGCTACAGGTGAGGGAGCAGGCAGGCCCATGTGGCACTGCAGCCATCCTATTCAACACTGTTGGGTGGGTGTTCACATATTATACCCTATAAATAGAAACCAATCTCAAGCTCTATTGAAATTGCGTTAAGAATAAAGTGTACGTAACAGTCCAAAGCAAACATAACCTTATCTGTCAGACATATGTGGTGGTTATTTGACATGTTTGATGGATGAGATATTTATAGATCCTTTCACTGCCTCTGTGAGTTCACATTCAGCCAAAAAAAAAAGAAAGAAAAAAAAAACCCTGGACAAGGTTTCATGATTCAGCAGAACAAAGATCCGACTTGCTGAATCAATAACTGATCCTCATGACAGAAGTGCAATGTAGGCCTACTGACTGAAGATCAGACTGAAGGCAGAGCGACACCACGCAACAAGACAGACCTGAGGGTGACTGCAGTGAGTCATACAAAGCACCTGCTGGAATCAGTCAAAGGACTTCCCACAGAATATTATTATTATGTCTTATTATTTTTGGACCACTTAACTGTGAACTGGATTTATGATAATACTCTTTCAATACTGACAAAACACACTAAATTGAAGCTGACACTTGGAAACCTCATATTTTACTTTAAACTGAATGTGTTGCAGCTTTGGGCCTGAAATCCTGATATTTATGGACTTCCATAAAAAAATAACTTTCATGTCATGAAAAGTTGTTTGTTTTTTGAGAACATATTGACAACCTTTGTGTCTTGTACTTTTTAGACAGAGCTCATGGAGATAAATTCAACTTCTCATCACTTCGGCAGTCACAACCACACCAATATCACCTGTTCCCGTGACAACATAGTGAAGACGGTGGTCTTTCCCGTCCTCTACTCCGTCCTCCTGTTGGTGGGGCTGTTGTTCAACGGTGTGGCTGTGTGGGTGTTTTTCCGCATCCCCTCGAAGTCTCACTTCATCGTATACCTGAAGAACATTGTGGTAGCGGACGTCATCATGACCTTCACCTTCCCTTTCAAGGTCAGATTAAACTAGTACCCACCTCCTAATACAGCACACTTTAAAGGAGGGTTATCAATCATAACTAATGGTACAACTATCACACGATTTCCTATAGATTAGCCATAGGTCATTCATGACAAATGCTCAGGTTGTTAAAAAAATAAGTTATTAATGTCAAGTAAATGATAAAAAATACTAATTTGCTGTTACATTTGACACCAACAATGATAAGAAAGTCATCTGCAGTCATGAATATTAATGTAGCAAACAACTTGGCAACCCACATGTTATAAATGATTTGGTAACCACTATTTGTTTTTAGAGCTTATAAATGTGATCTCTATTACTGCCGACGACGTACACATAAAATATGTGTCTTGAAGCTGAACTGAGTTTTTAACAGTGAAATTCTGTGTTTTCAGGTGTTGGCAGACTCCAACATGGCATCCGTTGGCCTGCGTATATTTGTGTGTCGAGTTTCCTCAGTGCTCTTCTACCTCACCATGTATATCAGCATCCTCTTCTTCGGCCTCATCAGCATCGATCGCTGTAGGAAGACCCTCAAGCCCTTTAGAGGGACCAACGCGGCTCGGCTGACCCGTCGGAAGCTCCTTTCAGGGGGCATCTGGACTTTCCTGCTGGTGCTCTGTCTGCCCAACATGATCCTGACATCCAAACTGCCTCCTTCCGAACACTTCAAGTGCAGCGACCTCAAGACAGAGGCTGGGCTTCTTTGGCACGAGGTGGTAAATTACGTCTGTCAAGTCATTTTCTGGGGTAACCTGGTGACTGTGATAGCATGCTACACTCTAATTACCAAAGAGCTGTACAAATCTTACTCGCGCACAAAGGCCCACGGCGGTGGAGGGACAACATGTCGAGTGCCAAGTAGGACGACTATTCGCACACCCCAGCAGACCAAAAGAAAAATGAATGCAAATGTGTTCCTCGTCCTTGGAGTGTTCTTTGTGTGCTTTGTGCCGTTTCACTTTGCCCGTGTGCCATACACAATAAGCCAGACCCGAAAGGTCTTTGACTGTAAACTGAAGCTCTTCCTATTTCAGCTGAAGGAGAGCACACTTTTCCTCTCATCCCTAAATTCTGTTCTAGACCCGCTCATCTACTTCTTCCTCTGTAAGTCCTTCAGGAACACTCTGTTCAAGACCCTACGGCTGCCTCCTGGCACATGCAGCTGTCTGACAGGGAGAGGGTCAGGCGTGGATACAGGCAGCACCCCCCTCAGAGACTCCTCTGCCTGCACATAAACCACTAGACGCAGACTTTCACAGTGTGATTATGGTATTTGATCATATTGGCAGGAACTGGTTCAAATTCAAATTGAGCTTTGGGATCAAATACTAGAGGACATAACAGTAGCTGGTTTCTGTCAGCTGTGGTCCCACAATCCGTCCTACAGACAGAAATAAGATGTGGAAAGCCACAACACGAATGTCTGACCATCGTTCCAATACCATGCCTTTTTTAACCAACAGTTTTGATTGTTTTCCTTTCTGTTACTGCTCTACTTCAACATTAAGTTCCTCTTCTGTGTTGTGTTTCTGTGTCAAATACATTCTAAAAAGAAATCAGATTTTAAGGACGATAACAGTCTACCTATGAAACACTTTGAGTCTAATGTCAACACACTCATATCATTGAGGTTGATGTTTGTGTTACAACTAATAATACATATATACATATAGCAGTTTATTATGTATAAATAAATAATCTGATGTCATGAGGTGGAGTGATTCTGGTGTTCTTGTTCAGTTGAGCAGGTAAATCTTATCCTCAGTCCATGGATATAATGCAGCATTAGAATTTAGAAACCAGAAAATTGCCATGGACACATTTTACATAATTGGGATTTCCTTACTGCTTACTGTTGCAACCACATAAACCAAAGTTACTGTATGTGCAGTTTCATAATAACAATGTCATCAACAACAACAGAGGCAGTAAACAGCCATTTTCACACCTCCAGATTTAACCATTAGTAACATGTCTCTTACAATCCTTTGTTATGTACATGGGAAATATATTATGTTACAAATAAATCTTAATATGATAAAAGCAATGCTTTTTTCAGTTAATCTACCTGTTAAGAAAAGGCATCATGACTCCAACAAATTAAGAAAAAATAAGCATTTAAGATTAATCTAGTAAAATGAAAATTTAGCCTGAAAACAAATGTTGCACCACAACGGATGTTATTTGAAACCCTTTCCTCTCCAAAGCAGCTCACTGCTCTCACAGATTTGCATCCCTCTGTTTGAAGAGACTCCCATTTTGGTCATTACTCTGGTGAAGGTCCTCATCTCCCAGGCTGCACAGTGTGGAGTGGAGGAGATAACTATTCTCGGTGAGTGGCTGAAAAACAACTTTTTGAAGAAAAAACAATCAGATTACAATGACAAGTCATAAAAAGTTGGTTGGTTATTATTTGATTAGAGGAAAGCATGGTGTAGACTGAGCATGAGCAAAGATATTCTCATGTGGCTTAAATTAGGTTTATTGAAATGTATCTGTGAAGGTTATACTGAGAAGAAGATTAAGACATTAGTCATTAAACTTTCATAAATGTGTGTATGTGTGTGTGTTCGAATTCAGTCAAACCTAATTGTGCCAAAATGAGAAGTTTATCACTCAGAGGTGTTAAAGTTGCTTTCCTGCTCAGATCAATGTAGATCCAATACTGTACTGTAGGTATTCACTTCTTTTTTGATAAGAGGTCATGGCTGTCACAGACCAGTGTCTTTACATCCACTATAGCTACAGTCTATTTACATTTATCCAAATTACAAGCAGTCAAATAGAAACAGTAGGGGAGACACATCACAATATTCATTTGAATGGAGGAATTCAGATGTTGTAACTGACCCCAAACCTGGGAACTGTTGCAACATATTAAACACACATTAAACTTCACTGATTAACTTTTGATTTTTGTCTCAATAAGCATAGCATTCCTCAAATATGCATTGTCTTACAATAATAATATAGTATTATTTAGTAATATTTATCAGAGAACAGTTGGAGTTTAGTTTCAGCAGATGCTGAATATGTCTTCTCTACTCTTGGTGGTAGAGGGTCTAATGTGCATGTGCAGTGTGAGTGTCATCACTCTTGATTGGAGAAATAAGACTTGTTGCAACCGTCCCTTGTCCCCCAGTCTCTCCTAAGTAAGTAGCCTAAGTAAAATCAGCTTTGGAGCAACTGATAGCTGTTGTTTAGAAAGTTGTACCCAGGGTGTATTGTTCAACCTGATTATGTGAACAAAACAATACAAACCACTTTCCTGTGGTGAAAACAAATCCAAAAAATTGCATAACTTCCCTGATTCCTTTTCAAAAGTGGAAGTGTCAATTTCACACCCAGCACCCAGGATGCATTCAAATGCTGTGGTTGAGCTTTTACGAATTATAACACATTTCTTTAACCAAATATCCAATGCAAATCAGGCCCAAATGAAAAAGCTGAAAAAAAAAACTTAAGGCGGTAGTAGTTAAATGGCGTATGTGCTGGGCTCAAGGGTAACAAAACTCTGCCCACTTGAAATCAAACTTCACCAAGTCATTTACTCAAAAATCCTTGCGGGATTGGGCCTGACACTGTAATGATATTTGATCCTGATATTTGAATCACAGACATCAACCAGTTCAGGATTAGAAAGATAAAATGTCACAGCAGAGACTGACTCTCTTTTATATTTGTATTTTTTTTTTCTAAATCCAGATTTCAACATGATGGCCAACAACACATCACACCTTTCTTCTGACTGCACCTCTTACAGCTCCCTGGCAATAAACACAGTTGTTTCCTGTCTCTTCATCTTGCTGTTCCCCATTGCATTAATGCTCAATGGGGTAGCAACATGGGTGTTTCTGCACCTCCACTCCACCTCTACCTTCATTGTGTATCTTAAAAACCTGGTGGCTGCGGACCTGCTCATGACTCTGATGCTCCCACTCAAGGCCGCCAGCATGCTTCCTGAAGCATCGGTTGGGATGAGGGCATTTGCCTGCCGTTACTCTGATGTCATTTTCTTCTGCTCTTTGTACACAAGCATTGCTTTAATGGGTCTCATCAGCCTGGACCGATTCTTCAAAATTGTAGGACCACGTGGAAAGTTTCTGGGACAAAAGGTTATCTTCAGTCAGGTAATGTCCACCTTGGTTTGGGTGGTGATATTTGGCAGCACAGCGCTCCCGACTATGATTCTAACAAACCGGGATCTTGTTGATGTGGAAGGAAATAACTGTATATCAATGAAAGGTCCAGCAGGTGTAATGCTTCACAAGTGGGTAGTTTCATTTATGGAGACTGTTTTCTGGCTCATCAGTGCACTGATTGTGTTTTGCTACATCGGTATCACCATGAAAGTCCTGCAGTCCTTCAGAAACTCTGGGAGCAACAACAGCAAAGGGAAGAAGAAAACCAAACTGCGAGTCTTCCTCATCCTTCTCGTGTTTTTTGTGTGTTTTGTGCCTCTCCACATTATGCGAATTCCTTTCACAATCTATGAAATCCACAACGTGAAGATGTGTCCTGTACTGTGGATGACGATACTTCATCAGTTGACCCTGTGGGTCTCTACCATCAATGCCTGTTTGGACCCCTTTCTCTACAGCTATTTGTGTAAAGAGTACAGAGACAAACTGGCTGAGATGATGAAAACTCAAGGGATCTGTGTTGGGTTGCATTCAGGTGAAAATGAGGATGATTCTCACTAAAATAAAAAGTCAGTAGCTTGTCATCAAATAAGAAGTTAGGGTACTGTTTGCAGTCAGAAATATCACAAATGAATGACTCAGGAAGCTGAGAGAGACTCTTGAACTTTAGATGTCATGTTGTACTGTTGCCCTATGTTGCCCTCTAGTGCCCTAATGCATAGATTAGCATGCACTGATATTAAATATCTACTCAAAGAAAAAATGTAAATTACAATAAAGAATATGTTTATGTTTATGTTTATGTTTATGTTTATGTTTATGTTTATGTTTATGTTTATGTTTATAAGATAGTATCTGCTCAGCATCTCCTATTCTTCCTGGGGTCAAAAATGTATACATGGAGACAATAGAAGAATACATATTCACACTGGACAACATACATAGACATGAAATAATACAAACACAAAGAAATAAATATAGAAAATATAGACCATTTAGACATGGATATGAAACAATAACAACATTACATACATTTTAAACAATGCAATACTATGCTAAATGTAAAGTGCTTATAATGGAGCACTGTGTTTGACTCTATCAATAGATTTGAGTTTGAAGTTCTGTTTTTGTTTTGTTTTTTCTGTGATGTGGTTACTGCAGACACATATTACACAAGTGTCTCAATTGTGATGTAACTGGACCTTGGCTCATGGGTTTTTAGGGGAGGATATAAATGATCAGTAGGCTATGATAAATATAAATCAAGACTTGTTTATGTTGTCCCTTTCATCATTATTACCGCTACTGCCTGTGAAACATTACTAAAAAGTGGACTCAGCACAAAATATATTTTCCGACATAGCTTTGGTCTATGACTTCAAGGACTTTGTAAAATGGGAGGATACATCTTTCCACAACAATTATTGTAAATCCTGTATCCAAATTCAATACAAGTTCACGGTCACAGAATATTTGTTTTTATTTGAATGCATTTCTCATATTCAATTTTTCATGGCCTCATTAAATTATTCCATTAACTTTAATTGCTTTCTAAAGGATTTGTATGTTTTTCCGTTTAACTCTTTTTTGTTTGTTCTAAGTCAAGCCTTTGGTGCATCTTTATCAGTTCCTGTAGAACTGCTGCAATAACTGGTGCAAAAAGTCAATCAAAGTTGGCAAATAAATAGTAGGCCTACTGTACACGGTTTGCTTTGGTTGTTGTTATTGTTGTTGTTGTTGTTGCTGCTGCTACTATGCATCTTAAATGAAGGTTGTTCTTTCTGTGGCTCACTGACGGTGAGTGGAGAAGAAATGATGCATATAGGCTACATCATATATCAGCTTTCCACATGATGTGCAGCGCTACAAGCTTGGTGACATCAGGAACATTTTCTGATCTAATGACTATTGTAACAAAAGTACCAAGTTTAGGTTGGGGACAGTAAACACTACTGATGCTTCCTCTGATCAGCTCTATGTCAGGGGTGAGACAGAGGGATGTCAGATGTAGGAAATACAGTATGGCGCATTTACACCAAGCTCAACACAATATGACAATATGACGTGTTGCTTTGGTGTAAAGGCCAGTGAGTTTTTCCTATTTTTGCATATGCCCTGATAAATTGCCATTCTCATTACACCAGAACTGTTGATTTGTTTACTAGGAAAATCAACAGTGTATTTTAAACACCTACTTATGTCAGTGCCTTTATCACACAGGTCCACTTCACAATCGTGTGGTTGAGAAGAATGATTCAAGTCGTCAATTGTAAGTTATCTAGGTATGTAACTTCTTGATCACTGGTTCGTAACCTATTGTGTTTAATATCATAAGTCAAGACAGTCAGTTGATTCTTTTAAATATCTTCCTTTCATCATTTTACAACTTCAAAAACAAATTGTTTTCACAGCTAATACTGTAAAACTATGGTTCTGAACTGAGCAAAGACAGATTTGTGAGCACTGTGTTCTGCCCAGTAGAAGTGAGAGTGTCATAGAAGACATTTTTTTAGCTTTGACAATACATTGCAATAATTAGCCGACCTCTTCTGCTCTACTTTGCAGCTTTGTCACAGCAAAGAAGCCATATTAATGAATGCATGTTTGTACGTATGATTGAAACATTACTGTCAAAACAATTGAATTATATTTCTGTGTAGGACACAACACCGTATTAAGTGACACATTCCCTTTTCTGCACTAATCCTGCATCTAAAAGGTGCTCTAAAAGCTCTAAAAGGTGACGGATGATGGATGAATGGATGAGCCTTCACTTTAACAGAAACCAGCAGAGTGAGTCACAAACACAACTGGTTTTACAGTCTGATCGATTATTTTTTCTGTCGCTGTGGGACACTGTTCAAATAATGAACTATCCATTCAACAGGACTGTTTGTTTATACCTCATAGTACAGATGTTACTGATACTGATACTGTTACTGTTACTGACTGATATTTCTTGACTAACAATTTGACAGTTGAACTGTGGGTTTTGTGTGTTTTACATTCTTTTTTATTTTCCTCAGGCGCAGTGATGTCGTCCAATCAGACACCTCATGATGACTCTGTGTGTGACAGTTACATTTACATGAAAAATGTCGTCCCAGTCCTCTACTTTCTGATGTTTCCCATTGCTCTGTTGCTGAATAGTGTTGCAGCCTGGTTGTCTCTGCATCTCAAGTCCACTTCCACGTTTGTGGTGTACTTGAAAAACTTAGTTGCCGCTGACTTTACTTTGACCATAATCATTCCAATCAAAGCTGCCAGTGACTTGTCAGGAGCAGCTTCTCCTGTATTATTTGAACTCACGTGCAATTTTTTCGGAGTCATCTTCTACAGCACCCAGTACACTTGTATAACTTTGTTGGGCCTCATCAGTCTGGACCGTTTCTTCAAGATCATGCTTCCTCAGAGCAAGTTGCTCGGTCAGAATCTGACTTTTGCCAGAGTGCTATGTGGCTCGGTCTGGGTGTTACTGTTTGGAGGCTCAGCTTTACCAAATATTTTAAGTAAGCAATCAGTAGCCAATATGACAAAGCCCACCTCATGTATGAAATTTAAAGGACCAGTTGGACTTCAAGTCCATGGCGCAGTTGTGATTTTCCTGAACGTTCTCTTCTGGCTCGTCAGCGTGGTTGTTGCAGTTTGTTACATTTGCATTGTAAACAAGGTCATTCAGTCTTTTCGAAACTCCGGCAGCAATAACAATCAGGGAAATCGGAAGGTAAAGCTACATGTCTTTCTGGTTGTCATTGTGTTTTTCGTATTGTTCACACCCTACCACATCATCAGGATCCCATACACTTTTCAACAAGTGACAAATACCAAAACTACTTGCCCTTATACAAAGGGTAAGTTCAGCAAGGAGTTAAGCCTGTGGCTCGTCAGCACAAACATCTGCGTGGACCCACTTCTGTATGTGTTTTTGTGTCGAGAGTTCAAGGAGAAACTGGTGTCGATGGTGAAAAGAATTCCTGTCATATTTAAAGTAGCTCCAGCAGCCAAGGCAGCTGCTGCTCCCACACGGAGTGAGTGACTGAGGTCAAGAAGTTGAAACAAGGAGTGAGCTCAGTTGTTCCTGGAGAATTTGTAGAGTCAGATAGATTACTCTTTTATGTACTTTTTATCATTTACCACACTTGTACTCTTGTTGAAGTTTTCCATGTTGTTTAATGGAAATAGAATAAGAAGAGAGACAAACAAGAAGGTGATAATGTTCGTAGTGAGAATATCTGTTGTTTATGTTAAGGAAACACACTTTCACAGTCGCTGCGGAAGATAATAATCAGGAGACAAGTGGAGAGATGTAAATGACGCTGCCATGCAAAACTATTTTAAGTATCCATAGTTAACATTTGCATCACCCACTGAAGTCCTGTTTGTGGCAGCAGTAAAATCGCTCCATCAGCAGATGTTCATGTCAACAACTTGTGGCATGCTAATCTGATAACGTGCGAAGTCTGATCAACTGTGCTGATTATTGCATTCATTTGTGTTTATCTGAAATATTCAAAGCTGTAAACCAAGTAAAGTTTACTATCAAAGCTATAATAAACTCTAAATTTGAAGCATTATTCTTCTTTGTTTTGTATAACCTTTGAAATATCTCAAAGTCACTTGTTCCTCTATTCCATTTGAGCAAGCAGTTTTTTAACCAGCGAGCAGCCACTGAAGGATCTGATGAGCTTGTTAAATACACCACTGCTGGCAAATGTGGTCATGTGGGGTTTATATCCTGATACAATGAGATGTAACAGAAACTAAAAATGAAATGGTTTTCTTTTACCACACTGAATTCAAAATTATTTGAAAAGGCCACAGGCCCATGCACGTGCTTCCTGAAAAAAGAGAAGAAGAAGAAAAACACAAGTCTATGTGTCATTTACAGTAAAACACGTTCTGATTAAACAGCAAAAAACAATTTCTAAGTTCACTTCTCTGGCAACTTTTCCACTCATCTGTCACAATTCCTGGCTCAGATCCAAACAATATGACACAGGAAATCATGTTGTGTTCTCAGAAGGCACTATTTTTAGAAGGGAGTACAAAAGGGAATAAAACTGAGAAAAACATGAGTAGAAGAGAATATGGTACAGATTAACCATCACAAACATATTCTACAAAGAAGGCCTATATCTACCAATAACACATAAACTCTTGTACATAGATGATTCCTCTGTAATGGCCAAGTTTGCATATTATGTGAGAGGAGGTTAAGGGGAAACATAAAACCACGTTCATGAGAAGGGTTCTCTATTCTCATTCACTGAAACCACAGTTGCGTGTACTGTTGCTCTACACATGATGATAAGAAAACAAAACAAAACAACGACAGATATAGGTGGCAAATGAGCTGCAGGGTGTGCGCGCGGAGCAGCGGGGTGCAGGAGGTCGAGATGTGCGTAGAGAAATGAGCCCATGGCTTTGGTGTTGGCCTGTCAAAAGCCACAGCGACTGACGCACGGCCAGCGGAGGCAGGAGGACTGGCACGGAGCAGAACAAGGCTCTCCGCAGACAATTGGAACAGGAAGCGAGGAAGGAACGGGTCTTTCACCCCGGAGGAAGACTGGCAAACTCATTGGGATTGTGACAAGACAGCCACACAGTAGCTCCAGAGACCACCCATTGTAAGAGCATCAAACGCAGGGAGAGAGAGAGAGGCAGCCACACACACACACACACACACACACACACACACACATAGAGAGAGAGAGAAAGAGAGAGAGGGAGAGAGAGAGAGAGAGGGACTAGAACCTCCTTTAGGTCAGAGTTGCGGCTACTTCTTTAAAGACTTTAACTGAATTCAGGAGCTTCTCAATTTCGTGTTTTCTTTTGTTTCATTTACTTCCTGTGGTTAAAAGGGTGGAAGGGGAATTGAGTAGTTCAAACCTTCCTTTTTTTGAAATAGGGCAGTTTTTCTTTGCTTTATTCTTTATTCTACAAAGGCAGAGACGTACGGACGCAACAAGAAGGTAGGACTCAGTTTGTATACTTCAGTATATATATAGTATATTAGTATATAGTTTTTAGAAATAGTTGTCACCACCAGTAACTTAATTAACTTCACTGTGCAGACTGAAATTGACCAAGGCTTGAGTGTATAGCATATGCTAGTTTCCATAGCACCTGCTTCCGGCCTCAATGTTATTCTGAGCTGTTCAAGTTTTCAATGCAAAGGGAGCAGACAGATATACTCTCAGACAGGAGCTGCATTCAGAGCAGCATTGAGTTGTTGGATGTCGTCATTGCTGTATATTAAGTCTGTCCTGTTTAACGTGTGAACTGACTGTGAGAAAGGTCAGTTTAACTGAACGACCCTGTGTGTTAAGTGTTTGTGTAAAAGAGGGTTTTTACATTGATGACACATGAAAGTGGCGTAAAGTGGTATTTTACATATTGAATTGAAAGACAGGCAGGTACTTTTTCCTTGAAACCTAATTTTAACACAAGTTATATGAATGAACAATTAAATCACTCAAGTGGCTCGGCTACAGTCCAATGGAGGAATTTCGGGGAGAAACAGAAAATAATTACAACAGACAGTGTTGCAATATTATCTTCTCTTTTTGTTCTGAAAACAACACATTAATATGTTTCTACATAGTGATTATTTTCTCTGATCTGTCTCCCCTGTTCATTCACCAAGGGTCCACCAAACATCAGAAAGATGAACACCACCCTGTCCAACTCCTCCGTCAAGTGTGTTCAGGACACCAGCATAACATCCGTGGTCTTTCCTTGTCTGTACAGCCTCCTCTTTATAGCTGCCCTCATACTTAATTCCATGGCAGCATGGATTTTCTTCAACATCCCCAGCACTTCAACGTTTGTGGTCTTTCTAAAAAATGTGGTAAGGAATGAAGTCTTTATAAATAAAAAAAAGTGCCATTATTGTAAATCAACCTAATGAAAAAACAAACCAACCTGATCCTTCAACGGCAGGTGGTGGCTGACCTGCTGATGACCTTGACCATCCCTGTGAGAGTCTTAAGTGATGCTGGAGTGGGTTCCTCCTATTTACGAGCCTTCCACTGCCGATACTCAGCAGTTCTCTTCTACATCACCATGTACATCAGCATCCTCTTGCTCGGCCTCATCAGTCTGGACCGCTACCTTAAAATAGTCAGGCCTTTTGGGAAGTGTGCCTTACAGCGGGTCCGCGTTGGCCAGGTGCTGAGTGCATCTGTCTGGGTGGTAATGTTATCTTTAGCACTGCCTAACGTCATTCTGAGTGATAAGCCACTGCGGGTCGTTGGAGGCAAACTGAAGTGCTCCTCCATGAAGGGCAATGCCGGCCTCTTATGGCATGAAGGATTCAACTACTTCTGTCAGGTAGCTATTCATTTCTAGCAACTATTACGTCTTGCCTGAGTGAGATGAGAGGATCAATACCATTCTCATACCTGCACATTTAACATGAAACTGGAGCTGGTGGCTGGCGAGATAAGGTTATCATAAGTACTGGGAACAGTATTGCTCTGTTCAAAAGCCCGTCAGCTCCTTAATTAACAGCAAATAATAAGATATAGTTTAAAAGATATAGTCAAACATTTTCAGTGTACAGACACAAGAGTGGTCTCAATCTTCTCATCTAACCCTCAGCTGGAAAGCAAATAAGTATGTTTCACAATGAGCTGAAGTTTTCTTTTAATGTATTGACATTGTGATACCTGCACATTTGCAGAAGAGACCACAGTTGAGAAAGACAGTGCAAAAGTCTTTGCCGTGCTTAATGTTTTGTTGATGTACATCTGCAGGTTGTATTTTGGGGCACCCTGGCCTTGATGGTGGTTTGCTACACGTTCATCAGCAAGAAGGTGTATGAGTCATACAAAGCCTCAAAGAGCAGATCGCAAGCAGCCAGTCGTCAGACAAAGGCAAAGGTTTTTGTGGTGGTGGGGGTGTTTTTCATCTGCTTCGCCCCTTTTCACTTTGCTCGTATTCCCTACACCCTGACCCAGACCCGTAGCAATGCAAGTCACTGCCAGGCGCTCTTCATTGCCAAGGAAATCACCTTGTGGCTATCGGCAACTAATATATGCCTGGATCCGCTCATCTACGTGTTCCTGTGTAAGGTGTTTCGGAAAAGACTGACAGCTGCGCTCTGCCGTTACCCACTCCACAAAGGTACCATGGAATCTCCCACGGCAACATCGACTCAGCTGGAGATGTCACAAATCGTTCACAGCAACAAACTGTGAAATAAGCGGATGCCACAGGAACACAATGGACAGTGCACAATGGGACACACTTTATAACTGTAGCAGTCAAAGCAAGACAAGACACTGGCTGAAAGAATGTGTGATTTCACTTGTAAATATTGTTTCTCTTGATCAGAAAGGTTGTAAAAATTCTCAAATGAAATGGAAATCTCTTAAAAGAACAATTATGTGTATTCTGTGTAAGTCAAAACATGTCTGTCACTGGATTATGACGTTCCATTCCATATTGGTAGAGTACTTACTACTACTAGCACTTCTTGTGCCTTCTTTGCCAAGTCATCCAACGCATTTCCCTAATTGTGCTTATTGTCATTTCCTGCTTCCTCCTCTCTAATCTTGCTCACACTGCACTTTCCCTTCACAAATCTTTGGCTAAAGGGCAAACATTTTGACAGCACATACTCACATGTGATTACACAGCAAACAAAATGTGACCAGGGACTGAATGATAACAAAAGCAGCAGGGAACAAAAGACTGCAGTAACTTCTTAAAACCGTACATTTTGTGCAATATAAATAACAATTATAATAATATTAATAAACATCAATATTTTTCATACTACACTTGCATAGTGTTAGTTTTGTGCTGGAAACTATATTATAGTTTGTGCTGGAAACTACTGTAGGTCACCAAAAGCAGCCCATATTACGGTGTTCAGTAATGCTTCAAGATTTGATTGAGGGGGGTGGGGTGAAATTGCAAATGTGGTGAATAGCATTTGAAATTACATAAGACATCAAGATGAAAGCAAGTGTTTGCATGTAACCACAGTTGAGCTAAAGTGACTGTGCAAAAAAGGCAGCCAATAAGAGTGGAGGTTAAAAAAATAGTTGCCTTATCACAACACAGATACTGTACAGTTCTTGAGCATGAACTGATAGCTATGTCATTTTTATTTGAAATGTTGAACCACTTGCGGTAGTTTCTCTTGTCCTTATCACACACTTGCATTGTTCTAAGCCACTTGTAGTGATCAATATCTGAGGAACCTTTGGTTATTTTCAAGCTGAAGAAACTGTGCAAAAAGCAACTGCAGGCTCATACTGCTCTGCTGGAGATCAGGTATCTGATAACACTGAATTTATGCCATATTTAACAAGGACCCGCAGGTTGCAAGTAGGGCATACAGCTCTTGACAAGACTGCAGTGGTGTTTGAACAAACAAGAGAGGAGAACAAACAATTGGGGCCAATAGGTCTGAAACCACTTAACCATAAACCTAAATGAGGATATGGTCTCAGTCTTTTGGACTGCACTGCTCATAAAACTGAAATATATTCACTGCAACATTAGAGGACAGCTTTCAGGGTGTTCACACATTGAACAATGACATAAAACTAACAAAAAATAAGAACAAACAAACCAAAATTTTGCAACCACACAACCAGCAATAGTGCAACCAGTCTTCCATACTCTTCATAGAAATGGAATAAATTCACTGTAACGTCACCAGAAGACAGGTTTCAGAATATTCACAAACTGGTTCTGCAGGATTAATGTCACCTCCCACCTGATTTACAATCGTGTCTGCATGTGGGTCTGATTAATGTAATAATGAAATATGATCTTCCTCCATCCCACATTCTGTCGCCTGCGACAGAGGATGATATTTGGGCAGGAAATTAATGAGCTACAGAGCGGTCTGAGCGGTGACTGCAGCCAGGGTACGGACCGTTCGTCACCCTCAGATTAAATCCTTTGGCAGGTGACCCCGCAGTAGTGAATTATGAGAAATTCTAAATGACATTCATGGAAATTAAATAAACCCTGGAGATAGTGTTGCCTAGCAGTATGCACAGACACAAGCCAGGGGCAAAACAGAGCCAGATAAATAAGGGGCAGGCAGCTATGTGGAGGACCTGATGAAACATGGTGGTACAGCTTACATGTCAGAGAAACCTGTCAAATACACGTCAGTGAGGCCCATCAGCGGTGGTCCATAAACTGTCATGTCAAGATGACCCAGCTGCTTTTATGCAGCTTATTAGAGCTTTAGGCTTGAGCTGTAGGTCAGACGGGTCATTCAGACACATTGTCCAAGTGGTCAAACGTACACTGAAAGAAAAAGGATGGGGCTGAACAAGCTTACCTAACTGGCTGAAAAGAGGATGAATTAGACTCATCCAAATCTTAAGAGTTAATAACTCATGCATGCTACAAACAGAGCTGGAGAAACAACAAAGGCAGCATTAACTTTGTACTGCATGTGAGAGCAGTGGGGAGAAAAGCCAGTTCTGAGAACGAATCTGCAATAATCAACACTGGCCACTAGGGGGCAAAAGAAACACCCAGCCAGAATAAAAAACAGACAGATACAGGCTTCACAGGCTTATACTGTAGAGTGATATGACTTCTTACACCTTGAAAATGCAGAGCAACATCATCTTACCATGGGGAACGCCTTTCAGTCTATATGACAAATCCAAATGTAATCCATGTTTGTTGCCTGGCAGGAGTGGGCTCAGAGATTACTGAACATGTCTGCTTATTTCTACTGAATAGAAGATATGACACTGCACCATACAGTACGGGCTGTCACACAAAACTAAAGCTTAAACTTTAAAATTAAGGTATAAAGTAAAAGTAAAATACTCAGTAAAATGTATTATATATGTCATGTGACATTTCTTTGTAGGTTATATCCCACACAAACATATTCTGTGTAGCCTATCCTTATTCTGTATTTAAAGAACATGGACTTTATACAAACCAGAAAGTCAATTAACATAGCTACTACTACTCACTATTGACAGACAATGCCACAATACCAGACAGGCCTCAAGCAGTCATTTCACTTTACCACAGCCTAGAGCCAATGCACACAGTTTTCAATACTTTTAACCCTTTACTAAAAAAACAACAACTCTTAACACAGTTACCACAACAACAGCCTCTGTGGGCTATACAATTAACGTGTCTTGTTCTTTTGAAACAAAATACATACATTTTACACATTTAAAATGCTGCTAAATTTTAAATTACTTTCATACTATTTGTCAAAACAGAACACCTCATCATCAAAGCCAAATGCCTTAAAAAGGCATAAGTGAACAGCAGTTCACTTGAAACAAATGTATGACCTGTATTTTGTTTCATTGCTTTTGAAAAACAGTTCACTGAGCTCATGCAAATACATCAATCACAGCTGATTCGTATCTATATACAGTATACTGTAACATCTAGGAAACAGGTGTTGAGGTTCTTTCAGTCACATGACCTATTTGGGCTGGGGGGGGGGGGCAGAGCTGCTCTGAGATAGGTTGTTCACTTTTTGTAGTGTTGGCAAAAAAGAAACAAAATACCCACATTTACTAAACCCAACAAAAGCTAAATATAGAGAGGTTCAAAGGAAACTGCACAAAGGTCAATTTATGATCAACACAATGATCCGTTGATTGTAAAACAGTGGATCAGATACATGTTAAATTTTGTCTGTGTTATTCCATCAGTTGTTAGTGTTTTTATGACACTCTGCTGTGCATGCTTATAGGGTATTATGGATATATCTTCTCAGCCTGTCCTGTGAGTTGCAAATTTCAAACAGGGGGCAAGGGCCAAAGATATATGGGTTTATAGTATCTATGTCACTTAAAAGAGTAACTAACTAGCCTACATATTAAAAAACTCAGTCAACATAATTCACAGTTCATGGCAAATTCAGAGCAATAAACAAATAAAGGAATAAAATATTTGCAGCATGCACCAACAGAATGGTGTCCTCCATGTTGGCTGTGTTATATTGGGCCTATACAGTAGCTGTTATAGTCTTGAAGCCTCTGCAGATATGAGGGTCAGGCTACAAAGGTCTGGTACTCACTTCTTTGAGATTCCACAATGATGATGATATGTGCATGTTTCACTGATGAAGAGATGTATCACCGAATGAGTGCACAGGAAAACTCACCTGTAGCTTGTTGTTATAGCAAACAAAAAACTCTGCCATCCAGCCAATCAACCAACCCCCAAACCACCGGCATGCACGCTGATTTACAGGTCCTGCAGTTCCCTGGGCTTGGCAGAGAATGAGAAACAGGTTGACGCATTAAAGCTGGGGTAGGCAAGATTTGTTTTGAAAGCAAGCCTAGCAAGCCTACAGTTGATTGGTCAATCAAATCTCATCTGATCTGGGAGTTCCTGATTGGTTGAATTGGTAGAACCCCCAGACCAAAATAGATTTGATTGTTCAAAGGTACTGGGAGTTGTGGGCTTTTCAGCTGCTGCATATGAAACATAGAGAAACACTGTGATTGCCCCAAACACAGAGACCTTTGCATACTTGGCTCTTCAAAAAAGTTTTTCTTTTTTTAAACAAATCCTTCCTATCCCACCTTAAATCTATAACTTTATTTTCTCTGTTCACTAAATGTGCAATCAGGCATCTTTAAACTGCAATTATAAGTAACTGAGAGGGAGGAGAAATTAATGTCAACATCCACCGTAATCATCTGGTGATGAAAGCAGTAATTTCGGACACCAATGTTGCACTCAGGGCCATAGTATAGGGGAGCAAGATAATTCTAGGGGGCCAGTGCCCAGTAGGGCCCACAAAAAAACCCAGTAGCCTAGTCTAATTTTTGTATGACTGAATTAGTCTGCTTGGACCCTGACTAATACTAACAGCAATGCTGCATTAGCATCAAAACAAAGTAGGCATAGGCCTAGGCTAGATAAAAATTTTAAAAAAGATAGCCTAATACATACGTCTAATAGTCGAAAAGTCAGGGGGTAGGGGCCCACTTTAGTATTCTTTGAGGGGGCCAAGAATTCCTAGCAACAGCCCTGGTTGCACTTGGTGAACAGATCTCCTTCTCCCTACCAACATGGTAGCCTAACTTGGTAGCATAGCAGCACTAGGCTACATTTACAGCAATTACTCAGCTTTATAACCAGTGCCACCCATGTGGAGGAGCTGTAGGCTACACTGCCTGGTCTTCACACAACATAACAAGTAGTTTAATTCCTATTTTCAGAATTAGCCAGCCTAGTTGAAGGTGGTCTGATTTCCTCATAATTAGCCTACCTAGGCTATAGCCTAGCCTAATATTCTCCATTGAATCATTTTAAAATTATTTTCCTGGTAAATGCTGACTAAGAACCATTAGTTATGTAAATGACCTTGGCAGCCAACCTGATAATTTCAGCCAAATGAAGATGTGCGAGTTGCTACATACCACTGGGTTGAATTTGTTTGTTTGTTTTTTGTTTTTTATCGAACGCGCTCCCGCGAAGGGTTTGAACTTCTCGCCGTGAACGCGCTGTCTTCATCACGGCTGGGCGGGGCAACGAGCCTTGTGCTGCATTCACGTTTTATCGTTACAGACATGTATTTTGTATATTTTGAAATATAGTGGCTCTGAATATAACAGCGGGCCGGGGAAACCTGTTCAACAACATCTGACTTCATTCCAAGTCAAAGAAAGGCTATGGGGAATTTGTGACATCGACCATTTCTCCCATTTTGTTGAAAAGAAGCACTGACATGTCAAAAAACTAATGGCCCACGTCTAATGTAAATAATCGATTAATCTGCTTCACATAACAAACTAAATGCGCAAACACAAGAATATTACGTTAAATTGGGCTATCTAAAGTAACTCCGGACTAAATACAAGAGCACCGAAATAACTGCTGTATTACAAACTTCCCATTCTGCCGGTGAGCCCTGAACGCAGCACGCCGCCACATGACGTGCCTGGCGGGTCATATGATCAATCGCCTACGTCTTCCTTGTTGCCGTCAACTTTTCCCACCGCTGCTCCCAAACAAGCGAACATGGCGGACTATGAGGAGCGGCGGAGCCTTTTGGGAGATGACGACGATGGGTCGTACACCGGCCGACAAGGAGCGAGGGGACCCGGCAGACCCATGCCGGCCATCTGCGACCCCAGCCGGCCCCACCACCGAGTGGTTGTCCTGATGTTCATGTGCTTCCTGGGATTCGGTGAGCAGTAAAACCAAAAAAGCCCTTAGTCAACTAAACAACCTGGTGTGTTGTTGTGAAGATTTGGCTGAAAATGTACAACCTCCCTGAGAGAAAGCTTGCAGTTTCCCCCCGTGATTACAACGGTAACGAAACGGAGAAGCGTTATGTCTGTTATGTTAATGTAGATATCTTGTTACAGGAAGCTACTTCTGTTATGATAACCCGGCTGCTCTTCAAACTCAAGTTCTCCAGGTAATTCATTCTCTACAAATGCAAAGTTGTACACCAGGGCATTGTACAATCAGTGTAGCAGTTCACGGTAATGTCAGCCTGAGAAATAAGTCCCTACTTAGTGCATTGTGTCACATAAAAGACAGATAACACTTCTGTATTTTGTGAAGCATTGGTGCATCAAGTAAAATCTGCATATTCAAATTACCCTGCATAGACTGCACCCTGAGTTTCACATCTAGATTTTAATGGTGAAAGGTAGAACCGAAGCAGATGAAGTGATAAACAAGAGTCACCGTGTTTCCTTCCCCCTGTCTGTACCAGGACCTGAACCTGAATACTGCAAAGTTCATGCAGCTCTATGCCTGGTACTCCTGGCCCAACGTGGTCCTCTGCTTCTTTGGGGGCTTCCTGCTAGACAGGGTCTTTGGCATCAGGTACAAAGGACAATAACTCATGTCTGTTTTGAGTTCAGTGTGTGTTCATTGTGTGTATTTGCCATAAGTGAAAGTGAAAGAATGAGTGAGGGTGTTGTTGTCAATCTGATCAGTGTCAACTTTCTTTGTTTTTATAGGCTGGGGACCATCATATTTTCCCTTTTTGTTTGTATTGGACAGGTGGGTTTACACTGAAATCTGCTTTTGAGAGTTATTCAAAGAATAAAAGAGAACTTAAACTGATCTTCTTTCATTTCTTAATTTTGGCAAAGCTCTGAACAGCTCACAGCTCTGCTCCGCCGTTCTAACAATAGCTTGCACTGACAATTAAAGTTAACAAACCCACTGCTATGACTATAGGGATTATGGCAATGGGCCAATTTGCCAAAATGTTGAACTATCCCTTTCAATAATCTAAGTATATTGTTGTTGTTGTTGTTGTTGTTGTTGTTGTTGTTGTTGTTGTTGTTGTTGTTGTTGTTGTTGTTGTTGTTGTTGTTGTTGTTACAGAAAACAGACCAAAATAAGACTGTTTTCTTTGGTGTGTTTTATTTTTCCACCTCTGCTCAGGTAATATTTGCTACTGGAGCTCTGTTGAACCGCTTCTGGCTGATGGAATGTGGACGATTTGTATTTGGGTAAAAAAACAAAACATTTAATTTTCTTTCCCCACATACTGTTTTTTTTCACTCTCAGTCTCCAAAAATTCTCCTAAACAAACAAAAACAGAGTCCTGTGGGATTTTCTTTAAACCATTGTTTATAATCTAAGATTAGTTGATCTTGTTCAGTCACATAGTTTACCACCTACACCTCTGTGTTTTCTTTTCCTGGCTAGTATTGGAGGAGAGTCCTTGGCTGTGGCCCAGAACACATATGCAGTAAACTGGTTCAAAGGGAAGGAGCTCAATCTGGTGTTTGGCCTTCAGCTGAGCATGGCTCGCCTGGTGAGGACACCGCCACTGGAACATGGATTTATACTTTCTTTCAAAAAACATGTTAATGTTTCATAATGTATGTTGTTGATGCAGAACATTGAAGTGACTTCCCTCCCCTTTCCTTTCCTCTCGTCTCAAGGGCAGCACAGTGAACATGAACATTATGGGCTGGGTGTACAACGAAGTCTCAACCCTTGTCAGCACTGGATACACCACACTAGGCATATCTCTCATGATAGGTAAATAATCAGACACTGTGAGTGTTTAAACTTAAGACTCTGGTTACATGTGCAAGAGATACTAGATCCTTCCGGTGTAACTCATGATCTCAGATAACACAACAGAGAGGGAGAAGTGAGATGGAGAACTAAAAGTGCTGCTGATACAGATGAATCATATGTGTCAGTTCTTGTATTGTCCTGCTGTTTCAGAGATCAGGTTTTAACGTGCTTCTGCTTCTGCAGTTGTGAGATTTCTCTTTGAGTCAGCCTCCATTTCCACTCTCAGTTAGATAAAATAAAATCAATGTAAGTGAACACTAGAATCAATAGGTAGTCAACAAGGATCCTAATTTGATTTTTTTTGTAGAGTCTGATAACCAATTATTGATACTTAGATTGTTTACCTCCTTTCTTTCTTGTATTTTTGTTTTTATTCAAGTATTTAAGATTGTTTTTTCTTCTTCTTTAGCTGCTGTAACCTGCCTGTTTTCTCTAATCTGTGCCTTGGTGTTGGGATATCTGGACAGAAGGGCAGAGAGGATTCTCCACAAAGAACAGGGCAAAACAGGTAATATATTGCGAGAGTGTGTGTTTTTGTTATCTTTTGTTTTTCCTCTCTGACTGAACACTCATCAATACCTATTTGAATGCCTCCTCAGTGAGTGTCGAGCACAACAGAGTGTCAGGCTGTGTTTTGTTTTTGTTGTTATCTACCTATAATTGACATCCTGGCTGGACACTTCATTGGCTTCAGCACTTTCTCTGCTGTGGTGAGGTTTCTCTGCGAGCACAGGGAAAGTTCAGTTCGATATGTGGCACATCACTGAGTTTTCCCTTCACAACTCACAGCCAGACGATGAGCTGTTTTGCTTTTGCAATTGTTCAAAGCAAATGATGTTCTCAGGCTCATCTTTGTGCATCTGTGTCTGTTAATCGCTCATATTAGGGGAGGTGATCAAGCTGACAGATGTAAAAGATTTCCCCCTCTCCTTGTGGCTCATCTTCATCATTTGTGTCGGCTACTATGTCGCCATTTTCCCCTTTATTGGACTGGCACAGTGAGTACTGCATCAGCTTTCTAGTTCTCTCCCTCTCTCTTACTTCCCTCTTCTCCCTGTCTTTCTTTCTTTTGGTCAGTGAGTACTGCATTAGCACTCACTCATGACTCACTCATGCACTTAGGTCAAGTATCTTTAGACCGTCTTTGTGCATGAAGGCCGATTATAGACGTTTTATGTATTTTAAATACATATACAGCGGGGAAAATAAGTATTGAACACGTCAACATTTCTCTCAGAAAACATATTTCTAATAGAGCTATTGACATGAAATTTTCACCAGATGACGGCATCAACCCAAGTAATGCACACATACAAAGAAATCCAAACATTAATGTCCATAAGTTAAGTTATGTGTAATAAAGTGAAATGACACAGGGAATAAGTATTGAACACATGAAGAAAAGGAGGGGCAAAAAGATTTGGAAAGCCAAGAAAGCAGCTGGAGTTTGTCACTATTTAGAAAATTATCCTGTCCCCTATCAGTGCAAAGTAATATCAGATGGTTAAGTCAAAGACTGCACGCTAGTATAGCTCCCGTGACAAAGTTTTTATTGTCACACACAAAGTGACCCTTGTCTGACAATAAAAACTTTGTCATCTGTTTCTCCCTTTGGACCTGCACCTATACTTTTTTGGGGGATGTGTCTCTAAGTCCTGAAAAAAAGGGTTCTCACCACCAAGGTGTCTGACAAGAAGTTCTGCAAAGTTCCAGAAAGACTGTTATTATTGCAAAACACACTGTCATCCAAACTTCTGAGAGTTGAAAGAACACGGCATCGCCATAAACCAGCCACAGCCAGGTGCTCCTCGCAAGGTTTCAGACAGAGGAGTCAAAAGAATAATCAGAAGGGTTCTCCAACAGCCCGTGACCACTGGAGGAGAGCTTCAGACAGACCTGGAATCAGCAGATACAGTTGTTTCAAAGAAAACAATAAGTAATGTACTTAATCGCCATGGCCTCCATACACGCACACATGCAAGACATGGGGGATGACGGGTTGATGCCGTCATCTGGTGAAAATTTCATGTCAATAGCTCGATTAGAAATATATTTTCTGAGAGAAATGTTGACGTGTTCAATACTTATTTTCCCCGCTGTATAATACTTATACTTTGTGGGTGTCTTTAAGAAATATACTTTTAAAGTTTTGTGCTGGTACATTTTTCTAATCAGTGGTTAAAAATGACACATTCCCTGATTAGACCCATAGGTACCAAAGCTTTTTGACTTTCTTACCCTGGCTGCAAGACTTAGCTACAAACGCACCTGTTCTTGCTTTAAAATTGATCACTAACACACATCTTCATTCTTCATAAGGATCAGTCATCTTATAAATACTAAGCACTGTAGTTAATGGCAAACTTCACTCAAACAGGAACAAATAGGATTTTTATCTGCAGATGAATAAATCCATGGTACAGTATGATTAATAGACAGCAGCATGTTTGTGGGATTGATTCAAAACAAACCACATTGCTCATGTTCATGGAAAGAAGAAACATGTCACCCAGTGTAAATTGATTTGGTATTAATAGTTCATGGACAATCTGTTTGCATGTACGTGTGAATAGGATCAGTTTTTGATGGGATTTGTTGACAATAAAACAATATAGAATCATTTCTATATTTGGCAGCATCCAATGACACCAATTACCAACAGGATTATCTCATTCTGTACAAACAGAACCATATTCCATCGGAGGAAATGGGAAAAAATGCTTTGATCACACACGGATTTTAACCACAGGCATTTCATGCTTAATCTTCTGATATAGAAACTGCACATGTGGTACCTGATTTTAAAAAAAGAAAAGAAAAGAAAAATGGATCACAGCCGCCTAAACAAGATGCTGCTACAGTCAGATTGCTTGGTATGAATCAGAGAAGGCACCTCCATTAGATTAGCACAATGCTTGTCTAAGGAGAGACTCAGTACAGTGAACAGTGCAGCCTCACAATGCTGCGCTATCGTCAAACCACAAAGGTAGGAAGGAAAGAAAAGTGGCTTGTCAAATAGGTTTGCAGTGAAAGAAACCAATTGAACCCAACCCAACCTGTATTTCTTTCATTGAACGGCACTCTGGAATCTACAACTGACATGTTATTTCCACAGAGGGTCAGCGCTTACAGAGCAAATAGTTGTTATGCACATGTGGCAGAAAACTATGTAATACGGAGAGCTACCTGCCGCAGGAGTTGATGTGATTTATTTTTTTGCTTCCTCCATCAGCGTAAAGGCTGAGCAGCCTTCTGTACTGCAAACCCATCGTCTTGTCTTTTTATTTACAGGGTCTTCTTCATTGAAAAATTCAACTTTTCCCCGGCTGAAGCCAGAGCTGTCAACAGGTGAATCAGATCAGGTCTAATAGGCCATCAAAACCAATGTACCTTAAGGCACTAACACTATTACACTCCACTGTTCCTGATGTATCTTGCATTTCCTTTGTGTGCTGTATTTTTCTTATTCCAATGGATCATTGGCCAAATTACATTTCCTGTGCAGCCACAGTGGAATTTAATAGCTGAGAAATGTTCAAGTAGCCCACCTGAAGCTGGGAACACAATAAAACAAATAACCTGTCACCACTGGTTTTCTGGCAGAGTGGTTGTCTCAAACTACAAAATAACACTCGGATGTTTACAGATGCTAATTATAAAGATAAGACACATTTAATATTCAATATCCAGTGTGTGACTCAGTCTCTCAGCTACCACCATGTCTATTCTGCTACCCTACTATGGAATTATACTATAAAGGCTTCAAGTGCAGTATGTCCCTCTTGGCCGTGCAGCCTTCATGCTCTTCTCTTTCTCTCCCAGTATTGTGTACATCATCTCAGCCCCTGCATCTCCAGTTCTGGGATTTATGGTTGATAAGACGGGGAGGAACGTAGTTTGGGTAATAATTGCTGTGGTAACCACGCTTGCCTCTCACATTATGCTGGCCTTCACCTTCTGGAACCCGTGGATCGCAATGGTAATGCTCCCGACAACCTTTTGTGCCACTCTCCCGTAGAAAATGTTTTGTGCAGTGTACGTTGATAAACCATCTTGAATGAATCGAGTGAATGAAATGTGACGTTATCTCGTGAATACAGTATCTGAGATTCTGTGTCTGTACGGTGAATGGTGTTCAGGGTAGGAAGGTACAGGGAGTTCCTGTGGCTGTAGATAGATTGAAACTGAATTCAGAGTTATTGTTCCTTTTTTTCAAACTTATTGTTGTAAACACTTTTTTTTCCTCTTCAGAAACCAAATTAGTTTTGAAGTACCACTAGCCAAAAGTTGCTGCAAGTTGCTGAAACTTGAGCACACCACTGAAACATACGTAATGTTCATGACTAAATAAAGATTTTAGGCATTATTTATATTTATATAAGAATGATATGCATCAGCATCACTTGGCCTGTGTGTGGCTGTGGTTTTACATGATGGGACTGACAGTGACCAAACGCCCGTCATCAGACTCCTGTTTAATTTGAACTAAATCCTGAACATTGCATAGATGTACGTGACAATTTGTTTTCCTAACTAAACCACGCCCACTTCAAAAAAGTAAGAAGAGCTCAGAGTAGAGAAAAAAGCAGAAACTTGGTTTTTAATGAAGGAAATATATTTTACCTAGGAAAGCTGTGGAGAGCTTTGGAATATGTCAAGTAACAACATGTGTTTTCCTGCTTGTTTTCCAGTCCCTGCTGGGCGTCTCTTACTCTTTGCTGGCCTGTGCACTGTGGCCCATGGTGGCGTTTGTCGTGCCTGAGCATCAGCTGGGGACGGCCTATGGCTTGTATGTACTCATACTGATTGTCATTGTGAAACTGTTCTTCTGGTTGTTGTGTGTGTCATTTGCAAAAACTGATGTCCATCCTTTGTTTTGGGTCTGCAGCATGCAGTCCATCCAGAACCTGGGACTTGCTCTCATCGCCATGGCAGCAGGAGCCATTCTTGACACCAAAGGATACCTGGTTTTGGAAGTGTTTTTCTGCGCCTGCATTTGCAGTCAGTATTTGTCCATCTGTTTTGTCTATGTTAATGTGTTTTTGTGTGTGTTTTAAGCTGATGTTGGATACTGTGGAGTGACATTGTTTTGGATTTCCGACATTGTTTTCCTTCTGTTTTCTTTGCAGTTGCACTGATAGCGGTGGTGATGTTGTACTTTGTGGATTATCTCAGAGGTAAGTGAAGACTCTCTCACTCCACTCTCTCCTCTTCTTTCCCTCTCCATATTATCTCGGATAATATTTTTCCCCCATCCTTCCCCACTTCTTCATTTTCTCATGTGGCATTCTTCACTTTACTCTGTCGCTGTGAAGCACACCCCTCTCTCCTTTCCACCAGACTCACTCGCTCCTTCTTAATCTCTCCATCTCCCTCTCTCCTGCTCCAGGAGGAGATCTGAACCTGTCAGCCGCAGCCAGAGCCAGACTCCAGAAAGAAGCCACTTCAGATGCAGAGTGAGTAGCTTTGACCCTCCATTACTGCTTTTCCCACCCACTCACCCAACAATTAGACAAGCATCTCAGAAACATAATGAACAACCCACTCATGTAGTGAAGGGACACAGGCATATTTTGGATAGAAACACTCGCAGGAGCTCCGGTGCTAATTTACTGGATGTGAGCATAGCGTGTGTTTTCAGTGTGATAGTTCCAGTGCATGTTGATGTTTACATTTAGTGACTCACAGATCATGTTGTTATGAATATACACTTCGAGACCATTTTTCTACACTCCCACCACCTACCACATGACTCTTGTGCTACATGTACCTGTAAATCAACAGCTCCTAGTTGTAATATTTTATAAGTGTCAGGAGAGTGAAGAGGTGATGAGTCATATTACAATCTATTTACTGATTGATTGAGGTTTGATGTAGTGGTTGTACATCAGTTAGTTAAGCACAGTGTGTCGAATACCACCGTCAATGTTCAAGTCGTCAAAACACTCAAATTCAGAGATAAGTATATTTTTGTTCTGGCCTATTTCTGCTTCTCCTGGACTTACAACAAACAAACTATAAGTAATGTGGGGGTAAAGACATCAGTGCTGCAGACAGTTTATTTTGTGATACTTCTCTTCTTGGATGACAGTGAGGTGCTCATCCAGAGCAATTTTGTGGAACCAGAACAGAATTCTTCTGAAAAAGTCAAACTTGACCACAGCACGGAGGAAATGGTTTCTGTAACAGCTCGCAAAACCGAGAACATTTATTTAGGTCACAGCTTTCGTTTGCATATATACTGGCTGTGTTGTGTCAATAGCACGCCACCTGTGGTTGCTTTATTTAGTCTTTGTGTGTTAAAACAAACCTCATGCCTGCTTCTCTCTCTGTCTCTGTGGGTCTCCATCTCTCTGTTATCTGTCTGTGGCTTCATCTCTATATACTATATATATGTATGGCTTTTGCTGACGTGACTAATATTTTCCGGTCCATGCCTGTAATTGATATTTTCCAGATGATGATGATGATGATGAGAGGATCACACACACGGTCCTGGGCTTCAGAGCCAGCATGCTGCACTGTCCACCCCAAATGTGTCAATCAACTGCCACGGGGCGGGACTGCGCTACTGACTCCGCCCAGTGCTGTCATCTGTGGCTCTTCCCACCAGAACTGACTGTCTGGCCCTGGCTATTACATCATCCAGTAGTAATAGCTGATGTCCTCATACTGACTTTTACATGCTAATGAAACACACAATATAGGGTTCCTATATTAATCCTTTGGTTTTATACAGTATGTGTATATATTGGATATATGTGTATATTTTTAATGTTTTTTGTATGTTTCTTTTTACAAATTATTTCCGGCAGGACTCTGTTACTTACCTTATTACACCCCAGCAGTACGTTTAAGTACATATCATTTGCCAACCAAACCCTTCCTCACTGGACTCTCCTCTCCTCAGAGCGGCTTCATGTTCAGTTTTAATCATATGCATCATTGACCTTTTATGGTGGATAACCTTTAAAAAAAAGAGCATAGCTCTTTAGTGTTTGAACTTTTATTGCTTAAATCTTTTATTTCTTAATTCCTTTATCTGCTCTTCTCTGGTTTCAATAGTTCATAAAAATTTATTTTCTGTTGCATCATCAAACGGTACAATTACTAAGATTATAAGAAAGATAAGAAAAGAGAGAGGCACACCTTGGTGCGTTTATCCATGTAATGTTATGTACAGTACCAACTTTTTGCAAACTGTTTTATTAATGTGACCTTTTTAAAAAATCAGTTTTGTTGATCATGCGTTGCTCGTTTATTAAGCTCAGGTAATTAACTTGCATAATAAGCACTGACTCACGTTGTTGCTTGCTTCGTCTGAGCAGCGCAACAAAATGCTCGTGCACTCTGCTTAACTCTCACCATACTGTGGAAAGAGATTTGTTCTCCCTGTGTTGTTGTCAGGCATGTACACTGTGGCTGATTAACATTCACTACCTCAGTTGGGCAAATTAGTCCCAATCAAGGGTTAACCCCTAACAACCCAGTCAACACATGTAAGAGATAATGGTCAGTAGCTTAATGTTAAGATGTTGTGACAAGTCGTGTGCACACTGACGTGATCAGTGTGTCGTGGCCAGAAAGACGCTGCTCTCTTCAGCTGTCACTCATTTGCACTGTGATGCTGTGACAGGCTCAGCAGTGCAGTCTTTTTTTGTTTAATGAACAATATTTGTGTTAATTTGCCAAATGTTAACTGTTATTGATCTATGTAAAAGAACTGATATGATTGAGACGTTGCAGAAGATCCACTAGTACCATCAAATGTCATTGACGTTTGAATGAAAGTCTCTTAAAAGAAATTATCTTTGTTGAACCAAATTACATTTGTTCATGGAACAATTACATTCAATTAAATGGAACATTTTTGAAAGCACTTGAATTTTTTTTTTTTGTCATTGTACCACTTTGTTTCTGCTGTAGGTTTTGTTCCCAACAACAGTAACTCATCCCACAGCTACAGGCTGTAGATGATTAATCCTGTTGGTAATATTTACATAATTGTGCTCATGTTGGTGTTGGCTGTAGAGATGATAAAGATGGCCACGTTATTATTCCTGCAGGATTAAAAGGCGGCCCAGCAGGCCAACAGAGGGTGATCTTGCTAGGCTCGCACCCATGTCTGCTTTTGGCCTTCGCAACCGCTACCTCTCCAGGCTGGGCGCACAGGTACGCACACACACACACACACACACACACACACACCACTCAATGATTAAACATAATTCAAACAGAAATCCATTTATTTATGAGTTCAGCCTCTAACCTTGATGCAGGCAATACATTTGTTTTGTTTTTTTAATGGAATGCCAGGAGGGCTGGTTCTTCTGCTATAACACCAATTAAACACAAGTTACTCGCCTTCTAAAGCTACGGTCCCTTTTTCCTCTTTACTCAATCTGTCATGTCCTCTCTGCTCTCAGCTCCCAGACCACTGCTCTACCCATCTGTCATCACTTGCCCACAGGAGTGTACTGAAATGATGCCCTTCACTCGGCTGCATCCTGCTCCTCCACGTTTAAAGGGCTCCAGACAAGTATGCACTAAAAAAAAAAAAAGACAAAGGATGCTCACAAGGTGTCTTCTTCTCTAACAAGATGTTGTTGCACTTTATTTTATTTTACTTTTTTTTTTTACCTCAAGGTATTTTTAACCTTCACATGACTGACTTGTTGTTCTGGGTGTTTACATGGGTGTATGTTCTGACTTGAGTTATTCACCACAGAGATGTTATTTCAGAGAAGTTGTGTTCTATTTGCCCCACTGTTGGGAGAATTACTATGTTTCCTCGCCAGGGAAATTGTGTTATAAACTTGGCTTGGTGCTTTATGGTGCCTGGATACTGTTTTAGTGTCTGTTTTAGAGACTCAACCATCTGTAAACGACAGAGGGCAGTAATTCCCACAAATGTTTAATATCACCTCTACCCACATTATCACTGTTTTTTAATAACCGCCTCCAGCAGCCCTCAGTATGTGCAGTATCATCCCGTTTTGTTATTTTTGCTGATCCTCCAGGTTTTTATATGAAGCTGCTAGAATAACTTCTAAAGAGCTGCCTCAGAGTCAGGATTTTTTGCGACCTGTTGAATGTTACCAAATGCATATATTTTTATATCTATATTTAAACCAATAAACTTAGTTATTAAACACAGCCACCACACAGCGTTGATTCAGTCTTTACTCTTATTGCTGTACACCGACTGGTGCATCCACCAGACACACGCAGGGCTGCACCCTCTTCCTCCTGCACAGCCAGGCCCGGAGTTCCTGACGGTGCCGGTGAGAGCCCAAAAAGTAGAGGAGGGGATTTGCGCAGCAGTTGAAACTCACAACCGGTTTCCATACTTTATAAGAGATCATGACCACGTTCAAGAGGTGACACTGTCCGGGTACGTAGACCCGCACAAACAAGTAGACGGTGCGAGCGATGTGATAAGGCACGAAACACACCACAAACATGAGACACACAACTATGAGTGTGTACAGAGTCTTTTTACGCACACGAGCTGTCCTGGCGTTGGAGATGCCGCCCGTGACCCTGCAGTAAAGTGCGCTCATCATGGAGCAGTAACAGGTGACTACGACTAGGAACGGGACCAGAAACCCAACTATGGCCAAAAAGAGTCCATAAGGGAAGTAAACATTAAACTGCTTCGGGTCGGTCATCTCAAAACACACAGTCATGTTATTGATCACACCCGTGTGCGCAAAGACCAGTGTGGGTAAAATCTCCGCAGTGGCCAGTATCCAAACCGAGACCGACGCGAAGAGGGCCAGTTTTTTGGTCCTGAGGCGCGCGGCGGCGATGGGGAAACACAACCCGACGAAGCGGTGCACGCTGATGCAGCTGAGGAACATCATGCTGCAGTGGAGGTTGACGAAGAAGAAGAATCTGACGGTTTTGCAGATGATGTTGCCGAAGGGCCACAGGTCTCCCATGGCGTTGCTGATGATGAGAGGGGGCAAGGCCAGCACGTAGAGGAGATCCGCCACAGCCAGGTTGGCCATGTAGATCACCGTGCTGCTCCAGCGGCGCGTCCGAGCGCACAGGCACCAGACCAGGGCGCCGTTCAAAGTCAGGCCCAGCATGAACACAAGGCCGTAGGACGCAGGTAGAAGGATCCTCTTGTAGTAGTTAGTTACTGGACAGATGTGGAAGTCCTCCATTCAAATCAACTTCAACAGTTTGCAAAACGTGTAATCACTTAGCTACAGACTTATCTATAGCCTATACCTGATGGATGAAAGTTTCCCAAAACCCCACCTTGCCTGGTGCTGCTGACGTGTGCACCAAATGCAAGGTGTTTGTTCAACATCTGCCTCCCTCCTGTCTCCAGCCCACACCTACTGGGTCATGTAAACCGACAATGCCATATCTAGGATACGAGCAAATAGATTGGCACACAAGTGGAGCATATCAAAAGCCCTGGTACAATGGGCTGAGATAGGATACTGTCCTTCCTCAGAGAGGAGGCGTGTAGGTAATCACCTAATGCTGTGATTAAAGCAGATCGACAACTTAAATGACATCAACACACACACACGAGCTAGAGCGCAGTATTAAAAAAAAAAAAAAAAGGACCCACACACAGCCGAGACACACGGGCGCGCGCACACGCTCAGCATCCCATTGGCTGGCGAGAATTTTCCAAGTCTGGTCTCTCTCCGGCTGCTGTAAGTGTTCACTTCATCTCTGTCTGACCGCGGAGGAAGAGGGACACAGACACAGAGAGCTCATCATGCTGAGGAACGGCTCGTACAGGTTAGTGCCACATCCAAGCTCGTCTCCACATGCAAAAAAGGAGAACGCCGATAAAACACAGAGGACGCACGGTGAGCTTCCCCACGCAGGCTGCCTCCACACGAGTGATAAAAAAATTAAATAAATAATAAAAGAAAAATCCTGCATAACGGTGCTACTCTCTGCAGCAGGGCAGAGAACAGGAGAGGGCAGGCTGTTCAACAACACAGTCGCATCTTCAGAGCACATTTCAACATTTTGGGCGAGTTTTCTTTTTATGTGTGTCTTAACTTGAGCGCCGGTGTCCTTTTCCCAGAAGCATGTACCAGGGAGAGGAGGCGAGGCTGCGCAGCGGGAGTCTGGCTGTGGCTCGGGAGAGGAAACACCTTGCTCTGTGCATTAATAACCAGGTAAGAGGAGGGGAGAGGGGCAACTTGGAGTCTGTCAGAGTTGTGTTGCATGTCATGAGTGTGAACTGGATTGAAAATATTCCTCCACCTCTCTGCTGGTAGATGTCGGTGAGGTGTCTTGTCTGCTGGTGAGGCAGCAGAACAGTTCAGCAATGATGTAATTCACTTTCTGATCTTTTTTTTTTTCTAGGAGCAGGAAGTTGGCGCTTGTGCTGCTCATTATAGCAAAGACTGTTTAGAGAAAGTGTAAGAGCAGATCTCATACATGGATCTATTGTGAGAATGACGATGTTTAGGAAACCATTCCTCGGTGCCTCAGTGCATCAGCACCGTGGACAGAGAAAGCTGCTCTTACCATTCTGGTGAACGACAGTAAATCAGCTCCCCATGCATGTCCAACTTCACTGCTCTGATTTCTGCTTTCCTTCATCACTTGTCATGATGAGTGTTCAAATGTCAGAATTCGGTTTGGTTCGGGGGAAAATAGCTTTTTCATGTTTGCTTGAGTGTATTTCTTTCTTCTTTTTTGTGGTCACAGCAGCAACTGAAAAGGTCTCATTAATATTATAGCACAATAAAACACCTCTCTGCTATGAATGACTTCATTTGCAGCAGGGAATGGATGATGAGATGAGATAAGAGAAGATAAATACAATTTCCATGCAGCAGCAGATAAAGAAAATGTTAAGAAATGTTTATTTCAGAGAACAACTGTATTATATACAAAACTTTAACTAGAATGGGACTAAAAGTACTTGAAAATGAAATGGAAGTAGAGTATAACACCAGGTATAGAGCACCATGATAGAGCACCAGATTAAAATAAATGTTGCACAGTAAAGTAATGGTGATGGTATAAAAAGTGACAGAACAGTGTTCAGTATTAAAGTATAGTGGTACAGTATAGTGAAGGCATGGCTGAGCTGAGGGGGGTGTGCCCTCCTCTTCCTTCTGGAGTTGAGAGCAGAGCTTATGGCTGGAGGAAATAAATACACTCTGACAGTTGGTTGTTGTAATTGAATTAATTATGTAAATGAGTTTTGCTTGCTTTTAACGGAAGTATGCAGTGTTTCCCCCTCTATGCTCCTCAGTGAGTGTATAGGTGCCCAGGCTCACCTGGATTTATTGAGCTTCTGAATATTTAATGCCAGTGATGTAGCGTTGCGCATTATTGTCAGCAGGGGATATTGAGCGCGTGAGCTCTGAAAGCACTGTTTCCATCGCAGCTTTTGACTTACTCTGCAATATATTATAATGCTGCACCTCCCCTCCAACACATAACCACACTCCTCCTGTTTGCTGCATGTTCTTCTCAACTTTCTCATTTCGACTTCAGATCTGTTCCAATCTGTTTCCACCTGACAGCTGAGTTTCATCATCCCTATCCATGTAAAAATGACATTTCCAAATTGATCATGCTGAACTGTCTGTCTCATCAGAGGAGCTTCACATGCATGGCCATAGGCTTGGCAGAGGAGGACACCATGAAGCTTGTTAAAGGACCAAAAAACAGTAATTGGTGTGTGAAATATTAGTGAGAAACAGAAATGCGGGTTATTGGATATGGAGGCTGCTCCACTTTGGCTGTGTCTGTGTGAGTGATTCAGATTCATTGCCGAGGCATGAACCCCCTGAGAAAGGCATTAATCTATCCAGCTATTACGCTGTAATCAATGGGACAGCGGGATTTTACGGCCACGGGCCCATGTTGTTAACCATTTCACACAGAGCTTATTTAAACAGCGTTCCAAAGGGAGGGGGAGGAGGCTAAAGTAGGGGGGTTGGGGGGGTCACGTTTAATGGTGTTAAGCATGAAATACACAGCACAGGTGACATTGTTGACACTGCACTTGCAGCTGGAATCATGAAATCATCCATCAACATCATGCATGACGCCCCCTTGTTGCTCCTAATTAAACAGACATGTAATGAGGAAAACAAATCCCAAGATGCCACCTTCTTAATGAACTTGTGTTTTTGTGCACTGTATCAGAGCACAGTGCAGCATCAGTTCACCAGTATAAACCGTAGGAGTCCTGAATGCAGCGTTCTCTAATATGCAGGAGGATGTACTGTACATAGTAGGGGAGCGTGGCGGTGCCAGGGAAGGGTGTCATATTTCAGAAGTGCATTATCGTCTGTCCCCCGCAGTGGGACAGAGCTGTGCTGAGTGCTGTTTGCACCAGCTCACTCAAATGCATCCCGCGATTGAGTCATAATAACCTGAGCAAGAGCGAGATGAGCCTGCACACTGACAGAGCGGTCTATGATGAAGAAATATACAACCTATACCCTGTGCTCGGGTTCATCGCCACATTAAAAACACAATGTATTTTTTATTTTCTATCTTTCTTTTTTTATAGATAATATGCACCATAACACCTTCAAAATGTACACTCCCCTGACAGTTTTGTAGTGATTTCCATCCATTCCCATCACCATGTCTTAGAAGGCTGGTTGGGTCTAAATGAGTGAGCCTAGTCTTTGATCACTGTTAAAAGAAGCCCCCTCACCCATATCTGTGTGCGAGTGTGTGAACATGCTCTTCCTCTCTTCCTCCCCGTATGTTAACCAGAGCAGCTCTCTGCTAGTTAATAGCAGCAGAGGGGGGACTAGTCCCAACTGCTCCATTTTGCATTTTGATAGACTTTGTGATCATTTTCTCACTCTCACACCTCCTTCATCTCTAGTTGTCAAATCTTATCCACCTCCGTACCTCTCGGGATGTCTTCTTCTCCTCCTCCTCCATTTTAGAATAACCTTGTGCCCTCCTCATCATACATCCCAGATCTGCTTTTTCCAACCTCCTTAAGTGTTCATCTATGTCTCTACAGCACCAAAGGCTCAAAACACAATAGGTTCACAGACTCGTTGGTGTATTCTCTATGTATTAGTGCTAAAGTGATTTATTTATCAGATAGCCAAAATGGTAATGAATGGTAATGAATCAGTCATTATTGATAGAGCAGAAATGCCAAGGATGTGCTTGTTCCAGCTTCTCATATGTCAAGATTTGCTTAATTTTATAGCATCATCATGTGAATATTTGTACAAGCACTATATCTTTTAGATTTTTTTTGGATTAAATTAAAATTGTTCATTGATAATGAAAAAAATCAAAAGAGCAGCCCCTCTGCTGTTAAATGAGTGTTCTGTCTGTTCTGGTTATACCTATAAAACCTGTATATGGCTCTAAAAGAAATGGGTCTGTCTGTGTTTGATGAACTGTTTAATTACAGATATGAAATTAACCTCACATCTGTATGGTAAACCTCCTTGGTGTCGCTGTTCCCTTATCCGTGCCATATAGGTCAGTTTACAGCATCTGCTCCAGCCATGGATTGATGGCTGTGTAACTGCAGAGTCCCGGGGACTGTGTGAACGTATACGTCTCTACACACTGTTATCTGATCAGTATGAAGCTGCTTTCTCACTCTGAATTCAGTCAATGCAAGTTCGTCATTTTCATTCGTATGCCCCCCAAACATGAGTGTCTATTTTCTTGCCTTAGTTAACTTTGTGTCTCCTCAAATAGGATTTAAAGGTTTGAGTAACGTACTGTATCATAAACTCCACCCTGAATCCATTTCCCTTAGTAGAAGGCACTTGTTTCACCCCCGTAGCCATGAGAGGAAATAGAATTTCAGATCATGTAATCACATGAACACATCAGTAACACCGACATCTCACAGTGGATTTCTCTTACACTCAGGAACTCAGGCGAAAGAGTAAATGTTGACTTCCATATTACGCCTCGCACGCAGTGCACATGTAAATTGATTTCCGATGTTGCAATTCACGAGCATCTCCACTGGTACAGCCCTTCTCCTGATTGGACATTTCCCCTGGCTGATCGGCGAGTCAGGCTGCCGCTAAACAGCCAATAGTCTGATGCAGATCTTCCAGCGCATCACCACACTGCAATCAAATCCCCTGAGATCAGATTGCTTTGAGCATGTGTGTGTACATGTGATTGTGTGTGATGTCAGTATGTGCGCATTCAGGTGTGCGTCTGTGTTCATACGTGTGTGGGGTTTTTTGAGAGACCACACTAATCTTAAGGCCACAAAGAGCTGACCATCTTTCACACACCGGAGGGAATAAGCTTTTTTGTCTTGGTGTGTGTGTCTGTGTTTCAGTGTGGACGTTCAGCTCTGCCTGCCATCGATCTCTGTGATAGAACTAGGACTCTGAGAAATTATGATTTTAATAACTCATCAATTAAAGGGAAGCAGACTTTCTGCTATGTGCTGCTGTTTTCTCGCCCCCTTCCTTGCTCTTTATCTTGCTTCCCTCATTTTTCAGTGACATAATTCTTATTACAGTCTACCCTCACCTTCCCCGGCTTTTCACTTTATTGATTGCCCTTATTTTGATATTGAAAATAATGTGGTTAATCTGTGTACATGTCCAGCAGAGAGGTGCTCTGATAATATCCCTGCCTTTTATGCAATCATGTATTCAGCTATTGATTTAAGAGATTATCCTCTACAAGTAATGTGTTTCTCCTGTCATCAGCATCAGCTACCTTGGCATTTATATTGCTCTCATAGCTTTAGTATATTTTATCCAGTCCAGAGGCCCAAGATTTTGCAGGTGGTTGTAAACATTCAAGTCGCTGTAAAAAAAAACAACAACAAAAACATGACTAACACAAGGTGAGCATCAAGAAAGTACTACAGACTTTGAAAACTTAAAGCTGTACAGAAAAGAAAATTGAATTTGAGCCCACTGTGGGTCTTAACATTAGTGTAATAACTCATCTCTCAGACCATGTAGCCCAAACTTTGTGCAAAATTATATTTTCGAGTAGATCCGGGATGAAAGTGTGTTGTTTTTTTTTGCATAGGATAATGCAGGCGCACAAATTATGCGTCACGCTGCTCATTATTCATCAGCCACTGACTCTGGATCCATCATCCATCAATCAAACGTCTGAGACACACGCACACCAAGCTCGGTCCCGTCCCAAATATTGAATATCCTGCCTGCTCGATAACAACAAATTTGTTTTCCTTACTCAGGTAAACTAGTGCGGCAACTTGTGGAAACTCAGTGCGACAAACAGGACAAATGGCCAACAGTATTAATGCTCTAAATTCTCAATAGTGTTAGGCTACTAGACAATTTAATAATGATAATTGCTCCAGCTTTAGATGAGACATTTCTGCCATTTTACAAACACTCTCAATTTATATTTTCGCATACAAAACTTTTGTCTTGAAAATATATTTTAATAACTAATGTATTTTATTGTGGGGTTTTTTTGTTTTGTTTTTTAGCTCAAGTGTGAGAATGCAGTGTATACTTAATACAGCACAGCACTATTGGTACAGTTACAATTTAAATCCTTATTGGCCTTTTGCCTGGCATCCTGAGCACTTAATCCCTACTGGCTTTGCTGTGAGGAACAGAAAGAACATTGGGACTCGTTCAACTACTACAGTTTTAGAACTTGTTGCAAAACATATATTACATAAGCTCATATGCTGCTATACAGTACAAACATTCACATACACCTGATATTACACAATGGATGGTGATGATTATGTGCCATTCCTTAATATAGTAAATCATTTTCTGAAACTTGGTAAGTCTCATAAAATCTTGTGTGATTATGTTTGAATTGGAGCTTGTGGATGAGTGGAGCAGTTGGAGAAAGTCACTCTAACAGTTCAAACATTTGCTCATTCTATTTATAGGATCTATCTCATCTAGAGACAACGGTGATATTTGAAAATGTAAGTTTTTCTGCATTTTATGCTTAAGGTAAGGGCAACTCCGCTGAGTTGGAGTTGTGTGTCTGTCCACCTGACACATATAAATCAAATATTCACTCTTTATTTAGCTCGTTGGTCTTGTCCAACCCTTGAGGGAAATATGTGGCTCTTTAGCTGCCAAATGCTCTGCTATATTCACCAGCTGTTTGCTTGTTTTTTTCTGAACCAAGTTTACAATGGTTTCATCATAGCTTTTTCCCTTAAAACAGCTGTTTGCTGCAGCTGGAAGTGCAGGACGATGAGAGCGGTGAGACCAGAGCAACAACAGTGAAGTTGTTTGCCATGAAACAAAAACGATCCAATGAAAAACACTAAAAAATGCTCTATTGAGCTGAGAAGAACTACATGGTTGTGCGATAAATCTGTCCGTTCACTGGCACGAAGGTCGCCTTTCTCATTACATGAAGTCATTATCCTCTGCGTTATACTTATCGGTGCGCTGAATGCATCCTTGCAGTCACAAGTTCATGGACTCAAACCTGAACAAATACTGCAGCTTAAACCCTGCTGGCTAATACAGAGAATGTCTGAACACTAAAGATGGAGCTGCTTTGCTGCTTTGGGAGCACATCCATCTGCCCGGTCCCATTGAGCTTCATGGCATTGGCCCCTGAGCTGCATGAGATGGGCTTCACCCCCTGGCATGCAGCCGGTGTCTGGCTGTTTGGCACCTGCGGAGCACACATGCTGTTCTGCATCAGCAATAGCACATCATGTTGTTGTTTTTTTCCCCCCTTGCCTCTCTGTGTTTATGGTTATTTATGCCCATGTTAACAGACCCAGACATGCTGCTGCTCTTGAGGTTAATAAAGAGAAAACAGAAACAAATGATAAAATAAGCAGTTTTCCTCTGTTTTGGCCCAGTTGTGCAGCTTACACCAGACAGACATGCGTGGGTGGAGAAGCAGTTACACATTATGCAAAATGCTGCAGGTTTATTATTGTATCTTATCGAAGCACAATATCATCCTGTATCATATCCTTTGCACACAGTTGAAAAACCTTGTTGACATATCAACTATTTACCACACAGGAGGAGGTGAAGAGATATCATCGCTACTGCAGCCACAGTGGAGGGCAAGCAGTTCCCAAAGTGGAGAGGTAAGCCACTTCACAGTGTCTCTGCTGTTCCATAAAAAACTTTATTTTATGCACAGCACTCAATCTCCAATGAGAGGTACTGTATATCCTGTAATGTGAAACCCCTGTTCTAGACCAGTCCATAACAGTGGCTTATTTTAGATTAGGAAGTCCTGGCTGTTGCACAGAAACTCCGAGTGCTGCAATTACCAATATTATATGAATGAATATAAATTAATACATTTGTAGGGTGCAAGTTGCCATCAGTGTTTGCTTACCTGATATTTCTGTTGTTCTGTCCTTTCTTGCTACTGTTGTAGAAATCATCCTAGGTGTGAGGAGGAAGATGATAATAGCCCTCATCGCCGTGAGCAACAGCAGCATCTGGAGATGAAGGCTATTGTGTGAGTATCAGTTGTGGTTTATTTGTGTATCTGTATGGCTTTTTTTTTTTTTTCATCTGTTCATTTTTAATGAGTTTTACACTGACTGTCACCAATGTTCCCCATGACCTTAAAAGTGCATTATGTTTCTTGTGTAGGCTACAGATCAATGTAGGCTAGGACTTGGCTTTCTTTTATTCAATCTAACCTGTGATTAGCTTTCAGAATTAGGGTCAGAGTGCACTTTTGAGAGCATGAACTCTCGTAGACTGCCACCTATAACGTAATTTTCTTAAACATGATGGACCAAAGGTTTTCTAGGTGTAAGAAGGAAGGACAGCTCTTGCCTCAGGCTTTCACTTCCTTGAAAGTTGAGGGTGGAGAAGCAAAAGCCAATGTTACTATGTTGAGGTAACATGATTGTTGTTTGTAAAGGTGTGATGGATAAAAAAAAATCCTGGATAAAGTCAGAGAAATTGAAGAGAAGCTTTGAAAGAGGGTGAATGGAGAGATAGAAGAAGCAATGAGAGCACAGGAGTGGAGGAAAATGGGGATGGAGGAAGAGTGGGGGGTAGGCTATTGGTTTTAGAGCTAGGAGTTATGCCTTAATTCAATTTGTTCCATTTGGCTCAGCTGTCTCTCTGCTCTGCTGGAGGTAAGTGTGTTTCTCCATCGGGTAATTGATCCTATAGCCTACTCTCCAGCCTGGATCTTGGCTTTGGGGTGAAAGAGGGTGAGAGACAGAAGATGGTCTGTGGACTGGTAAGAGGTCGAGAAAATATATGGATAAGGTCTACACAGGGGGAAAAAATTTCAAAATTGACTCAAAATAGTGGGTGAAAATGAAAGTGTTGTAGGAGAGCGAAATTAAACTCCCATCCCAAAGTGTTTTCTCAGCAATAGGCTATGTCTCGTTGGTGTTTTGGTCATAGTTTTGAATTAGCTATTTAAACCCAAATAATTATATTTGTTTGGTGTGTGGCAGGCGCATTCTGCCCCAAAAGGCCCTCAGCAATTTGGTAAATAATGTAGAAAAAAAAAAAGTCTGGCTTTATGTTGGGCCAACCCATCCGATTTTGGTGGGTTCACGGCATCGTATTATAGCCTAATAGATCCATGGTTCACGATCCCTCTGGTCGCCTACTGTACAGCAAAGACGGTTTATAAACTATATTTAAGGGTATCTATAGACTGTCTTTGGCTACAGTCTATGGGTATGAGGTTCAGAACCGCCGTCGCCCCCCACCCCCCAAAGGAAAGTGGATGCTTCCAACCGTCAGGTGTCAGGAGTGAAGTGGGCTAATCAAAAGAAGACGGATCGAGGCTAAAACTTTTAACGCTAACTGATTGAAAACAGAGACTTGGAGCAAGAAATGTCAGTAAAAACCGCGAGGCTGAAGCGGGAAAATGTTTAAACTTTACAAATATAGTAGAAAATGACGTTATATGACGTTAAACAACGTTAATATAGATGCTAGCAGCTAGTGTTAACTCGACGTTAGCTACATGGCGGCAAGTGAGGAGGAGACCATCTGCTGAATGAAGATTGACACAGGTCGATGGAGCCGAGGGCCTGGGGCAGGAGGACGGGCTGCGGCCGGCTGACGGGCTGGCTCCCGGGCACAGTAACATGTAGGTTCGTGACGGTGTAACAGAGCTGGTGGGAATGATAACGGAGCAAGGAGAGCAAATGGAGCCGAGCTAGGCTAGAGGGGTGACAACAGTCGGACCCGGAACCTGCGCTGTGAGTTTGCTGTAAATTGCATGCACTAAAAATCACAGTTGAATTACGTCTTAAAAGACCGTCCAAACAAAAGCACTACATTGAGGTGAACTGTTCAGTGTGTTTGTGTAAACAAAGTCTCAGTTCAACCCACCAATGGTGGAATTTTTGTATTTTTGGTGGACACAAGGTGGACTTTTATTATGGAGACGGGTTGGTAGTTAATGCTTGCCCCCCTTTATGTTCACAGGCTTGCAGTGGATATCAATGTGGTTGATAAGTTTTTGTTATGAGTTGATGCACCTGTTACTGATGTGCCCATTTTATGCCATTTCATGATCCCAGGATCCAGCGTGCCTGGCGTGCAAGCATGTCCCACAGAGGGAACTGGCAGGGGCAAGACAAGAGCCTCACCGGCAACCATCAGGATGAGACGGTGCCATCAGAGAGCCTCCAGGACCCTGTGTTGACTACCAGTATTTCAACGGTAAGCCTGAAGAATATCAAATGGAAGACCAAATCGTGTGAGAATGAGACATCTAGAAGCCTAAATCATCTGCTTTCTGTTGTAAGTTATCAGCTTCGATCTGTTGTTTCTGCTCAGACCCCTAAAAGGAGTGTGTGAATAGATGCATGGATGGGTAGAGTAATAAAGAAGCGAGCAAAGGAGGTGATGAGGGAGGGGTGTTTACCTCCAGTGTCATCTGGGGGACGGCGGGGGTCGTATTGGTGGAGGCAGATAGGATGCCAGCTGGCACTGTGCCCAGATCTGTAATTAGCCATTAATTAGGTAAATTTTCAAAGCTGGTTGATTGATTAATGAAGTGCCTCTGCCCTTGTCCCCCCTCGCCTCACCCCCCTACCCCTCTCCTCACCAATTCCCTCTCCCGAGGGAGCGCAGGGGAGAATTAAACAGTGCTTACAGGGCATGGCAGCCAAATAAAAGCCAGAGGAAAAAAAACAGTATGAGTAGCAGATAAACAGTGAGAGGAGAAGCAAGAGAGAATCAAAAAGTCGGGGGGTAGAGGGGGGAGGCAGTGACAAGGAGATGAATGCAGAGATGCGAAAAAGATGCCTTTAGACCGCCTCAAGTTCTCAGTGACAGACAAGGCACAAACATACACACATGGACAGTCTGCTCTGCTGGTTTCCCATGGATGGATACAGTCTGTGTTGGCTCTCACAGTGTAGTAATCACACAAGCTACCAGCACAAGCCTGCCTACGCTTTTTTGCAGAAATCCAGCACAGAAAGATATGATGTCATGTCTGCATACTGACTAGTGTGTGTATGTGTGTGTGTGCGTGTGGAATATTTTTTCCCCCTCTCTTTTTAAGAAGTGCTACAGGAAAGCAAGACTCCCTTAGCAAACAGATGGGCTGGAGTCCTGGTGAGACTCTGTCAGTGTGTGTGCGTGTGTGCTGTGTTTTTAGGTTGTTTGTTCTGCTTGAAAGAGTTTGTTGTTCATTAGCACAGCAGCAAATGTCTTCCTAATTAGAAAGTTAGTGTAACTTAAAAACCAAGATGACAAAGAGCCCTCCCTCCATCTCTCTCTTACTTTCTTTTTTCAACACTACTTTTATTGAAAACATACATTTGCAATCTCGAGACAATGTGGAGAATTCATAAGTTTATTATTATCTCCTTCCCATCCAACGCTTAAATCATTCAGTGGCTGCTTGATCAACACTTAAGGTAACTCAGGTGATCTGCAGGTTATTGCTTCACTTCACCGCTCCAACGCTACGCCCCTTGTGTGTGTCTGCTGCACTGAGCCAACATATGAAATGTGTTACCGCAGAATAAACGACACAAGCCGCCCCGTGTTTTCACAGTCTGAGTTTTCTCCTCCTCTTTCTGACCGTCGGATCATAACACATGACGATCCAAGACAGGCGAACTGACCAGGCCGGACTCGTCTCATGAACCACACCACACATTCACCGTCACTTTATTTACCATTGGTTCCATTTCACCACATTTCCTCCCTCTTTTCCAACTTTCACTTTGTAATTCTTCCCTTTAGCTTTAGCTGCTGCAGCTCATACCAATATCTGCTCTGGACTGGAGGCGGCCTATCAGACGGGGTGACAAGCCGCTTATTTCTCCCGTGTGATATTAAAGAAATTTGATCATAGCCGATAATCAAAATCAATAAAATGTTTTATTGCGATCTCAATTGGAGATCGCTTTATCTCCCAGTCGTAGCTGCAGCTCAGTAGCTTAACTGACGCTGTGATGGGGAGAGAGCGGTGGGTGGCCCCACATGCCAAAACACAAAACCAGAACAAAAACATGATTTTCAGGCTACAAATAAAATGTTTAAATGCGAATATCCCGCCTGTCCTCCTTCCTTAGTCCCAAGTGTCATATTGAGTGATTTTATGATTACTTGCTGTACATTTCTTCCATACAGTTCCTTTAAAATAACTTACATCTCCACTAGCTACAGCAATGTGCTACTTGCACAGTAATGGACCAGAATAATTGTAAGCGCTGATGTGAATACTTCTTCCATAGATTTACACCTGCAGAGCTGTAGCCACCAGTGTAATGTTCATACTTACTTTCTCATCATCTCCCTGTTTGCCGCAGCACATCCCTCTTAGTTTGTCCATCTGATAGCACCTGTCTCTATAGTCGGTGTTGTTTTCTGGCACTGACTTGAAATATAATGTCAGCAAATAAAAGTCTCTTGTGTGCAGTAAATGCCTCAGATTACATGTTCGACTCTAATGTGATTGGCTGCTGTTTGTTCTGCAAGATGCGCACATTAGTGATGTGTGGCTCAGCTCTGATGACATCCAAATCTACATATATGCATGATTAATCCATCAGCCACCTACGCAAACAAATTATTCTCCTCAATTTGAAGACCTGCTCCCCATCACACCTTAGTGCTATTTCTCAGCGGGATGTTATGCACAATGTTAATGTACTGCACTGAAGGAGGCTTGTTTGAAATGAGCATTTATTTAAACTATAAACTAAAACCATTTCAGGTTAAATGAAAATGGCAACCTATATTTTTGCGACAGCCAACAGCTGTTTTTTTCTGTCAAATGACGCCTAGAATTGATTATAAATAACAAGTTCAGAAGTTGAAACAGTCTAATAAGTGTGTGAGATAAAGCAAAGCTTAAAATCTGGTGATATTTAGAGATTGTAATGAATCTTTTTCCCATGCATTATATTTTATTTCACCCAGCTATGTATATCTTAGTCTTGTTTGAGAGCAATGCTGGACGGTGACTCCCAAGCATCACTCCACCTTTTTGCCTTTTCTCTCCTCCTCTCTGTCAGTCATGCTCTCTCTTTTTCTTTCTTCTCTTTCTTGCTGCCGTCGTCTGTCCTCATTCACACTGTATCACTCTTCTGTGGCCGTTGAGCTCTCTGAAGGACAGACATTCATCAGAGTAAGGCCAGGGTGCCACATTATGTCGTGTGTGTGTGCTCATGTGAGTTCATGTGAAGGACCTTGCAACAGTCTGAAGGGGATGGTGAGGAGAGAGGGGGGGTGTTCAAACATACTTCATGCATATTTCATGGAACTCTGATATTGAACACTACACACACATAGAGGCATAGGTAAGACGCTGCAGCACTCACTGAGGTTTTTCAGCCTCATCTGCTCCAACACAGAAAAACATAGTCAAACGCACACACACCGCCTCATAACACTTCTTGGAATTCAACTCTGTTCAAATCAATGTCAGGTTGTCTCCTACGTCTGCTTGTGTGCATCTTTCATACAGTGCAGCCAGTGGCATCCCTAGGAAGGGTTGGCTCAAGCCTGCAGTAACCCTAGACCTGAATATATTATTTATACACCGAGGGGCCAGGCCCTACATGTCCTGCACTGGTCATTCCAAGCTCGTTGATAGTAAATCAATAGGTCTGACTGTTCTGACACTGCTGCTGCATGCTGCCTGATCTGGCGGGGTTGCTGTGTAGATGACTATGCTGGAGGCCTGGTGTGGAGCCATTTCAAGACTATGTGAGCATTTATTTATTCGCTGCAATGTTTTAACTCCTGACAAAGTCATAATCGATAATGTTAGAAAAAAACCCTCAGGTGATTCTGTGATATGAAACAGTTTATACTCAAAGGAGTGGTTTACAATTTTGGGATATGAAGATTGATATGGCTGTCACATCTGTGTGTTCACTGTGATGCTGACAGCCCGGACGCTGTTAGCTTAGCTTAGCAGGGATACAAGGAAATTGCTAGCTTGGCTCTGTGCAAAGGTATCAAAATCTGACTACCTCTGCAACTCACTCACTGATTTGTTTAAACTGTACGAAAGCTATAAGTTGGCTTTAGATGGTGGGATGATTCCTAATATCTCTTGACCGTAGCTTTATACTTAGCATGCTGAAGTGAGAGTGGTATCAGTCTTGTAATCTAACTCTCCATTTATCTTCCTTTTTTACAACTTAAAATACTGACATTCACCAAAATACTTGTTTCAGACAAGAAGCTTAAAGGCAGTACTTGTCGTAGCGTAAGTCGTATATCTAAATTAGCTTCAGGGTAAACTTAACCTTCTGCATATCCACTTATCCGGATGAATTTGAGGAAGATAACCAATAACTGACTGGCTGCAGCGTTGAATACGAATAAGGTCTTGGAGTCACAGTAGAGAACGTAAATCAGTGAGCTTTAACAGATTAAAACCTGCAGGCTGTTATAGATGTGAGGTTGACTTAACGCTGCTTTTTATTCACAGAATTGTAGATCATTGTTTGCATAGTAGTTTAGTAGCTTAGTAAGTCTGTTGTTTATAGTGTGAGCTGACTGTGTGCTTAAGGGTATTAAAATTCATTTACATGTGATTGGCCGTGTGTGCTGACTTTGTTGCTTCAGTGGACACCCATGATTCACAGCTGGGCGTCGTCCTCTGGGACAGTGGTGATGAGTTTTGAACCAATCAAAGCTAAAGGAAATGAGGATGATGATGAAATGCCTCAGTGCTGAGCCCGGCATTACTAAAAACTAATACCGTTGCTCTGGGCTGCCTGATCACAAATGATGATTGATCATTTCAGAGATGGATAATAAAGAGAGGCACTGCCAGTAGAGGAGGAAGAAATGGGGGAAACAAAGTTGAACGTGAAATCTAGAAACACATTACATCATCTATGCTTGTGCTGTGCTAAAACAAGTTTGTGTGTTTGTGGCTGTGCTTTTTTTTTTGCTAACAGTGTTTGTGGACATTGATCTGTTCCTATCTCTGTGACATGTTTGCACATTTCTCCCCTCCTTTTCTGGGGCCCAGGCGGAGAGAAAGTGTTAGCGTAAGCATTTCTGCTGCCTGCGTGGGAGATCATTCTCTCATCTCTCACCGCCAAGAATCTCACAAAGCGAAGACGGCTTCATCCATGCCTCCACCTCTACCCCCCCTTAAATCCTTTTCCCACCCTCACTCTGTGTCATCCCACGCTTTCCCTCCCACTGCCTCTTGATGCACATACGCGGATCCACTTTCACAAACACACACCAGTCCCCCCGTTTCTGCAGACAGATGCTAACAGATTACTTGTTTTATTGGTGTCAGTTGGTGTCTCATTTGAAATGAATTTATATACCTCTGCCCTGGAGTTGACATCGATCGGGCTTAACTCATTTAATAGCCATGACATTTGCCTATTAGCTTATTTACTGTCAAAACAGGCCCAGGCTCAGCTGGCTTCCTGAGAGACGATAACTCTCACATTTGTATCCGTTAGAGAAGAAAATGTGATTGCTTGTGCAAAATATAAATGCTGGAGGAAAATACAGACATAGACTCACTCATACTAAAATTAACACCCATACATAAACACGCATTTACTTTTTACTGTACATTTCCAAAGGCCGTTTGTCAAGTGCTATTAACACTGTTGATACTCAGCTTTTTGTCTTGGTAAATGTACAAACTTGCACAGTAATTGCTGTTTATCGCTTATGTCATCCTCTCTCAGATTTTCAGTTTCTCCACTTGCATGTATCACTTTGTTAGATCTCTTCCCAAACAGTGATTGGTCAGTCATAGCTAAGCATAGCCTTTTCAGAAAGAAATTGTGACAAATAGTATTAATAGCTTGCATTTCATCTCCATTCTGTGAGACATTTATAGGTTTCCTCCAAAAATAAAACCCCTTTTGAAACCTATAACCTAGAAATCTTCTGTCTGGCTTGCCCAAGTAGGTAATCAACCAAACAGTGAATCAGCCTCAGCCTGTGAGGACGAGAATGTATACAGTACAGTATACATTTTGAATGGAATGAATGAATGAATGAGAAAAGAATGAATGAATGAATGAAAGGCTGTCTGTGCATACATACTGTATACACACACATACATATACATACATATGTTGCACAGTAGTGTTGTGCCGATTGGCGATCCAATCGTCTATCGGCGATTGAAAGGACGATCGGCGATCTGTTGTTTTCTTGGCGATTGTACACACACATACTCGCTACTTTTTTATTGATCCAATGCGCCGTCAAATCTGTTTGTTTTGTTTTCAAGCCGCGTCTCCGTGCTTCAAACATGACGGTGTTTCACCAATCAAATGCAGCCACTGGCGATGTCCAATCAATGAGAAGTCTTGACCGCACAAAAATCTTTGTGGTAAACAGAGTGGCTCCGCCTCAAATTTGAGGAAACACGTTTAGCGGGTGTTGTGGCTGTGACCAGGCGAATGTTGTCAAAGCCCGACGAGGTGTTGGCTAGTATCGTTCCGATTATTGATCATAGCTCTCTCTCTCTCTCTCTCTCTCTCTCTCTCTCTCTCTTATTAGCTCTCACACACACGGAGAGAGAGAAAGAGAAGCGTGCATGCATGACAACAGCGCACGGTAAAAGCGAAACAAACTGCCCATCAACCGAACACGTGGAGCGCTCCGGTCCTCCGAACCCCCCCCCCCCGCGGCGATCAATCGTTCAATCGGCGATCTCCAGGGGTGGCGATTGGGACGATCTGAGAATGTCACGATCGCCCAACACATTGCACAGTTCCTTTATAATCTTTTCAAATAGGAATGACAAATCTTGCTTCAAAAATACTCTGTGGCTTAATGTGCTGTTAATGTGAATGATCTAAACACTGGAAACTGAAGATAAAGGAAGAGAAGAAGTGGTCACAAACTTAAATAGTGATTGATTTCTAGTTAAAGATTTATTGGTAAAGCATGATTATTGCACAAAAGCATTACAATATTTCTCATCCTACCTTTCTGAGATTCAGAAATGTATTTTGATAGTAGCTTTTATATGGGATTTCATCCTTTTTTTTTGTAGCATTTTAGAATCTACATAAATCCATTGAAGCACACAACCTCATGCCTAGAAAGTGATACTCCACTTGATTTTGAAAAAGCCCATTGTGAAGATATCTTGGAGATCTATCATGGTAGAGAGTGAAAACGAGAATAGGAGAGCTCCGATGTCTACAGGAGAGATAACGATGGATGGCTGGATGGAAAGCTGAAAATAGGAGGTGGGAGAATAGAGAGAAGTGGTGGTGGATTTTGGAGATTATGAGGATAATAACTCTGCATTAGAGCCTTCATGAACCTACATTTGTGTGGGTGTGAGATCGAAAGTATGCACAGGCACTGGTATGTTTGTTTCATTTCTCCTTCATCACAGTCTCTGCCCAAACTGTCCAAAGACTAATGTTGACTATTATGTGTGTACCTGCAAAGATGCACACACTTACACGCTCACATCAGCTCATGTACACAAATATAAACACACTAACAGTCTTCAGAGACACATTAAGAGCATCTTATGACCCCTCTGAAAAAAAATCAATAAAAGCTGTTACACAAATGGAGAAGAGCTGACAAGTGAAAAAGAGCAGAGGGCAAGATGGATCTTGATCAAGATACAGGGGGGAGATGGGGAAAATGTGGAGTGAAAAGGGAGTGAGCATTTCAGCTCATCTTAGTCTTTTCACTTCATTGACTGTTGTTTTGTGAGCCACCTGATTGGATATTTACAGCAAGCGTGTGTGATGAGAGGGAGAGGGTTTGCAGCTGGTGTATGGGGATTTGATTGGATGCTGTAGCTCACCACAAACTCCCTCTGAGCTTTTAATTGGTTATTTATTGAGAAAACATGCCATTTAGCTGACATTACTTAAACTAAACAAGCATATAGCAGCATGCAGACATAGATGTGACACACACATATACACACACAGACACTATAACAAAACATAAATCTGCTGGAAACGTCTTCCAAACCATCTGCAGCAGTAATAACAATCTGGTACCGTAGGCTATATGCTCGACTCCTCTACTACAGCTTCGTTGTGCACCCACCCCCAGTTATCTCTCTTCTTACTCTCTCTCCATTCTGCAGCCCCCATTTTTTTGTCTCCTCATCCTTTCTTCCACTATCTCTTTCAGCCTCCCTCGTTCACACCCTCACTTACTCCCTTCCTCTTACACACAGGGCTCATCCCAGTCTTTAACCCATCTCATACGCAGAGTGGCTCCGTCCTCATGGCCACTGAGTCTGCCGTAATGAGATCCCTGGAGGAGAGAGGAGTAGCGTAAAGAGAGGAGGGCAGCAGAAGAGAGGAGAGGAGTTGGGGGTTGATCTCCTTTCTGACCTGGCTCAGATACTACAACCCAAGAACGGTTCACCCCCCCACCCCCACCCTCTCCTGCTGTTCATCAGCCATCTACCATTACTGTCCATTAACCAGATCAGAGACATGATAATCCTTCTCTGACAGCATCCCTGCTGTGTGGACTTGGTGGTGGTGAAGATGGGAGTTGGTAGCTACAGTATCTTCAGAGGAGAGGGAATCAGTGTTGAGTGTAGAGTCAAATCAAAGGCATGCATACAGTATGTAGGAAGAGGGTGGGGACAGTAGTGGAGGAAGGGAGAAAATGAAGTCCAAGTTTAATGTGTGATACTATGCAGCCAGTCCTTAATGTCCTCTCCTCTGTTCTGATCATGGGCACCTAGCTTGTCACTTTACCACAAGCCCTGGAGAGATGCAGTAGGAGAACACACTTTCAACACCAGTGTTTCTTGACCTTAAATTTGATTCAATAATAATATGTTGTATGCTTTTTAGTTTCAGTAAAGGGCACCAGCAGATTACTGCAACCACCAACTACAGAGAAAGAAGCAATTAGTTGTTGGTGCCTAAAGATATCAGGCACCTCTCTGATATCTTCCAAGCTGTCACAATTAGCTGTTGTTAGGCTCCTTGTCCTGTGCAGTAACAGAAAGGCAAACAACATATCAATGGTCTAACAATGTGTTAAATAGGCAGGAATTAGATAAAAGGGATTATTAATGAAATGTTTTTTTTGCCATTTAAAGGTACGTTGTATGTGGTTTCACATGCTAATGCTTTATTTATTCTATCAAGCAATCTATTAAGCAAACACGTTGTGATACACGTTCATGGTCTTGAAAGTGACTATACTAAAAAAGAATGCACATTAGTATTCCAGAACCTTACACGTGATGGTGTGTCAGCTGTAGGATGCCTTGCTGTAGCAACCCATTGATCTTTTTTTGTTTTGCTCGGTGTGTGGCTACGTGTTTATTTCTTTGTTGTTTTCTAAATATATTTGACACAGGAATTACACATTACAGTTGCAAATTCCTGCATCATTTTATTGGACTGAAGTAACAGTAGATTTGTGAGGCAGCAGGTCTTGGCATGAGCTCCTCAGAGTTTGCTTTGTGATCTGGCTCGTGGCTGCAGGGCTCAGTCGATTCTCAGTCAATGTTTTCCAAACCAAGATCTCATATTGAAAACTGACCTTGTGAGAATTGGGCTGGCTTCTGCAGAGCTGACCTTTAGCCACTCATCCACATTTTGTATGTGCGTGTGTGCTCTTGTATTGAAGTGTGAATTTGTAACATCGGATAGGAGCGCTACGTACGCCAGTGGAGGCTGTGGAGATGTCCTGTGGGTGGATTTCTCACAGGCCCATTTGATCTCTGTCTGCCCTTTCTCATGTCTTTTTGATCTATGAGTCAGGGATGAAGGGAGGAGGTGTTGCTCTCTAGTTTGATGCACATAATGAATATCCACCCTTTACGGCTTCACAAAGAAAAGAAAACAACACATTAAAGGAGTGAGGATGGCTGCATTCCAGGCCTGTTTCTAATGCAGTCCATGTGTACATGTTAGCAACTCGAAACTGTGTTACAGCTGTCAGATGTGAGTTTGCTTTTAGTGTGCTGGAGAATCTTCTCAGCCAAGAGCCTTTTCTTTGAAGTTGTGCCTTTTGTCTGTAATAGATTGTTGAATCTTTGAAGCCACTCTTTATTTGCATGCATTTACATCAGCTAGAGGCCGGGGATGTATACGCACGTGCAAGTGTTTGTGTGTGTCACGTGCACCCATGTACAGACAGAGCACCTGTCTTGGTGCCCCTTGAGCAGTTTAAACACTGGCCCAATATGAGACCTTATAATCTTCTAGCAGCACCATGGCAACAGTGCTTAGGATCACCTTATTTGCCTATGCAAATGCTCTCCAACCTGTCAATCACAATACAAAGTACATGTATATTGTAAAGTTTCAGCCAGAAAGATGCCAGTCTCTGTTTTGTTCAAAGCACTGCAAAGTTCTCTCAGAGCGTCTCTAAAAGTTTTAAAAGTTGTGGTAAATCACACATCAACTCACAGCCATGTTGAGTTTAGATTAAAATGTGTTCTCTCTCTTGTCTGGTTATGATATAAACTCCAGCTTTTCAGGCAAGTTTCAACTGAGGTCAAACACAATGCTTTTTAACAAGAGAAATTATTTCCTGTTCTTGAGCATGATTTTTAAAATGCATAAGACCTATGTTCTTGAGCAGATTTTAGCATAAGACCTACTGTACATTCACCTGAATTTCACCGTAATTTGTTTGTTTGCTTGTTTATTTCCTTAGTTTTACATGACACAAAGACTAGAAAGGTTTGGGGGAAATTAAGAGAGATTATTTCTTGCTGTCTGGCGTGAGCTAGACAAGCTGCAGGATCTTTCAAAATCTTGCAAATGCTAAAGATGTTGTTGTTATTGCCTTCTTGTCTTTGTCATGAATCTTCAAGCCTTGCCTTCTAAGCCTGGATTTGTTTATTCTCCTCTTTACTTCTGACATAACAGAATCTCTTCTTTTTCTCATAGCCTGCCGTTTTAGTCTCTCTCCTCTCTTCTTAGGCCTTGTCCACACGTAAACGGAGCTTCACCCGAAACAATCTCTTTTTGTTTTTGCTTCGAGAAATGTCTGCGTACACATGGATCTACTGAAAATGACTGAAAACGCTGATGTGGATTGATTAAAGGTCTATCGTGTGCACGGGCTCTTAATGTTTACGATCATGCTGATTATCCATACTGTTAAAGGAATAGTTCACCCCAGAATGATATTTCACTCATTATCTACTCCCCCTCATGTCGACTAAGAGAGTCTTCCGTAGCTTCTCTGAGTTACAGGGGGTCTCGGCGTGGCAGTGCATGTCCATATAACGGTTGCAAACGGACATCAGCGGTCTTCGTCACAAAAAGACACACTAAAAAACATCCAAATACCTCCATGCTGCTCGTATGTAATGTCCCTCTTGTATTGAAGACCTGAAATGCGAAATTGTCGTGAAAAAAATTAAATAAGTCCATATTTCAAGCTTGTTTGCAGCGGAAGCTCCTCTTCCTGGTCCGCCCAAGTCTCGCGAGATTTGTGCTGACGTCATTGCGATTAACTGACGCTGCCGCAAATCTCGTGAGACTTGGTGGTGTCCGTTTGCAACCGTTTTATGGACATGCACTGCTACGCCGAGACCCCCTGTAACTCAGAGAAGCTATGGAGGACTCTGAAAATTCTCCCAGCCCTTAGTCGACATGAGGGTGAGTAGATAATGAGTGAAATATCATTCTGGGGTGAACTATTCTTTTAACTTTATTTCTCTCCACACATGCCATCTATTGCATATCTTTCTGTCCTGGAAGAGGGAGCCCTCCTCTGTTGTTGGTTTCCCTCAGAGAGAGAGCGATATCTTGAAACTACAATTTGATTAGATCATGGGAATAGCCAGGCATTAATAACCTGGAAAAAATGAGACAGGGACAGGCCAAAACACATACTGTCATGAAGCCCAGATGCTGTTCACCCTCTCAAGACCTTGAGACTCAGGATGATTTGTGCTTGGCTACTCAGTGATTAACCAATAACCTGTTTACGTCTTGAGAAAAGGTGCAAGAAATCAAACTACTCCCCGGGTCTGATTGCATCACCTTTGAGATGCCAAAGGTTTTCAAAAGGGGAGTCAGTGCCCTCAGTTGGGTTCAAAAGAGCACAAGGGAAAATCAGCAGGATGGAGAGTTTTTCTCCACATCACTGTCAGTAAGTTGACTGGAAGGCATGTCCAGCTGGGTAAAGAGAGCCAAAACATGCTGGTGGGATTATACATTACATCTAGGATGGGAATTTGTTGTGATTGCCCAGAGGCTCAGGAGGAAGGTGGCTAGGGAGAAATGTTGTCTGGGCTACTTTTTCTTTGCCTTCTACCTACCTCTTCTACCATCACCCTAAATCACAGTATTGTGTCTAGGGCTGAATTGACCTCTTGGATTATTCAAATAATTGGATTTCTTGAATTGAAGCTTCATTATATTAACATTATACAACATGCTTGGTTTTTGTTTCACATGGATCTTTATTGTTGTTGTCAGAATTCATTGGAGTGATATTTGAGATGGAGCAAAGTCAATAAACAACAGAAAAGAAGAAAAGACAGTCAATGTCAAAGGTGTGGGACCATTTCAGATTGCACCCACTGTAAAATGGACCTCACATGCCATAACAGCACATCTTCAGAGAACCACCCAGTCAAGTCCACTGAGCAGAGCGACATAGTGTAAGGCAGCAAAACGTAACACATAAACATTAATGTGATTGCTAATCAAGATTAATGCTAATAATGTATGATAATTGTAGCTATCTGTAATGCTAGCATGAGCTGATATTGATAAATGTGTATCATGTCCCTAACTTTAGCTCAAGGAAGCAAAATAAAATGCTGCTGTGTTAATTTAATAACATAATTTTATTCATGTTTGGTTGTGAGTTGGCCTAATGGGCTCTATGCACAGCTCCACCACTTCCTGAATTTAAGGCAGGTCCTTCATTTCTTGTCTTATTGGACAAACTGATTAATCCAGGTGTGTCTGAGTAGTCACAATGGTCAGACACACCTGGATTAATCAGTTTGTCCAATAATGTAAGACAGGAAATGAAGGACCTGCCTTAAATTCAGGAAGTGGTGGAGCTGTGCATAGAGCCCATTGTTGGCCTAACACTCGCTCGCTCACTCGCTCACTCGCTCACTCACTCGCTCACTCACTCACTCACTCGCTCGCTCACTCACTCACTCACTCGCTCACTCACTCGCTCACTCTCTTGCTCACTCTCTTGCTCCCTAGTGTTGGCATCAAAATATCGGGTGGTTTGTAAGAGTAAAGAATGGAAATGCACTGCAATATTATACATATATGATATTTGTCAGGCACATTTTCAGAGAGATCTCTTTTGCTATTTAATAAGGACAAAGACCTTATGTGATTACTCAATGAATCGATAGAATACTCGATTACAAATATAATCAATAGTTGCACCCTAATTGCAACAAGTCCATTTTGAACCATGTAATTGTCACCAGTTGTCTTCAATAAATCATCCTGATCTCCCCATGTGACCCTTCACAAGGCAATTTAGAAAGTAATGGCAAACAGGAAACACTCTTAGTCTGTAGCCACTGTTTGTTGTCAATGACTACTCATGAGTTAGTGTTCACTGCAAACATAATGGTGTGTGTGTGTGTGTGTGAGGGGGAGAGGTTTACGATACTGTTTACAGTAAAACATTTAGTTTCAAGAATGATATCATGCACCAACATCAAATGTTCCGCCTCCTACACTCATTTTGTGGATGCTATTTCCACAATATGAGAGGGAAGAATTAGTGTCAAATTCACAGTGATAGGAGTGGCGCAACGAGGAAGAGACAAATTATTTTTGTAAGTGGTTGCTACAAAGACAGTTGAAGGATGAGCCAAATCTCATCTCTCTATCTAATCTTTTTCTTTCTTTTTATTAAGAAAACCAATATTCTACATATATCATCTTAATATAAAAATGTAAAGGTCCCATATTTCACATTTTTATGCTTTAATAAGAATACGTGGTTTGAACTACCAAAACATCTTTATATAGTTTTTGCAGCTGTCTCTGAGTCTGATGACGGCCAGCTCAATATAGGTAAAAACTGTCCACACTAAGGGAGATGATGATAATCAGTTCCCTTCTCTACCCTAGATTTTTTTTCGGCAATGGTGTTGTTGTACTATAGTGCCCATGGGGATGCAACTCTTGCCTGTATTCCTGTGAGTCAGAATAACTTCAAATGAAATGACCACACTCCTCTTGCTCCTCTTCTGGCCTGACCTACCACTGCACCCTTTCTCACCTGTCCTCCTTGCTGCTCCCTTGCTTCTCTTTCCTCCTTTCTCCTTTTCCTTTAGATGGGCAACATGTAACCAGCATTTTATTTAATTTTATTTATTCCATAAATGGACCTCCCGTTCCATATGGACATTTGTACAGTAAAATTCAAAAGAAACTAATTAACAACTCATTAGCTTAAAAGACTAATGTACGCCCCTAATTAGCTTTGCTAACCTCAGCTTCTCCATGGTCACCATTCTCCCCTCTCTTCCTAACCCATCAGTTTTTATAGACACAATAGGAAATTGAAGTGTAATTTGACTCTTTAGATGTAGGCTATTTGTGCACAAATGTGAGAGAGGTAATATGCACTGATGAAGAAATGTCTCAGACTCTCAGGGTAAACTCTTGCTTTATAAACAACTGGTGCATGAACTGAAAGAAAGAGGAGAAAACATATGGCCCAACAAAAGAAAGAGTTGGAAGTCACCAAGAATCACCAAGAAACACCAAAGATGAATTAACAGTGCTGATAAGAGAAGTTCTCAGCTGACTGACACCTGACTCACTAAACTAACGGTGGCACAGAGAAGCATCACAGCATGGCTGACGCAGTCGGAAGAGGGACACTGTGACCTGCCCAACTTTGAAGCAGCAGAACTACTGCAAATGTGAGCAGTTAGTGCTCTGAGTCAGGGCAAAGAGATTGATTCTGTAGCTGCAGAAGGCTCACGAATATTTGGGTAGTGCACAGGATGCTGAGCAAGAGCAGAATGAGATCTGGTTCTCAGTGTAAAGTTGGAGCAGGAACAAATAAGTGACCAGCATGATGAGGCAGCAGAGAGGCAGGGCACTGTCACTGTTGTTTCAGAGCTCCAGGTGCAGCAGCAACAGGACCAGAGGGTGGAGGATGACAAAGATCTCCTGTGCGAAACACGGCACATCAAAGAAACTTAGTGCTCAGGAGCCCCTTGGAATAAAAAATTAGACAGTGGACCTGGAAGGGGGCTGAGATTAACCAAAAAAAGCTTTACTGTGGAAGAGGCACAATAAAAAGTAGGTCAACCAGAGAAAGATCTGCTGAAGATGAAAGAGGAGGTGCGGGAGGAGACAGAAAAAGCAAGCCCCCCTATATTGTTCAGCTGGAGCACATGGAAAAGGTGTAAGGTGCTAAAGTTACAGAAAGCAGGGGAGCAGCTGCAGGTCCCACTAAACCAGTGGCAGGAGAGGAGGGCTTTTCTCCAGGAAGCAACTGAAGGACTCCAGTGAATCCTTGAGTGCAAAATGAAGGAAATATTGGAAAGAAAGCCCCAAAAGAAGAAAGGCCAAGCTCCTCACATATACTTTGGTTTCATACAGTAACAGTTCAATGGAGGGGGATCATGTATGACTTTTAATTTGTGTTTCATGTGAAATTAATTTCGGGCAGTAAGTCAGTTTAATGGGGTGTTTCAGAGAAAAATATATTCACTGGCTTCTGATATTAGGGATGCTTTTGGCATCAATTTGTGTCAGACCAACATGCATAAGGTGCATCATATTAGTATGAAAACCTTTGAATTGGTAGCCTGTAACCTTGTTATTTGGAAGTAAAATACATTCTGAAAATAAAGGAAGATATTCAAAAATTCAGTTTGCATGATTTTCAGTCTGAAAAAATTTATCATCTCAGAAACTAAAAAACCCCCAACTCTGGTGTTTCAGATAACAGAAAAATTCATATTCACTTTTCATATCGGCTCCCTCTGATATGCAGTGATATTGCTGTTTCCTCAACATTTTGTCTGCTCATCACAAACCGATGGTAGTCCTGATGACCCATTTTAAGTTACAGTCTGTGAATGTAGCGTTTTTCATACTTTCACAGTATTTAAGATTTGTTTAAATAGACTTGGTTTCTGGCCAAATACAGAAATTGTTCTCCTCCTCAGATGTGATGTGGTATTTTATTTCAAACTCAATCACCCTGGATTTAGTTTTCCACTGCTGGGTTTTGGGGATTCTTGATTTTTAGGAGCCTAAGGTAAAGTCTGCAACTTGATTGTTTTGCCTGTCCAAAACAAAAGAAATATACTAATATTTTCCTTGATTGATGACTTACATAAGGCAATAATGAGACTGTCTATTATTGTTGTGTCAAGCAACTCATAGATCTATTGATTTGTAGCTTCAGCATTGGTGAACACAGATACATACCAACACTGAGATCTGGTAGGAATCTATAATGTACAGTGAGCAGAGTTACAGTATGTATTGCATTTAAGACCAAGAGAAAGTTGAATATCATGCAGGGTCGCCACTTTTTCTGCAGTTATTGTTTAAGCACAATTTTGAATATGATATATCATTATATGTATTCAGGGGGGAGTTGGCTTCCAGTCTGAAGAGACTTGGTTGGCAGAAGGGTGAGGAGATAAAACGCTTAGGTGAAGAATGGGGATATGAATCTGTAAAACTGTAATATGTAGCTTTCAGGAAGAAAAATGAGTCATAAAATAATTTCACTATATCCAATTTACAGCCACATAGAAGCTTTTAAACAAGACAACAATGAGTGTGTGTTATCCTTATTAAATACAGTAGGACAGCAGCACTATTACAGCATAGCAGCTAATTACTAACCCCAGATGGCATTCTGGAGAACCAGTTTTTCCTCAGGATAAGTTTTATTTACTCTCCAGTAAAGACAGTCAGTTGACTTCCAGAAGTTTCTCCTAATACATTTTCTCCTTTTTAATTGGTGCAGTGGCTAACCACTCTACTGGTGACTGCACAGGTCCATTTACAAGGCAGAGTAAGAATTACTGGGCTCCTAAGTTCAGTTTTAATTACCTCTCAATTCACAATCTCTGCATCTTTTTACATCTCTTCTTCTCTGTTCTCTCACACTCCTATGTGTCGACTGTTAATTGCCTTGTCTGTCACCCCAAAAATACTTCTCTCTTTGGTGCGTACGGAGTATAAATATCCATTTTCTTTTTAGCCTCATTCTTTCTTCCTGGTCCCTTGTTCGACTGACATAAAATCAGGGAAAGTGCACCACAGTTAGCCGTAAAAGGAGATAGACTACTGTTGTTTGTAAAAAGTGACACCTGCTTTCACAAAAAGACTGAAAGATCCATACCCGAAGAATGTTTCATGTTTAAGAAGTGGTTATCTAAGATAAGATCAGGCTTGACAAACTTGTAGACAAACCATGTCTACCAGCTCTCACTGCTTCTCTCTCTCTCTCCTCCAATTTATACCTCATTTTTCCCTCCTCTCTCCACACTTCAACCAAAAAAAGTATGAGGCCTCATTAAATCATTTCTGGCACCTTGTGCACCATTCACTGTGGCACTGCTGGACAAGGTCAGAATACTGATATATGGAGCAACCACAGACAGACATATCTGTGGCATGGTAAAGAGCTCAGACATTATGAGATCAGTGGATGATTTTATGTGTTGAACTAGAGTCTGAATGTCAACGCTGCCTTGTCTCCACCAGCAAATGCACTAATTACCTCCTTGCTACCTGTGATGAGGTGTGTGTGTGTGTGTGCGTGTGTGTAATCTCCTAAAATATTCAATTTCCATCCACTAGAATTCTTCAAAGAGCACCTCTGATAAAAAGTAAAGGTTTGTAACCAGGTCAACACATCATGGCTGTTATGCATTTTCACCTTGGATCTGCAGTGATTGAATGACGGTCTCATAATAACAGCTTCAGACAGCCAGAGTTTCAGGACTAAATCCCCAACTTGCAGGGACAGGAAAAATAAACCCAAACCCTTGTGAGCACAGAGACTCAGATATTATTATCACAGTCAGCCTCTACCACTTAAGAGCTAATAAACTCATGAACAAATAACTATCTACTCTTCTGACACAACAAACCCCTGAGTTGGTGGCTGAGCCCGCTCTGCAGACCATCTTGATAGGCACTGCTCCAGCATCTATTAACCTAGTCAGTGGTGGTCAGGAGGACACAAGACCTAATACAGAATTTCTCAATGAGAAAATAAGCGCAGATGTACTTGCAGCCCCTGTTTACCACTTTGTATGTAAGATATTTTGTCAAACTAAACACCTCAAAGCTGCAGGAACATTATTCCAGTCAACCATTACTCCTCTTAAGCAAGATAACTAAGTGGTGTTGAAAACGACAAGGTACAATTTGTGAGTAGCATACTTTCATGGAATGAACAGCACAGAGCTAAACAAAATAAAATGTACCAAACTTTTTTGAGGAGTTTATATTTTTAGCCTCAAGATTAGTCCTAAAGGTAAAACAAGTGATACTAAGGGTGAATTCCAGTTCCCCAGGTAGCCCTACCCATTCATTTTGTGTGTTCACGTGAAGTGGTAGAGGTGTCCCAATTCTGGTTCAGACAAGGGTTAGAGGGAAGTGGTAGGGCTATCTTGCTCTTCAAACTGAGATTTTTCAGGGGCACACTACAAACCTATGACAAGTTTCCCAGAATGCATCTCGCGGCAACCGGCAGCTGTTTTATTTCTCACTGTTGTGCTGTTATTACGTCACTTTGTGACGAGAAAGTAGCTGTTTAGATCCCCAATGTGCGGTCGGTTTATCCAAATGACAGCTGTTTAGACGTTTGCTCCTATTTTTTTCGGAGAAGTGAAGCTCTGCGGTGGAGCCTCCACCTGTGGAGCAGATCAGCGGCTCGTCACGGAGACACCACCCCGTCCGGAGAGCTTGTCAGCCGGCCAACCTCCCGACGTCATCCCGGTAGAAAAGATGATCGCTAATTAACTTATCCGCAGGTTTTTAAAGGTTTACCGCTGGGTAGTTACATTTTTTTTAGGAGATAAGTGCTGGTCTCATTGATGAAATGTAACAATTGTGGCAGTCGCATTAATTTGTTTGAATTAAAAGTGAAGCTTCATGTGTGTTTTGGACACTGGAGCAGCGCTGCCCAGGGGCTCTAAATCACCACATTTACATCAATAAACAAATGTTTCACAATGAACCAGTCAATTTTATTTTATTTTATTTTATTAAGTTAGCGTGGTTTTGAATACAGGATTTGTGGCAAAAGCTCATCACGTCTGCTTATGTGAAAGCCAGCAGAGACTACTGATGACGTATGGGACTGTTGAGGTGGTGTCCCAATTCGTAGGGGTTGACTTTCTACCCCTTACCCCTTGTAGCTCTGTTTCAAGGGCAAGGGTTAAGGGCTAGGGGTAGGAGTATGGATGAAAATTACGGAGGGAACTCATTATCAGTTGCTACAGAGCTCATTCTGCTGCATCTCAAGTCTGACCTTAAAGGAATAGTCAAGTGTTTTGGGAAATATGCGTATTCATGTTAGCCTATATCTTATTCAGTCTGTACAAAGCCAAGGCTAACTCTTCTGGCAGTAGTTGTACATTTGCAGTGCAGACATAAGATTTGTATCAACCTTGTCTAGCAGCCAGGCAAATAAGCACATTGATCAAAAAGCAAAAATATCACAGCTTCAGCTGAGCTCATTTGTGATTATAGTGAGTCAATAAACAGGGAAACAGACCATCCTCATCTACATCAATGGCCAGCAGACAGCATGAATGAAGAGCACCAGAAAACATTTCTGTAATTTGTCCTGTCTGTATAGCCAAACACACTTGAGCGAAATCAAGATAATTCGGTAGCCTGTTGGAAGGAGCTCGCCTGTATCAGTGACAGGAGGGCTTTTGGCTGTAGTAGCATGTGTAGAAGCTTTGTAATGGTTATATTTAGCTCCTTATCTCCCAGACGGCTCTCTGAGCACACAGTCGCCTGGCACAACAGACTATTCTGGTGAGAACTGTGGAAACGGGGAACACTTAATGCTGCTCTGGCCCAGACAAAACCATAGCCTCAGTAATAATCTTGTGTGTGGACATGAAAAATTTGCTCTGCATTACTTGCCATTGTGTGTATAATGACTTGCTTTTCACAGTCGTCAGTTTTATTTGACTCCAGCCACACTGGGAGCACAGGAAATACATATTTCCCCAATTTTCCCTCATTTCTCCTCTTCCATCACTTTTTCAGTACCTTTGTGTTTTCCCCTCACCTGTATTGTCTCTTTACCGTCTCTCATTCTCTCCCACAGCTCGTTTCCCTCAGTAACCTGTCTGGCGGAATAAGAGTTGGAAAGAGCGAATGCGTTTTTTTGTGACAGTGTGTGATGTTCCCACTGATCCCTCCGAGTGTTTGAAGCTGCATTACATCAGACTCTCCATCCTGCCTCCAAAGCCCGTCTGTCATTGTGCAGCCTATCTGTGTGTGTGAGCAGGAATACTGTTGAGCTGAGGCACTGATGTTCCCATACATCACACATCTTGTATAAATACGAGAAACACACACAAATTTTTACTTACATATACCCACAGGATTACACATAGGCAAAACACATGCATGAATGCATGGTCACTGCTTGCAGGTACGCGCGCAGTGCTTATCAGTTTACTGCTGCTGCTAAAATACTGGGGCTTTCTCCTCTGCATTATAGATGAGGAAGCTGCGAACAGCTTGTTTGCTTTCTAAATTAAGTTTTTCTCTCCTCTCTCTCTCTGTCTCTCTGCGAGAGTTGTTGCACGAGGGCTCTTAACACCTCAAGATGAGCCAAGTCTGTGCATGTCAGGGTGTGTTTGTGTTTTCCTTCATGTTTACACATGCGTCCACAAGTGAAAGGAGGCTCTCTGCTGGTATTTGGTGTGAGCAGCTCTCATCTTTAATGCATGCTGCCCTCTGTATATGGAAGCAACACCCTCTAAGCTAGAGGCTTTCCTGCTGGTTAGCCTCTAGCGAATCTTAGCTAGTCACCAAATACACACTCACGCAGAATTCCCATATAAGACTATGCAGTGGGAGCCTGCAGTATCACAGCTGAGCACAAGATACACTAGACTGTATTGAAGTCAGTGGTCCGATTGGAGAGTGGAGACACAAAGGTCTTTAAGGCTTAAAGGGAAACATAGGTGAGGACACCTTGACATGGCTCTAAGCTTTCACACTGAACTCTGCTGGTTCATCATCAAATATTAGGTCCACCCGGGATCATCCCCGGAAATCAGAAATCTAGGGTTCAGTGATCCCTTCAGGATCCTGGGTAGTGTAGTGTCAACAACACTGTGTCCACCATCCACGGCCCTGCTCTCTGACATTTTGTAGATCACAAGATGCCGCACAAAGATAAAGAAGGAAGAGGAACAAAACAAGGAGAGGAAAGTGGGTAACAAAGAATGTTTTTGTTTTTTTGTTGCTTTTTGTCAGAAACAATGATCGAAGACATTGTGCATGTTCCCTGTTATGTCCCTGTTTTGTTTTTTGTTTTTTCGAGCAGAAAACTATTTGCTGAAATTACAAGATCAGATACAACAAACAGCAGAGCCTTCTGAATGACATTTATTAACAATAGATTAAATGCTGAAAGTGTACACAGATATTCTGTTACTCAAAATCTGTTTTCCCCTTGCACTCAAACAGACACATGCATGGTGGATTACCTTGTCTCAACTCAGTTACATGTCTATTGAATCCAATAGTGGCTCCAGGGTCAGTTGAATCGCACAAAAGACAACTAAACTTTTATTAAAATTAAATCTAACTGGCACAACCTCAATTAGAGACATTAGAAGTGCATGCAACAGGCTGCTGGAATATAGAGACATGTATATGCAGACGCAGGCGTCCCCGGTTCGCGTCCCGCATCGGGCAGACCTTTCCTGCATGTCATTCCCCTCTCTCTGCCTCCCCCTTTCCTGTCTATCTCGACTAATCTATCAAATAAAGGCATAAAACAGGCTGCTGGAATATTAAACTGGATCTCTAACCTGATTTTCCACATAAACTGTGGCGTATACAGTCTACTAACTCAGACAGATATTGTCCCTCATTTATTTCTGACAGAGATTAGTGGGGGTCCGAGGCAATTGCTGTAAAGCTGTGTACACACCAAATACCATTTCTTGGTATTTGCTTGGCCATACAGCGCATTTCCATTGTATGTATCATACACTGTAAATAAAACGCAATTATAGAATTTTCTTGTTTCAGTTTAATTCTGACATTTCCTTGTTGAGTTTAATGCAGTTTCGTTAGTTAGTTAGTTCATACATACACACCGTAGGCTAAGTGGGTGGTGGTGGTGACGTATTAATAAATGGACATGTAATGTAGGCCGAAAATGAGCTTCCCCTCTTTGAAAGACCAGCAGCCGCCATTGGTGTGGTGTTTGTTTCTTTCTCTCCGTCTACTGACTCTCATCTGTATCTGTGTTACTCTGCTCAGCCCTTACTGAGGTCTGTGTTAGTGGATCAGTGGTTCACACATCTCTTGTATAACCTCTAGCCAGGCTGGACCCTGATGCTCCTTCCAGTTCTCTCTGGCTTAATTTCTCTGGTCAGGCTTTGACTGTGCAGTGTTGGAGGCTATTGATTCACAGATAAGCAAAGAGGGAAAACAACTGCTGTTACTTCACAGTTGCGAAGTGAGGTCCAAAAGTCTAAGACCATTATCCTGTGGTCTTTGACTGCTGGATCCCTCTGTATCTGCTTGGCTTTTCCAATAAAGACTTGTTGATCTGCTGCACCACAAACACAAATCAGTGCTTTTCCTGTTAACTCGACTGGGTGGCAGTGATTGTGCTATGACTCTCAGGGCTTGTCTCTATCTTGAGTTGAATTTGATCTTTAACCTTGACTGCACCCACACACACACACACACACAGAAGTATAACATGGTCTATGGGATCCAGAGAACATTATTATAGTGTGTGATGTGTCTCTCTTGGAGGACTTCTCTCTGGCCCCAGACACCCTATTCCCAGTCAGGCACCCCGGCTACCCTGAATGTCAAGGAGAAATGACTTATCAGTCTCCTATCCATCTCTTTGTCTCCCTCTCTCACCCTCATTCCGTTGTTCATGCTGTCCATCACTGTGGCCCCCAGGAGGGCAGCTAGCCAGAGGTCAGACGTGCCTCTTCTCCTTTTCAGTTCCTATACAAGTTTCTGCCCCCCTTACCCAGTGGGCCAGACGGGCACTGACTGACATTTATCTTCCCGGGAATGGAGTATGCTTTCAGACTGGGAAATGGCTTTTTGTCCATGCATTTGTGGCGTGTGTGTGTGTGTGTTTAAATGAAGATGGTCACTTTAGCACTGAGGAGAATCATCTCTGCAGCTTGTGCACTAATGATTGGAAAATTTCAGACTCTAAATAGCCTCAAGTGTAATCAGGAAACACCAATCAGTACATACCGTAATTTCCGGACTATAGAGGGATACCGGCCTACGTCACAGAGGTTCTACTGCGCATGTTGCCTGCAGAAAGAGAGCAGCAACAGCTGCGATCGTGTCTTTTTGTGCTGTTGGCATTTTTACCGTAGCCTAATTAAAAAGCTCCAGGGTAATTGTGATGGTTAACTCGCTACATGACTTGTGACTTGTTACAAGTGAGAACAGAGGCCAATGCACATGGCTAGGAGCGTAACCAAAACAGCGGAGTGGACTTCCACACATCTTCCGTCTTTCTGTGTAAACATCTCATGTTACAACATGAAATACCTACAGCTTATATTCAGGTGTGGCCTATATAAAATCTATTTTCTTTTAAAATTTAGCTGGTGCGGCCTATATTCTGGTGCGCTCAATAGTCCGGCATTTACGGTAAACGGTACATTTAGTGCTTCTTAAGTATATATACTGTATATATATATTTTTTGCTTTTTATTTTATTGATAGGATAGTAGAGAGTGCGACAGGAAATGGGAGGCAGAGATGCGGGGAATGACACGCAGTATAGGGCCGTCCGACGCGGGACTCGAACCGGGGCCGCCTGCAGCGAGGACTATAGCCTCTGCATATGGGGCGGGTGCTCTACCAACTGAGCTAAACACCACCCCCATTTAGTGCTTCTTGAACAAATAGCTTTAAAGGTCCTGTGACTTTGAAGAGGCAAAACTCTTGGAAGGTGGATATTTCAGGAATCTACTCCTGCATGATTATTTTGTAATATTACAAGGTCATCTGTGTACTTTGTAATTTGGGTGAATTGACACCTCTATAATCACTCCAGCAGGAGCAAAGTTAATTCTGGTCTTGCAACTTGTTCGATTGTTTGGAACAGATGTATTGTGGAGCATTAAACTTGAATCTGTCACAGGATGCAAATAATCATTATCACACATTATTTAGCTTCAAGATGATGGAGCCAGAGACAGTTTATGCCCAAACAAATATCCACAAGGTGAAGTTTAGGGGTTATCAAAAAGCTGTTAGAATTTTATTCACAGCAATTTAGAGTCTGCACGTAAAGCACGAAATTTCATTCCTGACCTTGGCAATAGTTTGTCTAAAATAACAGCCCAGCTCAAGGTCGACCCACTTTTTTTTGCAACTAAGTTTTCAACCCTACTATGTGGTCTAAGCACCTGAGGTTTTTTCATCATGGTCTCCAGACTGCGGGGCATTTTGCTAAATTTTGAGACAATGAAAGTAAATGTGCATGTGCAACCAGTAAATTTGCAGTTTTTTTCTTTTTAACACTGGTGAAACGTGGAAGGGGCGACTCAAAGAATCTGGTATCTGTCATTATATGTGGCAGCCCAATCTGTGTGATGATCATGAATTAATAGGAAATGTGGATAATATTTGCTTTGCAAGTCGATTTATAGTGTGCACTCCTAAATTTTCTGCTTGTGCTCCTAAAATTTTAGGTTAGGGGCCACTGTGCTCCTAGCAGTGGTGTGTGGGGACTTTCACAGATAGGCAAGCAGAGTTTTGATACTTGTTAGGCCATTGAACAGTTATTTCCATTATCAATCAACAGTTAGTGTGAGAAGACATCATATAACATATAACATTCATGTCTTGTTTCTTTTCCAACTAATGGGCAACATTTCACCTTTGACTTCGTCATTCACTTTCATGATCAAATGACTGTTGGCTGTCGCCAGCTAATTTCAAATAATTAACTAATCATTTCACGATTTGGCCAGTATGAAAACAAACCAGAGACAGGCACTTTATTTGACCCTTGTTAAATCCTCATTCACTGGTTAGCTCTTACAGCCTCATGCTGAAATGTCTTTGTCCACAGTGAGAGCATTTACAAAGTGTCTCAAATTGAGCATGTTTGATAGGAGACTCCCTCCAGATGCAGTCACATCACTTTTCAGCAGTAGGGTCATAGACCCTCTCACAGCAGGGAGGCAACAAAGGCCTGCCTGCATTTTTGATCATTTGACCTGAGTCGCTCTGGGGGGAAAAAAAACAAAAAACTCTCTCTAACTGTGTTGGTGGCCTTGATTATATTTGCATGCCATAGTTGCCTGTTACCCTTATTCTAATGTGTGTAAACTAAGTTCAGTAATGTGTGGCAGAGCTTGGCCACGCTTTATCTACTCAAAGGTTACCCTCAGTGCTGCTCTCAGACCAGCAGATGGTAAAGTTGCTCATCTACCGCAGATAGCACATTTAACTGCTGCAACACACACAGAAACACACCACAGTTGCTGCCCTTTTTCTCGGGGGGTTGTGTTATGGGCTGATTGAGATTCTGGACCAAGCGCTGCACTCATTGCTTTTATCAGTGGACTTTTATCCCCCCCTTTTCCACACCCTCCATCCTCCCACCTCAACCCAGCAGTCAGATATCACAGCACTGCCCCTGAGCCCTGCAAGCTGCCGGGGTGGCCAGCTGCTCACTCTGGTCTCCCCTCACCACGTCCACTAGTATCATCAAATGAAGCATCTCACCATTGGCGATGAATTATGTGACAGACAGAAGCTGCAGCACGTGTCCATGTGAGGACTGGTTCTTGTTTGCAGGCAGGTGTGAATGTTCAACTGAGTTAAAGGGGAGGATGAGAGTGTTATTGTTCAGGCTTTGTTTACAATAGCGATAGAGTCAGGATGGGTTTATCAGAGAGCTGTTTTGCAGGCAGCTCATGGCTGAGGGGCGTTTAATTAGATCTGGCCAATTTTCTCACTTGCCCTCTCTCCGCCGCTACATTTTCTATCCTTTTGCATCTCTTGATCTCTTATCTCTCTCACAGTCGTTTGCAATAAGATGCATTGACAGGCCATTTTCAGCTGCTGCCTCTCGGAGATGACCCTTGTAGCTGGTTTAGCATTTGAGTGCGGTTGAAGCAGAATGTGTCATTACATATGCCTGTAATGTGTAAATATGGCAGCTGCATAAAGGTGGGTGATATAAGGGCTGGCGATTGGTTAAAGAGACTAATATGTAAAACAGGTCACGTCAACAAGGACGTGTGCGTGTCAGTGCGTGTGTGTGTTTGAATATTTGCTGACATAGGCTCTGTGCCCTCTAGCTGTTCTCTCTGCTTACCCAACTCTTATTAAAGCAGTAAATATGGCTGGAACATAAATTTGACGTCATGATTTAATTCCACTCTCTCTGGGTCGATGTGTTTGAGTGCGTGCTGATGATCATTAATATGGCATTAATGTTGCCTTCTAATTACAAGAAGGCAAGAATTGCTGGTGGGCAAAGTTTGATGCATTCTATATCAGGGTGCTGCTTGCTCTTTTGAAATATGCCCACCTTTCCTTTCCTCATCAATCTCGTTTAGAGGTGGTGATATATTGTAGCTTGTGTGAGTTTTTATGAGGGTGTGTAATTGGAGTTTTATGTAGATGTTCTTTGGCTGTTAAAGAGCCAAACACGCTCCAGGTGTTACCGTGCCCTCTGCTCCCATCTGAAAGGTACTTTGGAAGGCTGCAACGCAATGCGATACAACAGGATATACACACTCAGGAGATGCAGTCGGAATGCGCCGCATAATCAAGCACACAGCCCTTGATTTGTTGGCTCCTTTGCAAAAGATGAGACCACAACCCATAAAAAACTGACGGATTTGTTGTAAAGATAATTAATTCCCTCTTTAATTTAGAGTTTGGCTCATAACCGCTTCAAGTAAAATCCACATCACATGCACCTTCCTCACGACATGTTTATGACTCTGAAGAAGAAAACTTTTAATTTATGTTGTAGTTTAGTTCATTTTAATTTCTGTGCCATGCCAGACAATTACAAAGTTTACTTTATACCCAATATAATACAGAACTGCATCTTCTGGTAAAAATTTATTATAAATTGCCTATACTTTTATATACAAAGTTTTAACTAAGTAATTCACCAGATCGAGTGCAGCCTACTTCAAAAGACTTGAGCAGGTTATGTGGGTGTGTCAGCCAGGGACACTCATGAATGATGCTCTCAGTCTGAATTACAGGGAGTGCAGGATCCAGTGTTCTGTGACTGGGAGCTAAAAGACACTATATTTCTATATATCTATGCTTTTTGGTTACACCAATACCATCCCCACCCCCATTAACGTTAATATGTTTTCTTTTACAGCACTGCTGCATTTGATTAATTGCACACTCTTCTAAGCTCAAGAAAGTTTTTATTATTTAAATGTACATGTAGAATGAAATGTATTTAATATATGCAAATATTATGTGCCATATACAATATAGCCAGTAAGGGAAATAAGCAATTACTAACATTAATGAACCAGTTTTAAGGTTCTCCACACAAGAGCTTGTGATACAAATCCTCTTTTGAAATGAAATCTTGTGATGGCTCAGTGAGAAGCCACTTTGGTCCCGACAAGTATTTACTCCAACATTTATGAGCCCATTAAAACCATATCAAGCTACAGATCTGTCATGAATAACATTGTTCTCTTAATTCAGCCAGCATCCCAGCACTCTTTATTAGTGGTAATGGTGCAAGACACGAGAGGAGATGGGCCTGGGAAGGGGATTTAAGGTGAGTGGGCCGGGAGATGAGAGAGGGGGGAGGATGGGAGTGACACAGAGACTTTATATTGAGATTGGAAGGAGGGCTTTATATAATAGGTTTTAATGTTATAACTAATCTGACGATATAATGCATTCAGAAAGTATTCAGACCTCTTCATTTATTTCACATTATGTGATATTAGAGCCTTATGTGCTGGAATTGCTGAAATTTCTGCAGTCAGTATCCCATAACCACCACTTGTAATTATGGTGAAATTTAGCACATATGACCTGGACACATCCTCTTCCTCTGGTTATGTAATAACATTACAGCTTGTATGTTAGGGGTGTAACGATTCGTTTTAACAGCGATTCCATTCGAATCACGATTCGTGGTTGCTGATTCGATTCAAGGAAGATTTTGGTTCATTTAGAACGATTCGATCCGATCCGATTCAGTGATTTGAAATCGATTCAGTAACTTTTTAGCCAAAAATTCAACAGTGTGATATGAAATAAATACCTGGGTACTGGACAGTTTTCGAAGGCAATGAGAAGGGAGCGATAGCTCAAAAGCTCCTAGGTGTGTCAAGTATACAGTACATAACACTACAGCAAAACAGTAAAAACTTTTTTACTTATTTATATCTACTGCATAGGCTACAATTAGTGCAGTCTTTTAAAAACCATCTGCAAAATGTTCAGCATCTGTACAACTGAGAGACTGTGTGAGTCTCTCTCTCACAAACACACACACACACACACAAGGGCGTAGAATTGGGTAGGGACGCTAGGGACACGTCCCTACCAATATCCAGCCGCTACTGTGTAGTCACTATCAATACAACCGCTGCCCGTATATCTGCTGGTTTCCTGACAGAGTAATGTGTCTTTCCAGCTGTCATCTTTGGTGTAAGTGCGTCATGCTGTCATTCAGCGGTGGACAGCATGGTCCAGATAAAAACAAAACAAGTCACTACTTTCATCAGTCCAGTCACTTTTGTTGGTGTTGTACCACCTGTCTAGGTGTTTCTTTGTTTCCCACAGAGCACTGCCCGGGTCATGAATATTAATTATCTGACTTTACAACACTTGAAAGCAATTATTATTTAGTTGGCTGGTAAAATATTTCTCTCTGATGTAGGCTACAGTAGGTACTGAAACTTTTTTTTTTTTCTGATGTAGCCTAGGTCCTACACTTGGTGCATATAGCCCTGGACTGTTGAATCTGGTGCAATTTGGATGATCGTCGGATGTCACTGATGTGTCCCTACCAATGTTGAGACCAAACCTACGTATATGATCCTTTTTCACACAGCAAGAGAGAGGGAGAGAGAGAAGGAGCATCAGCTTCACTTTGTCTCCAGTCAGTCACTTTACCACCTTTTGGCGCGGGTCATGTTATTAATTATCTGATTTACTCGAATATTTCTCTCATGCTCGACGTATGATCCTTCATGTTTACCTCCACAAGCATAGACTAGCCGACAGTGTGGTGTGAGATCGAAATAACGTAACACGTGGGCACCTTATCTCTCATGTTACTCACTTAGTTTCATATTAAGACAGGAGGTGCCTCAGATCAGAGCCAGTACCTCACGTTGCGGACTCGCGGGTCAGACAGTGGCCGTCTATGGCTGATTTAACGTGTATCTTTTACAATAAAAGCTCAATAAAAAACAAACAAAAAACATATTCAGTTTGCCGTGCTTAAATCCAATGTGCAATTTCCTAGTATCTATTTAATCGATTTTCTCCCGTTTTAAACGATTTTGGATCGATCCATGTCGCCAGGGAGGCCAACTTGCCGAGCACAGATCGATCCAGTTGGATCGTAGGAATATAAATCGATTCATCGATTTTTAGATGAATCGTTACACCCCTATTGCATGTCCTTCAGGGATGGAGCGATTCACAAAATCCATGGTTCGAGTCCTCTCACAGTTTTGTGATCCCAGTGTGGTTTTGTTTTTTCCCCCCTGTTTTTTAACCAAAAACAAACAAAAAAAACAGCTGTACATGCTATTAGCTGCCTCCATTTTTTAAAGTAAACTGTTGTCATGGTTACATATTGCTCTAGTTAGCACTGAATCCAAAATGCTCTCACACAGCAGCATGAAATGATTTTGCTTTGCCTCCTCTGTCTTTTCCTCTTGTCTTTTCCACAACTGACCTGCTGCTGTGCTCGACACTTAACCCATTTGCCACATGAAGAAAAACACATGAAGTCACATGAAGAAAAACAACGCCAACAAAAAACCATGCTACAAGCCAAGGTTTTACTTTTCAGGACCCACATACCCTGAACCGAGACAAACTAACTGACCTGCACAGATTTTTTCATGGACTGTTCCATAATACTCATGTCAAACACACATACTCATTCACAGACATCATAGAGTTTCCTTGTCAAATAGATGTGGGGACGGCTACTCTAGCTTGTGAAGGATCCATTTGGGGCAGTACAAAGATGAAATGGGATGAAATAATATAAAAGAAAGAACATTTTGCTTTTCTCTAACCCTACTGAGATGGAAGGAGACATTAAAGGAGAGTGAAAGTGAGAAGGGCCAAGAGGGTAAAAGCTGAGCACCTCAAGGCTGCAGGCATAGTTTTTATTACACAGCTGATTGTAGGAACAGATTGACTTTGCTGTGAATTGTTCAGTTGAATATGATCCTATATGATGGAAATAAGACCATCCAGCTTCAACTAAAAGGACAATGGGTTAGAATGACTTTCTGTTGAGGTTACTTTGTAAATTAATGTAACACATGTCGGTTTTCCTTTGTATTGTCAAATATTCCCTTTTGAGTTATTGCCTTTTCTCCTTATCTGTCTTCTTTTCTTCTTTTCTGCTTATGCTCATGACTTCTAATTTTCCCTCCCCCTCTCTCCTTACCTCTCCTCCATCCTTGTCCTGCGGTTACCTGGGAAACCTGACTACCTTTCCCTCAAGAGCGAGAGAATGAGCTACATTTATTTAACTTTCTCTTCCTTTGGGCTTGATGGAAAAGTAAAATGGCACTTTTTTTTCCAACACAAACTTTTCACAATAAGTTCTGTTTTTGACTGAAACTCAACATGTTCTTGATCCTACCTACCTTTTGTCATACTTCTTACAAGTCACTTATTTGGCTTGCAAGTGTCTTCTTAGTCTGTCAGTCTACTGCTTCAGTTTCACTGTGGTACCTTGCAAACACTGAATTTATGGTATCAGATATTGACATTGCATACCATGGAGTTGTTCTGACAACCAACATTACAGTATGCTACCGTCAAAATATCAGCTGTGAATGTGTGATTTATCTATGATCTAATCATTGAGCTACCGTAATACAGGCACAGACGTTTAGTTCAGTTTAATATGTTTATTTGTATCAGGGACAATGTACGAAATAACATTAGTCTCGAAATGAGAAAAGATGCCTTGTACTGGATTTAGCTTACTAGCTACTTTCCATCCGTAGTCCCTGAATAAGAGCAATAGAAAGGTAAGAATGATCAATTTACATAGCGTTCGAAACATCCATGCACATATGCATAATACACCCTCTCACACATCACAAACACTCAAGACATATTTCATATCAGAAAGAAACATACAGTTAAAATACTTCACACTTTGCCAAGGTTGAAAATAATTTAGGCTCGTGATTAATGCTGACATGGCTGATTTCTTAGGATCCATTGTTTGACTTCCGGTGTGATAAACACTTATATCTATTTACTTTCTTATGCTTCAAGTCTTTATTCAGAACTTTGAAAATCTGCTTTAAGTTTTTGTGCACCAACCACATGGAATTATCTTCAAAATATACTCTAGGTTGATACTCCTGGCCACTTCACGTTAGTGTCTAACTGTTTTGCTGAGTACTGAGTACTGTCTTCTTTTTTTTTTAAACTCTTGTTTTATTTGCATATTTCTCTGTATCTTGACATCATTGCAAATGAGTGTAACCTTGAACCTTGAAGGTTTGATTAAAGCTCTGAATGAATGAAAAAAAGGCCAAGAGGTTTGTCAGCAACTAGTGGTAAAACCGATTTCTCTTGGTAATATAGAGCTATTTCATGAATACTACTTTGCAACTTCAGTTTCCAAGTAATGGTCTTCTTGGCCATTAGTCTGCTAGCACAGCAAGTAGCACAGCTTGCTTTCTCTGGTTGTGGACTTCAAAAACCACATGCACACTCTGCTGTGCCCCTTACTGAGTTGTACACAGTAGTAAGGAAGTGAGAAACTATGAGTAGATACTCACATAAATGAACACATTAAGGTCGCATTTAAAGAGCATGGAGACAGGAAGTTGCAGTTTAAAGAGCTGGAGGAACTAAAGTGCCATCAAACACCTGTCGGCAATTAAACCCACTAAGCACAAGCTGATGCACCCTGTGTTTACTACTTGTGCTTATTTTAATTTGTACATAATCTCATGCATGACTACTAATTCACCACCATTTACTGCACACCTTGAGCAGCAGTGGTGAGGCAGGTTTATCGCCCCAGTGTGTGCTAACTGAGCCCTGTCACACACTCCCACAGTGAGGTGAAACGCTTTTCACTGCTCGCTGCCTTTCTTTCCCATGCTCCTCGGGCTGCATGACCATCCAGGTGGGACAGCACGCAGAGAATACTGAAACCCCAAAGATGTGGTTGTCTGTGCGTGAGGTTTGCTTGTATGCTTGTCCATTTTCTGGTATGCACATGCAGGGTGTGTGTGTGTGTAGCAGCATGATTTTCTACCCGTGGAGTGTGTCCAAAAGCTGAAACATTGCTGTAGGCAAGCTTTCTCAATCCAGTCACAAGGCCTTCCCCCTCTCAGAGTCATATCTATGATTCATTTTAGTACAGACATGGTATTTTTTCCTTCTTTTTTAATGGAGGTGATGGCAGCTATAGTTTTGCTTTACATTAGCCCACCTATATTGCTGCGCCTGACTGGGTTGTCCTATTGCCCGTCATGTCGCAGCCACCGCCTCATTAACTCCATTATCAAGTTGCATGACTAATAGACTAATATTACACTGATAACAATCCTGTTTGTGGCGGTAATTGTATGAGGCAATTTCCATCCGTATTAGCCCATCTCTCCTGAACTGATAAGAAGCAGAGGAACCTTCCCATTAACAGGCTAGAATTAGTCATCAGATAAACAAATCTCAGGTATCATGGTTGTCACTGCTAGTGGATGTCAGAAATATGTTGGTGCAGATGTGACGTGTCTGGCAACTGGTGGCAGATATATATTGTCTCAGTCGCAATTTTAGGAAAATTGACAAATTATGCAATAAAAAGTAAGTAAATAAACGTCGCAGGCATCTGCCAGTGACACGGTTGAGGAATTGAGACTTTTTTTTTCATAATGGCAACAAGACGCATGCATTTCCTTTCCTTTACATTTTTTCCCTTTTATAGCTGCACATGACCTTCACTCTTATATTGAAGAATTGTGTAAGAAAACAGAGTATATAACTATGTAAATTAAAACATATACATAAAATAATAAATAGATAATAATAACATTAATTTTAAATACATTTTGAAAGAAAGAATAAGAAAAAGAAAGTACGTTTTTCATTCATCAATAATTGCTCCCATCAACAAAGTGTTCCGGTAAGCTCTGAATTTGCCGTTCATATCATTCATATATACATTGAGCAGGCAAGCTCGGTGGTGGATGACATGTTGTGTCGCCATATTTTTACGTTCTGTGGCAGCTGACGGTAGGAAACCATGGAAACTCAGCGGAGACACTGGAGCTGCCGGCTCAGGTCGAGGTGGCGTCTGTGAAAAGTCACGGCGGAGCAGTGAGGACTGTGAGGACAGCACGTGAATGTTGCATTCAGGTGCAGTCGGAAACGTCTGTCAGTAACAAACCAGATGTCATTTTAGTCACAGAAGTGGAGAGAAAGCCAGTAAAACATGGGTCAGGTCAACAATACGACATCGCCATGACGACATATTGTCACATGTAATGTTTTGCCTCGTGTTGACTGGCCACTTGTTTACATAACAGCTTGTTTAAGCCTGTTATCCGCAGCGGCTGTTGTCCGTCTGCCATCTACTGATTTCACATGAATGCAGCATGAAAAATAGAGTTGCTTGTGATCTACAACCGCACCACTAGATGGGAGTAATTCTTACACAATATACCTTTTAAGTTTAGAAGTTTAAGACCTCGGTGCACCATAAGTGATTGTTAAGTTTTAGGTCCAATTCCTTTTTTTTTTGCCTGCCATATAAATTTGATATTATTTTATCAAGGGGAAATATTGGTTTTGGTATTTCCACAGAGAGCATCTGAAATAAAGAGAGAAGTCTATGCAGGACACTAATACGGACACTTCCAAGGGCCATCGTTTCAAATCATTACTAATATGCCGGATTATTTTATTGTAATTTAGTTTAGAGATAGGGGTCTATAAATTATTCTTCTACTTTAAGCCATCTGAATCCACTCTGTAGCGTAATAACCAGTGTTGCTACCATAAAAACAAAAAATTATAATAAATATTCATCAGAGCAGCTGTAAGATGAATCTGTCTTAAATCAGGCAATCAAACATGTATTGTGGTAAACAAACGGAGATGATGGAAACATGTTTACTTGGACACCTGAAATGGTAGATATTTAAATCAAATTGTGCACTTGCATATTTTTTTATTGTGTATCTACAATGTTCTTCAGTATATCCACACACACACACACACACACACACACACACACATACATGCTGCTCAATCATTCGTGGAGATAAGCTGCAGGGCTTATCATTAAGGAGCACAGGCTGAGACACGGCAGCCAAGTAACCTGGCTGCTCCCTAAAGACGAAACAATAATGACATTCACAGAGCACACATGGGCCCATAGATATGTATGCCCTTCACCGCAAACACAATGAAGCATACGGAGTGGACAGACATGTCCACTGCATTAGGATAATGACCCATTCACTAACACAGTCAAATGTACATCTCCAATCCAGCGTCATGCTCTTGTCCAGGATTTATCTTAATTGCAGCAGCACATGTTCCAAGAATCTCCTGCATTGGCTTCAGCGCTCCTCTGGCTGTGTTGCTACCAGTGCTCCTTGGAATATTGAAATATTCACCAATGTAGCAACGACACCAGAGATTATATTCTTCATTGAGAGGCAGCTGAGCGTGAGCCTCGTACAACATTGCAGGTGGTGTTGGCAGAGTGCCTACTATCATAATGGAGAGAGGTTGTGAAGGTGAGCTGGGATACACTGAGTTCAGAATTAAAGGGCTCTTGCAGGCGTTTGCATAAATCCACTCCCCTCACTCCCATCCCCGTGCCGGTCCCCAGTCATAAATTCTGAAGATTCTGTGAGCACAGTCCTTCTACCCATGAACCTGCATAAATCTTGACGCTACATGCAGCACTTCTAAATATAGGTGATTGTTCTGAGGGCTCTGTACTGAACCTGTATCACTTGCTCTGTATGATCTGATCCTATTCACCGAAGCAGGCAAGCAGATAAATGATTTTCTGAACTTATGCAGCATGAATAATCATACATCATGACCTCATGCAGACATGGTGGCAGCATATAAAACGCATGTCCGATCATAATACACATGTAGTACAGCATTGCATATGAATTCCACCATTCCTCTGATCACAGCATGGATTATTTGAACAACACAGTCAGAAAACGAGGGATAGTTTACACTACTCATGCACTGATTTAAATCCCAATTCTACACAAACTACTGTACGTGTTTTCCCTTTTCATCATGTCCCACTTTAGTTAACGTTCATATAATTACAGTATATCACAGTTGTAGAGTATAACATATAGTCTGTGTAAAGCATGATTAACTAGAATTGTCTCATATTTGTACCATCAGATTAGCCTTGAAACAAATTACTGAATTAAACATCTGCAGTTGAACTCAAAATCCCCATCAGGATAGGACCAATCAACATGGAGGCATTTATCATTCACAGCAACTAATCAGATGCAAGACGACACAGTTGTGCACACGCCAGCTCCATGGTTGTCACAAACACACAGACACACATTCTCACTTGTTCATCACGTTGAGCTCTTTTGGCTGGTGCAGTCTCATAGAAGATTGTTTCCCAGAGCACTGAGCTCTCAGTTTAGAGACACACACGTGGAAGACTGGCACTGACACATGGCATAGGCTCCACTGGAGCTCTGATAGTGTGTGTGTGTGTTTGTGTGCGTCCCTGCCTACACCAGTGAGTTGTTGAGTGCAAAGATGTCGTACTGGGAGCAAGATGGGCTTTTCAGCGGCTGTGATGTGGCCCATTGCACATCCCCTCTTCACCCAACCAGTTCATCCCTTCCCTCTCCATCCATCTTTTCTTGTTTCCTCTTCTTTCATTTACTGTCCCCATACCACCCTCTCTACTTTCTTACCTTTTTTGTTCCATTATCTTTTTTGCAGTCTTTCCCATTCTCCTGTTCCTACCTATATATGAGATCTTTTGTGTCTTTTATTTATATTCAGTCTTTCTGGTAGTTCACTATACAGCACTTATACAGTATATTTCATTATACTTTCTGCTCAGGCTTCTCTTTGTACCTTCACTTCTTTTCTTCAAGCTCCAGTTTCTTTGCTGGGGGGTCACTCTCTCTCTCTATGCTTTGTGTCCTACCTTCCCCCTCTTTTTGGTTTCGTGCCATTGCTGTAACCACTTATCACTTGACTCTTCTCTTTTCTCCATCCTCAGCCATGAGGACATGAACCCAGCTGCATAACAATGGGCTCCTATCAAAAGGCAGAGCCTTCAGGTAGAGGAAGAATATTCTCTTACCTCAGTTTTGAGCTGTTAGTTTTTTCATGATTACAATATTACAGATACAGCTTAACTGCAGTAAATCACAGTAAATTGGTGTAAAATACAGTATAAATCACAACCAGATTACAGACAGTGATGTGAGTTTTCCCATCTCCAAACCTATGACACTGTCACACATTTTCCTAATACATTTCAGAAAATGGGATTGTGTCAAGATGACTTTGTATTCAAGTAACATGAGTAAATTAATTTTTGTTCCTTGAAACCTGTAGATGATCAGGTTGGACCCAGCGCTACAGTACAGTAAGAGAATAGAGAATGAATGCCATGCTAATGAAAACAATGTATTTCAATACAAAAACTCCAGCTAATGCTTTTATCATTGATTGTTTTACCCATTTGTTTTTTTGAGGAATCAATTGACATATTTAATGAATTTAATTTAACAAACATTTTTTTTGGAGGTAGAGAGCAGCAAGTTTTTGCTAATTAATAAATGATGCATATTGACATGTTGATTTAGCTCATTTAAGTAACTTATCAATTAGGTGACTAATCATTTAATTGCCAGTTCATACCATGCACTTTCCACCGTCACTTCCAACAAATCACAAAGTACTTTAAGGACTACGCAGTAATTCAGACCATTAACTCCTGTTTGGCTTTACATTCTCTCCATCCCTTTTGTGTTTTGTTTTATGTCCGCCCCCTCCCACCTGTCCCTTTGTGTGTTGTCTAAGTGACTTCATGGCTTTGCTTTAATCTCCTCCTGCCCTGAGCATCAGTCCGTCACCGGCAGTCCAACCTGCCACCTGTGTCCATTTCCATCACCACACCGTGTAACATTTTCCCCCTCAGCTGGTCCTTCATCTCTACTCCCATCTCACCCCATCCTCCTACTCTGTCTCACCGCAGTCTCCTGTCCTACTTCCTAATTTTATATTTCTTCTTAACATTCATCTCAGGGGCTCCAAAAAGGCAGACGTTTAAAGCCTCAGTAAGCGACTTATTTGGCTTTTTATTAGCAAAAATCAAATATTGCTTTCAAAAATACCTATTTCACTGAAGTCGAATCACACCTGCATACAGTACAAACAAAAGCTTTCTCGTACCTTAGAATGAGTTGTTACAAATACATACTTGGGCGATGCACCGAACCTTGGCTGCGATGTTACATTGCCATTTTTTACGTTCAGTGGCAGCATGACCGTAGGTAACCATAGAAACTCACCAGAGCTGTCGGCTCGGGGAGAAAGTTTTCCAGGTAGCGCCTGTTAAAACTGTCACCACTGTGTAGTGTGAGGAAGGACGGAGGCTCTGATGTTGCCTTCAGGTGCAGTCAGACACCTGAATGACACCGTCGGCAAACCAACCGGATGTCATTTTACTCAATAAGAGAAAGATGGTAAAACATGGGTCAGGTAAACAATAGGAAATCATCATGACAACATATTGTCACACCTGTATTGTTTTGCCTCGTGCTGGTAGACCACTTGTTTACATAGAGGCTTGTTTACATGCAGCGTCTGTTGTCTGTCTGAGGTCTGAGGAACGCAACATCAAGTATACGTTCCGATATGCAACTGCACCGCTATATGGGGGAATGAATTCCTACATATTATATGTGTGTGTGGACGAGGAGGAGGGTGTTTGACTTTAAGTAGCTTATTTGTTTTCTGGTAATTTGTTTGACCTCTGCATAGCCCTGCCTTCCACCTTATCTGATTGGTGAAAGCCTCAACATTGAGCATAGAGATGGGTATTTAACTGTTGACTGCTCCATCCATAAGACATTATTAATAGTTTGAATTAGCTGCAAGATTGAAAAATTATCTATTTCATATGAACTTGACCTTGAAATTAGGCTAATGTGATGTGGAGGGTAAAAATGGTGCAGACAGAGAGAAAAAAAACGCTATCCATCACAGGGGGTGGGTAGGAATAGCAGCAGAGTTGTTTGGGGTGAAAAGAATGATGGGTGGAGACGTGAAGCAAGAGGAATGAGGGAGGGAGGGCAGGCAGACAGGTGGGAAGACAGAGAGGTCTGGTGATGGGCAGAGGGCAATCTGTGGGAAGAGACAGACAAGGGGAGAGGGAGAAAGAGATTGCTGTTTTAAGGAGATTAGCTCCCAGATAAAGTGTGTGAGACAGAGAGCACGAGAAAGTGAGCGACGATGGGGGGAAGTCACAGCTGTAAGGGAGGGAAAAGAGAAAATGCAAGTGTGTGAAGAGGCCGTAAATGCTTACAGGGTTTGTTTTAGTCCCGTCTGATTGACGAGGTTGTTTGCCGGCTGTAATGTCCACGGCGTAGAAAGGCTTGATCAATTGAATGTCACTCGCGGGTGAAGATTCACCGCAGGGATGTTAGAGGCCACGTCTTCTCACTTTGTACCCTAACACCAACCAGCAACCAAATGATGCAGTCGGTGCGTGCGTTCTCTGACCGAAAGATCACAGCATCGTGATTTACGAGACTGTTCCTTCTTTAATTATGGTGCATGTGCACAGGTGCATGTTGGAGTTCTGGTTGGGTGAAACCTGACCTGTTTATGAGGCGCCGTAACACAGGATTTATATAAAGGGATAAACGAAAAGCCAACAGGAATGAGGATGAGGCGGGTGCTGGCAAGATGGATGGAGAGATGAAGCGCTAGAAGAAGAAGAAGTGGGGGTCAGTAATCATGCTGCACTGCACTTTCAAACATTACAATTTCAAACTAAACTCAATATTTACTGTGTACCCACCGCTCGATACAGCTGAGTATAAACAAATGTAGATTTCATTCTGTGCCAGTTCTTTTCGATACACTTATTCTCAGAGAAATAAATGGATCAGGGGCGAAATCCATTTTACTACCACACCCCTCGCAGCTTATCGCCATCAGAGTTGTTTTTAGTTTTTCTTTACTTTAGCAGCAGGTTTGTCCTCCAAAGACAGCTGCCTTCTCATTTGATATCGGCCAAAATCAATTCCTTGCGTGAAATCCTCAAGTCCCACACAAATACCAACCTTGACACGCTGCTGCTTCTATCTGTTGTTTTTACCCTTTATTTTACCCGGAGGGCATGAAACCTGTTAACGGCATGTTATAAACAAACTTGACCTCACTTATCCAAAATGAACACCTTCCCTCAATGTACCTTAGACTGTTTTCCAGCTTTGTTTTTAGACTCACAGCTTCCCAGAGCCCCCCCCCCCCCCACACCACCCCCCACCCACACGCCTGTATATCTTCCCTCAGCCATCCTGTTGTTTTCGTCCGCTTTCGAGGGTTGCTATAGCTACTGATCCAAGAGAAAAGGGCTACTGGTGTGAAGCAACAGGGGGGCTGTGAGGCTGAGATTTAAATGAATGCCAGACTAGGACCTGCTGGAGTGCCAGATGTGGTACACAAGCTCAAGGCACACATTAACACATACAAACAAACTTACGCACACACTCCAAGGAAAGTCTTTGGGAGGAGAGGACAGCTTGTGGAAATCCAGATAAGTACTGCACCGTTTAGGGACCTGAGACAACCAGGACACACTTCATCCATATGTATACTGTATTTACACATGTGTACACATACATGATACTGTTTGGCCATGACCGTGTGTTGGTGGATGTAAAAGGAAGAGCTTTACTGATCTTGTATTTACCATTGAATTATTCATTCTGGCAGCATAACTCTTTCATCCTCCTCTGGCCAATTCCTCCCCTCAGTCTCCTCTGCCCTTTCAGTTTGACTAAACACAACACTTTTTCATGTCCATTCCTCCATCCTGTCCGTCTCCCGTATGCTGTCTTCCCTCCCTCCTTTTCACATATTCTTTTTTATCATCCCTCTGTCCACTTCTGCTTCCACTATCTGACCCGTTCAGCTCCTCATTTTCACCCCTCTTTCTACAGTCCACTGCTCCCTATACTTTTTTCTTTCCCTCTCTTTAAATCAGATTTTCATCACACTTTGTTCCCTCTGTCTCGCTCAGACTCCCTTTCATTTTATGTCTTTTGATGACAATCTTTGTTTTTCACTTCCCCGTCTTTGTCTCACCCTGTCTCCGTCTCTCTGCACTGCCTCCGTCGCTCTCTGCTTCCCTGACTCGCTGACTCTCCTCTATTGCTTCTCCATTAGTATTCCCCCAGGGCGGCTAGACTTCACAATGTGTTGTGTGTCACCTCGCCTTAAAAAACAAACAATAAAAAAACAAAACAGCATTTCTGAAGAAACCCAGGTGTGTGGCTGCATGTGAGGTGAAGGTGGATTAAGGAGAAAAAGAGAGAGAGAAGGGGGATGGGGGGCGATTGAACCAGAAAAATAGACAAGGCTTTATATTTGGTTGTTCCTGGATGGTACGGAGAAGCAGGCAGACAGACAAACTGACCTGGAACATGCTGACTGCACGTGTGGAGTGAATAACTGCTCATTTTCTCTGCTCACCATAAAACATGGCCCCGCTGCTGCTGAGGTGTGTTGTGAATGTATGTGTCTCCATGCTCACACACATCTGTGTGGATGCGTTTTCCTGCATAGAGAACACGTTTCTGTCCCGTGTGTTCACTTGTGTTTCTGAGTGTGTACTTTTGTGACCTTTTGTATGCCTTTAAAGGGACATTGTGTATTTTCAGTTGTTTATTGGCCAAGATCGATGTCTGCATTCATATTTACAGTATGTCATCATAGTTGTATTATGACCTCTGCCAATAATCTGACTGATTCTCGCAAGCGAAGAATTCCAGATGTGTTTGTACATGGGGCAAGTAAGTCGAATGAGGAGCTCCATGATGGTCTGCCATCTTGAAAGTACTGCCGCCAGCAAGGGAGATATAGCACGACCAGGGAACAGATCTGCCTCCAGTGTTTAGAGAGCCAATAGGGGCTTCGCTACTACCGCGGTTTAGTTAGATGTGGTTTGTTACAGCATAACAGTAGAACTTGCTGCCTCGTTAGTACAGGATTGATGGAGTAAGGGTTACATACCCACTATCAGTAGTTTTCTCTCTATCCACCTGACATCCCTGACATCTCATTCTTAGCCACGATTCGTAGTGAAACCGGTTATACTCCTCCAGTTGAACTGGAGCTATGAAACGTGGTTTCAGTAGCTTTCTTAGTCACACGGCGGCTAATAGTCACGGTAACGACGGCTTTTAAAGCCTACGCACCAGCTTTTATTCTGACTTTACTGTGACTAAAGCTTCAGAAACCACGTAAACATACAGTACAGCTCCATCAGAGAAGTGCAGCTTTCACTATATGTGTAGTGTCTGTGTCAGATGACAATGTTGTCAAGGCTTTTTCATACACATTGGCTACCGTAGATGCAATACGCATTTGAAAGAGTGTGGCACTATGTCCCTTTATGTATAGAGATCAGATAATAAATGGTTTTCCCGTGTTATAACATTGAAAATCACCTCATCGCTAGTAAAGTAAAATTATAAAGGCCTGAGTTAGTTTTTTTTTTAGAATAAAAGACTCTAATTAAAGCCCTGCAGCCTGAAGTGACAGTAAATTTGCTGTACAGTTAATGTGTCTGTTAAAACCATGCTAGCTGTCTGTGTATGCGCCAGTGCTCGGTGCTTTGTCAGACCCAGTCTTCTCATTAGAGCAGTACTGATGGTACAGAATGAGCAGGTGCACTAATGGTGAGCGTTTTCCACTATGTTCCTTCTCTTTCTGCTAAACAGCAGTTGGCAGTTATAACCCTGAACAGTCCTGTCATTTCACAGGGTATTCATGAAATGCACAAGCAGCCATGAATATGAAATGCATGCATTATTCACTGCGACTGTGATCCAGTCCTGTACTTGATTTGAACCTCATGTCTGTTTCTCTACAGTAAAACACTGGTGGCAGGCTCACTCCTTTTTCATTTGTTGGAGAAATATAGCCTGTGTGCTGTAGAGGGAGGTCCTTACTCTTTTTTCTACTGCTTTTCTTATAGGCACCCACACATACATTGCACTAATGCACAAACACACACACACACATGCAGACAGTCAGAGTGCATGCAGCAGTCAGCAGTCCTCCTCTGTGTCTCACAAAAATCTAGCAGCATGCACTCAAGGTCTCACTCCTCATAGGGGATAAGGTGTGTATGTGTGTGCGTGCGTGCGTGTGTGGGGTAAGTCAGAGTATGATATAGAGGGAGTGTGCGTTATGTGACGTAACGGGAACATTGGCTAGCGATGGTGAGGAGGAGAGTGAGGGATGGAGGCAGGTGATGAAAGGCGAAGATAAATAGAGGATGGACAGAAAACACAGGACATAAAAGCAGAGCATCGTCACACACCTTCTCTCCTGCGGCCAAAAGATCACTCCATCTTCCTCTGTCGCACTTGAAAGACACACGGCGTGACCACGCGGCAGATCCCTCACAGGTACAGGTACATACACACAATAATGCATCTCCAAACATTCACACATAGAAACATCAAAAACACAGACCGCCCACGGTTTCACACCCCCACATGCAGGCAGGCTAAGATCACAATCATCAGTGTGTGTGTGTGTGTGTGTGTGTGTGTCACACTTGCCGGGGCTTTTTAGAAGGTTTTCCAACTTTAACATTGTTAGTGATGTCATGTATTGTGATGTGATGGATCTGACAGCACGGCTTGCAGCGGGAGAGCTTAACCCAGCAGGAAGTTAACATGACTGGAAAGACAGAAAACAATGAGACAGTGAAAGTGCAGTAGTTGTGGGTGTTTGTGCCCTGCGATAAGGTGCCCTCCTACACACACACACACACACACACACACACACACACACACACTGACCTTCAGTGGATACCTTGGTAGACAGGTGGCGGTGCCATTGCCTGTTGCTAAGCAATTACCAAGTCCATTACCCCTGCAACATGCCCGTAATGTGTTTTTTTTCCCTCAGTGTGTGTGTGTGTGAGAGAGAGAGAGAGCTTTCATTAAACCCACCATAGTGAATAAAACACAAGCAACAACTCAACCTCTCAGTGTTTTCCTGCTCACCGACCCTTTTTGCCCTCAGTACATTTTCTTTAAAGTTTCAGTGACGCCTTTGTGCTGGAATGCAAAGCTATCGGACACCTAAAAAGCCTATCATACATGTAGCCTACATCCAAGAAGCATTTGAAATTAAGTCAAATTCAATAGTTCAAACCAGGTTTTGACAGACACTAAAGAGCTTCAGGTGCATTAAAACCTCCCTCTGGACTGGATTGGCGTAGTGATTTAGCTTTTAGCCTGGAAAAACAAAGACAGATGGCGGTCAGGTTTGACCAGTAGAGACTTCTATGTGGATAACTGTCAATCAAGTTTAGCTAGAAAGGAGAAAGTTTAAATGCAAAGACATAACAGCTAGGGTTGCTTATACATTTTGAGACAGCAGTCGTCGTTCTGATCAGTAATGTACAGTACAGTATCAGTAAACACAGCAGTGCAACTTTCACTTTAATTTGTGATGTTTCTGAACAAATGGTGAATTTAAATCCAAATTTCACCCACAAATTAGTCTGCGTCGGGCTTTCTGAAAGAAATATTTGTCTCTTTAGCTGCAAAATGCTGGCCTGTATTCACCAGCTGTTTGTCTTCGATGCTGGTCAGGTTGTGTGCAGTTATTTTATTTAATGCAGGAAACAGTTGTCTGCTGCATCTGAAGATGAAATAATCATTTGAATAACAAAATGGACTACAGGGCTGCAGAGTCAGGCGATGATAAATCACTGTGGGTTTGTAACTGACTGAAACCATTCACCTTCCCTGTTGTAATTTGACCCTACTGTATATACAAACATTTATTACATGTAGCTTTAAAAGATAGGCGCTGATATGTTGAAGTTTCCTCTGTGGAAGCGTACTGCTATAATGTTTAAGGGTATTTGTTTTTATGTGTTTGTAAGAGCAAGCAAATTAAGAGATGAGATTTATTGTTGCATGCCTGCATCAATGTTCAGAACATTACTTAAGTGTGTGTGTGCGTGTGGTGGGTCATGTTCCCATTCTTGACACACACGGCTTGATCTACAGCACACCAGCTAAATGCAGCAGCGCGCCTCGGCTGTAAATATTCGGCAAGCGATTAGAAAAGGTTGGACAACTGTAGCTGGTGAGAACACTCTGCAGCTCTCAGGCACGTGGACGTGCACCACCTTGATTTTGTGCATTCATACTCACAGGTACATAGACAGATGGTCAGATGAACAGACACAAGCTGTTACACCCCCCCCCTCTCTTTTTCTCTCAGCCAGGAGACAGAGTGGATGAGGTTTGATAGCCACTTGGAGTCAGACACCCTCCCCTAATTGTCAGCCTATTGCGGGAACCCACTTTTCCCCCCTAATGCAGAAATGATTGATACTCTGATGTGATTACCTCTTCCCGGTATTCTAAAAAAAAAAAAAATGTCGAGGGGAAAAGAGAGCACTCACACGCTCTGTGTGAACGCTGCCTCCTGCCCTCCTCCCTCATTCTGTTTTCACATTTATTTCAACTCTGCTCATTCTGTTGAGGGTAATTAAAGTTGACCTTCACCTGCACAAACTCATGGACGTGATTGGGTGCACAAAATGGCAGCGTGCATGCACAAATCAGGAACAATCAAGAGAAAAATATACATTTATGAACTTACATAGTAATTTAAAGTAATTATAGTTTAATTTGGTAACAATTACAGACTGTGTTGGGTAATGAAGTCTTTCCAGTAATTAGCTGAGTGGTTGCTATAGCCCTACTATCCTATTCCTAACTACATCGCACTGTTTATTCTGCTCATTTTTTTTGTTCCATTGATCCTTCATCTCTAATACGAAAAGACTCTCATTCATAAGATCTGACAGTGTTGACATTGGATGACAAGTTGTTTGGTTTCCCTAATCATCTGCCATGATTCCAGTTTACCAGATCTGAAAAGATGAGAAGATAAAAAGACAGTTTTGGGAATGCAACACGAGCAATGTGGAAAGCTCTCCTCCTGGGGCTTTAAATCAGTTTCTGCTCATGAATAAGTAAAGTGTTATATTTCTTCAGGTTATCTGATTAGTTTTTGAGTGTCTGGTGTTTCCAGACTCAACAAAGAAAGCCCTTCCCTGATACCAATCAAAGCTAGACGTGATTTGTAGAACATTACATTTTTGCCTGGTAATGAAGGCAATAGTTCAACTTTTTTTTCTAAGCAACCTTGCTTGCTTTCTTGCCAAGACTTAAATGGAAACATTGATCGCACTCTCATGTCTGTACCCAAGTTTTAGTGCTCAGCTAAGGTAGGTGCCTGCTGGCTGTAGCTTCATATGAAGTGCACATGAGTTGCTCTTCTCAAGAAATTGTTTGACAGAAAATGAAGAAGCTCATGCTGCAAATATTCCTTTAAAGGTAATTCTAGGGTTCATCTATCAGCTTTAACTGGAATAGATTTCCAAATTTCCAGTCTGGAGGGGTTAGATGTGTCAGCTCCTGTCTCTTTTATGTTTTTGTGGATATGTGTCTTTGGTGTCACATACAAATTGGGCTCGTTTCTTATTCTTCACTGTTCTTTTTACTCCTCCGTTTCTCAGAACTTCATGTCACAGCTCGTCTTTATGATTGCTAGCTCCTCTTTTGCCTCTTCTCTCCTGCTTCGCTGTCCTCCTCTGTCTCCTTCCACTCCCTCTCTTTGAGTAGTGGCCAATGCTGGTGGAAAGGGGATTTATGGCGCGTGGCTGTAGGCTCTAAATGGGATGTTTTATTCAGTGGTGGGAGGAAGTCGCTTCCTTTCCTACTCCTCTCCACGAGCCTTTCATTATTATAATACAGGCACACACACATAACCTGAATGGAAAATTTACAGACCAGCACCACTTCCTTCCCCGTTCGGGGTTGACATTAGACAGGCAGAGATGGAGTGACTGACAGGGATGCACAGAGTGGCAGCACACATGCAACTGACAGAGTCAAACACAGGGGGAAGAATAATGACAACTTGTGTTGTTACTGTGGAGCTCACTACGCTGTGTGTTAGAGCGTGTTGAAAGTCAAGGTCACCTCAGTGGGCTGCATTTCTCTCTGTTGTCAGCTCACATACGCAGAAAGTTGCGAGCAGCAGAAATGGAAATGTACCTGTCTGTTTCACCCTCTCTATGTCTGTCTGTCTCTCAGTTCTGTTGGCTTGCATCTCTAAAACTGTTGGTTCAACAAAGTTAAAATGCAAGCTTGCGGATATGTATGTTTGTGGATGCATAGAATGAGAATTGTACTTGGTTTGTGTGTGTGTGTTTGTTTCATGCCGGTGTGAATAATGCAGTGAAAATAATTGTGAATATTCATTAGGTTTGTACCAGTGACAGTTACCCATGTACCTGCCATTCAGAGTCTCATGTGGGTAAAGCACACGTACACATCGCGCACACAACGGACTGATGATGATGTGCTGTGTACTGCTTCTACATTCGGGATGGTTGTACACTTTTTATTTTAAATCCACACTATGCATTCATGTTTATGTCAGCATGTGTGCCGGTGGTGGCCGTGGGGTTTCTGATTTATTTATTGCATCTGTCTCTAACAGTCATCATGGAAGCAGGATAGACTCCAGCCTGTCTCCTCTGTGTGTGTTTACAACCTGAGGTAGATGTCTTGTGGCCAGGGGTGTGTCTAGAGTTGTTTTCTTGGGGGGCCAGGTAGGGGCACAGACTGTAGAAGGGTGGCATAGTGACATTGTAATTAAAAAGAAAAAAAAAAAAAACGCTGTACAGTCTTATGCCACATTTCCACTATGTGCTACCAGCTGGACTTGACTCAACTCATTTTTGCATTTTCCAAATCAGCCCCTGCTCGTGGCGGAGCTCTCAAACTCTCGGCTTTAGATCCAGCACAGGCCCTGCTGGAGAGACAGGTTCGCTAAACATGACTTATCCCTCACCTGAGTCCCCTAGGAATGGACACTAATTCTAGGCACTAGGCATGCTCTCACACACACTCACACACAAACAGGCACACACACATCGCTGGAACTAATTTCAACTTCATTCTCCCTCTGCGATCTGGACAGCAAAGACAAGTCATGCAATAGCTCAGTGTGGAGCCGTAAACAAAGCGGGTGAAATGATGCTTGGAGAGCATACAACTCTCCCCGAGCTCCCCAAGAGTATTCAGACAGTTTTCAGTTTCCATGAGATTGGTTTCGGGTGATGGCCACTCACTAGAAGAAGAGACAGGGAAATATCAAATTAGGGGACCCACACTGAGAAGGGAATGTGTGTTTGTGTTGAACATTACCATTTCTCAGTCTGTCATTGAGGCACAGAATAAGCAGATGGGTTACAGAAGGAATCACTATGTGTATTTCCTTCAGCATGTACTGTAGGTACAGTATTTAAAGGGATAGTTCAACATTTTGCCAAATTGGCCCATTGCCATAATCCCTATAGTCATAGTAGTAGGTAAGTCATGTAATTGTTGGTGCAAACTATTTTTAGAACGGCAGAGCAGAGCTGCGAGCTGCTTAGAGCTACGCTATGGAGGCTCATGGGATTTCTTGGTCAAATTCACTGAATACACAATCTAACAACTCAAATGCTCTCGTGGACAGAGTTGTTTTCGAGTTACATTCAGCGACTGCTTGCTGTTTTGCATGAATTTACCTAGAAAACAACTCCGTCTCGTAACGTTTCGTTATTATCTTACAGCGTGGTGAATGTGCACGTCACAACTTGTCCACGAGAGTGGATTATGTCAATGAGCCAGTTTGCGAAAATGTTGAACTATCCCTTTAATAATGTGCATTAACCGGTAAAAAAAACAACATAGAATGCCATATTTTTTTCTGGAATAATGAGAAGAAGGAGAAAGCATCAAAGAGCGAGTGAACAAAACGAATGACTTTGAGGAGCTTAGGAGATAGAGAGAAAGGATAATTGGATGAAAGCAGAGGTACTGTATGGGATCTCTGGCTTTCTTTCTAAACTCTAGAGTTGACCTTTGGTGGAGAAACAACATTTTATGATCGAACTACATAGCTAAGGTTTTGAAGCCCACATGTCCTTCAATGTCTTTGTGCATTTCCATCTCAGTTTTTCCATATGTCCTCTATTACCAGCTCCCTCAACAGTGTTTGTCTATGTACACGGATGCATTTGCATGTTCATTTCTTTGTGAGTGTTTATGCCTTTTCGGGCATTGTTACAGCTTGTTTTGTAGTGATAAATCTAGCTCAATGTTGCCGCTGGGTCGGATAGCAGAGACAGTCCCACTATTAAAGCCACTAGCTGCTACTATTCTTAGCTCAGGCAATCACACCACCTCATTATTACTCAATAGGGTGGAGGCATGCAACTCATCATCTCTCATCATCTGTACAGCCCCTGGCAATAAAAGACTTTACGCACACGCACACACGCACACGCTCAATTGCTTATTATCTTCTATTGTATGTGATATGTCCTTGTATTGTTACAGAAATGAAATAAGTGGAGGGGAGGAGAGGACCGGAGAGGTTTATCAATACCAACTGCAACTCCCGTTTTATGGCTGATAAGACTTTTTGGTTCTCACACTCAACTCAAGATTTAAGATACTCTGGCTGATATTGGCTGTATCTGTATTGTATATCACCTGCTGTGAGGGAGGATGTCTGGGGATTAGTGAATGTGATTTAAAAAATACAGGCTCTGTTGATGTTGCAGAGGAACTGAGGGCAAAAATGTAGTAAACATCTACTGATGGCTCTGTGGCCAGCAGGGGTTTCAGCAAACGCATTGCAAATCCGTAATTTTGTTCATTTTTTCGGTCATAGGCAAATTTTTATCATGTTTTTACATCTGCACATAGGATTTGCAATGGAACCTTAACTGGTCCCTAGATTGAAATGGCTTGCCTTGCACTTTGATATCAGTTTTAATTTGAATGGTGTTTGTTGAACTATGAAAATTTTGCATATTATTGTTTAAAAAAAATATTTTGTCCAAATCATTCACTCAAACTGTTGTATAAAGTGAACAAAACTACTTTTGTAGTTGGTATGACGATTTGAAGAGTTTTATCACCACATACAGTAATGCTATGCACTGTGCACTGCAAAGTAAATCAACAATTGTTTTGTTAAAAAACAGCCATTTTTATTAAACAAGTTGCGTTCATGTTCTTCTTTCATACAATGAAAATATACTTTTTTTTCAGACTTGCAGTTGTCTTGAAGAGAATATAGAATATAATGGCCCCTAACCTTTAACCTCATTTTAAGAAAAAAGACAATTGAATGATGCGCAGACCTGTGACATAACACCACCAACAGTTTCATTAAACGATGTGTGCTGGGGTGCTGCTGCATTTAAGTTCAGTGTGGTGATCTGTAGTAATGATGCACCACTTTTTACCCACCCCCTACTATCTGAGCTTGGCACTGCAGGATTCAGATAGCAACACTTTTGAGATTAAAAACCCAAAGATCTTTGGATTTATCTAAGTAGTGCAGAGATACAGAATAGAGATAATGAGAGAGCGAGCTGGGAGATACGAGCGCTCAGAGCTCAGCCTCCTCCTTCCTCCTCCCTTCCCCCCGCTGCCATGCCCGCATGTATGTGGGTGTGTTGGACGGGCAGAATGGCTTGTTTATGGGCAGATTAATTGCTTTTATGGCCTTGTTTCTGCCCGTGAAGAGTGCTGGGTGTTTTAATGAACACCCATGCTGCCTGCCTCTCCCGCCTGCCATGCCATTCCTGCTGCTGCTTTTTAGAGCATAGCCAAGCTTTAGCTAGAGCCTGCCACAGCTAATGCCTAACGCTCACTACATGTCCCTGCACAGGTGACTAATTTCATTGGTGTGTGTGCGTGTGTGTGTAGCCTCTCTAAGAGCCCCAGCACAGGTGGGTGGTTACACCCAAGGCCCACAGGGCTGAGGGCGGCCAGCAGTTAACTGGACCGTGACTTTAATCATTTCCTGCTGACTTGAGGAGATGTGAGCCAGGCTTTCTAGAGTGTTAAGCCACAGTCAGAGATGCAAAGACTCTTCAAAAGACTTTCAAAGAAGGAAATAGAGTGATAGCTTTGAGAGGAGACCGTTTAGTAGAGAGGTTGAAGGAATTAAGACTAAGTAAGCACTTTTCACATGGCAGCTTTACATGGATCAATTAAAAATCTAGAACAACCCCCCACCCCTCCCTTGTTCCCCTTGCCTTCCTTTATACTTCATCACCTGTAATTATGCATTACTTGTCTCTCTCTCTTTTTCTTCATCACTATTCCTCTCTCCGGCCTCCTCTCTTCCCCTCTCATTAATCAGGTCTGCAGGTTTCCTCTTTCTTCTGGCTTTCTACTTCATTAAGCCTGAAACAGCTATGGACCACTGCTAATGGACAGTCTTAGCTCTAACTCACAGCTCAGCCCAGGCTATACTTGTGTGTGAGTGTGTGTGTGTGTGTGTGTGTGTAGGATGGTGACTCAGTATTTGTGAGTACGCTGTGAACCTCTGCAATACAGTGCACAACAAAAAGGTGTTCTGTTTAGTTCATTGTGTGTGTGGTTTTATGGGTACAGGAAAAACCAGTTGGTGTAAAGAAGCAACCATCAAGTCACAATGACCTTCACCTTCTCAAGGTTTGGACCACCAGTTTTATGCATTGAAATGAATACAATATAACCAGTGAAAATAAATATGCACTGTTCCTTTGGGGAGCTTTGGTATACAGTATGTGGTGACATCATGGTATCTCAGCTTTGGCTTGGAGAATAAAAATTTCAAACAAGAAATTGAAGATTTTTAAAAAACTAGATTTTAAAAGAGCTGGGCTCATCGAAGTCACATTTCATCACATCTAACTAGAAACACTAACAATCAAGCAATAGAAAGTTGAAATATGGAGAGGATCCTGTATTTTTGATAGTACAGTACAGTGTTTCCCCTAGAATATTTTTTAGTTTTACATCCAATTTAAATGCTTCTCTTCTTTAAGTGGTACCCACAGAAAAACCCTGAAAAATTTACAAGAACTGGGGCACGCACCCCTAATATTGAATATTTATAAAAGGAGGCCCACATCAGGGTCCAACGTTGTTCCATCTAATGCTACTTCACACTATATAGTAGCAGCTATGCCCTCCATGCCTGAACAGGTGAGCCACCTGTTTAATGCCTGATCACAGAAATATCTTAAACTGAAGGGCCTTTCATGGCCAAAAACATAAACCTGGACAACATTTTAACAGAGAGCTGGCTCCATCAGATTCACATGCTGCAGTGGACAATTTAGTGTCAGTATTAATCCAGTAGCCTATCTAAAGGAAATTAAGATGAAAATGTTGGCCTTCTGAAAAGTAGGCTATGTCCATCTGCTCTCAATACTTGGTTGGGGCCCAGACCTCCATGTTATTCTAGTTTATTGAGACGCCCCTGAAAAACTCAAGGTTGTGGGACATTGAAACAGTGACAGAGAAACAGCCAGTAACAGCTGTGTCGTTTGGTTGAAGCACCGTCTCCACGTGTGTTTATTGACAACAGGGTTATAACTTGGACGCGTTAGCTTTGATGGGTATGGTAACGGTCACCACCACTGTCACAGCGTGCGTCTGTCCCATAGACTGTAAAAAGAATGGACGTAGGGTCTGTCCCGAGTCTGAAACAGCGGGGATGACAGGCAGCAAAGGGACTGTCGTCACTGAAACGCTCCGTGAAATCGACGATTAAATACAACGTGCGATATAGGGACGTAGACCGCCTGTCTCACCTGGAGCATTTTCTGCATTTTTGAACAGTTCATCCCACCTGACAATGATTTTGCTCCGCAGTTTAATCCCTCCTCTCACTCTTCCCTCTCCTGTCTCTCCCGCATTTGTTTATCACTTCCACAATCAGTGATTTCTTTTTCTTTTTCCACGGCTCCGTAGTTTACACCATGTTACAAACTTCAACATCCCATAATATGCTCTCACACCAATTGAAACCCATTGATGAGGTTAACTCAATTGCAAATGCAAAAGTTTAAACAGAATGTAATTTCTGAATGAATGGATGTGTAAATTCATTTTTGCTCTTTATCCTAAAAGCCTATTAATTTATTTATTTTTGGCCTTACATTATTGTATTATTTATAGCCTATAAATATGATTATATAACATAAAATTGTACAATGGTATTAATGTAAACACTGCAGTATGACTTGACTGAGACAGCCTCCACTTGACAGCTTTTTCTCCAATGATTGGTTGGTAGTATAGTGAAGACTCCATTGAGGCCAAAAGGCATCTTTGACTGATATTTAGTTTAGTTTTACATCCAATTTAAGGGTCTGAGTCCTTTGACTGAGTGATCTGGAAACTGATTTACAAGAACTGGGGAAGCATGAAATAAACTTGAATATACTTTAGAGGTCTTTAGTGAACTTGTTCAGATGCAAAATAAAGTTCTAAATAGGATCATATCACCTTAACTAAAACCTCCCCAGGGAGCCCGTATTCCTTACTCTGCATCTCTTTTACTGCTCTTTCCACTACTGCTTTTACAATCGTATTAAGCAACAATGCCGATCCCCCTATTTGTCCATAATGCCCAATAAAAGAGACTTTATGGTTGCATACATTTACCTGCAGTTCTTTGCATATATATTGCTATCCAACCAGCAGTGTAGTCGTTAGTACAGTGATGTTCTGCTTGGCTGCCGTGGAGGACAGGTAGTATTGAGTGGTGTTGTAAAAGGAGCTGCTTTACTGTGTGTTTGTTCTGGCATGTTAACGGCTGGCTTTACAGCTCTGATTATGCCCCCCTAGGGAGAGGGAGTGCTAACTACACATGGAAAATGCTGCAGGCAAAAAGGACAAGAGGAAGTGCTAGTATACATTTCCTGGGGGTGTGAATATCTTCACAGCGAAAATAAAAAAATATAGCTCAGGGTATTTTCTGCATAGAGAATTTGATGGCGACCGCCGCCGCTAAATTTCTCACCACCACCAGCTCACAAGTCCGTTTTTTTCTTCATCTGGCTTATTATGCATTTATTTTGAAAAGACAGCTGGAGAGAGAGTGAGTGTGTGGGAGGGGAGGTGGGGGGGATGACAGGCAGCAAAGGGACTGTCGGGGGAATCGAATTTTCAGGGTCGCTGCAGCATGCTCTACCAAGTGCGATATACGACGCTCTCGGCTCAGCATGTTATATCAGAGATTCCATCAAGCATTGCAGTGAGTGACAGCTGTTTGCACTTGTAGTTTAATTAATTAATTAATTTTATACTATCAGCAACTATGTGCGCACACACGCACACACACAGTGGACCAGATCTGCTCCAGCCACACTATGCTCATTCTGTTGCCTGGACAACCAAGGGACTCTGCAATATGTGTGTGTCTGAGTCTTTATATACATAGGTGTCCCAGCAACCCCTCCTGTGTCCTAGAGCTGGCGTTGCCCACAGACTGGCTGGTCTCCACCCCACCTCCACTGAGTTACCGTGAGGTCTTTAGAGGAACTGTTAACTGTTGTATACTGAGACAACATAGCCTACTGAAAAACACAAGACTTCCTGAAATGTTCAATTCCCTTAATCCCCGTTATCCAGCTACATGCCATTTATTATTTATTATTATAGTTTATATCACATTGGGATATGTTGTCGTGGCTCTGTATTAGTTTGTATGATTGTTCCTGCTCCATTTCCTCTTTCTCAGTATGCAGCTCTTCTCCTCTCTGTCTCTGCCACCGTCAGTCATTAGCCTAACCCTCAGAGCAGAAAGATAGACTGTGTGCTTGTGTGTGTGTGAATGTGAGAGAGGGACAGACAGTATGTCTGAAACTGTGTGTGTGTGTACAACAGAGTGCAACAGAGAGAGAGGATGCCAGGCAGCTCTGATTGCAGGGTCAGTCAGGGACGACATTGCCAACGTCTGGATGCTGAATCCCAGTGGACACTGGCAAATCTACTCTCTCTCTCACACACACACACAGGTGCCAGAAGATACAGCGTCTGGCCAGGAATGGCTACAGATAACAGCACCTGTCCTCGGTTTTTGCTATCGCTCCAACACACATGCACACACACAGACACAAACACACATACAAAGACACGTTGCACTGACAGGTTTGTGCCCCTGTGGCAGAGTAGAGCGATGACGATGTGAGTGTGATGGCAGCGATGGCGGCGGGTGGCTGGCTAGGCCAAAGGACCCCGGGGAGGCTTGACTGATAGAGGCTGCCTCAGAGTCCTCTGGGTCGCCTGTGTGTGTGTGTGTGAGAGAGCGGGTGTGGGTCGATGTAGTGTGGCAGATGGTATGATGGTGTTTAAAGCAGTTAGGTTAGCATCAGATGAGGGCTGGGTCATGGCAGGTCTTTGGCTGAGAGGTGACGGGAATAACTCGTAGCCTCAAGGTCATGCCAACAGTAGGTGATGAATACCTGGTCATGCTGAACCAGAAAGCAACAGTGAACTGTAACTAAGCTCCTTTCTCTTAAGCACTGTGCCTCAGTACACACACTTATCGTGCTGCACCATATTTATCATCCATTTCATTCCATATACTCTTCCTTTACTACATGTCGGAGGGCAATATATGTGTATCTATGTATATATCCTACTGTTTTATGGTTTTATATATATACTGTTATTTATGGGCGAGGGGGTGATGCATTGTAAATTTTTACTTTAGATCGTACTCTTGAACTGGTGTATTATTTTGAGACAGGACAAAAATATCCTGATTAATAGTCCCTCATTGACAACAGTGTACTGCCTGTGTCTTGGTGCAGCTCAATGCACCGGTGTTTCTGGGTGGGTGGGAGCAGAGACCTTTCTACTGCAGATACAGTATTATACTTAATGGGCAATTGTAGTTCATACAACCCCACTTCAAAAAAGCTGAACTATCCCTTTAATACTTGAAAGTAACATTTTCCATTAAGGACTGTCACATACACTCCATGGCCAGTTTATTAGTTAAAAAAACAAAAAACTATTGCAGTCTAATCCAACACCCTAAAAGAAATCCTACACTGTTACTGTACACAATTACATATATGATCCAACAGCACCACAGACTACAGCCTCCAAAATAACCATACATTTTCAACACACCAATATACATGAGTTGAGGGTTTTTTTTATCAGACTAAATTGGCAATTTTGTGCATTTGCATCATGGTGCTGCTACTTTGAGTAAAAGATTTGAAATGTTCCTTCACTGCTGCAAAAAAAGGCTTATACTATATTGTTCATGGTTGCATAGAATACATATGAGTGCAAATGTGCAGTAGTTTAGCAGGACTCAGTACTCTCGCACTATCCATTTTAAATTTTAGTATGCATTACATGTTAATGTGTGATTTCAAGCCATTAGAAAAGGTAAATTATAACGGCTTAGTACAAAGACATGTTTATCTTTCATTCTTAACAGCAAAAAGATGAACCTGCTTTGTCAGTGGGTTATTTGATTTCAGACGATGCATACACACAAATGATGTAATTTAGTTTTCTGATGTGCGTATATTTATATTGTTTTCATTTCATGGCTGTCTGTCCCTTTGTCTTCATTTAATTTTGATGAAAAGTATGACTTTGTACATTGTTGCATGATGTTGGTCTTCACCGTGCAGATTAGCTACAATTATCTAGTGTCTAGCAATGCATACTGCGTGTATGTGTGTGTGTGTACCATATGAATGTCTATGTGTGCAGCTTTCGGGAGACCGTGCACCAGAGTTAATTGAGTTCAACAGGAAAACAAACACAGCTGGCCAGTGTTCCACAGTGCTGGAAGACGACAGAGTGACGACCAGGAAGCCGTTGCCAGCACTTCACATCAGGAAGCTCATCAAGTATTGAAGAGGAAAACCAACCCAGACTGAGAGACTGTGCAAGGCAAACAAGAAGAGATGAGACAAAAGGAGAAGACACAAAGAAGTGGAGGAACACCATCACGTTATATTGCGACTGTTACATTGAGGGAAGAGTAGGAGAAGATAGTGACCTTAGAAGAGCAACAGAGTTGATAATATAGTGCACCGATGAGGGGAATAGATTATGACTGTGTTTTTATAGGCTCTTTTGATGTGTGTACGTGTGTGCATTCCTCTCCTCTCTTTGTCTGTCACTCTGTCCCCAGAGCTGAGTTAAGGGGGCATTTAGAGGAGCAGGAGAGCTATTTAAATCATGTGTGTGAGTGTTAATATGTGTGTGTGAATCAGTTGGAGGTGCAAGGGACAGATTTACACCCCATGTACAGGAGAGATGAAGGCCATTTCCCAGGCAGGCCATTTCTCTCTTTTCTGTGTTTCTCTGGCTGGCTGGCATTGGTCCAGTTTAATTTCTTCAGAGCCCACAGGCTTGTTCTTTCACCTCCATATCCCCTCTTCTCACCGCCAACGAAGAACCTACTTTCATATTTTCTCTCCCTCTCCCTCTCTTTTTTTTTAACTTCCTCACTGACTCTAAGCAGGATCACTCTCTTCCTCTGCAAAGTGCTGTGTCTTTATCTTCCCCCTGCCCTTTGTCCCCTACAGCTGAGGTATCTCACCTCTCAGGACGTCAATCATCCAGCCCCTCCCTCCTCTATCTCTTCCCCGTAACACAGCTATTTTCTTGATGTTTGAACCCTCCTAACCTTCCTTCACAAGCCAGATGAGTCTTCTGCCTTGACTCTCCTGTGAGAAACGTTTTGTAGCGCCTAGTCACCTGGCATTGCTAATATGATCAGATGTAGATTAGATTTATGTAGATTAAGTTATTTATGTGACCTGAACACTATATTTACAGTGCAGCCACCCTGAGCTAAATATATTTACCTTTTTATACAACGTCGGTGGCCACCACTGATAAATCTGCATTCAGAATGATTCTGTTTCTTATTAGTTGTTGTGTCCAGCTGCTGTTTTCATTTAGAAAAATGCCAAAGATCATCTCAAATGATAACAAACAGTCTTTTTTCTTTCATAGTTTGTTGCTTCTTTCAACACAAGTCAGGTCATGTCATTTTTTATAGTCCTATGATGGAAAATGTGATGTGCCGCCTGGTCTTAAAGTGTTATATTAACAAGACAGTAAGACAGCAGGGACACACCACACACAACTTTGAGACAATAAACTTGGTGAAAACAATAACACTTCTAAAAACAATATTAAAACAATAAGCAACATAACAACCACGAGATTATATGCCAAGTGTTGGCGCACAGTACAAATAAAAGGCGGAGGGAGCGGCTGGTAATGTACATGAGCTGTTCCATTTATAGTGTATCAATAGTAATACAATACAAAGAGTGGTTTTGTCCCCAGAGCAGGTGATCTATAGCTGTGGCCTAAAGGCAAGAGCTCATATTCTTTGTTCAGTCTGCACAGTATGGGATGGCTTTGGCCTCCCTGAAGACCTGCTGGTTGTAAATCCTAAACTGCTTGCAACATCAACAGCCCTGTCAAGCTTCTACCTAGTGCCCATGTGTTCAGCCATCAGTATAAAAGAATAAAATGATTTCTATCAAATATAGGGACAGACAGCGCAGCAAAGATGCGAACAAATTGATTTGAAAAATTCTGCACCAGAGTAAAGGACACGCTGAATTTATACGTTTCTATCAACATACAATATATTGGGTAGTAAACACAGTCTGGAGAAGAAAGTGTCATTGGAGGCTATGAGACTGATTTTATACTCAACCATGTTGGGTGACATGAAACTTAAAACAAAAAAGATGTTAGCAGGACTCACATGCACAGCAGAAACAACAGTTGGTGGAAACCTTTTCATGGATTCCCACTGGAGTTGCATAAGAGCAAGGGCAGCAGCCAGGAGACCAGCGGTCTCTCTTCCCCGGCCTGCAGGCCCTTGAACCTAGCACCTGACCTGCTGCTTCCTTGCCATAATGAAGAAAATCTCCCAAACAACTGAATCAGGGGACACAGGGTTGCAGGAGTAGAGAGGCAGAGACAGAGAAAAGGTTCTTGTGGTCTGTATCTGGCTGTCAGTAGCTCTATTTCCTCAGCAGTGCTGTGGGTTCAAGGTCCCATCTCCATCTGAGCCTCTCTTCTCTTCCCTCTGATCTGTCTGACTCCCATAAATCTACCAAAACACATATTTGCGCGCACATACACAGTCACACACACATATACATACACCAATCAATATGAGCCTGCTTGGCACTGCCAAAGCCCAAAATGACTATAGATTTTCTGTCAACTCTTCTGCTAAATTATGCAAACCTCTGGTTTATGTTCCGGTACTTTTTTTTTGTTGGTGTTCCTATACTCCAGACATGGGGCAGTGTTTTCCACTGAGGTAGGAAGGGAAGGATATAGGCGTGAATAGCTGAGAAAAAGGCTTTTTAACTGGACCAAATACATTGTCCTTGACAGCAAATTTACTGCACTTTGTTTGGTATTCAGTGGTTGCAAAATGTGTACTGTTATAGATTTTGAAATCAATACCATGTATTAATACGATTGTAAATGTCTTGCTGAAGTCAAGTTTTTTTTTCTTTTTTTTCAAAGTGATGAATAATGTGCTTTGGATAACACTGATGGAGCATTAAGTCTTAAATGCATTCATTTGTTCTGTGTAAGGTGATGTATTTGACAGTCTCCATACTGTGCTATGGCCTTCAGCCCAGCGAAGTAGAGAGGCCAGGATGCACAGTAAATGGAGATGCCTCGTTGTGTGACGTGTGCATAAATGTATACATTTTCTTTGTGTGTGTGCTCACTTGAAAGTCTGTTTGTGTATTTGTGAGGTGGGCTAATAGGCTGTCTGGCCAGACCTGGGACAGAGTCATCAGTAACTCTAAGGGGAAATTGAAATGATCGGCTCATTCAATCTCCCAGCAACTCCATTACCCAGAATCACACACACTCACTCACACATCCACACACACAGACATCTCCTCCCCTTGTTTATACTTGGCTTATCTCTCCATCATTGTCACTTGCGTCGCATTTCTCTTGTCTCTCACTACCCAAGCCTTTCTTCTGCATCTCTCTGCCTTCAAGTTATTTTAGTGTCTTTTTAAGTCCATTCCTCTTTCTCGATTTCTCTCACTTTTGCTCTCTTTTTTCATCGCCACAGCCTCACTGCTGTCTGTCTCAAAATTCCCAAATGGGGCCTTTTAAAGTCTGTTTTAAAAGTGTCTGACTGGATGTGTATGTGTGAGAGGTAGAGGACTGTATAATGGAGAGACAGCTGTCTGTCTAGGATAGCATTAGGACGGATTTGGGGAAAGCTGCGGTGACATTGACTCTTAAAGTAGAGGAAAGTCTGGGGAGGTGTTGTACTGAATTCACAGCCAAGCCACAGTTATGTTTGCACAGATCCTCTTCCCATCAGAGAGGAATGGAGAGAGGAAAGACAAAAAGACAGACAGAGATGAAAAACAGCTCCTTGAAGCAATCATTGATCACTAGTCAAAGTCCTTGATTCTGTCTAATGAGCTGCTTGTTCCTTCTGGGAGGCAGAGTAATGAGAAAAACAACACTGCCTGCTACAGTGAAAATGGGCAAACGGCCAAACAAAATAGACCTTAATATCAAAAAATAAATGATCCTGTTGTGACTTTGTATTGGACTGAAAATTCACAGAGATGCTGTTTAAAAACACACACAGTATACTGTATATATATGTATGCAGCTATGTATGTGGCTATATATATATATATATGCAGCTGACAGAGGAACCTCCGCTGTTCACCCACTCACCTGCAGCTGACAGAGGAACCTCCGCTGTTCTCTCTCTCTTCAGCCTGGTGTTTGGCTGAACTTTGTATAAAAAGGGTTGAATATGTGAAGATCAAAGCTGAACCCAGATCAGCTGAGACAGAGCTCAGTGGATGTGGCTGCACAGATGTAGCAACTGTGTTTTATAATGGCAAGAAAAAAAAAGTCGAACATCTTTTCAATCGGCAATAGATGGTCACGTTGCACTCAGATCTTATCAGTTAACGGTTACTAATCGGTTAACAAGTGTCAGTTATTGGTCAGAAAAAACAGAAAAATTGCATCCCCACACGGAACCAATTATCTAGTGGTGGAGGGAGGGAGTCAATGACCTGCACTGCACACTCCTGCGCCTTTCTGTCTGATATATGTGACACATCGTTAGCACATGTCAAAACTTCAGCACAGTTCAGCATGCTCCATTGAATAACATAATAAACATAATAGAATAATCACAGCAGTAAGATTTTTTAAAAAAACGACAACTTTTCCTACATTCTGTTTTTTGGATGATGTTACAAATGTTTAATTATATGTGGACTTGCCTAAGTCCTGCATGATATGTAAGAGAGTGAGTGAAACATAGCCACACTGGTCTTAGAGAAGACTTGCAGTGTGATGTGAATCTAAGTGCGCAACAGGCTGGCCTGTACTGTAGTCTTGGGAGCTTAAAGGGATACTTCACCCAAAATAGATAATTCACCAATTTTCTAATCACTGTCATGCCAAGGAAAGGTTTGGAGAATTTTTGGAGTCATTAAAATGCTTTTGGAGTTCCTGGGTCCGACTGGCAATGGATTTTCATATAATGGTAATAATAAACAACTTTTTCCTGTCGGCTTCAGACACTTGGGTCAGTATGGATGAGCAGTATGGAGGTATTTGGATTTTCCAAACCCTTCCTTGGCATGGTGGTGATTAGAAAATTGGTGAATTTTGGGTGAAGTATCCCTTTAAGCTCATTTCTGTCAATCTCCTGTTTGGTGTGTGACATTTGTGACATTGTATATTGTTAATATTTCATTCTGTATACGTAGCCTACATAACTGTGCGTTCACACCGAAAGCTTCCAAAGCGTCAAAACGCCAGAAGTCAATTCATTTTCAGTCAGAGTCCGGCGACACTGAGCGACCAAAGCGTCAACTGGCGCCACCACGCTTCCAAACCGTCCAAAGCGCCACTAGACGAGAAGCTGAGCCATGGTTAACTTTAGGGTAGCTACAACGCGGTTCGGCGGCAACCTGTCAGAAGAGAGATGTCCTTTGGCTGCCTTTTTTTCCTTTTGTTTGTCCTTCGGCTCCCCACTGACCAGCGTGATCAAACTTTGACGTCAGCCGGGTGACGAGCGACCAAAGTGGCTGAAAATATTTGCCGTTTAGAAGCTGTCTTGTCTGAAGCCCACCCTCAAGCGTTTTTGATGCTTTGGAAGCTTTTGACGTGAACGCACAGTAATGGAGAGAGAGGGTGTGTGTGCGTTTGTATAATGTGACTCTTTGTAGTACCACAATAAAAGTTCTGGCTCCAGGTCCGTACTGTAGCTGGTTGGCCACCCTGATATACAGTATGTGCTTCGTTACACTTCAAGAGACTTTCTTCTGAGAACCATTATGGGAAAGAATATACATTGCTATATAATGAATATTAACCATACAATATATTTCTTACTGTGAATTTCATTATAAGCCAATTTGCCATCAAACAGATGCAGTATATCCTTCATGCATACTTCATTACACAGTAATGGGATGATCAAACAGAAAGTCAAAAGTGTGGATTTTTGCTGGTTTCACTGCGCATGCACACACACATGTTGGTAGCTGCTCAGTGCCCTGATGTGACCCTCTTGGCTCATCAGGAAGAACTGCTCCACTTAAACTTTGTTGCTCCCTTGTAATTGAATTAGTCTGCTCAATTATGTAGAGGCAGGCCTGTCCTCATTACACAGCACTATTAAAGCACAAGGATGGAGCTGAAGGGAGGAGAGCAGCAGGTGATGAACAGAGAAGGAGTCGTTTTAATGAAAGTGTAAAGTTTCACCGCTCTAATCTTGAATGTGTCTGCCACATCTGTACATCAGTACATCTGTACAACACCTGCACCTTAGTTCATGAATTATGTCCTGCTGTATCTCCTCTGCCTTCCCTGTCTCTCTCTGTTCCACTCCTCTCTTTGACTCTGCCTGTGCTTCGGGGGCCAAATGCCTGGAAAAAAGGCTGATGCAGCAATTTGGCAGAGTTTTTCCAAAGCTTGCTTCACTAACTTCACAAGAAAACATCTAACTGAGCCAAAATGCTGTCAAACCACTTGCTGTAGGGGTCCCTGAGCTCAGCACAATGATCACGCATCTGACAAATACTCACTGCTATTTGCACACACACATGCACTGTAGGGATTTCCTTTTTCTGCAGAAGTTTTTTTGTGTCTGCAGCGTAGACTGTATGAAGATGGTCGTAGCCTCCGTCACGCTGTAACGACAAAACTTATTTTGTTTGTTTTTTATAGCAATTTGTAAATATGTTTATTTCAGCTGCCTTGAAATCATTAGAAGCTGTATGTTACCTGGCTTCATTTTTCAGCTCCGCAGGTCGCTGCTTGGTCTATATCGAAGCCACACATGTGAGATGTCAGCTGCCTTCTTACGTCTGTCACTTTGTCTCTCCCCCCTTCTGTCTCTCTCACACAGGACCAGCTGAAGGGCCTCCAGAGTGGCTTCAAGCAAGCTCATGATGCAGGTTTCCAGCTGCAGAGGTGGGTTCACATACTTGCACACACAGAGAAACGGACACAATAAACACAAAACAGAGACGGAATGAGCTGCAGAGTCCTGTGCTGCTGTAAAAACCCATTTCCCTGCAGAAGGGACCAAGTCATTGCTGTTTAATTACCGATAACCCTGACTGAGATTGTGTGTGTGTGTGTCCTCTGCATGTCCCTTACACCCCTTCCCTTTCTCTCCTGGCTCAGTAATCATCTGACCATGGACCTAGATAACAACATCAATATCAACATGCCGCCCTTTGAGAACAAGGTGTTGATGTAAGTATATCTTTTATCTGTGTTTAAAAAAAAATCAATTGTGGGCTTTAGTTTTGATTACAGAGTACGACAAATGAAACTGAAAACTAACTCCCTGGGTACTTTGTATATTTCTTATCTTTTTTCCAAGCTTTGTTGTTCCCAACTTGGGATTCAGGATCATAAGGACACAAGATAAACAAAGAATCTATTAAACAAATTTCCTTTCATATTTTACTGTATATATTTTTTACTTTTCCAGAAAGAGAACGATATGGAGGTCTCAGTATTAAAATGCAAAATCCTCTGGAGGTGCTTATAAGTGTAACTTTGTCACAAGTGCACATAGTTTTATTTTAAATAGTCACAAACTTATTGTAAGAACGTTCTGTGTTTTAAAGGGATAGTGCAGAGACTGCTTGCCGAAAAACTGCCCCTGACGGGAACACCGATCAGCGGTTCCGTTATTATCTCATAGCGTGGTGAATGTGCAGGTCACAACTTGTCCATGAGAGCGTTTTGGAGTTGTTGGATTGTGTATTTGATGAGTTTGATGAGGGAAACCAAGAAATCCCAATAGCCTCCGTAGCGTAGCTCTGAGCAGCTCACGGCTCTGCTCCACCGTTCTACAAATAGCTTGCACAATTAGGCAAGGCAAGGCAAGGCAATTTTATTTGTATAGCCCGTTTTTCACAAACAGTTTGTCTCAAAGGGCTTCACATGACATTGTAACAATTAAAGGTAAAGAACCTACTGCTAAGACTATAGGGATTGGATATTTCCCAAAAATGTTTAAAGAAAATTCACCTCAGGACTGATTCTCACCTGCTGCAGTGTTACTATCATGCATTATGCTCACAAAATCTCTGCCTGTGTCTGTGTGTTGTCTCCTCTTCGATGTGTGCAGTATTCAGCGAGCCTGGCGTGACTTCCTCCAGAGACAGGAAGCAGAGAAGAGAAGCCCCTCCCCTCCCTCCCTCTCCTCCTCTGACAAAATGAGCATGTCAATCAGCATGACAACCCTGTCAGATGGCAGCACCCCAGTAAGTCACGTCTACGTCGAACATCACAATCAAAGCATTCGGACAACACTATTGCTGACGGTGTTGCAGGGGGGGTTGTGTGTGCAAGAGTGTGTGTCTGTGCTCAGACAGTTGAATAGATAAGGTTTTAATTTCTTTTTTTTAATTAAAAAATGGCTCGTGTGCACAGACTTGTGCTAAGTGCGTGTTATATGTGAAGATATAGGGTTTTGTGCAGCCCTATGTGGTGAATCTACAGTAGTACGGTTCACATGGTCTGATTCCTGTCCAGAAGGGGGCAGTATGTCTCAGCTAATTTCCTCAGTATGCAGACTCACAGCCAGCCTCCTCTTTGGGAGCAAAGAGTAAATATACAAGGATTTGGTGTGACACACACACACACACACCCCACCGAGAATTAAAATCAGTGGAACAGCCATTCTCATTTAGCACATCTTCCCTTCATTTAACCAGACCACACTAAATCCCCAGGATTTTCTCTCCTGCGTCTGTTCTGGTCATTATAATTCTATACTGACATCGAATGCAGCCTTCTGGCTGAATAGCAAGTGTGAGTGTGTGTACACTTCTCTACTAATCTCTGAGCCTGAAGTCAACAGGCAGGTTAAATCACAGAGACGGCAGCGAGAGCCGTGTGTATGAGCACACTTAGGTGGTACTTGTCCACTCAATCACTTCAGGAGAAAGCTCTTACAGTGAAGAAGACTGTTTGATTTGGATTCCTGTGGATAAAAGAGGGCAGATAGTGTAGGATGTCAGCGAAGAGCAACAGAGACACTGGAATGAATGTGCTCCCTCCATTAGGTTATAGCAGCACATGATGTGAGCAGCTGACTGCCAGGATTCAGGCCAAGAAAGCTGTGGATAAAGTCATCAAAGCAGCCTATACGTTGACACGCACACACACATAAACATACAAACACACACACACAGTAAACATTGGTTGTGTTTGATATCCTTTGGGATAGCCAGGAAATGCTTAGCTCAGTGACTCAGACCTGCTGACAAGGGCAGATGATCATCACTGAGAGGAAGAGCGTATGTGTGTGTGTGTGTGTGTGTGTGTTGTGTATTATGAGCGTGTGTGAGTGTGTGTGCACACGCATTGAGACCCTAAGGTCAGTGGAGATAGAGGAGAGTGGTAGAGAGGAAAGGCAGATGAAAAACAGATGTTGGTTCACTGGCTGAATGCTGATACTGTAGATATATTCCCCTCAGTCGTTGAGAGAGGTTCAACTTCTCCTCTCATATCAAACCACAGCTTCTTTTGTTGTTTTTTTAAACCTGATTGAGAGCAACAGTCCACATGAAATCTGTTTGACCGCCTTAACTCTGTATTTCTTCACACGCTGACTCTCTCTGCCCTTTTCTCTCTTCATTTGATTGTTCTTTCTTTGCAATGCATTTTTTTTTGCTGGATGTGACAGCTCCACCCTGTTTGAATTTCTAACAGTTTCATTTCTGTCGACCCAGCGAAACATTTTCAATCTTCACCAGTCTCTATACATTCATGGATACACACACACACACACACACACACACACACACACACACACACACACACACACACACACACACACACACACACACACACACACACACACACACACACACACACACACACACACGAGAATGGAGTCATATTTTCCTGAGACACAGTGATGTGGAAGTCATCTCTAAAGTGATTGAATTTGTAACCTTTGTGCCTATAACATCAGTCTGAGAAACATTGCTGTGTGTGTGTGTAGTGTAGTGTAGCCAAACCAGGTCTTTATGCGTTTTTATTCAAAAGCTTACATTTTTGTATCATATGGAATGAGTGTAATGCTCTTCACAGCATGTGACTGAGATATAGTTGACATGCGACTCTTTACTGTGTAAATTATCTTTCTCACTGTGATTTAGCTTGCTCATCGCCATGGCAATCCTGCAAAAGAGAGCAGCTCTGGATATCTCTCTTTATGATCGATCCCCCTGCTCCATAGCAACACCATAGAGGCAGGCAGAAATTATAGGTTTCATTAAAGAGGAACCTAACAAAACTCTGCCTTTTATGCCCAGATATGAATCAGCTGTCTAAATTTTATTGTTTCATAATACTGTACCATGTCAACCCCCCACCTCCTGACCACCTACAAGTACACACACAACAAGCACAAAAACAAAGGAGAAGGCAAGCGTGCACACACACACACACACACACACACACAAACGCAGGGACAGGCACACATGGACACACACAGACCACTACAGCTTCAATTTCAGACTGTCTAGATGATAGATGTCTTTTTATAACCAGACATCAATCAATACTGTTTGGGGACCAGCTGAATGTTTTTCTTTCTAAATTACTTGAGAAATGAGAACGAAAACAAACATCTGCTGTAGAAGATCTCACCATGTGAAAAGTGTTTTTTCATACTATTATTGTTAAAACTTCTTGCCTTGCATCTCTGCTCATTGGCAGTCAGTCTTGGCTGGTTGGGAGCTGTTCATTGCGTTGGGTGCTGATTTATGATCTATGATGCAGTTGCTGAGTTTCCACACTAGAGGGAGACCCTGTATCGCAGTGGTCTTTCTTTCTTTCTTTCTTTCTTTCTTTCTTTCTTTCTTTCTTTCTTTCTTTCTTTCTTTCTTTCTTTCTTTCTTTCTTTCTTTCTTTCTTTCTTTCTTTCTTTCTTTCTTTCTTTCTTTCTTTCTTCTTCTTCTTCAGCTCTTCCTGCGGTGCTATTGTATCTGTTGTGGCAAACAAACATTGACATTTTGGTGAACAACTTCCAATGTAAAATAACTTGTCATATGTCACCCACTGTGTTTCTGTGAAAATAATACAGGACACAAATTTATCATATTGTCCTGTATCATTTCGTACCTAATCGATGTACAGAGCATGTACTGACTTTGGAGACTAGTAGAAAACATACATGTGCTATGAATGTGTGTACTATGTTTGTGTTTGCTGGTGAAGGGCACACAGGGGCATGGTGGTCCATCTGGCCTGCTGAGGTGCAGTGAGACTGGGCCAAGCAGAGCAGGACTCCCTTCCCCATCTGCCAGCTGTCTTGCCTACGTGTCTCTGCCCTCTCCATCGGCGCTATCTTAACATCCCCTCCTCTTTGTCACGTCATCGTTTATTTTTGCCTTTCCTTTTCATATTTAATGTCTTTCTCTTTTTTTCATCTAACATCTTTTTGCTCCTCTTGGTGCCTCTCTGCATCTCCTTCACTCTGACTCTCTGTTTCTTTATCACTTAGACCCACCTCCTGTTCTCTTGGCTTTATCAGGTCATGCAGCTGCAGCAGCAGCTATGGATGGCTGACAGGGGAGACAAAAAGGAGGTTCCTCTTTGTCTATTCCTCATGTACAGCACAAGTACATCAAGCATTAGTTGACTCAACAGAGATAAAAGACATTAAGCAACGTCACGCTGCCTATTTAGATCTCCTGTTTAACCTCTGAGTCTGTTCGGAGTTGTCCTGAAATAACCCACTGACTTTTTCGTAACTGACTCATATTTGTCATTGCACAAAGCGAGCATTAGAGCTTCAGCAGATTACTGAGCCAACAGGCTGCACAGACTGTGCCCTGCAAAGCATTTAACCCCTCACATTCTTTTTCAGCCATTTAATCTAATGCAGGGTACAAATTGTTGCCCTGTCACTGAACTCATATAATTTTAATTCTCGGCATCTCTTCTATTCACTACACAAGCCAACCTTTCATTATAGATGGAAGAAAGCAGGAAAGGTCACATATTGTGAATAGTTACCATACTAAGGCTTCAGCATTGTTATTGTATAAATGGCTCTCCCTTGGGCTCAGCATGCCCCCATGCCCCCATTCTACTGTACATTAAGCTCATGCTGCACCGTTCATTGATAGATACACAAAGGCAGCCTCTCAACCTCCAATTAGTCAACCACTGGAAAGGAAATTAATTTAAAGTCTCTTCTATTTGTTTATAGCCTGAGTTTAACATCACTGAGCTTTTCTTAAGGTAAAATCAGAAAGTCTATTAAAATACGATATTATGATATTATTAATATTTATTATTATATTATTATTTTATTATATATATTTATTATAACATTTTGGCAAAAGAACTATTGCCATAATCCATATAGTCATAGCAGTAGGTTCATTACCTTTAATTGTCGGTGCATGTTGTTTTGAAATTGGTGGGGGAGAGACGGAGGCACAAGGTCTTTCCATGTTTCCCTCATCAAACTAAATACACAATCCAACAACTCTAAAACACTCTCATGGACAAGTTGTCACCTGCACATTCACCATGCTATGAAATAATAATGTAACATCATGAGATGGAGGCGTTTTCGAGGCAAATGTGTAACTGAAACTACAGACTACACACACGGTTGCTACAGTAGATAGAGTGATTTCAAAAGCACGTAGTTCTGAGTATTTGCTTCATGTGTCATAATGTTACATAATTATACGTTATTATTTGATAATGTGGCGAATGTCCACGAGAGCGTTTTGGAAAAAAACAGCTAGCACTAACCTATTCCTAAGACGAATTTGCCAGAATGTTGAAATATCCCTATAACACAAAGTCACATCAGTTTTGTTTGTGTCGGCTAAAAAATAACATATTTCCCTGACAGAGCATTACATTACAGTCTGCAACATGCAGTCCTCAATGCATAGACCCTCATTTAAGAAAAGGAAACACTCCCCAAAAAGCCCTTAATGGGCAAAAGACCAACATCAAAGCAAATTTAATTTTCTTTAGTGTCGCAAATGTTCTAGTAAATCAGTAGCAGTGCACAGATCATCACTATTAAAGCTGTTTTAAGAATGTCAATAGAGATAAGTATGCAATGCAGCAGATGCTTAGCAAGTGAATAGCCAACAGCCCTTTGATGCTGCAGGTAATGTAGACATTTTGTATAAACCTTGAGATTCCTAGACACAAGGACATGTCTTTACTGTGCACTCAACATTGTATCAATGACCCCAAGATTATCCTTTATAATTACAATGCTGGCTATTAAATCATCTATTGCATGTTGCCACAATTCCAAGCGATGGCAGTAACCTCTCCCACATCTCTTTTACTGTGGACCAGGACATCCCTGTGATGATTTATGGTAATTATGCAAATGCAACATAAGGCTTTGGAAATTAATGCTATCCCCCCACCCGTCTCCTCGTCACCAGAGGATGGGTGTAACTGAAGCCAGTGCTTTTACAATCCTGTTACTGTAATACCATGGGCGATACAAAAAGCCTAGGTCAGGCGATTAAGGATTCCCTTGAATTAGCTTGGGTTTATGGAAGCCTCATGGATGCAATGCATGTGTTTAATCATTTTTCTTCATTCATTAGGTGCAAATTGATTGAAAAGACCGCTTACACATGGATTTATACTCTTCCTTATTCCTCAGGAGTGATGCCGGCTCCGCTTTTGTAGGCTGCAGATTTTATTGACATAATCCCTCTTGTCGCAATCTCTCACCCAGATTAGTCGTACTGTATGGTGGCAGTGCAGGTGTGGGTGTGCTGGGTCTCCACTGTGTCTCAGGTGGGCCGGGCAGAGTGACAGCCCTGGCAGGATGTAGGAGGACTGCTGTGACACACCAGTCAAGGTGGTGATTGACAGAATCATTAGTGACCCCTCACTACTCCATCCCCACCTTAGGTGGAGAGACTCGGCCTCTAGATCTGCAGGATACAGAGTTTAATTCCTCTTGTGGCTGCAACCACCCAACAGATAGGAAACTAATATTAGCTTTTATCTGTCTATGCACTTCAGCTCTAGGTTTCTTTTTAAATGCTTCAAGCACACTGCAGCCATCTGAAGGACATTCATATGACTCTTGTGATTATGTATTAGGGAGACAGCGTCGTCTTTGCAATAATGTCTGATGGGGGGCAGCAGAGTCTGACTCTCAGCTAATCACCTGCCAGCGCCATGTCAGGTCCAACATGAGCCCTCTCACACCTGGGACATGTCATGTCATACACTCTCTGTGGTGTGTCATACACATTATAGCCATGTGACATGCTGGGCGTATGTGTGTGTGTGTGCGATGGAGAAGTTGAGGGTGGAAGTGAATGCACGTTGACTCTTAATTAGTCAGTCTGTTGAGCATTGTCTCTGTTATACATGAGCTTCACAGAAAAGATAGAAAATTCAATATCGCATCAATTTTTTCCTGCGTTGGACTCTGCATTATGGCGAGCCACTCAAGGACAGTTGTTTATAAATCGCAGCTTGAGAGTGACATCATGTTGCATTTGTATCGTCTTGTAAAATCCACAGGGGGTCACTGTTCTGCTTTGTTGGGACAGACCAACCAAATAGCAGGGAGTAGTCCTGCTCCAGTAAAACCCTGGGTCAGAAATCCAGGCTCTGTTCTGGTGGGGGTCGGGGGATGGAGGGTGCTTCTCTACTTCTTTACTGGAGATAAACGACAGAATTATTCTGGATTCAAAAGCGCGGTGTCTGTCATTTTCAGAAATATATGCACCAAATAGTTGGAACTGCAGGGACTCTTGTTGATGTTGTTGTGAAGAGGACACTTCCAGTCAGCAAACAGCCCACTCTCTCTAGTCAAGGGCCTCTTCTATCAAAGATAATAACCCATTATCAGCATATTTGTAATTAAAAAGAGAGGTGAGCTGCTGCTGTGTATTATAGTTGCTTATCTATCTTCCTTTCTCTCCCTCTCCCACTGATTCTCTCTTCTATCTTTCGTCCTTTGCCTCTTCTCCTTGAGCCTTTTAATTTCATGACACTTCAATTAAATATTAACGTCTTTCAGTATTACGTCAGACTTGTGAACAAGCTGCTGGGTTTTTCCAGCCTGCCTTCTATATTTAAATTTCCTCCTTCCCTTTTTCTTCAATTTCAGTTTCAATGTGCTTTGCTGTCATGATTTGTAAATACATTTGTGCTGCCAAAATGAAGACACACAGAGAATGCCGCTGATGATATAATCTTCTAACTGTAAACAATACTGCCGCAAACCCTTCTGGGACTAGAAGAAGGGTTTTATTCCTTGCATTGCTCTCCAGTGACAGTGATACCATGACATACAATATGTCTCATAACAGCAAGTCGCCGATGTAAAACCTGGGAAGAAGAGTTTACATCTGGTTGATGTAAAGGTATTTTTCTTCCGGTAACAGTCCTCAGTTTATATCTTCCAACCCTCCACACTGACTATTTACAAACATAAAGGAACCTTTTCATTGGCATTGTATCGTCCTATGGTACAATACTGTTACTTCAAATATGCCGTCATTTAAATTTCCCATGTGAATAAAATTAAAACAGCACACCAGGTTGCTTATGCTTCTTGTCATCCTGTGCCTTCTCTCTTCCTCTCTCTGTCCCTCCTCCCTCTTTGTCTCATACCGAGAGAGCCTTTTCCTCGTCTTCGATCCCACAACCGCCACCACATTATCTCATTGATCCGTGCTCACCAAGCAACATGGCCATAATTGATCATTAATGTCTGATTGGAGACGGGGGTGATGTGAAAAGCAGCAGACTGGATATAATTACGAATCATATTTGCTGTGGAATCTGTTGGTTGGGGCTTTTCAGAGGTAATCAAGATCAGATTAGCCACATGCTACCAAGCATCATACTTAAGTCTGAAGATAGTAAGATTTCTGAGCTACAAGTGGATCATTGTGCTGATGGACTCAAGACACAATTTGCTAATGAACTTACAATGGATTTCACATTTGGCAGTATAATGGAAAACTCATTTTAGTCACCATAGGCACATTCTGTCTGTTCTGTCTTTATATTTTAACATAAATAATTAAGTTGCAACAGCAGAGCTGATAGTCATGTGCTCCATTGAGCGCCACTATTCTGTGTGTAAAAGGTGTTTTCAGTATTCATCACAAAACACCAACATGTAGACGTCTCCTTTTTGAACCAAACATGATATTTACCACACAAGGTGCCGCCTAATTCCAAAATCTAACAACAAACACTCTGCTGTAGCTTGTGCTGTATTTGTGTTTATGAATTGTAGAAACATTTGAATATTGTACAGTACCTGAGCAGAGTCAGGGGTACAAACTGCTTCTTGTTCCTGTAAAAGTGCTGCTTTCCCATACCGCGTGCTTAATGTTTTATTAATAGGTGGATGCTTAAGCTCCCAGCATCACACATACACTCAGGTATTCACACACTCACATTCACACACAGGCACATAGGCGGGGAAGAGGTAGGGGAAATTGTGTTCCCTTTAATTTGTATGCAACAAGATTTTGCACATACTGCATACCTCAAGAGCTGTGAGATGTGTGGGCGCGGGTGCGTGTGTGTGTGTGCGCGAGTGTGACACTGGGTGCAAAGGAACGGCCTGCAGCACTGTGCATATCCAGCCTCATTTACCAGATCCCACTCTTCCATTATCTGCAGGATCATTATCCTCTCTCCTCTCTGCCCTCGCTCCCCCACTTCTACCGGGACTCAAGGTGGTACACCAAAATATCAACACACACATCTCACTCACACTCATTGAGAATGCTCATTATTCTGCGCTTCTTGTACACATAAACCAAAAAAAAAAAAAAGGTAGATAGAAATAGTTACTGCTGACTGCGTATGAGCACAGATTGGTGCAAAGTTTGCCACAGTATTCCTGTGGCACGTTTTTAAAAAAATGACAAAATGAGGTTAGTGTGTATGCCCGTGTGTCACTCCTGTCTGGCACGCCACAGTCGCTCATATATCAGTGTGCATCAGTGTAGAAGGGTGTGGAGATGGAGAGATGGATATCTAATAGGAGATTTAGCTTTCAAAGTGCTACCAGTGGAATACCACTCACTCATTGTCTTCTTTCCTGAGCGTTTCCACCGCACATTTGAGCCTAAACAGAAAGCTGTTTGTCTTGAACAGCAAGGTCATATATACGTTTTAATGGCTGAACACATCTGTCAACGTCCACAGCCGGAGAAAACTGGAAATGGAGCATTAACCACTCCCCAGCTCGCTGTCCCATCAAGATGATAATTACTTTGAACAGTGACGAAAAATAGATTAACCCAAATTATTTCACTACTGCTCTAGTGTTTCTCACTGAAGTAATTCCTCCTTCACTTGTGTAGCTACACCACTATATTTTTCCTCTTTCTTGTCAAAATAGTCAAAATGAGAGTCTTCTCCCACTCTGTTTCTGTGATTTTTCACCGCCTGTCTGTATTCCCAAGAAGATCACCATGTTGTTATTCAACTTGAACAATCCCACTGCTTATCCAGCCTGTGAGATCCCTCTAATAGTCACAGAGGCTGCTGAGGTGTGGAACAGTATGGTTACACTAAACCGACTCTGGAAATATAAAAGACTGCACGCATACTTGCCGCCGATTGTTGTGTATGTGTCTGCATGTGTCTGAGGACGTGTGTGTGTGCTCTCTCAGACGTGACCATCACCATCGAGGCTATGGTTTTTATTAAAATACTGAACATGCAGTCTGTTTGAGAAGGAGAGAGCAAGAAAGGGGGTTTTGTTTCTCGGTTTATTGGTTTGGCATTTAGAGACTGTAGAAATCCCGGGAAGAAGATTGGAGGGAAATGTATTGAACAGAAGGAAGATAAAAAAAAGGGGGTGGGGGGTAGAAGGAGTCTATTCTCTTTCCCACTGAGTGGCCGGCTCTCCAGAGAGAAACAAACTGATTTGTGATTAATGAAAAGATGGAGAAGAGACTTCCTCTCCTCCCTCTCCCTCTCGTTCTTCCTCCCCTCTTCCGTCTCCTCCTCTAACCTAACTTTCTCACCAAGAAAATTCATCTCGGTAATGATGTCTGTGTGTAGGGAATGATTAGGGAGCAGATAAAGAGAGGAGTCGGCCAATAAAAGGAACGCAGAAACATTCTACAATATTATCATCACACAGCCACTCTGTGGGCAAATGGAGATAACATGTTATCATGAAGTAAACACCTGACCTCTCTCCAAACACAAAGTCATAAAGCCTGCTCTTCTGTAACTTTCTCTCCACTTTAATAACAACTTTGCATAATTCTTGTGACCAATTTAGCAATGCGGTAACAAATGAGTAAGTGAGAAAAAAGCCCTGCAGGCTCTGTGATGACACAGCACATAGTGTCAGTGTTGATAGAATTAAAAAGGCGGTTAAAGGAGACATACAGATGGAGGGAATGAAGGAGATCCAGAGTTGTGGAGCTCCTTCATGCCTCATTAGTCCAGTAAACCGATATCAGCTGCTCCGTCTTTATCATCACCTCTACTGCTGTATACTGTAGCACAACACTCATCCCTGCACTCACTGATATTAAAAGGCATCGCCATGGCCTTCCTTTTCAGCCGGTGACATACAGAAAGGGCAAGGTGAACAAGGGACGTCGCTGACACCCAGTGAACTTTGTTTTCAAGCCACGATCACAGGAGAATAAGCATTAGAGTGTTGCAGGGGGATGAAAAAAAAGTGAAATGGAAGACATGAGGTATGTAGTGATGGAGCAAGGGTGAGCAAAAGTATCATCACAGAGCCACCTGGAAGATCAGAAGCCACGATGCAACAGCGCACCTGCCTATCACGAGGGAGACTTTACAGCGGCTGCAGAACAAGCAGTCATTCACACGCACATTACGCAGAGGGAGCAAACTGTTTTCAGTGTGTCAAGAGTGGGGACAGGGTACCGGAGGCATGAAAGGAAAGATGGTAATTAGGAAGAGGAACAGCGTTGCTCTTGAAATGCAGGATGTCGAGGAGACAAGCGCCGATTTTACGCATAAGGCCAAGGAGAGTTAAGGTGAAAGGAAGTGTCATGCAGGGGTGAGGCAGTGGCAGTAGAGTCACAGAAGGGTAAGGGGAAAGGAGGGAGTAAAAAGAAAAGTAAACAGGATAACCCAAGAAGAGATGAAACAGGTTAAGAGATAATAAGAAGGTGCATCAATTAATTTAATTCACAGAACAGCTTAAATGCCTTCCTCATTTCCATCAGAAACAATTATGCCTTCAGACCCAGTGAAGAGATTCGTCCTGTTTTTCATAAGGGTGTCCTCCCAGTCAGCCATGCCCAGAATACCTCAGTAGGTCAACACCTCAGGACCATCCTTAATGGCCGCCCCAAATCGCCCAATTTCACTTGAGGACCAGGAACAAAGACCTTCTTGTTGTTTTCAAGCTTTTTATTCTGTCACATCAAGAGTTTGCTGGAGAGGACCAAGTCCCTTCATGTTGTTTTCACTTTCACTTTCTTTGAGTTTAACTGAGAGTTCATAGCTGTTGGCAAAGACAGGAACAAGTATTTAAACTGTAAAACAAGCTTTTCTTTGCTTTTAAGCACCATCTTCTTCACAGCAGGCTGATGTGTTTGCTCACAAAACTGCAGCTGCTGTATCTAAGCAGCAATCACTCGGTTTCAATCACTCACAGCCTATCCTCCAGATTTTATGCGCAGCTGTTGTATTAGACTACATTATTTTAGCTAGGTGTACCCAATAAATGGCAGCTGCATGTGGAGTTTGTGTGTAGAGATTGTCAGAGTTGAGTCGAGCATCATCCATTTTAACATCATCAAGTATTCAGGCTGTGCTTGGTTGTGTATTCAGTAGTATAGTGAATGCTGCCTCAAACACAGATGTGTACCATCGTTGTATGGTGAATGACAGCAGACGTACTGTCCCCGACTACCATGTCTGCACATTCACATCAACAGGAAACGATTCATGCAGGATTCATAGAGCAAACAGAGGATGCCTGACAGCTTTGATATGACAACACTTTCCCCCCTCAAGTTGAGCTCCACGCTCTCAAAATCAGTCATTCGCTAAGTTCATGAACTCTGAGAAAACTAGAAAGCAAGAGAGAGAAAAAGGCGATGCGAGAGAGGTGCCGCATGTGGGGGAAGAGCGTACGAGCAAATGTGAGGAAAAGAACGCGTTCCTCTACAACTCTTCAGTGGCTTCTCAATCCGGCACAACTCTTCAGTGGCTTCCCACTCCTGCAGGGAGAACAGAGGTTTTGCTGAGAAAGGAGATCAGTTCACTATTAAGACAAAGGCATTTAAACTACTTTGTAGTAAGCAGATCTCCCCTGGGAAAGGCAGAGGTAGAAAGTTCAGCAGGTACAAGCAAGGAGAAGCTAAGTATTTCAGTAACAATGAAGTTTTCAAGTTCCCGTAATGTTTTATTAATTGCAATTCTGGAAATGAACGTCTTGCCAGACATGTCTTCTATAGGTTCCTCTCTGTCCTACATTTATGTCATTAATTCATTGTCTCCGTCTCTGTGCGTACCAGCTGTTTTACTCCTCATGTGGATAAATATTTCAGTGGATGATTTCCATTCTCCAGTAGGCTGCTGTCTCTTTGCCATAAAGGCTAGAATATGGAAATGACCTCTCTGGCACAGTAGATGTAGTCAAATCACACAACATCAATCACAATATCTATCTAATACACTTCTATACCACCATCCCTTATTTGCATATGTTTCAGAGTCTTTTACAAATTTAATATTGTGCTCTTACAAGTACCATTTTGAATGGAGGAACGCTCTCTGCATGCATAATGCAGCACAAAGATCCTTATTTAAAGCAGCTGTGTGGAGTTTCCAGCGCAATTCCACGCTGCTCAGCGAACGGAGGTGGCATAGTAGGCACAGCTACCATATTTCAGTCAACAGCCATAATTAAATGACAAATGACTAAGCAGGCACTAATTTGTTGAGCAGGAGTTGATTTGATGTATTACTGGGCGTAAGAAGATATTCATGATACAAACATGGTGCAGCAGGAGCGTCTGCTGGGAGCCATAAATACTGAAATCTGATGAAATCACATCATTAAGAGTATCCTATTCTAGTCGAATGCGTTCAAATCAAGATTGATTCATGTTAACATTAGATGCCTTTTTCGTAACAATATGAGATATCCCAATTCTGCCTACACATGAGCTGAATTAGAAACACAAGGTGTAGATACAGTACTGTAAATACACATGTAACGTACAGTGTACTCAATCATATATTGATATGAAAAACCTAATCTCACTAGATTAAATGCATTCAGCCTCACCTTTGTTTAAAGGTGTAGGGATCAGATAAACCATAACTTCCTCTTGATGTCTATTCCTGTCCTATAAGATACAGAGATCAATTTACTGTAACAATGACAGTTATCTTGAATATGTGGGAGAGAACTGAAAAACAAACCCACAGAAAAAGAAAATACAACGCAAATTGTCGAGCAGTATTTGAATTTTCGTGGCCTGTTGTAGAGTTTATGAATGTAGATTTTTTTTCTTTCTTTCCTTTCAATCTTGTTTGTATTGTTGTAAAGCTTAATTGATATCTGGGTAAACTGTGGTGTCTTATGAGTCTGACATGACACAGGGAGTAAAGATTGTTGGTAATTTTTTTTTATTGAATTGTCTTTTATTGTTTTTTATTGAACATATCAAACATATAGGAACTAGTCATTCATCTCAGATCAAATGTATCTAAGACTTGAGAAACTATGTGTAACTACAAACTGAGACAAATTAAAAGAGTTTGACCAAAGCAAACTTTAAAGGCCAAGTGAGATGGAATATGTGTCCGCTTCACACAATAAAGTCCTCTGAGTGGTGTGTGTGTGTGTGTGTGTGTGTGTCTGTGTGCACAAACACTGTTTTACTCTGTGTGAACGCTTGTAGGCTGTATGTGCTACTTAGTTGAACTCACTGGACCATGCCTCCATATGTCTGGCCTCTGTGCAGCCAGTGTTTTTGAGCGGTGCACTAAGATGAGCTAATTCGCTTTTCACCCAGGCACGAAAGCACAGTTTGTTCTGTCAAGCACTCTATCTCTCCCTGCCATGATGGACTGGACTCCGCGTGCGGTGTGAAAAAAGAGAAAACGTAGCCAATGACATTGAATGGTATGCAATGTTGATGACAGACAGAAAAAATAAGCTTCATGTAGTCAAATAATTTACACAGTCTATCACTGTAAGAATATCAGAAAGAAGAGAATACATTGATTTTTGAAGATCTCTCATGAATATACGATGTTTGCGATGCAGGATTTCACAGTAATGATCTGTCTATCGTAGAAAACCCAAACAGGTGTCGCCTAACAGTTTGAAACTGTACCTGCAAGGAATTTTCCGTAAACAACTGTCATATCAGTGAACCAGTGTTCATCTCTACACGGCTAATTATCCTGTAGGAGGGAAGGCATAGCATGAGCATGCTTGTTTGGATCCATTTCAGTGAACAGACCGCATGTGCTAAACCATTCACTGTGGGCAGTGGAAATCACTAGAGCAGGCAGAGAAATCTTTTTGCTGCAAACAAGCATACAGAGGAGCATTAGTGGTAGTGGATTTACCTTCCTGAAAATGGATTGAGTGCTGATGCTGTCCCTTTGTTGCTATCATCCTGATTTAGAGCATATAATGGCATGTGAATGATGTGTTCTCAGCCCCACCATCATTTAGTCCCAGCATAACACATGTCTTTGATCAGCCGCGATGTCTAATTACACTCTCTGCATTGTCTTCCCCCCTCGTAGAAATACCAGGGTTTATCATAGAGAAGAATAAAATGTCTTATCCCCAAATATCATAGCTGTTTGTTCTCATCTTGTGCTCCTTTGTAGAAGCTGAGGCTACAGTACTTATCTGTAGTTTAGCACCGTCCATCAACTGAAACAGAGACCTGAAGCAGCGATGTCTGTGGATACTTTATTAACACAGATGTTCACGCAACAAACTCACAGAAAATGGGAGAGATAAAGAGAAGAAAGTCATGGATGTGATTAGGGCTGAAACGATTCCTCGAGTAATTCGAGTACCTCGATTACAAAAAATGGTCCGAGGATTTTTTTCTGCCTCGAGGAATCGTTAATTTAACTGTAAAGCGGCCGCACAGACTACTTTCAATGTGGCACAACAACGGACTCACGTCACCTACGTAAGGGAAGAGCGGAGAAGAAAGGAGGAGGAGGAGGAGGCGGACATGGGTGAGGGAGTGGGGGCTTTACGCGCTGCTTGTGCGCCCGCGGAGCTCATGTGCACGTTGTGCGAGCGTGAAAGCAAACTACGGGGAGACGGAGGGATGCAGACGTACAGTAGTCTACTGTGAAGTTAGGTAGTGGTTTAGCGAGGTGACGCTGCTCCGCTGCTGTTTACTCTCTCCGCGTGCACATGTTGATCAGCTGTTGGGCCGAGCGTCAGGAGCAAGTTGATAAACTTTGTTGTAGCCTGCCGTGTTAACTCAGACCGCGGGGCTAGAGGTTTTGTCAGTGGTGCTGTGACAGCAGGCCTCTGCACCGTCAGCTACACAACTATGCGACTTTAGTTTTTATTCTTCATACACACTCGTTAACAGCACACACTCAAACGAGGGTGACGTTTACGCGCGCGGCCACGTCTGCTCATAGCGCAGCGTCAGGCCATCACTGAAGCGCTCCGTATTACCGAGACATGACACGGCGGCCCGGTGTAAATGTTCCCAGAATCAACTCCGGTGGCACCAGGGCTGTTGCTAGGAATTCTGGGCCCCCTGAAAGAATAGGGGGGTCCATTTCATCATCAGTTTGGGGGTCCTTGGCCTGGAAAACGTTGAAGACTCCTGGTCTAAATGAAAATGTATTGGGCTGCGTTGTTTGCTTTTTTGTGGGATATCCAGAAAAGATTTTGCACTGCCAATGTGGAGCCGGTTTGAAAAAAATGTGAGGATCACTGAGCTAGAGTATGAAGACAAACCCTGCTATGTTGAGCCTCCTTCGCAGTTCCATTAAAGCTTTCAGGCAACGTTATCACGCCTAAAAATATGATATTACGATATACGATGTTAATAATCACGTGAAATATATTATTTTCTCTTGTGTATTCATAATTGCTCTTTAACCAAGCAAAAATACGTTTTATCCGATTACTCGATTAATCGATGGAATTTTCAGTAGAATACTCGATTACTAAAATATTCGATAGCTGCAGCCCTAGATGTGATGAATTACCTCACAGTGTATGAATCTGCTTACAGAGATGAAAACAACTGGACCCGGGGGGCGGAGGGGGACACACAGACATTCTGCATGTTTTCCCACCCAACCCCAAAATCACTTCTGCGTAGTAGATCCAGCACAAGTGAGAAGGGTGGAGAGAAACTGTGAGTTATGGAATCTGTAATAAATAGTCTCTGTGACACCACTAGCTGCCAGATTGCATAGTCTAGCTCAATCCATCACTAAAGGGACAATTTTGACTCTTCACCCACATCTGAAACATGAAAATCACAGCGACTCTGTCCTGTTTTAATACTGAGGCCATCAATTCACTGGCCCCTATCTCACTGCGGCCTTAATTACGTGCTATCTCCTGTGCTATCTGCCCTCCCGTTCGAGCCTGATCATCATTCAGTATAAGTTGAGTGAGATGAGCCCATTCTAATTAAATAAGAAAGAGGGAGACGGAGGGAGATTACAATACCAATGTGTGCAATATGAGCTGGGTGGAATAATGTCTACATTCGGCTGTCAGTGGATTTATGAACTGCTTAGATGTGAAGTCACACAGCCGTTATATAAGATGGCTGACAAAAGATATGAAAGCATCCTTAACAGAGACATCTACACCTGTTTGTTCAGCGATTAAAAACTGAAATATCGCAATATGTCATGCTTCAAACAACATAAGAGAGTACATCTACACATTATTTATCTGTTCACCTTTCACCACCACTCAGGAAACAAAAACACATGATGTATGGCTGCACATGCCTGATCACAGCAAAAGCTTCTTGTGTTAATAATGAGGTTTGGAGAATTGCATATTTTAGCAGTAAATATTCAGCTTGTCTTGCTTTACCTCACCGTTCTGTAACACTTCCTCTGCACAGTCACATGGAGAAATAAAAGACAAATTCCACTGCCTTTGTTGTCAACCCAACAATGTGGCATATAATTGGTGTAATTGATCAAATAAAATGAATGCTGTGATCAGTGCTGTGCGATGTGGACAAAATTTTATATCCCAATATAGGTAATTTTATATCCCAATATAGGTAATTTTATATCCCAATAACGATATCTATCCTGATATTTTCTCTTAAAATCATATACAGGGTTTTTCCTGCATAGATAATTTGCCACGCTCAATGTCTCACTACCACCAGGTCATGAGTCAGTGGTTTTGTTTTGTTTTTTCTCAGGCTTTTTGAGAGCTGGAGAGAGACGAGAAGGAAGAAGAGAGAGCGCTCTAAAGCAGCACTAACCCTTCCCGTCTCTCTCCAGCAGTTGAGGCAGACGCACAGTAATGGCCCTTTCCACTACACAGTTCCAGCTCTACTGGGCTCTACTCGACTTGGTTTAGGTCCTTTTCCATAACAGCCGAGTTCCTCCTCAGCAGGGATGGCGTTGTCACATCACGGCGGCTACTGCTGTGCTCCTCACTCTCTCTTTTTTCTCTCCTCCCGTCAGCTCCAAACACACTGGTCTGCAACTCGATCACAGACTGCAGCGTGGTTTTCCACGCAGTTTTTCCCCCCACAACTCATGTGAAACAGTCACCTGTTAACGTACGGCGTAACCATACCACGAGCTAATGTGTCCTTTTTAGTTTACAATCTCCAGGTTCTTACTACAGCTGTTCTGTTGTTAACAAACTCACGTGTGGAGTTCGGCTGTTGGCTGTCCCACATCCCTGAGTTTTACACTGCTGTCGTATCACCGGAACAAGTTTTACATGTCTTGCGACTTGTTACATGAACGGTGGTTAGCGGTAGCAACAGAGCTAACCCTAACCCTAACTCACGCGTTAAACGATTGAGGGCTATATCCTACGGTAGACATTTTTATATCACACTACGATATACAGTATATCATAATATCACACAGCACTAGCTCTGATGCAGCATGTGTTGAGCTTAGATTAGTGTAAACTAAACTTTAACTGTATCCATTTGGCCATAGTAGAAGGCAGGAGGCACCTGCAGAGTAAGGAAATAGCTCTGTTTTTGTGTGAGTGCTGCCGGAAATTCCCGGAAACAGCTAACCCATGGTCTCAAACAGTAAATATCTATTATCCCTGGCATTTTCAAGAGCCTCTGTCCGGCTCTAACCCCCTGCCTCCAACCAATCAGTTTTCCTCCATTTGGCATTTGTGTGTGTGTGTGTGCACCCGCATGTGTAGGTGGTCCCTGCTTGAAGGCATAAAGGTCCCACTTCTTCAGTTCTATCTCTTTAACAGAGCATGGAGCATCCTGCAGAGCTGATCAGCTCTCTCGCAGTGGGACACACTCTCACATACACACATACTTGTTTTTGCTACACTGTGAGGACCTCAAAAACTCACCTGACATCTTTAGCCCCATGGGGCAACACAAATCATTTTAAGGCAGAAATAATGGTCGCAGTCAATCCTTTGGTTTTTTGAAGCACTTTGAAGCACTTCTGACAAAAAATCACCAAAATCTCTCTCCCTCCCCTCAACTCCCCCTCCTACTTTCTAACCCCTACCATCCACCCTTTACCCTCCATCCCCTGCCACCTGAACAACTCCTCCTAGCATGATGCTCTCGTACTAAATGAATGGATTCAGTGTCAAGATTAGGTTTTCTCCAGGAAGTCTGGTTTCTCCCACCTACAGTATTTTGTTAAAAAAAACAAAAAAAACATCAGTTCTGTTCATTTTGTTGTTCTTGATAACATACATAAAATAATGACGCATGTTAAATGAGCAACAATTGAATGATGGCACGAATCCACAAGTACTTGAAAAAAGCAGTGAAGATACTGCAGCAAAAGCAGTGAAGATCTACCACCGACCATCTATGAAGTCTCTCTCTCTCTCAAAATGGCAAGAATTTACTAGAATTTCAATAGAGTCCTCCATCCAACTTCTTTTTTTTTTTTTTTTTTGGCTTTTCATGCCTTTATTGATAGGACAGTCCAGAGAGTGACAGGAAACGGGAGGCAGAGATGGGGGAATGACACGCAGTATAGGGCCGTCCGATGCGGGATTCGAACCGGGGCCACCTGCAGCGAGGACGATAGCCTCTGCACACGGGGCGGGTTGTGGTAGGGCTGGCCTGAGTGAAGGATTTTGTTAGGAGGCAGACTCATGAAGCCGGTTTTCAATATCAAAATAGAGTTTTTATTTTTACAAATGTGCCACCAAAAATTGCACAGTGAAATAACAAAAAAATATTTACAAAAAAAAGTCTGAAGAACATAACAGTTAACTCAGCTTAACTGAAAATAACTCAACTCAACATGAAAAACTGTGCACTCTCCTGCACCCTCTCTGACGTCACACACACTGAGCTGCTTCTCCTTCATGCCGGGAGCTTAAGGGCGCTTTCACACCTGACCATTTGTTCCGAAACAGGGAGCGTTTTACGTCATAGACCGGTTCGTTTGGTCAGATGTGAACACAGCAATCGCGCTCGTTCCGGAACAAAACAAGCGAGCCGAGATCGCTTGGGAGAGGTGGTCTCGGCTCGTTTCCATCCGAGCCTGGAGCGGTTCGTTTGTAGTGAGAACGTAATCGACACATGTATCGGAACAAATTGACTGGTTACTTGGCGACCGGAGGAGGTGGACCATCGGCAACTGCTCCCAAAACATAATGGAGCATCAGCGCGTCGCCTTGGCCTTTTAATAATGTACACAAAACAGGAAAGCCGGTGGCAAAAAGAAAAGAAAGACGCAAACTCAAGCCGTGAGTCCAGCTTTCCAAGCTGACCCAGAGCCGGTAGCGGCGCATTGTTATGGAGGAAGCTCCGCGGCGCGGGCGATCAGCACCAGGCAGAGCTCCGCAAACAACCCCGACTAACTAGTCACGCTACGCTGCCCGTTTACTAGAAAAAAGTCAAACTGTAGCGTGTGTTAGAGGACAATTCATCTGACATAACTATGACACCTGAAACTGAAAACACAGCTTGACCAACACAACCACCCCTCCCTCCCTCTCTCTCCCTGTCTCTCTCTCTCTCTCACGGGCAGTGACACGCTGTCATTCATTCACGTGTCAGCACTGAGACAGACAGCACGCTTGGTCACATACGCTAATAATAATAGGTTAATAATAATAATAGCATTTGTAGCTATAGCATTATAGGCACACTTCATGGTCTCGCCCCAGTCATAAACCAGTCAGCTTGGGCATTAAAAAAAAATCAAACTAAATACTCGTCTGCCCAAATATTGATAAGATATTTAACCTCACTACTGCAAGTCAGCCCGCGGTTCATTGTTGCTGATCAGCTGATGGAGTGTTGTTAGGGCCGTTGCTATGGCGCTGTTCCACAGTGCAAAGCTCTGTACCGCTTTAGTATCAAGCAATGTGAACACAAACGGCCCAGAAAAAAGAACGCAACAGTTGTATCGGTTTAGTTGCTGAATCGAAACAGCTGCAGGTGTGAAAGCGCCCTAAGACCACCTGGGCTCTACCAAGATGCTGGAATACTTGCTCCTGCAAGAGGTAAGAATCTACACAATCATTTCATCACACATTGGATTACCTTAAAGTTCTCTCACATACATACAGTAGGCTACCTGTACACACACACACACATCTGTGCCTCAATACATAAACCATATAACAATTAACACAATTCTTAATCCCCCCCCATCTAGATGGTCTCACCTGATGACCTCACTGATGAGGTCATCAAGGTTACAAAAGCAGGAAGAAAACCTCATTTCCTCCTTTGCCCCTGGACCACATGGTGAGTATAAAGCAAATGAAACTTAATTGTACCAAACTGAAACAAACCAATAAACTTGTTTAACTTAACATTACTTGAATGCGTTTGTTTTTATTTGAACCTATAGATGTTATGAACTTAAATATGTAATGCAAACTCAAACCAAACCCGGGATAGGATGTGTCTGCAAAACAAAGATGGAATACTAGATCAAACAATACAAACATGCCAACTAATAATGTGAAAATGTAAAGAAATATGAGACAAATGGTGTGGCCTCACCCACTTTGTCACACGGGTGCTCTACCAACTGAGCTAAACATCGCCCCCTCCATCCAACTTCATCGTCACTTACACTTACTACTTGTAAGTGCTGGTTTTAATTTTTAATTTTGAGATCTGCTTTCTGCACAATAAATCTTCTAAAAATCACATTATTGCTTTAAAAAAAAATCAATTTAGCTTTGCTAAGGGACTACAAAACCCATTCAGAAACACGTCCATTATAATTTTACATTATACCGTGATATAAATTTTAGGTCATACTGCTCAGCCCTACGTTGAGGCATTTGCCGGTGGCGACCTCTTTTTTGTGGTCCCCATGGTGAAACACGTCTATACTGATGGCTGGGTATTCAGGTTGAAGTCCCCACGGGAATAGAGAGCCTAAGTGGAAGCAGGAAGTAACGTCGCCATGGGACCTCAACTGTGAAAAACTCTCCATTGAAGTGAATGGGACTGAAAATTTTATTTCGTGATCCGATTGAATTGTGCCATGAGAAAAAAAATATGACCTCTACCTGTTTAAAACATCACGTTTCATCCGAAAAAATCAGCAGTTTATCATAAAACGGCAATGGAAGAATGTATTTTGTGTGAAGACTGCTCTATGGACTACCTACTGACACGGGAAAGAGCGGCATTTGGTGTGTGACCTCACCTACGCGACTTGTAGTCTTTCTGGTTACGGATTCTTCAGCATTTTATTCTACAACAGTTTTATGATAAACTGCTGATTTGTCTTCATGAAACGTGATGTTTTAAACAGGTAGAGGTCATATTTTTTTCTCATGGCGCAATTCAATCGGATCACAAAATAAAACTTTCATTCCCGTTCACTTGAATGGAGAGATTTTCAGAGTTTAGGTCCCATGGTGACCGTTACTTCCTGCTTCCGCTGAGGCTCTCTATAGAAAAACAACTGCGCACGCACACACACACGCACACACACACGCACACACCCCAGTCAGAAACCCTCAGTGCTTTGCTTTTCTCCCAGAGCAAATTGAAGAGCTGCAGGTATCCTTTGGGGGAAACCAGGTGGAAAGCAGGGATTAGAGTGAGGAAAAGTGTTGAAAGCTTTTGTGAATACAGCTGTATTGAAGGTTTTCCTTTTCCTTTAAAATAGAAAAAATAGGGGGAAAAAAATTAATATCGCTGATGCACATTCCTCCGGCTATGTCCCCTCCCCATTCCAGCACATTGGATGTAATCCCAACCAAGGTCACCAACCTGTAAAAGGCTGTTGTGTTTTAATCTGACCTGCAATTTGTCCCAGTTCATAGCACGCATCACATGAATGAGGCTTGACCTCTAGGGTGAGGTCAAAAGTCAAACCACTAAGTCCTTGACCTCAGATGCCCCCAACCCCCCAACACCCTTTCATTGTGGATGACCTTGGAGGGAATAGTATGGGAGATTTATGAGTTTTTCTTCCTTGCAGGTAATATCAGTTTAAGTGCAGTGAGATACACAGCAGTAATTCTCCAAGGGATGCGCTACACTATCATCTCGGGTCGAATCTTTTATTTCAGTTTGCTTTAGCTTCTTTTCATTTCATTCAAACTACACCTATCTAATCACCTCATGTCCACCTGCATCCACCCTACTGCCTCCTCTGCTCCTCTGGGGTTTGCTCTCGGAGCTGAAGACAGACGACCATCACAGCTCTGCCATAGACAGTTTCACACTAAACACTGGCTTGTGACTTCACAGTGCTGAAATCAACTCAGATAAGAGGATTATGGGAGTGAGGACAACTGAACAGAACATTTAGTGTCAGTGCCCAGAAAGAGCCAGATCAGCAGCTAAGGGTTATTAAGCAGATCCCAGACTTGGAGACTTGCTCTGTCTTTCATTTGATGTTTCCTTCTTTTCCCATTTTCTTCTTTTGCATTTTCTTCCTTCCACTTTACCAATTCTGCTTTAGTTTTTCAGCTTTACCTTAACACAAATTTTTCTATCCTCATTTTATTCTGCATTTTTGCACCTTTTCAGTTTTTTCTTCCTCTTCTGTTATTCTCAATCACTCATCAGTATGCCAGCATGGGACTAATATTGACGTTACATAATAAACTTGTGGTAATATTATTATAATAATCTGTGTGTCCATGTTTATGTGTGTTATTATTTTCATGAGGTGAGTTTAAAACCATAAAAATATCTCTTTTTCTACGTAAATGTGTTTGGAATGGCTTGCCATCATAAAAATATTTTTAAAAAGAGGTAATGTAAAAAAAATAAATAAAATTTAATTGCACCATATCTAAAAGGAGCGGGCAAAGTGATGATGCCCCAAGGACCGCCCAATACAAGAAAAGATAATTAGTCAGAGAAAGACAGAAAGACAGGCGCCACCTTTTCCCCCTTGTGGAGCATCAGTCATAGAGCCTGGATGTAGCTCTAGGTTTGTTGTAAAACCATGAATGACAAACAAACCAAGATGGGGTTTTAGGATTATCTATACTTTCTTGTTTTCAGTTTGAGATGTCTGATACTCCACAGTCAACTTGATGCTGCTGCTCTCTGCTCTCAGTTACAGAGTGACGTGTAACGCCAGTTGGTCTCAACATTATGTTTTCCCTCAGGTAGTGAGGCGAGTTAAATGCTGGCCTCACTGCTTCTTGTGGTTTTGTTTGTTTAAGCTGAGTTATCACTGCATAGCATGGTCGTGATCCGGTTTTTTTGTTCTACCCATAAATATTTGATTACAGATTCATAAAAATGACCTTTTGCTTATCAACAGAATATCAAGACTGAATGCTGCATCAGCAATGCACTACTGTACAGTACCTCTAATGCACAGTACATCCATACATTCCAAAGAAACTCGAGCATGAAATTACCACAAAATTAAAATGACTGTCATGGATATTTAACCTCAATACCTTTTTGACTTTACAATGAATAGCTGGCTTATGGAAAACCGACCGTCATTAAGCCGTAACTAAGACTATTTGCCAATAGTCTTAGTTACATACTGTACAAGGGCTGGACAATATGCAAAAAAACATCATGTTGCTTATTATTATATTACAACACATTTACTTAAGTACTTTAAAAACAGAGACAAATCTAAAAAACTGAACTGGCAAACCAACCAGACAGTTGATAGAAATAGTTTGTTTAAGGGATGCCCCGATACCACTTTTTCTCAAACCGATAGGATACCGATACTTGGATCTGAGTACTTGCCGATACCGAGTACCGATGCTGATCCTTCTACCACAACAAAAAAACAAACGATTAGGCAAAATGCAATGAATTGGAAGACAAATTTTATTTAATTTTATGCTTGTTACAACAAAATTTGTTGTAACAAGCCTCTGATCTGAAAAAATACAACAAAGATGCAAAGCCACCCTCTGATCGTGGTCTTCATGCAGAGCAATTGCATGCACTGGTATCGGTTCTTGTACTCGCTTAAAGCAGATATCAGCGGAATGTTTTTGTTAATATAAGTCCTAAATAGTCCTATTTTCCGTCAGCAATCACTTACATGGAGTGTTTCAGCCGTAACACGAGTCTCTCCGTCACTCTGCTCTGCTGTAACCCGAGGAGAAAATTTTTCTTGTGGGATACAAGTGTTATCCAATGAGTCACTAACTCATGTAAGGAAACTCGTAACTTGTGTTTTTCCTTCCTGTGAAGTCATACCAGTTTGATCTGGTACGAGTTCACGGGTCGGAAGTTACGAGTGGTCGTTATAGTGAACTTTCACAGGCAACAGGACGGTAAAAACACGAGTTACAGGTTGCCTGGAACGCTACAAAGTTGTAGTTGTGACTTGAAGCTGTAACTTACGGTTTCAAAAGCGTGCCTTGAATGCAGCATTAGCGAAAACGGCCGAACCGCTGATATCTGCTTTAAGTTCACCGATACCAGTATATTACAACAGTATCGGACCGATACCCGATACCAGTATCGGTATCGGGGCATAGTTTGTTTATTTGTAAATAAGAAAGAGGGAGATTGATGAGAGGATACAGCCACATATGGCCAACTACTGGAGAGAGAGGAAGAGTCCAGTTTATCAAGAGATGAGGGAACGTCTGCTCCAGTCTCTCATGTTCAGTGTTAACCATGCATAACCTTTTTCACAGATAGAATGTTTGACTTTGCACATACACACCCACACAATTACGAAGCTTTCAGTAAGCATTTTAAATCAAAGCCCTAATCTGAAGCTTTTTGTGATGCATTGCTTTGAACACATTGCAAGCATACAATGCATCTTTAAGCAAAGCTTTCCAAAATCAAAACCTTGTGCTGTCTTGTCTACGGTGTTTTTGCATGTAAAAAGCTAAAGTCATTTCATAGCTCTCCGTCAGACTCCGACAAAGCATTTACACACCCAGCAGGAGGGCAAAGGTATTCATTCCCTATTCCAGTGGCATTGTGTGACTCCAATCATTTTTCTCTTGTACCACTTCTCTGTAATTTAGACAAGAAATAAGTAATTTAAAGGAAGTCCAATAAACTGTTCTGTTAAGGTGTTAAAGCCTAACACGTGTCACTTCATGTGCACTGAAGTGGACTATGGTGTTGAAGTGATGTCTAAGCATTGGGGTCTAATGTTAACCAGCACTGTTGTGAAGTCCTGTGCCCTCAATATGTTAGTCTTGTTGACAGTCATGTAGGCACAGTCCTCCTTTTATCTTCCAGCATGTCATGTGGAGTGATATTCCCACAAAAATAAAAAATAAAAAGCTTCTCTAAACGGAAAAATGTCATCTAAGGGCAGAAAATTATTTTCAGATTTTTCTATCTCCTCAGCCAAAGAAAACCAATTTAGTTTTTATTGTCATATTTCCAGCAAATGAATTGAGTTTTTCTCTCTGTGAAAAGTTCTAATCCCTATTGCTACAGGCAGAAAAATAATTGAGTCAGGGAGAGGTCAACAGACACACACGCAAAGATAAAGGCACACATAAACTAGCTTTCTGCCTCGTCTACATTTGCACGTTTGACTCAACATACATGCAGGCATGAGCTACATGTCATGTAAATGTATGCAGACCATCTTCAAACCCATAAATATACACATTCTCTACATGTAGGGATGTCGCGGTAACCGTAAAACTGAATCAAACTGCAGGTGCCACTAGAAGAATGTTGAACACTAAAGTCCTTACAGTTGAACCACTGAAGAACGTGAATTTCTGTACAGAATTTTCTGCAACCATATGTTTTTGGTCATGTCACTCACTCTTCTTTTTACACCTTTTTTTGGAACTCTGTTATCCAGTTGATACCTCGTGTCTATTCCATTCGCCTCGTTCATATCTTTTGGGAACTAGTATGTCTCACAAGTGGAACAAACATCAAATCAAGTATATAGATCCTGCTACGTTGGCAACTAGGAAATGTATAACTTTGAAATGGATAAATTGGAAAGAATCCGACCCCCCAGTGATAGTTCACTGGTGGAATGAACTCTCAAGCTGCTTTACACTGGACAGTTTATATTATAGGAGAAAAGGCAGATCCTCAGACTTTTTAAAAAGTTGGCAATCTCATATAGAAATAGTAAAAATGGCAAGATCTGAGTGTAATAGTTTGTGTTGTTGTTTGGTTGTGGGAGTTTTTTTGTTTGTTGTAAGTGGGTTATTTCCCACGTTTTTCCAATGGTTTTAATTGTGTCTTATTTTAATTTTGTTGTCAGTGTCTGTTGTGTTTCGAGGGTATATGTTCGGATATTATTTTCTCTGATAACTGTGAAAGGGGCCAACCCCCATTTAGGACTGGAAAACTGTGATATGAAGTGTTTTGTTTTTCTAACATTTTTTTCTAGGTTATCAAACTTGTTTTATTGTGTGTTTTATTTGATTTAATCTCATCTATCCTCTGTGAGGGAACATGAGATGTGGAGGTTTGAGTTGCATACTTTGTAATCAAATATGAAAAAAATATAATATGAAAACCCACTCAGTAGTTTCTACATTTCAGTCTGAGTTTTATGTGATGTTGTCCATCACTGATTGACAAATGCAACCATCCCTACATCCATGCTGCAAGCATTGCTTAAAATTCCATCACAGTTTCCCACAGACTAACACAAAAAAAAAAAAAATCAATTTATATGTGGGAAGAATAATGACAGGTTAGAGGCTGCACATAGCCTATACACAACTATAGGCTGGAAACAAAAAAGCATGTTGTTGTATGAAAACACTGAATTCTGTAGAACAAGGGGAGTACCGAGGCACCGACATGCTCGCTGGAGCAGACATCAACACTGCTCCAGTCTTACTTAGTAATATGTGTGTGCAGACGTGAATCACCCGGCTGATTGTGGTGCCGGGGGAAATCATGCTGAACGGCACCCAGCAGGGACCCTTCCATTCCATTAGCTAAAGTACAGGTAGATCAGCCCTGCTTGTCTGACCCCCACCGTCACGTCCAGAGTGGCAAACGTCTATGTCCATATTTGCAGACAGGTGTGTGTGTGCATGCTCCTTTGATGGCTGCGTAGTGTGAATACGGGCACAGCTATGGTCACGCTATCCTGCTTGCACACACATACCTGATATGTGGCCATTAATCATTGAGTAGACCCTATAAATATCTCCTAAAGGGATTTCTCCTGTGTGAGTGTGCGTGGCTGTAATCAAGCAAAAGAGGCAGCCCTTTGGTCCTTCCTCTCTTCTTTTCTTCTTCATCTTCCCTCCTTTGTTGTGGAGGAGAGATGAGGCTGTTATTGAGGCTTTTGCCCATATCTGTCCTTGCCTCCTCTCTCTGATGAACACTCCCTCAGACGTGGAAAAGAATACTTTGATTGGAGGTGACAGCTGCCAATAGTCATGGATTTCCCCTCCTTTGCAAGTGCATTTTTACACAGTCGTGCATGATTGTATGTTTGTGCTTGCCTGCATGCATGTCTCCCTGTGCTTGTCCATATGCTTGAATGTGGTCGGTCCATCTGTCAGCCAGGTTTCGGTCATTAGGATTGCATCCAAGTCACACCAAGCTGAACCGCTCATCTCTCATTTAGCCTGACGGACACCCGCTCAGGGAACCACGGAGGGGAGACACGTCCCGCTCCGACTGTCCTTCTCACTCACTCACCGTGTTTGTTTAAGCGTGCATGACTATACGTGCTTGTCCCTGAATTGCTGAAGGGCACTGAATGCATTAAAATGAATACATTATTTAGATGTCCATTGTTAGCGTAACAGCAGAGAGCATGAAACTTAAAATTGAACAGATAAGTTATTCCAGCTGAGCCTGGTTGATGCCATCCAGTGTCATTACTGTCTGGTCTGCCCATAGCACTCAGCTCATGTTCTATGACTGTATGGCATAATGAGCTGTGGGCGTAATTACATAAAAACGATTAGAGACAGAATAGGTCACCTGTACATCTTGTGGGATGGCAACAGTAATAAAGCAGCTCAGGGAACTACCACCACTAAGCCACTTTCAAAATGTTACCTGGCTTTAAGCCTGATATTTAACAGTTGCAGTATAATAGAAAGGGTCATTTTAAATTCCTGCCTAGAGTTGGGTTTGAAAATTAAGTGGAAATATATTTTTTTTTAATACTGTAGCTTCATCAAGTAGATGAACGAAGAAAGAATTTTCCCTTTGAGTAAAATTTCTGCAAGCATCAGCCTTAAAGGAACAAGTTAACATTTTCAGGAGTTGAAGAAATAACTGCAGATAAGGAGATCATTCCCACTCTTGTGTCTGTCCATTATACATGCAGGTCAGGCTAGTATAGTGTTAGCTCAACTTATATAGCTTAATTGATCAGGGAACAGATAGAAGCAAGCAATTGTCTCACAAGAAACACCTGTACAAAACGTGTCATACACCTTATTGTCATCATACGTCCAACTAAATAAAAAACAAAACAAAACAAAAAAAACATATTTCCCAACAGGTCGCTTTCCCTTCAAGGTAGCAAGCTAGATTGACTCTGAAAACATGAATGGGCTCAGTCCATCACCACAGCCTCCACTGTGTGATATCCTGCCCATATCAGAGACAGCACAAAGCAAAAACAATAGCTGCAGGCTGATCTGACATCAGCATAATTCATGAAAGCTCTGCAGGCATATCAGTGTCAGGCATATGCCGATGCTGTTTAATTACTCAACAGAGATAATCCACAGGTAATTACTCCTTTTTATTAATTTCTATTTTTAATGTCCCCATATCCATTCATTTACTTTGTCGCAGCTGCTGAGGGGCTGTGATGGAAGACATTATTTATTTAGAGAGCTTTCATTTCAACTTTTGTGTTTTCTCATTGCATGGAGAGGAGCCATTAGACTGATGTAAATAATATGGTAATTTGGCAAAACCTCAGACTTCAATATATTTTATATCCAGATGCAATAATGTTGGCACTGTGCCTCAAGCAATTATATATCAACACTACACACGGCCAAGTCTTGGTTCCCCATAATAAACTCCATAGTGTATTCCTATTCTTTTTCTTCCCTTACCTTCAGATGTCTCAGTCTCTGTGTTCTCTGTTGAAAAACATTTTTCCTTTTGGAATCTGACCTTCTCATTCTTTAGCAGGGGTCAATTATCATGAAGTATTTTACCAAGGTACCAAGGGGGGGGCAAAGACCGAACCACACAGGGGCTGAGCATCACCAAAGAAAATGATCAAGACAAGACAATGACAGGGTGGCACAGAATGGAGGAAAGTTAAGAAACATAAAGACAAGAAAGTACGTTAGGAAAGAATAGGTTGTGGAGAAGTGCGGGAGAGCAGGGTCATTATGTTTCACCACAGAGTACCTGGCTCGGACATCATTCTCTCGCTTCCAATTAAGCCCTCCAAAAACACATCCTTGCTGATGGGAGGGCAGCGCTCGGCTAAGACCCTCAATGCCTCCCACTGGTCCGGTTTCCCTGGATAGGCAGTGGATCAGTGCAACTGCCGCACTCATGTGTCTGAGAGACTGGGACCTGCTTTGTCAAGTTGAGGGAGCTCCAGCTGTTCTGTTGCTATAAGGAACTCAGGGCGCATCCTTTACCAGGATAAAATGAGCTCGCCCAGAGAGAACAAGAGCTTGAGGATTTATAGCAGGCACTTTCAGCACAAGTCAAATGGTTCCGTGATGCAATCAGGCCTACCAATCGGAAGAGACACAGCTCCTCGATGCTTTTTGTCTGACACATACCCGTGCATACAGTGCACATAAAGATATCCACAGAGACCTATTAGCCTCAGGTGAGCATACAAACACACACTCCCTACACATAAGCACAGATCGCTCACTTTATCTCCTTTATACACTTTCTCCAATTAAGCTTGCACTTCCTTTTTACGCTGTGTCAACAAAATATTAAAAATATATATATGTGTTTGTGTTTATTTTGTTTTGTTTTGTTTGCAGTATAAAACATTTCCTCTTCTTGCATCATAAAGTTTTTCAAGGTGTGCAGGAAACTCAACCATGACTAAGGTCTTTGTTGATTACTCATCATAATCATCCCCACTGCCCACCCAGATTTTTTCTCTCCATAAATCAGTGGGTCTGCAGTAATGTGATAGCCTAATCATTGGCTCTTCTTTCATTGCCCTGTACCCTCAAAATGAATTCTAAGGCAGACGAATTTGATCACGGAAATTGCACAGTTAATTTGAGTTTTCTTCAATGTGCTGAGCTCTCCCAGAGCTGAGAAATGGGAGTGTACTCTGAATGTGTGCATGTGAGAGAGAGGAGAGGGAGAGGGAGAGGGAGAGATGGCGTTCATATCAAGCAACAATGTGTGGAGACAGAAGTTTTGTTGCTAGGATGCGCATCTCTCTCAGAAGGAAATGAAATCTGGATGACGGCACAGCAGCAATCAATTAATCCTACATGATGTCAGGACAGAGTCATACACTCACACGCATCCACGCCAGCACACACAGATAAATGGCAACGATATGGCACTTTCTCAAACTGTCCTTTGTGCAGTTAGGCAACTGAGAGTGGAGCAGTTAACAGTTTCTATTTTTACCCCTGACCTTTGCAACTGAACATTTCTGAAGCTGTGTGAGTATTTTCATTCATGCAGTGCTTTTTCTTTTTTTCTTTTTTTGGCCTTTTCCAGCTCTGTGCTTGGACACAATGCTGTCTCTGTTTACACATTGTCATGATGGGGCACTGAATGTAGAGGGAGAATGATAATATAAGCAATGTAAGCATAAAGCTGCAACATTGCAAAATAAGAAAGGGGTCTGAATACTTTCTGAACACATTCCACACAGGAGCAACATCAAGCCCGAAAAACTGCCGGAGAGAACACCCACACAGTAACACAATTAGTGTTGAGTTTATGCAGTAAGTTATTGGCCTTATTGAACCACAGAACAGAATGAATCTAAAAGCCAGATGGTTCTAGTGGCTTGTGAATAATGATTCCCCCTGCTAGATAATTTGATTTATCATTGCATACTTTTAGCTAGAGTCTACTTTTTCTTCATTTGTGAATTGATTCCCAAGGTTGAGAGATGGAGGGATGATCGTACTCTAGGGCTTGTTTGAACTCTTTCTCTCGTGGGAGAGATTGAAAGTGGCAGAGAGACAGAGGCATGGTGATAGAGTCTGGCATAAACATAAAAAGTGATCCATCAATATCACAGGGGCACTAATTATTTTCATAGAAAATGATTTGATGGCACGATGCTCTGTCTGCTTCACTTCCTCTGTCCCTGTCTGCCTGCTTGATCCCATTTAATACCTTGTCCACAGTGTATTACATTAACTCTGCAGCCATTCCTCTTCATCAGTGGTTCGACTACTGATACCTTTGTCCACATAAGATATCAGTCCGGTCACCGATCCAACGCAGGGACAGAAAATGGAAATAGATATACAGTAGTGGCACCGTTTATGACAGCCAGAGAAGCTTTCAAGGAAAGAAGATGCAGTAATCCTTCTGACAGACACAATGCTACTGAAGCACAAGGGCTTTGTATCCATATTGGGGAAAAGAAGCATGCATGGTGTATTTTGGGACTGATTCCACTGAGGTGTATGTATACATTGGCAGAGAGCGTAAGATAAACAGTGAATATAAGACGAGCTTGTTCACCAGCGTATCTTCCCAAGAGTATGGTTCCCTTTATACATGACAGAAATATCAAAGGCCTGTTTGATCTCACCGCTGGCTTTTCACCCTCCGAAACAAATCGACACAGTTCAGGGCTCTTTTTTTTCTGAATAGCTGCTCGTTGGAGTTTTGATGATGAAATGTTGCAGTCTGTTCAATCACTCATGCTCTGAAGTTCTCAGCTCCTCCCTTTGGTGTTCCTTTACCAGTTCTGTCTCTTAAGTCTGGCATACTTCTTCACAATTCAAGATCTCACCTCATGTGTGAATTTGCGGCTATTTGCATCTGGATGTGCTTTCAGGCCGGCAGTTTGTGTATGGAGGAGACAGCAGAGGTATGGGAAAAGGGGGACAGAAGGGCATAGCGGAAAGAGATAAAAGTAATGACAGAGGGAAATGGAGAGCAATGTGGCAGCTTAGTTAATTGTAAATGCTTGGCATCACACTCCCATCCAATCTTATTGCCACACACTCACACTGTTACAGGCTCTTAACCGTTCCGTCTGGTCCAAGTTACTCTCAGTGTGCTTAATGTCCACCAATTAGGGCCCAGGCTCGTTTTGGACTGAGCATGTCTGATTATTTGTCATTTTGTCCCATCAGAGCTGTGTTGCTGGACTCATAACTGCTACTTAATTGGCTAGGAGACAGAACACTGGGTCTATATGGGTGCTTAGGCTGGCTACTGACTGATGATGATGGCTAGTGAGGGACCAGAGAAGCCTATCTGTGGGGTAATGGAGACTGAATAGATGGTGCCCTGCAGATGTGTTAAATTTTCTGTTTAGTCCATATAAGCCCTTACGTCTAGGCTGGAGGTGCCTATTAGTGGTATGCTGTGTTGTTGTCTGCACTCCATGATCAAACCAAAACATGGCAACCACAGCGCTCTGCATGCAACTGGAGAGTCAGTATCTTTTTGGACAGGGCGGACAGGGAGCACCTCATCAGACAGATAAACGAACAGAAACCTTCTGTTAACTGGGCAGGAGAAGAGGAAAGACTACAGAGGTGGGCAAGTAGCCACTTTATTTCCTTGTGGACCAAACCAGGGTGAGGAAACGCTCACAAAATAGCACTTGGTTGCCCTTTAGTAAGACACTCACAGATACCCCGCGGAGCTTTCTTGTTAACAAACACAGTTATTGTTGTTAAAACAATCAATTGATCCCACTAACAAGTTATTTTTCTGTGTATACCTAAATCCCAAAATAGATTTCCCCCCTATGTGCTAGACCTCCACTGTTGTTCAAAAAATGAATCAATGGAGACATGTTCCTTTGATACCCTCAACATGGGCACTGTAGTTTACTTTGAATGAGTCCCACATGGTGCTGTTAACACTTTTGTAATAAAATTACAGTGCCCAGTTATTTTAGGCAACAAAAAATCAAAGTGCATGTATAAAGAGTATCTATGAAATGGGCTTGAGGCTGAGTGCCTTAAACAGAAGAGGTCTGAAAGCATCAAGAAACAAACTAGCATACTGGAGATTATGAACTTTTGGGTTCTGTTGACAATAGAAACCTGCATCAATGGGTATCTTTGCACAGCTCCACTACTTCCTGAACTTAATGTTGCTCCTTCATTCCCTGTCTTACATTATTGGACAAACTGATTAATCCAGATGTGTCTGACCATTGTGACTACTCAGACACACCTGGATTAATCAGTTTGTCCAATAATGTAAGACAGGAAACAAAGGAGCAGCATTAAGTTCAGGAAGTAGTGGAGCTGTGCAAAGAGCCCATAAGAATACTGCTAGCTTTATGTTTTAGATGTATTCTCCTTCTCTTCAGAGAAATGACAGAAAAGCCGGGGATGGGTTAACACTTGTTTCAGTCACCATCATTCACCTACTTCCTGTCTTCTTATTTGAGTTACCTGGCTTGTATATTTGATACACCCTCCTCTACAGTCAGCAACAATCTGTATAGTGTCCTAAGTACGTGCATCCTCATATGCACATGTGAAGCAAAGCAACAATCAGTTGGTCAAATCATTGCAAACCATTAGCATTCCAAAAATTCCACAGGGTACCTTAAATTCCCAGTGGATCTGCTGGTGGACAATTGCGTTTGCCCTGGGTAGGAATACTTATTACTGTGAGTTAGATACAGTATGCAATGCTGGAAAAGAAGATAAGTACTCAGCCAACTTTCTCGGGTTAAATAATTATTTCAAATACACAGAGAGCTAGTACTTTGTCGATTTGGACAGATGGACGACACCTCAGCAGATAGGATGCCAGAAATGCAAACAGATAAACAGTCAGGCTGATAAGACCCCTTGGATCAAGCTGTGAATAACTGGATCTTGTTCAGCGGATGAGTGAGGGAGCAGAGGCAGTGGAAGGAAGAGCTGATATGGTGTGGAAATAAAGGACAACAGAGATGGGGCTTGGCTGTTTCCATAAATAGAAAAGTAGTCAATATGTCCCTGACTGCATGTTGGAAGAAGAGAGGATGAGAGAGTGTGAAAAGAGGAAAGCAGCGGTGGGGAACAAGGGGTCATAACTGTTACAGCTTGTATGAAGTCAGACTGAATCTCTTTATTTCACACCTCGCTTCCACGTCCGCTCTCTCCTCTTCGGTTTCTTCTTCGCACGAGTCCTATTTTATTAGGAAGCATGAACATATTCTCCGAGCCACTTTCCCATGTACAGTTACCATTGATCACTGTTCTGGTATCCCACTCTACACCAGTGCACTGTGTGCTCCCTGTAAGACTGCAGGCCATTGTTTCTTTCTTTTTTTCCCACTTTCTTCTCCCCAGTCTGGAGTGTTCAGCTCTCCTGTATTATGGTCCCTTTTTCTGCTGAAATTGGAGAATGTGAAAAGCCTTGGGTTTCCTGATAGCTACATGTGATGTTACCAGTCAAGTTCTCCAACTGTCATGAAAGAGCTCCAACAGGAAGGCGTAACACGCTGAGATTCTCTTTTTCTGAGCAATCAATAGTCTTTCGTTCAACAACAATCCATAAGTGGTGTCCCACTCACAAAGACTGTTAACTGTGGTACCAACCAATACCAACCAAATGGATGTATTTCTGCCCAGAAATAAACCCCACCTATTGTCAGGGTGAATAATTTCTTTTTGCCCCTGTGCCATCCCAACAAGGCCTCCAACATAAACGACCATATGGTTTCAGATGTCCTGCTGTGTTTGTAATAGAAAAGAGAAAGATAGAAAACATATTTTTTAGGACCAAATCGTGAAGGATAAAAGTGAAAAGAACCAGAGAGAGTGCCAAGGGCACAGCTGAGTTTTGTTGGCCCGGTGACATCCTGACATGTTGCAGTGACTAGTAGTAGTTGGTGTTAGGTCACTGGGTGGGTTTCACATCAAGGGCTGAAAGGTGAAGGATTCTGAGGGACTGAGTTGAAATGGTCCTCTTTTCTCTGTAGACCAAGAAATCAGGCAGTCTTCTGGAAGGACTGATGCCCAGCTCTGCCCTCATTACTACAGTATGGCTGCTAAAGGTCACAGGGCAATAAACTGTAACTATGGGTCATTATAAGTTGCTTGCACAGACGACATTTGGGTGAGTTTTCTCAGAAAGGACAGTCCCTGCCATCCAACCCCAACACAGACGTTTTAAGCTGGATGTGACTCTGGTTGTCACATCTAACTACAACAAGAAGCATTTTTCTTCAGTCCCAATGATCTTTTTTGCCAAATTCAAAGAGTTCCACTGAAGTGTTTCTGAGATATCTGAGATGTCCGTAAGAATGAAAAGCAATCACAACGTGAATACAATATACCTCCAGCTCTGGCTGTTGCTGGCAAAAATCCCCTGTGTTTCCAAAAAACATTTTATCTACAAAATCACCATTATAGAAGAAGCACTTGTGGAACTTTTCACAGGACACCTCTGACTTCAAACAAGATCAATCAATACTTTTCAATAGAGTTTTTATGAAGGTTTTACATCTGCAAAACTCCCCAAAGACAAGAAGAAGTTTTCATGTTTGATGATGTAGTGACATCATCCAGTAAGGTGCCAAAAACTTCCCTGACTAATGCACTTGGCAAGAAATCTTTAAATGAATGGTAGTTTACTGTTCTTACAATAAAACCTGTGGTGCAATATGTGATCAAAATTAAACGGTTGGCCTATAGGTCAGTAGCAATATTAGTCATAGTAGTAGTAGCAGCAGTAGTAGCTGTGCTGTTGAAAACGCAGAAATAGTATTCATCGAACTTTCAAGGTTAGATTCTCAGAAAAACTGACTAAAAGAGGAGAGTAGAATAATTTGAATATAACTTTTTTCCTCTGTCTCCACAGTAATACGGAGCACAACACATCCACAGTTTTCTAGTTGCATCAAGGTTTTCACTGTTTTAGTTTCATTGTTAAATGTGGAATTTTTGGCATGCTCAATTTGGTTAATCAGTGTCTAAGACTTCACCTTCAGCCTATGGAACTACAGGAAAGGACTTTACCTCGTCTGCATTTATGTGTGTCCGTGTCTCATCAATGGAGATTCTTGCCATCATGGTATTCATCTCATTGCCATGGGATGATGAGAAGCATTGAAATGAGATCAGAAAGGAGAGAGGAGACACAGAAATAATATGGCAAAATAAAAGGCAGATAGAGAGACGCACATAGAGTGGCAGTGAGCTGTGTGGGTAATACCAAAGACACTCTTATAGAATTAAAATGTGAAAAGGTCAGCCTGTCTATTTGAGAGAAGAATCCTCGCTCCACAGCTTGATCTGAGTGTGTGTCCTTTGTTTTTCTGGTTTAAAGCTGATCTACCTACACTATCCTCAGGCCCAGCGTGGTGGCAAAAAGGGCGCAAGAAAAGACGCGATTTCACAGTAGAACAGCGATTGTTCTGTGGAGTGACATAAAGCACAAGGGTTAAACCATACCTCTCATGTTAACAGCAACACGCCTTTTTCATCCTCTGTCCTTAAATCCCCCCCTCCCCATCCCTCTGAGACACTTACCTTGCCAGACAGACAGCAGACTGACTGCTACATCTTTTTTGACTTCTTCTCCCGTTCCCTCACTCTCTCCCTCTTTCTCTCTCTCTGGCTCTCCGTTCAGTGGTGATGTCACTGATGCAGAGATAAATATGTTGCTTTAAAGACCAGCTCACTGCTGAGGGACAGTCCGCACTGCGGAGAGGTAGAGGAGGGAGACGAGGAGAGGTTTAGCAGAATGAAACGGTGTGAGTAAGACAGACAGACGGAACAACTTTGTTTTAACGGAGCTCTGCTCTATTGGTGCATACTTGCTACGATGATTGACTGACAAGCACAGAGTGAGTGAGTGGCAGAGAGAGGAGGAAGGGGAAATGGCATTGTGTCAGTTCATGTTTTAAATATGCCTGACTGCTCAGTCACAAATCAGTGGGCTAAGCTGTGGTGGAATCAACAGAGGGGATCCTGTGGTAAGAGATTTAAATAATGATTCACATCATTTACACACACACACACACACACACACACACACACACACACACACACACACACACACACACACACACACACACACACACACACACACACACACACACACACACACACACACACACACACAGCCACACCCTTCCATGTGCACACAAGCATTCATAAACTTCAGCAAACACCCAGAGAAAGAGCAAGCTGAGTTTTGGCACGTGGAGATGTCTTGCAGTAGAGGTGATTTATAGCCCGCCAGCTCATCCCTAGATGAATTCTCCCATGAATCATTGCACCTGCAGTGGTGATGGCAGAGAGGGCTGTGTCACTGGCTGCTCCTTTTGTTTGGCCCCATATGACTTTGTTTAGAAGGAATTGTTTTTTTTGTTTTTTTCCTTTTCTCTCCATGTCTTCTCTCTAAAGTAAATTCTAGATAGTACAGCTTGTCTTTTTTCTCTCTGACACGTTCAGGTGCTCAAGTCTGCTTGACCTATATTGTGGATTATGAAAATATGGGTATACCGTAGGGGAGTTGCAGATCAAAATTTACAAAGAAGGAAACAATGGCAAAGAATTCAAACAGGCCAAAAAAACAACAACAACAAACAAAAAAACAGACAACGTCCAAAACACAATCAAGATATAAGAAAAAAACAGGGAGGCAAAGAACAAAGCAAGGCCCATGCCACAGAGACAGTCCAACAGGAAGCAACTGGACACAGACCAGTGTACAGTTCCTACTAGGGAGCTAATCAGGAATTGGGAGGCGGGCATGCAGGTGAGTGGAAGAAGAATAGGAGAAGAAGAGGAGGGTGATTCCACTGGTGGAGGCAGGCAGGTGGGAGGGGCAGGGTCTGAGAAGGCAGCAATACAATCTGTTTGCACAAACAACTGTAAATGTAATCAATCTGTTGAGGTATTAAACGATCTTTCAACACAGTAAGACAGATGCAGTGCACCTGTTTCTGCCAGTCAGTATGTTGTAGTGATAGTGAACATAGTGATTCTTAGGGTCTGGTCTAAGGAGTGTTCATGGTATAGTTTTGCGTGTTTGGTTGGATGTACACTACTAAGATTAACTGACTAAATGACAACACGCGCAAACTGCAGTACTGAAATGAGGGTTTTCTGCGTTGTAATTGTTTCCGCAATGGAGAGTTCAGAGGGAAAGCTAGATGAAAATGAAATTTGATTCGGTGGAATAATAGAGGGGGGCAAATAAACATTTTGTAGAGCAACAGCAAAGAAGGAATGTGGGAGATTATCTGTGAGAAAGTAAATGAAAGAAGAGAACAGATGAAGTGAAGAGAAGATGAGGAGATTTGGAGAAAATCTGGTTTCTCATAAAACCTCAGCAAACGGAGAAGAGATGCTCTGGCCAGTGTTGAGCAGCAGGTGCAGCCCACTGTCTGTGATGAGCAGGGAACTGATACAGGCTGTCGTTCACTGGACCGGAGGTGCTAACTATGACACAGAGCTTAGGCAGGACACACTGATCTACATGCCGTCGCAGGAAGAATCAAAGACGGGGTGAATCGGTCTTGGTTCCAGAGCTGAGCAGCCAGGGATTGGAGAGGAGAGGAGACGTGCGGCGTGCGTATAACTTTTGACTTTTCACACCTGAAAAACTGCTGCAGTTCGCTGGAATGTCACATATGCGAGGAAACCCAGAGATGAAAGAGCTTTTGCCCTGGCAGGTTTTAACTAGTTCACCCAATAGCTTCAACATGATGATGCGCAACATCTCTGAATCAATTTTTCTTACGTCATTCCAAAAACTTTGACCAAGCAGATAAGACCTTTTATTTGCCTACGCCTCCTCCTCGCCTCAATGACCGCAGCCATTTGCGCATAAAGCTGTGCCAGTTACAACCTGCCTTTCAAATGTGCTAAATAAAGACGCAAAAACAGCCACCGCAACCTGCTTCAGGTTTAGTAGATCACATTGCGTGCACTAAATAAATCTATTTGCATGTACTCCTCCCAATATTTTGCATGTTCTGTCAGAAACGCTAAATGGATTGCATGTGTTATTTTGCCCATTTGATAGTTGCAATCCTCTGTGCGCCCGGTTCGTAGATCAGCCTCAGCGTGCGTTTGTGTGTGTCAAAGTTTACCAGCATTTTTACACACACAAACCTTAATAAATCAGGCCCACAGTGTCTGTACCATAATCGTGGCCTTGCTTTGCAGCACAGCCCTCTCTGCCTCCTTATTTGCTGTGTCGTCAGCCAGCGGCTGTGTCCTCATCCTCGGTGTGCGTTAAATGCTGAGTTGCGTTAGTTTAAGCCCAGATAGACCACAGGCCCGCACACACATTTGTTTAGAAAAACGCAGACGCAGCTCAACTTGGACACTCTTGTCAGAGTCGGTAAGGAGTGGGAGGCTGAAGAATTTGCTGAAGGATTTTCTGCCTCCCCTTCTTTAATCACAATGCTAATTAAAGTTTACTGGCTAATTGTGGCTGAGATAGTATTTCTGTATGGCGCCCACTTCTCTGAACTAGTGCCTGGCTAATTACAGAGCTAATGGTCTATTGGTCTGCTCTGCTGTGGACACAACACTAATGCATAGACTGATGGCATAAACTGATGGATTACAGTTCATGTTCATCACTTCGAGTCCCAGCGGAGCTTTCCCGGGAGCTTCGGGCTTTTTGCTCGTGCCCAGTGATGAAACTAGGGCACCGAGATCCCACCTGTCATTCTGCCACAGCCAATCAATAGTTGTCATTTCATGCCAGCTCATAAGTCTTCTTATCAACACGTAGTCTTTTATACAATTAATCCACCGGCACACATAAGCTCGCATGTGACAGCCGACTCCTTTCATGCATGGTCACCTCTCTCCAGTCAGGTTACAGCATTGACAGCTGGTACTGACGGGCTAATATCCCGAGGCCGACGCTAGGTGTGTGAAATGTTTGTGCATTCGTCAGCCATAACAATGATTAACAGGGTTAATTTGGCACAGTGAGGCTCTGATTATACCGCAGGATGACAAGGAGCTGCTGGAAAGCTGTCAGAGTGCTGTTGGCCCGTCGCTCTCTACCTAGACATCATGTCTGACTTCTGTCCTTGCAAATCCCAGCAGAGCAAGTCAGGGTGACACACAGATCTTCAAACACAGATTACATCTGTGCATCTCTTTGTCTGTGTGTTCACTCGGTTTAACAATTTTCCGTAACACCTTGTCCGTGGAGTATACCATCTTGCCTTGCGGTATAGGCTTACAAAGAGGTGGACTTGCCATGGAGACAAAACACAAATTACAACACCAGTGCTACATTACAGGTCTCACTCTCTAAATTCCACCACATTGTCATCCTCGGGCTCGCCGTAACTCCAGCTAGATAACGAGGTTTTGCCAAGAAACGAAAGCACAAAGCTTCCCTTGAAATCCCATCATTCAATACACGCAGTCTCATATTTTAAAGAACTGATCCAGCCTGTATGTTGGATGTGGAATTCATGCAAAAGTCTGAGGTTATTCAGTTTGCTCTGCACAAAAGCACGGGGATGGCGCTCTGAGAAGGCAAGCCTATTACGAACACGACTTCCTTTGAATGCTCGTCTGCGTATGTGTGTGTGTGCGTGTTTGTGTCAGCGCGTTTGTGTCCTTCGCCTTTGTAATCGGATCTCTGTGATGTCTTGACTGTTTGTCAGATGAACCAAAGCCCTCTGTAGGCAACCAAATGATAAACAGAGGGGTAAAGAGAAAGAAAGAGGGAGAGAGACCTATTTGAATTAGGGATTCATCATTCGTCGCCGCATGCTTTGAAGCCGGGGAGAGGGCCTGGTGATCGGATCAAGGATGCTATAAGAAATGGGATAAAGGAAGGGGAGGGGAGGGAGGAGTGGTGGGAATGAGATTTCCCTCTCTCTGGGAATACAGGGATGTTCTGAGATTCCTTCACTTGTGCACGCTGACAGCCGCACTAAGCGTGTCATCATGATACTGCTGTGTGCGATGTGTGTATGTGTGTGTTCTGAGCTGATACTTACAACACACACTATCAGAACTCTTTTGATACTCGGCGAACATTGGACAGACCGACACACATTCACACACACACTGAGGGATACACATTTCTAATGGCAAATCATGTTTGAGTCCTCATCCGCCGTATCAGATCCTTGATTGAATTAGATCAGCATGTTTTGGCCTTAAGAGGATTTCTCCACATGCATTTTGTATGAGACTGTAATCGGCACTGTTACTATCACTGCTGCTATTCAGGGAGGGGATTATTAGTGTGGATTACAGGCAACTATTTAAGAGAATCTTCAGGAAAAAAAAAACATCATATACCTCCCACAGCGTGAGCATACATACAGTACAGCCAGCAGAGGGAAAGAAGTGATAAAAAAAACACAGTAGAGAAGAAAGTAATATGCTCAGTGTTTAGCCCCACCCCCTTCCCCTGATATACAGTATAATAGCTTTGATACAAGAGATTTTTCTTGCAATTTCAGACCAGTTACTTTTTTGTGCTGACCCCAATCCTTTTCTATCTGCGTTTTTACTTGAACATCCACTGTTAACTATGTGTCTGTGCCATTACTGCAGTGCCCGGCCTCGCCCCGCTGTCTGACGTATTGATCAGGGCAGCCTCAAGCTCTCTGCATTGTACTTCCCTGGAGCCCAGATACTCTATGCTATCATATATATACAGCTCCGTGCGCGAGCCAGAGGTGTACGCCGACTTGAATAATCTGTTAGCGATTAGATGAGTACGCGTACCCGTGTAAATAAACTTGCATAAATCATCTTTTATTCAAACTTGTCATATTTTTTTTCCTTCCAGATCGGCTTTTATCTTTTTCTTCCGGGTGTCTGTCTTTAATTCTCTGGTTAGACTACAAGAGCAGAAGCAAGTTTATCTCCCTCGTGCTCCCTCTCTCTGTCTGATCCCTGTGGTGTGTGTCTGTGTGTGTGTGTGTGTGTGTGTACCTGCCTCCTGTCTCTCTCTGTGTGCCGTGAACTGTGCTTTGGAGTAATTACCTGGAGAGGCAGAGAAATGAGAGGGAACACCTGACCTTTAAGTCTTTATCAGCCTGCAGGGCCTGGAGGGGACAACACAAACGCACACATATATAAATACACATCCACATCCACATATCATACACAAATGTTGTCTGGCATGCAGCTGAGATAAGCACACACTCACACATACAGTGCCAAAAAACAATAATGAGACACACAAAGTAGGAGTGTGTCTCAAATGAGCCCAGGCATTTACACACAAACACATACACGCACACAATCATTTTCTCCTGGAAACAAATGGCGGTGTGTACAGTGGTGACAGGCCATCTCAGTGAGGGATTCGGCTCCATCAGCCACGCGCATATGGCAAGCCTTAATTACACTTGCCCACAGATGCACGTAATTGATCATGTAATCAATTAATTAATGCGAGCCCCCCTTGTTAGTGGCCCATGAAGCCCATTTGCTTTTACAGGTCATTAAAGTGATGAAGGGCTGAAAGCAAGGTTATAAAAGAATATACTGGTGGAGAAGTAATGGCTACAATAAGGTAAAGAAATAAGAAAGCAGGGAGTAGGTCTGAGATGATTACCTATTCCTGTTATTACTCTCACAGCGACTCCTAAATGTGGAACGCATACACATAACACATTAAAAAAAAACTGTAGATACACACATATCCCCATCTACTCCCCCTGCACAGCTGTCTACAACCTCATGGAGTAATTGTCTGCGTCTCCGGCACATGGCCTATTTCTAACGTTGTCCCACTTGTTTCTTCTCCTCCCCTCCCTCACATTCCCTTACTATCAGTAACCAGCTCTCCTCTTTGTGTCTGTTTGTCACTACTTCCAATTCATACGACACCCATCTGGCTGCACGGGAATCACGCACACACCAGCCAGAGGGAGGCAGGTGTGTGATTGTGTTGACAAATGGAAATTAATGAGGAAGAAAGTTCTCTTTTTTTTTCCGCAATGGAAAAAAATGTCTGATTATTCAAATCAGACTTGGCTTTGTAGTGGTGAAATGAGCTTGGCAGTCATTCAGAGGGGTAAGGCAGTAGAGAAGGAGAGAGAGATGTAAGAAACGAACTTTTTTTCTTTTTACAAGGATTTCGCCAAACCATCGCATGTGTCAGATAGTTTCCCTGAGGGGGACGGAGGAGTGGAGCGGGGTGGGGGGGTGGTTCCTTTTAGCTGAGGAGAAGAAGGGAATTGTCTGCCCATACCTGTCTATCTTGTTTTCAGGTTACTCAACGCTGGCTGCAGAGAGCAGTGGAGACTGAAGCAGTGATTTAACACCTGACTGCTGTCTCACTTCATCAGTGTCCTGTCATCTCCCATTCAACCCCAACCCATATACCCACAATCCCATTCTCTTATTGCTTCATCATCCACTCAAGACCCCTGGCTGGTGGAGCTAGTTTCACAGTATGTGTCAGTTTAGCCCTCCAACCGCAGGCTAAAAAGGCTAAAAACCAAAAGCATGAGTTTATGTTTTATGTTTTTCCATTATAAATCACACAAATCAATGCTTGATTTGATAATGTCATTAGCGCAGCAGCTTTTTGTAGTTGCTCCATTTATTTATCAAGTAATAACCGATTAGTGACGGGCTCTGACATTCTGTTTGTCTGCTATAATGTGTTTTAACAGTGGGGAACGGGGGATCATAAAACATCAACAAGTTGTCCATCCAAAACACTTGGGTCATTTATCGCCACCCTCCACCACATTTTGGTTTTGGGAACAAAAACAATTATTAAAATAGATCATTATTTGAAGTTAAAATAACTATATTTTGAAAGTTTTGTCACATACATAAACTCGTGGTCAGTGTTTAATGATCATACTGTAGATAGATTTGAGCAGTTTCCAGTTGACTCATCCATCCACAGTCTCATCCATCTGTAGACTTTGACACTCTTTGTCTACATCACCTGACTTCCTCCTTTGCTCCTGTCATAATTAATGTGACCGTGATAAACTGCTCTGCTCACACAGATAAACTGTGGACTGCTTTGTTGCCCATTGTGTCTCGTGATCCTCAGCAGAGTCCAATTCTAAACAATAAGATCTTGTTGTTCATGTTGGCTTCAAAGCTTAGACAGAAAGTTCCCTCTTGAACTGAACGGTGATAGTTTTTAACAAAACAGTCACACCTCAAGGTCCATTTCATAGCAGCTGAGGACGGGCCAAAGTCCATCTGCTGAGGAACTTGAGGTGAAACTATTTTAACTCTGCACTGAACTGATGGTTTGACTTTTTCAGAATCTTATTTTGTTACTAACAACTTCAGCTTCCCAGCAGCAACTGAACTTCCAATCCTGTAGAGCTTGTTAGCTCCAGTTTCAACACCCACGATTGTCATTTTGAGTTTCCATTGCTTAAAACTGATGATGTAATTTTCTTCTCTCTAACAGTTCAGAATTGATTAAGTGTTTAAGAAGAAGCTAAATCTGAAATCCACAGCCTTACAGTGTTACACAAATAATTTACAAGAGCTATTTCAGTGTGCCGTGTGTTTTCGACTATGCTTTTACATCCATTCTATTCATGAGCTGAGTTTTCCATAGTTCATTTGAACTGAAAAGTTGCCTTTCTGTGTATTTACATAAATTCAAATGAGTTGAATTTCAGTGACAAGCTTGCATTCATCTTAAAATATGTTCTGTAAACGTGCTGGTTTGTTAGCATTAACGGAGCAATCTGTCAGTGGCAAGCAAAGGAAGAATTATTTGAGGTGAATCAGTACATTAGCATGACAAAGACATCATTATTCAGTTTGGTCTATTGTCCATAATCTTATATATTTCATAGTCTTTGCTGCTGCAATGACCCAGTTTCTCCAGAGGGATCATTAAACTTTCATTCTGTCTTAATTTCTCATGAAGCAAAACCTCCAGGCTCTCCTGAGCTCACTCCAAGACACACCGGCCCGTGCAGCTGCGTTCAGCCACGGCGGCTGAAAAACACAACCGTAGTGTGCTACATTAATTCCCCTATCAGCGGAGACAGAGGACAGCCAAGACTGGGAAAGAAACAGGAGAGAGAGCGAGAAAGAGGGGAGTCATTATAGCCAGCAACAGTTCTGAATGACTAATGATCTATCGACTCAGCGCGACTAAGTCAAACAGGGAGGAAGTTCGGGTTAACGGGTGCGTGGAGGGTTATTTGCACATTTGAACGCTTGTGCCAATAATAAACACACAGGCACAGAGATCCACAGAGCGCCTGGCCTGCCTTCCGCATGACTGTTGTCACATTGATTCATGACAGTACGTCCTGCGTACATACAGTCGATCTGTAATAACATTATCTGCGGGCTAAAGAGATATTTCATCCACAATTTGTATGCGAATATAGAGTAGTTAAATGTGAGTGCGCATGTGCGTGCGCGCAGTGCACATGTGTGTTTGTTCAGCACACCTGGCAGACAAAGTTAATTGCCACTGAGGCACCTCTGGGCTTTTGAGAAAGCTGAACTATGTAAGACGCTGTGAGCAGAAGAAAGAGAGCAAGAGAGAATCACTTATAGGAGTTGGATGTTGGCAGGGTGTGTGTTAGGGACGAGAGCTCGTGCCAACTAAAGCTCACCTGGCCTTAATGAGGAGAGGAGAGGAGAGGAGAGGAGAGGAGAGGAGAGGAGAGGAGAGGAAGAAAACAGGGGATCTTTGCCACAAAACAGGATGACACAAATGTCTTCTATAGTAAAACAAAACGCTTGAAGAAAAACGAGAACAATAGAAAAGAAAGACAACAAGATGCTGCCTTTGAGGAGGGTAATAGTTCCTGAAACAAGAGAGATAGAGACTGGATACAAAACGAAAAACAATAAAGACATTAAAGCCTGCACAAACTAAATATCACACATTGAGATCAATGATCCCATTAAAGCCTCCAGCAGATGCTCCTTGTTAAGCAGAGACCGCTGCACATGACAAGTATTGACCAGCAATACAACTCCAATTTAGCATCCTCGACATGATGTCAAGTGCAAAATTATTATAACATATAGTGCTTTTAGGAGTAAAGGCCTACATATCTAAGACATATGAGGTGAGAGATAATGAGCGCAATCGACCAGCGAGCCTCTTCCTCTTTCTTCCTGTGTCTGTGTGCTGCCATGTCTGGACTGTGATGACAGACGTGTGGCCACTGCCCTCTCTGACATTTCAGCTCAGTAAACTCTTAGATAATTTCTTCCTCGAGTGCTAATTACAGTGTAAAATTAATAAAGTAGTGTGTGTATGTGTGTGTGTATGGGAAAGAAAGTCCTTATAAGGGAGCAAATTTCATGCATTGATGTTCACGATGGGAGCAAGAGGGCAGTGGTGTGTGAGGAAACGGAGGGGTGGAGGAAATGAATTAGGAGAAGGGAGGAGGGGGGGCTGATGGGATTTTTGCTGTAATTTATGCAAACACTTGTCACCCCTCCACACCTGATCCTCCCGGCTTCTTTTACAGTGTTCTCTCATTTCAGAGCCCAGTGGACACAGTGTTTGGATCATTGCACAAAAGAGACAGTTGTTACTCATTTTAAGAGTGAACAATTACACTTGTTACTCCCTGGGAGCAGTCATTTTAGCTTTTCATTTTATGATAGGTGCTACTCAGTGTGTTTTTGTTATTATTGACAGAGTTTTTCTTGTACGTTCAACTCAAAACTTAGCCTAGAAATCTAGACGCCCCCTAGCGGCAGCAAAAATATTTGCTCCGTAGGTGGGTCTAGCAACGAGCCATAGGAACTTGTTGAGTCTCGAACACCGATTGTGTTCACCAATCACAGCGCTCCATCTGTTTATTGAGTCGTTGGGCGGGCTTAATGCGATGACGACATACTTGCAACGGTGAAAAACATGACAAGATGGCTTTGGCAAAGGAATCGTTTGAATCGAAACTTTGAAAGAATTAAACTAGTCATTTTCTTTAAAAGTTGAGCAAGAAACGGCGCTGAAGTTATTCATTTCGAAGAAGGATGTATTTGGTGTTTTGCCGACGGGATATGGGAAAAGTTTAGTCTACCAGCTTGCTCCGCTGGTAGCGAAAAAAGTGAAAACCTAACCCCAGAGCGGTAGATTAAACAAGGTGGTGATTTCAGTCCGTAGCCCAGAGGCAGTCCTGGTCACTTTTCATTCAAACAAACTAACGCCACTGCCGCCACAGTTGTTAAATTTAATCAATGAGACCAACATTAATCTCCTAAAAAGAGTTTAACCAGCCAGCGGTAAACCTCTGAAAGCGTGCGGATACGTTACTTGGCTCGTTGTCTACCCCGCTCGCTGGGAGGACGAGAGACTGCAGATGAGGTCCGTAGAGCGGCTGCTGCAGCTCTGACAGCCGCTGCCCTGGTTCTCGGTCGCGGCTCAACAGACTCTGCACTCCTCCCAAACAAACGCCGATGCAAACTGACCACAGACTTCGGATTAAACTGTGACTTTCTCGCATGAAAAACTGTCAGAACGGTGACGTGTTAACAGCGCTAAAGCCAGCATCAAAACATGTTTTATCAGCTTTACTGCTATGGCTGTATTGGGAGCGACATGAACCACGTGACCACGCGGGCGGCGAGATCAAAAGCTGTCGCCACTCTGTTATAATCTACTGCTCTGCGTAACCCTAACCCTGATTGGTCGTAGCGTTACCCTATTGCGTGCAGAGGCAGTTTGAAAGACAGCCTTCATCCCGCCCCCTGGATTGAGCCGAGGTCTACCGGTCGTTGCCAGACTATACATTTTAATGATATAGTCTGGCTTGTCAGGCTACTCAAAACTGGGATCTCTGGAACATACTATAAAGTAGTTTTTGATATGACTTGTGTGTTTATACAGTATGTTTTATTATGCATGTATTATGTATATTCTTGTAGATACCTCATTATCACTGCTGTAAACAGGTTGGTGCTTGATGTGCATTCCCATCGCTCCACACAGCGATGATGACTCAACAGCATTTTTTTTCCAGTGACCATCATAAGTGAACTGATTGACCCTCTGCACTTCTTGAAGCATCTGCTCCAGTTATTTAAAGTGGGTACTTCAGATGGTTGACATTGTGTGTTGTTTGCACTGGAGAGATTTTACAGCTGAGAAGCGTGTTATTGTAGTCCCCCATAAAATCAAGGTATCTTGAATATTTTCACCTAGAGAAAAGAAGCTTTCACATCCCAGAGGGCTCATTCCTATGCACGGCAAATAACAAGGCATTTTCCTCCTTTCAATTAAAAACTAATTAACAACTAATTATAGTGACAATGACTCAGAGACTGAGAGTTTAATATTTGTTTCTGCTAAACCCCAAGATGATATTTAAGGGGGTTAATAACAAATGTAACAACTTTATACTTGTTTTCAACGGAAAACTGGGATAAATAAAAATACACAAACCCTCACTTTCACTGACACACCTACATTGTAAAATAACAGGTCCCACCTATACACAAACCCACATATGGATACATGCGTGTGCGCGCACACACCCACAACACATCCTTCAGCAAATGACAGATGCATCAATGACATGGGTGTCTCTCTTTCAGAGTTGGACTTTTTGAATTTGTCTCCATAAATCACGCAGCATTGGGACACCTCCCACACCCCCTGACACAAGATATCTGACAATCAATTCATCATGACAGAGTCTAGATTGTGTGTGTGTGTTGTATTTATTTATTCTACTGAAGATCTAAAAGTTTGTACAGATCACACAACATCATTTTATATCTTCACGCTTTTATTCCACATTATTGTAACGTGGACGTGGATTGCTGCATAACAGGCAAACACTAATTACCTCTCCATATATAAAACCACCCACTTACAAATAAAGGGCGCTCAGAGAGGACTGTTAAGAGGCTGAGACACACAAGGACAAGGTGTCTCATTATCAACTGTCCTCCCTCCTCCTCGAGGGTCAAGGTTCACGAAAACATGCTGAGGCTGCGCTCAGAGCGACAACATCAATGCCGGACTGGCATCGTGCATGCAGGCTTGTGTCTACATGGGCTTCTAGTTGGATCATATCAAACTAGCGTGAGCAACAACACAGGCAGACGCACACAGTCGAACGTAACACACCTCAGCTAATAGGCAGAGTCGCTGCAGGCCTCACGTGGCCTTGGGAGCCTAGTTAAAGGCTACAGGGAAAGGGTTTGTATGTAAATGGGTCTATATGCAGCGAGGGCAGGGTCAGAGGGGCCTCGTGCTGTTTAACATTACCAGCAGCACCAACCATGAGTCAAGATGTCAATGCTCCACCATCCTTTAATCACCTGTAGGGAGACCATTAAAAGGGTGTGTGGTTGAAGAGGGAGGATTTTCTGTCATTATTTATAGAATAGCTCCCTCTGTGTGTGGGTGCTGTAGGATACTGCTGAACTCTCTCTGTATGCAACGGTTTGTTTTGCTTTGTTTGTTTGCATGAGTGTTTATTCATCCATTTTCTTTTGTATTACCGTCTCTACACTGTTAGTGTGTCTGTCTAAGCTTTTATATTTATGCGCTCCCTCTATGTGCCCATGTTTGTTTGTTGCGTGTTGGTTATCGACAGAGCGCAGCATTTAAAAAGGGAGATGGGAAGGAGATGGAAATAAATATATAGCGTCGATGAAAATGATTTCATCTCATCCTTTTATTGCCCCTCATTTCCATCCATTTATTGTGTGGGTGTGAGTGTATAGAACCACAGAGGGGGAGAAAATTTGAATCATTACACTCCAGCGTCAACATTAGTTTGTCTTCTTTTATGCCTCTGTTCAGTGTAATTCATTCCTCTCGCTGCAGCTGTGCACTCTGAGCTCTGTTTCTAACAGTAGTACAACGGCAGTATACAACACAATTCATGAAAACATGTTTCCCTTCTGCTGAACAACAAACAAGTAACTTGCAAAGATCCACAAAACATTTTTCATATATACGTATTCCTGTCGAGAAGCTGACATTTACAGCTCATCACCTTCCTCTTTGTCCACCATCTTTCTATGGCTGCGCACTCTCTTTCCTCCTGTCGTATTGTTAATTGGTTTGACATTTCCTGCCTTTGACCTAAAGAGAAACTGTCATTAGATGAGCCGACCAATAGAAGTGGTGGAATTAAGTGTGTGTGTGTGTGTGTGTGTGTGTGTGTGTGTGTGTGTGTAGAGGTGTGTAGGTGGGTTTGATTACGAGTCTAAGAGGTCAGAAGCTTTTTACAGGGCAGATTGTTCTAATTTCCTCTCCTCTTTCCACCACCAGCATGTTAAGTCTCTGGGCACTTCCTGTGCTAGAGCCTCACCGTGCTTATATTGCTTCCTAGTTGATGATAATGTAATGTTAGATGATCCAGAGGTCACCTGCTGGAGTGAGGGATTCCGTCGATTCAACAGTAAAGTACCCTTTAAGTGTCCACAGAGGTTTTGCACGCAAGAGCACGGCTTGAAAAAAGACCTTTAGAAGCTTAGAAAAAAAAGAGAGAGAGACAATTTTAAACTAATTATACATAGCAATCAAAATCCTTGATTTTGATTGGCTGGCTGGTGTGAAATAACCTTTAGTAACCACATAACGTGAATGAACAGTTATTAGTTTAAAGACAGCAGAAGCGAGGCTTAGCTACATATATTTGAGGAGGGTTATTTGTGTAGCTAAAAAGATTAAAGAGATAAATAGATGCTCAATGACAACTGCACAAATGTAATTATGAAGTGATAAGTCCACACCAACAAACGGCAGGACAATTTGATTCAGTGTGAGAAAACACATCTCATCTCTTAGTTTCACATGTTAGTTTTTCATTGCAGAGCAATTAAAGGGATACTTCAAACAAAATCGACAATTCACCAGTTTTCTGCTCACTGTCATGCCAAGGAAGGGTTTGGAGAACTTTCAGAGTTATCAAAACACTTTTCCAGGGGCGGTCCGGCTGGCAATGGATTTTCATATAGGCTAATGGTGGCGGATAGAGTTCACTTTTGAATTGTCCAAAACACACACACTATGAAACATCCAAATACCTCCATACTGCTCGTCCATTGGAGTAGCTAGTAGCTCCTAGTGGCTCTGTTGATGTTTGTGTGCATGCACAAGATTTGCTGCGAGATGTTCTTCCGTGTTTACATCATACTGTACAGGTGCATCCAATGGTTTATAGTACAACAACGAACATCTTGCAGCAAATCTCGTGCTTCCATTTTGATAACTCTGAAAGTTCTCCAAACCTTTCCTTGGCATGACGGTGAGTGGAAAATTGGTGAATTATCAATTTTGGATGAAGTATCTCTTTAAAGGGACAATGAGGAGTTTCTCCGTTGGCAGAACGAAAAATTATGCGACAATAAAAAAGTCTCATATTAATGTGGATGAATCTACGTTACCCACACTTGTTAATGGGCCCGTTTTCGATAAATATATTGTTTTGTCTCTATTGTCATTTTTTTTATTATTAGTGATGGTGGAAATGCTGGGCGAGCCGACCAGCGTTTCCTTACTTTCGGTTTCGCGGACGCGAATGAGAATAACGCTGCTGAATCGTTTATGGAACTATGACGGTACCTGAACCTCTTTGAACCTCTGACTTCAATTGTCTGTCTTGTGCCGGTAAAAGAATTTCACAGTGCGCACGGAGGCTCAAAAATGTAGTGTGAAAACGCTTAGCTTTTCCAAAACTCCTCGTTGTCCCTTTAAGATTAGGTAAAGATTTGATTATTCTTTTTTGATATGGCAGTTAAGTGGCTGGTGGTGCTCCCTCTTAATTAAAGTTGTGCTGTGTGTGAGGTCAGAGCCTTAACATTAGGACCATTACCCCAAGGAGCTGAGAATCAATGGGAGGGGAGAGAAGCATTCATCTTTTTCTTAAACTCTATTGATTCTCATTTACCCCGACCCATTCACCCAGCGCCCGCCGTCCCAGCCCAGTATCACAAGGACGAGTGTGCACAGAGCAACCAGGGGTGAATTCTTGGTTTTTGCAAGCACATATTTCTGTCTGCGGGTGGATGGATGTACATACATTGTATTAAGCTGTATGTATATTATTTACATTGGTGGGAAGTATGTATTTAATATTACTTGTATTTAAGTATATCAATGTTTTGTCACCTTATACATTGTACTTTGTTTTGCTCTTTGTTGACAGCTCCAAGTTACTCTCAAGGTTAGTTTAGACTTTATACAGTTGATAAAAGAACAACTCTTTAAAATACAACACACTGTCAAAGATTAAACCAGGGTTTTTAACCTTTCTGGCTTCTGATGTCTCACAAAGAGCAGTTTGTGGTTGGCGTCACATTTCAGTGTGTTAGTTGTTAACGGCTCCATGAAATAGTGTTTTTTCCTTCTATGTGGATTTAGTTTCATTTCAGTAAATGTTGAAATCCAATATCTCATCAAAAATCAAAGATTAGAGAAAAAGTCCAAAAACTCAAAGCAGAATAGCGTCTTCTCCCTTTTCCCATTTATCATCTCACAACCTCTTAGATTTATCTGGTACCGCTGTTTATAAAACTGCCTCAAATACAGTAGGCTTCAGTATGACTACAGTACTATTACACTTATATGGCTCAGTATAGTACTTTCATATTGGATGTTGGGTGTTGTTTGTTATTCATTATATTATGTATATATTTCTATTCTCGTACTTGTTATTTTGTTCTTATATTTACTACTTGTATTGTGTGTTATGCGTCTGCTGCTGTGACACAGTAATTTCCAAGTCTAGGATTAATTAAGTATCTAATATGAACTAATCTAACTTTGAGTGTTGAGTGTTTTCTATTTTGTGCTGTATAAATGAAAAAAGAAACACCATCAGACATAATTATAATCCATCAGAAGGCTCAAAGCAGTTCCTTCACTTTAATACCTAAATTTATATACTTTTTACTTCAGTAGGATTTTCATTCAGAACACAGGCTTGTAATGGAGCGTTTTTACATCACTGAAGTAAAAGGTTTTAATACTTCCTCCAGCACTGGCTATTCATTTATTGTTTATATTCTTAATGAGTCCTCACCTCGTTTTCCCTCAAGCTCATCACCTGCTCTGGTTCACTGCCTGTTCCCTCACACTCTACACACTCTATAGCTGGTGTACAGCTGGAGGTGAGGAAACGGTATGTGACAGTATGTACTGTGTTTCGCCTCAAGACCCTTTCTTGATCTTACCTGCGCACTTATGTTACTCTTCCCCCAACTCAACTCTTCTTCAAAGCTGCGTGGTGCGACTCCCGCATCTGTCTTTACGATAAAAACAGGAATAAAAGGACACCTCTCTACCTTTTATTTTTTCTTGGCATCTATCAAACACTCAGTCTCAGAAATAACACATTCTTCATGACCTTCACCACCCCCCTCTCACTGCCTACTATTTTCTTGGTATGTTGGTAGTATATACTGTGCAGTGCAGCAATTAGGAGAGCGGGCAGGAGGACCTGGACCTTTAACTGGTGACGTGGTAGATTATATGTGACATTTTTTACAGCCTTATTCTTTGTTCAATAACCTCAATCTCTCTCACACCTGAGAGGCTGTTACACCTCTGAACTCAGTAGTCTATGTACAATATGACATTGTACGTATGACATCATATTGTAAAAAGGCAAACAATAAAAGCATTGTATGTAGGTAAAAGCTGGCATTGCTACAGAGGCTCTCTATGTAGAAGGAGACTAGGGCTGGGACGATATGCTTTTCTCCCGATTCGATTCTTCTACGATTTTTTGGATGGCGATTCGATTTAAATTGCAAACAAATCTGCAAAATTTATCTGCATTGTATAAATTAATATACTCCATTATAAAGTGAACTAAACCCTTTTCAAAACCTGCTGGCATTGCTTTTTGAAAAAAAAAATCGATTTAAAAATCGTCAAAAAAGATATCGGCTCTTTTTTCTCCCATGTAGAAGGAGACGCAAAGTCCATGACTCACTCCATGCAATTCCGCTTGTATATTTCTCCCTCTTGATTATATGATTGATGGTCAGGCAACATCAGTATGATATTATTAGTATCATCAGTCATGCAGGCAAACTGACAGTAAAAAGTGGGCTGCTGGGGCCTCTATAGCAATATTAGCAATACCCTCCACCCAGACAGACACTATACTGTAGGTATGCACTGCTGGTGTTTATGCTTATGTTTGCTCCTACAAGGTTATATGGGAGAATAGTGCACACATACATTAGCCCCGGACCTGATCACGTATTCTACAACTCCCCTGCAATCCAGAGTCCTGGGACTTTAAACAGCACATTTTTCTTCCAGTTGGGGAATAATGGCCATTATTCAGGGCAAGGTTATCAAATCTGACTTTTAAATTGTATACAAACACACATCACACATTCAGTGACATACCTTTCCTCTGTATAGCCTCAAATGCTTTCCGTTCTATTTTCTCTATTTGCCGTTTCTCCAGGGAGAATTCGTATGAAAGGCCCACAGCCCAGGGACATGCTCTGTTAATAGCCCCCCTAAATGAAGTCATCCATAATGTTACAACCCTTCCATACACACACAGACATACTCACACATGCACACAGAGGCACACCACACTCCCCTCCCCTCTCCGCCAGGACATATTGGAAGCAGAGTCCGTTGGGATAGAGGTGTAGAAAGGTAAATTTGACTGGATAAGAGAGCAAATGATTGAATGAGCGACCTTGGAACGGTAACAGAGACAGACGGGCAGGTTTTGATTAAAGGTTGCAGTGGTTGATAGACAAGCTTGGGTTCAGCAGGGGGAGAGGAGTGGCAGGGGATGGACAAGGGTAATGGCAAAACTCCTTTCAAGAGCAGGAACAGATTGAGGGGGAGATGTTCTGAAAGAGGGTCGACGAGGTAAAGTGTGATAGAGAAGAATCAGAAGATGTCAGGGTCCACAGAGAGACATCTGTATCAGTTGGTACTTCTCTACCTCAGCTTCCTGAGGAACAAACAGTTTTTAGGGTTTTAATCACTATGCACATGCATTTTGATTCTTTGTTGGAAACAGCCATTTAACCGTGATGCAGAATTTGCATCACAAACACATCAAACAATCTAATGAGATGTAGCAAATAGGATATTTTTGGACTTGCTTTCTTAGGAAACTTCTCTGTTTAAGACTAAATTTGCCTCATTGTTTCATAACTTTTGGAAATGAATATCAAAGCCGGCCACGCAAACAAGGTTTGAAACGGGGCAGAGTTCTGTGGGCGTTGTTCCAGCATTGCAGCTGCGTTACGTCACCGGGAGCTGGTGTTTCTGTTCCTGGTTCCTCTCTGAATATTTCACACCGCCACTGCTCCTGGGCTCTCTCCGAGAGAAAGGGAACCATAATAAATTGTGCTCTGCCACATTGCCCTACTTCCCTCGACCCTCTCTCCTCCTCCTCCTTCTCTACCTTTCTCTATCACTCTCTCTTTCTCTCTCTATTCTCACCCACACAGTTTCATTATTCCAACCTCTGGCTCTCCGTCTCCGTCCCTGTCTGTGCTACCACCTCCTCCCTTCTTCCCGGTCGAAGCGGTAATGGGTCTGAAAGATGTATGTGATGTAATCCAAACAGACTGCAGTTGTGTGTCAGGGATGCCGCTCCCTCCGCTCCTGCCAGCTGCCCCTCATCCACCTCCACCCACCTCCATCCTGCAGTCTCTGTTCAGACGGGAGGAAGCGTCTCCTCTGTGCTGCTGTGTGTCTCTCTGGCTCTGCTGCACTTGTGTTTTACCTTTTTAATACAAGACGTCTGTGCAATCTGCCAGCTGTTCTCAGGACCTTTGACACTTTTAAGTATGCCATCGAATTAGACTGAGACACCACTTCATATCCTCTTATTGGAATAGGGGGTCACCTTCCGGAAAATGTAGATAGAACGCCATTGAATTATTATTAAAAAGCATATAGTCTTTTCCCTGAGTGTGGGGGGAAAAGGTGAATCTCTACATTCAGGATCAAAGTCTTGTTTTTGATGTTGTTGTTGCATAGTAACAGTTCCTCTGTTGCAAACCTTGCGGCTGTAATATTTCAGATATGCTAGAAATGAGTGGCAGAATGTTGCTCGGCTGACCTTGTGAACTTCGGTGGCCCCTGGGGGCTGCAGACGGGTCCTCGGCTGATCAAAGGCTCTGTAAACGCATTGAACTTTTGTACCTGCATATATCACCCTTCTCTCTGTCACATACTTACCAACTTTCTCTCTTTCTCCCTCTCTCTGAGGGGGAAGCAGCCGAGTATGTCTTGTCAAAGTGCGACAGTGCTTTTATCTGTTCAAATAGACAGGCGAAAGAGTTTGGGGGGGAGTGGGGGAGATGATGTGGAAACAAAAAATGTGTTTACGCAGAGACCAGGAGGAAAACTAATGACAGGGAGAGACCAGCGACGAGGGAATAGATGGAGAGATTTAGAGTTTTAAAAGCCACATGTGTGAATAATATGTGGTTTGTATGGTGACAGCAAGGAGTGGTAGATTACTTTCCCCCCAGCACAGGGTGGGTGTTAGAGCACCCACCCTCAAAACCCCCACTGAAACATATTTGCATCTCAGATGATTGAAATGACTGACCTTCATCTAGACAGACAGCTTCACTTCCTTTTTGGCCGGACTGCAACGAGCCTCATGATTGACTGACTGATGCTCTTTCAAAATGAATGGGTTGTTGTATTTCAACATTTGTGGCCAAACTGAATTAAAGCTGTTTATTCCATCCTTCTCATCTTGTTGCAATTTACTATTAACCCCTTCACTTTCGTGGCTGGCATGTGTCAGCATCTGCTGTTTGCCATATGCATGCCAATAAAAACCCAAATATTTAGGCCAAGCTGTGAATGTGGGGCGGCGATGCTCGTTGCCCTAAATCTGTTGCAGGCCATGACACCATAATTATGCCTCAGTAATCTGTTGGCTCATTGACGCGCCGCGCTCCTGTTGCAAAGGTCTGAGCCAAGCACTGACTCAAGTGCACAATGCATAGACAGGATGTACTCTTATAGGCTCAGCAATGAATAATAGAACCTGTGCATGAACTTATTCATTAGCACCTTGGTACATGCAGACTAAAATAATCCCTGACAGTGTTTTTATACACACAAACACACATCATTTCCTCTACTCAAAAAAGGCACAAAAAAAATATTTTCTTCCCGAAACACCAAAAGCCCCCAACAGTGCTTTGTAGCAGCACAATCGAATTTGGGTCAAGTGCTGGATGGTGGCCGTGTGACTTTGGAGCTGAGTTGTGGCTTTTTAACAGATTGGATTTGGCCTCTCAACTGCTCATGGAGGGGCACTTACCGTAGTCACATAATGCTCTGACAGAGTGGATTGCAGCAGGGTAAAGCATGCCATGGAGTTGGACTACGCCTTTCAGGGAAGTTTCTGAAGTAGCTGGCAAGCAAAACAATAATAACACAATAACTTGAGGCCAAAAACAACACAGTGGGTTGTCATGGTTTTATACTTGAAATGTCAATGGGTTTGTGTAACCAGTGCACCTTATTTTTCATTTAAAAACTTATAACAAGAATTGTAAACAACTGAAACTAGATGTATTTAAAAAATCATATACCTTAGAAAATATATATGATGGACTTGCACTATATTTCTTGATGTAACCCTGTCCCTCTTTGCTATTCTTGGCAATTTGGGGCTCTTTTTCATCTGGAGATGCAGCAGACGAGGTTCTTCTGTGGATTCTGTAAAGAGATTTCACAAGAACAGCTCTGTTTGCTGCCTTCATATTCTCAATAGTCCACTGTGCACCCTGCCTCCCACTTTTGGCCGTCTCCACCTGTTTATCAGCTTTATGTTTCTTAACCTCCGATGTGTGATGAAGTTTCTGGGTCTATTTCAGTCGGGCTCTGGCTGTATCTGTGCTGGTATTGTCCTGTGGGTTTCTCTGCGATGCTGACAGCTAATCGTTTAACTTCTTTTTTTCTTCCACACTCAATTTCACTTGTTTCAACATGTCAGACAGAGTGAATCAGTGTGACAGCAGCACTCTTATTCGCCTTGGCAGAAGATTTCATGACAAGGGCAAGTGATACAGGCCTTTTTTTTTTTTTAAATAGGACAAGTGGTTGTCGACAGAGGCAACGGGACCACATAAATACGGTTTCCCAGCAACTGGTGTTGTAAGGCTGTGCCTTTTCTTGTTTCTCAGAAATAGAGCAGTACATTCATACACACTTACAGTACAATACACATGACAGTGACTATATAGAATCTGATTTAGCAAATCTGAAGCACTCAGTCAATCGCTGTCCTTGATTTCATATTAATAGATAACATATATGATATTTCAGAATTTGGAGGACATTATCTTCATTTCAGGTCATTTCTTTCAAAGCTATTAAAGTAATTTACTGCAGTCCTATTTACTGTATTGACACAAATATAAGATGGTATTTTTTCCCTAGAAAAAAGGCTGAAAAAGACAGGTCATCTTACTGTATATTTGGGGTCTAGACATTTATACATGCAAACCAACAGGATTCGCCAAACGACTTCTCCCCCAGCTGTGAGCTTTTCTTCCTCTCACACACACACAGGTGACCTGGAGAGAAGCAGCCGCGGCCCACAACACACGTCTGCTACCACAAGCACACACAATTTGGATATGTTTTTCTTATAGATTGCAGTGTAGGGCTTCATTAGCACGAGCAAATGTTCCTGGGGGGGTCCTTACGTGACTGTTGCTTCCACTATTTGCCATAAGGCACCACCAGGGAGCTACCTGCTGATAGGTCACTCCCGTATAGACTCTATAGTCCCTCCATGTCGCTCTGCTTGACGGGTAGATGTCAACGGTCAACCCTGACGGAGGTTCAGATATGGTACAGTCCACCTTAGGGGAGTCTGAAGGGGAATACCATATTACATTTTCAATTGCATAGTCATATTATGAATATTTCCACCACTACAGTTTTGTTGCCATCTTCTTGTTGTAACATGATTTTAAAAGATTCATTTTGTCTTTGATTTTATCTTAAAATGTATTTTTCCAGAAACGCGTCTTGAAAGAGAGGGCTGGACTTATATTCGAGTCAATACACTATTCATTGTAGAGTAACTTTAAATTTACATGTCTAGTTTAACTTGCTTATGGCTTTCACTGAAGCAATTATGTCTATCTGGCCTAATCTAACTATGGGCTGAAAGACGTGAACATACACATTCACCTCCAACACACACCCTCACAGTCACACCTATCGCCTCTGTAACTTCTTTCTGGCAAGACCTCAAGCCCGTGTGATAAACACTAGTGCTATCTCCTCTCAGTAATAGATAAATCAATGCCACTCTCGCTGCCAATCAGAATGCTGCTTCAGCTCCAAACTGATGCAGCGAGCGCTCATCTCTGCTTTAACGATTGGCCTGCTTTTGCTCTGACAGAACTGATATAATGTTGTTATAATGTTGATGCCGGGTTTATCGATTTCCTGTGTTTCGCGGACAGGAGAGAAGTGGAGGAGGGAAGGAGAGGAAGCCAGAGAGGGAGGAGGTAAATGCCTTGTCTTGGTGTCAGAGAGCTTTCGATAATCGGCGTCTCTCGGTGAAAACCTTGACTTCACAGGATTAAGAAAGACAGAGCGGAGTAGGAATATAAAAGAATATAGAGGGTTTCATTTTAATTCACCAGCTAACACCATCAGCTGCTTCATTTCACCTCAAGGTTGCTTCATGTAAATTGAATTTTGTATCATCTGATTCTTCCCCCCACCTCTGTGACATTGCAATAATGAGCAGCACTCATGCCAGAGTTCAAATCAAGTCTTGAGGCTGTTTGGTGGGTGGTGGAACACACAGAGTTGGAGGAGAGCAGAGCGGCTCAGTCAAAACACTGAGGCTGCGCTTCAACACCAAGAAAAGCCGTTCAGTTCATGCTCCTTTTTCAGGCAGAACATAAAGCATCTTGACTTTACACTCGTGAAGATCCAACAGGAGCACACTTAGAAAAAGAAAAGGCCTTACCGAGTAGAAAAGAGGTTTTTATTTTTTCATGACGATACGTTCTACGGAGCTGTACAGAGCAGAATCCTTTGAACTGATATTGATAGTGTTTCAACATGGATTACTTGTTACCTACGCTGACAATTGAACCTGTATCCTTGCACTGATAGACAGGCTCTTAAATCCTCACATACATACTCCTGTATTATCAAAGGAAAATTGCCTTGGTTCCATCACCAAATGTCTCTGGAAGTATTATTGTTAAGAGTGCGGCCTGGACCCTCGCTATATGAAAAGTTCCCAAAGATAACTTATATGGTTCAGTCCCTTGGTAAAATTTAATTCAATTGAATTGGATTGAATTGGAAATATGAGGATTGTGTGTTCGTGAATTGTATGAATGTGTCAGCACTAGTTAAGCAGGTCACCTACTGTACTGTGTGTGGTGAATTAGCAAAAAAAGTGCTCACTGACAGGCTACGAGCTGCAATGGACACAGTTTCCTGGGAAACCAATCCTCCATTAAATGATACAGAATTTTTATTTTATTTATTTATTTATTTTTTTACAATGCTGTTACTTTACTTCTCTGCCTCAGTTAGCCTGTGTCCCCCCATTTTACTCTGTAATCTGTCTGTCTGGGAAACAGGTAATCTTCCATTAAATGATACAGAATTTTTATTTATTTTTTATTTATTTATTATTACATTTATTTATTACATATGACTGCATTGACATGCTGCAAACTTTTTTTTTTTCTGTCGTTGCACATCTCAGGCTAGAACCGTGGTGCAACACCTTAAGGTCGACACCTTAAAAAATAAACATGCTTGGTTTTCAAAGATGTTGCAAAGCACATTTTTGTGTTTTTATTTTTAAAAAACATGTACTGAGGGTCAGAAATTGTTATTGTAAGGACACAGCAGTGTCTGTCCCATTTATATGTCAGTTTCCCAAGTATGAATGAAAAAGCAAGGCTCTTTTATGTTGTATGTTTTCTGTCAGACATTCTTCATCATTCTGCAGAGGATCCATGAATAGTAGCCTGCAGGGGAGGACTATGAAAAGAATAATTCAGGCCGTGAATATGACTGTCCCAGGCCACAGTGTTCATACAAACCACCGGGCTGTTGAATCTGTGTGCTCATGCTACATATTGATGTAACAGGCCTCAGTTCATTTAAGGAGGAAAGTTATCCAGATGAAAGAATACAAATAATACAATTTCTTTTTAATTGAAATATATTGCTTTCATATGATCACTCTATGCTGCATTCATTAATTCCTTCACAATGATTCGTTTGACCAGGGTCCCGTGCTCCTAATGGGCTGTCCTCGTGAGGTAGCCTGTTTTTATTCTGCCGGTTCCTCTACTTTTCCGAGCCAAACTCCGCATTGACAGAGACAAACTTCACTATTGATCTGCTGAATGTCTCCCCTCCCCTCGTATCCCAGAGGAAAATTAAAGCAGGATAGAAAAGCCTCATTTCTCCCTTCCTCGGTGTTTCTCTTCTTTGTCCTCTCTGCACTGCTGCCCCAGACAGCCCTGCAGTAATTCAGAACTTTGACACATGCACTGTTTTTATGCCACCGTCTTCCTCTTTCTGTGCCTGTGTGTGTGTTAGCAGCTCTAATGTGTGGGGCGTGAGTCTTTTACAACATGTTCAATATCACACCACAGGGCCTCGCAAACCCAGACAACAGCTCTAACGATGCAAGGAGCGAGATGAAGGGATGTGAGGAGAGATGGCACTGAACTATCAGCGCAGAGTAAACCCATTTGTCTTCCTCCCCCATATTCGCAACACCCCCTACAGCCTATAAAACATACCACACACAAACATACCCACGCACAACAAAGAAACATTATATCTTCCAAATTCCACATTATACATCCTACGGACGCCGAAGCACTCGGATTTCTAGACGCATATATACCGTTCACCTCAAGCTATGCTTCAATTACCACAGCAACACGGCTGGAAAGTGGAGGCAGATATACAATATTTGGACCATCTGTGTTACCATACATAGGCCTACCGTATTTATAATGTAACAAGGTAAAAAAAAAAAACAACAACAACCCACCACATGAAGCTTACAAAATAATGTATAAGATCTCATTTGCTCTGAAAATCCAACAATGGTTTAGAAAAAGACAGTTGTGGTTTCCTCCGATATTTAATGCACTTGACTGTGTTTCACATCAGAAAAATGTCCTTCAATTAACTGATCTTTGGATGTTACAAATTACAAATAGCTTGGAGGCATTCAAATCAATATCGTCCGGCTGCGGACACAAATGGGCGTTACTGTCGTCCCCAGGAACGCCCCCTTCGCAGCCAGGAACGCCCCCCCCTCTCCCCTTCTTCTTCGTCTACCCGCGCTTGTCAACATTCGGGGGTTAATAGCTGGGTTGACATAGCCACATCCGCTAGTCAGTTTATACGACAGGTAGCGTAGAGCTACCATTAGTAAGCTAAGCAAGATAAAGAACGTTAATTTGAATTTAATCTTCCGTTGTAATGTAAATTGAGGGTTCGTTGTAGTGGAATGGATCTTGATCATATCTATATCTATGATACTCAGAAAACAGGAACAGAGGCGTTTTTTGTTTTGTTTTTTAACCGAGCGGCTGACTAGCCGCTACCGAATAAATCCATGCTCATTACGTTAACGAACTTAGAGAAACCCGGTTATTCAGTATCCCTATGTACATGATAAATACAGTGTGTAACTGTTACGTGTATTTCATGTTTCCAACCGGAAGCGAAACTACTGGGAAATATGTAGGCCTAGGTCATAAAATTTACAAATTAAAAATGCTGCCATGTTATATAACTTCAAAAAGGGGGAAACAAAGCAGACTTATCGGTTCCTTGTATAACGTGCATTTATTGATGTAAAAGTGGTGATTTCTGTACACACGTTAGGCTGCAGAGCCTCCAGACAGGGCTGCTGTGTCCATAACGCTGCACACATGAAGCTTCACTTTTCATTCAAATAAACTAATGCAACTTCATTGCAATTTCATCAATGAAACCAGCATTTATCTCCTAAAAAGAGTTAAACCAGCCGGTGGTTTACCTCTAAAAACCTATGGATAAGTTCATTAAAGCAGAAGTAAGTGATATATTTGTGTTAATATAAGTCTTAAATAGTTATATCTTCCGACAGCAATCACTTACATAGAGTGTTTGGACCAAAACACGGGTCTGTCAGTCACTCTGCTCTGCTCTGAGCCGAGGAGAAAAGATTTATCGTATCCTACAGTTTTTATCCAATGAGGAGAGAGAACGGCATGCAGGGCTGTGTGTGCAGCCAAGGAACGCCGTGAATGTGGCGACGTAGGGACGAGGACTGTTATGGTGCGTTCAAGAAAACTCGTATTTTTCCGACCGTGAAGTGGTACCAGTTCGATCTGGTACGAGTTCACCGGTCGGAAGTTACGAGTGGCTGTTATAGTGACTTTCACCGGTAAAACAGGTCGGAAAAACACGAGTGGGTTACCGCTACAAAGTCGTAAGTTGTGACTTGAAGCTGTAATTTACGATTTCAAAAGCCTGCCTGGAACGCAGCATTAGCGAAAACGACCGGACCACTTACTTCTTCTTTAACAGTCGTTTTCCCCCGCGAGGTGACGGAGTAGTCTGGCCGGTCGAGCACGTCAGGAGACGGGGTTGCTGCCTCTGTGATGTCCCGGTCACAGCTCATATTTATCCAATATTTATTTTATCCAAACGACGGCTGTTTAGAAGTTAACCTCGAATTCTCCATGCAGGTCCGAGCAGTGACCACGGCATCACAGAGGCAGCAGCCCGGCTCCTGACGTGCTCCGCCGGCCAGCCTGCAATCGTCACCCCGGGGAGAAAACGACTGCTAATTAACTTACCCGATGGCTTTTAGAGGTTTACCACCGGCTGCTTAAACTTCTTTTAGGGAATAAATGTTGGTCTCTTTGATGAAATCTAACAACTGTGGCAGTAGCAGAAGTTTGTTTGAATAAAAAACCATGGTTGGACAGTAGCAGTGCTGCCTTGGGGTCAGTCTACGCACAGAAAACACCACATTTACATCAATAAATAAATACTTTAAAACGAGCCAGGCCTGTCTCAGAGCTGGCAAGACTCTCCGGTAAGGCATATTGAACGATTAAATGCCATTAACGGGACGAGAGAGCAGTCAAAACGGCAGCTCCAAGCTAGCTACAACGAGGGTAGGTTCATTTCCTGTTTACAAAGTAAAAGCACCTAAGCGATAAAAGGCAACGGGTATTTTATTTTGTAATACTAACCGGAAGTGCGTTGCTCACTACGGCTAGTTTTACTAGCGCCAGAGAACGCCGACTTCGTCGGAACAAATTTGTAAACAGCGGGTATTTTGTCAGATTTTCAACATAGTGGGGATCTAAACGACCACTTTCTCGCCTGAAAATGTTTCAAATGTTGCTAAAGTTATATATTTACAGAGTTTAGCAGCAGCTAGCCGCTCGCTAGAATGCTACTTCAACCGGAAGTACGTCACATGAAAGGCTACCAGCCAGGAACGCCCATAGGCGTTCCCGTGTCATGACGGGAACGCCCCTGTCCGCAGCCAGACCCTTCTCATTCAAATAGCAATATTTTGTGAAATTATATCGTTTAACTGTTGGACTTCAGATCCTATTAAGAAATATTTTCAGTCGCTTCATTTGCTCACACTTCTTGTCCTTGTAAAACATTCACAGCTCTTGTTTTAAGAGGGTTAACTGGCATGGTGCTCTGTGGACATGGACATAGTTTGTGGTCAGATTAAATTCCTCTGTACGGACAGGCCCGGTGATAGTCTGGAAGGCAGGCGGACTGAGAGGAGATGTGTGCTAATATTTGCCCGGTTATCCATTGATCCATGTGGATGAGTGTCGAAGCTTTGTAGATTAGGTGGCCTGCCTCAGGGCTCTGTGGAAATCAGCAGGATACACTCTCACATCAGACCGTCCTAACTGGTCTCCGCTTAGAGGAGGATTTAATTTCACCATCATGAACCCAAGTAATAAAGGTTTTTTAAACAATGGAAATTTGTTAGAATGACTGGGTGATTAACAGTGACTCCCAGATGGTGCGAGGGCAACCGATTCACTCGACGCTGATACTGATAAGTAGTTAGATGCTTAGTTGTGATGTGAGGCTCAGCTCTCTGTAGTAGCGTGATTTAGCTAACCGGCTGATGTCTCCAGTGGTCGTAAATGTGCATAAACACTGATCATTTGATAAGTTGGGCTGATTGCTCTTCATTTAATAGTGCTAAATCTGCCCATGGGGTAAATTATCATGGGAGGGAATATGATTATTGTGGCTTCCACCAACGGGTGGTTTCTAATATTGATGCAGTGTCAACAAACACTCTCTTGTTTTGTTTTTTTTCCCCCCCTTCTTTTAAACAGGATTGCTTGCCATGCAATAAACATGTGCACTATCATCATTTCCATTTCAGGGTCAATTAGAAACGCGCATCGACAGGGCGATGGTCAAGTGAGCGCAGGCGAACATGGCCTGCAGGGAGCGGTGCAGGCTGATAAAATTATACAAGATAGCAGGTTGGTGTGGGAGTGTTGTGAAAATCACAATGGGGCTCTGCCTCCTTTTTTTTCCTCCTGTGAATGGCATTTATTAAATAGTGAATGAGTTGGTTGTGTTTTTGTGTGTATGTGTGAATGTTTGTGCGTGTTTGTGTGTGTGTTGGATATGACAGGACAGACGCTGAGTACCTCTCAGCTCTCCACATTCACATGTGTTCCCCAGAGATGCACACAGGCTTGTTTTAGTGAGCGGCAAAAGAAATGTGAGCAAGAGAGGAAACTGGAAAAAAGCTGAGGAGTGTGAGGTGAGGTGCACGAGCAGAAAAATAGAGCCTTGGTATGTTTTCTGTTTTTTAGCTGACTCAATGAGAGATCAGTCCAGCTATACCCTGTTTTCTCCTTTCCTCCCATCTCTTCTTCCTCTCTCCTTCCTTCTCACGCCCACGATCCTGCCCTCACTTCTTCTGTTCTACCTGCCTGCCAAGTTTCCTCTTCTCTCGCCCACCTGAGCCCAACACCTGTGTGAACAGTGAGTTCCAGGAAAAGGGGCCAGGATGCTGTCATAAGCAGCCTGTCACCAGTTCTCTCCCACTGGGTCGCTACCTCACACAGTCCTCCTACCTGCTGTCTCCCCTCTGGAGAGCCACAGCTACCCCAGAGGAGGAGGAGTGGGGGGGTAGAGGGGGGCAGCTGTGGTTTCTACACACCTTGTATGTAGGAGACTTCTCTGTTCTTTACCGCCGTGCACTGCACACATACTCACACGCAGCTGCACATACACACATGGAGAGACAGGGGACATAATACTCTTTGCAAACCTGTTCACCAGTGTGGGCTGCTTAGTGGTAGTGAGTCATGATAGCCCTCTCACCGCCACCAGATGGCCTGCTCTCACTCATCAGCGTAATAATCTGGCAGCCAATCACAGGAAATGCAATATTCATGAATGAAAACAAGGCTGAATGGTTGAGTAAAGTGTTTGGTGGGGTGTTGCAGACATTATGTTTGTTTTTCCTATTCATTCACATTGGGAGTATTGTTGCAACATTTTATGGCATTTCGGTGTGTTGCTGTCACCACAAAGTCAACACGGCCCACCGTCCAAGATGTGCTCATCAGTTTGTAAAATGTCAACAATAATTAGATGCATTAAATTAGGCTCCATCCACCGCTGAGTAAGAAACATTACTCAAGACTCACTCGGAAACTAGCTAAGTTTGTCATCACACAGACCATAATGCTATGCTATACTATACTGTAATGTGTCATTTAGACAGCATGTGAAGAATTGATAACAAAACACAAAGTGCAAATATAGGCAAAGGCAAAGGCAGCTTATATATATGGAGCAATAACATGCTCCATAAATACAGTAATGCAATGTTGTATTCATAGTAAATGTATTTTTCAAGATCAGGTCAAAAGATTCAGAGACTATTTTTGAGTAAATATTTGCAGAACTAATAACAATCCCATCAGCCATGTTGTATTTTGTAATCAGCACTGATCAGTAAATGCTAGCATACTAACCCTCTGAACTAGCCTGGGTAACACAGTACCTACCTGCTAAACATCAGCTTATCATTATGAGTACATTTGCATCATGATGTTAGCATTTAGCTCAGCACAGCCTCAAAGAGACAAGAAGCAATTCCCTCCATTTCAGAAACTAGAACCACCTAACGACAATTAATTTTCTGTTGGCTGTCGAATCGATGAATCAACCAATCACTCCAGCACAGCGCATTCATCCGAATGAGTCTGTGTTTACAGCCATCATGGTAATTTATTTTTATTGTCTTATATATCATTTAAAACATGCACAAACCCGGCAGAGAGCAAAGCAATGGAATGTGACACTGCATTGTTATCTGTGGCAGCCAATTAACTTCATACATTCCCCGCCGCACACACATGAATGAACAGATACACAAACAGTCCCACATAAAAACACACATAAACAACGTGAAGCTGTAGTGTTATCTGTGATATGCAATTAGGGGGATATTTACCATTGTGCTGATGGTAGCAGTAATGACTGGAGTATTAATCTATTAGTATGCGCAGGGTGTCTGTGATTCGCTCTGGAACACCACCTTGCATTACACTGATAGAGAATAAAGTGTGTGCCGCAGTTAGTCTCTCTTGTTCTCTGTTTCTTCTTCTCCCTTCTCTGACCAAATAACATTTCTTCTTTTTTTTCTTTCTTCAATGATTTTTTTTTTCATTTTCAATTTCTTTGCTCCATTCATTCTGTCTAATTCTCCCCTCCTCTCCGTTTCTCTTGTCAAGCTGAAAGCTTTTCATTTCCATTCTTTGTATAAAATCATTCTTAAAAGAGATTTCCATTACTCAGCTTTACCCCAAAACACTACATGACAATTGTTCATTCATTTCATAACCAAAAAGCAGAGTATTTCATCTTTGTGTGATCTGAATATTTTGTTTTCCAGTCAACATTTTTACATCTCTTCTCTCTGCCCTCTCCTTCCTCTTGCTCGCTTGTTCTCTCTGGTGTAATGACTCATCTAATGTGCTCAAGTTCAGTTTTCCATCGTACCACTAGCCCTCACGATCACGCACAAAGTGAGCTTGGACGTAATCTGTACACCACAGCCGACCGTCTCCCTAAAACCAGGAAGCAGTCCAGTCACAGGCAGAGAAAGAGCAAGAGCTAGAGGTGAAGAAGAAGAGTCGATCAGTCGCACAACAAGTGAGACCAGATAGGAAACCATGAGAGAAGGAGAGCTTCTAAAACTGAGCACAGACAGAAGCAGATCATATGAAGAGAAGACAGATATTGAGGCAGAGTTAAGCTCTATAGAGAGTGAACATGCACATGTGTTCGCCAGGACCAAGTCTACTTGTTATTCTACATCGCTATCAGGCTTGAACATGCTGTTAACTTCAAACTGTACCATGAAAGAGAGAAAGAAGAGCGAGAGCGATATCGTCCCTGTTGACTTCTCTTTGAAGGACATTGTAGGATTGAAGGGATCACTGTCTCTTTTTCTGTCCCCCTCTCTCTCACAATCTCACACACCCACACACACACACACACATTGGCGGCCCACTCCTCTAGCCCCCCCCTCTTTTTCTCTCTCTCCTCCCTCTTGCTCACTCTTTTCTTTCAGTGAGTCATTGGTGATGTGTCAGAGCCAGATCGATACGCAGTGTCTCTTCCACAGATAGAACGGCAGGCCAAGAAACCCTTTGGAAAGGAGGAAAAAGTTGGGCTATGAAAATGTGTTCTAGCTTGACTGCTAATATTACCATTGACTCATTCCTCGGGGGACCCATCCTGCAAACACAAACAAGATTCGCAAATGAAAATGCGAAAATGTGTGTTTCTGGAAAATGTCAACTTCTGAGTGGCTAAGAAATACAGCCTAGAGACACAGGATTTTTTTAAACATAATCCAATAGGGTTGGAGAGGATTTTATGAGCAGAAGAGGAATAGGAGAATTTTCTCTAAAGTCGTCCTCATATCCATCATTAACTTCTATTAGGAGGGTTTACTGGACAGGAGGAGCAATATAAATTGATAGCCCACTCAAAATCAAAATGACATTTGATTGTTATAAAAAGGGTTTTTTTTTTGTGCTACTTGGTGTCAGAGGAACAGACTGTAATGTTGATTGGGCTTAGCAACAATTGCCTTTTCTTTCTTCCCATTCAAACTGTATCCAGCGCACTCTTCAACGTAAGTGAGGAGTGGCAATTGTGTTTCTAGCACCTGACAAATCTAAGTTCAATATTCACTCTCCTAGCTCTGCTCTGCTTTTGCCAACGGCAGGGGGAAATGTGTGGCTATATAGGCTAGTAGATACATCACTGTGCCCATTAGTTGCTAAGTTTGTTAGAGACAGTGGGTTTATCAGAGTTGAACCACTGACAGCAGCTGGTTGCTAAAGCCTGGGACAAGATTGATGGGAGTGAAACAAAACAGCCAGAAAACAGTGAGCTTAAAGATGCTAAAACATACCATGGAGATCAGGGAACATGAGAGTTGACGGGTTCGAGACATAGGCTCGTGTTTGGCTGAGTGGCAGCGTTGGCAGACTAGCACGGAGCCGCCAGAAACTGTCGCCTTTAGTGATAGCTCTATGAACCTTTCACAAGTGTGCATCTTTGACCCACTGTTAATAAAAAGGTAACCCATGCAGTTTATTTCCTGTCAAGGACACTCTACCTTCAACTTCTCTGAGCTTAATGTCGCATTGTATTGATTGAGATTTCCATGTCTGTTTTTGTTGTAGAGCAGGTCTACAGTAGGTGCTGTATTAAGACTGTGAAAAGCATCAAAGCTCTCACTAAACAGAGAAATGCACACAGCCTGCCTGCATTCAGAAACTGTTTTAATATGAGCCATCAGGACAAACCATGACCATGAAGCAGTCACCACTCGCAGCCATGTGCCAAGCCCAGCCCACCCCGAACCTTCAGGATTTAGCCTTTCTGATTGATTTCCTGGAATCTGCAATATTTCGATCCTGTTGAGAACCTCTCTTCTGATTGGCTCACCAACCCATTGTTACAGTACTTGAGCTCCAGAGAGAAACTTGGACAGGATAGTCAAGATGACACTTATGGACATCAACAGGGGAACTGTAAAAACATTAGAGCTTTAAAATTTCATCTTATGGTGTTATGATTCCAACAATATTTTTGACAAATTTGTGTTATATTGTTAACAGCAGAATTGTGTCAACTCAGTCGAACAGCCTACAGTAGGTTATACTCTCAGTCTAATCAATTGAATCATACTCATTTGCTCCTCCACTGTAGCTTGTTAACACAGCTGCCTAATATCTTCTCATACACTTCACACCTGACTGACTGCACTGGGAAAAAACATCCAATGAAAGATCAATACAACATCCATTCAGCCAGTCCTCCCCTTCGCAATCTAATGCACCTCAGTGACTGCCTCGCAAACCCAGCGGTACGTCGCTTCCTGGAAGAAATGCAGGTCATTGGTTCATCTAGTTCACGGCTTCCTCCGACTGACCAGACACTTCACCAGTTGCACACTCTCCCTCTGACGTCTCCACCGTGCAGTGTTGGGGAGGCTTAAACTACATGGAGTTGAACTACATTGCTTTACTACAATTTGCTGCAACTTGCTGGCAGTTGAACTACATTCATATTTTGTGCTGCATCAAGTATTTCAACTACTTTTTGGCTCATCTTTTGTAGTTTAACTACTCAGTTTACAAACTTTTTGTTCAAACTATGCCAGGCTGAACTACAAATAGTTTTAGAAGCTACGCTTGCAAAGTAGCTTCCACTAGCCTCACACTGCCACTGTGTTTCTGTGTGCGTGTGAATGGATTTGTGTCCTCTGCAGTGTGTTTTCCAGTGTTAAAGGGTCGAGGATGAGCTCAGACAGCAGGAGGCCTGCAGCCATTTTTGTACACAACATTTCTAATCCATGCTCTTCTTTGGGCCCTCTCTCTAACAAGACCCCTAACCTGTGTTTCCTCTAACATCTAACTCCCGACCTTAACATGGTTTATTACCTTAATCATGTCTGTGGGCCATGTGTATTAAAAACCATTTCTGGAATTCTTGTCCAAGGCGTTTAGATTCTTCAAGATGCCCACCAGGGTGGAGAAGTAGCTGTTTTTAGCTCCATGTTCTGAGTTTTGTTTTGTTTTTGTTTTGAGGAAGTTGCTGCTATTCAGTTTGAATTTTAATAAGACTCTTTTTTTCTTCTGTAAACTATCGATCACTTGTACTCTCCTTCTTTGGAATGGCCTGGTCCTTGAGCAAAATGTAGGCTATATGAATTTATCTTACTATTCGATTTTAAATTGTACAGTGATTGGTATTATTGTTAGTTTTTTATGCTCAGCATCAATCAGTTTCCACTATGCAACTACATTATTATATTTAAACCAATTTTCACTCGTTTTTATGCGTGTACTCAGTGTTGCAACAAGGCGCTGTTGTCCACTGTGTCTAATGAGAACAGGTCAGTAAGTGTTCCATTTATAGACTGGGAAGAAAATAAAAACATGGAAACAGAAACAGGCTGCTAGTTTTGCACAAGAGCTCCACTGTGCCTATGTTGCAAATGGCATTGTTAAGTCAGTTGAAATGTAGAATTTTATTTTTATTTTTATGACCTCTAGTATCTATCAAAATTCAATATACAGTGAAGACTAATTAACTGATACTTGAAACTTGAAGACTAATTATGTCTTGGATTGCTGCCTCCCCGTTTTACTATTTAGAAATAGGCTAGCTAATCTTCACGGGCTCACTTGACATCAGCAGAAACGAGAGAATTTTACATATCCAGTTAAAAGTTCCTTGTAGGGGCTTTAACCAACAAATACTATAGGTATACCCTATTTTTCCTGGAAAAGTGTCTTTACTATCATGTTCACCTCTTGTATACTTGTCTTCTCCGTCACCTGCAGTGACCCCTGGGAGGTCAGCTTTCACTTTCAGGCCTCATAGATGACAACTCAACTCAATAGGAACTGTGGACAATATACTTCTGAGTATTTCAGTCAGTTTGTGTGAACTTAATCAAAGCGCTGTCCAGTATCACACAAAATGTTTAAAATGTTCCTGCAGCACAGTATAGTATTTGATGGAGCAGAGTAAGAGGCATAGAGCTGTATTCACAGTGCGTGACAAAGGGTGTGAAAATGAGTTGGAAGTTTAGTTTGGAAAAGACGGAACGAAGAAACAGCAGACGAAGGCACAAAGAAGTGTGAGAAACGGATAGATATGGTTGATGCTTCAGATGTGACTATTCATCACCAGACCTTTTCAGTGTTAGATGAGACTCTGCATCATCATCGTCATAACCATCTCTCTCTTTCTCTCTTTTTTTCAAAACTCATCTGCGTGTCACATGCTGCAGCTGCATGAAACTGGAGAGGCAAAGCGCGTCATTTAATATGGAAGTCATATCACACTGTAATCTGATTCATTTAACCTTCTCTTTCCACTCACTTTCTCATTCACATGCTTCTCATCATCTTCTCACTCTCTGCCTACAGAACATCTACACACACACACACACACCTAGGCCTGCCACACCTCTCATTTCTGCAGCGCTGGCTGGGCTGAACCACATGCCATTGATCTGTTCTAGTGATTGATTGCAGTGGCTGATGGGTTTCAGTCAATTTTGTTTCACCTTCACATGAGCACTCATTTGCACATCACTACACTTTTCTGCATTGTTGCACATGCCAACACACGTATATTACATTTTACTCTGCATTTTTAGCAAAATTCACCGTACTCAGACAAGCTGTTTGGTGGTAAAAGAGCTCTCTGATTCAAGTCCCTTGTGTAGACTTTGTTTGTATTATGCAGAATATAATATATTATGCATTATGTGGACGGTAGAGCTGTGCCGGGAACTGGGACAAGTAGATAATACAGTATATAAATTAAGGCTCAGAAAAAAAAACTCACAAACAAAACAACGAAAGCTTTTCTAATTCTGTGCTTTGGAAGGACATAAGCCACAGGCAACTAGACATGGCTCCGGCTGGAATAGAAGGGTTGATGTGAGACACATCACCACCAGAGACAGATAAAATGCCATTTGCATCATGCTTACAGGGAGACAGAGGGCAGGGCACGGTGAATACATGGGACATGTCTGTTGATTTGGCAATTTTCTGCCAACATGCTTTTTGAGAGTAATGATAACACAAAACTACCTCTCTCTGTTTACTCCTTCTCCCTTCCATCTCTTGTTGTTAATGCCATATGTCCTCAGTTTGATGATAAGTGAACTAAACTAATTCAGGAATCTGTATGTAAAGGGATTTAGAATTCGGATTGGGTGTAGAGTTTAAGTCAGAGAGGTTAGGTCAGAAAAACAAATTAATTTAAAGAGAGCATCCTCACGGACATACAAATCTAGGGTCCTCCATTTGTAAAGCAAGGATGTCAATCAATATTGACCTTTCAGCCTTTTTTCCAACAGTTAATCCCTGACTCCAGGCCACCCAGGATCTGACTCGTATGAACTCATCAAACAACTCCCTGTCGCCTCGCCTCTGTCGCCTTCTCTTTTCATGCCTCCTCTCATCTCAGTGATTGATGTTGGACTCGAACCAGTTTCTCTTCAACTCTCTCTGTCTCTCTCTCCCTCTCTCTCACACGTTCACCGCCCCTCCTCTCGTGTACCTTCCCTCACCTCTTCTTGCATGATAACATCAAAATAGTTGTTCTAATGTTTCCTCTCGTGTTTTATCTGCCAGTCTCCGTCTGCCTGCCACAGAGTTCAGGTTTTGTTTATTAAGGGCTCCTCTGATATCAAATGCTCACGCAGATGAAAGAACAAGGTAAACTTATTCGGAAGTTTCCGTGTCAAATGCAGGATGATTCAATCATCCGGATCCTGTTGTTTTTGTTTGAAACTGCAGTCGCACAGTTTCTTCTCTTTATGCTGGCCAACAGTAGCTTCCAAAACTGGCCAGACCTGAATATGGTGTTGATTAGGCCTGCACGATATCAGCACAATGTCAGATGTGCAATGACGCTGTTCAATATTGCAATGACAATATGACTTACGATAAATTAGCTAATATTCAGGTGTGCGTATGAATCATACAGTTCCTGTGTCTTTTTGAAAACAACTCAATACACTGTAGTACATACTGTAGGGGTGTACAGCCAGTGCACTATTTGTATTCGGATTCAGATTCGGGCTTTAAAAACTTCGTATTCGGGAAGAAACCGTAAGTGGGCGCACTGACTTCAGCCGAGCTAGTATACGTACAGTAGTATACGTCAGGCCTGTAGAGGCACTGTAACACTGCCACACAAATACACCAAAATCAGAGAAGAGGAGTGGAAAGCTTGCGCGCTGTAAATGAACTTTATAAATCAACTACACAAAGGAAGTTGTGCCAGTACTAATAGTTATCCAAGGGACCCAATGAAAGTCCACCGTTGTTGTTACGTTACTTTACCTCTAGCAATTTAGCTCAGGTTAGTAATCATTCATTAATCATAATCGAGGTAATAAAGTTAAAATCATCGTTATTTAGATTTTTTGCCATATTGCCATCTTATTTAAATGGATGAATATATTTTGCACATCTGTTGACATTTAATTAGCTCTAAAACTACGAGGTCAGGTCTTAGCTGTGTGTCAAGTGTTGCACACTTGGATGTGGGCATTTTATCCCATTGTTCCTGGGAGATCCTCTTGAGCTCCATCAGATTGGATGGGAAGTGCCTGTAAGCTTCCATCTTAGGTCTCTCAACAGATGTTGTACAGGGTTTAAGTCTGAGTTTTGGCTGCATCACTCAGGAACAGTCTCTTGAAGCCACTCCAGCATTGTCTTGGCTGGATGCTTTTGGTCATCCATGTGCTGAAAGGCAAATCGTCACTTCAGCCTCTGGTTGAACGAATCCTGAAGCAGGTTTTCTTCAAGGACCTCTAAGTACAGTATTTGGCTGCATTCATGATGACGCTGCCACCACCAGGGATGGTTTTAGCTCAATGATGAGCTGTGCTCACCAGACATAGTGTGGAACCAATAGGTTCAATATTTGTCTCAACAGACAAGACAATTTTTTTTCTTCATTAATCCCAGAGTCCTTTTAATCTTGTCAATCAAACTCCACACAGGCTGCCATGCGCCTTTTACTCAAGAGTCCAGCCACTCGAACATAAAGGCCTGATTGATTGAGCCTTGCTGAAATGATGGTTATGCCGCAGGTTCCCCCAGTTCACAAAGGACTCCTGAATCTCTATTAGAGTGACTTTTGAGTTCTTGCTCTCCTTTCTGGCCATGTCCCTTTTTGTCCAATTACTCAACTCGAGGAAGAGTCCTGCTGCTTCCAGATCTTTTCAATTTCACAATTACTGTGGCTACTGTGCTCCTGGGAATAATCAAAGCCCTTATGAGATACAGTAGATTTATACATCTGCCCTGATCTATGCCTCACATTAAGTTGTTTCTCTTATGTTTATATTTATTGCATGTTATCATTAAATGTACAGTTGTATTAACTGATTTTTTTCAATATAACTTGTTATTGTCTGACTTTAAAGTATCTATTCAGAAATGACAACGTACAGCATACAGGGTCGTTTGGTTGTCATCTCATTGTGGTAAATGTTCTCGTGCCTCCCTATTATGAGCTGTCATGTGCTGAGGTCTCGGGTTTTGTCATCTGCACTCCTTACTTCTTCCATCTCCCCCTTCATCTGGGGGTTAATAATAATGACATCCAATTACCACTTTGTAATTACGTTCATCCAGAGAGGGTTGGCGCTGATTGGCTAATCAAAGAAGTGTGTGTGAGAGATGAGGATTTCTCTTTGCTGGTGTCACTCTTTTCACTCCTCCTCACGGTGGTTATGTCCATGTGTTTTGTGTTACCGTATCACCTAAAAGGGGGGCGGGGGGTTAGACAAGGCTATTCTGCCTCTACAGACAACCCTGTCTGCTTATGTGCACACATATGCATACCACACTCACATATGTTTTTGCCAGTTGATCATTGCCAACTGTTCTTCCCATCAGGCCCTGGCAAAATGACCACATCTTTCAGGTTTTGTCGGGCAGGAATTTCCACTTTCGCAAACACACAAACAAAAACACACAGCAAATCTGGCCAAGGTGTTCACAGGCGAACATTTGTGCGCGCGCCTGTATGTGCACGCATTCTCTCCATTTGCATGGTCTCACCTCCTCCCTGCATCAATCATTGTCCACCCTCTAATGAGGGCGAAAGAACAGACTCATTAAAGCACCTCATTCCCACACCAATAGAGCTGAGGGAAAAATGGGTGCTACAGAGAGAGAGAGAGAAAAAAAAACTCTGAGATAGTGGTAATGAAATAGAGAAACAGATTAACATATGGAGTGGAGGAAAAGGTGTGACGGAGGGAACTGCTGGCGAGACGGGCGGCCGAGATACAACAGGAGTTAAAGGTGGAGAAGACAGGCGGAGACGCGAAGGGCTGGAATGGGAGACAGACAGAGGAAGGGAGAGAGGATTCCTGGAAGGCGACAGAGAGAGGGGTTGGAGGGGGTGCACATGGATGATAGTTTCATTTGTGCAGGCCTCCTCTGTGGCAAATTGAGAAATCCGCCAGATTTCCTCTTTTCATGTGCTGTGTTTCTGATGCGGAGCCAATCCGTCTGCCTGGCCAAAACTCAAAAGACCCATATTTACTCTCCTCACTTCTCTTTCTCTCTTTCTCTCTCTCTCTCTCCAGTTTTCTGTTCTCTTTCTCCACTCTCTCCGTGAGTCAGAGGCTTGTCGAGAGCTACTTTAAGCCCCTCAAGCTCAATGTAGGCACGAGGTTTTCATCTGGTTTCTTATAATCCCATCAACCACATAGTGTCACACTGCTGTACACTATTTGTGCCAACGCTGTATCATAAGATCGGCTCCCAGACTCACTGCACTGTTCACATTATCTTCCTCATTCATATGTTGGAGAGTGTTATTAATTTTTTTAATTCTTTTTTTCTTTACCAGGGATTTTTGTTTGTCACGTTGCCCCGCTCAGACCTGTAATTGTTTGGAGTGGTATTGTTGTGTTTGTAACCAGGCTGCAGTGTGTATATGTGTGTGTGTGTGTTTTGAAGGGGAGCGGATAGGAGGTGAGTACACAGTGATCTGGATGGATGGCACCAGGCCCAGTGTTGCCCCGTGGAAGACAGAAACACAGTGCTAGAGGATTAACCGCTGTTTAAGCCCTTATGTCTGGGACCGCTGCACTCTGTGCTCTCTGTGTGTCTCTGTGTGTGTCTGATTTTGTGCACATGTGGCGGGTTGTGTGCGGATGTGCAAATGTGCGCTGGCGTGCCAGTGTGTCTGTGCAGCAATGTCTGCTGCTAGCAGATTAGCACAGAGAATGAAAACAATGGCCAAAGCTTTGAGACAAGAGGAGCGGGGGAGAAAAATCACAGGAGAAGAAAGAGAGAGAAGGAAAATGGAGAGCGATGGAGAGAGGGGGGGAAATAGATATTTGGAAGTGAGTAGATGAGTAGGAGAAGGCTGGGATTAAATAGGAATGGAAAGGGGGGGGTACCTCTCTGCGCAGAGTAAATTGGAAAGGTTTGATGAGATTTGGAAGTGGAATGAGGTAACTTACGACGCAATGATATTTATGAGGAATGCAGGGTGAGCTTTAGATAGAAGTTTAGAGACCAGGGTGTGTATGAGGGAGATGGATGGAAGGATGAAAGCCTAAAAGGCTGCAGATTTGGGCTCACTTATCTGTGAGGCAGCAGTCAAAGTGCCCGGGGCTTCCCTCTCTCCCTCCCTCTTCCAATCCCCAACCAAAGGAGCCTGTTAATTCTATGGGATCCAGCGCGCTCATCGCTGTTATGCATGCATGCACACACAGATGTCTGCTTAATTCATAAATTTTCAGTGTGAAGCTGTACATGTGTGATAGATTTGTCTTTACACAAACAGCACACGCAAATACAAACACACACACACACACACACACACCTAGATGCCACCATCCATCAGCGCCATCCCCAGTGCGCCCTGTTCTTGCCCGTGGCCAGCAGGTGTCATATCGAGAGGAAACTTGGCTCGTGCTGAGCTGCTGGCAGTCAACCAGACTGTCCCCATGTCAAACACACACACACTATGCTTGCACACAAATATACACTCGCTAATAAACACACGCACATGCACAGAGGAGGTGACACACACACAGCTGTTGGCGTGCCTCAGTTTTCTGACAGGCTGACAGAGGCCTGCTGGCTTTACACTCACACTACTGTGCTACCCACTGGCCTTCAACTCCATCAATCTCTGTAACATGAAACATAAGCACATGAGCCCACTGGCACACAGTATTACAGTACAGGAGGTGAGCAGAGGACAGTGTTGTCTTTGCAGAAGTAAATATCAATACATTTTATTGTTAATTTGGTATTTACTGTATACTTAAAGGTCCTAGCTACAAGTTTAATTCCTTACTTATAAGTGTCGCACTCACATTGCCTGCTCTCACTCCAACCTTCAATTGTACTGGTTGCCAGGTAACGCCTATAGGGAGCGGCTAGTAGCTAAAGCTAAGTTAAAGTTAAGTTAAAGACACTTTATTAATCCTTTGCAGGAAATTACAATGTTACCCGCAGCAGAAGACAACACAAGACCACACACACGCATCATACACAAAAATACACAATAACAACAACGCTAAGCTAACCGTATTTAACGAGCAGCAGTTCCAGTGTTGACAGTGGACCGTAAACACATCTGAATCATTTCACACTAACTCACCTGCAGACGAACCCGAACCCGCAGAGGCTACCGTCCTCACCGCAGGTGGCCCCGGTTCAAATCCCGCGTCGGGCAGCCCTTTCCTGTATGTCATTCCCCCTCTCTCTGCCTCCCCCTTTCCTGTCTATCGCTACTGTGTTCTATCAAATAAAGGCAAAAATCCCCCAAAAATATACTTAAAAAAAAAAAACTGCAGCATCATGACTGCACTGGAAATGTTACAGTACCGGCTGACCACTAGTTAGCATTAGCATTAGCATTAGCACGATACCACTTTTCCACAGAGCTGTCACAATCTGGCTCCTGAGCACAGAGATCATTTCATGCCAACGTTGCCAATAAATAATTATATAATTTGGACTCGTCAAAATTTATAAAACTAAATTATTTATATACTTTTTTTCTTTAATCTGTAAAATTAACAATTTTATTCTGCGCCCCTTTAGACGTTCTGTGGATGTATTATTTTTGAAAATGTATCGTTTTGATGAAAAAGTTACCTTTAACCTAATAACCTTCAATGTGACGTCAAGTTATCCCCACGTCCCCAGTCTGCTGAGTTACAGCTCTTATTCTCTGCAGTGGCTCTAAACTAGCGAGCTTCATTCAGTTAATTACTTGTCTGACAGATTGCACATATTTTTGTGTGCTGTGTTGCTTGCAGGCCTCCACATCACCACCCACATCTCAAGTTTTTAATCTAGCATTTTAACTTGTCTCCAGTACTGGAAAAGCGCCAGTCTGTGCCACGTTGATAGCATTATGGTGATGAACTTCCAACTGTCAATGATGCAAAGCAGGGCTGGCCGATACAGCCTAAAACCTTGTGAAATTGATTTTTTCTCTCTGCTTAAAATCAGTGTGCAGATGACAGATTTGAGTACACTCAAAAAAACATGACAAAAAGAAAAACAACTTAATTGATCATTGTCTCAATTGTCGATAGACACAAGCCTAGGGTGAGCCTACTCTGAACTGTGGGGGCTTAGTGGGTAGTGTTGGTGGCAGATGTTAAAGGGAACTCTTCTTAAAACAAACTGACCTAAACAACAAATTCAAATGAATTGATAAAATTGATTTATCGCCCAGCCATAGTGCAAAGTATGAATAAAGGAAAAGGTGTAAGGGATATTGTTCAACATGTTACAGCAAAAAAAAAAGGCTTTAACTACACCTACAGTATGTAGCTCTTCTGTTGAAAATTACACTGAAAATGACATGGAGTGGAAACGATGAATTGATTTGCAAAATAACAGAGGTAAAAATAACAGAACGATAAAAGAAAAAAAAAGCCCATGTCATGCTGATCACATGGCGCTTAGGAAATAGTTTGTTTGGTCTGGTCAGTCCGCAGTGTTTGATTTCAGAAGCAAAAGGTTCAGTGTTTCTGCCACCTTCTTTCCACATCACATACGATCCTCTTTTACTGCACGTATAAGCTGATAATGTTTGTCACTGTGAGAAAACACTGGAAACAACCACTTTTACAGGGTATATGATAAAAATTGTTTTTTTACACCCACAAGTTCCTAGAGGATGCTGCATTATGTCTTAATCCTACAATTTCAGTGGTTCTGATTAGAGCAGTAAAATCCCCTCTATCCTCTCTTTGTGGTGTGCAGCAGTGCTGCCGCATGTTTGTGTGGATACTGGAGTTTGCACCCTAAAGAGCAGGGCAGTTTGTGACCAATGAGCTCTTAAATCCTTTTTTCAGACACACACACACACACACACACACACAAATGACAGGTGTCGCACCTTGGCAGCTCCCCACGAAGGGTTAGAATCGGGTTAGTGGCCCTCTCATTATGTGCCACCGCCACAGAGGAAGTGGCAGCCGTCAGAAGTCTGCCAGGAGACCATGAAAAGGAAATCCTGCTTCATTTAGTGGAGAATACGCTGTGGCTACTCTCGTTCCACCCACTGCTGTGGTCAGTACTCTTTGCTATTCTGGAGCTTTGTTGTTGAGGTTGTTGTTTTTTGTCAGACTCCTGGCTGGAGAACAGTCAGTAGCTCTTCATGCAGTGCATTTGACAGTGACAGCAGCTGGGCAAAGTGATAGAGCAGAGGTAGAGGGCTGGAACTGATTGTCTGGCTGAAATGAAATACTTTTGAATGCTGCCTTCAAGTGTATTAAGCAAATACATCCTCCATGAATATTGTTATTATTTAGTATATTTCAGTAAATTGGTGAGCAATATAAAAACACTAATTTAAAACCAAAGGCATGAAATTTAACAACAACAAAAAAAAAAGAGGAAAGAAATGATTGAGCAGACAATAAAGGAAAAAGAGAAATTAGTTATATGATATTTGGTCAAACAAGCCAGAAGACAAAGAGGCGATGAGGTGGAGGACAGATTGTTGTTGATTGCATTGAAACAGGTGTTATTGTGACAGGAGCTGAAGTTGTGTCTGGGTGAGCCGGAGGTGAGGAGAAAGTTTTATTCAAAAGGGAAATGGAGGATGAAAGACAGTAGTGGTAAAAATCATGACAACCTAAATTGTTCATGACATTGCTGGGGCGAACAAAGTCTGTAGAGCATCCAGGTGTTTTAGAGGAAGTGACACACATAAACAATAGTTGGAGGGTTTTTGCTATAAGACCGAATGATTTCATTAGGACCTTTGACTCATCACCTGAATGTCATACAGTATTTAACCTAATTTAACCTAGCATCTCTATAGTCCTAATCTTATGTGGATTTTAAAAATCCTACAAAAATTTTCAGTGATTTGGAATGAAGCGTAGAAGCGTCTGTCACAGACAAGTAAAGGCTTTACATTTTTACGCTTGGCTCAGGTGGAAAAGAGAGAATTGGACTGTTCAGACAACAAACATCACCAGAAAACAAAAATAATGAAAGATCTAAAGAGTGAAGGTGTCAACCTTACTTCTCGTCTGTACATTGAGCAGAGGATGCAAACCATCTGAAAACCAATTTGCTACTCTTGCCTCATAGCAGCCTGTTTGTTACCTTTAAACCAAACCTTTTTGAAACCATTTGAAACTGTCCATGTAAACGTACCCAGTGTTTTCCAAAGTCAAAATATCAGGAATTCATTTAAAAGCTCTTTTTGGCCTCAACCATTTGAGCATCCACTCAGCAGGACATGTCCACTGCAAGGTTTCTCTGCAGATTTCAACATGATATCATGTTTTGTTGTTGTTTTTTCAGCAGAGTCAGAAATAATCAAATGGTTGCTTTTCAGAAAACAAGGATGGAAAAGGTGTTGAACTTACCAGGTAGAAGTGATGGGCACAGACAGTGGGAATATGAGTGAGAGGAAGGGAGGGAGGGATTTTCTCTGCAGTGTTGAAGGTGAATACCAATGCTCCATGGTCCAGATAAAAGTGCTGGCCTCTTCTTATCCTTTTGTTCCATCTCCCCCTCCTCCTCCCTCTCCCTCCTTCCTCCCTCCCTCACGTTGCTCAGCCTGTCCTCCTCACCACTTCCTCCCTGGGTTTTTCTCTTATCCAGCCCTCTGTCTCATCGCTTTCTCTGCTTTGACACTTCACCTCCCTGCATTCATTACCTCTCACTCTCCCCTCCTCCTCCTCAGTCCACCTTCCTCTTCTTGTCACTTCTCTCTCCTGCCTGCCCTAATTCCCACCCGCGAATTCCCCCTGTTTTCTCTCCTGGGTCGTGTGAAGAATCGCCCGTGCCCTGGCTATCTCCCCCATATACCTCCAGCCTTTCTCTACCTCTGTGCTGCGTGTGAGGGACTGTGTACATTCAATAGCCCGGCTATCTCCAAATAGGCCATAAATCACCGTGGCCTGGCATGGCATGGGAGAGACGGCCAGCCGGGGCAGAACTATTAACACAGCTGAACCGCACTCATCATTGCCCCTTCTCCTCTCTCTTACCTCTTCTGTCCCTCACTTTCTCCCTCTTTGACTCCTCTGAGTTTTCTACTTTCTTCTCCGTCTCACATCAGTAGCAGTCCTGCTTCTGGAAGATTAAAGCAAAAGGCTTAACCCTCTCTTTTGATCATATATAATGAGAATAAGATATTCTATGTAATGGTGATACATTATTTAGCACCATTTAGTACCATTATCGTCAGTTTCAGGTCATTTAATAGCTGTGATTTGTTACTCCAGTCTCTGTTTAGTTTCAGTTTGTTTTCTCATCATCAGTCCATCTGAAATAACACATACTGGTTAAAGCTGAGCCGCTCTGTTGATATAATATACTGTAAGGCTGCCCAACCTCACATTGTATCATGAAAACAATTAGTTTGTACAACACGTTAACGGGTTGGGCAGTATAGGCGTGTGGGATTGTTCACAGAATGTTAATTGGACTTTTAAGACATGAAACAGGCTTTTTAAACATGCAGAGGTTGTGCAGACCCACACGCTTTTAAATGTATTAATTAACCTATATTTATGGCTGGCACAAGCGCATGGCTGCTCATGTCCATGCCAGCGCCTGTGGCACCAGCATCCACTTGCAGTCTGTTCGCTGTCAGTCGCATTTTGTTTGCTGCCATCATCTTTCACCATTTATATATGAACCACATCTTCACTGCACTGGATATGAAGAAAATGATTTAAAACATTGGATTTTTATTTCAAAATATACATCAGAGGGGAAAAGGCCCGACGTAAGATCCCATATACTAAATAAAACCTCAATCTCTGGCAAATCTGAATATTGTACCATTAATCTGCACTACTTGGAATGCTCCCCCTGTATTTAACTTCACTTTTAAATTTCCGCTCTACAGGTCTCCATACCCGTTCCCAGTCCCACATCAGACTCCACCTCCCTTACACAAATACAGAATTAGGAAAAACTGCCTTCTCCGTCCATGCCCATAGGACTCATTGAAAATTGATAGACTCATCTCATTTGAGGCTTCACACCACAGTACTGAGGGTTCAGACCTGTACTTGCTTCATTTAGTCTGTTCACAATTATCTTTCATTACCTTGTCTTCATACCTGTGTATTTACTGTGCTGAACTGATGTTTTTTGTAATTTCTGTGTTCTGAGCTCTGTTGCTACGGGGCGTCCTTGAAAAAGAGTGTCTGCTCTCAGTGGATCTACCCTGTTAAAAATAAAGGTTAAATAAAATGAAAATAAAATTTTGTAACATTTTTCTCAGATAATATAAGAAGAAAAAAAAAGATATTGCTGTATGATTTGGTGATGTCGGTTTACACTCGCAGTGCAAAAACCATTCAGTCCTCCTTTTCCATCGCAAACCAGAAAACGATTCTCCTCTCCAAGCCACTCAGTACGATATGTCTCACTGCAAGGAAGCCAACATGTTGAGCTCCAGCTGAGCTCCAGTCAACCAACAGATGGATTATACTCTGTCACTGTGATGCATGGCATTAACTTAACCAGTTTGCTTAATGTGTGCTGTAGTCACTCATTGGTATTCATTGCTCCTAAATGCCTCTCTATATGATGGCCATTTTATTAGGCTACAATGCTAACGTGGGGTTCTCCCCGCCTAGCTAATCCCTGTGTGGGTGGAGGATAGGGAGCCATAATGCCAGCCTTTTATTGAGCTGTAATCCCTCACACTATCCCTCCCTCCGTTTTTCCATATTAAAACGGAAAAGAGGCAAATAAATTAATGAAGCCATACGCAACAACAGCGTTTCAACAGGTGCATCTGAATAGCAGATACTGCTGCATCTCTATATTTCAGTCGCTGTTATTCATCTAGTAGTATTTCTTGTTTATTATCTCTCCAGAAACTTTTGAGCACAAAAAAAAACAAAGTTTTACAACTTCCAACTGTTCTCTGAATAGTGTAAGTTTGTGACCCATGACAGAAACGAAAAAGAGGAACGGGGGAAAGAGCACTTCAAGCGGTTGTGATTCTTTTTTATTTCTCCAGCTCTTCAAACAGATGCTCTGCTTGTCAGCTTGGGACAGATACACTAATACACTGGTCTGGATGTGTCAGAGGTATGCAAATTCATATTCATTTAAATATGTGCTTCTCATCGTCAAATCATGGTGCGCACCCTCTGACACTGCAGCCGGCCCATCTGTTAGTACAATACATATTCATATACACTCGCACGGTATATGCACCCTCAGATATTTTCTCTCTCTCTCTTTCTTTTTCACACTTGTAAATGCACAACCATATTAAAACTCTTACATCGAGTCATGGGAATTTGATGGGAACAGGAAGAGAGATTACTGATATTGTTTAATTTCCCTCGGGTCCACTGTCTTGGAAGAGCCCAGAAGCATACGACTGCCTGTCTGCTGCATTTTAAGTCTGCCTATGTCGACGTTGTGCTTTTGTTTGTGCTTTTATATGCATTTGAGTGTATTTTTTTTAAACGGTAGGCGGATGGATATATGGATGCCTTTGGCAAAATGTCTCTTTTTCCGGCGCGGTGGGCGTCTTCTGTCTTGTCGGTTAGTGAGGCAATGTTAAGTGTTAAATCTTCAACACGCCCTGTCTGACAGATGGGTCAGGTTCTTTTCGGTGACCTCTCTGTGTGTACTGAACCTGCCAGCTCCTGCCTCTCAGTCACCTGTGTCTTCCTGTGTAGCTCGTGTCCCGTGGGACTCAGATGATTGATACGTCGGGCGGTTTCCTGCCATTGAGGTTCCATCCCTGCGGTCCGAGGATGACTGATTTGTCAGGCTCTTCCTGCGGCTAGAGTTTTTTTGCACCCTGTTGGGACTCGTGTGAACAGTTGAACAGACTTTCTGAAGGGCTATACTGTATGTCAACTTTCACAATATGTATGATAAATACTATATACTCTCTCTCGCTTTTTTATTGTCTTGATTTCTCTCTCCTCTTTCTTCCCCACTTCCTTGTCATCTCGGGCTCTGAATCTCTTATTAGTTTTTGACTGAAGGAACTGGCATGCTGCATTATGATTTGACTCAGACATAGTTGCTAGTTCTGCAACCTGTCAAAGAAATGTATCCAGACTCATAAACACGCACAGGGACTTTTAACCCTTCATCTGCATGTATTAGTGTCACGAGGAGAAACACACCATCCTCTTGCTTAAAAATTAGGCTTTTGTTTTTGTGCATGCTACATGCATGCAGGACATATGCGTGTATAAGATTCTCATGCATGTGTGATTGGTTTACCTGACGACCTTGTTATCACTTGCATACTAATATGATGCCATAGTCCCCCGAGGCTGGGAGATCTGTCCATCATCTCCCAGCTGCAGTCCTCTTGGGGATCTTAGTGCTGAAGTACAGTAGATGAAGTGCATGAGAAGAGCAGTGGATGGAGTGGAGGAGAGGGAAAGAGGAGGAGGCTTGGAGGTGGTCAGTGGGTTCAAAGAAAAAAGGCAGCGACAACCTGAAACATGGAGAGTCAGTGTTTACTCTCATCCTCACTGAAAACCTGCGCACAGATTAGTTAATGGTTGGGGGCTCTGAAGATGCGGCGCAGGTGGAGTACCCTTTCTGAGTCACAGATAAGTAGTAGACTGGAGGCGTGTTTGCAGGAATAATGCTGCCTCTCATCTCCTGAGTTCAGATAGGAGAGAGCTGCGGAGTCGGACCTGCTCGTTAAACATGAAACACACGGGTCTCTGTCGCTGTCCTTCTCTTTTCTGTTTCCCGGCCTTCATTTTGTCCTCTAATCCGCTGCCACAGACCGACGGCAGGCCTCCTCCTGCTCGCACTGTAACACAGAGGAAGCACTTTGTGTTGAATCCTCTCAGTGCTGCTGTTGATCAGTTATGCAGCAAAGGAGCGTCTGCCTGGAATAACACTGGGCTGATAGTGGAGCCTCGTTGGCAGAGAGGGCAGCAGTTGAGAGCGTCACACTCCCCATATGAATCTGAACTATTTGCCTCCTATGATATTGTGAAAGCAATGGCAAATCATTCTAATTATTCCATGGTCTTATCTATATATACACACATGTACACACACATTCTCATACACACATGACTGAGGACCAACCCCCTTTATAAACATTGCATGCTCCAAAATAAACCTGCAGAGCTAAACTTGTGTCTGTTTACATGTCACATTGCCCAGGCTCAATTTAACTAGCAGCTGTCCTGTGCATGTCACCCTGCCCTCACACACCCCTGACTAGTGGTGCAGATACTAATAACCACACACACACACATTTACACTAACATGCACACGCCACACACACCCCTTTTCTAAAGTATCCTCCGGACAGTGGGTGTTAGCCAGCAGCAGTTTAAGTGAAATTAATGAGCTCTTGTAATGAGTGCATCACCAACCTGTGTGCTGCTGCCTTTGGGAAAACAACAGACACACACACACACATACTGTACACATACACACACACACATATTGCAGCCCACAGGGAAGACTAGATTAACGCACAGAGATGGAGACTGCTCAATCACTATGGTTACACAGATGGGGCCCAGAGAGAGACCGACCAGCGCTGAGGCTTCAGGCAAATGACACACACACGCACGCACACACACACATACATAACTCAAATAAAGTGACAGATACTGTACATATCTACTTGAAGATGTCTCAGTTCCTCATCAGACTCTGTGGGACATTTCTGTCTCCTCTAATTAGTATTCACCCAGTCTCTTCAAAGTCAGGTTTGATTTGACATCAGTGACCTCTGACCCCAGTTTGTTTTGTTTTTTTCTGGTTTCCTCGTACAGTAATTGCTGGGACTCACTCAAGGCCAAATCATTTTTTCTCTGAAGCGTCCCTGTCCCTGTCTGTCTCTGTGTATTTAACGGAGCCCTCAGGCCCGACAGCATAAGGCCTATGACAGCACGCCAGACAGAAACCCTTTTCTCTTCACACTATAAAGTTTCATTGTCCCTTTTCTCATCAGGGAATTGTAGTAGAGATAGCATTAAAGTGAACGATATCGCTTGTATGTGCTCCATATCCGCCGGGACAGGCAGAAAATATATCACTTTGAGGAAAAGGGAATTGGGGTGAGGGGGGGAAAGATAGTTTAGGACTTTCCTCCTCTGTCTTCACTCACATACTGTATCACCTTGTGGGGTTAAATCACATCACAGGCTATAACTCCTCTCACTTCTGCACTTTCTTGCCTCCTTCGCTCCGTCTCCATCCCTCTGTTCTGCTCTCCTATCTCCTCCTGTCCCTCGCCCAGTCCCAGAGGGGACACACGTTGTCATCCCTCCCGCCTCTTAGGGCTCCGCAGCCTGACAACCCAGCAGCCCCGTTGTCCCCTGGGGGGGGCTCTGGGTGCTGCAGGAGCAAGAGTAGAGATACATATAGGCCCAAGGAGTCAAACAGGAGATAGGAGAAGAATCTGGCTGTGGAATGGCTGAGATAAAGTTCAAGATGGGGCGTGTGTGTGTGTATGTGTGGATGTGGATGTACATAAACACATGGGCGATGCATTGAGTTCCTGCTGTGTGCGAGCTGAGATCATGCAGCATGTGTGAGCCGAGAGGACGCTGCTTCAGACACATGGCTGACTATTCTTAGCATGGGGACAGGACACTGAAACACTAGCCACAGTGTTTATGGGGCTGCAGCTACACCTGTCTGCACTGGGGCCGGGGCAGACGCTCTCTGAGGGACAGAGGGAGACTTGACGTATATGCTTAGGAGCTGCATAGTTTTTAGGCCATGTGGTTCATTGTGATTCTTTCTGCCGACTTTATTGGAGTCATCTATTTTCATCCACTTCTCCTGTGCTGCTTTTTTCTTCCCTAATTCAGTGCAGTGCTTTATTTATCTTCCCATACATCCATGCATTCCTCCTCACATTTATTTGACTTATGTGGTGTCGTTCATCATCACCATTGCCCCTTATCTGAAAGCTGGGGAATAAATCAATAAAATATTGATACTGTGATATAAGATTAAATGTAATATATATATATATCTTGCATTGGTTTTCATATTGTCAAGATGGGTGGCAAATCAAGGGAAAGTATTTTATTAAAGTGTTGGGGACTGTGAGCCTCAGCAACAGCAACAACACTCCCTTTGGCATACGTCCTAAAAGTGTCTCAACTCTGCCGGTGAGAACAAGCCAAAAAGTATTCCCTCATAGACAAAGATAGATATGGTGTTTGGGTGTTTTAATGACAGTGGTGCAGAGCTGTTTCTATGCCTCCACACACACACGCCGGTGACAGCCAAGGCCAGAGGCGTTCTGTTTTCAGGTTGTCCCTCCTTCTGTCAGGCCCATTTTCCTGAATGCAATATCTCAGTAACACCTTGAGGGATTTTCTTCAGATTTGGGACAAATGTCCAAATGAACACAGGGATGAACTGATTAGATTTTGGTGGTCAAAGGTCAACTGCTTAAGGATATAGGGATAGGGATAGTTAAACATTTTGGCAAATTGGCCCATTGCCATAATTTTAGATGCCATAAATAGTCAAAGCTAGCAGTATCAGATGTTTGTTTTACCTTTAATTGTCAATTGAATTGAATTAGCAAGCTATTTATAGAATGGCAGAGCAGAGCTGCTAGCTGCTCAGAGCTATGCTACGGAGGCTAATAGGATTTCTTGGTTTGCCTCATCAAACTCATCAAATTCGCAATCTAACAAATCCAAAACACTCTCATGGACAAGTTGTGACCTGCACATTCACCACGCTATGAGATAATAACGGAACGTTACAAGATGGAGTTGCTATGACTATATGGCAATGGGCCAATTTGCCAAAATGTTGAGCTATTCCATTAAAACACATTATCAGCCATTCATGCACTTATGACAAAATTTAACTCCTATAAGGATAAAATGCAGTGACGGGGTCGACTTCATTGTGACATCATAATGCTCTGCTGCTTTGTACACTTGTGGCCATTATTGTTATCTGACCACTTCTAAGGACTCAATGTGGTGAAAATATTAATACCAATGAGTTTTTGAAAGTTAAATGTTTTTATAAAGGATGTCACAATACATTTAGATTGCATGTGGTTGACTGAAGATTTTATTTCCTTCCCATGGCGCATCCTTCCTCTCATCACCCATTCTTCCTTACATCCTTCTTTTGCATCCATCCTTGTACTCATTCCTCACATCTCCACAGAGTCTGTCCTCCATCCGTGTTCCTCTCATAGATCCATATGTGCCTTCTTGTATTTCCAGTTTCAGTAAGTCGAGGCAGGTGACAGTTAGAGACCCTGCAGCAGGCCAAATGAGTCCATCTAGCTGCGAGCAGACCTGGGGAAGTGGTGGCCCTGTCGTCAGCGTGTGACACCTACATCGACTGGAGCTGCCAGACAAAACCAGTCAAGTGCAAAACTAATCTACCTATCCATTTGTCTGAGAGCTGCAGAGGCAGACGGAGGTGGTATAATTGTGCTCGGTGTTATATGTATTGCCGCCGCTTTTTTGTTTCTCACGGTTTCAGGGCCAGATTTCACAGTCCATTTTTTCAGCACTCAGATCTATTTCTAAGCTGTTTTAGATTGCACAGACATGCTGATAATTGAACGCAAAACAGGTCCTGCGTAGGTAGCGCTGTGTGTGTGTGTGTGTGTGTGTGTGTGTGTGTGTGTGTGTGTGTGTGTGTGTGTGTGTGTGTGTGTGTGTGTGTGTGTGTGTGTGTGTGTGTGTGTGTGTGTGTGTGTGTGTGTGTGTGTGTGTGTGCATTTTATGAGCAATAAGCTGCTGTTTGTGATCCTCTGTGGATGCATAGATAATATGTCTTGGTCAGCAGACTGGTTGTCTGTATATTATAAAACCGTGCTCAGGGTAATTGACTGAAAGAGGCGAGACAGAAGAATAGAGGTGAGAGATAGAGCTGTTTTGGGAATAACAAATACACTGATGACACCATCAAAATATAACACGTTGTGGATCTGTCCAGTGCGAATATGAGTTTACACTTTAACACCTCCAGGATGAAGAAAAGGTGTCACCCAAGTGAATAAAACCTCTGACTGTATATAATCTTTGCATTACATTAGCATCTTTTTTCTTTCCTTTGCCCTTCTGGCCAAAGCACCCAGGTAGTTAAAATGTTAATGAGTTGGATCAGTTTAATAATGTCACCAGAGCCAGACTCATCAATCATGGCTTCATACAGAATTGAATAATGCTGATGTGAATACAGACTCAGTGCAAATTAAAAGCCATTATGCCTCCAGCTTTAAAAAAAAACAGTTTTTTTCAGGTTCATAAAATTCTGTGTGTACAGTATAAATACTCTTCCGTCCTCCGTACTTCCATCCTTTAATATTCAGCTGCTCTCTCCCTCTCTTTCAACTCCTAGTGCTGCTTTCCTACCTGCATCTTTGGTGTGTGCTTCTTCTCTCCAGGCATTTCCTCCTCAGTTTTGCAACTGCATCTTGCTGTCATTTCTTCCTTCACTTCTTGTCTGTCTGACAGGGCCTCCTGCACAGACTGTTTCACGTATTTCCCCACACACATTACTGTATACACAAGCATGCATAGACAGACACACTCACATACTGGAGCTGCACTTCCAGTCTTTGTTTCAATGACAGTATTGTCACTCCCATGTAGATCTTATAGTCTAGATGGGCTGAACCAAGATGGCGTAGCATACTACATCTCTCTGGTTCTCTTTACTGTTGGTTTGAGTGGTCATGCGTGATATTATTGCCTCAAACATTATAAATGTGTTAATTGCATTTAACTATTTATACAAACAACAATATTATAGCAAATAGGAATACTATGCCGATATAGATTTATAGGATTTTTGCATCAGTCCCACCTTAATTTGCATTAGCCAAAAACCAAAGGCCTATATTTATCTGTACATGGTCTCTCCACTGAATTTCCAGAAAATGCACTATATAGTGTATACATTAGGGGTAGGGGAAAATTTTGGTAAAGCAAAATGAATGCATTGTTTTGTGTGCATCGGTACACAGACACCAAGTATCAGTCTTTTATCATTGCAGCTTTTAGCACTAAAATACTAGAATACCTTTTTATGGCTGTCTTGGTCAAATCACCTTGATAATCCCAAGTGAGATGAACAACTTTATAGTATTGGATGTTTTCTGTCTGTCCAGGACATACTTAACAGTTGCAAACAGGTGATACATTGCATTGTATCATAACATGTTATTGCAATAGGAACGATTGCAATTATGCTGTATGGTATTGTGATAATATCACAGCACTTCAACTGTAAATACATGTCATAAATACTATATATGCATCACCATGAAACTCTCAAAAAAAAAACGTCTGCACAAAAATGTAATAGAGTCATCAAAAAACGATTTTGATGAAGCATTTTGAAGTCGTCACAGTGCCACTGAATAGCATCTTGGCAGCTGAGGTTAGTGGGTTTTTGAGACGTATCATATCGAATTGACACACAAAATGCTCTTTCACAAAAATGAAGCTCAGAATAATGACAACTGTCAGACGTAGCATCAACATTGATTTGTCTTTACTGGTATGCTAAGCCTCCTGTGGGTTTTACCCGGTGCACATTTCTATATTGTAATATAAGATGTTATTCGCATGTTCTGCTCAAACTGCTCCTGCAGGCATGAAAGCACACAGAGGTGCACTTCCTCTGTCGTCTCAGACGCACAGACAGAAACAAACATTTGAGTTATGGTAACAACAGTAAAAGCAGATTAAGCTTGGACCTGAGGTCAGCGGTTCACTCTCTGGTCATCACAGCCTAATGAAAATGCATAATCCCAATTTCTCACTGCTGTAAGTTAGTTAGTCACACACTAATCTTTCCCAGGAGCACCACTCATCCACATAAAATGTTGTGACTTTCCTACTTTGTTTGTGCATGTGCGTTGTGTTATAGGTCGATCATTTTTTATCTCGCAGTCCCATTTCCTCTCCTCTCAGGCTGTGCTCATTTCAGGTTGAGATTACTCACCTGACTTCCTGCCCCAGGAGAGTGCGCGTAAGACAAACAACTTAGTCACATAAGTATCTGTGTGCATGTGTGCGTTTAAAGGCGGTATATTTAACTCTGTTGTGCATGTGGTGTAGTTTCTTCCACATTTATTTGTGTGACCCTCCTGGTGTCCTGTACAGCATGCAGCAGGCCTCATCCATTCCTAATTAGCGAGTGATCGATGGCTGGTTGTTGTGATGCTGTGCATGGGGAGTCGTGTCAGAGCGGGGGAACAGTGACATTTCAGTGGACAGGGATTACTCCGTTGACCTTATTGTTGTGATTAGAATTCAGCCCCAGCTCCCCAAGAGATGACCTCACCTTGCTCACACTGCGCCGGGATGCTGGAAGTTTTTCAAAACTGGTTCCTGTCCTCCACCCTCCCTCTTCCCTCCTCTTCACCTCTGCTGTACACTTCTGAATCATCCTCTGCCAGCATTTTTCTTTCATGTTTTTTTTTCTTTTTTCATATTTTCTCAAACCCTTTGCAATTTCTGCATTTGCTTCTAAAGTATTGTCACTTCCATCCTTGCATGTTGCCATGTTACTGAACCTTCCACATTCGCCACCTTTGTTGCATAGTCACCTTCCATGAGAACTTTTCTTCTTGTATTTGCTTGCTTTTGTGTGTGTTTCTGCAGAAGTATGCCGTGTGTGTGTGTGTGTGTGTGTGTGTCACTTGTGCATAAAGCCACATCAGTGAGATCTTTTTGCGAAATGTTTCTCTTTTTTTCAATAGATCTGTATGCTCTTTTATTTTCTTCTCACTGTCTAATAACTGATATGTTCTCAAGTAATCTCCATAATCATTCAGAGAGACGCATACAAGTCTGCCACATTCTTCCACCATGTTTACTGTTTGTTATTCAGTGTCCTTGTATAAGGTAGGAGGTTTCAAAAGTAAAAAAAAAAAAAGAAGACAAAGAGAGAAGACAACTATTCCTACTCTTGAAGAAATAGTTTGTCCTTTATTCACTGTAATCTCCACTCTTTCCTTGTTGCTTTCATTTCTCCAAGAGTAGTGATTATAGACTATTTAGACTGTACTGTGTAGCAGACATAGAAGAAGAAAGAAAGAAAAAGTATAAAAGGTAAAAAATAAAAATAAAAAAATTGTTGAGACGATGAAAGTTGAGGGCTTAGTGTTGTACTGTGTCTGAAGGCCATATTTGATTATCTGTGCATTATTCAATAACTACATTTTTTCTGGAAATGCATGTTGTTGTTGCAACTATGTGCACAGACTGATATAGCTATGGCAGACTGGATTCATGTGTGTGTGTGTGTGTGTGTAATGAGGGTGAACTAAACAGTAATGGCTGGCAAGACAGTCTGAAACCTTGTATGTGTAATTCATACAAGTACCGCTTATGTCATCCACAAGTGCTTTTAAACTGGAGGATAATCATCTGAGTGGGTAGACAGGTTCCCTGTGTGTTGTCTGTGCAGCTCCTGGTTTAACAGGTGCAATGCCACTGCAGAGCCACCGCCACACCATTACACACTGTGCTGGTTAATGAATTTACCTCTGTGCTTCATATTATTTATTTTTACTTTTATGTCTCTCAATTTATTTTACTACAGATTAAGTAACTGAGCATGTGGTCATTGTGTGCCTCACTGTATTGCATGAAAACATAATGCCCAGATTTTCAATGATAAATTCAGCAAATCATCTGCTTTTGGCTGCGTAATTGTTTTGCCATCTGTTTGCACCTCGTCTCTCTGAACCTGTAGGAACAAAACCCCTTTATTGTTTGAATGAGCTCATCTGCACTCTGCTCTTATTATGAGCCATGTTTGTTTCCATCCAAATTTAGGGCAAATTAGGGTAACGCTTTACGATACAGGCTGCAATTCACTGTGTAATTCTTTCTTTTTGGCATAAATCAGGTACCAATAAAGTAGTTACAAGTTCCCACTGGTATTTAAATGTAGGTACAGTTTCCCAAATTGAAATGAATTTCCTGAGGAGAAAAAAATGCAGTACGCTTCCATCCACTACTGATCATTTGTGAACCAGGATGAACATTTGTGCTACAGAACAGGTGCCATTTAATACGAGCAGAAGAAGATGATGTGAATAGTCAAAGATCAGATGACTTACTGTACATTGATGTGAAACATATGAAAGAAATATGTAACTGATGTTTGTTTCATGTATCCACTTGAGGAATATTTCATTTCTTTATCAGCCCACATAGATGGCATGTTTTTGTTGCTACCATTTTTTAATTTCTTTCGTAGTACAGAAACTTCAGTGGATGCTTCATGCATGTCCCAGTTTTGTGACTAAATTTGTTTCCTTTGCACTTCTGCAGCAATTTGCTGTTAAGCCAACTTTTCTGTGTTACAGTAAAAAATGTATTTTTCAATATGTCAAATGTGATTGTCTGGTATTTGGACTTTTGGGGCAAATTGAAAAAGGAAGCCTTTTTGGTGTGATTTAAATTGCTGCTTTAAAACAAGATAGAAACACCCTTTGTTTCTGGCTTGGAGGATGATCATTTATGCTCACAGGGTGTGACTTATATTCCTTTCCCACCTATTATTTTGCACACATTGCATTATATGTTCATGAATGAATGTAGCAAATCCTTGGATACAGGCACCAGGGGCTACAAAGCGGTGCCTCCTCATGCACATACTCTAACATGCACTGTATCAGCCCAGCAGCTCATTTGTTTATGCTCACTAAGTTACATGTCTTGTGATGGCATGTCCACGCTGCACACAAGTCATGGATACTCGTCTGAAGGGTTTAGCTGTTGAATTGCAGTGTAGGGTTGTCATCAGCATCACTGCAGAATCACTGGGCGACTGGCACACATATCTGGGATACGGCCCTGAGCGGCCCAGTAACTGCAGGGGCATATAATGGAGCGCCAGCAGCAGGTGAGGATACAGGATTGTGGATTTAGTCGCAGCGATTTGGCTCCGCTGGAGGGACCAAGTCAGTTGGTGGTGGGAGAAATGCAAACCTGTCACACCTGTTTGAAGTCCGCTCTGCTTATCAGAGAGTTTTTCCAGCTCAGAGAACACAGCCAGCCTGTCACTATGGAGAGGAGAGGAGAGGAGAGGAGAGGAGAGGAGAGGAGAGGAGAGGAGAGGAGAGGAGAGGAGAGGAGAGGAGAGGAGAGGAGAGGAGAGGAGAGATGTGATGGTGGTGGAGGGGTAGATGGTGATGGTGATGGGGCAGCATTTTGGGCGTAAGAATTCGTCTGTGGCCTCCCACTGCTGCCAGCCTCGTGATAACATGCATGAGTAGACCTTGGGTGAAAGAAGATGGGAAGATGAGGAGAGAGGGAGGGAAAGGCAGGGCAAAATTGACAGATTCAAAGGAGCAAAGTGGTCTGAAAGCCTCCTACACCCTCCCTCCCTTCTCCATCCCCTCTGTTCCTCACTGGGGGAAGGGGGGGCTGCTGAGGACGTTGTGTCCATTAAAATTGCAGCATGTTTACATAAAATGAACACAGCCTTGCGCTGTCTTTACCTCCTACCTCATCTCACCCTCCTACATAACACACGCAAGTATAAACCACAATTCAATTTGTCTATTCATGAACCAGCAATGCTTTCAAATATAAGTTAGCAGGCTGTATCGAGCATTTATTCTCTATTTAAGAGACACTGACAGACCTCCCCTCATAAACATCCGTGACCTGACTTTTCTATGAATTAGGAACATCTGAATCCATTCATCTGCTGCAACAGAGAAACCTCCTTTACATTATCTGCTGGGTTTTTTTCTGAGCTGACTGTGTCAAACGCAGCACAAAGTTGACAAGGCCGTGCACACACCCAAGCACAAATGCCTACATTCACCTTTTAGCTGCTTTATTGATGCAGAAGCTGCCCTGTTGTTGTGCTTTTGAATGATTCAACACACTCTATTGCAAGGTCCATTTGCTGACTGATTCCTTTTGTTAGGTTGGTTTTGTCAATAGTCTGATGATGACCCCACTTCTCTCTCTCTCTCACACACACACACACACACTCCTCTGCCAGGGAGCTGGGGGCTTGATGCCCTCAGTGCCTATTTACCCTCACAACCTCTTCCACATGGAGCATCAGAGACGGCCTGGAGGAGAGAGAGGAGAGACACAGTGATGGTAGAATACAGAGGAGTTAAAAGAGATAAACAAGTGTTTTGCTGTATGTGTTCTGATGAAGGAGGAATATGAAAAATGAAAGGGAACACATGAGTAGTGATGAGAAGGGGGGTGGCAAGGGGGTGCTCATCCTGATGGAGGTGATAGGCCCCCCCTCAAGCTGCATTCTGGCTGAGGTGTCCCTCTTCAGTTCCAGGCGCTCTCTGCTCTCTGCATGCATCTTCTGCTAGAGTGGCTGGTTACTGTTATGGCTCTCAGTGGTTTGGGCTGGATTGCCTTTTGTACACCATGGTCAAACCTCCAAAATAAGTTTTTTTCTTGTTTTTTTTTTCTCAACAGAACAAACCCCACACTCTGCTCTGGAGCAGAATCATTATAATTGTAAATATTTCATTTCTGCACATTAAAACGGGGCTCTGTGCTTATTTGCTTTGCCACTCCACCTGCTGAGCTGCAATGGCCAAGCCGGTGCCAGTGGGTCTGATATTTACTCTGGTCTCCTCAGAATGGTTTTATTAACAAATGACAGATGTAATTACAAAAACCAAACCATCATTTCATACAAACTCTGGCGGTCTATTCACCGATTCTTCCATTATCCATGCTCTGTGGTCATGGATTAGTACTAATCATCACTGTTGTATTATATAATCCACTTGAAAAAGAAGGCTATTATGATTTAAACTGCCATAATCTGATCTCGTTTCCTACACTGTCTCCTCAATTACTTCATCACTTCATCACTAATCTCTGAATGTGTCTTCTATCTACAAATTACAATGAGGTGTGTGAATGTGCTGCATTAGAATGATCAGTTTGGTTTTCATCACTTTCAACAGCTCTGGCACGTAAAGTAGGACAGAATGATCCAAATGCATACGTCCACAACCTCCTATAGGCACCACAAAGTCCTGTAGTCACAGAAGTGTAAGGAAACAGCATTTAATAAATGTATTGGAGAGAAGGTAAACTGTTAAACGCTGTTTGGTAGTCATAGACCATCAGCTGTGTGATGGTTTCTTTACCCTTGATGACCACTTGCAGAAAACCCGCTAACACCTCAGAGCCTGGCTTCAGCCATTGTTTCAAAGATTACATCCAGTTATAGATACTGAATGGTAGACTACACAGTGACATGATAGTGAACAGAGGAGTGGCAAATAATGGATTTTTTTTCCCCAGGTCTTTGTTGAACAATGTATCAAGGATGCAAGAATGTACACATGATAATATATTCAGGAAAAAAAAGCCTTGTGGAGGTGCAATTATTCCAAGGCAAAATAGCAGTACTGCTAGAGGTGGAGGATTGTCAGATTGAAATCGCAAAACTAGTAGTTAGAGGGGAAATTACAGTATGTTTATTGCTGCATTTGGGAAGGAGCAGAGAGGACAGTAAATGAATTTGTGCACACTATTAGGCTGGGGGTAATTATTTTGATTTGCATGCTCCGAGGAACTAAGGAACAATTCGATTGGCTATCACCTGAAATGACATAAACAGGACTGATACTCAGCCTCAACAGCCTAAATACCATAATTTATATATATATTTAAAAAGGTAATATAAAAATGAAAAGGAAAAACCTAACATAACCTCTATCACAGACAGATACTGTGACAGTTTAAAGTGTATACAATATTTAGTCAAGAATATTGCTCAAATACAGATTTAAGGAAATGACTGTTTACCCCTGGAAACCTTTAGAGACTCAAGTTTCTCATATTGCGCCAAAGAAAATGTAAGAGACACACGATGCCTATGTAGAGTTGACATGTGAAATCCTTATGGAGGAACTGCAACCGACTGCAGAATGAAGAACTGGGTTAGTTGCAAATGTGGTGATCCTCTGTCATTATGACTGATAAACAAAGATTTTATAATCCGCAAAAGACTGCAGATTGTTCTCTGTACACACCAGTAACCAGCTTGTAAGTACTGCTCAGCTGCAGATTACTGTATACCATATTTAACTAAAAACAGTACTGTACGTAGCAGTTGTGGAGAATTGGTTCAAACAAAAGACTAAATTAGAATGTCCCGCTTTTCCTCCTCTTTCATTTGTGCTCTCTGGCTTGCTAATCCAAGCTAGACTACTAATTATTAATTGATGCTTGACAAAGTTAAGGTAGCTAATAGAGATAGAAGTAGTTAGGATTCCCCCCCCCCCCCTTTTTTTTTTCTCTTTTTGTTTATTTCCACCATCACTTATTTTATCCCCAAGGTTGATTAGTCAGAGACAGACTTTAGGAATAGTCAGGATTTATTTGTTTATATTTTTTGTGCCCCCCCCTAAAATATAGCCTTTTTTTTTTTTTTTTGGCTGTTTGTTTTCTCCCTTTTTTTCTTCTTCTCCCCTTCCCTTCTCTTTTTATTTATTTATTTTTTGTTTGTTTTTTGTTATTTAATCTTAGTTCTCCTCTTTTTGGCTTTTGTTTCTTGTGTTTTATTCTCTCTCCTCCATTTTGTTTGGTTAAGAAATATGAGTGCCAAATGTAGTGAAATCTAGATGATAATTGAAGGGCAGACATACCCAGTCTAGAAAGGGTAAGGTGAAGGCTTATATCAGTTTGAGATTGATATATGGCCAATTTTTGGTTTTTGTGTGTTTGTTATTTTTCTGTGTTTTTTTGTGTTTTTGTTTTTTTTTTTCTTTCAGTGTGGGAAGATTTATTTTGAGATCACTGGTATTGGATGGATTACAAGAGGTCTACTGGACTGAGGAATGTGTTACACTCTGTCTGCCATGATAATGCCTCAATCCTCAATTAAAATTTGTTCCCTCAATATTAAGGGTTGTAAAAATCCAGTTAAGCGAAGTAGGCTATTATCCTCTTTCAGGAAAGAAAATGTTTCTATTGCAATGTTACAAGAGACCCACCTAACTGATGAAGAACATAAAAAACTTAAAAAAGACTGGGTAGGACAAGTGTATTATTCTTCATTCAATAGTAAAAGTAGAGGAGTGTCAATATTAATCCATAAAAAATTACCACTCATTATTGATCACTTTGAGGCTGATTTAAGTGGTTGCTATGTGTTGATTCATGGTTTCTTGTATGGTGAAAAAATTACTATCCTTAATGTGTATGCTGCTCCTGATATAAATGTATCCATCTTTACTACTATGACTGATTTATTGCTTAAATATAGTTGTCCAGTTATGATTGTGGGTGGTGATTGGAACTGTGTAATGGACAATACACTAGATAGGAATCCAAGTTTGAACACAACGAAAAGTAATCCCAGACAACGAGCTTTACAGCAAATGCTGGAGGAGGTAGATGTTGTAGATATATGGAGGTTAATGCACCCTTATGATAAAGATTATACTTTTTTCTCTAACCCACATAAAACATATACTAGAATAGATTTCTTCTTGGTATCCAAAGTATCTACAGAGTTTGTACTTAGCAGTAGCATTGGGAGCATTCATATATCGGATCATGCCCCAATTATAATGGAGATCTCTATAAGTAAATCACACAAATGCCGACAATCTTGGCAGTGTAATAGGTCAATATTGTCAGACCCTGAATTTTGCTCTGTGACAAAAAGGAAACTGTTGGAATTTTTAGAAGTGAATGATAATGGGGAAACAGATCCATCAAATCTATGGGAGACAACAAAAGCTTATTTGAGGGGCCTGATGATATCATACTGCTCTGCCAGAAGGAAGAAAGTCGCAGAAGAACAGAGGAGATTAGAATTAAAGCTACAGGAAGCAGAATTGGAGCATAAGCTGACTCTTTCTATGGAAAGCTGGGACAAAGTATTAATTTATCGATCTGCATTTAATACATTGCAATCTCAAAAATCAGAAAGAGCTTTATTTTTACAGAAGCACAAGAGGTATGAATATGGAAATAAATCAGGACATTATTTAGCTAATTTAATTAATAACAAAAAACCTAGTAATATAATTACAAAATTGAAAGATAAAAATGGTAAATTAGTATATACATCCCCAGAGATTTCAAATGTTTTCAAAGACTTTTTTTGTTCATTATATAAATCAGAAAATTCAGGCAAAGAGGAGGGGATGAATACTTTCTTTCAAAAACTTAAGTTACCTGAAGTTAGCAATGTTGATAGGAAGATGCTCGATGCTGAAATTACATTTGAAGAGGTTGAAAAAGCTATTAGCAATTTAAAAAATGGAAAAGCTTGTGGCCCAGATGGCTTTCCTTCTGAAGTATATAAGACCTTTAAATCTATTTTTGTTCCTTTATTAACAAATATGTTTCAGTATTCCTTTCTGGTTAGGAAATTACCTAAGACAATGCATTTTGCAACTATTAAGGTTATACCAAAAGAACAGAAAGATCCGGATAACCCTTCTTCATATAGGCCTTTATCAATTCAAAATATAGACTCTAAAATTTTGGCCAATATTTTGGCAACAAGACTAAACCTAGTACTGCCCAAATTAGTGGACACAGACCAAACTGGTTTTGTTCGAAATCGTCATTCACATACAAATATTAGACGATTATTGGGCGTTATGCAGTATTCAAGACTTAATATGAACAATGCAGTTATAGTTACATTAGACGCTGAAAAAGCTTATGATCGAGTCGAATGGAGTTATTTATTTAGAACACTCAATGAATTTTCTTTTGGTAGTATTTTTATTGATTGGGTCAAATTGCTATATGCATCTCCACAAGCTGCTGTATCAGTTAATGGCATGTCCTCCCAGATGTTTTCCTTAGAAAGAGGCACAAAACAAGGCTGTCCACTGTCTCCCCTACTTTTTGCTCTGATTATAGAGCCTTTAGCTGAGACTATAAGAGTAAGTGATCAGGTGATGGGCATTCAAACTAATATCAGAACACATAAAATTTCATTATATGCTGATGATGTACTTTTGTTTATGAAGGAACCATCGAAATCTATACCAGCTTTAATTAAGATTATAGATCAATTTAGTACTTTTTCTGGATATAAAATAAACTATGAAAAGTCCCTGGCCCTACCTCTTGGGAAAACCTGCAGTGATTCAGAATATTTGCCTTTTAAGGTGACCCACAATGGATTTAAATATCTTGGGATTTTCTTCCCGTCTTCTCTCTCTGAGTTAACTAAATTAAATTTGTTACCTGTAGTTACTAAAATTAAATCAGACCTTGAAAGATGGGTGAATTTACCAGTGTCATTACTAGGCCGAATTGCAATTATTAAAATGAATGTTTTGCCACGATTATTATATCCAATTCAGATGCTACCTATCTATATTCCTTTAAAATTGTTTAAATCAATACATGGTGCAATTCGTAGATTTATTTGGAAGAATAAGCGCCCTAGGTTAAAACTGCAAAAGCTGCAGTATCCCATAAGAAATGGTGGCTTAGCTTTACCCAATTTTATTTATTACCATTGGGCGTCACAATTGAGATTTGTTACAGATTGGGTAAAAGATAGTCAGATGGCCTTTAAAGATTTGGAAAGTATAGGACTAGATAACATATCATTAGCAGACCTTCCCTTTGTATGTTCTAGGAAGTTGCAAATTAAGTTGAAGGACAATTTCATAGCCACAAATATATGCAAGTCCTTGACCTGCATACGTAAATATTTTTGTTTAAATCAATATTCATTTTTAGCACCCATTGTGAATAACCCTGATTTTGAAAATTCTTGTGTAGATGTGGGTTTCCGAGACTGGAAGACTGCTGGTATTACAAAAATTAGTGATATGTATATAGGTGGTGCACTAAAGTCTTTTCAGCAATTACAAGAAGAGTTTAAACTTTCTCGAACTCAATTCTATCGTTACTTACAAATGAGGAGTTACTTAAACTCAATTTCATATTACAAAACTGGTAGTAAGCTGAATATTCTTGACAGGCTCATCATGAAAGCAGCAACAATTAATAAGAAAGTGATTACTTATATATACGATCAGCTGCTCATGAATGATGGGACTGTAATTAAAATAAAAAATAGCTGGGAAAAAGACTTTGGTGTTCACCTAGATGACCAGACATGGCGTAAGATGTTAAACAATGCCAAGAAAATTACTAGATCAGACAAATCGCATGAAGTACAATATAAGATAATCAACAAATTACATGTGACTCCTGAAATACGTAGTAAATATGATGACTCATGTTCTGAAACATGCAAGAAGTGTAAAAAACAACTAGGCACTTATTTTCATTTAATGTGGTCATGTCCATTGATTAAAATATTCTGGTCTAATGTCCAAACAGAGATAGAGAAGTTTCTTGGCATTACAATGGTAATGGATCCTAAACAGTGTATCCTTGGTATCGATCTTCTGTCTTTGTCTGGTAAAACTGGTAAACTGTTAAATATTATGTTGTATGCAGCACGTCTGACCATTCTACATGCTTGGCTTGATGAGCTACCACCTAGTTCAGCAATGTGGTATGATAAATTGTTATCAATTGTTCCTTATGAAAGACTATCTCATGTGGTGCAAGGCACTTTGGATGAATTTGTTGAAGAGTGGTCCCCTCTGAGAATATTTTTCGGTTGTGAGTGGCCATCAATAATAAGTGTTGGTGTAAATTAGGATAATACCCCCCCCACACACACACACACTTTTTTTTTTTTTTTTTTCTCCTTTTTTGTTTTGTTTTCTTGTCTTCTATATTTTGTTGTTGTATTATTGTATGTGCTTTATGTGTTGTATGCTGTGTGATTATTGTGAATGAAATTGAAAATTAAAAAGAAAGTTAAAAAAAAAAAAAGACTAAATTACCAACTTCAATTATAGTAAGGAATATTTCACATTTCTTTTTACAGTATGCACTGGTTATAGTTTGTGGTATGATGTGTATTTGTTTTAAACAGTGCCCAGGTGACAGCATGTATCATAGCAGTATCCCTGGAAACCATTTTCATAGATGATCTGCAGGGCACAGTTCAAGTCCGATGCCAGTGGTCAGTGCCAGTGCAGGAAGTAGTCTGCCCTTTCTGTAGCGTGGCAGACGCTGAGGGTGTGGAGGTCAGGGTGGAGGTTGGGGCTTTTGCCACGTCGGATTTTCCTGCCAGAAACTAGAAACTAGAATACTTAGACAGACACACACTAAGAAACCCCCAGTACTTCCATCACTGAAACAAGTTGTTTTAGTTACCAGAGCTTAACCAATCTGTAGTAGCCATTGCAAAAGGTTTTAAAAAGCTAAGATACAAACATAACCAGGGATTTTTAGAATAACCAGCATCAGCATTATGTGTGGTGATGGGGTTGTCATGTATTTTAAGAGCCGGCTGCGCTTCACCCTCATGGCACAACACAACACAACACGCGTGCTCAGTACTTCTCTCCCACCAGCTCTGAGATGATGAGTGTGATGCAGTATCTCACACCTAGCGGTCCAAGGAAGGATCAATAATTGATCTAGACAGTGTGCCACCACCTGCTTCAGTCTCTCAGGGTTTACATGCCCAAGCGCTCTAAGAACACACACACACATACGTGTCTTTTCCTCCTGTTACTGTAATGATCTATACACACCATGAACTCAGGTGAACAGGGTATAAATTGAAGTTGTCACTCTGTCACAGCGCAGATGATCAAAAGTCAGATTGTGCTTAACCCCTGACAACTCTCTGGTGACCTGGCCGACACGGCTGCCTCCGAGGTCAAACTGAGACAAGCTGTAAGGTCACCATCAGCAGATAATGCTCCGCTGGTACTGAAAACGGTTTCACCTGCAGCCCTCGTGCCGTGAGGTGGAATCTTTTCACAGATGTGTGAACGTAGGAAAACTGCAAAACTGGAGAAAAGCCTCCTCTTTTCATGCCGGCCATCAACTTTTCATTCCCTTTTCTATCTCATTCAGCCCTTCCTGGTTTCATTTGCTCCTTAAATCAACTCCGGCGGCCTCGCTTCCTCTCCCCCCCAATCTCTGGATGTTTAGCCGTTTATGAGAGAAGGTGGAGAACAGCAGGTGCGAGGACTGCACAAAACACCAGAGAAGTGATCCAATTTGGAGTGGGCAGTAAATTGTGTGGACATCTGCGCACTGCATGGTGCGGAGCCGAGCACAGGGCAGGGTGGATGCATATCTCTGCCTGGCTGTACTGCTGACAGGGCACAGAAACAGCCGTGGAGGCGAGCCAGGAAGGCAGCGGAGAGAGAGAAAGACTGGGGATTGGGACCTGACACATTCTCAGAGTCTCCGTCTCTATATCTGACTGGAGGTTTTCCGCCACACTGCAGAAAGAGCAAAAGGCGGAGGTAATATGGTGTAGGGAAACAGAAAGAGTAAGAGAAGATAAAAACCATCTGACCTAAAATTTCATCCAGCATACCAGAGGTGTGGGAGGTTTGACAATTTATAGAAAAGTGCTTGAAATCTCGCCACGGCCGTCACATAAAGCTTCAGGTCTCTTCCCTTTGATTCATGAAAATGGTCTTCAGTAACAGCACGCCGTCTTGGGCCTCAATCTCTCCTCGGCCCCACAGGACGCCTCTCCAGACTGGGCTAATTGAACAGATTACAAACCTCCCCTTTTTTCTCACTAATTAGCATTCGTGTGCCATGGACTATGGGTGTGTAGTCGGTCTCGGCCCCTCCACTCGTACTGGCGATTATGATCTCCTGCCACAGCGGTGTCTCTGGTCATAACTTCATTAACGACTTGGTTGACTTTTCCCAACTCTGCTGGTCCCAGGCCCCCCCAGGGAGTTTGGGTCTGAGTTTATCTTCCCTATAGCACAGAGATTTTTGCTAGGATTCCTTTTCCTCACAGATTTCTCAGCTCTCGACTAGAACGAGAACGCTTCTCCCTCTATCATTTTGTGAAATGTCTGCATTCAGATGCATACAGAGCATATTGGTTTTGATTAATCGGGCTTGTCGTCATGATCATCCCTTCAACTCACAACAATATCATTTTCATCAGCACAAGCACGGCTGTAATCACTCTGATTTCTGTAGTGATTGTCGACATTATTATGATTAGCAACATTTTCATCTTCCTCACCTTCCTCATCACTGTAATTCTCTTCCTCCTCCCCTTCAGTAATATCATTTCCTCCTCCTCCTTTACTGCCCCCCACCACCACCACCTCACTTTCTGGCCATATGTACATATACTGGTCTTTTCTATAATTGCTAGTTTGGATTAAAGGCTTCATGATGAATGCAAAGCTGTGTGAAATGCTGTCTACCACTGAACAATCCATTTAGCCTCTATAAACCGAGCTAGATTAAACAAATTTGGTAAGTCTGTGTCTGTCCTCGCCGGGTGACAAGCTGTACACTGCATACACTATACTGCAGACTGTGACCCAACGTGCTTCCAATTCAAATGAATCTAATAGCTGTGAGTGCTTGTATATACGTTGGACAAGATGTTGCTCTCACAATTCATTTCACACTTCGTTAGCAAGTGAAATTGCTGGCTGGATATACAGTATGGAAAGGAAGATCAATATATTACAGCCAGGTATTAGTGGTTCAATCCAATTCAGGCGCTGAGGTTCAACAAATTGTGTAAACACAATTACAAAAACATGATACAATGGTGCATTTTTATGCCACATGAGCCGATTTCAAACACGACTGTACATGTGAATGTCTTTGCCCACATATGCATGCAGTTGCCTAGGAAGTGGGGAAAACCCACAAATTCACACATACTCCTCTTTCCTCCTCCTCCTCTTCTCTCACCTAGTGATTTGAATGGAGTAAATCATCATTGTGTGTGGGAAAGAGATTGATGGCCAGTCTCAATGGTTTGCCCACCCATTCTATTTAGAACAGCAGGTCAGTCTAACCCTTAAGGATCCGACCTCTATTGTGGCTATCTGACATCTCTATTCATCATCACACAGTCTGCATCCTGCTGCTGCTGTTTCAAGGCATGGACTGCTTGGTTTGGCACTTTGTGTACAGCAAATATTAGGTGCATACCCACACAGAGTTGGTGATTTAATGGTATTGAGAGAATAGTGATTTGTCAAACATCAGTGATGTTACCATGCCATTTATAATGTGGTATCTCTCCCTTCAATAACTTCTATTGCATTAGATAACTGTGAAATACGTTATGTTCTATGTTGACTTTTAATGAATTTTACCATTTTTGTATCCCTAAGATGTACCATGATGCATCTATTAATTTTTGGCTGTTTGGTTTGGATCAGACAAAGAGTCACCATGTTCTGTCTATTGCAACATGCAATTGCAAGCAGGTAGATGAAAATATTTTCACTAAGTAACATTAATGTGTATTTCTTATGGTTCATTTAAGATTGATGCAAGAGATTATAGTTCATTTACACATTTGGTAGACATTTTTATTCTAAGTAACGCACAAGTAAGAAACAACACTGAAGATTCAGTGCAATATTAGACCTTGGTGTAAGTACTACAGTACATCTATTCAGTAAGTGCAACAAAACTGCATAGTAAGTGCTAGTTAGGCACATTAGGGCATTAGAGGTGTTAGGAGAGGATGAGTCTTGAAGATAAACAGAGATACGACTGCTCTGAGAGCTTTTTCCACTGTCAGGAAAACATGAGAACAGCCAAGACTGTGATTGCCTTGTGTGCAGTCACTGACAATGCTAGATGTACTGTAGGAACACAGTGGACAAGACAGCTTTATGATTGAGTTCAAATATGGTGCAGACTCAGAGGTCACTGTGAAGGCAAACAATAGTGATTTGAATTTGAGTCAGGCAGCTATGGATAACCATTGTAGATCAATGAGTAGAGGAGTGACATGTGCCTTTTCAGCCTGATTGAGGAGCAGAGAGGCTGTTGCATTGTGGACCATCTGTAAGGGTATCCCTCTGCATCAAGGGAGGCCTGCCATAGGCAATGCAGTAATCAAGACGAGAAATAACCATGGCTTGGATTAAGAGTTGGGTGGTGTTCTTAATTATCAGAATTATCTTAAGATGTATAGTGCAAAGAGTTACAACTGGGAGATGGTGCCTCGTGGTCAGAGATCTACATAAAAACCACAGGGTCATGTGTCAGGAACAACACATATAGTTGGGTGTTGTTCACAGAACAGTGGTATGTGAAGCCATGCAAGGAGATACTTGGAGGTAGGTATGGAGCCCACATATTTATTAAAGGTAGAATCTGGTGGTTTGTTTGTTGCAGTCTGTAAACAAAACATTCAAACTCCTCTCAGGCTCAACTGTGTCGTCACCAACAACGGGAGCCTTGAGAATTATGCTGTAACGAGTAGGAGGTAGGACGTTGTGGTGAGCTGGGAAGTGGGTGGTAGTGGCAGATGCTAGCCACCACTGTTAGCAAGAAATTAGCGTCAAGCTAGCAGGTGTTGGTAGTGGCCATCCTCCGCTAGCACTCGCCAGCACCTGGGAGAGCTAGTAGTGCTAGCAGCCCTCCTACTCTACTGCCCGGAGCTTCACCTGAGCTTCATCATTGGCTGGAGAGAAAACAACAACTCTCCAGAAGCATCCTTGTACACAACAGGTGGGGGGAGGGGCTCTGCAGACACAGTCACCACCACACAGGACTAGAAGCCCATAGGTGAGGATTTCATTTGCATAAGTCTAGCGTTTATTTTTGAGAAAAAACTTCCAGACTCTACCTTTAATCATCTGGATGATGAATCTCTTGTCTCTGGAACAACTACCACTATCAGTCTGTCCACTGTCCAAAGCAAAACTACAAAACCAGATGATAAATACAGTAAAACATCCGGTTGAGTTAGTTAGTCCGCAGCACAACACGTCAGTTAAACACACCTAGTTTCTTTTCTTTTGTTTCTATGGTTTTTGGTTAATGTTGTCTGATCTTTTGATCCCAGTCTCGAATGCGAACAGAGCTTTGTTTTGGTACGTGATATGAGACGCAACCGGCGCGATGACGTGGCGTCACGTAACGCTCAAAGTTGTCACGTAAATTAGCGACCCGGGTCTGGCGTTCCCACTGCAAGCCGACTGGAGCCGAGCCGATTAAAGGCGTGTCGTGTTTAACCCGTGTCGTTTGCGGAGCCGTTTGAGGAGTCGTTTGACCCGCGTTGGCTCAGTGCGCCTTTCCCACTGCCACCAAAAGCCGATTGTTAGCGGGTTTAAACGGGTTTTTTGGCCAGTGGGAAAGGGGTAAGACTTACCAATAAAGTACGGTTGACCACTGCATCGGTGCACAAGTGGAGAGTGAGGTCTAGTGAATAAGTCCAGGGTTAATCTAACTCAGACATGCTTTAGTTTTATATCACTCTGCATCACCTCCTTCTTTGCCTTCTCCAATAATGTTTTTTTTTTTTTTTATTTCACCAAAAGGGTTTCAACAGTGCATTAAGCTCTATCATGATCAGGAAATGTATCACTGCCAGAATTCAACAGTCAGAAAACTTAACAAGGTTTTCTGTTCTTTTATCAAAATCTTCCACTTGCAAGACAGAACAAGACAGACAAAGAGAAATCACTAGTCCTTTACTGACAGTAATACACTGGTACATCTCAACAATTTTCCATTTACCCTTGCATTTATGCAGCACTTTCTTAGAACAGGGTACATTGGACTCTTGGCATTGGGTAATAGATAGTAAGGAGAATCTGTAGAAGCTATAGGGAGATATAAGTGGTAAAGCTAGGTGTTTAAGGGAATACACTGAAAAGATATGTGAGGAATATAAAGCTGTCTTTTATGACAATGGGGCTCAGCTCCTCTTTATCAGAAAATGACATGACACGAGAGACCTGGGTATTGAGCCTCTTGTGTTTCTCATAACCAGGTAGGACATTTCCCATCTGTAGGTCTGGCCTTGTACCGCTGTCAAGTTTGTGGCGCTTAATTTTCTGTCATTTGGCTTCGGCCTGAGTCTTATTTCAAGGTTGGCTTTTCCCCTCTGCCCCTGAGAAGAGAGAGGGAGAGAGAAAAAGTGAGAGCCAAAGAGAGAGAAGATCCTCCAAGGTCACTTTCAGTGTCTATCCGTTAGAGTTTGTGAGTTCCTGACAAGGCAGAGACAGTTTCAATTTCTCACAGACTGTCAGGAGCTCCGTGTTTTTTAAATGCCTGTGAGACAGATGTAAGCAGAGGAAGATGTTCCCTGACTTTTCACTGTTATCTGAGGAGCATTCTTTTCTCCAGCCTTATCTCTCTGTCAGTAATGGGCCTTCAGTGATTCCTGCCAGATAGCTGCTGCGGATAGACTGTTAGGCAGGCAGATAGAGCAAAGCTTTCCCAGATACTGTAGATCTAGACCAGGCTGTTTTTCCACATGTTTCTGCCCCTTGGTGATTGGTAAATCCCATTGAATGGCATTTTGACTGACACCACACCTCTGCTTCTTAGTGGACTGGAAGAAGAAGAGAAAAAAAAACAAAAAGAGAGGAGTGATTGATCCGCAATGCCTGAAGTGTTGCATGGTGAACTTTCTTTGACCACCTTCTCAATCAAAAGTACAGAAAAAGTCATCTTCTTCTCCGAGCTGTGATGAAGACATGGATCAGAGATCTTTGATGTGACAGATGGTGGATGTCTTCATCTGACCCTCCTGACCCTGGGCTTGTTGCTGCTTTTATTGTTTTGCGAAACAATTCACTGAGGAGAAGGATGCCATGTCAAAAACAGTTTTTAGAGGCTGTGACGCTAGAGGGAAATGGAAACATCAAAGGGTGCAGACTGCATGCAAGAGTGACCTAAACAATATCGACCTCCTGTTGACAAGTTAATGATAAGTTAATTGCCTGGTGAGCATATGAACTTATAGTCCTCACATTCTCTCCCTGATAAAACACCCAAAGGTAGCTTATCCTCCCCACAGGCATCCAGTTAACTCTACAACTTCTTGCTTTAATTCACTATGACCGATTAATGTTTTGGGAATTGGCGAGGAAAAGCAGAAGGGGGGAGTGGAAGGGCTGATAACAGAGTTGAAAGCAGCAGTGGGGAATGGACTTGTAGTAATAAGATGGACTCCTGCTGTCTCCTCTTTGGGGAGATCCCCACTGGTGCTGTCCTGACTATAGCGTGAGGAGAAGCTCATCCACGGGTCTTCAAAGTGCTGCTCTGGATAAACTCCTTTGTACTGCTATTATACATTCAATACAGCCTATCTGAAGACAGCGCACATCCCTCAAAGAACTCCAAGTGTAGGCTGAAGACGCAATAACATCATTGGAGAACAAGTCGGTGCTTTGGTATTTCTAGTAGTTTAGGTTATGAGTGAAAAGATGCAGATTTAGTGTCTGATCATAAACCGTTGTGGAAGAGATTGGTTTATCACTGACATTTGATTTGATCTCCGTTTTGGGGGTATGTAAATTACCAGCTGCTGCAAGAGGAGGCAGAATACAACTTGTTGGTCTTAACCCCAGTGTAGCTGACATCCCCATACCACGAAGCTCAAATATATTCTTTTTTCTGCTAATTATGTTCAAGAAAAGCAGCCTTTTTTATTTTTATCTTTATTTTTCGAGAACCAGTTAAGTGACATTGTGGCCTATACCAATAGTGGACTGATAAACCTGCAATAACCTAAAACCAGTAGCAGCTTTACTGCAATACAGAAAATAAGGGCTTGTTACTTTTCCAGGCTGTATTTAGTTGCTGTTTTGCACTGGACTGCAGTAGATGGGTCATATAATGTTGGACAGCACTAAAAAGCACAGTCTGTGAGAAAGGAAGTACGTCAGAAGTGTTGAGAGCCTCTAATGGTGTATAGATTGTCGGAGAGGCGGTGAGCTCCTCTTGCACTGATGGAGATTGGTACTGCTCTGTTAATCTAATAGACAAGTCTCCGAACAGTTTGCGATGACTCGTGTAGGTGTTTGATGATCAACTTGCCCTTTACAGTGTTTTAAATTATAGATTAACGCTATATTTTTGTACAATAAAAGCGTGATTATTTGTGGTGAATGCAGTCTGCTGTCTGTGTGTCATAGTCTGCAACAGATGAATTCACCCCTGTGTGACACAAACTGAACATAACATCTGTCTGAAAGGGAGGATTTATTGCAGGGCTGTTGCATTGGATTGCATTAGATTGTACAGGTGTAACAATAAACAGGCAATTCAGTGCAAGATGAAAATGACAGCCCATGGTTGGTTGCCACAGCAGAGATCCCTGAGGTTTTTCTTTATATATATATATGTGTGATAGAAAAGCGGTCTAGATATATTCTAAATTGAGAACGCCTGAAGTGCGTTTAATAATTTACCCAGATAGTTTCCCCTCTCTCTTTCTCTCTCCATCTCTTTCTCTCTCCCTGCTATTTGCAAGGTCAGTGGGTGCAGAAGGTTGGGCTTTAGTTGTGTTCTGTCGTCGTCACTTTTCTCCTTCGGAGCTGCAGGCTGCGACAAAGAGCCGAGGCTTATATGAGAGCCGCCACCAGCACTAGACTGTGCCCGCCAGCAGCAGCAGCAGTAGTTGTGCTTCTCTTTGCGTTTAGTTTGGGAGTCTGAGTAATCACTGAATGACAAACTAAGGCCGCCCGGCTGTTTGACAGCTCTCAAACAGTGCGCAAGCTCACAATATAAGGGGGACGCACTTTTACTCCCGAGTCTATTCATTTTTCCAGCTGACGTGGGAGAGAGGGAGCGCAGGCTGAAGTGTTGGCCGGGCATCTGTCTGTGTGAGCCGGGGAGAAGAAGGAAGAGGCGCTAACCTGCTGGGATTTAAAGCCATTCCCGTTATTTCTTCCTTCCTTCCTTCCTTTCTTTTTTTTTTCCAATCAAGACCCCAGACTCCGGCTGGCTCCTCTGTGGACAGACTACTCTCAGAGCGATGACTGTACTGAATCATCCACCGGCTCTCTGTAATTTCTCCGGCGAAGACAGCCCCACCACCACCTCTACCTCCCGTCCTTAGAATTAAGCTGCTGTGAAACAAGTCAGCGCCGCCACCGTTGTCGAACAGCTGGGATTGTACACTTTACCATGTCTTGAGACACGGAGGGGGAAGCTACACAGATGATGGCAGTGAGTATATATAGAGTCGATTAAATGGCACTGATGTTGCATCCAGGCTACTTTTAGCTCGTCTCCCGGGGTAGCTTTTTTATCCAGGCAGCCGGTGACTTTAATATTTGACCGTTAATTGTGTATTGACAGTGGGGAGGGGAGAGGAGGAGGAGGAGGGGGGGGATCCATCTGATCACAGCTGTAGCGGGTGTCATCCGCCGTGTGATAGTGTGTGATATAGGGCGTTTCTGTCACCGCTGTTGCCGGGGGGATATCAGGTTCCTCCCGGGACTTTTTGGGGAACATTACATCATTTGAGTAGCCTATGAATGACTCTGCAAATTGAAGCCAGGGCGCGTGGTGTTTTTCCTCTAATGTTTATAGCCTGAATAACGTGGCGATTTCAGCCTTTGCGTCCACTGAAATGAATTAATGTCTTAGGACGTATGTTGCCAGATGTAATCACGGAACTGTCACGCGTGCACTGATGCCCCTTGGAGTGGCGCTCGACGCACGCAAAGACTGGGCGTATGCGATCATGTCCCTCACAAGCCATCTATCAAGAGATCGACGGGCAGAGTTGTGAGGGGTAGTGTTTGACATAAATTAACCCCCACCCACCCACCCCCTCCACCGCCACAACCACCTCCAAACAAGCGGCCGGCTGCGGGGTGGGGATCGGTGCAGCTGTCAATTTGCATGTATTTTGTTGGCCAAATCCAGCCTGTATGGTCTGCCTGCCTGCCTGCCTGCGCGTCGGTTAATCCCATAGCGGATCAGCTTTACCGCTCCAGCCTGCCGTCTTGCAGCGCCTTCTCCTCTCTCTCTCTCTCGTCCTCGTTCATATACACTTTAAATGATTGCATTATATTAATCGGGCTCATGTGACCGCCATATATTGACGCGATGATATCTGGAGATCAGGCGCTTTTAGGAGGCAGCACGAATCGGAAAAACACTTCAAGAAAAAAGGATCGGTGACCGAGATTTGAAAGGCGATAGCAGCTCGGATACTCTACTTGTACTCAGCGATCTGCCTACTTTGGAGAGGAAAAACCCACCCAGTTCCTGAATCCGGGGTTTTTAATGGCAATTAATGGGTGAAGAAGCTACGATGACAGGCTGCTTCAGGGACTGGTGACCGGGTATAGTGATCCAGCGCGTTTGATGAGCACGTCGGTAAGGTTGTTGTAGGCTGTACACAGACATTAATGCGTTATATGATGAATCATGTCATGTTTCAACCCGGAATAACCCTTTACTAATGCGTGACTGTACTCATTTAGCTGTAAATAAGGCTAGTAGTCCAAGTGATTTCGAGTATAGCCTATTAGGCCATAACCAGGCCGGTGATGGTGTGTGTGTGTGTGTGCGTGTGCGTATGTGCCCTTAAGTCCTCCCCCTTCAGTTGTAAATCCAAGGGGGCTCCCGGGGTCTTTATGTCAAGAACACACAGATTGTTAAAGTGATCCCAAGGAGGGGGTTTACATAATATTACTCCATGTTCAAAGGTATCATATAAAGCAGTTATAATTCGCTCTCATTCCTGAGTGAGTAAAATAATGTAACTCTTCTTCTGGACACACCCTGTGAAAATGCATCATGCTACTGATGGGTTTTTAATTGCATTGTTTTAATTAATTATCCACCGAAACCTTGCCCTCATGTCAGGACAGAGTTTGGCTCTTTTGACCCCACCTGTGCTCGTCCCGCTGCAGAAGCTTCACTCCTGCTCTCTTTGACCTGTTAGCTTTCCACAGAGAATTGCAAGTTTCTCAGCACGGAGTGGCTTATGTCTCAACACTGCATCAGCAATTTGTGTATCTAGTCTCCGAGATGCTGAGTCACTATGCTTTTCTTATTTTGTGTTTTGTCCTTTGACGTCAGCAGCCAGTGTCTGCACAGGTGTGATCTAGTAGCCATAACTCAAGGAAGCTTACTCGCATCAGAATGAATACTGTGTGTTTTGTAGTTTCTCTCCCTTGAATCTTTCTGTCAGAGGGAAAACAAGTGTAAATCCTCATGGTCCAACCCAGTAATGAGCAATCTTCATAATTAATTTATTTTCCAGAGCAGCTCATAATGTGGATCACGTAGGGAAGGTGTCATTAATTTCTCTTTGCCCTGAGAGAAATTTTGCTTCTCCTTGCTTTTCATTAACTTTTAAAAGTGGTATGAGACGCTATGATAATGTGCTCCTGAGGAGAAAAGACTGATAACTCTGCAAGAGGAGGCTGGAGTCAGGTGGAGATTTGTCTGGGGTTGTAAACAACACCAACGTTTTCATCAGCTGTAAGCTAGTCAGTCAGACAGTGATTGGGAATCTATGGGAGCAACACAGTCAAGGTTAGACGACATCTTCTGTCCTTGTCACAGTTTGGTGTGTTGAGTATTGACACGTCAGTGTCACTCACTCCCGGCCCTCCTAACACCCTGTTCTGTCCCCGTGGTTGCTGTGCAGATGTAGCAGTATGTGGTGGAATATTTCTCTGGCATATCCAGCCACTCAGACTCTGCCTTCCCTATGTGTGTGTCAAGTATTTCACAAGCCCACACTCACACACACATGCACATATTACAAATACAGAGGAATGCAAAATGAATGAGATAAACGGTGAGCACAATCTAGGAAGTTGTGGAGGCTTGGAAGCAGTGCAGCTGTAACAGGGAAGACTAGGAAACAAGTCCAGAGGACACGGTGACTACACTGTGCAGAAAGGAAGTCTCTGTAGGACAGGAAGTGCTTTGTGGTTGCCTGTCTGAAACCACAACACTGCTGTGACTAATCTAAGTCTACACACTTCCCTAAACTCTATTTTGATTTTCCACTTTTCCTTCCTCATTCCCTACCTCATTGTCCACTCTGTCCAACTTATAATATATATCTTTCAAAGCCTTTGTTCATTGAACCACCTTTCCCTTCACAAGCTCCTGTTGCCTTAGCCTCATTCCTTCTCTCTGTGTCTTTGTCACTGCAGGATTACCGGGAGGATGGCATGGACCTGGGGAGTGATGCATCCAGTCGCTCCAGCTCAGAGTCCAACTCCAACAAGGTCACACCTTGCTCCCCTTCTCTTGACCTGGCTACTTTAGAGGACTACAAATCCTCCCCCTCTCTGGACCTGGTCACCCTAGAGGACTATGAGGAGGACGAGGACTACCAAGAGTACAAGAAGAAGGTGATAGAAGAGTGGGAGAGTGAGTACGGAGAGGACTACACCTCTCCACAGCCTCCTGGTCCGGAGGAAGGCGGAGGAGGCGTTGTGGGAGTAGACGGCCTCGCCAAAGGCTGCAGGAAGACAGTAAACAGCCGCAGCCTGGCCGAAGAATTCCAGGATGTGAAGACCGTCCCGCCCCACCCGTCCCCCGGCGGACACACTGCCACCTCAGTCGCAGCCGTCCCCGAGGAACTGAAACAGAACGGCAATCTGATTTTGCCCAGGAGCAACCAGCTCCACTCCCCCGGTACACCACAGGGGGGGGCAGGGACTCCCAAGCTCAGCCATCGCAGCTCCAGCCAAGGCAGAGGGAGCCGTAGCAGCGGCGGGGGTGGCGGTGGCGAAGGCAGCGGAGGAGGAGGCAGTGGAGGGACTGGGGTTCGGATGGGAGGATACAAAGAGGACGAGGGTGTAGAGGAAGAGCCTCTGCCAACCATGGACTGGGCAGCACTGGAGAGGCACCTGGCCGGCCTGCAGTGCAGAGAGCAGGAGAACCAGAACCTCAACCACAACCAGAACCACAACATGGGCAAGACCAACTACACCTCAGTGAGTGCGCAAAGGATTTCACATGTTATTTCTACAATCTTTTCTGTGGGTATTTTTTTCAGATTCACCATGCACTGGTGTGCTGCTGTAATCCAGCCGTTATCCATGTCAGATGGGCCCTGGAAACATGAGGTTAGGTTAGCTACAGTAAGAAAGAGGGATTAGTCGGCTAATGTAGCGCTAAGCTATGTGGCCCAGCTATTAACCTGACCATCATGGAAGTCTGGGATCCACAGCTGGAGGGAAATGGATGCTGCAGGGGCAGCAAGCAAACTGAGTTTTCAGTTTCCTGTCGCCATGTCGCTGCAGATTCAAACACACAGACACACTTAGCACTGACTCAGAGACTTTTAGGGTCCAGCAGTTGATGCAAATTGACAAATACACTTTGTATCCCTCTGAAATGCAGAAATGTCACATTGTATAACACATTGTTATAAATAGTCACGTCAGCACGTTGTTATTATTAGAACTGTAACTGCAAAGATTTGCTGCTGACAATAGAGACTTAATCTCTGTGAAACCTAATTTCTTTAAAAAAAAATCTATATGATCTTTGCCATGTGGCATTTCTACCAGAAGAGGTCAGTGTTGCATTGACTTTCCCTCAGTGAGCTGCTGCAGGCCTTTTAATTGCTAACACCAGCAGCACCACCACTACCATAGGCTGTTAGGATTCACTTGCGATCCCGTGACACGCCATGGTTTAATGTCAGTCTGCGGGTCTAGATGGGTGTAGCTTTTTAAATGTTTGGGAGAGGCAGGAGAACATCGACGACAGCAGCCTCAGACAGTTTCACTGCAGACATGTGTCAGCGGGTGAAAACTAGTGGAGGGCAAATGTGTTTTGAGACAGAGAGGGCGACCGGTGCTCTCTTTTAGTATGTGAGCACCAAGACCTTTTCCTCAGTGCACACAGACAATGGCTGCAGCCAGTGCCATTGTGAGTGTGTTGTGAGTCTTTGTTTGTCTGTCCTGGAGCCCCCCTCTGTCTCCCTGAGGCATGCCAGGAATGCAGCAGAAGAAGTGGGGGGATGAGAGGAAGGAAAGCAGGAGGAAAAGGACAGGAAGATGGTTATCTTTTGAGGCCACGTGGCTCATGTGTTTGTGTCAATGTTCATTACCTGCTGTCCATCTTCAATGGGAAGGTCACCTCCCGGTTCGCTTCAGTCTGGGGGGGATAGTCTGCTCTGCGCCTCCCTCTCTCCCCGGGCAGTGGGATATGATATAATTGACCTGGGTGGAAGAAAATCTCATGAAAGAGATCCTCTGTGTCCACATGCAGCCCCTAGCTTCTGCAAAGCACACAAATTCACCCACATGTTCATCGTCATGGATGGATACATTCTTGGACCCTGCTGGTGTCGCACATGTGTGTTCATGAAGGTAGACTAAGCCTGGCGTGGTAGACAGAGATAGTCCAGTCTAGATGTCGTCCAGCTGCCTCGCCTATTACCAGCAAAAAAAAACAACCCTCAGGAAAAAATGGACCTGTGAGTTGGATGGCCCTGCGTCTATAAGAAATTGGAATTAGCCTTGTAATCCCACCTGAGCAGAGAATAGAAGAGATACACCAGAAAAAAAGACGTATATCTTGGACAATCCCACTCTTAAAATCATGGAGGTGCCATTGCTACTTCTATGTGAATCATATCAGTACAATCAGTTGCTGAACATATGATATGTTTTTTAGCTTTTTGGTTTGTTCAGTCCTGTCTCTGGCCCTCTGCGCATTGTTAAAAGAGGACAATGGCCGCATTGACCTTCTGCGAACCTGCTAACAAGAGCATAAAAGCAGTCAAGTGGCAATTCGGGACGTTCCCACAAGACATTCTGGGTCGCTCTCCATGTCAGGGGGCATCTGGATTTCTTAATTCTCAAATTTGCAGGACTTAGCAGACGCCCCGGAGGGAAGGGAGGGCTGGTGCTTTTAAAATGTTGTTAAATATTTAGACATCCACTCTGGCGGGACCCACCAGCGAGACGGTGCGTGTGTTCATGTATAGAGAGGGTCTGTCTGTCTGGGATGTTGCCCGGGTCCGGTGGGATGGAGATATTCATGCTTCAGTAGAGCTTCAAAAGCATCTGTGCTTTCAGAAAGATGGGACACAGAGAAGCTGAAAGTTAATAATGTGTAGCGGTCGCTGAGTGCCTGGAGACTGATTTTGGCTCGTCTGCTACTCTTTTGAGTAAGAAATGTGAAAAGAAAAAGGTTTGGAGCAGCCAAATCAATGGTTTACTAGACAGACAGGATCCGCACTGTCTGGCAGAGGTTAGGGTTAAATTACAGAACAGGGGAGTGTTTGAAAAGGGTTTTTTTGCCTACATAATGACCTTAAAGCAGAGTATGGATTTTTTTTTAGCTGTGGGCCAAATTGGAGATTTAATTAAATCTTTCTAGACCGCACTGCACAAGCTTAATTTTTCTTCCTTTATGTCATTTCATGCCCAGCTCAATCAGGTAGTCATGTTATTGCAGGTGTGTTTGGTCAGGGTGTGGTTTCAGGCTGCTGTAATCTCAGCGTCTGCCTCCAGGCTGTGGCGGTGGGTGTGGCTGTGGCCGTGGGTTCAGGAGGATTCACGAGGATGAGGGTCGCGCTGACCTGTTCGTAATTTGTTTCTAATGAACTCCGGAGGCGCGTGGCAGGGACGGGCCCACAGGGACTTCAAGTACACCGAGGGTAACACTACCCCTAACCATTTATAGCCGCACACCCTTGGAAGATAAACAATAATATTATTCTTCCGAGCCAGTCCTGAGGTGAAAAAGGCACAGATGGGGGTCAGTCTACACACATGGGCCGGCTGTACTCAAACCTTTACCTGTGTGCTAGAGCACGTGGCGCAGCAGTCCTAAGTCTATGCCTTCAGGGTACGACTTCTTCAATCTCAGAGTGCAGCAGCACTCACACAGACTCACTCACACAGCATATAAAAACACCCAGCGGGCACAGTTTGGTAACAAAACCAGGATTTGTGTTGGGACCTGCACCATCATTCCTGCTTTGGAAGTGCATAGAAGAGTTTTCTCTCTCTGGCTCACACACACACACACACACACACAGAGCTACTATTTGTTCTAGGTCTACTGAACATATCATAACTATACCAGAGCATTTACCACATGAGTGCATATAGCCAGCGCCTCACATAGTGATAATGTTGAGATGTGTAGGCTCACACTCTGACTCACCAGTGCTTTGTGACATGTCTGGATTCCATATGTGGCACAGTCCAAAGATGAAACTCACTGCTCCTAAACAACCTGCCAACGCTTCACTAGCCTCGCTGCACATCTGAAAAACACAACATGTGTGAATGTCACTCACAGCAGAGATGGACTCTACCTCCGGGCTGTCCTCTCAAATATTGTCTCAGTACAGTCATAACCTACAACACTCAACTGAGTTGCATTCTGGGAGGTGTACAATATATTTTAATTAATTTAAAAATTTCACTTGTACATCCATAATTTTTGTGTACATAATTGCTAGAACTGTCCATTTAGAGTTAAATAATATGATAACATATCCTACAAGTTCATTATCCTTTGAGAAGTTGGAATAGCTCTAAAACTGTAATCTCTGCACTGCTCAGGCAAATGTGGCAGTTCACCTTTCTCTGTTTGCAGCAGTCAGGGGAAGAACATGTCGATGAACATCTACTTAATAGGAAGGTGCTGCTCAAGCACGCCATATAAACAGTAAAAAGGCCAAGAGCCAAAACAAATTGTACAAAGTGTGGAGTGCTCTGCCCCAGAAAAGCACTCAAGGGCTGTGGAAAATAAATGATGAGAAAGAAGAACAGAGAGGTTAGAGAGAAGAGCACAGGCAGAGAGCGGTTTTCACTCTGTGCTCTGTGATTATGTAGAGGTTCAGTAGTTGAACTGTGCTCGCCACCCTCCACTAACAACCTAACTACTACCTTCACACAGTACTCAGACTGTGCCACGTAGAGGCAGAGAGACGGCAAAGGGAAGGGGAAAAAAGGAAGAAATTGCAGGGTTTGAGTGTGGTTATAGTGAATATAAATAGGCACAAACAATGAATGTCAAGCATTTACACTGGAGTCAGGTCCTGAATGGGGGGAACAGGCCTGAAGACAAAGATAGCTGGGATCGAAAAAAGAAAAAACAGCACCTGTGGAAGAGGAGGAGGGAGGTTAGATGAGGAATGTGGGGTCAGAGTGTGTTTTGAATGAAAAGGGCGGGAAGCTGCAGGAGAAGATAATCTATGTATATATGGGAGGGAAGTGGGAGAAGCCTTTAGAGATGATGGTGGTGGGGGCAGGGCTTAAACCAGGTGTGGTTCAGCCCCTTCAGGCTTAACCGCAGCCGCTTGTGTGTGACTGTGTGCATGTATGTGCCGGTACCAGCTGAAACACGCCCGGCCCTCTGCACACCAGCATTCACACACACACGCTGACTACACAGGCTCTGCCACAGAATCAAGCACATTTCTGCCTCCTGTTACTCCACACACACACACATACACACACATGCGCACATTCACCTCACTAAATCAGAGGAAATCTTTTTCTCCTCATGGTATCCTAACAGTCTGCCAGGGTTGGTAGATGTTTTTTTGTTTTTTTTTCCTTTTCTTTTTATTTTACCTGTGGAGTACTTTTCACCTCAGCTTAACCTTGGATTCCTCACAGCAAGTCGGGCACTTAACTCAGGTAAAACAAAAACAAGATCTGTATATGAATGTGAAGTGTGTGTCCGACTCTTTTGAACATCACATGCACATGTGTTGTGGCTGTAGTCAAACCAAGACAAAGCTTCAGACAGTTCCGGTTCAAAGTAGATAAATAGTTTGGCAAAACGACTGAGAATGTAATTTTAGCCCAGGGCACTGCATTCCTCTGCTGTGACATGTGCTCTTTTGAGTTTGTATGCCACAGGAAAAAAAAAGTGAAATATGTTGGGAACAGGAGATAAAGTAGAGCCAGCTGTACATCTGTCCATGCATCTCGGTTTCCTCAACGACCGCGTTCTGTGTGACCCTTTAACAAAGTGCAGGTTCGGACTGTGACCATATGTGGGTTGCTGCTTGGTAGCACTCTGTTTTCTTCCTCTCTGGCACAGAAAATAATCAAATATGCAGTGCATTTGCTTTGTGTTTTAAATAAGGAAAACTTTGTTGCTGTACACCTGTTTTGAATGTTCCTCTTACCTCGAGGAGCGGAGAGAGTTTGACTGACACATCAGACAAAAGTTCAAGCAGTGACAACAGAGGCCAAATGATTAAAAAACGTTGGGATACCTCACGTCACCTCGAGCTTCTGTTGAACTGTGATCTCTTATCGTTGTATACACCTGCATGGAGGAAACAGGGAGATCATCAAATCAGAAGCTGTGATTAAAAGGTCCTGTGACTTACACTTGAGATATAACTTGATAATAATCTGATAAGAAGGCACATCTGAGATGGTAATGCTCGGTCAGTCTTCCTTATGAAGGAAGAACGAACTACCATAAATGGATAAAGTCAGAGATTTAGAGGGCTCAACAGCCCGTCAGTAAGCTTTCTCTCTGTTGGCAATTCAAAATGCTCAATGGGCCAAATGTAGCAGGCAGCTGACTGTCAGGTTGGTGTGTCAGGAACAATACAGTAGTGTTTTTTGTTTTGTTTTATCACCGTGGAGCCTTGTGTCGACCCCTGAGCAGCTCAGCAAGGTGATCTGTTATATTATGTTATCATGAGCAGGTACCATTCACCTGGATGCACATCAAATCAAAGCTTTTGCTGCTTAGATGGACCTGCTGGCTTGTAGGTAATATCAAAACGTCTAAGACATTCTTCAGGTCATTAAGTTCATGACAGCTGAGCGGGAGTGGTACAGCCTGAATTGCTCTTATCTGGTGTCAAAGTACGGCTTAATCAGCTGCTCGATAACCTCCTCTCGACCGGACTGGTAAACAAACACAACAATACACAAACCCGAGTTGAACCAATACATAATAACGAGACAGTAGGTGGAGATGAACTGACAATGACAGAGCAGCTTAAAGGTAGCTGGTAACTGCAGGATTTCACCCACATCAATGCGTTTGATGATCCCGTGTGATGTCACCCAGACCAGATTGAGGTGCAGCTGTGACGGGAGATCAAATGATAACGTCTCAAGTGGAAACACACAGCCTCCAGCTACGCACGCCTCGGCTTTTTTATCGATCGTCCATCCCGATAATCAGAAACTCACACAAGCACACCCTTCCTCTGATTCATTGGCCCATGATTCACCAGGGTCTGAGTAAGGCGCATAAGTCAGCTCGGAGGCTCACACTCATTTCACCGCACTGTTGCCAATTTCCACCTTCTCCTCCTCCCTTCCTTTTCTTCCCTCCTTATTCTGTCTCTTCCAGACATCCCCTATCCTTCACTACCGTTCCCGCTCTTGTTCCCTGATAATTGTCCGCTTCCTCAAGCTGTCAGGAAGTATTATAGCCTAATGTTCTCACACAGCCAAAATACAGCAGGAGACCATTTTCCCCCCTTCGCCTGGCTCCACTTCTCCACCCTATGAAAACTATCAAAGAGGGAGCGCGGGCTGTGAGTGGCAGAGCGTGCTGTGGAGGAAATGGGGATTTATGTAGCAGCGAGGAGACAGCCTCTAATGTTATAGCTCCATGTCAGTCCTCATAGTGCACAGTCACTACAGAGACACACACTCGCACACACAGGCCGGCTTTGTAAGTTACAGGGCTGAAGGAGATTTAAAAAAAAAAAAAAAAGATTTATTGCAACAAGAAGAAGAAGAGAGAGATGGAAATTGAAAATGAGACAGAGAGAGGGTCAGGTTGGGTTTTTCTAAGCAGCGAAGGATTTAAACTCATATCCATCAGCTCTCCTGTGTCCCGCAGTAGAAATAAAGGGTTGAGTCACACACACAGACAGTGGCCAGTGTGTGCTTGTCTGGACATGTGTGTTCATTTGGGTGGAGTTGAAACATCAAACACTGTTCTTCACTGCACCTAATTACAGAGAGTGTGTGTGTGTGTCTGTGTGTGCATGTGTGTATAAAAGTGAACTGAACTCGGTCTGTTTATTCCAGGCTAAAAATACATGGCATGTTTAACTTACAGCGACACACCCACACAGACCCCAACACACCGAGGGTGTTTTGTCTCTGTGTTTCAGACTCTGTTAGTCTGTTTGTGTGTGTGTGTGTGAGAGAGAGAGACTGTGTGCCAGATCATGCAGAGAGCTTCATCTGTTGCAGTCAAGGACAGGACATAAAACAAGTTGATCTCTTTGCCTGTACCCACAACACAAGAACACAACCATCTCATCAGTCAGTGTAGCGCTCAGCAGGATGGCAACTAATGTTGACTTTTTGATCACTTTATCAATAAAATGTCAAATAATAGAGAGAATGCCAGTTTTAATTCCCTTAGATCTGCGATGACGTCTTCATATCGCTTGTTTAATCCAACCAACAGCCCCAGAACACTCGGTGTATGATGACATAAGAGGAACAAAGGCAGTGACTCTCTCATCACAGAACCTGCATGGGGCCAGGAAATGTTTCTTGTTTTTTTCTTATAACAAGAATGTGGTCACTAAATCATCTATGGCTCTTCATTAATCATCATTTTGTTCTATAATATATGAGAAATCATGGATCTTCTTTTTTTTCTCACAATCACAGTATTGTTTTATCCAACCAGCTCTTCAGAGTCCAGTCGATGTTCAGTCTTTAGTGAAAAGCAGTGGATCCTCCCATCTGAGCGGCTGGGCTTGATTTTCTGTCAATCTAATTAGTGATTTATGGACTTAAAGTCATCGACTAGTTCTTTCAGCTCAAAGGTTAGTTCTCTCCACATTTCCATGATTTCATTTTTGCTTTCCACACTTTTTTTTGATCCGTAGTCAAGACAACAAGAAATATATTAAAAATCGTGTGTGAGCTGCTTATTATGCAGCGTGAGTCACAACTCTTGTTTCATAACGTACTGTGCTACCGCTCGAGCGTTACTGTGGTCAATTTGTCATTTACTCATTTGGTACACAAATTTGTTGTGACGCATCTAAAACTGTGAAACAAATATTAACACAGACTGGTGGTCACAGCACGCTCAGTCTTTCCACCACCGACTCTAGTCCTCATTAGAACAACCTCTGGCGGTGGATCACAAGCACACACACACACACACACACGCACTCCCCAGCCTTCCACATCAGTTCCTCCCTGTCAGGGCGAGCTCATTACCGCCAGAATCTGGCCCTCACACTGAGCCAACCTGCTTTGCTATGCAGTGTTTTTACACTGGCACAAAATGTCAGCTCGCTAAAAGCATCTGTGCTCCCCGTCTTCCTGCTGAGACAGAGAGGGAGGCAGGTTGAAGAGAAAGGGATGGAATGAGGGGGGAAGATGGAGAAAAGTGGTGAATAGAAAGCAAGTGTAGTTACACTGAAAGGCCAGAGAGAGAGAGGAAGGAGGGGTAGATGGCACGCAGGCTGAAAGGAGAGGGGGGGGCAAGCTGTTTTGTCAGCGAAAGGGAGGAGGCGTCACAGCATGACTGGGATCCGTGGATTTTCCATGAGCTGTGCAGAGTGTTATGCAGCATTATTTACCACCTACAGCATCATGTCCCCCTCCCTCTAACCTAGAGGGAACAAGGACGTTATTCACTTCACTCACCGATACCAGCGACTTTAACGATAAGGGATTCACTATTTTAGTTTGCATCTATAAATATGCCCACATTCTGTAGCAGAGCTAAATACACAGAGCCCCATGAGTGTTGTTTTGATGTGCAGGATGAGAGGAGCCGCTCCGATGCGCAGTGTTCACTATAGCACATACTCGCAGCGTGAGTGACTGAGAAACAGCACTTCTCCTACTTTGTGCATGAATAATTTACTTGCTACAGTTGGAATTTGGTATTAAAATCTGCATACAGCTGCAATTTAGCAGCCACTGAAGCCACAATTTGTAGAAATCCACTTGTCTTCCAGTTAGTAGATGTACAGCAGCAGCTCAGAGGAACAACTCATGTAGGAGGTTGAACTGCATCTCGCCTGCCTGGATGTCTGTCTACAGTTAATAATCTTTGCTCTGAGTCTTCACTTCGCTGATTAAGGTCTCTTACATAATCACAGTTGTTGCAGTCTCTTTGCTGTGTCTGTTGTTCCAGCTGATTTTTTTACTGCCAATACACATCAGTGGTTACACACTCTGCAGTCTGGGTTGTGTTGGATGTTGTTGTTTTTGTGGACGAACAGGTGCTGTTTCCGTCTCCACCTGTATTCTGACTCGGATTGCAACCTTGACAACCATGCGAAGGTCAGCGGGGGGTGCCTTCAGAATGATTGCTGCCATGGTGATGGGGGAGAGAAAGGAGGTCGCTGTGGTGTCTTGTATCAAAGCGTAGTTCACAGATGTTGGACATCAAAGTTATTCTTTGCTCGTGTGTGAGTGCGTGTGTGTGTGTGCATGTGTGTGTGTGTGTGTGTGTGTGTGCGTGTGTGTGCATCAGAGAGTGAAATCAGTATGATGCATTTGTATTCAAACAGCAAAAGCATCCAGCTTTAGTGAGCCCGAGGCTGTAAAGACTTTAATAGTGGAGCTAATACATCAGATCATTGACTCACTAACACTGGGTATTGGCTCCCATTTAGATGTTCTTCTCTCAGGAAGCTTAGGAAAGAAAGACAGTGTGGCTGTAGTTAAAATGAAAACAGATTGTTTTATCATTTACAAGAGGGAGGGTTTGTGTGTGTGTGGGGGTGGGGGTTGAGGGGGTCAAACAAGCACACAAAGAGAAACTCAATCTGAGCATATCCCTGGTATCACTTAAGTCATGTGATCGAGTGACTATAATTCACCAGTTATTAAACATTAGATTTTCCTTGACACTAGATGGCAGAAAGTACTCACCACCACCATCTCATAGCAACACTAGCTGGAGATGAATCATGTATTAGCAGACACATATGTCTAAAAGACACGTTGACAGCTAAATATGTTGGACTCTTCAGCAACTTTATAATCTGACATTTCTCATATGTCTTTCCATAAACTCAGCATGAGCTTCAGAATCCCAGTCGTTCACTTTCACGGAAAGAAAAAACAAGTTCATCACAGGTCAATGTCATGCTACAGATAATTATATCCAAGGTTAGTGTGACAGGATGGGCGGTGTTCCAGGCCGCACCAGCTTGGCACCACGCGCAAGGCCAACTCACAGCCAGCGATGTGCAGGCCCGAGCAGAAAGAGATCAGAGCTGAGAGTTCATCGATCCACTTCCAGCTCATTAAACCCAGGAGTGGTCTTATCGGGAAAAACAGCGTCACCCAAAAGAGATCAATACAGGATAGAGAGATCTGACCCGGGAGGAGGGATGCAATCCCAGGTGGTGTGTGGAGCCGCTTTGCCAAAAATGAAAGCTGAAACAGATGTATGAGTTAAATGGATGTCACATTCTCCACATTCTTGTACAAAGCTGTTCCACTGCTTCAATAGGCGTGTTGATTGAGGAGCAAAATAAAAACACAGTAACTGAAGCACCAGATAAAAAAAAACATTTTTAACCATGTCTCACATTACTTTTCTAAGTAAATGGTTAAAAGAATCAGCGGTGATAATCATCATCAGTTTCAGCCTCAGGAAAGGTAAAAAATAATGCAGACAGGAGTCAGCGAAGATCAAAAACAATGGACAAACCAGAAAACAAGAGATTTAGCTCAGTAATGAGTAGACGTCAGGATGGAGAGATGGAAAAGGGAGCGATTTACTCAGCAGGTTGGCCTGCATTTGGATTATAGACCAGCCATCTGCCACTATGGGATTATAATCCGACAAAGAGACCGAGAAAATGAGGAGAATCTGTGCATGTGGTGCAGTGTCTATGCAGGCACAGCGAGGCGGCTATGTTACCAACTCCCACAGTGTGAGTGAATGATGCTTTTGATGCCCAACCATGATTTAGTTTGGGTTTCACAGCATTGCAGCATCCTGCCTCCGATGACTATTCATGCAGCACAGATAGGGATTAAGATAAAGATTAAAGTATGAAAGTCATTCCTCTGCCCTTCTCCCTCTCCTCCTCTCTGCCCCCCCTGTCTGGCATGACTCCAGATAAAAGAGTGGAATGACATCCCGACCCCGACCCACACCGCCCTCCGCCCCCCCTCCCTTTTTTTCCACCGTCCCCCTCTTCCCACTGTCCGCCTCCGCGTACATTCAGCCCCACAGCTCCTCCCCCTTTTCAGTCTGAAAGAGACAGAGAAAAGGCGACCGGGAGCATAGTCACTGCTTTCTACCGCTCCCTCCCTCCCTGTTTCTCTCTCTCGTTCTCACACCCCTCCTCCAGTCTATCACTCCCCTCCCTCTTTTCAGCTTTGGGGAAGCGCCGATCAAACCCTGCCCTTCTCTCCTGACAAACAGAGCAGAGAACAAGCAGAAAAGAGAGATAGAAAGCAGACGGGAGAGGCAAGCAGCAGAATTGATTTTTAGTTTGGATCCAGGACTCGGTGGGATCCCTCCTCTCCTTTTTCTTCTTTTTTCTCCTCTCCTCTCCTCTCTTCTCCTCACTTCTTCCCTCTCTGCTCCCCTCTGCTCCCCACTGGAATACCGCTGCAGGGCTGGGAATCTGGTCCCAGTCCCGCTCCTGCTCCCTCAGCTCAGCCAGCTCTGTTCTAGGATGCTGTGAAGGATGGTCCACCAGGAAAACTGTTCCTACCAGGTAGTTGCAATGCTGATCATGTGAACATGGTTTACTACTTCACTTTATCATTAATCGTTGAATTTCAAGTTGAAAGTGAGGCGTTGTTGCAAATGTGTCACTGTGCAGGATTATTGCTCCGTCTCTACTGGTAATGTGGCCGGCTGGTTGCTAAGAGAGCACTTGACTCAAGGGAATAATGTCCTACCTCTCCTCCTCCTCCGCCTCCTCATCCAGCCTCATCAATACATGTCAAGGAGGCATGAGGTGTTCATGCAACTGCACATTTATAAGTGTCACGGCTGAACTTTTGTGTGTGCACAGATGCAAGCAGCGAGTTGCATGTGTTGGATGCAAAGTGTTTGTGGTATTGGTGCAGACAACACAGCGATGGAGAGAATTTGAATGTGAATGGCTGCTCAGAGGGTTGTGTACATTTGTGTTTATGCCTGTGACTGTGTGTGTGTGACTGTGTGTGTGATCCTTGTGGGACATGTGACAGCAGTGTCCCACTTTTATCTAACAAGGAATTGGGAGGAATGAAGCAATCATGATTAAAGGAAAAGCAAGCACATCGCAGCTGTACATCGGCTTTTCTATAACCAGCTCTGAGAGGGAAAGAAAGTCTGCAATGCAGTGGAGATGGAGAGTGGGAAAAGGCAGGGAGGTAGATGAAAGGCAAAGGAGCTGAGCTGAATATGCCGGGGGAGGCACTGAGGAGAGAGAAAGATGGAGCTTGTTTGATGGTGGGGGGGGGGGGGGGTTGGAGCAAGTGTAAGTAGTGCATGAGAAGCTGGAGAGGAAGTGATGGAAGGAAGCATAAGAGTTTGCGGAGATGGAAAGGCCTTGTGGGTGTACTTCACATGTTTTATCAGTGTGTAACATGAAACTTGGGAGTCCACATTCTGTCCTCCCAAAATCATATTTTGAGGCATATTTTGTATGTGCATCACAGAATATGACTGATCTAGTGTGTGCTGCTGTTTTCTTCAGCTGGTTCATTATGAAGACTGATTTCTAGTCAGTTCTGTGCACAGACTTGTGATTATTTAGTTTAGGTTTTTGGAATTAATGAACCAGTGGATTTCCCTCAGTTCATCTCTGATATTGTGTTTTTTTTAGCATTTGAAAAACCCCAGAAAGACTGAGATCATCTAAATAAACATTTGTATAAATCTCAGCGCATCTTCTGCGTGTTTGTATCTGCATGTCAGGAGGGCGGGTTTGGGCTTGTGTGAGTGAGGGAGCGGTTGTGTAATGGGATAAGGATTTCCTACCATGTTTCATGGGAGATAAAAGAGAGATGGGGCGACACAGAAAATGGCAGGAATGAAGGAAAGAGAAGCAGATAAGCAGAGCAGCGGAGGAAGGGCCAGCGGAGACTGTGGATGAAAGGCAAGAGATGAAACGGTGAGAGAAGAAGTGTTGACAACACAAGCCGAGGAAAGTGAAGGGAGAGATAGAGTAGAAAGAGCAATGAGAAAGAGAAAGGTGTTCACCTCTCTGAGGCAGCTGAGACGATACGTGATGGGTAGAACGGAAAAAATAATTGGCCCTGGCTCAATCTTCAGGAGGATGTTGAATAAAAAGTCTATGTTAATGAAATTGAATTGAAATTGCTGTGTTGAAGTGTTCTATGACTTTAATGCAAGGGGCGTGCTGGAAAAAAAAAAGAAAGATGGAGCAAATAAGAGAAAGAATGAGATCGGTAAGCGGAACAGCGGGTTCAGGCTCTGATAACAGCAACTCTCCAGAGGCCCCTCAATTAGACTGGTAACCTGGCAACCAGCAGGCAGACAGCGCCCCTCACACGCATATAACACACACACACATGCTCACACCGAGGGATGGAAAGAAGCAAAGGGCAATGGGGGGAAGAAGAGAGGAAAAGGAAGGAGTGAGGGGTTAAGTGAGGGAATAAATTGGATGAGGAGTAAACAGATAAAGAGGTACAAGACGGAGGTAGACAGGGTGTTGTCCCCGTGTCTGAGCGTGTCTCCTGGGACCGTCCGTGTCTTGGGACCATCTCTGTTTTGTTTATCAGCATCGTTGTTGTTTTCCTGCTGTAGTTAAGGTGTGGTCCGTTTGCCTGCAGCTGTTGGTGATTCAAGGCGAGATGGCAAAGGAAAGGAGGGACGGGAAGCTGGTTGTTCATCCCATAATATTGGAGGCAGGCTTCCACTTAGTGTCAGGAACCATTAGCCAATTAAGTCGCAGGATGACCCCGGGAGAACCTATGAATCAACGACTTCAACCAACTATTGATCTGAACCACCGTCAATATCGCAAATAAACCATCACAAGAATAACCAATCATCTGCTCCATGTTGGCGCTGCACTTCATTTTATTAAGTGCTTAAGTGAGCTAGAAACACAGTGTTTCCCAGTGTATTTACTAGAGGTCTCAATATGTCATCCCGTTCTCAGATTCACATGCACACCCATAAATCGTGCAGTGGCGTGCTGTCAGCAGCAGCAGCATCAAGAGGCTGGAGGAGGCTGATTTACAGATTTAGATGGAGGCTGTCGTCTCGGGCTGTAGGTTCACTCTGTTTGCCAAGGCCTCACAAACTCTGATTGAATGCTGAGTCCTGTGTTTTATGGGATGTTGGTGAGGATTGATGTGTATTTATGTCATGCATATGTATCGGCTCATGCAGTTTTTTCCAGACTTGACTGACGAGGGAGGGGAGGAGAGCTCCAGTGTCAGCGTAACAGAATATGAGGTGTGGCCTGATGAATTATGAATGAGGACGAGCGGTACAGTAGATATCAGTGACGGATCATGTAAGAGTGACAGACCTGATCAGTAAGGGTGTTATTAAATGAGCCCAGTTTTATGGAATTACTGACACAATAAACCTGTCTGGTTTGTAATCGCAGCCTGAAACGTGACCTGTCTCCTTCCCCCAACATACAAACAGATGAATCTGCTTATTGTAGTCTCGTATGAAGCTCCAAAACACTAAACAGATTCAACACAAGAAAGTAATTATTATGTTAAAGACTATAGTTACATCACATGTTATTTAGATAGATGAGATAACCTAATATGGTATAGGTTTTACTTTGTTAGATAGATAGATAGATAGATAGACTTTATTAATAGACTCAGGGTCCATTTAAAAAGGACTACAAATTTAAAAGGACATTTTTCAAAGCACTGGTCCAGGATTGGTCAACAGCATTAAAACAGAAACCAAAATTAGAGATGAACAATATGGTTTTTTCCTGATTATTAGTAATCAAGGAAACTGATATCTGATATTTACAACCACTATTCATTTGCAGTAAAAAATGAAAAATTTTATGTTAAAATTTTGAATAACGTCAACATTTAGAATAATGTCAAAATCTGTGATAAAGAGACTTTTACAGTTTTATAGAGTAGCACAAACTCCAACACAGATCTTGGGTCAGTGGGGGCTATGGGCAGGACATTGTTACACAGCCAAGAGTGGTGAGAGACGGCTGCACCAGAGACAAAGTAGAATGTTTTAAAATAAATTGATTTTATCTGTTATTGGTGGAAAAAATGGCCGATTACCAATTGTTGTAAAAATGCTGAATATCAGCAGATCAGCTATCTCCAGGATCTAGAAGTTTCCATGTTAGTTGCAGCTTGTATGATACTGTATAGGACCATGTGTTTAATGTCATTGCTCTGTGATGTGACTTGGGTGCCCTCACACATTTGCTGTGCAGCGAGCAGCTTTTGTGTCAAAGACAAGTGAGTACTGTGTCCAAAATATTCCACAATTTGTCCAAACTTCAGCTCCCTCAAACACTGGCCTCAGTGCAGTCGGCAGACTTCCTGATGGGCCGCCCTGCGCTTCTGTAGCAGCCCAATTTGTTTGGAACACAGAGCATTGCCATGGAGAAATTCTCAGCATGTTGCTATGGTAGCAGCCCCCCCCTCTCCCTCTCCCTCTCTCTCTCTTTCTGAAATAAGATCAGATCAGAGTTTCAAACATCTCTTTATGTGTCAGTAAACGCAGTCTGGTATCACACAAGCGTACACGTAGGCATTGAGGAGCCGTGAGCCTGTTTGCTGATACAGAGCGCACAAACAAACGGGGAGCGGGGCTGATTAAAAAGAGCGAGTGCATCGCAGCCACGGTGCCACTGGCCTTGGATCTCAGGCTTACAGGAGGTGCCAGGAACCCTCTCTCCCACAGTCGCCCTCTGTTCACTTGGAACAATGAGCTATTCTGTGTGTGTGTGTGTGTGTGTGTGTGTGTGTGTGTCCCTCTCTCTCAGCTGACCCAACAGCCGAGCCATCATCTACACCAGGGGAATTAACCTACGTTTGTGTGTGCGTGCGCGTGCATGCGTCTCATGCCCTTGAACTGTGATTTGTCCGCGTGCACATTTGTGTGTTTGTGTGTGCCTGTAGATGTTTTCGTGTGCATACAGTAGGTAACCCAGGTAACCCTTCCCTCCCACCTCCCTATCCCGTTTGAGTCAGCAGTGACTTCACCTTCACTATGAAGTCAGCCTCGGTAATGAAGCGGGGAACCAGGAGAGCTGATTCGGCCCCACCCTGTAGCCCCAAACAGGCCGCTCCCGCTCACAACCAGCACAGCCTTTATTGGCCTGTCTGTGTGTGTGTGTGTATCTGTGTGTTGTCTATATTGTCCCCAGCAGCAGCAGCAGCAGTAGCCGTCCAGTGTGGGTGGATCCAGGAGACAGCCAGACAATTCTCTGTACTCTACCCATAATCCCTAGGGATCAACACAGAATCAAGCCCACTTCCTACTTTTCTATTTAACTGCTTCGTGGGTGTGGGGGTGGAGGGGGTTTTTGCGAATGCACTTTGATGTTATCATGCAAATGCATTATTCCCCAACTATCTTCATTTTTAGTCTTTTTTCTCATGTTATTCTCGTCTTCGCTCTCTCTCTCCCTCAGCAGTAACAGATGAATGTGACTCATGTTTATCAGTATCACTTGGCATTCATTCCTTCTCATCACTCTCCTCTCATCTCCGTCGTACCTCTTTGTCCTTGGCCGGGCTGTCTCATTTTTTATCTGATCTTATCCTCTTTCTTCGTGTCAGATCCCTGGCTATTTAGCAGGATTCATCCTCTGAGTCTGTCTGCAGATGGAGGTTTGATTTTTCAAAGAAAGAAAGAAAAAAACGACAACAGAAGTTTGAACTTTTAACAAGCTTTGCCGCACCATTAAGTCAGGGTTAATGTTTTGTGTGTTTCAGTGTCATTGGTTCAGTTTAGTCACACTGTACTTCAGCAGGTCGTGTAGTAATATTTAAGGAGCAAATGTCTAATGAGAAGCTAAAGCATTTCCACCCACTACCCACCGAGGTTTGAACCTCTCGGTACCACTGCCAACATTATATCTGAATTTGCATCTGGATCTGCAAGGCTGCATGATAAAATGCCCAGAATAGAATCAAATATAGGAACAATGGAAACAAATATGGAAATTAAACAAACACATCTAAGTTTCTAGCCTGATTTATGGAATAGATGCAAAAAATTTGATTAAATTCAAGTCCCAGCCAGGAACTGCTCCATAGTCGTATACAGTACAGCCATGTGGTGTTGAAATAATTAGGTTTACTTCTTCTTGAACGTCATTTACTTATCTAATCCAGGTATTTGCTGCTTTTCTCTATTTATTTGATTCTAAATTAATCCGTCAAATTTAAATCATTAGTCAGACAAAACAAGCAACTTAAAGCTGTTACCAGACGCTTTGGGAAATTGTGATATGTGGTGTTTTTCTCTACGTTCTGACATTTCACACGCAGTTAAGGAATTTATTTAAGAAATAATAATCAATAGATCAATCAATCAAGAGAGAAAATGTGTTACTTGGATAACACATATACTAAATCAAGAGAAATAATCACTTGAAGACTCATACATGTGCCCCTGCAAATGAATAATGAGTTTATTTCCACCTCAACATGATAATGGTTTTCTGATTCCCCGTCATGCCTATCATTTTTCTAAGTAACCAGTTGATGGCATGTGTGTGTTTGTGTGAAGTCATGTTGCTCCTGCAGTGTGATTCTGCAGCCATATGTGGATATCATTTTCTGTCTGGGCGGCTATGACAAATATATGAGTCACGGGTCGATAGCGTCTCGCAAAGATGAGATCATTACACACCGTGGAGAGCTCGGATTGAAAATGTAAGTCACTGATACAAGGCTGAAGCATTCGCTGTGTTGTGTGTGTGTGTGAGTGAGTGAGTGTGTGGCTGTGTGTGTTTGTGTGCCAGACTAATGGTCCATTGTGCTCTGTCAGGGTTTATTCAGCTGGCTGGGGCTGTGGGCCTGCTGGCTTTGGAGTCCAGACAGGGCACTATTTTTACCTTGTGCAGGAAGGCAGCACACTGGCTCCTCTGTTACATAAACACCTTCATTTCACCGTCTTAAAATCTACATTTCCAGCTAATCTGTCCTTCACAAACACACAGAGTTATGAGCTATTCTAGGTGAGAGTGTTAGGAGGCTTTAAAGGGAAAAATCTGAAAGGAGTCCTGCGTGTAACAGAGAGAGAATAAATATAGACAGTGAGTGATAGTGTCCAAGAGTGATGTCTAAACACACACACACTGTTGCTATCCCACGGCTGAGGTGTATCTTTCCAAACTGGTGGTGAGCAGCTGCTGTCCTCACGTCAGGGTGTTGAAACAGGAAAAAAAAACCAGCAGTGTGAGTTTCTCCCTCTCCCTCCTCTCACTCTGCTGCCTCCGGCTGTGAGAGGCCGCCCTGTCCGGAGGGTGGAAGGTAGGGAGGGTCTAAAGGGGCCTTACCTCTGACCATTGTGCTTTCACAGTCCTGTGGGAGAGGTGGGAGAACCTATAGAGGGGAAAGTGTAGCCGTCAGAAAGTGAAGGGAAGTGAAAGAGAAACAGTGTCACAGCATGTTAGAGAAAGACGAGCCAGGAGAGGAGTAGATTTTTTTTGTTGTTTTGTTTTTGTATCTATGGCGGGGTTGAGTTGGCCGGGAACATGATGTGTACTGACTGGGCACAACCTCAAGAGTCAGCGTGGACCAACCTACTGAATGGGGAGTAGAACGGAAAAGACAGGAAGACAGAGAGGGAGGGAGGGATGAAGGAGGCTCTAGATAATATGGATGGATGTGGTGGAGTGGATGATGTCATCCGGCAAGCGTCCAGCCTCTGCCTCACCGATGACTACAAAGAGGTAAAGGTCCATCTTGTGTTTGTACGTTCCTTATTCTGTGGTTATACACATATTTTTCATTATTGATTGATTGAAACTGATCCATGTTGTTGTCCGGCTCTGTCCAGAGACACCTGAAGTCATAAAACAGGCCCCCCCAAAGATCACCAATTATATCTTGTTAGTGTAATCTGTGCTGAAGTTGTGTTGGGAGAAGTGCCACTGGCCAGAAGCAACGATCAGCAAATAGACTGTAACTACCAGTCGTCAGGCAGCGACTGCTCCCAGCCAAGAAATAGTGCAGTACATTACCCAGCTAAATACAGCAACATGTCAATTAACACTTTTTTACAGAATTAAGATAAGAAATATAGCTTGTGAGCAATAAAAGCAAACAGATAAATATGAGATTTGTATCAACCCTCTAATTTAACTCCCTGCTAGAAAGGGAATAGGCGTATTTCTGCAAATTCCTTAGGTTTGGTCTTTGGTGTGCTGTGTGCAGCTATGTGGTGCAGCCCACAGACTGGGCTTGACGTTATGCTGGAAATATGGGTATTACAGTGCTTCGATATGTGGGGCAAAGCTGTGACATAATGGTGTGAGTAACCAGGCTTTTATCCTTAAATCTGCTTCATTCACAGGGACAAAACGCAGATTCCTCCTCCTCTGAATCTTTCACCACAAAACCACGTAGTCTGGGCCTTGTTGTAGAGAGAAGCTCAAATGTCACTTGGAGACCTATTGTCCTGTCTAAACCCACTTCATGCTCCCCATCTCCCCTCCCTCCCTTTGTCATTCTCCCTTCTTTTCTTTTTTTTCCCCTTTATCCCAACATAACCCTCCCCCACTTCTCTTACCACCACACACACACACACAGGGTCACATTCAGCCTTCTACCACTTGCTGAGTTGTTCTCAGTTCAATCTGAGTGACAGGCACAGTCTTGCACTGACCTGCAGCTGAACTGTATGGAGGGTCAGAGGTCAGGTCCCTTATCTGGGAAGGAATGCTGCACGGCCGAGACAGACAGGTCTCAGATAGCACGGGAGGACAAGACAGTCTTACACACGTGTTTAGCCTCAAAAGACACGATATGGACTTCAAGAAAGGTTGAGCATTAGAAATTAGAAAATATGGTTATTTACTGTCTAGTCGTGAGTTGGAGGGTGAGATAGACACAACTCGCCTCCAAAATCCATCCCACATCCCTCTTTTTGGAGTTGAATCCTTCACTGGCAGGGTGCAGGGCGTCTTGCTGCAGTCGCCTCTAGGAAGTCGCTCGCTGAGCCAAGAAAAAGTTCTGCACACGACCCACCAGAAAGCCGCCAAATGTTGTTTTTACACTTTATTTTTCGCAAAGTTTAGCCAAACAAGATGAATCAGTCAGACTTGGCTTATTTGTTACCACTGGGCTGAGGCAGACTTTCTCTAGTTCTCCAGTTTTTACACAAAGCTAAACCCACCTGCTGCTGGATGTAGCTGTCAAACAGAAACCAGACAGTGCTTTCAATGTCCCGTCAGCAGGAAAACAAATACTACAAGTGACTTTAAATAGGTCATAAACTGAAGATACTGTATAAGCAGTTTCAGAAATATGTGCAGGTGCTCATTTCCTTAAATTTGGCCAATGAAGAACATCTGTGAACTGTAAAGCTATACAGCACAGTCAAAACACACACACACACACACACACACACACACAGGAGACACAGTGACCTTGTATCTGTTTGTAGAGCTGTGAGCTCAGCAGCAGCTCACTCTCAGGCCTTGAAAACATATCAGAGTGAAGCCGTCCCTGTCTGGATTCTCCACACCACAACACACAGATTGCCGAAACACAACAAACACACACACACACACACACACACACACACACACAGACCTTCAGCACAACCATAACTCAATGAAAAGCTCTCTGAATGTTTCTGAGCACATCCAGTCTTATCCAGGTAAACTATAATGTGATTCTCTCACTCTGACTGTGCTTTAAAAGAAATGTAGCCTGTGCTCACAAGACCTGGTATTTTGTGTGTGTGTGATTGTGTGTGTGTGTGAACAGTGGGCTCTTGTCTCCAACGAGGGACTGAGGTTGGCCGGTGAAAAGCCTCCATTGTACAGAACAAGGGAGAGCACTTACTGAGAAATGGAGGAAAAAAGAAATATGAATAAATGAAGGAGAGACTGATATATTTAAAAAATATGTTTTATATATATATATTTATTTTTAAAGCATATTTTTTTCAGATACAAGGCGTCTGAAATCAGAGAAGAGCAATGGGACAGACAACCGCTGGCATGCAGAGATACACACACATTTATACACATCTTAGATCCTAACCACTTCACAATTTCAGGCCCCAGAGCCGGCAATTTGGGGAAGAAAGAGGGAGGATGCTGTTTGTTAGCACGGATAATTAAATTCCTCTCCCACCTCTAATATAGATTTTCAAGGAAGATTTGAGGGCTCGGAACAAGCACCCTGTTGTCCGATGCCAAGGCTAAATCACACTCTAGGCCTGCGGAGATGAATGCTCGTAGTGCGGAGCGGAGGAGAAAATATCTTTGTCAATGAGGGTTTTTCAGCGGAGGAAATTGCTCAGTGAATTTAAGGAAAAAACACAAATTAACCAAATTGTGTTCCTCCCAGTCTGATTTGGACTGCCTCTCTTGCCTCTCTCTTTCTCTCCTTTCTCCCACAGTGTTAACATAATTGACCCGGCGACAATTTTCCACATCATAATCATGTGGAAACAGGCATTTGGATAATGTGCCATCGCAGGATTTTAAAAGATTTTATATGAGGCTCCAATGGGAAAATGATCCAGTAAAGAGCACAAAAGGTTACGATAATGTCTCGTTCATGAGGACTTGAGTGAGTGAGCCAATCTAATAGCTGAAAGTCTGTTTCCAGCTAATGGCATAACAGGTTTACATTTAATTGGTCCAAAATTTAAACTGAAACTGTGGCCTTTCTCCATTAAAGAGGCTCTGAAAGCTCGTATCTACTCCTTTGATGACAGGATAAGAAGGAAAGGTAGAAGATGATGAAGTGTGAGGAAAGGAACAAGAGCCAGGGGCATGTGTTTACTACACATCTCACCACTCCACCTCTCAGTGGTAGATCCCACACCTTGGTAAATAGTTTATGGCTCTGCCATGATGACTGTTTTACCACACACAGCCCACCCAGACACACGCACACTGTATAACAGACGATGTTGACACAAAGACAGGAAGTTGTGTTGTCAGGCAGGTGAGATGTAGACATGCTAATTCAGCTGCTGTTTGGTTTTGGTTGTTTTACAAGTAAAAATGTTAAATCTTTATTTGAAGATAAACTTTTTGCAGATGTGATAATTAATCAGTGAATTAGCCTGATTTCCTCACAGCTCACATCACGTGAAGAGTCAGAACAGGAACACTGAAATTCATCTTCAGCACTTTGTTAAAAGGTTCCTCTAACGACCAGCAGCTTTCTGCAAAAGTGTATGTAGTAACATAAGTCACAAATATTATCCAAAGACAGTCACAGAGCAGGCTGTCCTTGAGGGCTGATGAGTTTATCAGTGGCAGAGTGTGAAGTGTTTTTCATTTGAAAACATTACAGAAACATATGCTCCGTGTCCTGCCTCGTATATCTGGATAACTGATCGCTGAACATAAAAATGCAGAACGCACCAACTGTCTCATGCTGTTTATGGCCTCGTTTTAACTGCTTTTGTAATTGCATAGAGAAACTTTTAAACACATTTTTGATTGAGCCAGTTAAACTGTTGACACTCTCAGCTTGTTGATGACAAGCTACTGAAGATCTGACCCTCGTTATCTCAAAGTTACACTACCAGAGGGGGAAAAGCACCGCACAGCCCTCAAACAGGGAGTGTGTATGTGTGTGTGGAAACTGCGGATGCTGCTGATGTTTTCTTACCCATCCTCTCTGTGTCACACCTCCTTCCCATCTGCACCAAAACCTTAACGCAATCTCTTCGTATCCTTTCCTCCTCCCTCACCACATGAGGAGGAGAAAGCAGTTAACGGTGCTCAGTGAACTGAACTCGCTGCCTCTGGTTTTTGTTTTTGTTTTGACGTGGCTGCTCAGTGCAGAAACCTGACTGACAGTGTGTCGGTCGAGCTGTATTGTGCATGAGTGATGTTTGTGTACATAAAGGTGTTTGACCTGCGACACAGGCTGCTGTTGAGCCTTTGAAGCTGCCGATTGAAACTCCAAAGTGTGTTCATGCTGACTCCCCAGGCTATCACACACACACACATCGGAGCAGTGCCAGGTCCACTCCTCTACGTGCCAGTGTGTGTGCTGGCGGTGCCAAGAGTGCGTCTTGCGAGCTCTTGTGTGGAGTGGGATTATGTTAATTTGTCCTTGGTGGAGGCACTCTCACCAAATGCCTGCGTCCTATTGTCAGGAGACACTGACAGGAGGAAAGCATGGAGAGAACACGGGGCAGTAAAAACGAGTAGGAGAGAGGTGAAGGTGTGAGTGATTAGGAGAGGGAGGAACAGAGTCGCAGAGACCTGGGGCTGAAGGAAAGAGTTGAGGATGGAAGGAGATTAGCAGAATAGGGGACATGGAGGGAAGGGAGAGCAGGACAAATGACTGGTGAGAGTGAATCAGGTGGATAATGAAAGCATGGGAATGTGAGGAGCGGTGATAGATGAGAGAGGTGGAGGAATAAGTGGAATGGGATGGAGGTTGCGCCTATGGTCAATTACCGCTGGCATCTCTTTTACACCTGCCTCTCACAGCGTTTCTTCTCTTTCTTTCTTTTTTTGACAGTTTCATTTTATTTAGTGCGAAAGTACAGAGAGACTCCGTCCCCGAGGTGTCACAAGATAATGGGTAAAGATGGTTAACAAGCTAAAAAAAGATGCAGAAGAAACAAATGAATATATGTAATGATGTTCTTTCCCCTGGCTGGATTGTGAACCAAGCACAGTCAATGTGACGATTATCGGTATAAACACAATTCTGCATTTTTCTTTGTTAAAGTTTCACTTAACTCTCCACGCTTCATCGCGTAAAACTGCCACTCGGAGTGACTGGTTTCTGTATGAGGAAAAGAAAGTGTGAGGGGGTTTAACGGCCACAAAACAAATGACAAAATGACAAACGAAAAAAAATATCAAAAAGCTCTGTCTGGTGCTCATGTGCAACAGTAGCATCTGCAGAAAGTTTCCTCCCTTTTGATCAGGAACTGTCTGAGTCACTCATTAGCCGTTCGCAGCTCAGTTGGACGTGTTTACCTGCTATGAGCGCAGACAAGTCGTCCTGTGGGGACTGGTGTGTGTTTGTGTGTGAGCATGTGTGAAGTGCTGCCAAAACTGAGGCTCTGCTTAGTTAGGAATTCCGGATTGGGAAGAAGCCAAGTGAGAGTCACTCTGAAATGATGTTGTGTTGGTTTCTCTTGCAGATTTCAGCATGTATGAAATACTTATTGCTGCTTTTCCTCTGGAGTCTCCCCTCCTCTAAACTCAATCCTGTGTGAGAAGACTTGACACTACTGTGCATGTGTGTGTATGTTGTCTGAGGAAACAGCAGCACCTGCTGGTGAATACTGGCACTGACAGCCTGTAATGATCCCTACTTGGATATTTCATGTTTGTTTTTTTTCTCATATCACTTCATATCAGAGCTGGTTAAGATAACACTGAAGCACTCAGTGCAAATTAAGAAGAGGTTGCTGCTATTGATATACTTGCACTCGTGATTTGGAGAGTCAGGGAGTGTTCAGGGTAACAGCGTTTCTATTTGTGCATGCAGCTAGTCATGTGCGAGGGTGTTGAGATGATCCAGCATGCCTGGCAACCGTCTATTTAAATGCCCGGGTTGAAAGCACCAAGTATCTTTGATGAAGACACATTATCCCTATCAGCCTCACCTCTGACCTCATAGTCAAACTGCAGCTTCAATCATAAAACACATCATAAAGAAAGTGACCTAATCTTGTTAATCTTCTGTTTTTAGGCCCAAAAGAATGAGAGGGAGTCGATCAGGCAGAAGTTGGCCCTGGGCAGTTTCTTCGACGATGGGCCAGGTATCTACACCAGTTGCAGCAAGAGCGGCAAACCCAGCCTGTCCTCACGGTAAGACCACTGACCTCAGTCACATCGCCGGTGCACATGTGATTTGTACTTGGAAAACACAAGTGGCTGGTTTACTAGTATTTTTTTTTTTTTGTGGGCCCATATGGTTTACTGAAAAGGAATCCCACACAAAGACAAGAGCAGTAGTGAAATGTCAAAAAGAACATAAACTTCCACTTTATGCAAAGGTTGAAAAGAAAAAGAAAAAGAAAGTTGCTCTCAACAGTCTAGACTACTTTTTTTTTTTAAAAAGGGCAGACAATGATTAAGAAAGAATGACAGGAAGCAGAGAGGATTTGTGCAGTGAAGGAGCAACACGTAATCAGCCCTTGTGACTTCCCAAATTTGCACGCGCGCTGCTACCACCTCCTACACTGTACCTTACTGGAACTGCATGTTCTCTAAACACACTTTCTTTGTATTGTGATTTCAACCACGTGAACTTTAATAGTGCAAATTGATGACTGATTGTGACACTGTAATGCCACAATGATGATTCATATGAAACAGTTCAATGTTTTGTGTGAAAATGTGATTATTATGAGACTGTAAATCATAGAGACACTGTTATTGAGCCAGATAGTCCTGGGATTATGTGGTGAAACCTGTGGTCAAGAGTAGAGTGTTAGTCTCAGATTCAGTTTTATATGCTTTATTTCCAACTTATTTTTCAAGAAATATGATTAAGCCATGTACTGACATATTAGTCTCTGTTTGACAAACTAATTATCTTAAACACACTTTACATTTCTGGCCATTTCTCTCCAACTAATGAGTGACATGTTGACCAATACTAAAGTCTCTGCACCCACACTGTTCACTATGAGCAACATTTCTTGTAATCAACAATGTTAGTGGACACATCATTGGCCTCTACAGTACGATCCAATGAATTCAAGTTACCGTGAGCTTTTTGATGCTGCTTCACCAGGGGAAAAAACAACAACGATCGACCGCCCAGGTCCTATTTTAATTGGAAGTGATAGGATCTATACTGTGTAAACAATCAGACCTGTTTGTAATTACTGTATTGAATAAGCAGATTATTGATCCACGGTGGGCTGGATCTACACCTAGTGATACCGTGTTCCTCCGTGGCACAAAAACACCCCCACTGGTCCCAGGCAGATTGGAGCAGACCTACCGGAGGCAGCCTGGATCGATCCATATTGGAGACAAGAGGGGAGATGATTAAAAACACAGGCCCTCTTTAATTCTTTCTTCAGCTGCTTCTCTGCTGTTGTGATAAAAGCAGCTTGTGTCTGTTAGGATTTTCTTTCCCTTTTTTTTTTTCTTGTTTTCACACTGCCTGAGATCCTTCATCTACACAACACACTTGCATCATTCCTACCAGCAGCAGTGCTGCTGACACTGCGGTGTGTATTGGCTCCAGTCCGATTCAATTACTGCAGAAGAAGCTAATGTTGAACTGACTTGACTTTTATCTGCATAACTTGAAACTGTCTCCCTCTGTCTCTCCCTCAGGCTGCAGAGCGGGATGAACCTACAGATTTGTTTTGTCAATGACAGCGGCAGCGACAAGGACAGTGATGCAGATGACAGCAAGACAGAGACCAGTCTGGACACACCTCTGTCCCCCATGGTACGCTCTGACGCCCGAGTGTGCACTCTGAGGCCCATGCAGTTATTGTAGTAGCCTATTTCTCCAGAACGAAAGAGATGCACTTGAATCTTTTAAATCGATCTAAAACACGTGTCATGGTTTACAGAATTGACAGTGTGAAGATCTGACTGAGTAAAAGTGAGACTGAGACAGAGGAAGAATGAAAGCAGTGAAATGGCTGATAGCTGCTGGTTTTGATGCTTTATGAATGTCTTTTCTCAAGTTTTCTGGCCTGTTAACCAATTCACGAGCAGCAAATGAGAGGTGAATTGGAATACGCTCACCAAGGCCATGGATGACTGGTCCCATTAACCTCCTGTCAGCCTGAGACACATTTAACAGAAACAGAGGGAGAAAGAGAGAATTATCATCTCTTTACATGTTCATCCTCACTAACCCTCACGTCCTAGCTGATGTGAATGAATGATGTGAATGAATGATGTGAATGAATGAAGCTCCTGTCAATGTGGAAAATCCACATACAAAAAAGACCTAGAATACATAAACATTAATCCTCTGACCTGTCTTTCTTATCTTCCTTTACCTCATTTTTAACATCCTTCCTCTTACCTTCATTTTTTCCATTTACTTCCTCCCTCATATTCCTTTTTCATATTCATTATTTCCATTTCTCCCTCTCCCCCCTGCCACCCCCTCCCTGCAGTCCAAGCAGAGTTCGTCCTACTCGGACAGGGACACAACAGAGGACGACTCGGAGTCTCTGGAGGACATGGACTTCCTGAGTCGACAGAAGAAGTTGCAGGCGGAGGCGAAGCTGGCCCTGGCGATGGCCAAGCCCATGGCCAAGATGCAGGTGGAAGTGGAAAAACAGAACCGTAAAAAGTCACCAGTGGCCGACCTGGTCAGTACCAGAAATCCGATCCTGATTCTGCCTTTGACTTCACAAATATATCACTGCCATGTTCTTTTAGATTACTATGTACTGTAAATAAGGAAAAGGAGGAAGTATGCTTACTACTTTCAGATTCAGTTTCTGTTTATTTGTGGTCTTGATTAGAATGATTGCTCAACTCTCTAGTTCACTTCAGCTTTATAGTAGGAAAAAAATGCCCAGCACCAAACAACCAACAGACAAATGTTAATTACAAGCTGATGGAGAACGAACATCTGGAAGTAAAAACATTAAGATATTTTTTCCTCTGGGACTGGTGGGAAGGAGTGGGATAAGTAAAGTAACTACTAATCAAGACATTTTCTATTTGAATTAAAGGGTAATAATCTTAGTGTTGCCCTCAGTGGCCCAAAATCACTTACTACAGACTCAACATCAACATGGCCGACAGTTTTCACTGTACGTGTTACAACCACTATTCTCCAAAGCTTCAGCTCCATTGCAGCTTCCTGTCTGATAATAGCAACTACTTCTTCACTCTGTTCAGTTATTTCACGGTCAGTTTTTTTGTTGACAACACATTATTTTCTCTTTTCCTGACCAATCAGCTGGCACCTCTGGTAGTTATATTGTTATTAGATACTTATTATATTATAGCGAACTGTAGCACAGATCCTACCCCCTACGCCCAAGTCATATGTGCAGTCAACGCTGCACAAAGATTTCTTATGTACTCTATATGGTATTGGAACAAAAGGTCAGACGTGTGTGTGTGTGTGTGTGTATGTGTATATATATATATACACATATATACAGTCATGGAAAAAACTCCACCACTATTACAGTCATTCTTTTGTTTTTTTTAAATATCAACACAAACACAACTCCTTCCACTTAATGAGACACTGATGAGGTCTTTACCTGAACCACATCTGGTTTTATACAGTAGGATGATTATAAAAACCACTGCTGGGATTAAACATTGGCATTAATGATAATAATAATTCATTTATTTTGTATAGCGCTTTTTCAATGACCCAAAGACGCTTTCCATGGACAAAGAGAATACAAAAGACCAATTATCCCACAAAAACTGATTTATAAACTCTTCCTGAGTTAAAATATTCTTGCTGTGTTCTTTACTGTAAAATATGAACATGTTTTCTCAGCATTATTATTATTATTCAAGGTCTGAAAAGACTTGATATTTCTGTTATTTAGACTAGTTTAATCATTAGCCAATAAAAGCTCTAAATGACAATATTTTTTTTCAATTTTTGGAGAAATGTTGTCAAACACATACCTATAAATAGTAAAACTAGAGTAAAACTTAATTTTTTCCATGACTGTATATACATACGTATGTTGTGATGATGTCACAGGAAGCCTCCCCCTCCCCTCCCGCTAGTAAGGTGATGATGCCCTGCTCATCATTATTTCATCAATTTTCATCTGCCTCGCTGCCTCTTCCGGAGCGCACACACAGAGACACACACCAACACCCCCACACTGTCAGACTCACACCGACCTTATTTCCACCCGGACTTGCGGGCAGAGCCGCTTTACTTATTCAGAGAGGAGAAGGGCAGCTCGACCTGGTCCATCTATAATTCATACACCGGAAAGCATTGACTTGGGTGTTTAGGGACGTAGCGGTGCTCGGCAGTCAGAAGACATCACTGTCACATCCAGGCCAAACACACAGCGAATATTAAGACGTATTAAAGCTGCAGCCACCTGCAGTGTCCACAACACCAGAGATCTATTAAACCGCAAACAATTCATGTGATAAATACTCGGCTGGAACAGTTATTCCTAACCAGGCTTACGTCTACTGTTGCCATGGGGACAGGTGGAAAGATTGAGGATGTGGAGTGGCTCGGCTAATTGGAAATGAAAAACAGATTTGTTTCACAAAATACACCTTTCCAAATATTCTCCGAAAGTGGTGCGCTGCTTATCTTTAGCAGATTTGCCATCACAGTTCTCGTCGAGCTCCCAGCTATGACAGCACACTGAGTCTCAGATTAAACCTCTGATAAAGCCATGTCAGAGTGCAGTAAGACATAAGGCAAGTGAGTGAGAAGTCGAAATAATTACAGTATCTGGAAGTGACTGAACATAAAAAATTAAATATTTAGGTAGAAGGCACTAATTCCAATAAGTATGGATTAACAGGAGTTAATTAATAGTTAGGGGAAAATAAAAGCACAGATAAACGATTAGCTGAAATAATTAGCCAGAAGTAATACATGTATAACTAAAAGAGATAATGAAAGTAACAGATATGGGGAAATAATGGATAACTGGTTCTTTGTGACTGACGTTTCAGTTTCAGGAGAAAAAATGTATTGTATTGACCCGCTCTGTGTCAAAGATCTTCACCTTCACTTTCAAATCAGTTGAGATAAACACATTTGGAAGGTGTCAGCGCAGTGAAGAGGTACATGATCTGATAAAGAGTCTGGGCGATTATACCAGACAAATAAAGATTCGAGGGACTCTGCTGCTGTTGTCACACTGCTGCCAGTTAGTTTAACGAAACTTGATTGTCCTTTACACTTTTCAAGGGCAAACAGTGAGACTCGATCCAGCCCAGTTGGCCTGTATCCCATTGTCTGTGTGTAGGAGTGTGGGTTTTCCTGAATGTGTACAAACACAATGACTGAGAGAAAGCGAGATCATCACAGACAGTAAAGAAATAAGGGGGAGAAATTGAGACTTTTATCGTAAAATCTCAATTCTCTCTTTTCTTAATTCAGAGAGTGGATTTTCTCAGTCTGATAAGTCATAGCGGGACTAGTAGTGCCATTTATCTACCACAGAAATTCACTGTGGTCAGCAGACTCACAAGTCTCACACAGCTCTACAACCTTTCTCGTCGCCTACTCTCGTTTTTGACATCACAGTCCTCGCTATGTCACTCCCGACTCACCAGCCTGTGCCCATCTAGACGCCTGAAACTGAAACTGACACATGGCAGTCTCCAGCAGAGCTGCATCAGTGCCAAAGGCCAAATTGCGAAAGTGAAAGAGGGGTGAGAAAGCAGCGAGGAGAGGCAACCGCATAGCCAAGCATGCAAACACCTACAGTGTGACACATGCACAGAGAGAGAGAGAGACAGACAGAGAGAGCACATTTTCTCCCCCGCTGTTTGCCCAGACTAGGAGATGACAGTAGGAGGGAAAGAGAAAGAATGTGGACTGGGTAGATGGGAGCGCTGGCAGAGGGAGAGCCTGGTAAACAAATCGATGATTTTCTGCCTGCGTGTGCTCTCTCACACACACACACACACACACGACCGCATGCTTTATGTAATTGTACTATGACTGTGTTTGACATGGAGCTACCGCCGGTGGTTAAGGGACACATCACTCTGAACGCATGCACACAAAGCCAACAGAAAGATACAGGAAAATAAAGGTACTTTTCGGAGCCATGTCCTCTCAGCCACTGTTTAATAGAAATAGTTTTCAACTCCAAAAACTTCCAGGACACTGCAATGATAAAGCTTTTCTTTTTTTTCATTTTCACTCACAGGGAAATTGTGTGTAATTTCTCACCCATTTGTTGTTAATTCATCTTTGCGTGTGATAAATAACGTCTGTGGATGAGTGATTTAGAGATATTTAGAGATAAATTGAAAAATCCACAGGAGGTGAGAAGCTTTCTCATATTTCAAATACACAAAGGGAAAGGAGATGAACATGATCATGTTGGTGCGCTGTGTGGGGTAAAAACACCGAGTTTGCTGCTGTTTATTAGCTCTAAATGTGTGTGCGTGTATGTGTGTGTGTTGTGTGACCGCAGCAGCACCTACATGAAATCCCCAAACTTTACAGTCGGCTCCAGGGTGCTGACCTCCTCAGAGAAAAATAGATATTCCCTTTAGTTTCATCAGGGGCATTAGGGGAAAGGAACCAAGAGACTGAAAAGAAGTTGTTTCTCATGTTGTCAGCAACAAAGGAAAATGTAAACAAATCACTTCTGCCCAGGCAGCGTTTCGTATCCCGTCAACACATCTGACTTTCACTTACTAATTAAGATCCATTCTGCTGATTATCCACGCAGCCTCGACCCTTTGACCATATCTGATAAGATTTACAACCACATATGGCATTTATACTCCTCACAAAATAACATCTTCATTATTCCTTTTTTCTGCCAATAGACTGTTTAATATAAAATAAGAGAAAATAATGAAAGTAATTGCTTATTAATTTCTTAAAGAGATAAAATCAGAACATTTCACATTTAAGAATCTGGCACTAGTTAATTTTTTGGCACTTTTGCTCAATAAATCATTGAAAAATTCATCAGTCGTTTATCAGCCCATCAGTGTTTTAGTGAAAATAACGCACTAATTGTTCAGGAACTCCGTCTCTGCCAGTATTTGTGAATAATGCACTGAATTCATTGTTAATAAGTGATTTTCGATGAGATCAGGTCGACTCTGTGTCTCTGTGCTGCAATAATGGGTTTAAGTGACTTTTTACTTGTTTGTGGCTGTTCTGAGTTTTCTTCTCTGCACGTGTCTGATGTGCGACGTCTGTTTTTTTTTCCGTCAGCTCCCTCACATGCCTCACATCAGCGAGTGTCTAATGAAAAGAAGCCTGAAGCCCACCGACTTGAGAGACATGACGCTGGGGCAGCTCCAGGTTATAGTCAATGACCTGCACTCCCAGATTGAGAGTGAGTTGACCACACACACACACACACACACACTGTCACTGACCTCTACTTTCAATTGCAGAAATGAGCACATGGGGAAAAACATGCACATGTATACTGAACCCGACCATTTCATGTGGATGTGAAAGTACTTTTATATATGTTAGTCAGTTCAAAGAAGCGTACCAGCTAACAGCTTCCCCTCAGCACTTACTGTTACCACTCTGTACACACCATTGATCCTGGTATTCTGTGATGAATAATCTCTCATTTGACATAAAACAGCTCCAAAATTCCCCATGAGTCCAAAGTGATGAGCTCGTTTTTGACTTACAGAGCAGACTTTCCCCTCAAAATATCTGTTGTTAGTGATTTATATTTTCTGGCAAAGCTCAGGGAACAATAGTTGAAGCATGTGATGTGACAACAACCGCAACCACCGATGTGCGGTCTGCAGCCAACACTCATAATGCTTTCAATGGCTTTGTGAGGTTATTTCATGAGCCTATCGTTGGTGATTTCAGCCTCTCACATCCAGGTGATTTAACATCTGTCTATTAATGTCACGGCTCGGTACATACCTCAGTTTGGGTTCAATACAACAAACACTCATTGAATGTTAAACTAAAAACAATCTTATGTTATAAAAGTTTTTTTTTTTAAAAGAATAAAAACAGAATAAAAAATAAAAACAAGTGCATTAGGAGTGTTATTATACCATTCATTAATTCAAGAGAAAAAATACTTGCACTTGACAACTGGCGACTATTATTTAAAAAACAGAAACTAACATCCATGTTGGTTTACACAGTTTATTTAGGCTGGATACCAGTTGCCTTGGTGATGTTTTTGGTCCTGCCTGGGTTCAAGTCAAGAGGCTTAAAAACAGCAGGGATAAATGTTGTTGCACACAACTTTACTTTTCCTCGCACCAGTGATTGACATTTTGGGGTGATGCCGTCTTCTATGTGTTGATGCGTTTCTAGCAAGGCACTGCGCATCTGTGAAACATCGCAGACGGACTTTGTCCGGTCGACCAGTCGCAAGCCATCGGCGTTGTTGTTTCACGGTGATATGCGCAGCGTCCCATAGAAAATGAACAGTCAGTCGCGGCGCGGCCGGTGCAACCAACGCCAGTGGATCCCAGGCGTCTGGCAGCTCCTAAAACCATAGACCATAACTACACACTCTCATCACTTCTCCTCTTCATCTGTTATGACAGTTGCTGGCAGCTTTGAGGCTCATTACCGCCACCTGGATCGGAGTGTGGAGTCGACTTTTTTTTAAATATTCATTCAGATCTATTCGTCATGTGACTGTGTGCACCGAACCGTGACCCCCGTACCATGACTGCATGGGAGGAATACAAATACTGTTACACCCCTATTAGAAATGTGTAATGACTTTGTGAATGTTGTGGTATAACACACTTGTAGCCGGACATCAGTTCATATGATTCCCCATATTTTCCACCACTCCAGGTCTGAATGAGGAACTTGTACAGTTGCTGCTGATCCGAGATGAGCTACATATGGAGCAGGATGCCATGCTGGTCGACATAGAGGACCTCACCAGGTGACGAGCTTATTTACAGCACTCTGTTACTGTCATTTCACTCATCTATGAGGGAGAACCAGGCAAAAAAAACGAATACAAATACAATTGAAAATAGTGCAAATGTTTGTTATTGTCAGGAAATCTAATGTACAATACCAAAATTCACATCTCTCAACACTTTCACTTTGTTACTCTTTCTGTGCCACAAGCCAATCAGTTTCTACGGAAGATGTAAATATTTTAACATGCCAACATGCCGAAGATATAGTTTTGATGTATTATTTTTTTCCCCAGGTCAAGTGTTTCCCTTAAACCGTTAGAGACTGTTGTTTTTTCAGTGGTTTAGGATAGCATGATTTTTAGAGTGACAATTCAGAGTAAGAAAAACAACAGATCAGTCAGAGATGAGATGAGATGATTAACTCCTCAGCCCACAATGATTTCTGTTTTTCAAGCTCTAGGTTTCAAGCTGCCTTTTCTTGAGCCGCACTAGATTTAAAACTGACACAACCACAAATGCAGCAGTGTTCCTTATGGCCTCTGATGTGTAAAAATCCCCTTGAACGTGAGTTACTCAAACATCAGTGAGTAGTTCATTTTCAGGGCTATTCTCATCTGTAGATGTTGTGCACCAGTGAGATTTTAGGGGACAGTGGTTTTGTGGGACTGAGTCACAATAAAGTACAGTAGCCATTTTCATGGAACTAAAGTAAACAGTTACTGGGTAGTGCACAACACTGTGTCGACACTACAGCACAGGTGTGTAGCACAAAGGAGGAATTGCTGCTTTTGTTCTTTTCCTGGGATTCACCAACAATGAGAAAAACAATGAGACTTATTTCCTAAACATCTGTATTTTCTCTTTGTGTTTCCCAGGCATGCTGAGAGCCAGCAGAAACATTTGGCTGAGAAGACCCTATCCAAATAAAATGCCCGTCCCCCTGCTCCACCCTGCTCCACCCTGCTCCACCCTGCTCCACCCTGCTCCCCTCTGCCGAGCTTAGCCCCCGATCCAAACCCAGACTTTTCCCCTCTGGCCATTCCACCTCTGTCCCAAGCTGATCCAAATCCCGCCCGCTTGTCCCGAGTATTTTTCTCCTCGCTGTTCCCCTGCCCCCCCCCCCCCCCCCTCGTTGACCTCCCTGTCCACCCACTGACTCCAGTAGCAGCAGCAGCAGCACAGACGAAGGCAACTCTCTGTCATTTCGCTTCTGTGGTTTTCTCCCAGCGCTAGGGACGGAGGAGCACTTCCTGCTTCGTGGGAGAAGAGGATTGTGTGTTGTCATGGATTCTGTCCCCAGCTTCCTGTGCAGTGATTGGCCTTGCTTCGCTATTGTTTCTTTTTAACTTTCTACATTTGCCACTAAATTATAACTGTTCAAATGCAAAAAAAATTGTGGGAAAAAAAATAAGATAATAGTGAAAACTTTAGTAGAAAGTCATTCATGAGAAAAAAGAAACAACATTGTATTAAAAAAAAAAGATGGAAAACTAACTTCTTCAGACCATTTTAAGTTGGACAGTAATTTTAAAGTATTTCAAAGTCGGCCTGTTTTTATTCTGCACAAATGGTAGTTTTCAACTGAGAAATGTTTATTTGAAGGTGCTAAAAGAGTGTAAAGGAAACATGCCTGCCTTGTAGTGGAGTCGTAGCTTTTGGTAATACGTTCACTCTAATTGCTCTTCAACATTTTGTGAATGTTGATTTTCTGACACGAGTCATTTTAAATGAATAAGTGTGTTAATATCGTTTTCATCCTATTGTATTCAGAAACTTTATTTGAGGAAAGAAATGTTTATGTACAGATATGTAAAATAAAGAATAAACTTTGTTTCATATATGCTGGCTTGTTGTGCCGTATGTTCAATCAGTTTCTGCTGCGGTTGTCCTTCATGTCCGCTGGATGAAGTTGTTCATTCAACTGAGCTTCCTCTTTCTAATGAACTGAAGTGTGACTGTGACATGAAGTGTGACTGGTCTCTAGTTGCGACTGCAACGAGAGAAAAAGACATCATCACATTACACGTAGTATGACTCAACACACACACTGTTTCAGTCTTGCCTCATCATTGCACTGTCTCACTCATCCAGTTGTGGTTGCTTCAGTGCTCTTAAAGGGACACTGTAATAATTTGGGCAACCCCTTCAAATCACCATGTGGAATTTTTCTTTCACTTGATGTTTAAACTTATGAGGATCGGTTACTTTTGGTTTAAGCTACAGTAAATGTACTGCACTTATTCAATATGACTGTGTGGTTTGGTTATGAATGCTGTGTCATTTTTTCATGTAGAATATTAGGAAGTCCCCAACACACACCCCGCCCCCTTTCCCTGGTGGTCATCTCTATACGTTGAGCCTGATGGCAAGTTTGACTGGTTGATGGTCCTGCTGTGAAACCAGAGAAAGGCCAGGAAACCCCTCTCAGCCGCTCAGTGGACCCTGCAGTTTCAGAACGTGTGAAGGGATCGCAGATCCTACAAAAACAGGGACTAGAGGATGTAGAGAGAGGATGACATCATGCTCAATATCAATAACAATATCACATCACTCTCATTCTGAGCCATGAGAATTTCTCACATGGACAGACTGTGAACATGCAGTGACACCTGAAAAAGAGAAAACTACTCGAGAATGAAAGTTTATCCCTTTCACCAGCATGCCCACTGGTCCCTCTAATCCTTCATTGTCCGTCATAAATCCCCTTTTGTCCATTCTAGCTTAATATTTGATATTCAAATTTCTCACTAGACTTTGATATTTACCTCTTTTCTTTTTATACATTTAATACAATATATTTCCCAATTAAATCAAGTAAGAAAAATGTAACGATTTAATTTCTATAAATATGTGGGATGTTATATAGTAGAGGAGTAGTTCTCTAACTACAGTATTCTTCTATTGTCTTCAACCTCTACAAATAAGGTGCAACTTCTTTTCTTTTCTTTTTTTTCTTTTTTTTTTTTACCACGTGTCAGATAATTTCAAACGATTCATCTAAAATATTATTTATATAAGAATTGTTTGGAAACTTTCCCTTGAGAAGTTAATAAATAATTAAACCACAATGTAAAAACCGTTTGTGTCAAGCAAAATTCCAAATTCAAATAAAAAGACCTGTAACAGTTCCCTGTAGCAGGAATACGTGTTGTTTCTATTTATTCTCACTGATGCGCTTTTTAATATTTGCGTTTGATATTGTAGATGGAGACAATTTTAACTTTATATACAATGGAATGTGACATTTGTTTTTGATTTCAATTCAACTACAACTTTTAGATAGTTAGATACTGTACTGTAAATAGTCGAACTGTGCGCATAAAGTGAAAAGTCACAGCAGCAGAGGGCTCACTTTGTTTCCACCACTGTCACACTTTTCGCTTGGAAACTCTGGGATTTCTTTCCTGACGGATGTTGCGTGCGAACGGAGCGTGGCAGTCACAAACACACCGCCCCAGCACCACGTTGGGCAGAGGGAAAAACCAAACCCATCCACGCTCCTCTACGTAACTAGCAGCACTGACTGGACCTGCAGCGCGTGGACACCCCCCCTCCACACACACAGATGAGCCAGATGTGGTCACTTGGGGAGGTGAGGGAGCATGCCAGTCTGGGGGTTATCTGCCCTTTCATTGACCGCTACAGTCGCATTTCATGATGATGAATTTATCACCAATTATTCCGCTCAGACGCGGTGGTTCACCTTTGAACTCATCACACAAATGACACACACCAGTTGCCACTGCTGCACAAAGCGACGTTTCCGTTGCATCACTGCGCTGCTCATCTACGTTTACAATATCAACACGAGACTGTAAAAAAACAAAACAAAACAAAACAAAACAAAAAACAGATTGATATATTTTATGAAATGCAAGAAATAACTGCACAAGCTGTCCAGCCTGTCTCAGGCCTGAAATTGACTGGAGGTAATTGATTTATTGATGTGACCAGATGGAAGATGCATGCTTTAGCCTCTTGCATCCAGACTTTCTTAAATCTGGATCAGTTACAGTACAATATGAGTTTCCTTTCATACTAATAATACTTTTCTCAAAGAGTCAGAATAAAATGGCACATAAAATCAGCAGGAAAATGCCCCAAAAGTTGTTTTTCAGGGCACATATAGACGTGTCCACGGTCTGTGGCGCCCTAGCAGAAAGTGTATGGAATTGAATGCTTATAGGAGGATGGACGGAGGGAACGTGAGGAGGATGTGAGAGGACTGAGGACATTGTTTCCACCGCAGCTTTTGTCGCTCAAAACACGAAACAAAGATGCTAACTTCCCCTTGTTTAATTTTCCTTTTTTTCTTTCTTTCTTTTTTTAATGCTCAACCATTGACTGATGGGAGGACGGACGAGGAAACCACGTGTGACGTTTTAGTTTTCTTCTTTCTCCTGCAGAGGGAGGGAATTCCCCGGTAGAGACTTTAAAATCCACCAGATAAGACGCAGCAGCTATTCACTCCCGCTCCTTCACTAAGGCCGCAACAAAGACCTGTCCCACTGGAAAAGATGGCAAACTTGAACTCCTGTAAGTCAGACAGAGGCTGACACTCTCTACGCTCTCAACATGTGTTTCTTTTTATCATGCACAATGAACATGAGATTATGGATTGTGCGTCTCACTATGTGTGTTTTTGCTATGCAGCCTCCTCCAGCTGTGTGCTGCCGCTGCTGCTGCTGCTGGCCCTCAGCTGGCACACCGGCACTGGACTCCCAGTTCCGGATCCGGGCGCGCAGCGGTGCGCACAGTGCCCCACGCTCTTCAAGAGCCTCCTGCTCAACATCACAGAGCTTCTCAAGGGTGTGAGTATTCATTGTAGTGTGTTTAACTTCAAATACGATGTCGTTTTATAGATAGATAGATAGATAGATAGATAGATAGATAGATAGATAGATAGATAGATAGATAGATAGATAGATAGATAGATAGATAGATAGATAGATAGATAGATAGATAGATAGATAGATAGATTTTTACTCTATCAACCCTCCATCTGTATGTAATCAATGATAAAAAGGTCTGTTTTGTGTTACAGGATGTTCTGTGCTATGGTATTCACTCTGATAAGGTGGAGGTGAGGAGTAAAGCCGATACATTACTGGCCTGTGCTCCCACTCTGACTCAGGTTTGTTGAATTATCAGTGACAATTGTGACTATTCAAATTATTCCCTTTAAATACCAAGTAGAAAATCTATCTTTTGTGTGTTTGTGTGCTCATATTTAAAATGTGAATACCCCACAGAACTCAAACTGCATGATCCAGAGAAACTCGTCCTTCAGCGAGGTATTTTACTGATGCTGTTAAATCTTTGTTGTTGTTGTTGGATGTAGTCTCTGTTTTACACAAAAGAATAATTCAGAAACAGGTGGTATACACCTGTTTTTAATGACGTGACGTGATCAGAATTTTTTGTTTTCAATGTCTCCACAGAGCGAGTGTTTGAGGAATATCATGAAGGACTTGACTTACTATGAAGCTGCTATTAAATCCTACCTGAAGTCCCGACTCAGAAGTCCTGAGAAAGAGGAGGCGTGTCTGAAGCCAACACTGGAAATAATAAAAAGCCTGAAGGTCTGTTTACAGTATCATGCGTGCGTGGGAAGAGTGAAACAAAAAAAACAGTGTCATGGTTTAAAGACAGAAACAGAGAATCTCCTGGGAAAACACATTTAAACGTTGAATGATGAAATCTTCCTTGATTTATACAGAACTGCTCCCTGATGCCGAATGACGACGACAGCAGCTCATCAGAGGTATTTTTCTATTCTGTCTTTCCTTTTTATCCCCCACCTTTCAGTCTTTAAGAGGAAAATTTACATTGAAACAAATAGAATAAAATACTAATGCTGGTGAAGATGTTTCACAGAGGGAGCTTGGAGGTGAGGTGTTTGAAACAGTCAGTGTGGTGATGTGTGGTGTTGCTGTGTTGCGTTGTCTCTCAGGAGGACACTACACCGATGTGGGGAACGGACACCTTCAGCAACAGACAGGAGATGTGTAAGATGATGAGGGGCTTCCACGTGCGAACCATCACCATCAACCGAGCCATGGGCTACATCTCCTCTGGACACCACAGGAAGTAAACATGCTGCATCTTCATCATCCTCATCAGCACCACTCCAATCAATACCAACCTGATCATCCCTTGATATCAATACAACTGAACTAACCTTCCTGATCATTCACTACCATCACTACAAGAACTCTTTGTTAAGTAGTTCTTTACACTGCACATGCTCTACAACTGCATGGTTACTGCTCAGACATAAGCTAAACTATTGCTGAGGTTAGCAGTGGAGGCCATATTGGCCTGTTAACACATATGAATGTATTTCTGTATTTGGTGGACTTTATAGTATTTATTGAAGATCTATTTATTACATTTATTTATTTAAAAATATTGCTGGTGGTATTTATATTTATAAATGAAATAAACTTTTGTATCAAGAGCAGAAAGTGGCACTGATTTTTGAGTGAAATCGGAACGGATTACCCCTTTATCTGAGGCAGTACTGCTTCCCCCCGAAAAGAATGAAGAAAGGAGAAAATAATATCCAGGAGACCTTGTGTGATTTTATTCAGTCAACACTTGCTTCTTTATCACAGAAGGCTTTGGATAGACTCAGACATGATACAAATGAGTGCAAAAACGACCAACAGGGTCGATGGTGGCGAATTGTTAAAGGAAACAACCCTGGTCTTTGAATGTAAACATTACTGCATCAGCGTAAAGGCCATAACATATTGAGCATTACAGCTGTTTCTGCAGCATTTCCAAAATAGCAACATGATTGCAAGATGTCTGAAAATTGGAAAACAATAATGACTTACTGACTAATATGGAAACTGTAGGAATGGTAAGAGTATTCAACAGAAATATTTATATTTTATTCCAGATCTCTAGAGCTAGATCATATATAGGAATGTTGTCTGGCTGTGTGAATCTACATGTTATTTGTGTTTTCTACACTGCACAATTTTGTATTAGCCTATACACAAACTAAATTCATACTTTACAAACAGATGATGTGCTTTCCAGTCTCATGAGGAACTCGTTTATGATTCAAGTCCAATGTAATAAAAAAACAAACAAAACAGTTGTAAACAGACAAAACATGTTTAAAAAAATAAATGGCAGGTTTGAAAAATCTAGTAAAAAAAATATATGTACAGGACGTAGTGTGCATAAATATGACCACATATGACACACAATATCGTTCAGTGATTCAGTCCGCAGTGCGTTGGACAGTCACATGCTTGTGATGTAGAGCCTAATTATTTTATAAAAAGTCCCATTTAAAAGTGAAACAAGTTACACAGGTTGGATTTTTCCTGATTGCAGGCTTAACGCTGCAGCACCTCCATTTACACGTGTCACTAGCTACACAGTTAGCTACTAAACATCTAAATGCCTCTACCTCTTGACGCTTAGCATCAAATTCTGGCTACATAACAGTACCTTCAGGTACAGCTTATCTACTCTGTACTCATTACAGATTCAAAGGACCACATTTGAACAAAATCAGGGAAAATGCCCATCTAAAAATAGGACACTGGCTCTTTTCATGAAATGCAGAAATACAAAAACTCATCCACTGGTTTCATGTCCAGAAAATATTCAAAGGTGAAACACAAAGTGACGGAACCAGAGGTCAACTCTGTTGTTTCCCTGTTTTGTTGTATTCCTGAGATCTTTTTTTCTTGGTGGTGCTGAAAGAACAGACATCCAACCATCCATTCAGGTCACATCCCTTTCACTTAGCTGCTTGGTTGTTCATCATATCTGAAAACAGACAAAAAACAGGGTTTGAATGGAAATGAAAAATGTAGCTGCTTGATACTTTTTCAAAAGTTCCAGTGTCAGTCACAATGTCGCTGTTTGACCCAGTCTGGACACCACAGTGCTGCATGGCTCACATACCACAACGTTTAAGTCACACATCAGCTCCTGTTACATACAGTAATTTGGATACAGCAGCAATATTGGTTCTAACAGTAATCTCATTTATACATCATCATAAGGCCATCGGTGTGTGTTTAACGTCAGTTTAGGCCTGAAACCGACTGAAAGGTGTGAGATTATGAAAGTGCATTATGAGAAGTGTAGGATCCATTGTTTTTCGATCTTAAAGGCAGAGTATCTCAGGCTCTGCTGCTTCAGTTACGACCATTTGAATGTGATGACTGAATTGTCCATGCAGGTCCATCAGGTGCATCTGCACTTCATTACCTTGCAGTGTCTGACGGGCCTCATTTGGCAAGACATCCAGGTCCTTCACACTCCTCCACAGGTGTCCCACTGTGGCCTCTCTCTGCCGCCTTCTGCTCTTCCACTCCACCAGCATCTTCAGCTTCTGCATGGTCACATCTTTCTCCGATGCCTGGATGTCGTCCAGGTCCTTGGAGTTCAAGTCTAGATAGATGGCCACCTGCTTCCACTCCTGCCCGAGCTGCTTGGCCACCTGCAGAAGCTGCTTCTCTGACACGTCCTGGACCTGACTCATCACTGTCTTCATGCCGTCTAAAAATAAAAACACCACACAGGTTCTTCTTTTCAGTACAGTGTTAGCAAACACGGGCAGGTGCTTCTGGAAAAGTTTCAGTTTGCTTGAAAAGGGCAAAGAAAAGTTGTGCCTCAAGTTAAATAAATGGGTCATGAGGTTACCTGACTCGTCCTGCCATCGCGCCCTTTTACAGCCTGTTTCATCCTCCGAGGGACTGCTGCTCCTCTGTCTGCCTGTGAGAAGAGACAGAGACGTGAGTCGACCTGTAGTGACTGAAAAGCATGCTGGGATAGAGGAAAAAACCAAATCTGATTTAAAACAAGACAGAAGCTCACTGTTTGTCCTTTTCCTTGGCTTCCTTTCCGTGTTATCCACACAGTCACCTGAGAGAGGAGCAAGAGATGAACATCACCACTTCGTAGTGAAAATAAAAACGGGACTACAGATGGAAATTAGCCTAGAGCTAAATCTGGTGTATTTACATTTTTTTATGATGTTCATTAATATGCAAAGTCCTGTCACAAATAAACAATAAATGAATGAATGAATGAATGAAAAAAAACAAGTAAAACACATGGAGGGGACAAACACTGGTACCTTCTCTGATGGTGGCGGACCATACAGTTTCCTCAGAGTTAGTCTCTATAAGAGACAGTTTAAAAGGAGGAGGCTGCTCAAAGAAAGCTTCAAAGTAACCTTTCATCTTAGTCACTGCAAAGGTGAATTTCAAATCCTGTACAGAGACACAGAAACATCACGGTCAGTGCATAACAAAGTCCAAACCTAAAAGGTACAACGTTATGTATAATTTTGTGTTTCCATGTTGTAGGCTGTGCTGCAGTAGGAACACATGCATGTACAACTCTAACCTGAGGTTTGATGTCTCCCTCTGGTTCGCTCAGGAGACGATACGTCCCCTCATCCAGTTTACACGTGGGAGGCTTGTCAATCTTAACGTAACGGTTCTTGCAGGCTCGCACTTGTTTGCCTATGTCCTAATTTACAGGAGGAAGACAAGAGGTGCATCAGTTTATCGCAATTGATGAGCAGGCTGAATGGTGATTAATGTTCAATGAAAACAACACATTTTCCACAGAGTGAATGGAAAACACTGAAGGCGTCTCGTACAACTCAACCACTAGAAAACACACATTTTTAGGAAGTGTCATTTTTCTGGGTCATAATAAATGCAGTACGACTATTCACCAGCAGCGACATCCTCCCAAACACACATCCACACACAACCACAACAACATTTCCTGGGTGCCTTAAACAGCACAGTGACCCCATTGTCATCAGTGTCACAAAATGTTACGTGGTGTATTTACCGTCATACACACACACACACGACGGGCATCAATGATGATACACACCACCTTAGTTTCCTTCTTGACCACAAGTTCTTTAAAAATACATTTACCGTCTCACTCCAGCATCCAGCTCAGCGCAGCTAAGGTCACTGATACCAGTAAGTAAATGATCACTTCACCAGATACCGAAAACTCTGCTCTTAGATCAAAACATCAGCGTGTTACACAAACCTGGAAAGCTTGTGTTTATTCTACAGTATGTGCGTTCTGACAGCATCAAAGCCAGCACAGCTACACAATAGAACGAGAAGTGAAAGTCCCTTTTAGTTTCTAGTCTTTATATAGGTAATTAGGCATTTTTCTGGAGTTTTATCCAGTTGCCATGATGCACAGTAATGAATGGAAAATTCAGGAGTCCCATGAATGGAATATTTTTTAATAAATAAAAGGAGGGGTTTTGTTCGGCTTGATTTTGTTTTTGCTCTCACCTGAAGGGAGAAACTCCTCCACTATAAACACAATCTACTGTCAGTTCAAGCTAAAAGTCATCATGAAAGTTGACTCATTCACATTACTATAAAATTGTATCATTCATATTTTTATGTCCATATTCATATTCATGGTGAGTCAGTGTAAACGTCATCACTGTCCCGAGTAGCTCAGTTTTAGATTTAATAGAAATGTGTATGTACTCAAGCTTGCCACAGTGTTACTGGATTTAAGTGATGGACGCAACTTTTGAAAAAAACCAAGGTTTTGTTTTTGGTCACCACACTGACATGTAAAATTGCCAGAACATCTGCAGATCAAAGAGTCTGTTTAAAATGAAACAGGATCCAACTACAGATACTGTTTTGATCTGAAGGTTTGGAGAAATTTCACCACGTTCCCAAAACCCCGCCCATGCAGGTGCTCGTCAGTCAGCTGATCGAGCCGGAGCTGGAAACAGGAAAAAACAAAACCAAACAGGATGAAGCTTGAACGTAAACAGAGCAGGGTAACGTTATTTTCTAATGACAACTGCGCAAAAATATACGTTGCATTAACCTCTGATTGCTGTTGTATATGTTGTACACACAAATAGGAACAAACTAACTTTGAAGTAGCATCAACCTCGTGTTTGAAGGGAGCGACAACGACAACTGGTGTTCACATCTGGATTTCCACTCCTACTTCTCGTCAGAGCTCACAAGATCAGTGAGTAAAGAAACTGTGATCCTGAAGAGTGACCACCAATAACAGAACTGATCCTGGTGAACCTGTCCATGGTCTACCTCCTCCACACATCTACGAGAATGACCACAATCAGGTGAGTTCACCACAACATCACCCAAACATCGACCAGGAGAGAAAACAGCTCCTTCCTGACGAGTCTAGAGTTTCAGGAAAAACACTGTGCCAAACACATGCCACACAATGTCAAACCAACAACTTTAGACATAACAGATGACTCACTCTTCCTTATTTCACTACATGCACTTTGCAAATTTTCAACATCACTCAATATAACGTTTTTGGGCGTCTTTTACCTTTATTTGACAGGACAGTGACCACTGGACAGCCCTGCTCAATATGGATAATCATGGATCATGGGGAAAACCAGTACGTCTCTGCGTGAGTTATGTTTGGATGTTTTGTCACATGGTGTTGTTGCCTCATTGACATGTGGCAGATGTTGGGTGTAATTGACGTCATGTGGTGTAATACAAAAGGTGTAATCTGCCAGGGTGATAAAATAAGTCTGTTGTAGGGGTGGGCGATATGACGATATTAGATGGTGAAGTGATTAGAGCGTGTAGACGATCTGCCAGAGATCGTAGGATCTTCTGGGGCAAAGTTTGCTTAAAGAGATAACCACAGTTACTTTAGTTTGCATTTTTATTTGACCCATTTTTTGTTATACTTAAATCCTGTTAAAATGACTGTGTTGAATAAAACAATTATGTCTTCACTGATGAAGTGTTGTTTATCTTTTAGTATGTTTATGTTGTTTGCAAATGTTGGCAAAATTGCAACTATTTAGATTAAAATCTGTTCAGAAAGGTTCTTTGGCCTAAACTGTCTGTTTTTCTTTTTTCGACTTAAGATCATGATAAAATCGAAATCGTGGCTTTATTTTTAAAAAATCATGATATGATATTTTTGCCATGTCGCCCACCCCTAGTTTGTTGTATTGCTGCCATTGGTCCAGACTGTTTTACTTTAATTTGCAATGTGCATTTTTGATGATTGGCTGTGTGAGTGTCACTCACTCCATCAATCATATGATCTATAAAGCTGTGGGAGGGAGTGCGTTTAGTGTTTGTTCACACACCTGTAAAACTACTTGGCTTATTGTTCAACATATTTCTTATTCTAGGAAAGCTGGGGTTTTTGAGGGTTTTATTTACACACTTACTTGCCCCAGACTGATGTGATGACTAATAGGGGCAGCTTCATGAAGCGGGCATACAATACCACTTCACCAACTTCTTTTTGATCTTTTAACTATTCAGTGAGAACAACATATAGATATAAATGTGTATTTTAGAGTGAGTCATGTGCTTAACTACTTTTACTGCTGCTCTGTGTGTCACCATGTTAAAAGCTTTCTGTGCTGTTGTTGCTTCAATTCTGTATATACTTAAAGAGTGTTTGTTGTGGCGTGTCTTAATAATTGTTGCCTCCAGTTGCCAATTTAATTAAAGAAAGAAAGAAATCCTTTTATTGTCATTGTATAGACATACAACGAAATTAGGGGTGCAACTCCCTTGGTGCTCAAAAAGGAAACAATAATAATTAATAATTAATAATTGACTACTAATTAATTAGTGTTACTACGACTACTACTACTAGCATCTCACCTAAACACGGCAGTTTTAACTTTAGCCAACTGGTTAACAGTGGAACATGTACAATGATGCTGATTAACTTATATTGTTCCTAAATGGACAAATAAAAAAACTCATCGCAAGATTATTAACTTTGATGTACTAGTATCCCACACAGTGGACGTCGTTATGCCCCCAATATGGCAACAAAACCATCAATGACAACTGGTTCAAGGCCTGTGGATTCAGATTCCTCAGGGTCGACAGCAGGGAGCTCCCACAGCAGAACAACCAGAGACACAGGGTTAGTCTTCTACAGGAGGTCATCATCTGCTTTTATTAGGTTAGGAGTTAATGAGAAATTAACCAGTTCTCCGCCTTACCTGACAAGGTAATAATTGTGTAAACTAGGCCTCTGGGGCTACACACTGGCTCACTCAACTGGGATTTCCAAAACAACCTCAAATAGCATCACATCAATTACATCAACCAGATGAGTTCATGAATTAAAATATACACACAATGCCCAAACGTATGGGGGCGGCAGGGTGAAGGGAAAGAGAAAGCTGAACAAAGGACCTTCCTGCACAGTGTCAGCCCATGAGTCAGCATGTGTGCTTGCCAGTCACCTGATCGAGCTGGAGCTGGAAACAGGAAACGCCAAAGCTAAACAGGTTGACACGCCTGTCTGGGCTGCACCTTTGTAACAACGAGATGTTACGCATTTACAAACACTAACCTTGATGTCAGACGAGCTGTTGGTGGCCAGGTAGACGTGGAAGCTGTAGTTGATGTTGTCGCGGCCCATCTGCTTGTAGACCAGGACCACCCCGTGGCGCTCTACAGACTGGCTCGTCTGTATGATGGGACCCACCGGTGACAGGGACGTCACGTTCCACTTGACGTGGCTACCCGAGTGGTCCACCGTCGGCTCAATGAGTGGACGGTTGTTCTTTATGTGCAGGACACTGAATGTCATCTCATTGTCTGGGTCTGTGAGAAGATAATAAAAGGCTTTATCCTTCATTTCACATAGCTTTATAGGATATACAGATTTTTTTTCCATGATATATTCTTTATCTGTATATCAAAAGAGACCTACCATACCTTAATTAACCCAGGATTCAACATTTATTTCCATACCAAAATCAGTAAGTGGGATCATTATATTTTTATTTTAAATGTTTTTAAAAATGTTTGAATTAAAGCCCTAATGTGCTCACCAGCGAGGCAGATGGAGTGAGGGAACTGGATGGACTTGAGGACAGACGCGTCTTTGTTGACCGTGTCCACATTAAAGATGGGTCCGGCAAACTTCCAGGAGTCCTGGAGGAATGAGCCGAACCTGGACCAGGACAAGACCGAGTACCTTACGAGAACCCGCTCCGATGCTTCAAAGACCAGGCCAGTGACGGAGCATTCGTATGTCCCCTCTCCCTCCAGCTGCACCCTAAAACACACAGACACACACTCAGTGACACCGCACACAATCAATAGGGATGCAGCACAGAAAAAACAGCATCACACTCACTGCAGTCGTCCCTTAGAGATCCTCCTGGGGGTAACAAGCTCACTGCCATGGCTCTGTCAAACACACCAAAGCAGTTTATTTACTTGTTTGCCTAATTATAATATCACATTTTCAACAACACAAAAACAACTTAACATTTAAAAGCTGTGGGGTTTCTCCAAGGTGGACAAACACAACAACACAAGTCCAATCAAAAAACATTGTGTTTCCGAGCTCACCTGATGGATGGTTTTGCATTTTTCACAGCATAGTTTGAACTGCCTCTCATCTGTCACAAAGTATGACAACAACACAGTTCGTGTTATTTACAAGTCAAATGTCACCATCTCTAGTGCACTGTTTATACAGTAACATCCATTATAATCTGCTCACCTTTCCCATTTGAAAGCTCTGCTTCAGGTCCAGCAACAGGCTCTGAGAAGAGAAAATATTAGTTCAATATAATCACATGAAAATCTCTGAGGGTGGAGCGGCGCAATTGCATCGAATCAAATTCAGTGAAGAAAAAAGCCAGCAAGACTCCGACATTTTGAGGCATAATTATGTAGCACGGCTGCCAGTGCGACTGCGGTTGCGGCAGTAGTCACCACTATAGCCATGGTGATCGTGCAAAACGACATGGCAGTCTAGATGTAAACAACAAAACAGAAAGATTGAAAAAGCAGGGAGGTGCTGAAGTGTCCAAGAGATAACGTTTCGTCATGAGGTGTCTCACCATTTTTAGAGTCTTCTGCCTCGGCTTCCTCCGTGTCTGCAAAGAAGATGGTGGAGTAAAGCTTAGTGAAACCATCCAAAGAAGAAGAAAAAAGTGTTCTTCATCCTTTAACTTTGTAAAAAGGTTTTTGAGGGATCGATTATGGGATGTTATTTATTTACCTTCCTCTCCTCCATCCTTCTCAGCACGGGCTTCTAGTGAGAGTGAAAACAAAGGAAAAAAGGAGGGTGAACAGAGATTAATCAAAGCATTTTGGGGGATATTTTGTCATTTTCTTTATTATACTGACAGTTGGAGGACATCAATAAAACTAACTCTGTGCAAAAATAAAATAAAAAAAATGAATGAGCAGATTTCCAGAAATGAGAAATCATTCCTTTAAGATATGACATGTAATATTGATCCGTGTCTGTCTCTCACCAGAATCCTCATCCTCCTCTTCATCCTCCTCTGAGCTCTCTTCAGTCGAAGTCCCTGTGTTTTCTGTTGGACAGATGAAGTCAGGGGACATGAGAGAACAGAAAACTTTGTACTGAAATATGAGCCCAAAGGATTCATTTCACAATGGTAAACAAAAAAAATGAATATAAACAACAACAAAAAGTTACAGTGAATTAGCTTTTCTGCCGAAATCTTAGGAACTCTAAGCACTGCAAGCTTTTACTTGAGCACTGTAGCACTTTATCATATGGTATGTTGTTGTTGTTTGTGTTCCTTATTCCATGTTAGCACAACTCCAACAAAAACCTTGTACTGGTTCTTGCATTGCTGCACCCCCATCTCATCTATTCATCCCTGACAGTTTCTTATTGTGCACTGTAGCACTTTATTATACTGTAATACTTTTTATCATACTGTACTACTTTTGGTTTCGCTGTGTTCTCAATCCATCCTAGCACAACTCCATGAAGAAACCCTGCTCTGGTCTGCATTGTTGCATTTTCATCCATGTATCCACCCATCCATAAATATTTGTCTGTTTGCGTTTTTTTTTCTCTTTTTTTCTTTATAGTTGCATAATGTTAATTGTCTCTCTCTGTAGTTCTTTTGTTGTTGTTGTTGTTTTTTAAATGAATCTTGTTGTTATGTCTACATGTCTATTTTAATTGGCTTTTAACACCTGCCAGGAGGACTACAGTGTGATACTAGCCATTGGCTAAAACTGGCACTTTTACATTTTATGTTCATTAACGTGCATTGTCCTCATTAAATAAACGAATAAATAAATAAAATTTGGTGAGATACTTTGGTGAAATACTTGTGCTTACCTGAGCTACTGCTGTCACTTTCTGTCAGATTATCTGTAACAAAAAGAGCATTTGTTTTCTGGTTAGCGCTGTTTAGTCTGAAAAAATGATGCAATAATGTCCAAATGCAAGGAAAAGTTTCTTGTACATTTCCATCTCATTGTTACTACTATCCTACATCATTACATTACATCATTATTGCTTGATGTTAATCATGGCGTCATTACCACCATTATGATGATGTCACCACTTTCAAGGTTTGATCATTTCTGTGGTTATTACACCATTAAGAGAAGTAAAAACAAAAACAAACAGTAGTTGACCATCTGTAGAAAACAAACAAGAAAAGGGGAAGCAGACATGATGTAAACACTCAGACTTGTTGCTTCACCACGCACCAAAGGTCATTTAAAGCAGAGAAAAGAAACCTGCCACTAAACCTGTCACGATACGTCACACAGTTTTATCCTCTGTCAAAATTTGTGACTGGGATTCTTCCTTTATCAGGTAAAGCCCCGATGCTTTTATTTTACTTCTATGTCAGTATAGTGTGATTCTTTTTTTGGTGATAGAAAAAGCCCCGCTCCATCATTCTTTTAGCACCCTGTGAGGCAGCCTGTGATAAGTGCCATGCATTAACATCCCCGCACATTTATACAGATGGGTCCAGAGGAGCCACTGCCGCCGCAGCTCCTCGCTGCTTCCCAGCAGTGTGCGTCTGTGGACCGGGCCATCTGGCTAAGTGCCTGGCCCGGCTAATGGATGGAGCCCATCCTTCCCGGCCCACAGAGTTTTATCTTAGACTAACAAGCAGATGCTGCCGTCACCGCTCCCCTCGCAGCACCTCCCTCATCAATCTCTCTTCTTCACCTCTCTCTGCACTCACTATCCACCCATTTCCCCTCTCTCTCTCTCTCTCTCTCTCTCTCTCTATGCCCTCATATGCCTCCTACGGCCAATCTCCTCCTCGGCTGCTGCTGCTTGCTGCCGCTTACAGCTGAGCCAGCAGGCATTTCTCTTCACTCTGGCATGGCCGCTTCCCTTCATCAGACTGACAAACAAGGTGGAGAGCAAACACCCGCACAGCTACACACATCCACGTCCACACACACATACACTTCAAAGGTTTGGCTGCTTCCATGGGTGACGGCTGCCATCTGCTGGTCTAATGTAATAGCAAAACAAAGATGGGAGAAGGGTGGTGTGCAGCAGATGTTTTGTGGCTGTCCCAACTCTTCTTATGTAATGGTTTCTAAAATCATTGGTTTGTATTATATCTATTTTGCATTAACTTGGTCCAGTTCTCAATACTAAAACACAAGGCTTTGCGTTTATTATATGACAGTCAGCAGTGCCGAGGCAGACAGGAAACATAGTGGTGAAAGAACGGTTGTGAGCTGTGACAGTAACAAAGGTCCATGAGGACGTCGCGCTGTAACAATACAGTAAGCAGAACGCGTTGACTTCATGTTTTTATGTCTGCACATTTCCACTGAATGGAAACACTTAAGAAGGACTTATTACATGCACTAGAACTTATTGTGGTTGCATAAACACATAACACATGATCCCAATGAGTTCTGCAGTGTGGTTTACAAGTTCTAAGTTTAATGAAATAGAGCTCTCAAATCAGATCTGTAATCTTCATTGGCACAGCACCATGGTTTGAATGTATTTTAATCAGTATCAGGAGTGAAAGTCACATGACAGCACTTCCAATGCCCTCGCCTTTGCCAAACTATCTTTCTTTCTTTTTTTGGCACTAAATGTGAATTATTTTCTGAGGACCAAATCAAATCAATCAAACAGTACTGGTAAATATTAGATTGCAAAAAACAAACAGAATTTTGTGCAATGATAAAAATAGCAAATGCAGAACTGGAGACACAGGTAATCGTGTGACTGTGCATAAATCTTGCTGCCCTTTAAAGCAAATGATATGGAAATTAGGGAGGCCATACCACAAGAGGACAGGAAGGTAGCAGGGAGAGCAGAAGTAGATACAAATAATAGATGGGGATACAGACTTGTATAAATATTGAAAAAGGCAGCAAAGGAGGGGTGTAGCATGGTAAAAGAAAACAACACAAACATGTGTGGCACCACATGCACAGTGAGAAACTAGAGGGAGAAGGGAAGCCAGCAGTGGGAGGGGGGTGGGGGGGGGGGGGGTGAAAATGGGTTGATGTTTACCTTTGTTTTCCAGCGCAGGGATATCTCCGTCTCTGTAGGGCAGAAGTGATAACATTCAGACAACTATAAATCACACTGCAGAGTCCTGTGGAGGAGGGACGGGGTTGTCTGTGTGTGTGTGTGTGTGTGTGTGTGTGTGTGTGTGTGTGTGTGTGTGTGTGTGTGTGTGTGTGTGTGATGAAACTTAAGAAAGAATTTAGCGGTTAGAATTGATGGCTCTTAAAATTGTGCAGCTGCAGGCTCTTGTAGTAGGCCACTTCTGCTTTTTTGGATGAATTAGAAAAACAGGAAATGTGAACAAGCTGTCTGCATCTCACTTTCTCACACTGATGAAAACAGACCTTTCTGTCCAGTGATAGATTCACCTTCCCACCTAAACTCACACTGACCCAGATTCTGAGCAGGGTTGATGATGGGTCAGGAAACCGGCCATGGAAAGATAATGGCAGGGGACTTTTGCCATTTAACAAAACTGGTCTGATGCAGTGTCAGATCAGTGGCAGATATCCCTTTATTAATCAAAAACTAACATTACGAGGAACTTTAAATGTTGTTTTGTTTGTTTGTAGTGTAAAGAACTGCACAGGAACACACTGAATGAATTGAATTGCATTGGACATCAGATACTTTTTCGTATTATTTTGCAAACATCTGCCATGTGACACCAGTAAGTAAGAAGAATACTCTTGTCTGATTGTGATATTAGTTTTAATGGCGTTGCCCGGCCCGGCCCAGCAGAAAATAATAGCAGTTCTGGATCTTTTGATGTCTGCTTAATGCTTCCAGGAAACATAGTTTTATTAAATAAACAATGACTCCAAGTCCAAAAGTGCAATAGTTCAGATTTTGTGACTGAGCTCAGGACTGGAGCAACCTGTTAACACAGTCTAGATTTCAACAAGATGCAACACGCCTGAGATCTGTCGCGAAAAACACAACAGAGAGCCAACCCCACAAGAAGAACGAGTTCACCACCACCAGGCGTGAAAAAGTAGGTCACGTATCACCTTGTGTCTCTTCCTGTTTCTGTCCCGTGATCATTATTTTGTAGGCCTATCGGGACGTTGAGATTACTGAGACTAACCACATAGTATTCATTTATTTACAGTCTGTTTATCATGATAAGGCGCTGTGGTTTCCTTTGTTTTCAAACATCTGTTCAGGAAACAGTGTTTTCTACTCTTCAAGGTCAACGACAGCACTGAGTCTCATTAGTTACCATGGTATCCTTTGAAAAAAAAGTTTGCTTTCTCATTGCCACCGTGTTTTCAGGCACCAGTTCACCCACACATACTCTCTCTTCTCTGCTCTGACTTGTTTCTATCATCCTCCTACAAAGACAGGGTAACAGAAACTCCTCTGAGGGTCATGGTTTGTCCTCTGGTCTAAAGATAAAGACCACAAAATTTTCTACAGACTCCCAAATACACCACAGAGACGTGACATCTGTGTGCAGATAAACAACTGTCAGTTACTCTGCATGAATAAAAAAGGCTGTTGACCTTTAACACCTCTATTTACTAATACTACACTTTACTGATGCCACAAATATGGCTTCATTCAAGTCATGGCCTTGTAAGTAAAATCCTGCCAGTTCTCAGATAAAGTTATCATAAAGTCAATAAAACTACTGGTGTGTGTCTCACAGTCACATTAATTTCTAACTTTACTGATTATCTTTTATTAGCTTGTGGAACAATGGCATGAACCTGAGCTGTGTTGTTCAGTCGGGGACTTTACCCAAACCTCACTACCCGGGTAAATGATACCAAGGCAACAAGACAACACAATGGGATATCACCTCACCTCACCTCACCTCACCTGTCTGTGCTCACAGTCACACCATGACTGAGTGGGTATTTATAGGCCTGGGTGATTAAAACATTTTTTATTTAAGTTTTTAAAGAAGAAAGTATTATATTGTAGGCTACACAGTGCTGCTTGTTTGTACAGTGTTGGATAACATTAATATTTAAAATGACAAACTGAAAGCAGGAAGTTGTACATGCTGGTAGATTGTGTGAATGATCAGATCACATCGACAGCAGCTATAGCTACATCACATTCACCCTCTCACCTCATGTATTTCTATAGGGGGTTTTATTTAACCTACTTTCTGATCAAGCAGTTCAGTAACAACCGTCTCTGCGGCATGATGACACACTATGAGTCATCACAATATAACACAACATAACAGCGTGCTGCGCCGAGAGACAAATAAACAAAGCGCAACTCTCCTCCACTTTCTAGGCCATCGATCTGATCTCTATGTTCACTTGTAACCAGAAAGCAACAATCTACTTGTTCCTCTTTTGTCTTGAAATGCATAAAAACACGAGCCCTTTACCGCCTGCAGAGGACACCACTTCCTGTGTTGTCACAAAGCCATTTTAGCGCCTTATCCACAGCGAGCATCGCGCAAAAAAACAAAACAAAAAACAGCTAAACGCCGACTCAAATCACTATCTGTGCGTCATGGACGTAGTAACAAAAAGTCTTACCCGTCCTCCAGGTGACAAGCCGCTCCGCAGCTCGCCATCTCTGCCACCATCCTCCCTCCTCCGCCGTCAGACCCCGTTATAGCCTAGTTTCTGTTCAGACACCGCGGTGCAGCGGCTGCGCGTCAAAGCACCTGGGAGGCAATATGATCCTATCATTGACTGTCGGCCGGTGCCACTTTAAAGCGCTACACACTGATGGTCATCGCAGCCCTCGTGGCCAAACAATATCTAATTCACATCACCTTTCCCCTTGGACGCAACATCCCACCGTCAGCGCGACAAAACATCTGGATTTGACCTTATGTTGCTGAGTGTCTCCAAAAAGTCCCAAAATTCAAAAGAAAAAACAACCAATCGGGGGTTTGCGCAGTGTAGATGTTGGATGTATTGTTTCCTCTCCCAAATAATGTGCTTGTGTGCAAGGAACACATCACATCGCAGATCTTCACATTATGCTATTTGGTGCCGCGCGGTTCTTTGTGCAGAGCGCAGCTTTGCAGGATCAGCGGTGCAGCTCTGCAAGTGCGCAACACATGAAGGCCCACCAATGAGCACGTAGGCGGGGTGTAGTATCCCGCCTCAATGTGGGCTGTATACTGTCATGTCGAAGATTTACACTCAGCCTTTCAGTGTGCTTTTTAACATCAGTGATACCAAGAATACTGTAGAGTTAAGCCAGTGATGAGGAGGCGTTTACTGCTACACACTGTAAAAGGCAGAGATCAGAAGCTTGGCTACGTGATGTTTGTTTGAAATGATAATGGAGGAAAAGTGGAAACAAGTAACATTTTATATTTGTAAGGTCTAAATAGGCTGCAGGGTTTAACATAATTTCCATTTTGTATCACTAAGTTATATGCAGCCAAAGGTCTGAAATAAAACTAAATACCTCAGTAAAGTATAAGGGAAAAGGAAGTTGATGAACAGCATGCAATCATGTATCTTTGTTTATTTGGCTCTCAAAATAAGATGTCTGAAATAACATGGAAGATTTTTGGTGCTTGGACTTCTTTTTTCTCCCACACGAACAAGGAGCTGCCAGCTCTCCACTGTGCAACTAGGCCACTTTGAGCGGGAAAACATAGTCAGCTGCACTATAGAAAAGTACCACCAGATGTCACATCAGACAACAAAAACAAACCCAACAGCAAAGCAGCCTCTGTAAAATATCCATACATTCACATTCAGAGTAGATTCATGGATTTGACATGAGGACTGATCAGAGAGTCAGTCATGTAGTTAGATAATGTTTAAGGAATCAAAGCAGGCCAGTGGTGGCATCACAGAGACTGAGCTGAGAGGAGGAGACGGGGAGGGGGGGGGGGGAGAGCTCTCTTTGAGTGTGTGAGATGTCCAGTGGGAGAAATGAGTGAAAGATCAAGGGCTCTCCTATTGATCTACCACTCATCGATCTGCTCCCTTTCTCCTCTCTCCATCCACCTGTCCAACTTTCACGGATTGATATGTAGCTTGGAGAGAGGGAAAGAGAATGGGAGAGAGAGAGAGACAGAGAGAGAGACAGAGAGAGAGAGATGCTGCAGAATAACAGGGACATTATCCAAGTCTCAAAGTCTAAAGGGAGAGATCAGCTCCACTGTGCAAGAAGAGACAGCACAACATTAGACTCAGTGGCGAGACGATACCCCGAAGACCACAGGAAACGAGAGGAGATAAAGCGAGAGCAGTGGAGGAGAGGAAAGTGAGAAGAAGACGGGGAAGGACAGGAGGAGAGGGGAAGGTGGAAGAGAAAAGAGAGAAGAAATTAGTGAAAGGAAAAAATCATTCAAGTCGCTTAAAATATGAAATGATCAGAGCTGAATGCTTTCAATTTTAGTATATGCTTGAGTTCAAAAAAATGAAGAGAGACTCAGTTTAGACTCACCTGTCTCAAGACTTGACTGAGGACTTGACCTGTGATCAATAAATGTTTGACCTTTGTGGTAATTCAGTAGGCTACGTTAAGCTAAATGCTAACACTTCCTGGTTTGTAACATAGGACAAATTCAGATTTTGAATTGATATGCAGAAAAGTTAGGTGAAGACAAATTTTACGGTAATGAATCTCACAGTTGTTACAGCCATAAACATCAACATTATGACACCACCACGACCCTGCATTGATGAGCAATATTACCAACGGATGGATCATGAAAGCCGGAGGGGCAGTCCATTTAGCACCGATACATGTGTATGAGATATTCACTGAGAAATATTCACTGGCATTCACCTAATCCATCTAAATTGTTGAGATTTTTCAGTTTGGACCATTTACCAACCACCCAACAAGTAAGAGACAAATATTGTCATTTACAGAGCAGTGACATTTCACAAGATGGCGGCGTGTGTATGTGCAGCGGCTTACAGCTCCCCCAGTTTTCAGTGTTTTTTGTTTGTTTTGGGGTTGTTGTTGTTGTTGTTTTTTATTTTATAGTTGACTTTTTTATTACACTGCCCTGGAGAGGTACCTTTAATTTCGTCAAGTTGATGCACCGTGTTAATATGATGACAATAAAGCTTCTATTCTATTCTGTTTTGGTTGTATGTTTTTTGCAAATAGCTACCTAAACATTAAAAGACTGACAAGACTTGCTTTTTGACCTCTAGCTCTGGTCTTTAGCTTTGACATCAATTCAAAATACTTGAAAACCATCCTCAAAATGTGACACATGTCCCTCGTGTTGTAATCCTAAAGATTCATTGAGATGTGTTTTTAAGGCTCTTTATCAAAACTTTGCCTCTGCTGTGGCTCAGTTAAAAGTCACAGATCGACAAACCTGTTTGGAAACGATGATGTCACACACCCTAGAGGGTTAATATGAGCCCTCATTGTGCAGACTCATTATCCACCACACACACACACACACACATATAATGATACCCAGATAGAGAGGAAGAAAGCCCACACCTCTGTGCTCAAACATTCCCATTCTAACATACATGTATTATTTCACACACACATACAGATACACAAAAGGTGTCCTCTTACTCTCGAGATGAGGAACGCCATATCCTCATATCCTTTCAATTTCAATGGGTCATTTTGCCATCCATGCTGAGTTATCACTGGAAAGATCCATTGTAACAAAAGAGCCATGCCTGCTGCAGTGCTGCAAAGAAGCTGGAGAGGGGCGAACAAGGACAAAGAGCAACACCTTTGCCTAGAGAAAATGAGAGAGAGGCTCTAGATCATCCAGTTATAAGGGATTTCAGTGGCAATCTCACTCAATCCCATGCAATAGTATAATGTATAATGCAACTAGGCCCGAGTTCTCAAGGTTCAATAGGATGACCTCCCTTTATTAAAGCACAAAAAACAATAATAAAAACAAAGTGTGATTTGATTTGACAGCGGCCACCCCCTGTGGATTCAAACACTTCTCTTTGATTTCATTCTCATCCTCTGAGGCCTGTGTTTGTTTGTTCTTTATCATTGTTCACTTTGTTGTTTTTCAGCATTTACATCATGGATTGAGATGTTTTATGACCCCTTCGCTTCCTTGGGAGTTTTATTTTTCAACTCACCCACACTGTTCAGTGCGTTGTGATCTAAATGAGAAAACATTAGTTTTTAATAATCTCAGTCTGGACCACAGTGGTGGACCAGTTGAGCAACTGACATTGCCATCCCTAGAGTCGCGCTGCTAGCAAAGGCAAAGTTTGACCATTTAAACCTCAGAGTTCAAGTATTTTTATTATGTTTAATGCTCAAATCCAAGTTTCCAGTAACCATTATATTGAGTGGGAAATTGGACATCAGTTATATATGCAATGATGTTTTTGGCATCTTTGCAACAATCTTAAGTAAAGCTTTGAGGATTTCAACAATCTGTGTACGGGATTAGTTTGAAATGGTTGACATATCAAAGTCATAGGCAAAGCCATACAATATGGTGGTTAAATTACTCATGACCAGGCTCATTGGCGTGGGTTCTTTGCCAAAGATTTCAGAGTTTGTCACAAACGTTCAAAGTCATGCATTGCGTGTAAACTGTGTGTTAGGCACATCTGTCCTTGATGTTGTGAGTGTTTGGATTTTACACCTACGCAGTCTTCATACTAAGAAGGTCTTGGGACTCTTTCATTGTTCTCCCATTCACTAGAGGGGTCTGGCCTTAATTGCTGTGTATTTTTTACATGTTAACACATTTCCTGTCTCTGGACATCCATAAAACTGGATAGTGGGATGTAGCACAAGGATGGAGCCAATGATTTAGGCGACACGAGGGGAAAAAGAAAGGTTAGTGTCTGCACAGTCCCCAGGGAACTTGGATGCATGTCCTTGAGTTGACTTCCCTTCTGTCCTCCTCACCATAGTTTACTCCCTCATGTCTCTCACACAAACCCTCCACGTACGACTCTATATAATACTTAACCTGTCAGTGTTGATGGCCTCTTTCTGTTTCTCATGCGGCCTTTCCTGCCTTCCCTTTGTGATGTTGATTCCACATTTCAGAGCCCTCAGGAAACTCTGTGCATTGAGAGGCCTTAGTAGGACCAGCCTTGGGATGTGAAGTGGGCGTTTGGTAGGAGGGACGCAACTGAAGGCCACAGTCTAGTCACCTTCTGAGACGCAGACACTCCAACCCCCTTCTCGTTTTCGAGTGACTCAGCGGAGTAGTGCGGAGGCAGGGGGTCAAAAATCCCCTGCCCTCCGCCTCCACACAAAACATGTGGGAATGGGAAAACTTCATCCTATATTTAACCTCCAGGTGTCTGTCTGATGCGAGTGTATATATGTATGTGCGTGTGTGTGTGTAAGACCCAGGAACTGACTCATCTGCAGCTGGGTGGTGGTACACGGTTATCTTTTAGGGGAAAATGAGGCCGCCCTTATCATTTGGGCTGGTTGGGGGGATTTTTGTCAGTCTAGGAAAAACTGTGTGTTTGCCCCCCTAATGCTACACACTCACCTCACTCTGATGAGAACTTTCCCCATTAAATCTGTCTGGGGTCAACTGTGTGTCTATTGGATCTGTGTGAAATTAACAGAAAAAAACTGAGGTAAAAGTTGCCTGTATGGTTTTAATCAACACAGTTTAGTAACTCCCCAACACAATATCTGTGTAAAATTAACATTCAATCAATACACAACATCTTAAAGAGAGAGTAGTTCCTGTGGTGGTTATGTCCATGGCAGAGGGTATTTCCAAAAAGGTTAAAAGGCTGTGGTTGATATATATGTCCATATTTCTTTTCCTGGCGACATGATGTTCCCATTTGAACAGAAAGCAACGATGCTGAGTCAAATCACTTAGTGCTATTATCCATCAAACCTGTCTCAATGATAGCAGTGTATTATGGTCTGACATCACCGTGCAGGCAACCCTATACAGTTTTTCACTGCACAGTCAAAAAGCCCTGCTCAGCACAAACCTCACAACTCATCAGATTTTATTAAGAGCACTGACCGTGTTTCCCCTGAGCTAGAGAACGGATTTTACCCCTCTTTCTTCGGGTGAAGATTTTTTTTTGGGGGGGGGGCTTTAAGAGCAGTTCTTCTCAAAGGAAGTTTGGACTTTGATTCATCTCTAGGCCAAGAACGACACAACGCTGGGACGCACACTTTCGTTCAGGCATATTTGCAAGAGGTGACCACATCCACACGCTTGTTCAGTAAAGCTCGGAGGAGAAGCACAACCTTCACACTACGCCGTGTTTCAAGTTAAGTCAATCCCATGACCTGCGTCACATGTCGTGCCCTCTCACTTCCATTCGTCAAGTCCCTCTCTGCCGCATTTTGTCCATGGAATGCATAAATGGGAAAAAATGCTTGAAACAAAGACACCCACACAAACAGACTAAAAGATAAATATAGTTGCCCCATACTCTCAACGCATACACACACACACAACCCCATACACATAAAGACCTCTGAGCCAGTAGAGCGATAAGATTAGAGGAAGTACGTGGGTGTGAAATAGCTGTGGTGTGGGACTTTCTGGATTCACACAATCTACACTGACTGCAGGCCCTGCTTTTTATTAGAGTTCAAGCTGATGGGAATACACAGGCTCTGATGACACCCACACACGTATTCTACATTTCTGGGTCTAAAACTGCACAGATACAGTATTTACACACAGATTAAACAAACACTCATCCTAAACGGTCTGGAAATTCAGACATAGCCATCAGTACGCATGCTTACACAGCAGGAAACCCTTCATGCAATGTATGTTTGGAGACTAAACACTGCTGTGATACTATCAGCCTGATTATGTGTCACAACAATATATCACATCGTTCCTTAAATACAGCGAGTAAAGGAGCTAGAGAGGCTGAGGTTGGTCTCCAGGCAGTAACCCTTGAGTTGTGACTTGTGCTCTGGTGCAAACAAAGCAAAACCCCAGGACCATCACTGGGTCCATTAACCAAGGCCACAACCTGACAAGGCTTTCTTTGTTTCATAATTAATGCAAACGTAATAACCATGACATTGACCGTTGGGCGGTCTGTACATCAGCATCTCTGACAGATGAATATGAACGCTGCCATTCATCATTACACAGGGCTAATGGACCCCATAAGACTGAATTATTAAGCACAACACAAGAGACCTTTGTGCCAGATTAATGGAAGCATACAGCACACCACCATTTATTACAGTGATATAATACAGTCAGTGTGTTATCACTTTAATTGTCCGCCATACAGGAGGCTACATCTTCAAACTATTGGGTTAAGTGAGCAAAGCTGCCTTTGTGTTGCTGGTGTTAACAAATCCATCGTGTGTAAACTTTCCACTGTTTCATCTCAATCATCTCACTCAATTCTACATCTGTCTGCGAGTCTCTAGGTTTCTGCCTTGGTGCATCGGAGACTCACAAATGTCATTACAGCTGATGGAGCACAGAAGCATCCATTTTCTGTAAATGTGTTTTGCATTATAATGAAGGGGGAAAAAAAGCACTTGTCCCGTTTTATTTCCTTCAGGATGTAGTTGGTCTCCAATTAATTTGATGTGTTTTCTGAAAGCTGCTCCTAGATGGACGGAGAACAGGACAGAGCAGGGCTAAGAGAGGTAAAGGGAGAATTTATTCAATCAATCTTACTCACAGAAGAACAGCACTTTGTGGTGTATTTCAGGGAAAGAGGGAAAAGAGGCAGGATGTGGTGGGTTAGAAACGGACTTGAGGAGGAGAAATAGTCAGAAAAAGAAGGCAAACAAGAGAAGACAAAGAAAGGATTATTCCTCAATATACTGTCATCATGCCTTCACGTCGAAGAGGAAAAATAACTAAATATCATGTACTTTGAATTTTATTCGAGTGGAATAAAGTTACTAATTAAATTATTTCCTATCTTACCATTACAATCCCTCACATTGGTGTAATTAAAAACCCAAATGCTCTCACGTTTTCCTCTGCACCGTGGAGATTGTAGTCATTTTTGACTTTCCGGGCACTGCCTAGGGTGAAAGCTGTGATCAGAAATAGCAGTTGTTCCCATGTCAATAAAAGCCAACAACAGAGTCGCAGAATAGCAGAAGTGCTGGGAAAGCCCTCAAAACAATGGACTGAAAAGGTTTCTGAACACAACTCTCTGTCCACATGCTATTGATTGTGTATTTGTTTATTTGGTTAGAAGGTTGCCCTGCGATCACGTTTCCATAATTGAGGTGAATCACAGAAAGAAATACGATGCTGCATAAATTAGGTTGCATGATGCTACCCTTCAACTGAATTTCACGTCATAATGCCCCAATAATTAGATTTGGTGTCTTGTGCATTAGGCCTTGTTTAGGAAAGAAAGGAATACAGACTGGCTTTTAGTGACAAAGAGTAACACGACGACAGCGAGGGACTGGAATATTTAAAAGGATTCACCCAAGATTTACACCATGAGGACCTGACAAAGACTATTGAGACTGTATCTCATCACTGACATCCCCTTTATTTAAAAAATATTGTAAGTCTTCACTGTTCATAAATCCTTTTCACAAGGGAGAAGAAGTCTTAATCCTCTCATATCCCACAAGGACATATGGCTTTTAGATGTGACCTTGGTCAATCTGTGCAACCACTGCAGAAAATTATTGATGCAGATTTATTGGATTACAACAAATAAAGCAGACTGGTTTAATTAGATTGGTTAGTATTCAATACTTGTAGAGAAGCTTACTGAGCTGTCTGTCATTCTTGGATGTCATCCAAAGCAACATCTTTAGTGTAAATTAACATGGTGGGCGAGGAGACTATCATTTAAACTGGAGATTTAGTTTTATGGTTATGATCTTCAGTCGTGCTTCTCCAGGATGTCGTTGAACTAATGTGAATCCAGACACTCTTCTAATGGGACCCATTACAACTGACACTGCAAGAACTATTCATTTTTTATGAGGGGGGTAGATCTATCGGCGCCTGGTATCAGGGGCATTCACTGCAGGGTTCAGTGAGTGTGTAGGTTTAAGGGATGGTTCTGCCTTATGGGGATGATAGATCTTGAAGTGGGGTCTGGGGACTGCAGGGATCCTTTAGGGTTCCAGGGAGTACAAGGTACTTTTGTGTTATTTACCTTCTACACACAGCATTTATTTGCCATCTTTATAATTGTCTCCGGATTAAGATTTTACACACTTGATCATGATTAAAAAATGATATACCGTTAAAGATTTAACTAGAACCTGAACTAGTTAGATAATTCATTTCACCACAACTAAACTGCAATGCTTCGTAAACATTAATCCATTAACTATTATAACGTCATACACTCACTGGCACTCCTTTCTTGCATTACTAGCACATTTCTGATAAAGCATTTGGTTAATACACCTTTACAAATGTAACCTTATATTATCTATATGCCTACAGCTAACATTATCATAGTATTTTTACTTATTACTCTCTCCACGACTGAGGACCAGCTTTGGAAACTTTGCACCTATTGGGCAGGGGGTTGATGATATGATAGGTTAGCCGAGGTCTCGAGCCACTTGGGCAGGATGACCGTGACGACGTCACCTATTGAGGAACATTTCGTGTATGTGTTGCATTGCTGTGAAGACAAACTGAGACACTGATGAGAATTCTTCACGTCCTACTAATGATGTCAGATTATTCATGATTCTCATCACTGCTCCTTCCAGGCACTGATGTTGCTCCTCCACTCTCCCCACTAGTCTATCGTCCACACACAGCAGACAAGTCGTTCTCAGCTGGGGGGAGGCGAGGGGGGGCACCTGCTGTCCCGCTCCGCGCCGCAGTGGCTGAGAGCACGATACGTGCACAGCTGGAAGGACGGACAGACCTGTAACACCTTGTATACTTCCATGTTACAACATCGCGCGCACGGGAGGCAGTAACGCGCATTGCTTTCCATCCCAGGTGATCCAGACATGATGCTCCGTCTGCCGGGCGGCAGCAGGACAACGTGCAGGACCACAGGCACCCTTTTGTCGGCATGTCTGGTCTCCGCCTGTCAAGCCCTCCGGAGCTGCGGGGAGGTCCAGTGCGGCGACGGCCAGCAATGCTGTCGGCCCGGGAACGGCAGCACCAGCCCCGCGGTCCACTGCTGCAAGCTGCCCATCCACATTTTCTTCGACAACGTCGGCTGGTTCACGCGGAAGCTGTCTGGCATCCTCATCCTGTTACTGCTCTTTGCCATGGGTTACTTCATCCAGCGGATCATCTGCCCGCGGCCCCGCCGGCACCCGCACCACGACCGCAGCGAGGAGCCCTCCCTCTTTAACGGGCACGCATCGGCGTCCCAGGACTCCCTGCTGGACCGGTACCCCGAGTACAGCCTCGGGGACTTCACCTCCCCGAACCTGCCAGCCTACGACGAGGTCAAATATTTACCCACGTACGAGGAGAGCATGCAGGAGATGCACAGAGACCGGTCTGATGATAACTTGCTGTCGGAGGCTGAGACAAGCGGTCAGGGCAGAGCGAGAGCAGCGGGACCGAGGGCTGGAGACCAGAGGCGGGATGTCCTGGAGGTGTCAGGACCGCAACACAGCCCAAGGACATCTCGAAACTCTGTCTGACGAGAAAAACAGACATGGGGCACAACCACAGAGACTATATAGTGTTCTTATTTTGATATCATCAGGGTAATTATCTTGCGGAGGAACAAACTCAAGTGCAATTATAATCCTGAATGTTGAGAATAAAAGAGGAGGCTGAGAAAATGTATGTGTTTTGTAAGATTATAAGGGATTATTTGTCTTTTGTATGCAAATAGCCGCTTGGGTTAAGTGAAGGAGATTATAAAGTGAGCGAAGGCGTCTGAAATTGACGCTCTTTGTGTTGTGGATAGCTAATTAGGCTCCGGTACAATCGCATTAAGTTTTACTTCAGCACCTCAATTTTAAGTGGCACCGTGAAACAGTTTTTCTTCTGTCAAATTCTCGTCCTTTCTTACTCATAATGCTAAATATTCTGCTGGACCTGAAAGACCTCCTGTTCTTTTATTTACTCTTCATTGAATTTGCATCCAAAAAGGAAGAATATTTACATTTCTTTCTCTCAGTAACCTTAAATGTGGGCTGAAAGTGGGAGTGAAGGGATGAATATAAATTTTAATACTTTCTGGGGCACACTTTTTTTAATCAGCCAACTTTAGAGCCACTTTAATTTATGCATTATCAGCATGAAAGAAATATTCTCACGCACACACACTGAGAGCTAAGAGATGAGCATTTTATCAGCCAGCCATGTCTGATATGTCTGCTGAAAAAGCTGAAGCCACAGCAGATGCCTGCAATTTTAAAAAAAGAAAATGCTCTGATCCTGGGAGCCTCGCTGCCTGAGGCTACATGTATCAGTGTCTCCCAGGTTCTGAATTCAGGAAAAACAATGGCAGAGATTACGGCTGGCATACTGATATGGTGTAAGCTGCCAAGAAACAAAGTTGTATTTTGATGATAGCATGTCAGACAAGATCACAACTGCTGCCCCAAGCAGAACTAACGCAGTACAGCTCCAGACCAAGTGAAGGAGAAGACAAAGGGACATCTAACAGGAAACAAGGGTGAGACGGCGACAGTTATGGGAGAGCGGCTTGGAGATTAAGCTAAAAATACATCCAGACCTACTAGTATGTCGACCGTAAGTATGTAAGGGGTCTTTTTTTGCTGCTATAAATCAAAAACCAAGCTGACATTGTGCACACACCTCATTACATTAGCTTTGTTTACTTAGATCAATGCATATACGTATATTTGCCATTAACTGTCCATTAAAATGTCTCATTATAATGTTAAAAAGTCTCCTTTGTCATTAGACATAACTTTACTTTGGCATTGACTGGGGTGTGTGGCAAACGGTGCCTCTCCCTCCAGCCAGAAATACTGGCCTCCCTCCTCCTGAGGGCCTCCTTCGATGATGCAAGCAACAGCTACCTTCATTGTCAAATAACATGGCAGTTGTCATCTTGTTTTAAAAAAAGACAGGGAAAAGTGAAAAATGTCCATATGAGCTATACCCAGATGGTGTCCTCTGAGTGCTTTTGTCTGACCAACCATCCAAAACACAAAGCTGATTAATGGATTATAGATGGATAAACAGTGAACTCAACGTAAACAAACAAACCAATTTAGTCACCAAATGTGACTAGGAAATGTAATTAGTATATAAACTTTACAAACCTCTTTAATGGTGCATAACACTCAGTGACCTCATCAAATAAACCAAACTGGTGTATCAGAGAAGCTCCAGGATGGTTATTTGCCATCAGAAAGACCGATGCATACTGCTTTTGACAATATAAGTAGGAGGGAAGATCATCAAACCTTCCTAATTCACCACAAGAAATACAACTTCCATTTCTGTTGACTGTTTATCCATTAAAATACGGAAAACGCTGTTGCCAAAGCAACAAAGCTAGACTTTACAATTATAGACCTCAAGCTTCTCTAATGCTCCTGACACTGAAAGTCTAAGTGTGACTGTGGTGACTTGTGCAATATAATACTGCCAGATCATGATGGCAGAGCCAACAGCCAACACTGATGGCTTTCCTTTCCAGGGGGAAATTTGTGGGTGGGTGGAGTTTGCACTTAAAAGCATTAAATCCATGCTTAAAACCCACTGATGGGTATATGAGGTGGAGTATGTGACCCTTAGACGCTTGAAGCCATGTATGAGAGCTACTCAAACCATTAGAGGTGTGAATGTTGCATTTCACTCTCTCATTGTAGCGCACTGTGAACCAGCTCCCATAGGCTGCAACAGTGAATCTGAGAGCAGACAGCAAAACCAGTCTGCTACATTTCCCAGCATTAAACTTTAATCAGATAATATAAAGCCGGGGCATCCCCTGCCAGCAGAGAGGATACTGCTGTGTTTTTTTTTCCTTCAATGGAAATATTTCAGATTCTAACATACACTGAAGCTATGTGCACAAGCGTATACCGAGTTACAGACAAAGGAAACCATCAGGTACAAAGACAAACACAAGAAGAAATGCACACTACACACACACACGCACAAAATGGATTTGGTGTAACTAACACTAGAATGTGCGTCAGTGATACAGTTACTAATATTGCTCACTGGACCAAAAAACAGATCAACTATAAAAAGGTTAAATCAATAAACATTATCCTACTCATACGCTCTAGATTACATCTGGGAAATGTATTTTGGGGGAGCTTCACTGTCTGGCCATCAATTTACGATATGAGAACTTGCAAGTCATTGTATACTGTATGTGTATACAACTCTGCAGTTTAATAAACCTAGCATCTGTTTGGTGTTTTCTAGTTTCAAATTTCACACACAGAGAGCTTAAGTCCAATGATTTGCAGTCAAACTGTTACTTTACTATTCTTGTTTTACAGATGAGATATAATTAACAAAGTGTCAAATGAATTATTTGTCATGACCAAAACGCAGATGAATCTATTCCCATTACAGGAGGCCTGGTGAGTACACACTATAAAGTTTAAAAGGGAGCCTGACTACAACACACATTTATTTCAATCCTCATGTTCAATGTGTGGTCGCTCTCAGCGATAATGCATATGAAACCCGACTCCCTGTTGATAAGTCTTTTCATAGATGAATGGTGTCTGGCCTGGATGAGGATGGTAAAATGAGAAAGACAGTGAGTCAGAGAGAGGCCTCGACTAAAAGTGGCTAAATGTTCAGGGGAAAAAACGCAACAGCGAGAGAGAATGAACCCATTGATAGATTTTCCTACATCTACTGTTTTCTCTTATGTTTCACCATCTGTGGCCACTCACGGTTTCAGGGATTACGCCGAATCCTTTCTACTGCATCTGTCCACATCATTGCGATATGGTCTAGCAGTTGTTTTTTGGAGAGCCATGAGACATCCCTCCTGGGCCACTAGAGGAGATGGATAGGCTATAATGGTCCGCTGATGCACTGGCCTTCTGCCAACCAGGGGGTGGAGCTGCATGGCAAGCAGTTGGTTTCACACCTCAGCAGAAAAGGAAATATAAGAATAACTCAAAGAGAAGCACACACTGGACTGTATTGGAGTGTAAAACACACATGCACCCAGAAATACCTTTTGGGTTGATGTGCAAAGCTAGAAAAAATAAAAACAAAACATGATCTTTGTATAAAACCAGTAGCGACACAAAAAATACAGGGCAATGTAAAACGAGGATATTTTACTCAATCTATATACAGTATTTCCATCTGTTTTATTAACTGACATTCTTTGTAGTGTTTACAAAAGGACATTCTTGGATTATATAAACTGTAAAAATGTCTATCCATATAAAAAAGAGTCGAACACGAGTGACAAAGCAAAGCAATACAGTGCATTTGTGAATGACTGAACATACCAAGTTAATTTTGACAAATGGAAAAAGATAACACACAACTCTGAACCTGACACACTGAAATCACTGAGGAGCTGATATGACAGAAAGGCCATAATGGTGCTGTTGCTGAGAGACACAGATATTCTTATCGCAAGTCAAATCATCCACCCACAGTAACTGCAATGCAATGTTTTGCAAATGTTTTATATTACACAGCATACGCCAAAAGACTGTACTGCATGAGTCGAAGTAAAGTGTCATATTCTTCATGGTTTACTAATCTCCTCATCTCCAAATGTTTCCTTCAAATAAAAACATTTGAAGTTTATCTCCTTGTAACTAATGGTGGACAACAAAGCCCCAAAACAGATTTTCTTTTATCCGGAGGCCAAAGTTCTCCCACCGTTTATTGTAGATTATTAAATATCAAAAATATAAAAGAAATCAAAAACATATGGGCATTGATTTCTACTACAGCTGATGTTTTGGTGAGAGTCATTAACGTCGAGTGGCCACGCTGCTCCTCACAGAGGCATTAGCAGCTCTCTCTCGTTCTTTTGACAACTCCATCTCTATCTTCGCCTGGATTTTCTCCCAGTCCACCTCCACCTGGCAGAAAGACACAGACGAGATGAAATAAGTTTAGACGAGCAATTAGATTTAGTTATCATGCATACAAGACTGATGATGCAAAGCAGCTAGATTACTTGAATTACAGGAGAGTACACTGGACACCTGAATAATGTGGCGTTTCAATACTCCCCCCTTGATCCTGAAGACATATGCTTTTTTTTACAGGCACAACCAATCCTCACCTGAGCAATCTATGAGACTAAACATTTACATGTTTGGTTTAAATTGAAATTTAGCCTTTTTTTCTTCTGGAGTTGCTCAGAGCACAAACAGATCATAAAAAGCTGATGAGCTGAAAACCAATGAAGGAAATAAAAAAAAAAAGACACGATTGCAGCTCAAATCAATTAATGCAGTGCAGCAGACAGGCTGTTCGAACATACCCCATCAGAGTATTGCAGGAATCTTTTATTGGTCTCCTTCCTGCCAAATTTCTGTAGGAACTTCTCCCTATATGCCAGCACCGTGTCCACGTGGGTCTTGTGTTTGACTGCCAGCTCCAGTGCCCTGGACACAAGATGACAACATCAATACACATCCATCTTCGATAGACAAACATTAACTCATCTCAAACCTAATCCAATCCTAATCCCAAAATGATTTGCACTGTCCCTCTCCTTTGAATTGTGCTTCCATACACAGAAACCCCTCTGTTGTACCTTTCCCAGTTGAAAAGGTCAATGTTGACTTGTATGGCCTGGTAGATGAGACCAGCTTGTAACAGAGTGGCCTCGGCCTCCGCACCCTGACCACTGAACATGAGCATGTGGGCCAAAGATGACTCCTTAGATGGCTGCTCCTTTATAAAGTTGATATACTGCACCCGGGGTAACTGAAACAAGAGATAGAGATGGTTAGGTTCAGATTAGGGCCGGGACTTTAACGCGTTAATTGCGATTAATTAATTACACAAAAATTAACGTGAGTTGCAGAGTTGTAACACAGACTGAACGCAGCTCAAACCGACCTGGTGCCTCACCACTGCAACCTCTGTTGCTTAAGCTTATGTATTCAGTCATTATAAAATGGCACACTAAAATCCATGTGAAAAAAAATGTTTCTCACTGTTCTCAGGTCAAATATTTATATGCAATTAAAATGCGATTAACTGCGATTAATTACGAAGCCTCTAATTAATTAGATTAATCGAGTCCCGGCCCTATTTGTTTTGTTTGTTATGTGGACTCATTTATGTCAAATGTGTCCAGCAATTCCCAAACCAAGAGGAATATGTAATTTTCCTGAAGGTAATGATCTGTTTCATTTGGCCTCCTGTCAGTGTCGTTACTGTATGTTCCCATTGTTAAGTGGCCAAAAGTCACTTTTCATCTGACTTCAAGTCATATTTTTACAATATAGTGTTCAATATAGTGTAATATAGTGTTCCCACTATAGGAGGAGCATGTGATTAAGTGATTAAGTTTAGTCTGACCTTGCTGATGTGAGACCTTAACTGCTGCATTTTCAGGTTTGTACTGATCACACCTGTAAACATATTGAACAGGAGCGGCCACAAAAATTGTGCGCAAGCCACGTCCCTCCTGTTCACACCAGACGCCGATTTCTCCACGGTGGTCTCAAGCGCTTCTGCCCCGCAGCTGTGTGTGAGTGTGTGTGTGTAGCCTATGTGTATGTGTGTGTGTGTAGCCTATGTGTATGTGTGTAGGTGTGTGTGTGTTCCTCTCTCGTGCTCGGTTTAGATTAACAAACACAAACGTACACACTTTGGACTTTAGTATTTGTCACTCGCTGTATTTTATTTTGAAAATTGACCGGATTCTCTCGTGTTTCTTTGTGTGACTTCCTGACAGAATTGACGCGATCGCTCGCGGCTCACGCACCGGATGCGGCTGTGCCGCGAATAGCCGCAGAGCAGAGTCCGCTTCCATTCGGCGCCCTTGTTAACTGATGTTGTAGTTCAGACCAGACGCGGAGCGCTGCGATCCTCCGCGGCCGGCTCGCACCCGTTTCGGCCTCTGTTCTACTTATTTTGTGTGAAAGCACCCTTAGATATCAATCAAACATATAAACTGCTTCAGCATACTTTCACCTAGAGAGTCCATTTAAATAATAAATAAATAAATACTTAATAATATAGACACAAGTCTTGTGTGTTGATTTGCTGTTTCATATTTTAATTCATCACTGTTGAATGATGAGTGATTTTTTTGATTTTGGAGACATTTTGAGATTATTATGGGGATAGATAGATAGAGAGAGAGAGACAGATGGAGTCTTGGGGGGTAATGGGAAGGGTGGAGGGGTAGTGGAGTGGGAGGGGGATTCAGGGGGAGGAACCTCTTATAGTCCCTCATTCTCCTTCATTCTCTTCCTCCTCGCTTTCTCCTCTCTTTCTTTCTCTTTTCTTTCTCTCTTCTCCCTCTTCTCATTCTGTTCTCTCTCCTCCCTTTCTTTCTTCTCTTGTTCTTTTCTTTCTCTCTTTTCCCTCTTCTCCTTTTTCTTTCTCTCTTCCTTCTCTTTCTTCTCCTGGTTTTTCTGCTCCTTTTTCAGCCTCTTTTCCTCCTCCTTCTTTATCTTTGCTTTTTCCTTATCAGTTCTGGAGGCCAGTTCCTGGAGCCCAGTATTTTCGGTGGTCAGGCGTTGCAGGTCCTCCTCCATCCTTCTGGCCTTCAACAACCAGAGTCTCTCTCTGTTGAGCCAACTCTCCTCTGTTTCAATCCTCTTTTTGTGGAGCTCCTCTTTCTCGTTCTTCTCCTGTTCAAGACTTAGCTGCAGGGCGCTGACCCTCGCCTCGCAGTCCGCCTCACATTGCTGGAGCTTGATGTTGGTGTTATTGAGTTGGAGGGCGTACTCCACGTTGGTCTTTATCAGTGTCGTAATCTTGTTTGTGGCAGTGGCCATCTTCTCGTCATTCTCCGTCATGATTAGGTCAACCTTCACCTTACAGCTCCTCCGCACAGCGTGGAGTTCAGTGGCTGCCTTCTCTTCCTTCATGACAGTCATTTGATGAAGGGCGTTGAATTCTGCCTCACATTCCTGGAGTTTGGAGTTCAGGTGCTGGAGCATAAATGTGGACTCCATGTTCTTTTTCACCAGTGCCATGTTTTCAGTGGTAGCCCTGGTCATCTCCTCTTCCTTCTCTGTCACGATGACGTCAATCTTTTCATGCAGAGCCTGGAGCTCAGAGGCTGCCTTCTCTTCCTTCATGACAGTCATTTGATGAAGGGCATTGAATTTTGACTCACATTCCTGGAGTTCAGTCTTGAGGTCCTGGAGGTGAAGCGTGCACTCCACGTTCTTTTCTTCCAGGGCCATGTTTTCCATTTTTGCCATGGAGATCTCCTCATCCTTCTCTTTGATGATTTGATTAATCTTGTTATCATAACTCTTCTGTAGACCATGGAGTTCGGAGGCTGCCTTCTTCTCCTTTACACTCATTTGGTTTTGCCATGTGGCATTAAACTGGCCAAGTGACTGGGCGAAGGCGAGCTCCATGTCTTCAATCTTTTTGTCCTTTTCAATCACCTGGAGGTTGAGCCGATTGTTGTTTGAACGGCAGGCATCGAGGTCTGCCATGCAGCAGTTTAGCTCATGCGTCCTTGCATGGATAAACTGCTCCATTTCTCTTTGCCTGCCGTTGTACCAAGCCTCTCTGGCTTTGGCAGACTCAGATTCCTGTCCAAGGTTTTCAAGGCTGCTCCTGGTCCAAGCAAGAGTTGAAGCCAAGGACTCCATATCTTCTTGCAGGGTTTTCCTTTCCTGCTCTTTGCTGACGAGTTGCTGCTTCAGAGCAGTGATTTCCTCAGCCAGCTTTTTATTCTCAGTCTTTGAGTCGAGCAGGGCTGTTTGCAGGTCATGCAGCGTTTGAGGAGTGTTCTCCTGCTGCTGGTCCTCACCAAACAGTGCCTGTCTTGGTGACTTAATGTCACGTTCTGCCATCTTTACTGATTACAGAAACTGTAGCACAGTTGAAGATGTATCAGAAATTAAACAATTACAATCGATCAGTACCTACACAGAAAATGTTAGACTTTGTCTTCACTGTGTGCATCCGTTGAGAGATATGTCTCTGTTGGAGGTGAGTTGGAAGGCAAATGAGAGATTAACGGAACTAATTCATTTGTGAGTCATAGGGAATGTTCAAAGATAACAAAAAAAGAATCAGAATGTGATGACATCATTGGAACCCAGTAATGGCTGCATCATGTGACTTCACATAATTCCAAACATCACAACACATCAGTACTCTTATTTTGAAATTACAGATTGAAGCTCTTATTTTGAATTTTTTTGTCTGAAGCTAGAGACAATTTTCCGCTTTTAAAATAAATCATTTGAAAATTAAAAACCTATATATAGGGAGTCTTCACAGTATTCACTCGAGCGGTAATTTTTTCCAGTCAACTGTGTTCATCGTTTCAGGTGTATGTAGATAGTGCAGTTAAATCTGATGGCTGATTGAATAAATTAATTTTATTTTTTTTTAAAAAGAAAAAAAACAAACAAACAATCAGAATCAATGAACTTTCAGCAAATTCAATTGTGCGTGTTTACCTTTGTAAAACACTGTACTCAACTGAATTGGCCGTTAACTAATTCTCTTACCTCTCCAATGGCAGCATAGGCCATCTCTGCTGTGGTCAGCTCCCTGTTTGCCATTGCCATACCAGCGAGACAGGCCCACAACAATTGGTCCTGTAAAGGTGAGAACAGAAGCATCTCTAAATAACAAGCCCACCATCGAACACAATGACATTGAGCTTTTTTTAAATGCATTTTTGTATGTTCATACATCTACACATGTACAAACCATTGACAACCCTCAACCTCATGCTTGTAGAATACCAGGAAGCTAAGAAATACAGGTCAGAGATAGAGTAATGGAAAAAGCTATGAGAAGATCTGCTGGAATTAGTTTAGTTTCGCAGGACTTCAAATATTTTCAATTTTTCCCCAAAAGTTTTAATAAGAATCCAAAATAGTTCTGCTTTGTGATGATTATAGCAAAGTGTAGTGGGGATAGCAGAGAGTAGTTTGAGGTGTGTGTGTGTGTGTGTGTGAGTGCACAGGGACAGGATATGATGGTGCTTTTATAGTTTTTTTTTCTTTCTTTATAGTCCCCATTACATCCTGTCCATATCCTGGCAGGCCTCATTATAATCATGCTCCAAGCCATTAGGAAAACATGCATGAAAGACACAGAAACAAACAAAAACATAGACGTTTGCGGTACACAGTATCAATGAATGTAAACAAATGTGTCACCCCTTTATTCCGTACAGCTGCATTCATTAAAATGAAGCCTTAACCACCAATTGGCCGACAGTTGAGCAAACTTCACACTAGAGTCACCGCTCTGTAATTCCCCCTTTACTCGCTGTCCATCACAAACAGCTCTACTGGGAAACCACGCCTTTGTAAAATAAATAACAGTGACAGACAAACTTGATATAAAAACCTGACTCCTTAAATCTCCCCTTGTTGTGCTTGTATCACAGCTAAATTAAAACATGATATAAAATATGTTATTTATTCCTGTAAGTGAGTGAGTCCAATCAGCTGAGGGCTTACGGACAATATCAAATGTGATTCTGGGAAAAGCCGCCCTGCCACCAAACTTTTACCACAAGTAGTGGGGGGAGGGGTCGAGGAAAAACCTCTGAAAAACCAGTGCCGCTCTCTCCATCCCGTTCGTCTCACCCGCCTCTTGCTACTAGCGTCCATTTTTTCTGAGTTGTGGTTATTGCATCATCGCCCAAGTAAAGACGTAGTGTCCCACTGCATTCAGTGTGCAGTTTACAGATGCATATAGTGGTGTGTGTATTTATGGGTGACGTCTAGGGGGGCTAAATCCGGTAAATGGTGTCACCAGGCTAATTGAAGGCTAATTAAAGCCTGCTGGTCTGGTCCAATAAACCTGTCTGCTACCTCCTCATTTCAGACTCTGTCTCTCTCTGTTATACATAACATGTGTGTGAATGACACACACCACAGGATCTAGACTGTAACAAAGCCCTAAATAGTTCACAGGATCTTGAGTTTGAGTTTATGTACCTGTATATTACAGTATATAATATGCAAATCCCACACACATGAAAGCTGTGAATCTAAAATTTTGAAAAAACACTTGAAATGACAGCATAGACATTATGATATGACATTATGACCAGATGGCATAATGATATTGTAGTATGTATAACTGGGACAATTGACCCTTCACCAACTCCACCCACAAACGGCTATTGTCCAATCCTACGTCAGTAACCGTAACTATAGGCCTGGCAAGCTTTCGGCAGTGAGTCACTATGTTTGCTTTTGTGGACACATTTTGAGACTAGGACGAAAAACATTTGTTTGTAGAGAAGGATGTTTTTGTTGTTGCTGCTGCTACTACGGCGGGATAACCATATGTTCACCTCCGAAATGACAGCTGTACTTTTAGGGCTTTTACCTGGGCTTTTAGGCGAGGGATCGTCCAGGCAGTGACTGCCTCCACTGACTGATACAGCGGTGGGAGAAAAAAAAACAGCAGCGAAAGCCGTATGTGGTTCACAATCGCCCAAAAACTTGCAGTTTGACAACCAGTGAGATGACCTAAGTCTTGGTGGGTTGATAGACGGTAAAATGACCAGCCCTTACTGCTGCTCTGTACATTGTCCAGTCGTGTCGTTGAACAGATGTTTTATCCTCCTGCGCGAGTCTCATCACTGAAAACTGAATGATCTTTGCAACTTCTTCTCTCTATTATCTCTAATCGATACCAAATATTGCCAGGAGCATGGCTGGGAGTGAAAGCTTGCCCGGCGTAGCAACAGCAACCAAGGGGGTGGGGCTTACGCGAAGGGTCAATTAGTACACATTACCATGATGAACTTAGAACTTACCTTGGCGAAGCGGCAGAGGCGCAGTGCATCCTCCCAGCGTGCAGAGGTGCTGTATTCGTGAAGCAGGGCTGGGTAGGGAGGCACGCTGCTGTACACCAGTGAACCATCTCCTTGGCGCAACGTCACCTTAGTGCCGACAAAGTTCAGAATGTGGGGTGCACGGCTGAACTCGCTTAGAGGAGGGCAAACACACACATGTCAGAGTTGGACAGTTTGAAATACATCCACACAGTTTTGTTGTCACAGATAATCCAGTTAGAAACACACAGTCTCTTGCCTATGTATATAGTTAGAACTCCCATGTGGCAAAAACACTGACCATTCAGTAACACATACAGTATATAAGTTATAACCCAAGTACAAAATTTCATGTGATAACATATAGAGGATGATGGATTGTGCTAATTAAGAACACAACAGTCAGCTTATTGACCTTGCAGTTTATGCCAGTTAGCATATGCGTGCATATGTGTGTGCCAAATTTCTAATACAAGGAGTAATTTGTGGCAGCCCACCACATATACAATTTGGCTGAATTGATTAAATAACATACTGACAGTGCTGCTTTTGTAATTTGCACTGTACGCAGCAGTCCAACCTTCCTTCCATCACAGACATCCTAGCAACTTAGGCACATTTGTTTATTTATTAGCTCTTGCCACTTGTGCTCAGGTGTTCCCCATTTGCACGTTGCATAAGAGCAAACCGTTAATAACTCCATGAAAAAACAGGGCTGCAGAAATAGCAATATATTCCAAACAAAACAAGAGAAAACCTAAAAATAGCTACACAAATTGATGGTATGAACATATGCAACTTATAATTGCAAAACTGGGTACATTTAAGAGGAAATATAAGCATCTTTCAGCATAACTGTAAAAGTTAACAACTGAAAGCCATAAAAGCACGGAGAGTGTCAAAAAATAAACTAAATGTATGGAACAATATGAGAACAAATCAAAAAACAAAACTGTGCAACAAAATGCTCAGGTTAGTGCAGCAGAGACATGCAAAAGAAGTCTAGGTTTGCCTGTATAAACGTGAAGGCACTATGTCTTAGCACCTCCTGCCTTGGCTTAAACTGAGGACTTTTGGGCAAGAAGCATTGTACAGTCTGACAGCTGCTGGCAAAAAGCAGTGCCTAAAGCACTATGTGTTGTACCTCTGGGAATGAGCTGGAAGGTGCAAAAAAGCTGCTTCTATCTCTCTTCTTCACTCTGACTTGACATCTTTTCCTACTGCTTCTCTGCCACGACGGTTTCGAGCTCACATGAATATTGTCAGGGCACATATGCACATATGTGCTACTGGATGCTTGTAGTCCTGTCCAGCCTCTGACCCACTGCTTCTGTTACAGTAACCCAGTATCAGCTGTTTAAATGCCAGTATTAAAGTGAATGTCTACCTGCCGTCCTTCATGAACAGCGTTTTTGGAAGCAGCTCCTTGTCAGTGAAGACAGCACTTGGGTAGTACCACACGGTGAACTGGTTGTCCTGGATTCCACACAGGACGTTAGCATCGTCATTCCATGCCATACTGTGCACCATGCTTCCTACGGAGGAGAACAATGTGGTTCATCCAGGGTGAGCTTTACCTGTGTGTGTACAAAAAAAATAGAGCCACTACACTTCCCTCCTCCTCCTCTCACCAATTTTGCAGATTTTGGGCTCTCGGCCAAGATGACGCACAGAGGTCAAATAAAGGTCACGGTTCTTGTCAATGAGGGCGATCTTCCTTTCAGTGGATGGGCCACACTGGTCCAGAGCTATCTCCACAACGTCCAACTGCATAAACACACAAACACACACACATACACACACACGAACAAAGGTAAGAGGGAACAGTGGAGTGAATGATGAAGGAGGACAAAAGATCAGGAAAAGAGAGGAAGAGGGGGAGAGTGGTTTGTACCGTGACCCAACAGCCTTTTTGCCAAGTGTGCGTGTGTTTTTGAGGGAGAGAGACAGAGAGACAGCAAGTGTGTGTGTGTGTGTTTGGCCAGAGCCAGCTGGCCTTGTTGCAGTGTCTTGGAGCTGCAGAGTACTGGCAGACAAAGCCATGCTGACAAACAGTAACTACTGCTACCTCTACTTCTTTTCCTTCTCCTCTAATTCTTTCCTTCTTTTTGTCTCTTTCCCTCTTAGTTTGACCTCAAAGCCCTTCCCCCATTCTCTCCCCAAGTCTTTATTGTCTCTCCCCATTCTGGATACATGTGAGTATATTTTTAACACACATCCAAAAAAGACCATTCCCTTCAACTAGATCTCTTTCAATGAAATTTGTTGAATCATCAAGGGCAAAAAATAGCCACTACTGTTAGCTATATCTTAAAGGTTGCAGGGGGAAAAAAATCCCCACCTCGTGATTCATGGAGAAGATATGGAAAATAAGGAGTAGCATCAATCTTACAGGGCAGGCTGGGTCTGGCTAGCTCAAGTGTTATAGTACAATATTTTAGAGAAAGATGGTTTTGATTTAGCCCAATGTGGATGCAAGTCATACGTGGACACACAAAAGTCAAACAAAGGTGAAGTTTACGCTTCATTGTCACAGGTTTTTTTTCCTGTGTAACCAGTAACCTATAAAGTATGCTATCAATTAGGGAATATGTTAATAACCCTATGCTAGTTGGCTAGGGATGCTTACACACTTTCTTGGCTCTGGAAATGCAAAATTCTCCAAACTCTTTTGATACAAAATGTCACTTTGGGGCCCGATCACTTCAGGATTTAGAACATGTTGGAATAAATTCATTTCAGTCAAATCAGCATGGTCAGGGAGTTGAGGAGGTGAAGGAAATCTGTGGTCTTCTTTTGGGTGGAGTTCAACTTTGAGAAAAAGAACCATGCATTCTAAATTAAAAAAGGCTAGCATATTAGTCGCATGAACGACATAGTAAGGTCACTATGTCACACACACAGCACCAATGATTCAGTAGTTAATTCCACTATGAAGCTCTTGGGTGTAACCAGGGACATACTATTGTTCCACAGCTCTGGCATAACCTTTGGTTAACAGGAGAGGCTAGTGTTTGGAGAATTAAGATACAGCCATTTGCCATTGTTTTCTATATTTTATAAACCACAAATACCAAAAAAACTGGAGCTCTGGGTAACACGACCCTGTAGTTGCAATGGTTAAGTGCTTAAAGGGATAGTTGACCCAAAATTCAAATTTCACTCATTATCTACTCACCCTCATGTCAACTAAGGGCTGGGAGAATTTTCAGAGTCCTCCGTGCCTTCTCTGAGTTACGGGGGCGTCCATGCAGCAGAATTTGTCAGTATAATGGTTGTGAATGGATACCACCTTTCTTCGTCCAAAAAGACACACCAAAAAACATCCAAATAGCTCCATACTGCTCGTCTGTAATGTTCCAGTCTTGTATTGAAGCCCTGACATGAGAAATTGTTCCGAAAAAAATTAAATAAGTCTATATTTTAAGCTTGTTTGTAGCGGAAGCTCCCAGTGTCTCAGTTTACTGCTCTTCCTGTGTCAGTGCAATTCTCACATGATTTACACTGACCAGCGGAACAATTTCTCATGTTACAGCTTCAATACAAGAAGCACATTACAGACAAGCAGTATGGAGGTATTTGGATGTTTTTTGGTGTGTCTTTTTGGACGAAGAAAAGTGAGCACCATTCACAACCATTATATGGACAAATACTGCTGCGTGGACCCCCCCGTAACTCCGAGGAGGCACGGAGGACTCTGAAAATTCTCCCAGCCCTTAGCCGACATGAGGGTGAGTAGATAATGAGTGAAATTTGAATTTGGGTGAACTATCCCTGTGTTTCTGTTCTCAGTATCAACAACACAGTTTCTGTAAAAAGGATGAAAGACTTATAATAAATACTCAATGAAGCCAAAGAGTTACCTACCTTGTGGGTCAGGGGTTTCCCATCACTAAGGGCTTTCCCAGTCAGAGCATCAAAGAGAAGGATGACTGGTAAGGAAAAAGGGAAAAACAAGAATTAAATGAAAGTGCAGTCCATCCTGTATTTTGATATTATTTACATTTTTTATTTTATTTTTTAGCATTGTAGCAGTGACAGTTGTTCCCTCACCTTTCTCATCACTCTTGTCTCGAATGGCAATGGTGTCGTTACTAAGTGAGACACCTTGGGCATTCAGGATGTCAGCTCTCATGCCAGGGAACTTTGGAGAGGAAATCAGACGACCCTCGTAGGAGAACGTACACAACCCTGCTCCATCCACAAGCAGAAAGTGTCTGGGTGGGGAAGGCACCAGCATACAATGGATGAGAGTAGAGTAATTGTATATTTTTTTCTTGTGAGTCAGTGGGATAGCATGAAGAGGGGACAGTGTCTGGATGGGGAGGGACGTCCAGCATACAATGGATGAGACTAATGCAGACCCAAGCGGACGTCCGCCAGACCTGTCCGCGCAAAGCTCAATTTTACGACCGCGCGTTGTACTCGGTGTCACACAATAGACTGCTCGGCGGGAAATCTTCATATCGACCTGTTTTTATTGTTAGCATGACTAGAAGGCTCAAATGGACAGTGCGCTCTGAGTCCGCGCTGCTCAGAGTGAGGAGGAAGATGAAATAGATGAAATGCTCCAAGTAAAAGAATGAGTTGATAACATTTAATGAACTGGCACAGGCATGTAACTTAAACATGTATAATGAACTAACATGGCATTAACTTACTCAGCGGGACTCACTGAACTCATCTGTGATTACAGAGTGGTCAGTAATCTATTTTGCTCTGTGCTGAGTGTCAGCAACACTGCACCAAAGTATTGCACAAGAGCTTCTCCATATTAATCTAATTTCCCCCGGTGATTTCACTCTCAGCCTTATTGTATAACAGGATAGGATAAGCTAGAGCACAGTGGCTGTGTGTGTGCAAGTGTGTATGCGTTTGTGTGCATGCTCGGTTGACTGGTTGATGAATGGTCAGTGCTGAGTAATGAGGCATTAGAGAAGCTGATAGCCGATCCAACAGCCTTTTCTCTCACTTGTTGCACTGCCTGGAAAAAAGACTCACTTCTCTGCTTGCAGGATGAGGCTAACTGATCCCTCCTTCAGGTCAAAGATGAGAGGAGTATTCCAGTTTCTTGAGCTGCAACATAAAAAACATAAACAAACACACAAACAGGGAAATTAGTGAAAATAAGAACTGAAAGATTTCAATTAAGCTACAAAATATGGAAATGACAGAGCATGGAAAGTATAGCAATGGACAAGGACTGAGACACTCATTTCATATACATTAATAAAAAGCCAAGACAGAGACTTTCCACAGACTCGTATAATCCTCTTGCCACCTGTAGCAACTATAGAGGCTGTGTCTGTTCTTGCCATGTGTAAAAGTAGAAATTACCAAAACGTCTTCAAAACATGCAAAGAAGTCATTTGATAATCGCAGCTTGGAAAGAACCGGCACTTAATAGGATATGTTATGTTTTTTTCCCCACCAGGCACTTTTTCCCTATTTTTCCAAGACTTATCTGACTACACATATTTCAAACATTTTATTTTACTCAGATCAAGATTTAATCAGCAGGATCTGGTCAATACATGTAAAAGATGAGCAAGTGTTGTGTAAAGCCCCCAAAAGATCATTAGATAAGACATGTCAGTCCTGTGTGCATGGGAGATGAGAAGGACCAGAGGAGACAAGAAACAGAGGAGAGGGCTACTGACTTGTAGACATAGCACTGGAGGGAAGTGGCAACCACAAGGTGACCATATGCCAGTGAGGCTTTGATGACTCGATCTCTGAACTCCAATACGTCCACGGCGTCGTTGGTCACATTCCTCACCTGAGAAAAAGGAAGAAAAAAGGAGAAAGGGGCAAAAAAGATGAATTAACAAAAACAAAGAAGTCGGGTGCTCGGAAATCACTGAGCAGGCATAAAGTTCATACGACTGAGCAAACGCTTACTCAGGCAACAAATGAGAAACACTCACGTACAGAGTGGAGTGTATTTATCCGTAATATACACAGGAAACAGTCTACAGTATGTCCGAGTATACGTAGGGTAACTGTGGTCCGAGAAAGACGTTTTTACTGTTTGAAGTGTGTGTGAGCAGTGGCTGGTGCTCATATTTTCACCTGCATAGATAAATACTTCCTTCCAGCTCTCTCTCTGTAAATGAATGAAAGGGCCTTTTCCAGCACCAGGTGAAAGGTGGGGTTATTTTTACAGCTTTACAAATCTTCCTCCTCTGCTCCCTCCAGCATGCCAAATTTACATGCAACACAACCAGGAATAAAAAACATTTGACCGCAAGGTGGTAAATTTAGCTGGCTGATTCACAAACCACTGGCAGATGTGCACTTTTAAAACAGACTGCGAGCAGGAGAGGGGGGAGGAGGGAGACAGAAAAGCGCCTGCGAGGCTGAAAATAAATGGTTGATGACCCAACTTTGTTTGGTTTACGCAAACTGCACTTGGTAAGGATGTGTACGGCAAATGAGTGCACGTGTGTTGGTACACATGCATGTGCACGACCTTGTTTCTGTAGGTGTGCGTGTGTATCCATGACTGAAAGTATACAAGTGTGTGTGTGTATATGTACATTAGGGTGTGTTGACCACATTTAAACACTACCTTGTGGTTAGCACGAGTTTAAACAGTAGAGAATGCTGGAGCAAGGGAGGCAGCTAGACAGGCTGGTCATTGTCATTGCAGGGCTGCACACTGGCACACAGGGAGGGTCCCACTACACAACCAGCCAAGGCCTGGAAAGCATTTGCTTTTCTACATGGCACTCACTCATCTCTTCACAATCTGCCTATGGCGTTTCAGTACAGTACCTATCAATTTACTTTTTGTTGATTAACAAAACTTGTCTCTGTTAATGTCTGATGGAACATTATTTCCTTTTTTTTCAGTCATCTTTGTTTGGAAATCTGTAAACTATCCATAACTTTAACTGTTAGGGCAGACCAGGAATCAAGATGCACTGCCAGCAGTATTATTTAGTATCCGCACATAACCGTCCCATTGGTTTTCTGGTCTTGCTTTGTATCAAATCACATTTTTATATTTTGTTCCATCAAGTAAACTATTACTGTGGACTCCGTGTGGGGCAGTGGGTTGAGCAGGAAGTCGGCCCCAGTTCAAATCCCGTATCGGGCGATCCTTTACTGCATGTGATTCCTCCTCTCTCTGCCTCCCCATGTTCTGTCTCTCTCAACTATACTGTCAAATAAAGGGGGAAAAAAGCCTCAAAAATATGCAAAAAAAAGTAAACTCTAAAGACTAAGGTGGCTTTCTTCAATGTTGTTGGTTCAAAAAGAGCTGATACTTAAATGTACAGTGTGCGTCTGTGTCTTTCTACCTGCATGGTTCTCTTCTTGGTGAGGGTGATCACAAAGTTCTTCCACTCCCAGTGCTGCTCCACCACATGGGCAAAGATGACATGCCCGTTGCCACAGGCCCCAGCCAGCTGGGTCCCGTCTGCAGACCAGGCCAAGGTGAACACACTGCCTGTGTTGGGCTTCTCCAATGCATAGGACCACTGGATCCAAAAAGAAGAGGAGAGAGATAATAATATGGTTAATGGCTACAGATCTTTATCTACAATCTTAAACAATTATCCAGGGAGGGGGGGAAGCTTAGGAACTAGAAACAATGAGAAGAAGAGAGGAGGAGCATTACAAAGCGTGTGACTGAGTGTATATGTGTATGTGTGTGCACATAATGTAAACTCTGCTAAAAAGACAGGGGCCCAGTCAGTCAGTCATTGAGCTGTGATGACCTGTGAGAACTGCGAGACACTGAAGGAGAGCTCAGCCCTGCCAAGTCCAGCACTCGCGCTCGTAAACATACACTCTGCTATCCTCATCTATTACATACGCGGAGGGCAGGGGTACAGGGAGGAAAGGGAGGGTTTACACATGAGCCCCCAACCTGAAGCCAAAAGCTGATTAACAAGACCTCTCCCCTCTTATTTTTTTTATAAGAACAGGTTTAAAAGAGGTAGGGCCGGAGAAGGAGGGGGAGAAAGATGTAGAGGAACAAAGTGACGAACAGATTTTTCTCATTGTCTGCTGTGCTGCATCAGCCACACTATGATTCAGATTCTGTCAGTGATGGTGAAAGACACATCTGAGAACTCTGCAGCCCTTCACGGTATCTAAGACAAGAACACCTCTTCCATCTTTCCCTGTTTCCCTGAAGTATCCCATCTCTCTAGGTAACCCTTCTATTTTTTTTTGTCCGTTTCCAGTACTTTTTCCCTTCGCCTGCTATTGTCTTTCCACACTTCTGTCCCCAAAGCCTTCTGCGCAGTATCACAACAGAGCAGCAATTTTTGTGCTCTGATTCAATATGAATCAGTTGAGACGGTCTGGATCTGCCAGCAGATTAAAATTTTCCGATTTGTCCTTTTCCTGCACAGCGTCTCAAGAGGACAGGCAGCAGCTAGATTAGCAGAGTAAGCTATAAACAAGTTTGTGTCTCATACAAATATTATTTGCTGTTGCCCTCTGTGGACAGAGTTTCTGTTATAACTAGGGATGACTTTCCTCGCACGACAACCACATCCACACCGTCAACTTAAAACTTCCTCCTCCTCCCCCTGGACTCCCTCTTTTGCCTTTTGGTGCAAGTGGCTGACTGATTTGAGCAGGGCTAGGGGTTTCTACACTGTGATCTTCCCAACAAATACATCCATTCACACTGTAAACTGCTTATGAAAGGAGAAAAATTGCTAATGTTAGCCTAGTGCTGCCTGCTCGCCTGGGATGGAGAGACAAGTGTGGTGCAACAGGCCAAGTGCTGCGGTGAAGCTCGGAGAAAAGGCCTCAGTGTGTTCGCTGCCTCATACACACGCAGCTGCGGGATGTGAGGTGTGGCGTTATTTCCTCTCCGTTGCCTTTGACAGGGCTAGATGTAACAGTCGGCAGGGTACAGGTTACAGGCCCGCTACTTTGATCTCTCTGCCTCTCCTGGTCCGTCTGTCGGCCTTATACACACACTGCTCAGCTGATTTTAGTTTTTCACCACCCTCCCAGCAGTTAATGTCATATCAGGACCCAATATAGCTGCAAAAATAAACATGACCCGTACAGTCATGCTGACAAGGGACAGTTGTTAAAGGTTAAATTAATTGCCATGTAACTTATTTTCCCTCCCTTTCCCCTATGATTTCTACTTCCTTACTTATAAATCTTGTAACAGCGATACTGCTTTCTTTAAATAAATATTATAATATAACATTACATACAAGATTGATATGTAACATATTTTTATATGATTATTTCTCTCTTTTCCAAGTCTGAGCAGGGATGTGCTTGCACAAGCTCCACAGCCAAGCAGCTTAGGCCAGTGTTAACAATAATGAGAAACCTCATCTTCTCTTCAGCTAACATCTTGAGATGGCCCGCTCTGTGTTAAAGCACCCCAGGGAGAAAGGAAAAGGGGTGGGATTGAAGAGAGAGGGATGGATAGATGGAGGGTCAAAGATGCAGCTGAATGTATACACCAGATTGTAATGAAGCAGGACATACGATATCGGCCCGAGGAACACTGCTGGATCCATGCTTACCTAATGCTTTTAACACATTGAGCCATTCGACTCCTTCTAGAGCCGGCCGGCAAGCCAGCAAAGTGAGAATATGAGTGTGTGTTGGAAAGGAGGGGGGGGGTGGTTGTCTTTGTGAAGGTCTTGTGTGCATAAATGTCTGCATGGATGAACTTGGGTATACAGTATGTGAGAAAACAAAGATGAGATGGATAGATTGTATACACAGCAAGTGTGTTAATGGATTACAATAAGAAAAGAACACACCAAGATAATAGAAGTGTGTACTGTATGTGTGTAATAAAAAAGAACAAAAACTTCACATTTCCCTCTCTTGTGTGTCCAATGTCTGTGTGAAGGTGTGTGTGCATGTGTGTAAAAGAGGTAGGTGAAAATCCCCTGGCTTGTCAGAGCTGTCAGCCAGTGTCTGACTATGGGACACAGGGGGGGACTCCTATTGCTCTCCTGAGATGGACGGACTGGGGCAGCAGAGGAGAAACCTGGGACATGAAAACCTTTTCCAGAGCAGTGTTCAGATACAGGATATCTGCATCTCTCCCTCCTGAATCCTAACTTTTCTTTCATTTAGTGCCTCTCTCCTTTCAGGTGAAGAGTTTAGATTTTCTTTCTTTCCTTAGATTTTCAGCTGGCCGCAGAAAAAGAAAAACGGCAGCAGGAAGTTCTTCAATGAAAATGAAGGACAGACAAAGAATTTGAGACAAATTGGTTAAGGGCCCGTGTACACTGAGGCAGAAACACTATCTTGTCTTCTCTCATCTCTGTTATAATCTGTAAAAAAAAAAAAAAAAAAAAAAGTGAATTATTTTGTAGATGTTACTGCTTGTGCATTTTGCTTGATCCCAACAGGCTGAACCTTTGTTCATAATCAACCCTTTAGTAACAGAAACAACGGTTTTATGGCAGTGACGGTGTCTAACAAAATATACAGAAATATCTTTCACAATCAGATGGTGAGAAGTGATAAAAATGTGTCGTTTTAATATTCCTGTAATAGCATACTCGTTTTGGAGTTAAGCCAGCCTGCAAACCGGCAAGCGACGGGAGTTGTAAAAAAAAAAAAAAAAGGTGCCGGGGTGACGGTGGACTGTTCAGAGGACAGCAGAGGCAGAGAGGGGGAGGCAGCAGGAACAGGTGAATCAGTCGGTAGCAGTAGATTTGGTCACTGATTTTATTTGCAGCTGAAAGGGGCTCTAGAGTGGAGGGAGATGCGAGATTTGAGCAGAAACATGCACAGAGAGTGTAGACAGGCCACCTGAAGGTTTAGGGGGGGAAGCGGCACGTGGAAGGTGAGCCTAGGCCTTCATCCTGCTAGGGTCCAGTCCATAATGTCCATAATGGGCAGCCTTGTGGCCAGAGAGAAGGTGGCAGACATGACATGTAGTACTGAGCCAAAGGGGGGAGAGGGGGAAATTTCCTCAACTTACAATGAGCTTATACAAACAGACCAGATGTACGTACAGCAACAGGCAATGCATGGCTGTGCATGTGAGCGTAGATAGACGGTGTGATGCAGACACAAACAAACATGCCCACACAGTGCAACACTTGCGACGATAACCAGTCTGAGCGCCAATCCATACATGCATCCTATGCAAATGTGACAAACCCCAGAGTGCTGAACTTTATAATGTTCAAGTAAGCTAGCTAACAAAACAAAACAAAACAAAATAGCCCAGCAGGATGCTTCAGTGCCACACACTGTAATATGATAATGCTGTTCTACCATTTGACAGACTTTACCATATTTGCATAGTGATGTAATACTGTATGGATCTCCTATTTTGGTTTTAGTGATGATCCGCATGCTCTGACTTGCAGTATGCAACCTACAAAGACATACCGACAGCTATGCAGCCATTTACACACTTACACACACGCACCGCCTCTTTAAGGAGTGCGCTTGCCCTCTCCTCCCTTCCTCCTCCTCACTCTCTCTGCATTTCCCGACATATGTTTACCATTAAGACTGGCAGGTGTTATGGGCCTGCCCCCTCTCTCTATTGCTGCCCTGCAGCCGGAGCCAACATGGGGAGGCCTGCAAAAAGGTTACGTAAAAAAAAAAAAAAAATAGCTCAAAGGCAAAGAGGTTCTTACAGCGAGAACCCCCAAAGTAATAACCCAAAGCTGGGCACTCTCTGCCTTTTGTTCTATATGTGCTCCTTACAACACACTTAAGATCAACTTTAACCTGTTTTTTTTTCCTATTCCCATATAAAAAATGCACACAGAAATCAATGAATGCACAAAAGAAGATTCACAAATGTATTTGGGCATTTATATATATGACTCAAAACACAAATACATTTTCAATGCACGCACAAATATGTTTGATGAGCCAGGTCTGCACAGAATCGATCACTGGCGACCACCGCACAATGCATGCCAGACTTGTGGCCGACTTGATTCCGAATTGCTCTGGTGTCATGCACGCGCCGGCAACGATAACCTCATGAGATCAAGGTGGCCGCAGGTTTTAGAGCCAGGTGCCGCAGTTGCTCTCCACCGACTGCAAGCTTCAGGACATTATGGGAAAAGCCTGGCTGTCACCTGATCAAAGAGCTGATTGGCTCTAACACTACGTGGTGTCAAAAATCAAAATTTTTCAGCCTGATCTTCAGGTCTGGAGAAACATTTATTCATTATGAGACTGTTCTGGCTCCATATTTTCAGGTCTTCCCTGAACCCTCAATTACTGATACCATCTATTTAGTATCAAATGGTCATACCCAGCAGGCTTCAAAGGTGGCAGTTCAACACGCAATATCTCTGCTCAGTTTGAGTTATGTTGGTTATTGTGCATTCCAACAGTGACAACTTTGCATAAGAAGAAATGAAAAAAGTAAAAGTACCGCATCTTGATCTTCCATGGTGAGTTACTTATGGCAATAACTACTGATGGACTAAACTACTGAGCATATGGCTGGATAGCAAAGAAGTGGATTGTGCTGCAGAAGTGAGACATTTGGAGGTTTTGATTGTTTTTCTACTGTGAAAACCATTAAAATCCATTCTAGTTCACATGAGGCAGACCACAGCCAATATACAGCATATCGTCTTATGATATCCACCTGCGGAGTCTACAGGGTGCGTATTTAATATACTGAATATGGACGTGAAACACATCAAACACCCTTATTGTAATTCAGGAGAACGTAGGACTTGGAGCAGGGAAAATATTAGAAGCAAAGTCAAAGGAGAAAATGAAAGTATGTGTCGGTGCAATTGGTTTACCCCTTCCCCCTTTCTCTCTATCTGCACCACCTGAAACAGTGCTGTGGTCTTCATGGCCAGGGCTGAGGGGTGTGGGGGTCGGCGGGGGTGGAGCTCGGGCCAGGGAAAGGGTTAATGACACATGTCTGGACTAATGGCTCCCAGTGGAGCTATCTGCTGATTCAGCCCCATTACTTCACAAGCATTAAATATGTCTGCCCTGACCGCTCTCTGCCCCCCCAGCCCTAATGCAAGTCAACAACTTACTAATCAGAAGGGCAAGGGGGGGGGGGTTGAGATTTGCAGACTTTCTGTGCTTTTCCAGCCCTTCATCCCTGGCACTTCTGTCACATTGAAGCAAGCATCTAGCAAGAACTTGTAATTGCATTAGTGCTAATGGGTCAAGCTGAGTCCATGACCCTACTAAAATCTTGCATTTTATGGTACTATTTTATGCTGCTACAGCACCACTGGAGCTGGAGCTTTGGTATAAAATATGAACAAAATGTACATGTAGCACATAACTATAGTGAGAGTTAAAGTTAGAGATACTTTAATAATCCTTTGCAGGAAATTACTGAGGTCTGTACATTACTGTATATACATACTATATTCAGCTAAATTTTGTATCTATATCAAATTCCACTCTTCTCCATTGCAGCAATGTTTGAACATGACTGTCAAGTATATGAGTAAAGTATAAGAGTTAAATTCTACATGTTATATTACAGTATGGTGCACAGACGTCAATTTTGTGACACTGTGTGTGGATTAAACATGATCAACAGTCCAGGCTATGTTTTTTTTAACCTCATAAATACACCTGCATGGTGAACGACCATTCTTTCTTTGAAAATAGAACCAGTGATAATTTAAACTACTTATGTCTAGAAAAACATTTTTTATGTTGTAATGTTGAAATGTTCAGTACTGTAGTGGCATAATATTTTACCCAATATCATTCAGCCTTGGTTAACCCTTGTCACCATCTTGATCTGTTTTAACGTGAAATAACCTTGCTCCAAGTGGTAAGATCTATTTCTCTATTTCTATTTCGGTCCATTTCATTTTTATGGATATTGTTACAAAACTGCCAGCATTGTTTATACCTAAATTAGTGTGCACGCTCTGTACACCAGTGAGAGGAGGGCTCCTTTCTCTGTTAGTTTGTTTCTGTGCTAGTGGGCTAGTGGGAGCCAACCTAGTCCAGGGTTAACAGTCTTACATAAATCAGAACAGATGGCAGACTCTCTGCAAAGCCAGCTGGCTTCAGTTTGCCTGTGTGTCTGTGTGCAGAACAGGACCTGGCAGTGCAGGTACAGAGTTTAACTCCCTGCATATAATAAACACAACACACGTGTCTGAGTGTAATGGACACTAGACTTACAGGTGGGTATCTAGTTATAGAGACATGTGGATGTACATGTATACAAATAATGACACAAATCCACTCCTCAAGACAAAACCCATTCCCAAACTAATTCTAAAAGATGAAAAATTGTTCATGAGTCCAAGTAAAAACAAAACCATTTGCTCTGAAGGAAGAAGGAGGAGGTTTTAGATGAGGGTTCATCAATCTCTCAGCAGATTAGGAGGCCTTGTAAATGTCAGCCTGCAGTGACCCCTGCATGGGGGATGGGACTGACTATAAGAATAAGGACAAGCTGGGCCTACATACAGGACTGATCAGACCTATATCTGGGAACAACCCTGGCTCCTATAATGGCCTATGTGATCTTAATCACCACATCCTCTAGAGATGATGTTCTTACTAAGAACTGAACTACCAGTAAATGAGTGCACATGTTTTACAGTGGAGTCAATATTATGACAGCTAATTCTATGTTTCTATGAAAATAATCAATATGCTTATGCTACAAGATGGCGCTCCTGTCTGTTTGTGTATGTGCACACAGGAACAGCAAGTCTATATGCACTAACTCAAGATGAATGATTTATAACAGGAGTGCTAAGGTAAATTATCAAGATGGTCTTGGGGAGGAAAATGAGGAGCATCTAAAGCACTATGCTCTATAATGAAGCTTAACCTCCCGTATCAAATTACACACTATCAAACTGAGTTAAGACCCAGGCCGCTGCTTTCTACTGTTCTGTTGTACTGTATAGTCTAAGCTTCTGTGATCACACAGATTAACACTTGGACACACACAGCTATGCAAACACAGTAAAAACTCACAGATTATCAGAGAGGAGCTGGCCACCTAGCTACAAGGCTCAGGTCTAAATGCAGCTATCTTCAAGTCTTCAAATCAAATTTTGAGCTGTGATGCACTGAAGTAGGCCTTTGAGAGATATGAAGGGTTGTGATTGCAAGAAATTACTGCAACTTGAACAAGCACTGGATTATAGTTAAAGTCACATGTCAAACAAAGTTTTCTTAACAACAGCAACCTTGCATTGCTTTATTTCTCTAAAAGGTGTCTTCTTGGCTAGTAGATCGGAGAAACAACTGCAATTATACGTGCAAGTATGAGTACAAATAATGCAAAACATTGAGTGCGAGATAAGATAGAAATGGAATCTCATTTCTTTGTAACACAACACCATGTGCATTTACAACCGGTAGAGAGTACCCATATAAGTGAGCTTGCCAGCACTTACAGTGTTTTCTCTGCCTGCTGCACAATAAACCATTTGCATTCCCTGACTATGCAATAACACACAATAACTATCATATAAGCCCATTTCTAAATATAGGCCAGTGAGAGGAGCACTGCAAATCTCTGGTATTGAAATACCCACTTGGCTCGGCTAAAGAGATACAGAGGCTGAGCCTGGGACGAGTGTGGAGTGGCACAAGTTGGAGCTTTGGCAGTGCGAGGGGAAACGAAGTGAGGGAGAGAGAGGGTTGGGTGAGGGGGGGAGGCAAGACAAACTAGAAGATAGTGAGCGAGCGAGCGAGAGAGAGAGAGAGAGAGAGAGAGAGAGAGCGACTGAGAGGGAGAGAGAGAGAGCGAGCGAGAGAGAGAGTAATGATCTACACATGGTTTCATGCTGGAGCCTCAACACAGTAACCATAGACACATGCTGGGGCCTCCTGGGACTCATCAGCAGGACACAGCTGTGAGCTGGACAGCAGAATTCTATTAGAACCAACTATGCACACATGTGCTTGCAAATACACACATGCACAGTCACACATACACATACACACAGGTAATTTTGGGGGGGGGGGTTGACTGTGTTTTGGCATGGTACAAATGGCACCACACATAAGACCCTTTACCCTCCAGTGGACCTACTACTCTAATGTCAGGTCTAGAATATAACAGATCACTTAGTTCATCTAAAGGCCTTCACACAGGTTGAAGAAGTTAGGCAATGACCTGAGACAACTTCCCTGCAGGCACAGGAGGTTTACTTTATGAAACACTGACAAAACAACTCTTGTAAACTGTTCTTCAATAAGTAGTGTAATACCTGTTGATAACAGCCAGATTGAATTCATCCTTCACTCTTCATGTAGTAGTACATGACTGTCAGTACACTGACTGTACCCATGAATACTGGTTTCATTGGACTTAAAATAAACACACACACACACGCACATACGCACGCACATTAAGCTAAGTGCATATGCGATGACAAGACCATTAATTCTCTGCAGAGGCACATGTATATAACAAATTATACTAAATGAAGGAGCCAGTCAATAAATTAGTCAATGTCAAGGCATAGCACCATTCTGATCCATGTGGAAGCCAACAGGGGGGGTGGGTGGCGTGTCGGGGGGGGACCTGGGGTGAAGCCAAAATGAAACCCCTTTCAAATCATCCTTTTCTGGACCTTGGTCGATTGCCTTCAGCCCAGCCCTTGTCCAGGCCTTAATGAACTCAGGGTTGGCAGAAAAGGTCCCAGCGATGCCCCAGCTCCACACATGCTCCGCTTTTCGCTCATTTGCGTGCAGAACCAAAAGCCCTCCATTTTGCTCCTTGCCTTTGTCACCCCAGTATCGCCCTCACTATACTTTTACCATCTTATCCCTCTTTCACCCCCCCCACCCCTCTCTGCGAGTGTGACATGTTTGTCGAGCTAGTAGAGGTAGTGATTTAGTGGCGCTAAGAATGATGACTCTGCCAGAGGGGCTGGCAGGGCACTGTCTCACTGTCATATGCTTACTCCTGTCGTGGGGGGAGGGAGGGAGGGATGGGGGGCGGAGGGGGTGGCGAAGTAAAGAAAAGAAGGGAGAGGGACGACAGCAGAGAGAGAGAAAGAGAGAGAAAGACTTGAGGGAAAGAGAAACCACCGTCTTTTATGGAGACCAATACTCCAAGCCTCACTGCCTAGGCCAACTTTACAGGATATATTGGACAGTCCCACACCACCCCGCCCCCCACCCCTCCAACTGCTCCCTTCTCTCAGCTCTTTTTCATGCTCCCCTCCTTTTTGGTTTCCAACAAGGCAAGCCTTAAGCCGAACTCTAGAGAGGTGTAAAAGTAATACCATGTCAACAAGTGCCTTTTACTCTAACCCACTTTACGCACACAGGCACCGGCTCACACACAAACACACAAGCGCCTGCACTAAAAAAAATTGGGGTCAATCATCTGCAAGAAGGACCTTAGTATACACTGTTCCACAGAGTGTGCCAGAATAAGTTCAGCAACACAGAAAACCAAAGCCTGTTCTGCACAAAAGGACCTAGAACACAAAGGAGAAACCATTATTCTCACATTCTGCTATGGAAACTTAATGAGCTCCTTGGGATGGTAGATTAAGCCGACATGTATGTGCTGCACATTATAGTCTTATGCTGTTCACACACTCTAAACTAGGCTTCAAGAGGGCTGGCAGCCTCACGGAAAAGTGTTAGAGGGAATCAGTAAAATGATTCTCATGAAAGCAAGACAGAAAACAGGGGGAGGAAGACGGCTCAGAGGGGCGAGACAGACCCCGATTGCCCCCTTCCAGAACGTGTGCTCTTTAAGGGAGCACCCTTACTACGGCGAGAGAACAGAAAGGAAGAGAGAGCAGAGAGCAAGAAATAGCACGCAGAAGCACAGATTTGTAATGAGAGGGAGGGAGGGAGAGAGGGGTAAAGCAAGTGGGAAAAGAGAGCGAGAGAGAGAGAGAGAGAGAGGAGTAGCCCTGCCCAGTTGCCTGGGGAGAAAACTGCTCTGCTGCTGACTCAGGACTCTCTTTGTTTGACAATGCTCCCTCACTCTTGCTCACTCTCTCTCTCTCTCTGACACACTCACACTCTCGAACTTAAACCCAACTTTTTTCAAACACTCAGTCAACATCTTTTCTGATGTGCACGTGCTCTATCTTTGTCAGACTTGTGCCAATAATTTCTTTGACTTACTTTTCATCTTCTCTTCAGTCTGACACCCACTCTTTTGTTTTTCCACCCCCTATCCTTTCAGTGTGTGTGTGTGTGCGTGTCTGTCAGTCTGTCTCTCCTACTTCTGTGGCCTTTCTCTTCATTTACAGTGACATTTTTCTCCATCCTAACTACACACGAACAGATAAAGACTCACAGTCTAATAAATCTACAGTGGTTTCTTTTGCCTTTTTCATGCTCCACTAACAGTGGTTCACGATCAGGACCAAAACTCTGGGCTGTTTTATTCTCTTCCAGCAGCTGCAATTTCCAGATGTTGGCCGGCCAGTGGTTGGCAGCAAACTGCCAGCACAGGCTCAGGTATATGTTCTGCAATGATAAAGGGAGGTGGCAATTTTTATCAAAAAATTGATAAAGTAATTTAAAAAAGGAAACAAGAAGAGAGGCAGTCGAACAGACAATCAAAAGCATTAGACTCTCAGAGAGAATAATGGTTGGCAGCTAAGGCGGACAAAGATCCTATAGAGAATGAGGCTGAATGTTAAAGAGGGAGGAGAAAAAACACAGAGCAACAAGAGCAGTGGTGATTCCAGTTGGATACGGACCCATTCCCAGAGTGGCAATGCTGAGCAAGGCTCACACAGACCCTAAGGGGACCCCCTGGACTCACCCAGAAAAAAGGGAGGCAAAGAGGGCCTGGGGGAAGGCTGGAGGGAAGGGGAGCCAAGAGGGACAGCACTGATAAGCAGGAGGTAGTCCAACACACCCTGACACAGGGTGGGAGGAGTGAAGCCATAGCAGGAAAAATAGAGAGGGATTTACACTTATCCTCAAAATGGGAGAATTCCTTCTTCAAAAAAAGAGGAACCTGTGGTTGCATCTCATGCACAAAGTGGTGATTACAAAGAAACTGTGGCACAGTGTTGTACTGTAAGTAATTGGGTGGATGGGCTGATAAAAGAAGAAGGAGTTTATTCCAAAGACATTGCAGCTGGCAGAAAATCACAGCTAGAGATAATAAATCATTGATTGTGATGATTGAGGGCCAGTTGGCCACTGTGTGAAATAACAAGCAGTATCCACAAGTAGATACCAGTGGTTTTACACTTTTACAAACCCGACTGTTGAAAACAATGCTGCCATTATGAGCGATACATTTGATAGATGATTTATGACGACTCATCATCCCAAAACTTTTTGAGGGTGACAGCTGTTTTCATATTGTGGGAGGAAAAAAACTGCAAGGTTGTTGGTAAGAAATAGGGCTCAGTCTGAGGCTACCATCAAACCATCTGATGATGCGGACTAAATTGCCTGTGGTTAGGTATAACCTACAGATGGGGAGGGTGGAGAGAGGAGAGGAATCGAGAATATGTATACTGATCAGTTCAAGTGTGACAGGAATCTGGATCATACCAGGGTTAAGCTTAGCCACATCTTCATTGAGACCTCATTTAAACCAGACCAAGAGAGAGCGAGAGGGGAGTGGTAATCCCTATGTTTAATTGAGGCCTGGTTCTGAGGCCACGTTTAGATCGACACTAGCCCTGCATGAAAAAAGCTGCTTGTTCATTTGAATGAAGCCAGTCTCACATATTTAAGGCCCATCAAGCAAAAAAAAAAAAAAGCTGCACCCGACTCAACTTTTACCACAATGCAATGTGACGTCTTCTGGCAAGACAGTGTGGTGGCCTGTGTTGTTTTCAGTCTGAATGCCCACTAAGTCCCAAATGAGCATCAAACCAAGCGTGGTGGAAGAGTGGTGAAACAATTATGAAATCTGGCCTTGAAGCCCTCTTGATTACAAGATTCTGTTCTGCTTATATGAATTTGAGCAGAACACCAAACAGTAAAGTTTTTGAAAACGCTAAAAATCTGTAGAAATTCAGTGATTTCTCATTCGACCCGAACACTTCTAAAAAGATGAGGGGAAAAAACAAAAAAAGGAATACTATGCAGGAATTAGAAAACCAAAAACCAAGCTACTTGTGTATGTGTGCATGGGTGTGCAGTGCAGAGAGAAAAAACAAGTGCAGGGAAGAGAAGGGGGAGGAAAGTGAGGGGTGAGGGGTGGAGAGGGAGAGGGAGAAAGAGAGAGAGGGGGGGTGGAGAGAAAGAAGCGAGAGGGTGCTCGCCTGGCACAATGAGTCCTACTTGTTAGCCAGTGACAGTGTCAGGGATCGTGACAGGGTCCAGACGCTAGACACCAGCTGCAGCGCCTCGTAAATAGACTGCTGTCTCGCAGGCACATTTGCACGGCAATGGTTGCACACACACACACACGCACACACACAGATCCACACAGACACAGGCATGTGGGCACATGCATATACTATGGCAGGCACACAGACAGACACTGACTTATTGTCTCTCCCAAATCTTGTAAAAGGGACAGTGAACCTCTTTGTGTCTTGTGTCCTGTTAAAGCTCATGTAAAAAAAAGTACTTCATACACATGAACTCCAAATTCAACAAAAACCACCAGCAAAATAATTAAATATGTGCTAATAATGTAATAGAGTATTCAATAATAACTAAATGTTGAGGCTTCATGGAAAAACAAAACAAAACAAGCTGTGCTCAGTCCATGGGTGACTCGCTGGAACTACAAGACTAATCTTTCCCAGTACTTTTGCATCGATGTAAACTTTGTGTGTGTGTGCACTCCCCCTCCCTCCATGGTGATAATGAGAAGTTGAGGTGGGGGGAGTGGGAGGGGGGGTAAAACACTACATCTTCCCTGTGGTGCATGGAGGGAGAAAACATGGAGGAGAAAAGGGGAAAAGACTAGGAGAGCGCTGAGAGTTTTGGGCGAGAGGGGAGCAGAGCTGGACGGGAGGTGAAGGGGTTAAATGCGCGGGACTGATCCTGCTGAGCCAGCAGCAATACGTTAAAGTGCAAGGTTTCATTGTAGCAGATACAGAATGAAACTCCTTCCCATTAGTCACGCTAGTAACTGAAAAGACTCTTCGCACTGCTTAACCCTTTACTGCACCGCAAACAAACCACAACAACAACAACACCTCGTAGGTAAAGCCTGTGTGATTGATTAATGGCTTTCTGTGAAAATGAGAATGTACAATAAAAATGTCAGTAAGTACAGTACAGTGACCAAGTGCGCATGTGTTTACAAATTGAACTTCACCTAACTAATGTGATGTGTGAGATGAGTCTATGTCTAAATGCACATATAGAAAACAAGTAAGATGAAGTGACCTTTGAGGGAGATTTTCTTTTTCTAAACTGTTTTCCTTTTTTTTTTCTGCCCCCCCTTCTTGAGCAAGCCTCCCACGCCATGCTACAGTACACACTGTCTCTGAGGGGCTTAGGGAGGAGAAGGCAAGCATACCCTTCCTCCAGTTAGAGTGGGGCTGAACCATAATCATCATAATCATCATCATCATCACACTGCCTCGACCGAGACACACCACAGCAAAGAAAGTGGTGCAGTGACGAAAACAATGGAACAAACTAACCACGTAAACAAACCCATAATAGGGAGGGCGTAAGGTGAATCGGGTCATTACAAAGAGGAAGGGAACAAACCGTGTTAAATCCTGTCCGTCGTCGATTTAATAGCACAATATATTTTTTCTATTTTTGTTGACACTGAGTAAATGGATACAAGCTGGCTTCATCTGAATGATTTCATCAGCTCACGGCTATATTCTGGCAATTTTCCCAAAAACTACTGAAATCCATGCACAAAGGCAAAAGTAACGGTAAAAGATAAAAGACTTCCCTAGTGTTTCATCAACTACACATGACATTAAAGTAACCTTTGCAAAACACATAGAAACACACACCTTATCCTCTGGAGAAGACATATGTGTTGGCTCAGACCTTTCTCCAGCCCACTTGTCTTAGTGCTCCAGAAAAAAAGCCATTTGATCCTAATTAAATCAAAATGGAGCATGAAATGCCTGGTGATCAGCACAGAAAAAAAAGCCAGCCCTGGCTGTTTGTTTTCATTACAACAGGTCTGATACAGCAATACACTGACATCTCCACGTTAACTCAAAGAAGCCCTGAATGTCCCGTGAGGGCTAAGTGGAGAACTAGAAATATCATTCCTGGCCAAAGTTTCAGCTATAATAAAACAACAATTACCATTCATCATTCTCTCATTTCCCCTCTCATTACAAGTCCAGTTACCATCGGCACCAGGTAATAAGAACTCATGGCATCCAGCCTAATGTGGTTTACAGAAATGAACAATCTATAGAAAACATAGGGCCAGTAGTAAGCTACACCATATAAACCAAACTGCACTAGAAAAGCTGACAGTGAACTAGATATTATGGGAATGGACATGACTGACCACAAAGCATGAATGTTATATTTATTATTAATTTATAAAATAACAAATATTTACAAGTATATAAATATTTCTAATATTATTTATCTCTAAATAAATCTGTGTATTTATTTATTTATATATTGAGAATAAACAAATGATATGTAAAGAGAGGCTCACAATATGTAAAAATACAAGCTCTATTTTCATAGTTTCTTCAAAAGCTGTAAGCAGCTTCTTACAACAGAGGTCATGGTGTGCTGGGGTCGGAAAGACACTGTTCCTGTATCTCGTCTGAAGCTGGTCCAGCCTGGTAAGTGCTCACAAACCAATCAAGATGAGGGATTAATTTAGGTTGAGAGTGCATGCATAATTTTCTTTTGTGCACGACTATGTCATACTAAGCACTACGTATCCACATGTTTGCTTTTCATTCAAGGTTATAGCCACTAGAGATTTTTTGTCTAAGGCTTTTAGAATCATCTCCAACAGTGAGTAATTCCATCAACTCACGACTACAACCTAACACCTCCCACTGAAATTAACCTTTAACAAAATGAAAACATCGATTACCATCTCACACTATAGCACACTGCAGTGATAGCTATATTCTTTTTAACAGTCCTCAGTCACATATGAAAGGGGGATTAGACTGTGGACGGCTAATTGCATTTTTAATACAAGAGCACTTGAGAGCTTGTACTGGTAGTGAATTGACTGCTGGTCTGAAAACGCTGTGCAATATTGGTGATTATCTTGTAACCAGCGGATGTGGCACACTTGTGCGTCTTGCTTCCACTGAAGTTATATTATACACAAGCCAACAAAGTGTTAAATTAATTAGAGGTGCCAGAAAACAAAAATTACACCAACTGAACAACATTTTAATAGTTTTATCAGTTAAGCTGCTATAACACATTCAGCTTCTCCTCCTGATATGTTCTTCTATTTTTTTGTTTTCCCAACACTTGTATTGAACAGTAAACCCCACTTCACAACACTGAGGTCTTACTGCAGCTAAATGCTGACAGTAATAGAATAACTTCACCTTTCACATAGAGTCACAGTGGGATAGGACAACTCTTAAATAAGGTAGTGATGTAGAGTAAAAGGGTTTTTCTTACTCCAGTCTTGTCACAGAGCCGCAGGGTGTTGAAAGAGCCCACGGCAAACACCTCTCCATCTGGAGCCCAGGATAAAGAGGTGACCGGGTAGTCGTGAAATGATGAGGAGTAAAGCAGACGGCCAAAGCTGTCCCAAACCTGTTGGAGGAAGACAGTTTTTTTTTTGAACGGTAGGAAAACACCAACACACCGCAAAACATCTAAAAGTATACCTGAACACTCCTCACCTTATATTTGCAGTCTTCTCCACCTGACACGATTAGATCATTGACTGAATTCCAGTCCACCTTCAAAACAACCTCGTCATGAGCCTTCCACTAGAGAGAGACAAAGTGAGAGAGTGAGACAACGTTATGTCAACACAACATGAACATAATGATGCTATACATACATAACTTCCCCCTTTGTTTGAAGGGAGCAGGGGAGAAATCTCTAATAAACTCCCAAACTCTAAATTCCCAGAATTCAAAACAGTAAACATAAATATGGGCAGGATTCACTTAGTCTTACACTTTATGATTTGTTTCATATCAGCCTCATTGAGAGACTCTCTCCATTATGTGTTAGAGTGTAAATAAAACAGAGGGTCTGTCACCAGCCTTATCTGACTGTGTCCCTATCTTGTTCCTGCTCTAACTACATGCCTACACTCCATTTTCTATTTTGTACACAACTTGTTCGCTCCATGTACCCAAGGGAAATGCACATAAATACACACACATATGCTGTGTGTTTCTGTGTCTTTATAAGGGATTCCAGGGTTTAAAATGGGTCTTTTGGGGGCCCTATACCCATAGTCGTTTGTCACAGACCTTTCATATCAGATATCCATGCCAGGCAATGCCCATCCCATGTTTAACTCTGGCTGCCACACAGTTACCCATACCGACTGACCCCCACACAGGGGGTCACTTAGTTCACTCACTGTGTTGTTCTCTAGGTCATAGATTCTCAACTGGTGGGTCGCAAACAGCAGGTCAAAAAAATGAATTTGTTGTGTTGATGTTTGGAGGTGTGAAAACATCTCATGTTGTGGCTCTTTCTTTTTTTTGAGTAGTTTCTTTATTTATTTCGTTCTCTTTTGTACATGCAGTTGTCACAGTCCTCCTCAGTTTCTTATTAATTTGCTCTAAAATGTGTATTTATGTTGAAATAGACGACATACTTGTGTTTTCAAATGCTATTTTTGAAAGATAAATTGGTGTGAATCATATAAAAGTGGCAACTTAAAGATCATGGGAAAATGTGGCCCCCAGAAATGTTAGACCAGTTGGGAACCGCTGCTCCAGGTGATCTCAGGGAGACTAGATGAGGTTAGATGTGTGTGTGGGAGTGTGTGCTTGTGCTTGCACATGAATATATGTAACAGCTGATAGACAGAAAAAGACTGAGAACATCCACATGAAGCCCACCACGGTTTATCCAAGGTCCCCAGCATATTCAACTTCAGGAAGAGTAATAGACACAAGAACAAGAATAGGTCCTCAGTGCTGCACCCTTCCTAAACACTGAGGCACTTTGATTTAGCCTTTATATTGCAAATGCAAATAAATACAGTAAAACTTATGTAAAATTATTTTTGGAGACCTCAAAAGAGTCAAAAGGCCCAGTGATGTTAGGACAGTGGACACATAAAAAAAATACAAAAAAGAAAAAAACAGAAGGACTTGGTGTATCCAAAGTTCACAAAGTAAGAGCCTAACTCAGCACAGCAAAAAAGCTACAAATACAACTTCTGACGTGAAATCAGTTTTTATATTTACAACACAGAGTGATTTCACAGGAAATACATTAATATTAGTGGTTCTTTCTGCCTGTTGACCTATAAGTCCCAAGTTCTACATGTCACTGGTGTTGGTTTTGCAGTTGGAGTCACATGGTCTGAACACTTGCATGGAGTATTTATTTAAACATTTTTATGAAATGAGGAACAGTCTCGTTGACTCTCATAAAAAGAGGGGAACTCCATTACCCTCAATTTGTCAGAATAATATCACTAAAAACCTTTTTAGTTCTCAGTCTTGCTACTAAGTGAATCAGTCACACAAGATACACATTTTTCATTGTATTAATAAACTTAAGAGTTGAGGATATTATGATAACATACAAACTGTAATCAACAAAGCAAATTTTCTTAAAATCATTAGCATTAATTAAAAGTTAGTGGGTCACATGACCAAGAAGTCATAAATAAGCCCTTATAGACCTTGAAAAAAGGTATTTCTTAAGTAACCCATGCATCTTACAAGAATACATACAACAAATGTACCTGTATGACTTTTGCGCTGGGTTGGAGAGGCTTGATGGTGAGTTGTCTTCCTGATGTGTAGAGGATCCTGTCTGAGTCTGGACCCCAGGCCACAGAGTACACAGGAAACCCTGGAAGATATGTAGAAACACAGGGAGAACAGAAGATGCATACTTGTACAATCACAAGCCAACAGCAACAGATTAGGGATTCATCACATTAGGACTTTGACTCTTAGTCGATGTAATATTCGAAAGATGTGAATTTAACTTGTGAGCTAATCTATCCCCTCTCCCTTTCAGTTACACAAGTTAAATAAGCGGTAGCTCCGAAATTCAGCTGTGCTAATTCCTCCTCTCTGAAGGGTGTCATATTCCTTTTGAGATCTCACCTCATTCACCCTATGGAACAGCATTTAGCTTGTAGGCGCACCAGCTGAAAAAACTTGCTTAACCTCTCCAGTATTTAAGCACGTGTGTGTGTGTGTGTGTGTGCGCATTTATGTGAACATGTGAGAGGGAAGATGAGTGTATGAGTTCGGTTGTGGCTACGCACGTGTGGAAGGGGGGGTGGGGGGTGGGGCTGACATTTAACCTCACTACAGGTGCATGTGGTTTCTCACAAATGCCAACTGGTCACATGACCTAAATCTGACAAAAGCGATGAGAGCGTTTGAGACAGCTTCCTCTCTCCACCCTTGTTCACTCACTTCCCACTAGCTCCTAGAGCCCGCTCTCCGTCTCATAAATGGGTCATAGCGCCCAGTCAGAACAACCTACCCCTGCACTGCGTGTGTGTTTGTGTGTGTGTGGAGTTGAAAGCTGTGCAGAGAAGCAACACCTGCAGTGATTTGAGTGCCATGAGGAGGATGGTGTGTAGCTGGGGCAATGCTACCATAACCAGGTGTTATACAAATCTGTAAGTCTTGCTGAGCAGCCCGCCACCCGGCAGCTCATTCTCCAAACAGCCAGCTAAGGAAAAATATTTCTACGGACTGGGGCTGAATTGCTGCTCATTTGCCAGTTTTTCCACAGCACCCGTCATTCAGCAGGAGTGTGCCATCCATTTCCCCAGAAGCCAAATTTCGTCCACCCCCCGCCCCCCATCTTTTTTTCTGTCCCACAACTGAGAAGAAACGTTTAATAAGTCAAACAGCACCATGAATCAATTAATAAGAAAGCCATATGTAATGAGATTGCTGGATAGAGAAATGTATCATTAGGAGTCTTTTTTATGGCTTTTAATAAAACTCCACTCCTATAAAGCTTTGAAACTTTATGGCACTTTTAATAAAAAAAAAACAGAACTGGAAGACCGACTCCACTTATGGTTGCACTGAGCACAATTGCATTCTAATAGGCCTGACACATACACACACCACACACATGTTCACACAATCACATAGCCAAGGTGAGGACAGTTATTTTGAGTCCAGTGTCAAACACGAGCCGGGTGGGTTGATGAGGTTGTGAGGTGTAGCACTAACAACTAAGTGGAAGGTTATGAAAATTAAGTTCCATCAGGTCTCTGATACTTGCTGTTGTTCCCTCTGTATCAAGAGGTATTCTCTAAGCCAGAAAGTCCAAAAGGGATCAGTGCTGTGTGAGAGAGAGACAGTGAGGATGTAATAGGTGGCAGAGTGTGTTATGCTTACTAAACACCTGCAGCGTTCAGTCAGTCAGTGACTGGCTTCCTGCTGTAGGCTGCCAGCCCCTATGGTTATAATTTGCTTTAAATTCTGGCCGTCTAAAAAATTCTGATTTGATCTTTTTCCCATTCACAAGAGGGACGTGGACAATTCCAATCTCGACTATTACCACTGTTAGGCTAACTGTCATTGTAATTACAAGGCACTTCATCATGTTGCATCAGCTAATAATTTAGAACCCAACAGATGAGACTGAACAGTGCACCATCTTAAATGTCTAGTTTTGTTCATAAAAAAAGCATGTGTTTTAATGTGAGAATATTACATTCTGGCAAAATGTTCAAACTCTAAACATAGTCATTTCAAAGTGGTAAGTTAAACAATGCTCTTTTTGTTTTTAGGAGTTTCAAAGTTTACTATGTACGAGTTCCTGCAGTTATACAGTACCAAGCTAGCTGCTATTGCACTATTAACCTTAACCCTGTGAAAATGTTGATTTGTAATCTGAGAGAATGACTTGCAATCTTTTTAGATCATCAATTCATTCTGCATCTTACTGAAACCATACAGTGTTGCATTTCCTTCTTCTTGTCCAAGCGTAACTAGTGAAAACAGACTCACAAAAGTTTCATTTTTGTAGGCTCACAAAATTAATCATCAGAGTTGCTGCAGTTTGATATGGAAGCATATTGCATTCACTTGAAAAAAAACAAAACAATGTTTTTCTGAGTAATTTTTTCTGACGTAATGAGATTTCAAATTCTTGCAAGAAGCTCCCACCTGCAGGTAGCCTAATGTTTAACCACTGTGTCAAGCCTCCACTTTATCATGGATTTATAAGATCTATTAGATCTGTGATCTATAGTATGTCGGTGTAAACACATCTAGTACTTACACCGGGCTGGCATTGTTTTGTTCAGTAAAAACATGCTAGGACTGATTTCAAAATAAAATGATCTTCCAAAACTGATTCAGTTGCATAATTTGTGAGGTGATGTAGATCTTCACAGGAAAAGCCCCCAATTTTTTCTTATTTTCACTGTGTTCCCTGTAAATTCAGATTGATATTGAAAGAAGTTCATCTATTTTTACAGAATGACACCCCAGAGAATGTCAATCAGAAAAAATCAGAGCAGTCTGATGTGGCACCTTTATTTTGATATCAGTCCTTACGTTACTTGCAGATGGGAGCTTCTCTCAAGATTTTGAAATCTCGTTAAAGGACAATTCTCAAGACTTTGTATTACAGCTCTGTTTACAAACATGACGACTTTCTTGAAGTAAACAAACCCCTTGGTGTATGTTTGAATAACCATCTGACATTGTCTGTGGAAAAAAATGCGGTTTTGTGGGATGTAAACAGGCTAAACAGCGCAAGAAGGGTCTGCTCCCCTTATATACTGCTGTTGCGATGCGGGAACAGACAGAACTACTGCATAACAGGAGCAATAACAAAAAAAAATTAGCAGATTAATTCTTTTAGACCTAAAATACTAGGAAACTAATAGGTCGAATTTGCCCAGAATAGTCCTTTAAGTCAGAAAATAATTACTAAAGTAAAAATATAACTCAAAAAACAGAAAAATATTACTGAGAAAACTAGAAAAATAAATGACCCAAAAAACAGAAAAATAAATATATTTTTTTCAAGTGAATGCAACACACTTCTGTAGTTTGTTTTGTATTGCTATTTGTCAGTACAATAACGCCGTGCTCTTGGCATTCTGTCGATCATGTATTGCAAACAAATGGGCATCAGAAGCCATTATTGTCAGTATCACACAGTGCAGAGGATGTGTGCATAACAAAAACATATGCTCTGCTTGACTCATTCAGTTTTGGTTAAATAATGACATGTAACATTTTTGCTTGAGTGACCATAACCATTAACAGCAGTTTCACAAAAGCTCTATACATACAGTATACTGTACAGTATGTAGCTCTAATCAAGTGAGGTAAAGCAAAGCTCTTTTGTCTTACCCTGACTGGCTAGTGTTGAGCGCAGCATACCACTTTTAGACCAGATCTTGATCTGCCCATCTTCTCCACCTAAGCAATTAGAGAAACGGTTGAAGTGAACATAGTAAATAAAAATTTAAAAGGAATTCACAAAGTTCTGATGAAATTGCATACGCCCCTGTCATACCTGTGATAAGAGCAGTCCCATCGTAGTTCCATCTTCCAGCCAAAACAGCCCCTTTGTGCGCTTCAACACTCTTCTCAATGCGTCCTAATTTAGAGACAAGGTGGAATTTCCCTGTACAGAGACAAAAAGAGACTTTCTGAATGGGAATTCCACACTCTGTGTCCAGGTTGATGTAAGTGTTCAAGAAGACTAGAGGCTGCTGTAATTCAGGATTTATAAAGAGAGAAAGTCGTAGTACTTCACGTTGCTGCGTGAGGCAAACAAGTTTTTATGGCTAATCCAAAACACCAGCCTAGAGAAAATGCACACTGAGCATGAAAAACTTTACGGTCCTCCACTATAAATAAGTATAATAACTATCAACCCCTAACACACAATTAGAATCACAGCTATATTTTCTACTCCCAACTAAATTACAAACTTGCAGCATAAAGTGGATGAGTAAAACTGAAGGGTTTCTGTTGGTCAAATTAGGGCAGTTTTCTAGACACAAAGTGTGATCAGGCATGGAGTCAGTTATTGAAGACGCTAGTCTAACATATACTTTGTGGCAGTGTGTATTAAAAAATTCTGAATGTTCCATGTAATTTCTGGTAGCCTAAAACTGCAAATCAGCATGCTACTGCTGCTCTCTCCCATTTCTAAATTTGGACATCCCGACAAAAGTGGATGTTACTTGTCCAGCAGGTAGTGAGCATAACAGTTAGACACAGCCGTATAAAAGGACTCTTTGAAATGAAATTAAAAAAAAGAAAAAACTTTAAAAATCTATGTTCTATTTCTATTTCTAACACATGTACACTCACATCACCAGTGATTGATTTGTCCACATGCTTACTGTCTGGCAGGTGCTTTATGATCTCTTATAATAATTAAATATTAAGTCATTGGTATTTTACCTCCTTTCGTATTTGGTTTGTTGCGAAATTCCTGATAATACATCTGTGTGAAATTTATATTGACACCACATTGTATTTACCCTAAGAGAGAATGAGACTGCTGTTCCAAACACATGGCCCTGTGATAGTCTTCTTGCTTAATTTGGTCCTCTTTAGGTGACATATACTTCCATTTGACATATAATCCTTTTTGGTAGAGTGGCTGGCAGATGATTCACCAAAGCTGTGCTATTATGCCTCTAAGATATGGGGAGATATTAGAAATCCCAGAGTAGTGAAATACATCTTGGATGTTCAGTTTTCAGCTTTAAGCAGAGTACAGAATACTGTAAATTACTAAACAAAAAAAAACCATAGTGTTCATAACTTGTAAAAGGTCAAACTGTATTTGCACTTTACAAAAGAAAAAAAATTATCTGGCCAGAGAAAGGAGGTCTGACTAATCAAATAAAGTTAGGAAAAGCCACAGGATTAATATAAAGTCCTCCTACCAAATAAAACCCTTGGTGTTGGACTGCTTTCTTGTCAAGTTTTTCCTCTCAATAAAAAAGAGTCATTTCGAGCAGTGGGTACAGCAATACTGATATTTGTACTGTAACAAGTCAAGAAGCTGAAGAAAGTTGCAAAAGTGAATTGTAACAGAGTTTTCACGACTCTGGTTTGCCAGAGAAAATTGCTGCTTCAGTTTGTGGGTGTGTTTATGTAACCCTACACTGCCATTAGTGTTGTGACCACACACTGCCTGCCATAACAGTACATCCATATTATATGTGTTTATATCTAATATAGGCTGAAGAAGACACATGCAAGGCTGTATAGACGCACATCACACACAGAGACTGTTCCGCCAAGTTTAGCATTACAAAGAGAAAAACCAGAACATTGAAGGTCTACTGAAAACTAGAGCAGAGAATGGCTGACTCTTTACTGTGTGATTCTAGAATATTTTTTTGAAAGTGAAATTGTGAAAAATCTGTTTTACTGTAGGTATAAAACTGTTGGTGATCAGTATGAACTATGAAAAATAAGTGATTGTTGCCTGATCCTGATCCTTATAATGGCTAAGAAAGAATCCCTCTCAGTAAAAAAACATACAAACAAAACAAACAGACTGAGGAACTTCAGATCTTAAGCAGTATCAATTATTCTGTTACCACTGTGTTTAGTAAATTCAGTTATCATATGACTATTACCACACCTTATCAACGTTGTTTTTTGTTGTTGTTTTTTTAAAACGAATTTCATCTCCTTGTATAAATAAAACTGAAAGATACTAAGTCATGTGGCTGCTCACTGACTGAATAACTTGCAACATAAAAATGATCAATAGAGTCTGTGGGGTGTGTGCAGGAATAAGGGACTTGCCATCAGTGCTGGTAAGGACAAAGATCTCAGCCTGGGTCTGTTTCTTGCCACCAACAGTTTTGGGGAACCAGTGAAGGTCAATGGGGTAAATGTAGTCAGGCAACTTGACAATCAGACTAGTCTCCCTGGTCAGCAGGTTCCACTTCAGGACCTGATGGTCCTCACTGCATGAGTACAGCTCATCTGCCGTGGTCCAGCCAACACAACTTACAAGTTCTTTATGTGTTATGCTGTTAAGGAAAGTTATCCAGGTGAGTAATTAGAAAGGTGGGGTATTCAAACTACTATTATAAAATGCCAATCAAATGACCAATGCACCCCAAGAAACACAACATTGGTGCTACCAATAATAATAATTTTGAACAAGTTTTTGAACTGTGCTGCACAATAATACATATTTAAACTGTACAGAAAAACAAATATTATGGCAACACAGTGAAGGACATCATAGCAAGGATATGTTTGGGTTCCTTTAGCAGCGATGTTTTCAATCTCATAGTGGATGTCTGCTATGTTGATCCCTAAACAAACAAGAAATTATCAGTTAGTGACAGTAAAGCTCCTCGTATTACGGTAAAGTTTTATCGACACATCTAAATAAAAACAATACAGAGGACCAAAACCATGAAACCATACCCCGTGGATTAGCCGAAGTAGTTGTTGGCATGCTCCGGTAGCTGCAACGGCGAGTTAAACAAGCGTCTGCAGTTGCTACGGTACCTATCACTGTTGCTAACGTGAATCCTCAGATGTCCCCAAGCACTGCCTGTATGCTGCCTGACATGGATGCTAACGTGAACATAGTTTTCTGGTTAAAACAGACATCGTTCTGCCGTCATCGACTTTACTGCGGCGCAGCCAGAGATGTATGCGTATCGTTTACTCCAGTAAAAGATGCAGTAGTGCAGAACCAAGCATGCATATCCACCATTTATCAGCAATTGATCGCTTTAGTTACCAAGGCTAACTTTTGGTAGCCATTTAATCTAGGTCACAAACAGCTTGAAACTGAATTATCGCGAGAATTGCAGGTCTCGCTCCTTTAACGACTATTTCCATTTATTCGCCTACAAATTCGGTCTTTTTCATCAATATATTCACAATAACTCTGTATATTTCACAATACGTTACCATTATTTGCTGGTTCATCGGACAATATTTCCTGAAATGTAAAACATCAGTCGGGGCGGGACTCCGCCTTACTGTAACCAGGCAACCGTTTGAACATGTCGAAACAAAATTAGACTTTGAATCTCATAATAATCTTACAAATTGTATAAAACTGTAAATAACAAGTGTTTTACTTGAAACACCTTTCCGTGTGGTTATTTTTGTCATGTGGTTGTCGTGTATGTTAGGAGGAAGGCGGAGTTGGCTTCGTCCCCTTTTTTGAATTTCGTGTTTTTTTTCCCTTGCCCTTTGAACGTTCCATGGTGCCTTGCGTCAGTATATAACGAATTTGGTTCGACGGCACAGTTTAGGCGCCATTTACAAGTTAGCGTTTTCAAACAGGAGAGCGACTCGGAATGACACGGGGCTAAATTTTGTGGATTATATTTGCCGAATTTTGGATTTACGAACACTTTTTCGACTTTTTTGATTTAGCTCTGAAAGGAAGACTTTTGACCGACGGCACGCATATTGTGGAAGGTACATAGAATCATTTTAGCAGCGATTAATGGCTGGGTTCCGTCTATTTGCTGAAGAGCATAACGATATTCTAGACCAGATTTAACATTAACGACACGTTTACTTCGGCTTTAACATGCGTAACAACAGTGTAAAGTACTGGCGAACGTAAATAGTAATCGGAAGTGCAATAAGAGTTATTACTTTTTCTCATATTTTGCATTTAACGCAATCTTCGCCTCTTCGTAGACAGACACACTTTTAAGTTAACAGTGACGTGCAACTTTTCAGATTGTCTACTACGCTCTTAATGTTGCAGATGGTTGCTGCAATACCTTTGTGTGCTGAACGTCAACTATTTTAGCTTTGACTTGTGTTCACTGAACAATTGCTGCGTTTAGCATCCCCTCCTGTACCAATAACCCCCACTTTGAGTACAGGTAACGTTACAGTGATGAGTTAACGTTACAGATCCACAACGCAGATAACCTCGCTAGTCAAAGTTAGCCCTTACGTTAGCTTTAGCCTCGCTGCAATATTTAACATCAGAAAGTTAGCTATGGCAGCTAACCTGAAGTTAACATTAGCAAAGTGAAAATAGCGTTATAACGTGGCAAAGTTAACACAGCAAGTTTATATATGTTTTCCACCCGTGGTGCAACTTACTTATTTGGCAAACATACTTATTATAACGTTTCGATGTGTTCATCGATAAAGTTACAGTTGGGTTACACTCGTCCTTTGAATGTGCTTTCCAATTAGCTGGCGAGTAGGTTGCCCCGTCCACACCTCCGCCCCCAACATAAGTTGAGGGGATGAAAGTTAATATTGGTGTCAGTTTGAGACCTCGATCCATTTAGGATGTTGTGTCTTTACCACCGACCAGAGACCCTGTTCAGCTGCGTTTGTTCCGTAATGGCAATCCAACATATAACGTTAGGGCTAGGCTAAGAGCTGTGGAGAGAGGAAAACTTGGTATTTGCATATTGACAGTATTTATTTTGACGTAACTTTATATATATATTTTTATATTTTTTATTTTCCATTGTTGCCAGGATTATTAACCGTCCATCACTCACACGCGCTAAAGTGCCTAACTTACTTTAGATGCAGGATGTTACTAAAGCGATACTGTCACTGGAGGAGGACATTGATTTCAATATTTTTTTTTTGCGTTTAGTATTAGAATAGCGTCTAAGCCTCTACAATCATCACGTAGATTTGGCATCCATCTCATTTTACGTTATCAAACTGATAACTCAGTTTTCTCAGGTCGCAAACTTCTTGACTGCGATCGATGCTGCTGTTTCATTCTATTGTAGTGACAAATACGTTACGTTATGAAAAATATACAGACTAACCGGTAGATGGGCGGCAGTGAGATATGACTGTGGTAATGATTAAAGCCTGACAACAGGGCAGTTGCGTGTGACCGACTAAAAGTGGAGTTGGGAGATTGACAGGCACAAAAACCACTCATGGATATTCCTTTTTTACCAATGACCCCTTCAGATTTCAAATCATGCCATCTAAAACTGCAAAGAGCTCAACTGCCTCCGCTAAGCCAAGAGGGAAAGGGTCGCAGCCTCGAGATGACTCCGAAGACGAGCTGGATGTACCCCCTCAAGAAACCAACTCTAATGGCCAAGAGGAGGCACCGCCGACAACTGGCAAGTAACAAAGGGTGTTTTGGTGTCTGTGAATCTAAATAAGTTGTGTTCACTCAATGGCGTTGCGTGTATGGCTGCATTGGTAGTGGCCAATTGGCACAGCTGTGAAGCTTTTTTTCGTACTTACATCTCAACACGTAGTTAGAATGGCTGATTTTTTTCTGAAGTGCCAGTCATCAATACATGTGTGATGATTTTTGGGATGATTTTGATATCGTCGAGTACACGTCTCCCACGGATCTCCTCAGCAAACGAGGTAATTTATTCCGGATAATGAAGTGTTTTATGTGGTAAATGAAAAGGGCTGTTTGACTTGATTCTTACTACTTGGTATTGAATAATTTGATCGCGAAGCTTAAGATGCACACTGGCACTGAGTGATGTTTGTGTTCTTTACGAATATGTTGAAATGCTTCACTGGGATTAAATTTACAACCATCGACCCTTTAGCTTGTTTATGCTTATGTGAGCACAATAGATTTTGGACAGGTCGTTTGTGGCTTCGGTTGATGGCAAAAATAATCGATTTTACGTTGTGCATTATTATCACAAAACAAGACTTTCCTCGTCTGTGTTTTGAGCACAGTTCAGCATGAGTGAAAATATGACGTTGATGATCGAAATTCACACTTGAGTTATTTACAATCGACGAAATGAATGTGGCGCATCCACTCTCACGTATCAACGCTTCTCGTGGATAGCGTTTGTATAATAATGTGAGTTCCGTCATAAGCGGCCATGGTCTCTTTCTGTTTTTTGGGTTGGCTCTTGTTTTCAGAACAAAGAAAAATAATGCCTGTCAACTTTCTCGAGAGTCGTTGACTGCTCTTTCAACTTGCTGCCTGTGTTTTGTTTGTTTGTTTTTTTGCTCCACCACCCCTCCCCCATGCACCACTGTCCCCCACCTGAAACGAGTCGCACAGAGGAATAAAAGTTGTACTTTTTTCATGCCACAGATCCGTTTCATGTGGAAGCAGCCGAGGCGGTTGATAATCGAAGTTTGGAGGAGATTCTCGGTAGCATCCCTCCACCCCCGCCCCCAGCAATGACCAATGAACCGGGCGCTCCTCGCCTGATGATAACGCATTTAGTTAATCGCAACTTTAAATCTTATGCAGGGGAGCAGATTCTGGGGCCTTTTCACAAGGTACGACCAAAATTGGTTACAAATGTAAATTCTCCCTGGGAAATACTTTGTAAATGTGTTGTGTGTTAAGTTTACAGATTTTCTATCATGTCTAGTGTTTCTCAATTTTACTTGTCTCAGATTTCTTTTGATGCAGTTGCAAACGTGTTGCTTTTAGTTGTGGTAGACAGACAAAAAGTACAAAATTATTAATGATACAGCACTATGACTTTTATTGGGTTAAAAAAACAAAGTGGAAAAAAGTCACACTCCTCCATTTTGATTTAGTGAGTATATCTTCTAAGGCATAGTGATCTAATGGTGTGCTGATGCTTCCTTTTAAATTTAGTTTTTCTTTAAAGCTTTGTCTGTTAACTTTTTCTGCTCCCTTTGTTGCTCTGCAAATTTTGGTGTATTAAAATAAATCTTAACTACACCCCTCCAGAATACATTCACAAGCACAAGCTCACTATGCTGAAATGTTAATATATAGCCTCTAATATAATGACATTAACAGTATTTGTATGAAAGTGCAGTATATTTTAATATAATTGATTTTATATGTATTTTTTAATCTTTTCTCTTGCCCTTTTCTCAGCGCTTTTCCTGCATCATTGGTCCAAATGGAAGTGGGAAGTCCAATGTGATAGATTCGATGCTCTTTGTGTTTGGATACAGAGCTCAAAAGATCAGATCGAAAAAGCTCTCGGTGCTGATTCACAGCTCTGATAAACACAAAGATGTGCAAAGCTGCACTGTGGAGGTGTATTTTCAAAAGATTATTGATAAGGTATATATATCTCTATATCTCTGTCACAGGTGCACACTACACTCACTCTGGCCTCACTAAATTAATCGATACACACAGTCCTAATTGAAAGGAGTGATCAGACGTATTTTCTAGTTGACAGATATTTTTCTTGAATTTTATTTTATTTTTCTCAGTGCCCATGAGATAATACCGATACTCGGTTGTCACCCCAGTGACTAAATACAGACTCAGATCAGTCATGAAAGTTACAATTAAGACCCACACATGGCATAGTCGATTCATAATGTACTAGAATTGATCTCTATATTTCTAAGATATTTTTTTACATGTCCCGTTAAGTGACTAGCTCTATGAATTTGATTGTGCAGTGAAAAGTCAATGAAAATGGGTGTATGTAAGAATAGACAAATTTTGTCCATTGCATTAGATCACAAAATATTCTGAAAACAGACTACAATTCAAAGAATTGGAGTTAAATGTGTTTGTACATTTTATCTGCCATAGATGGTGTGAGTAGGTTTTGCTTTGCTCACTGCTGAAGGTCATCAGTTCACCCAAAATTTAAAATCAAATTTGTTACACTACTCGTGTAGTTCTGAGAGCTCCACTGGCTTGACAGCCTACCACTTCTACAACTTAGAAACTTAGAAAAAAAGAAGTGATGTTCACACTACACAACTTAGACATATTAGACTTGTCTCTAAAATCAGTACACTTTTAGGCAAATGACATGCCTTTTGTATTGAATTGATAATCTCATCATTTTATTGGACATTTTGGTTGAATTTTGTAAATGTAACATGATAGCCATACAGATATTGATATGGTCTATTTATTATTAGTGTTACTAAATAAGCCCCTTTCTTCATTATTTTTAATGAGTATTGTTTTTCTTAAACCACCCTCGGTGGATTTGTCAGTTTTATGAGTATTATCATTTGATGTGCAGAGCTATTTGAGTTTCTCCTGAACTGTTCTGCTCTAAGCTGCTGTGTCTTCTACCCCTCCCCCCTCTGAGCCAGGAAGGAGATGACTACGAAGTTATTCCCAACAGCAAGTTCTGTGTTTCCAGGACTGCCAACAAAGACAATTCCTCAGCCTACCATATCAATGGCAAGAAAGCCACATTCAAAGAAGTGGGGGCTTTACTCCGAAGCCATGGTATTGACCTAGACCACAACAGATTTCTGATCTTACAGGTAATTGTATTTATTTAATGTAATTTCCTCCTCTACTTCTAACTCCCTTTTTTATCCCTGCTGTGACCATCCCATTCTGTCAGAGATTTCCTGCTCTCTGCCCATTTCCCAGTCCTCTTTTAGTCAAATGTTTCATGGCTACCTTAAAGCCATGCGTCTCTGTGGGAATAACCTGTTGCACTGGAATTGGAAGTGAGAGGATGCACCCTCTGCCAGCCCTTAGACTGCTATAGCAGCGCATCATGGTTTGAAACAATGTGAATAAAGTGCGAACCATAATTTGCTGCTTTAGAATTTTAAGGAAAAAATACAGTTTTACTCATACATGAACGTAAATGGCTATAATATGTCAAATAACCCAGATCATATAGTGGGGGGTATTTTTGATGGGGTTAAACCACCAGTGAGGACAGGTTGGATCCCTTCCCCTCCCTTTCCCATGTACCTGCCACGCTTTAGCAGCACGTAAATATTGGCGTGTGAGAATAAGCCCCAACCCCAATATTAGCAGTGCTGCTTCAATGTGGCTGGATCAGACACCCCCCCCCCATTACCATGGCTTGAATATTGGTTCAAGGTTGTTGTTTTTTTGCTTTTTTTGCCATCATTGTGAAGCACTGTAATGCATCTATGTATATTTTCTTTTGGTGCTTGTTATATTTTTTTATTTTATTTTAATTTATTTTTTTACTCTGTTGCACTGAGTTTGAACCTGTTCACTTGTTACATACCTACTCGCTGTGATTGTATTACATGTGTGACCTATCCATTACTGATTAACTGAAGGCTTATGGGGATGACTAATGTCAGAGCTGGAAAATGGCTGATTAAGTCTTTGTTGTAGTAATTTAAAATTTTTACTTAATTATTTTTACAGTATGTGGTAGTTTCAGGTGAACTAATAGGATTTTTACTCTCTAGTGTGGTTTTGTGGTTAGCTGGTTGATTACATGTGCCCTGCTTGACTTTTTTTTTTGAATGTGTGTGTGTGCATGTCCATTCTCACTCTCCCTGAATGTTAGATTTTCAGCTCTCTATGACATGGCTGCATGACTATGGGAAGAGGCTTTAGCTTGTTCTCCAAGGTCACTTTTCCAGGCCTCTGGCTAAAGGGGAAGCTGTCTATTTTGTGCACTGGTCAGAGCAGTGGATGACGTGGGATTTTTTTCCCCCTTCCTCTACTGGCTTCTCCTTTGTTTTATACATAAAAGTAATATGTGAGCTGCTTTTTTAATCCTACACATGAAGGAGACAAATTTTGAGATGTAATTATGAACATATCTGGATTATTTAGATTTTATCTTGAAAAGTGTAGGAATATTGTTCTTCTAAATTGGCCTAACTCAAAAAAAACAAATCACATAAAATGAACACATGTTCAGATAAATGTAATTACACTGGAGAGACTTGGGGCCAAATAGTATACAAATGCAGTGTTTGGAAATTCAACCGAGGTGTGGCTGCAAAAAGTCAGGACCGACATGCTATAATGTTTTTAAATCAGTTTAAATTTAGCAAATACATTTTTAATGCAAGTGCTCAAATGGGAAGTCATTGTTGGTGGTGCTGCTGGCTGGTGAGGCATAAAATTCATATTTCTAAGTGCTCTGAAGCATGTGAAATGTGTGATTACACCATTTACCTGTTCATAAGATTAAACATGTATACTTTTTTTTTTTTTTCAAAGAGTAGTTCACTATTTTAAATTTTATTTATCATTTTATTATGCTTAGTTTCTCTAAGTGGGAAAATCTATCACATTCTCAAAGAAGTTATTGGAATTGAATTGAATTTTTGGACACTGAGGATGATGTAATGTATCTGTAAAGCTATGTGTGTGTGGCAGACCAGCATTATTATGAGTGTAAAGTTATGAATTCAATTCTTAATAATGAATTGATATTTTTATGACAAATTATAGGAGTTATTGTTTTATTACATGTTATTGCTCTTTTTTCTGTGGATAAAAATTGCATACATGTCTGTTCATGTGTTGTTGTGACTTGTGCATAGGGCGAGGTGGAACAGATTGCCATGATGAAGCCTAAAGGTCAGACAGAGCATGATGAGGGCATGCTTGAGTACCTGGAAGACATTATTGGCTCTTGTCGCCTGAAGGAGCCCATCCAAACCCTGGCCCGCCGCGTTGAGCTACTCAATGAGCAGAGGGGAGAGAAGGTGATATACACTCATACTGTATCAGCCCACACAGTCAAAAGCTAACCAACTTTCTTTCCTCACTTAACTTGCTGTACAGTTATGGTTTGAAAAGACTTTGTTTTGGGTCATCATGTGTTTAGAGGCTTTAGATGCACATAATCTGAGCTGAAAATAATAGTTTTTTGCTATTGTGTATCTGCAGCATGTAAGATAAGTTGGTACTTGGCTGAGCTTGCTACACCAGACATGAGTCATGGATTTTCATAGGAAATCTTTAGTGTATGCGCATGTACTTCCTAAGACGTTGCTATCTTAGTATGTAAATGTGCCTGTGTGTATGTTTCCTTTTTTTATATATATATATTTTTTTTAAAAAAATTGTTTCACTGCAAGTAACAAGATACACACGTAATTAGAAGCTGTTGTTGGAGCTAAAATTTTTTACAAAGTTTTGTTGTCTGATATCAAGTGTTGTTATGTTTACTGCCCTAGCTTAACCGAGTAAAGCTGGTGGATAAGGAGAAAAATGCATTGGAGGGAGAAAGGAACAAAGCTGTGGAGTTCCTCAGCCTGGAGAATGACATCTTCAAACACAAGAGTCGGCTTTGCCAGTATTATGTGTGAGTGAACTAGCAGAGTCTCTATTCTGTACACGACAAATTAAACAATACAACCTCATTAAATTTCAGTGTAGACCCACCAGTAGCATAGAAAAGGAACAATGATTGTGACTTTTTATACTTTTTTGTAAAAAAAAAAAAAAATTAAAAAAAACTATACAAAGGGAGAGTGACCCTTCTATGACCTGTGGCCCTTTTTATGTGTAAATTGTTCTACATTATTTTATCTCACTGTTTTTCCTTTTATCTCTTTATCTTGTCTCTCTCTCACTTAGTCATGATCTGCAGAAGCGTGTGGTGGATAAAGAGCAAGAAAAGCAGAAGATCTTGGATAACACCACGGAACTCACTGAGAAAAATGCAAAGATATCGCAGGAGATGGAGAAAATGAACCAAGAGCTCAAAAATGTGGAGAAGTAATGCATTTTTGTTCTTTCCTCCCTCTATTTACCAAAGTTACTAACCTTTCCCCTCATTCAAATTTTTCCTGTTGTCAGGAACTCATGTTCCAGTTAAGGTCTGGGAAAGTAGAAGTAACAGTTGTCATCTGCATGTCTTGAAATATGATTGTTTTAAAAAAGAAAAAAATATTTGCAAAAAAAATGTTAGATGCCATAGTTACATATTTTTTAAAAGTTAAAAAAAAACACCTTTTGATTTGAGTTGTGTAGGAACTGAAAACAGGCTGAGCTTTACTATGAAGAACTTGCTGTCTTATAGAAATGAAACCTTTCGTGTGTATGTATATGCATGAATACAGTTGTACTGTTTTCAGGTTCTTGTAGTTAATCTGACATTTTAGCAGATTTTTCCATGACGGACTTGAATGTACTCAGTAAAAAATGCTGTTCGTCCACCAGGAAACAAAATAAGCTCAACAAGTACATTGAGACCCAGAAGGAGAAGTTCACCCAGCTGGACCTGCAGGACGTTGAAGTGCGTGAGAAGATTAAACACTCCAAGAGCAAGAACAAGAAACTGCAGAAGCAGTTGGAAAAGGACAAAGAAAAGGTGTGTTGGCCTTTAAATTGTGGTCCACTATTGCACACAGTTCACCAACTCAGTTTAACTTGGCATTAATGTTTGCCACCCTATTGTAGTTTTTCTTTTTAAATGTAAGCATATGATTTTATTATTAGTATTACAGTGGGCCTTTCCAGTGTTCAAATGTGCACACACTTGTCAGGAGCGCAAATCTGTAGCCCTTTCTCTTAATGTAGAGTACATGTCCATTAAAAACATAAGATTGCACAAAGTCGAGACAAGCTAGCACAAGTGATATGACACTCAGTGTTACTGTGTTTATTTTGTCCTGTGTCCAAGAAAGAAACACGGGCACTAAAAATATAATTTTTGTTGCTTATAGAAAACACAAGGGCCGTTTTGAGCCCTGGAGAAATGAACATTTGTCAAGGCTTTACAGAAACATGCGTAATGATAAATGAATGGCGGAGTTCAACAACTGCATTTTAACTTGCATCTGAGTCCTGTGTTTCTTTTGCACACATACCAGAATCACATCTAGATTGAGAATGCTTTTTTTTCCCCCCTGCAAAGCGTCGGCCACTTGGTAGGTTCAGTGTACAGTTGAAACAGTGCACTGTTTGTGTGTGTGTTCAACAAGTGTGTTGTTTTTTTAAACAAGTTAATTTTATGTTTTTATACCTTAAATGTCGGTATTGCAGGAGTTACCATAATAAACATAGGTTGTACATTGACAGATTTCCTAGAGATGCAAACATAAATGTTCTTAGCCAGTTTTTTGTCTAAAAAAAGTTGAGCATTCTTTAATTTCTGAAGATATAGTACATATTTTGTAAGATTAACTACATGTAATGTAATAGTTTAAACAAAAAGACAGATTTATGGTAGTTATTGTCTCCAGAGAAATCTGACTGACATCATTCTGCATGCTAGCAAATGCTACACAAACAAGACTAATTTGGCTTTCATTCAAAAAACTTGCATATGGCATGATAGACATGATACACACTGTGACTGGAAAAATCATGCTGTGTCATTTGTACAGTTTTAACATCTAACTTTTCATATTTTTGTACGTCAGGCAAGAGAAACCCCCGCATTTCCCCTAAATTACTTGACATTATCTAGAGCGGGAAAAAATAAAACCTGTGTAAATTATAAATCAAATTTCATGGCAGGAAGGCCTATCTGCCCTGAACTAGCCACTAGGGGGCTATAAAGTAACACACAAGTTGATTGTTAGTGTGTGCTCTGTTTCACTGTTAATCATGGTCCTGCCTCTTAGACTAATGTTTCTCTAACTTGAGCACTCACTGAAATTGTTTTCACACAATCCTAGAGTTAAGAGTTCCCTCATAACGGTAGGTATATCTCCTCATCCCCTCCTTGGCTCTGAAACACCATCTGCTCCACCTATGACTGTGCTCTGGAAGTGTCTTGGTCAGAGGGGGTGCTGGGCAGAGGCAGGCAGACCTCTGGGGAGCAGTGTTCTGCTGTGTGGTAGTCAACTATGGCCTGGCTTGTGTAACACTCCCAGCAGCCACATTCACATTTCACCCGCAGTTAACCCTACAAAACATAGACTACACACACACACACACCACTCCTTGCCTTGTTTCAGTCCTTCCAAACGGCAGACTGTTATGCCAGTCTTAACCAGGGCTTGCTCATTCCTGAATGTGTGTTTATAGTTGATTACAGTTGTGTGTTTTGGCCAGCTTCTGAATGTGTAGCACAGTTGCTTGTAACTGGCACTGTCAAAATGTATTCAGTCCACCTACTTTACACCCCTTGTCTCTGAAAGTCTTCATTGATGTCTTTTCATCATTCAGTTTAAGAGATAAAGAACCATTGGACGGTTCTTGGCAGGAATGTGTATTAATGAATTGTGTCCTCGGTTTGAACCTAGACAGGTGTAGCCACTGCTGCTCCGAATCCAGTCGGACACACATCTTCTGTGTTTTTGAACATTCTCCTGTCTGGCTCATCTTTCAGCTGGAGGAAGTGCGCGGTGTACCAGCCAGCAGTGAAAAGGCCATCTCTGAGGCAACAGCTCGCAAGGAAGAGCTGGAGAAGCAGAAGGTGAAAGAAGAGGAAAAACTTAAGGAGGTGATGGAGAGTCTGAAAGAGGAGACCAGTGGCCTGCAACAGGATAAAGAGGTGTGTGCATCCCCCTTGGTGTTGGTTTGTTGCACGCTTCGTTTAACTTAAAACAGTCATTTCACAACTTCACCTTTCCTCTTGTGTTCTCCAGACCAAAGAGAAAGAGCTGATGGAGCTCAGTAAGGCCGTGAACGAGACCCGCTCTCGTATGGACCTGGCTCAGTCAGAACTCGACATCTACCTCAGCCGCCACAACACAGCTTTGACGCAGCTCAACACGGCCAAGCAAACACTTCAGACGACCTCTGACACACTGCGAGAGCGCCGTGTTGCCATTAAAGATTTGGAAGTCAAAATTCCCCAGAAGGAACAGGAGTTAAAGAAGGTAAACTAAACATTTTGTTGGCAGCATTTTTATTAAACATTTCACATCCCAAAAGAATAAGTTGCCTGTGTTGAAACCACAACACGCCTCTGTATTCACTACGGCTGTTTAGTGTATCTACCCAGCAGATGGCATTACTATGTATATTTCCTTGAGTCACTTCTGCCTTCCAATCTGCAGGAAGAGGAAGAGCTGGAGAAGCTGATGAAGATGGATAATGAGACCAGAGAAGTGGTGAGAGAAATGAGGCAGAAGGTGGATGAAGCAAAGAGCTCTCTGTCCTCCAACCGCAGTCGAGGAAAGGTCCTGAATGCTCTCATGCAGCAGAAGAAGAGCGGCCGAATCCCTGGCATCATTGGAAGATTGGTAAAAAAAAATCTATATGTACATGGATTTCTCTGCAAGGATTTTATTTTTTAATTTTATTTAAAGGGCAGGTGTCTGTACTGGTTGTGTTGTACTGATTATTTTTTGTGCTTGTAGGGAGACCTAGGAGCCATCGATGAGAAGTATGACGTGGCTATTTCCTCTTGCTGCGGTGCCCTGGACAACATTGTGGTGGATACCATTGACACAGCTCAGAAATGTGTCACCTTTCTCAAAGAACAGAACATTGGTGTCGCCACTTTCATTGGTCTTGACAAGGTAAAAAAAATATTACACTCAATCATGAAGCTGCAATCCAATAAGCTTGTTTGTTAATGCTTGTCTAATGTAGCACTAGCAATACATTATACAGTCATGCATGCTACAATCTACTACTTAACGCTATATTTTAACCACTTGCAGAAAGTGTTTTTGTCTTCGTTTTCTTCCACTGAAAATGATAATTGGTTTCTTTTAATATCCTCTTCCTCCTCTTTCCTTTTTCAGATGAAGGTGTGGGAGAGGAACATGGCTCCCATTAGTACTCCAGAGAACAGTCCTCGTCTCTTTGACATGGTGCGAGTGAAAGATGAGAGTGTGCGAACAGCTTTCTACTTTGCCCTCAGGGACACCCTGGTGGCCCAGGACATGGACCAGGCCACGAGAATGGCCTTCCAGAAAGACAAGCGCTGGAGAGTTGTCACTCTCAAGGGACAGATAATTGAGATGGCTGGTGTGTGGTTTTGTTGCATTTATTTATTTTAACATGGTATACTTAGGGTTGTCCAAGCGAAGATGATATATACATGCATACATACTATTTTTGTTGTTGTCGTTGTTTTTAATCTTCCTGTGGTCCGGTGTGTACTTGACAGGAACCATGACTGGAGGAGGGAGAGTATTAAAGGGCAGAATGAGCTCCTCTATTGGCACAGAGGTCTCCCAGGAGGAGGTGAGTAAAAAAACAAACAGCCAGTATGCTCCTAATTATGGATTTTGCAATCAGTTGTAAGTTTAATTACATTGTTTGCATTTATTTCAGAATAACAAACAAGAAATGTGGATATGTTAATATATTATATGATTTTATATGTATATTAACACAATTGGACCTGCTTTACAGCTTTGACTGTATTCATTTCACCTTAAAGCCCTGTTTGTAGTCTGCAGTGCATTTTAACATTTTATTAAAATGATGTTTAATGGTGGATAAATGATGGAACAAACATCATCTTTGATGTTTTAGTCAAATGGTTCACTGATAGCTGTGATAGCTGGTAGCTGTACTATAAGAAAAAAGGACATCATTGCCAAAGCATTAGCTAAATTATTGTTTCTACAAACACACACTTGCATTCAATAAGAGTTTTTATTACAGCAAAGGAACTAGGCCAGCTATCAATCGATAGATATTTATTCTCAAAGGAGTTGTTTTTTTCTTACTGAGTGGGTCATGCAGGCTTCATAAATAACTAAAGGTTACTGTGGACCTTGTTGTCAGACAATCAGAGCAGGTTTTTAGTGGATGATGATTTTCATGTGTTTTCTACAGCTTGACCGAATGGAGAGCAAACTGAACGAGAAGGTGTCAAAGCTGCAGGGCTGCCAAGAGAGAAAGCTGCAGCTGGAGGAGAACATCCAGCGCCTGCGGCCACAGCTCCGAGACATGAAAAACACCCTGGAAAAATATGCCAACAGCATGAATGTATATCAATACTCTTCTTCCTTTTCATGCAAAGTTTTTCTGTGTCACTCATTTGGATCATATAAGTAACTTCTACATTTCAAGTCATTCACAAAATGTTACAGTCTTTTCTGTATCAAACAGTTTTGCTCTCAGCACACCTGTGTGACTTTTTACCTTTTGTCTACCAGATTCTAGCTGATCAGGAGGCTCAGTTGAAACCTAAGATTAAGGAACTTGAGGCTAATGTGCTGGCAGCTGCCCCAGACAAGGCCAAACAGAAGCAGCTGGAGAAGAGCCTGGAGGCCTTCAAGAAAGGTAGGATCCCCCTGTTAACTGTTAAAAGAAAATTTCTTGTGAATTGTCAAGCTTGTCATTAAATGAATGCTTGATCTCATCGTGGTAATTTGTGGAAGAATGCACACTTCATGTGCCCAAATATTAGAGCTTTGCTGATACAACAGATTCATAAAAGTTTTCCCACTTTAATCCATCTGAAGATGTAGCAACATAAATATCATCAGTCTGTGTTTTTCCTCTCCCTCTGCCCTGTCCTCTCAGACTTTGAGGCAGCATCCAGTAAGGCTGGGAAGGTGGAGAACGAGGTGAAAAGGCTTCACAACCTGATTGTGGACATCACCAGCCACAAGCTGAAGGCTCAGCAGGATAAGCTTGACAAGGTCAACAAGGAGCTAGATGACTGCTCCTCCACCATTACAAAGGCTCAAGTAGCCATAAAGACAGCTGACCGGTGAGGAAATGATTCACATTGAAGCTCTGTTTGCATTGTTCAGACGCCCTGTGTAAAGTGTGAATTATTTTTTCTGTAAGATGTCGTCTATTAACAATGAAATGTATCAGTCAGACATTTTGGGCCATACGTAGTAGTGCTGACCCCAAAAAATCGACGATTCGTTTGTTGCCTTGGTAGTAGATCATGAAGTCTGTGATCGATTGTTTTTTTTTTACCTTCCTGACACCGTTTGTCATCAGCAATTGTTACATTAAAATGAGTAGGCTACTTGGAAAATCGGGTCAGCCCTAATACGTAGCAACATCTCTTCTGATTGTCATTAGGAGTGAATATCTAAGGAAGCCAACAGTTGTGTCGTGCCTTCTTGACAAATAACACACATGGCTTTTAACTTGTGTTAGGTTACAGGAAAAGTCACTAGACATCTTTCTTCTTCCTCTTGTTCTCATTGGTTTCTTTGAGTTAATCAATGTTGTAGCGGTTGCAACAAAAATAGACATGTAGTCATCGGTATCTGTAGCTGGAACATTAAGATTGATTGTGTGGGCAGGATAGGCTGAGTCTCCTGTAGCAAAACAACACTGGTGGCTGTGACGTGGATCGTTAAGCTTGATGAACCGTCCAGACGATTAAGAACACAGTGGAGTTTATGAACGATGACAAGGAAAGCACTTCCTCCTTGATCTTTTCAGCTCCATCCATAACTGTCCTGTAGCAGACGAGAATATCTGAAAGGCAAGAAGTTGTCACCTCGACAGATGAACTACCATAACCACCAGTGTTATAGACGCCATGTCTAATAAATTGTTCTCTCTTTTGGGGGTTGTTGTGGCAGTTACACAAAAGACTGAATCAGTGAAATACAGTATGTGCACACCACTAATATAAACCCTTTTCTTTAATATCCAATATTTCTTAATGTCAGGTGTTGGGTGAAGAGTTAAAAAGCAATGACATCACTTTTCTCAAAAAGCAGAGAAAATATGAAAGTCTTAAATTTCATTCAAAAGGTCTTAAGTATTTTTTGCAGTAGCAGTAGTTTTCTTGTATGTTGAGAGATGTACATTAAGGATTCGTGAGACTGTGCCAGTGGAGTGGGCTGCAGCATTTTGTAGCTATTTAGTTTTACAGCAATCAGTCTTTTCTATCACTTAAAGGGCAACTTCGGGTTTTTTCAACCTGGGTCCTGTTTTCATATGTTTTTATGTATATGTAAGTGATGGATAATACTTTTATTGAGGTCGTTGCAGTATTGAGCCGGGCAGGCAGCCTGCAGCCCAGCTAACACACTTCCATGGGGCAAGTGGTTCCCGTCAAAGTTCGCCGTATAAAGAGGCTTTTTTTTTCACACTGACAGGCCCAGATAGTTACAATGAGCATCCAACAACATACTAAAAAGGAGAAATGAACGTTTGTATATATGTACTGTGTGTAGCATAAGTGTTGTCACTGGTGTGTATTTCTATTTATGTTGGATGCTTTCACAGGTATGCATTGCCACACTTGCCGGTATGTGACTGGGGGGTCCCAAAGCAGCAGTGCAGAGATTACTGTTAGCTTTGTTAAATAAGCGCTATTTATGAGTCAAATCACTATTTTTTTTGCGCCGTCCACAGAAACAGAAAAATGTGTCAGAACAGCTGAAGTATGCAGTTAGTGTGTGTTAACACCGACACCATGTTTCATGGTGGCTATCTCTGACTGAGACTAATACCTTGTCTTTTGCCGTCACTGTCGCCTCTGCAGCAACCTCAAGAAGTGTGAGGAGAGTGTGAATCGGCTGCAGGGTGAGCTGGAGGAGAACGAGAAGTCGATGGCTGAGCTCACTGAGCAACTGAAGAAACTGGAGGATGAGGCCGGGGCGATCATGACTTCCTGTCAGGAGGCTGAGGTTGGCACACTTTCAGTTCATGCTTTAACAATCATAACTTCTGTGTTTTTACAGATTTTCACAAAATTATTTCAAAGGTATAGTTTCTTTCTCTCACTTTATGAGAGCAGAAAAAAAAACTCTGTCCTCCTGTAATGTAGTTAGAAGTGTCCATCTTGTAATTCTAAATAAAGAGAATAACAAGTACCTCACAGGAATGAAAAACAGTTTCATCTGTTTAAATACAGTGTTTTTGTGATTTTTATGTAATTTTTTTTAAATACTTTTTTTGTGTTAAGAAAAAACACCAAATAAAAAAGGTTATAGTGCTTAAACTTTTATTTCATGAAAGTGTGGAGGTGATTTATCTGATATTTCTGTTTAGTAGGTTATAACTAATAATTCAGGGCCATTCCTGGGTTTACTTGCATCTCACTTTTAATGTTAAAAAATGTACATTATTTATCTCATTATTGTTAATGATGCCATGTATTATCTTGTAACTTACACAAAAGTTCTTGTAACTGTAGAACCACAACTTCTAAATGAATTGTAAGTAAAGACTGAAACAAGTTGAGTACAGCAGTTGTTTGTTGTCCTCTAGGCTGCGCTGCCTGAGGTGCAGGAGCAGTATCAGGGGGTGTTGAAGGAAATAAAGGTCCTGCAGCAGCAGGAACACGCACTGAAGGAGGAGTCCCTCAGCGTCCGGCTCCGCATCCAGCAGATAGAGACCAACATCACTGAACACAACAACAAGATCAAACACTGGCAGAAAGAGGTTGGTGACTAACGTGTGCATGTGTAAAATCAAAACATCTGGATCATCACATTGTTTGTTTTTAATTGGTTTAGTTTAGTTTGACACTGCAATTTATATTTAATACCGAATGGTTAAGATTTCAGATGCATGATTTTGTTTTTATAAAATTCTGTATGTGTTTGTGTTAACAGTGAACTGTAACAAACATCAGGCCTATGAAATACATTGTGAAATGACGAGTTGTTGTTTATGTCCTATAGGCCAGCACACTGTCCCTCCATACCATCGAAGACAAACCGGCAGAGGAGCTTCCTGTTCTCACTCCTGCTGAGCTTGAAGAAATCTCTGATCCCAACATAATCATCAACAAGATGGTCACATTAGAGACCCAGTGTTCTCAGCTCAAGCCCAACATCGGGGCCATTGCTGAGTACAAGAAGAAGGTATGAAAAATAATGTTGTTAACTTGAAATGTTTCCAGTCTTAATTGAAAGCATTTGCTCGTCCTCGATGCTCATAACTTAAAACATTAGTGAGGAGTGGTGTAAAAATAATTGAGGAACACTGTTTAGAATTTATGAAGGGGAAATGATTTCAGCATGTGTCGCTGCGTGTTTGCAGGAGGAGCTGTACTTGCAGCGTGTTGCTCAACTGGACGAGATCACCACAGAGAGGGACAAATTCAAGCGTGCCTACGAGGACCTGCGCAAACAGCGGCTCAACGAGTTCATGTCTGGATTCAGCATGATCACAAACAAGCTGAAGGAGAACTACCAGATGCTTACACTGGGTGGTGATGCAGAGCTGGAGCTGGTGGACAGTCTCGATCCCTTCTCCGAGGGCATCATGTTCAGGTAGCAGATGAAGGAAAATGATGTAGTCGATTCCTGTCGACCTGGATTCTTTTCTAGACATTACTCCCGATCACTCATTCTGTCTCTGACTTTTTCTAGTGTTCGTCCTCCGAAGAAGAGCTGGAAGAAGATCTTTAATCTGTCGGGAGGAGAAAAGACGCTCAGCTCCTTGGCTCTGGTGTTTGCTCTGCACCACTACAAACCCACACCGCTCTACTTCATGGACGAGATAGACGCTGCTTTGGATTTCAAGAACGTCTCCATTGTTGCCTGTTACATTTATGTGAGTGTGGAAGAAACGAGCTGCATGACAGCACTGATACGTCTCTCGTTGTCAGTATATTTTAATTAGGGTGGTGTTATCTGTGAGTCATGAAGAGCCTCTTTATTCCCAAACATCTGCCTAATTTTAGATTTCTGTAATAAGCCACTGAACCCAGGGGGTGTTGTTGTATCATCCAACGACTCCACTAAATTACATTAGCCAGTTAATTTTAAGAACTCTGGCGCTAATCTGTGCAGTAATGACTGACTCACAAGAACCCAGTGGTTCTCTTGTGTAACACTGAACAATGGAGGAGATCAGAATAATCTTTCATTTTTGGGAGCTGGATCAAAACAAGTACTAAGCCTTTAAATGCTGGCCTCCACTGTGCCCATTATTTTTATAGTCTCTTGGATAAAGGTTGCATGGTTCATTTTTTTTAGGTTACGATTTGACAGCACTGAAGCAGTTTCTCACCAAGTAATGCTCAAATCATTGTCTCCGCTCAGATTAGTCATTTTTTCTTTCTCTTCCCTCATCCCTGTGCAGGAGCAAACAAAGAACGCCCAGTTCATCGTCATCTCCCTGAGGAACAACATGTTTGAAATCGCTGATCGGCTCATCGGCATCTACAAAACCCACAACACCACCAAGAGTGTGGGAATCAACCCCAAAACCATCGTGTTCAAAGAGCACGATGCTGTCTGCGCTTAGTCCCAAGAATTGGTGTCTTTGACTGTTTTATTTTCCTTTTCACACACTTGTAAATATTTTGATCTTTTTTATCATCTGTCTTTTCGATGAAATGCTGCTATTCTTTTACTGTCTGACCCAATAAATATTCTCTGGTAAGATCTTTTCCTTGCAGATACTCATTACAACTCAGAAAAAATCCAGCTTCAAAGTTTTTAAGTGGAAAAACTTGTTTTTATTGCAGAAACAATGAGACTTTGACCAAACTAAATGTAACTGGTAGTGTATTTTGGCTTACAGTTTTTCTCAATCGCTTTGGTGCTATTCTCACCTCACTATTAACATTTGCACAACAGTTAGTGCATTTCTCAAAACAATTATTACAAACTGCAAAACCTAGTGGACAACCTGCAAAAGTGCGTCACTTGCTCAAAATGGATTGTCCATCCCTCAAAAGCAAGTACTGATGTCAATGAAGCTGTCAGTGTCGTCAAAATGAGAAGTCTTGACACCATCGTTTATGAGCATGATAGTCAAATGGCTTTGTCAGGTTTTCATTATGACACTTAATTCTCTGTGTTTTTCAATGCAAAAAGTGATGATACTACCTGAAAATGCTCAAGATAGCACTATACACTACTTGTACAGCCACAGTAAGGTTATACATTAGCCTACTGTAGTGGAGTAATATGTATGTTTCACATTTTTACTGCATATGCTCATTGCAATTCTGATGTTTTCAACAGCATTGTGCAAAAGAAAAATACACTACAGTCATCTACAACAAACATAAGAAACACTCTTTGAGTACAACTTTACGTACATAAATCTGGTCTCTAGTTAAGCCGAAAGTCTAAATGTACAGTAAATGTAAAAAAAAAATGATTGTCCCACTGTATCTGAGAGTAAAACCTGACACAATGAGCAGGGCAGATTGTTTAGTGCTGAATTACTGTCCAATACTATACATACCTGTTCTCCCTGAAATGTTTGAATACAGTCTTCTCCCAACATTTACAATGAGTTTGACAGATTTTAAAAAAAAAGTTCAACAATTTTGTATGTAATGACTCAAGCAATGAAATGAGGACTATTAGTTTTTTAGGGAAAGATTATTCAGTGTTGAAAAGTACAGTTCATTTTGACTGATATGATATAAACAAATAATGTTATACAACAGCAGAGAATTGTATGAAAGCAACTGATACATGTCCAAAAGCATTTGCAATTTGTTCAGAGGAAGGAGAAACTGCTACGATGATGTGCACAAATGACTACATGTTGTGGAGGTTGAACTAATAGTTATGAGAACCTTCATTCTGATCTGAGAATAGCACCAAAGCGATTGAGAAAAACTGTAACTAGAATCTAAAATGACTGTCAAATTTCAAATATCTTTGCAACTCTACACTTTCTACAATCACTAAATTTTAGTAGTTAAATATTTTTGTAACTTATTCACACTGCAACTACAAAAAAATTTAACTCTTGTAACTTTGTGGGTCAGATTCCTAAAATTATGTGCACTGACCTACAGTATGTAACCGAAAGGGATAGTTTTAAAATATGTTGTAGGAAAAAAACAACTTGTGTGGATGCAGCTCAAATGATGCATACTGTACAGTCATGTGACTATTTGGACACTATATTTCACACTGCAAAGACAAGTGTAGCAACCATCAGCTAATTGGGCTTACTGTGAAGGTGACGTGACATACTGCACAACATTGTCAACAGAACAAAAACAAAGCATTTCAACTAGTTTATTGTAACTTTTATTTTTAAAATACAGGCATTGAGAAGTTTTATAAAAACAATACAAGTACTGCAACGGTTCTGAGTAACAGAAAGTGAACTAACATGTGCGAGGCAGAATAGTGCTGATAAAGCTTTTCCAGAGGCTATAATCATATTTAAAATGGACCGTCATTGCACCACTTTGGATTAAAAACTACTGGTCCTTATGGAATAACCAGTCCTCTACAGTAAAGCTATGAAGTGCGGGCGAGGTAAAGGTGTGATGGCTAAAGGCACAGTCAGAGCATCATCACGGAAACATGATCTGTGGAGGCTTCAAGTCAGATCCACTGTGTCTGCTTCCACTCAGCAGGCCATGTCACTGTAAATGGATACGCAATCAGCTGTGTTGCTGCTCCGAGCTCCACAGACAACAGGAGCACTACCTAAATGTCCCACTGCATGATGGGAAAGGTGACTTTAGAGTTTGGAGGCAGCGTTTTCATTTCTAGTGTTTCCGTCTTGATGTTTGGGTTAGTGTTGAGTAGTTAGGCAGTATGGTGATGAGCATGGACACAAATAACACACCAGATGAACAACACTGGACAATAACACAATCTAAAATATAAAAAGATTTACAGCTACATGAACTGTCTAATTTTCAAAAAAGAACAGCATTTTTATTATATGGAGTAAATCATATCCTGTGCTTTTCCCCCGGTCTGCATGGGAATCTATTAAGGAAAATGATCATATAAAATAAATACTAATAATTTATAATAGGTCATTTTGTGATGAAATTATATGTGCTCTGTCTGGTTATATTCATGTACATTTTTGTAATTCAGTTTTTTAGTGAGCAATTTTCCATACACTGGCCTTCAGTATGTCATTATTTGTTCACTCACTGTGGTGAGTAGCATTAATAAAAAGGAGAAGGGCTGCAATGCCTTACTCCTGTCACCATACATGGTTCAGTGATGATCTACATCTAAAATGAAACCCTCACTATTTCACTGTGATGTTGAAGGCAAAAATCAGATGTCTTTAACATTTTTGACTGTTAGGTAGCAGCTGTTTAAAAGACACTCATTGTTGATTTTGCTTCACTACAGGAGACAGGAAGTGAGACTTTCAACTTCTAGATAAAAAAGGTTTCAGTTTGGTGTCTTTCAATGGGATGTCAGAGTTTTAAATAAGGCAGCGAGCTGCTGGAAAGCCTGTTCCCCAGCTGAGGAGAGCTGTGTGCTCCATCGCTCTACACCTGCCTGCATCAGCGTATATGCCGACCCCGCTGTGTCCCAGACAGATGTGATGAGTTCGCTGCTCAGGCCGTGGACGACCTGACTGAACCGAGACAACAGGGAGAAGCCCAGCGACGCCCCCCCGACCGGGTTCACCCACAGCAAGGCCAGCAGCAGCAGCAGCCCCAGCAGCACCACGGAGAACGTGGGTTGCAGCTCGCACCACACGTCGGAACGATCCCTCCCAGCCTTGCTGCCGCCGCCGCCGCTGGCACATTTGGTGCAGCAGCAGCTCACCTTAGGGATGGGAGCTTCCTCCAGGCTCCTGATGGTCACGGCAGGCCAGCGCTGCTGGAGGAATTCTGCTGCCCGCGGGCTGACGGAGAGGTTTACCACTGAGGGCAGTGGGGTTTTCATGAACTCCTCCACCCTCTCTCTTAACATATGCACCTTCTCCAGGAAGACCAGCGGTGAGTCCTCCTCCTCCACCGATGAACCCAAGGACACCAGGTCCAGCTGCTCCTCCTGGAGGGAACAATCACTGTTCATCAACAATCATGTCCTTGTTTGACTGATGGTGTAACTTACTCCCCAAAAATAATTAACATTAATGCAAAACTTCACACAATATAAAACAGAAGTATTTCCAAAGTGTCACCAGATAATTTAAAGGGATAGTTAAACATCTTGACAAATTAATCTATAATTCCTATAGTCAAAGCTGTAGGTTCATTGCCTTTAATTATTGGTGCATGTTGTTTTGAGATCAGCGGGGCAGAGATGCAAGCTGCTCAGCGTACACAATGGAGGTGAACAGTACAGGTCCCCTGTCCCTTATCAAACTCATCAAATACACAATCAAACAACTCCAAAACACGCTTGTGGAGAAGTTGTGACCTGCACATTCACCACGCTGTGAAATAATCATGTAAAATTATGTAACATTACAACACACAAAGCAAATACTCTGTACTACTTGTCTGGAATGTAGTTCCAGCTACGCATTTGCGTCAAAAACAACTCTGTCTCGTAATGTTACATGATCATCTCATAGCGTAATGAATGTGCAGGTCACAACTTGTCTACGAGAGCGTTTTGGAGTTGTTGGATTATGTATTTGATGAGTTTTGAGGGAGAGGGGACCTGTATTCACCTCCATTGTGTCTGCTGAGCAGCTCACGGATCTCAAAACAACCGATAATTAAAGGTAATAATGAATCTACCCCGATGACTATGGAGATTATGGCAAAAGGCAAACTTGCTAAAACGTTGAATTATCCTTTTAAGGTTCAAGAGGAACAAACAAAACAACGACGAGAAACAGACCTGCAGCTCCTTCACTCTGTGGATGAGTGGGTCGTAGGCCCTGGACACCTCAGCTCCAGCTTTGTCCAGAGCCTCCAGGTAAGCTTGTTTCTTTTTGGCCAGCACCACATCCAGCGACAGGAAAAACTGGTTGACTTCTTGTCGGTCCTGCCTCACCAGCCCCTCACAGCGGGACTTCTCCTGCGCCAACAGCTCCCCGAGCTCACACACCTAAGAGACAGTGGGAAGAGAGAGGGCAGCGAGTGCAGTCAGAAAGGTTTTGGTTTTTTTATGCGTTTACCACAACTTAGAAACTGGCCACACCTGTTGCCATCTCTGATCAGAGAGTCCAGCCAGCAGTCGTGACGGCGTCTGTTTCTCTCTGATGAAAGCTGCCTGCAGGTCGTCTATGGGATGTCCCTGATGCTGCCCAACAGTCAGACACAGCCCACAGATCAGCTGCCGATCCTGGATGCAGTACATGTTCAGCGGCTGCCTGCTGTGCTCCTGACAGGACGGGGGCCGCGGCTCGTTGTCCCTCTGGTACTGAGATAGCAAATGAGTGAGCAGACGGGACATACAAGACAAGATGAGCACAAGCTGAAACAGTGAAGCCAATGAGAGGACTTCAGACTGACAGCTGGTCACAGGGTGACTGTTTCAGCTGAACACAAGTGATTCTCTCCTACTTTCTCAATGATGGCCCTCAGAGATACGTTGGTGGGCAGAGCGTCTATGCCCGCCGGGGGCAGCTCCATCACGTTGCGACAGTTGGGGCATTTAAGCGGGAGGCGGAGTGGACGCCAGATGGAATAGTTGGTCGACACCTGAAGCAAGTTGTCCAGGCAGGTCTTACAGAAGGTGTGAGAGCACGACAGCACCCGCGGGTCAGAGAACAGAGAGTAGCACACAGAGCATGTCAGGTCTTCCTCTAGGTTTTCCATAGCGGAGACTTGGGGACCCGGCTCAGGACTGGTCGCTGAGGGAGAAGATCTGGCAGGACAGCAGGATGGGTGAAAAGCTGCGTCACACCTGTCCAATAAAAACAGTCACGTGCTACAAACTGTACAGTGAAGATAACCTGGAGGAAACTTTAAAAAAGTTTTCCCGTATCCCAAACTAGACACTTGAAGGTTCCATCTTGTGAAATGTGTGATTACTGGATGCTTCATTCCTGGCAGATATCACCACTAAAACATATTAGTTATTAATAGGTGTTTTCCATATTTGCTGACATTTTCTATCAACACGACTGCAACAAATATTCAGAAGATTAATCACATCATAATCTCAACACTTGGGTGTGCTCTTACTCTGACTAATCTGCAGGCCTCCAGGCTTTGACCGTCAGTGCAATCATTTGTAAACCTAGTGTCCCTTTATCCTGTACACATGGCAGTGGAGCTGTGTCGAGCAATTCATAGCAGTTCAAACATTGTTCATTAGTCGTTTTTGTTTAGGCTTTTGTTTTGTTTGTTTTGAGGAACATTAACAAATATTATATTAGTCACTTCCCAGTAATAATTCTGACTGCTGATTGTTTCTGAGCACAGGGAACAATGGGATGACAGAGCATATGTAATGTGTTTGGATATATTTGGGTATATTTCTGAACATATGCTGGGTCATAGTTGTAGCTGGACTACATTTTGGTGAGTCTCCTTTTCCCTCCCTGTTGACACAAATCAGCACAGCAGAGTCAACACCACCACCACTGTGACCTCAGTGCTAAACAAAAATTTAATTAACACATCTATGCCACTGCCAAAAAAAGAAAAAGAAGAGATGATCACTCTAAGCACAATAAAAGTAGAATCATGGCACAACACTTAGATATAAATAATATTAAAATATTAATAAAACTAATAGGGATTGCTACATTGAACAAAGTCCAGCCTGTATGTGTGGAAAAGCAGATCCTTTACAGAAAAACAATTAAAGAGCCAAAAAAACAGCTCAGCTCCTCTTACAGGATCAGTTATGTTGTGGTGTGTGTGTGTGTGTGTGTGTGTGTGTGTGTGTGTGTGTGTGTGTGTGTGTGTGTGTGTGTGTGTGTGTGTGTGTGTGTGTGTGTGTGTGTGTGTGTGTGTGTGTGTGTGTGTGTTGTCGACTCTAGTTACAGGCAGCACCGCAGCGACAATAGGAGGCCTCATGCCAGCATCCACCCAGTCCCAACTCCCACAGACACACACTTTGTTATCAGGGACAGGCTGTTGAGCTGTGCGGCCCCACACACACACAGACACACACAAGCTGATGCGTTTATGGAGTCAAACTGCAGCCGAGTTGGCGCCCAGATTCAAACAGGTGACAGGTGTCCTGCTGCGGCCTGATTAACGTTAACACCGTCAATTACGCTCATTGCCAACCGACTTGCAGCGGTCACATCCATAGAACCAACAGGTACATTTAAAGATAGCCTTTCAATGTTTACTGTGTAAAGGAGCTGTCAGATATTTTCACAGGCAAGTTACCTGAAATTTTAACCTCACCGATGAGTCAGTTTTGCTCTTCACAACATTTTAAGTTTTCACTCAAACTTTCTTTTTTACCATTAACCTTTTTCTTTCAAGCATATAAACACCCCCCTTTTGCGCTACACGTAGCGCAACCTCAGCTGCACTTCAACGAGAAAATGTTGAATAACTCGGATGTTAAAAATACTTTTCATCCTTTATTTTTAAACGACACTCCCAACACTAGAGGCCACTTAACAAAGGATACTTTCCTGGCGACACATCTAATTTATCGTCATTTGTTATCGACAGTCCGTTCTACCTACTGATTGTTTTCAGTCGTGATGACAACTGTACAGAAAACATAAATGTTTCAAGTGAGGACTCTTGTTAAAAACTCACCGTCTGCTCGGAGCAAAGTGTCTCTCCAAAACAGAGCTCTTATTTCCTGTTCCTTCTTGTGTTGCCTTCAAGTGCTCTCCGTAAATTTGTACTCGTAAATACAATACAGTCGGAGGCGGGCATGTACCAAACGTTTGGAGCACAGCTCCACTGTTCATGTAAGAAAATGCGAAATAAAAGTAAAAGTGTACCGCAATGTGTGCCTTTGATAGCTCAAGATAATGTTCTATTCGCAAATAAAGTAAATGAATAACTCACTCCCCCTCCCTCACCTGTTCCGACAGCTGCATCGAATGCATCATTTTTATGGCCCGTAGTGCGCATGCGGATAAACGGTCTCTCTGACCAATCAGGGGCCGTTTTTTCTTGATTTGAATGCAAGCTCAGCCGCGGAGAGAAACGAAGATATTTGGCTTTTACTCACTTTTTATGCCTAAAAAAAAAAAAAAAGAGGCTTTAGTATTTATCACACCACTTCTCCACCACAGACCACACACACACTCAATCTCTCGATTTGGGTTTCACTATTTATTTTCTCGAAGACAACCTATCCTGTGTAGCCTATCCCCCCAAAATAAGGATTTGGGGCAAACCACCTTTTCTTTTCCCCGATGTCGTAATTTTAGAATTGAAACCACATGTTTGCTAACAAGGAATGCTGCAAAAGAAAAAAGAAAAAAAAAGATACCCCTATGTTCAACAGAAGGTTTATGAGCACAAAATGTAATCATTTACTACAGTGTTTGAAGTTAACACAAAAAATGGAAAAGGGTAAGCTTGTACACCTAGCTGGTATAAGAGGAAAGAGGAGTATGGGGCTAAGGACTTCCAGGTACTAAAGGTACAGCAAACTTGTTCATGGGTTTATTTATTATTCAGGAGAACCCACTTCGGACAACTCCCCAATTCCCCTTTGACCTTGAGAAACGGGAGGTTAAGTCCTCTCTTAGTCTAGCTGAGATACATTAGCAGATTTCCTTACTGCTGCTCCTGAAATAAATTCATTATTTTCTCAAGTATCACTAAAAAGCGTCATTGGATTACTCTAGAAATACAACAAAGATTGTGGTTGAGTGATGCATATTGTAAGAGGTTGTTGGCAGGTCGAAACCTATGAAACCGACCAACACACCCTCAGTTAGACGTCAGGCCTCACTTTGCAGTACATGTGCAAAACCATACAGATTATTTAGCAAATTGGACACAAGTGAGGGGTAAGGGAAGGGGAAACATGTAACATTTAAGCACAGTTTTACTTAAAATGAAAATTACACTGTATCCACAGCCTAAGGAAACTAAAATACCCTAAAAATAACTGTGCTATAGTTTAGTACATGCAAAGGTTATGATTCACAATCCTACGTGAAATGGCCATTGTTCTCTTCTCCCTTGGTGATAAGTCAAAGCTATGGCAACAATACTGCAAAGCAGTGATTTTGCTGTAAATTGAAGGACAAATAATTAAGTGTCACAAGGGGGAACAGGTCATTTGGTTGATTATAGTGATGGTGTCAGAATTTCACAGCATCAAGCCCATGTCTGGTGCGTAGGTTAGGGATCTGGTGTGAGGGTGGAATACGATCGTCGTCAATCACCTTTACAGAAGCAATGGAAACTAAAAGCTTAAAATAAAAAATATCATAAAAAGAAACACACTGGAGGCAAAAAGAAAAGCCCAAAAGCCACCATATGCATCTTAATACAATGCACTGCTGCTCCACACCTGCCATTAACATTGTCCAGTGTCAATTAATACTAACTTAACAATAATTCAAAACAAAAAAAAAAATCCTTGTGATGACGATGATTTTTCTCATATCCAAAGTTCTTCCTTTTAGGGATTTAGAGGATCAGCCTCTTTCAAAGGCAGAATTTCTTTCCTGAAACCTTTGATAACATCGTTGTTGCGTTTCTCAATTTTTGTTTCTCTTCAGATGTTGTATTTGTATCTTTTTCCCGTCTCTGCATGCGTTCTCACCCAGCCTTGCATACTCCCAGTCACGCACGCAGCCAAGCACACACAACTCATCCGTCCACTCTCTCGCACATGCGACACGCGCAGCCGGACTCCTGGCCCCGCCCACCAGGGGGAGAGGATGGTGCCCCATCAGGGCGTCTTGTTGGAGGAGATGAACCTGGCTCCTCAGCACTGAGTCCAGACATTCATACACAATGGGTCCATTCACACACATGTCTGATAGCGTGGCCGATTGGGGGAGGGGCACATTGAGGGTGGCGCCCTCTCGAGTCGGAGGACCGCAGAATTGTGATGGTTTGTGGTTCATCTCAGTTCATAATTATAGTTATATTCATTTCTGCATTTTGTTGTATTGTAATATTTCAAGATCTCTTGATTTCATATTTTTGGATGTCCTTGGTTCTCCCCGGGCAGACATCGAGTTTTTTTGTTGTCATTTGAAGTAGTTTTCCGAAGACGACAGCTCCAATAACACAGAAGTTATGTCGGCATGTCTCTCAACGCATTCGATGTAGATGTTTTGCTTGTTTGCAACATGTAGCCACTCATTCTCACTCGCACCCACTCGCCATCTCAAACTTCATTTGGGCTGGTTCCCCTGGAATGCCAAATGAAATCCACACATTTTTCTCTCAGATAAGATGCAGCCATGGATCCCACGAGCCAAGCACAATGGATCAAATTTCTCACACTCTCGCTCTCTCTCGCTCTTTCTCTCCTAATTTTTTTATGTTGAACAGAGTGCTGCATCGTGAACAAAACTCCAGAATACCCCAGATGCCTTCTAGAACTGGAATCCCTCGGCTGGCACGTTGGCTGAGTTAAAGCCGTAAGTTCCGCCCTGGATGGCCTCTGGGACGAGGGTGGTGTCTTCATCAATCTGAGGGACAGAGAGTGCAACACCACATTAGTGCAAAGTAAATGACCAGTGGTGTTTTAAAAAAATAATCATTCATGACCTTTAAGCTGGTGACCTCTGAATTACATAAGTGAAAGTACTGAGAAAAGTTCTCCAGCAGGGAAATAATAGCAAAAGTCTGATTCATCATGTTCAGTTTATTGATACTTTTTAAAATGGGAAAATACTGCTGATAATATGACTTGACAGTTATTTGGCTTTCAAACCAGAATAATACTTAGCTAAATGGAAAATCGAAAAGGTAACGTACACACACATACAGTGTTACTTACATCATCGGATGAGAAGAACTGATCAATAATTTCGTAAGCCAATTTGTAGATATCTTCATTTTCATGATTCTGCAGTTGCTCCACCTTTTCCAATCCTGTGGAAGAAAAACACCAGTTTTCACACCACTTGTCCAACAATCCCACTTCATTTAAATCAGCAGGAAAAACCTAAAAAACAGTACTAAATGGATCTCACCTCCACATTCTTCAATGAGATTAGCAATAGTTTCAGCCTCATCATCGGCCATCTTGAGGATATTGCTGAGGCCGTCGAGGACAACCTGCACAACCTGAGCATCCTTCACAGTCAGCAGATTGCAGAACGGAGGGATCACCTGCTTCTCAATGAGGTGGGCCACCTGTAGACAGCAGATAGGATGATATGATAAGTGATATGACCTGCTGGAGAAGGATGGACGTTCAATACTTCTTAATTAGATTTTAAAATGTAGCCACTAAAAAAGGTCAAACTCATATTGGAAGTGATGTTTTATTCAGCTAATGACTTCTCCATTGCAGTTCACAAAAATCAAACAGTGTTCAGTGATGAAAGGCTGTGTAAGGATTAGCAGGTAACGTACAAAAAAAGGAAGAGGAGTCTACCGAGTTCAGGCTGAAGCGTAACAGAGAAAACGCTCTTACCTGATCTTTCCTCCCACTTATTGTCAGGTTGCTAATGGCCCAGGCAGCTTCTTTTTGGGTGCCAAAGTCGCCCTGAAAAATATATGCTTTCAAGTTAGAAACACATACATCTGTTTACTCAATTAAAAATAGTATATCGCCTATTTATGCACTTGTCACGGTGCATAGAAAGCAGATGGATGGATACAAACCTTGTCAAGCAGGTGAATGATCATGGGGACTAGCTTGGCATCAATGACGGCCTGCACCTGCTGTTGGTTGCCTGCTGTGATGTTGGACAGGAACCACACTGCCTCCTACAGGAGAGAGAGCACAAGTAACATTTTTCTGCCAAGGAGTGAAGCAGTTTTTGTTCATTTACGTGAATAAGTGAATACAGTTGTTATTATCTAACTTTAGATGGCAGGTGGTTTGATTGTCAACCAGACAGAAGGAGGCGTTCAGGGAAATAACACTGTAGACTGTTAATAGAATAACATGACTGCCCATGTTCTCAATAAACACATCAAAAATGACTTCTTATATCTAATCTGGATCAGAATCCAGAGGGTCACTCAGAGAGTTTACCCTCTGGTCGAGACAGAGTGCTGTGGGTGGGGCCAGGGCAGTTTTGAGGCTCTAATCATCGTCCAGGTCACAAAGGAGGCCTCTTGTTATACGTGACCGGACTCAGATGCACTTCCATATCAGCAGGAACACATGGTCTCAGCACCCTTTGGCCACCAACCCATGAGATCACACATACATTCAATCACGTGCACACAGACTAGTAGCCACCCCCTCCACCCCTCCACCCCCACTAACTACAACTAGCCAAGCCACCGAGGTCCTCTTCTTCGTCGTCGTCCGTCCTCGCGATTCTCTATGTTGTGTAGTCCTACCATTATCTGTCTGTCCCCCTCTATTATCTCTCACACAGCATTCACACTAGCACCAAGTCTCTGATTTCATCACCTCCAGACGACTGGTGTGGCAGTTTGAGATTGTAGCGAGTGTGTGTGTGTGTGTGGATGAGGAAGAAAGGAGAATATTTTACCTTGTTGATTTTCTCCTTCGGGTGAGTGAGCAGGGCAGGGAAGTGGCTGAGGGCATCACAGTTGAGCACCACCTGGGTCTGTTCATCTGTGCCAGTCACTATGTTTCCAACGGCCCTGAGGGCAGCAGTCTGGATGTGGAGAGGAAGTGTGAAAACAGTTTGATAATAATAATAATAATAATGATAATAACTATTTATACATAGAGGATCTATTTCTACATATTTAAAGATGCCTGTTGCCTGATTCTGAATTAATAACTCAGGAGATGACATTTACTCAAAATAAAACTCACCTGACAAATTATTATTATTATAAAAACATATCAAACTTTCATTAGTGTGATGTGTGTGTTAAAAGCTTACACACAAGTGTTAATGTTTCCAATGATGCGATATAAAAAATGGTAGTAATAGAGCTGTTGTTTAAATTATAGTCATTACATGCTGGTCGACTGGTCTGTAACTACTTAAGAATTCCCAGATCAAGTTGACTTCATTAAAAGTGAACAGGACCTTTCATCTCTCCATACCTGAACTTTGACCTCTTGGTGACTGAGCAGAGGGACCAGGTAGGGGACGATGCCGGAGTCGATGACCATTTGGATCTGCTCATTCCCAGCGTCTGTCAGGTAAGACAGAGCCCACACTGTGTCTACCAAGATCTGGAGGCAGAAAAACACCAAAGCGTTGTAATAAATATATGTTGCTCTCTGTACAGCTTTCATTAGATAATGATAATGTAGCAGGGGCTTTCATCTGGGAATATAGCGTGGGGGCCGAGGCACCGCAGGCTGCTGAAAATTAGTATACTCACACTGACATCAGTGTGGTGGATCAACACGCAGAGAGCTGGCAGGATCTGAGAGGAATTCAGACAGAAAAGTCATTAGGTGGAGAAAATGATGATGAAAACACATTGCTCCGATGGCTGCAGAGACATTTGAGCAATACCCCCTGCACCTTCCTCCATTTATGTACCACACAGCAACACAATAAATGTTCCCTAGATTTACTAGCACGGACCACTGATGGAGCTCTAAGCTTCCTCGCTTCTCCCACTGTCAAACACCTACCAATAAAAACACTCATCTTTCTTCTACGCTGGGAACACACTGCCTGTGTAGCTGCAGAAGCTGCAGAAAAGCAAATGTGCCTTCACACCCGCTACATATCTGATGAGCTGCCGTGATTGCCGGCTCCATCTCTCAACACAGAGTTTGCAGGGTGCTGGAATATTGAATTTTAGATTCAGCTCAAACGTAGACAACTACAGTGGTAGGTGTCATTTAAAATATTGTTTCTGGTATGATGCCGATATGATATCAAAAGATGTTATTTCTGTCTATTTCTGCTGTAACATGTGTGCATCACATTTAAAAAATAGGAAAAAATAAAACAGTGGGTCAAGATCACACCCATCAATTGTTTGTGTCCGCTCTGACCCATTTACATGCACTGAAAGGAAAACCAAGGCATTCCACAGCTGGCACACACACACACTAACACTTATCCAGTCTGTTCCTGGTTTTCAGGAGAACCGTGAAGGTTTTCACTGTAGCCAAAAAGCAAATGATTTCTGAAAGTACACCTGACATATTGTTACCCAAAGTTCAAAAACATTTATCCGTCAATACTGGCTTCTGTAGAGACTCCACACACTTTCCGAGCTCATGGCTAAATTTAGACAGTTTCCAGCAGCTTCTTTAGTGGTGTTCCTGATGGGGAGTTTTTCAATACTCATCTCTGTTTAGACTTTCACACAAGAACGGACAAGGACATGTTCAATCATTCGCAGCCATCCACTACTTCAAAAAATGGTTCAACTAATGAGGAATGTTTTCTTTAACAGGTCCATAAATTATAATTTATTTCAAAATAATCACCTCAGAAGTTTCCTGGACTAATTACTGGTAAAATATCGATGAGTGGGTGCACGACTAGTTTTTCTAACACAACCTTGAGACTTTGATTCAGAGGACAGCAGGAGGGCTAATCATGCGTTTCCAATAATAAGTCACTGTGGTTTACACTGAGCAGTTTCTTTGATAGAAATTAATTTGAAAGTCAACATTAAACGTACTTAAGTGAACTTTGTCTCCACCTTTCCTATATCTCTTATAAAACTACAGGGATCTTTCCCAAAAATAATCTATTTGGAAACAACAGACCTGTAAAACAAAGCATTGCTGACTGAAGGTATGACATGTAAACCACGTAGGAGTTGCAAATGCAGTGAGAAGGGGTATGATCCCTCACTGCCTCTCCACCCACAAACACCTACTACATTTTAAATATCACTTCTTTACCTGAGGCATGGCACACTCATTTTCTCCACACACATACTGTACGCACCTCCTGGATCGTCTCCATGGGTGGTGGAGGGTCCTTGTGGCGGCACAGATTGACCATGACCCAGGTGACATTGCGGAGGAAGGTGATGGGGATGGAGGGACTGATGAAAGAGAGCAAGGGTTTCACCACGCCCAAGCTGATCACATAGTCTCTGCACTGAGGGCCATCACCTGGAGAGAGCGTAGACACACACAGAAGGAGAGCATGTAGTCTTTAGTCTGACTGTGTGTATATAAATAAATAAATAAATACATACATAAATAGCACATGTGTTCACACCAGCAGCGACTCACCTATGATGTTGCCCAGAGCCCAGACGGCCTGTTCGCACACGTTCTGGTGAGGAGAGTGAAGCAGTCTCAGGAACAGCGGCACAGCATCTGCACATAAGGAGAAGATACATGTTGATTAATTTAAAAAAACATCTCATGATCTGATGTGCTGCTCTGACTCAGGTCTCTTTCACGAACAGATGTGATATTAGTTACACAATAAAAACAGAGCAAGGCTCCGATTTAGACAGAAATCTAAATGGAGAAGAAAAATATCACATGTACAATTTCGACGAGTGGAGAAAAAATAAAATCGATAACAGAAATGTTACAAAAGGAAAATCCATGACAACTTCTGCCATTTAGAAATGCTTTGAATTGCATTTTAATCCCTTTTTACCAAAATGCAAAGCCATGGTAATTAGAAGCAAAAAGGGGGGCTGCCGCTTCACCCGGCTGGTTCTTTGCTACGGTGCTGCAGACATCAAAAGTGTCCAAACTGAAGTAGTAAGTATAAGTAATACGCCTGGATGCATCGGTTTTTTCTTTTGTCCGCCATCAACTGTTATTGAAGCAATTTAATAAGAAAACAATAAGATTACAGATGCAACAGACAAATATTTCTCAAAAGGATTGCTTCCAAACACAATAAATGTTTAATATTTACCCTTTTACTTGTAACATGGCAAAGATAAGAAATGAAAAGCGAGCTGAAAATGTGATGTGCTGTGATACGATGGCACTTACTGGACTGGACCACAGCTTGGGTTTGCTCTGAGGTCCCTGACGCTATGTTGGTTAGAGCCCAGGCTGCCTCAAACTGGAGAGATGGGCTAAAGGGAGGTGAGAGAGGACAGACGAATAAAAGGTAAAAGTGAGTATGATTGGGAAGGGGCGCCCAACAGTAAGAACAAGCTGATGAGTCATTTATGTCCTACCACTCCTAGAAGGTGAAAACTAGGACACATTTACATAACTGCAACACTGTTCACTTGTAGGCTGGGCTAAACCCTGTTGGCTCATTTACATAACTTTGAAGTGTACATACACTTAACATGATCAGGGGAAAAGGGCTAACTTGTACTATAATTATCTCGCATGAAACGGGGTGATTCACTGCTCCATGCGGACAAACAGAATTACAGTGTGCTTACTTGTCGTCTCTGTCCAGGCAGTGGACCAGTATAGGAAGGATCCCGGACTTTATCAGGTCATCTATGGGAGGGTTACGGTCACTGGACAACAACTTCCTACAAAAACAAAGGGGAAACAGAAGACCATTATTCACGCTCTCATACCCACATAGCTTTACTGATGCATACCAACAAAAAGAAGCAATTACAGACACACAGAAACAGCTAAAGAATGTGAAGTATCTCCTCCCTGTCAGTCAGTCACCCAACTTATGACCCGGCGCCTACAGGTGAAGTGTGACGACACCTTCAAAGTGTCAAACTAATGCTGCAGGGTAGGCACAAATTCAAAAACAACCATAAATCTCGGAAGGTTAAAAGGTTTCCTGAATTCAACAACGATACCTTATACACCTGACCCAACTTCTAAAAGAGCTGAACTGCAGTGTCATTTACAATGTCCATTAAGCAGACTGGGCTGACTTACTGTAAATCCCTGCTGTCTAACCAAATTGGAAAAAACATTCAGCCCCTTAAATTGCAACACTGACCCTGGATTTGAGAGCCCATCAATCTTATCCAGAAACCCTCGTAAGACAAAGTGTTGGTGCCCCAGAGCAGAATCAGTCTTATAAAAACACTCAGGAACCAGATGTTACGTCTTGATTACACACGACACAAAATAACTTAGGTACCATGATGTGGTGTAAGTCATTTACAAAAATGCAATCTTAAATATTCAGAATCTCATGCTGTCAGATTAAACATTTACATTTGCAATTTTTAACATGCGTATGATTTGGTGGATTATACAGATTGAAATGTCAGATTCGGTCGCTTCTTTCCTTTTGAATTCACACTAAAATCTCGAGAATATAATTCTGTGGTTGTTGGTCCCTTTTGTTTTCACACCATAAACAAAATGCATCAGCCACCGTCTGCACCCATGTAGAGCTCTTCAAACTGTGATCAACAATTTTACATAATGTAAAATCTTTTGTTCAATGGTTGCGCAAAGACAGACAAACATTTAACTGTAGGACTCAAGAGAATGGAGGATTGTGGTCCTACCTGGCAGCCTGAACAGCGCTCAGCTGGACGCCCTGGTTATCACTGGTGGCATTCTACAAAAAACAAAACACGTTCAAGAAAAGTCAACATTTTAAATAGATAATTATGTCTCTACATTGTGTGCATTATATGCTGCCAAATCCAAGCAATTTTTTTTTTTTAGAAGACCACTTGGAGATTACCAAGCTTCCTATTTGTGTTCAATTATAATATAGTTATGCTGTGATCAAGAGTTTAATAATGATGCATTATATACACAGGGATCAATAGGTATAGATTAATATATCAAAAATCCAACTTACTTGTACTATTGCTTCAAGAGAGGTGTTTTGCTGAAAAAAACACATTTGGAAAAGTTAGCGACACAAAAACACACTTTGACATGTTTGTAAAACACACATGACGAAGACCAACAGTGACAAAAGGATCTGTAGATGGCCAATTTAAAATTGGTGGTTTCACAAGAAAAGGTTAACACTAGTAACACAGCAGTGACCATTAGACAAAGCCATTAGAGTTCAAGTTCAAGTGCTCTGAACCCTAGCAGGACCACATGAGGCGAGCCGATCAGTTTTTTTCTTTTTGCCCTGCATTAACAACAGTTTTTCCTAAAAGTGCTTTTGTATGTGATGTTGACAAAGCAGGATGGTCGGTCACATAAGCAGGCTGGACATTGAGAAATGTCAGCAGGACAAATTAGCGACTTGCATTCTCGATTGAACCAATGTGGTGTTGTTGTATAACAGTAAGCAGGCTGGTCGTGCAGGCCAGCATTCAACACGACAGTTTGCCAACTGGCAACCTCACCTGGTCCAGTACAGAGAGCTCAGAGGCTGGTGTAGTCTGCCTCTGGTAGAGACCACGAGTATCATTTTCAATCAACAAACGACCGTGACTTTGGGCACTATTGAATAAAGTTGGCCAGTACTGCTGCGCTGATAAACCAGCAGTTACAGCTAATTGCCTGTGCACCCTCAAGTAAAGTGGAGGCAGGGGACTTGCAGCAGCCGACAGACCAGAAAAAAAGGCACTCAAACACAACCCTGCATGCAAATATGTGTGTCCTTGCAGCAGATTTATACTGTGTATTTACATTCCATGACTGTGAAAGGAGATTAAAGAGATAAATGGGGAATAGAGATATTAAAAATAGCAGAGACGAGAACTCAGACAGGAAAAAGAGCAAATAGAAAAAGAAAGCTGAGAGACAGTGAGGATTTAGAAAACATCTGCCATGTCAAAGAAGGGCCATCTTCTGACAAGCTGAGAGCCCCAGATTATTCATTTTGAGAGAGCTAACCACGAAGTGTGCAAAATAATGAAAAAGCAACTGTCCTCCAGGCAACACAATCAATGGGTTATTTTAGGCCGACTGAAAACAGTCCCACAGCACCAATTGGTTTGTTAAGTATTTAAACTAGATTGGCCGGCACACTTTCCCACAAAAGCCTCTCTAATGTCTTGCAGTGAGTCAGAGCAACATGTCATTGTTGATATATTGCTAAGCAGCCCACTTAGAATCAGCCCTCTCCCTCCCACCGGGCCGTTACTGTGATTGAATCTCTGAACTGATGAGTGGCCATTTTAATCCAGCAATGCCACCGAACTCAGAACCGTAAAGCTGATGGGATTCCTGATTGATCCAAGTTTCTGTGTTGTTGTTACTGTAAAATATGCCCGTTTCATGTCTGACAACATGGCATACATTAAGACTGAGACATTTACTGCTGAGCTTAGAGCCACCGGGGTGCCTGTAGCTGAACTCGAAAATGTCGGACCCTAACAGTATGCTGCACATATAGCTACAATAATGCATCACTACAATCTTTATGAGATGTGGTATGCTTATATGAATTGGTATGTGCCTCAGAAAACCCAGGTTGAGGGATCAATTGCATGCTAATATGTCCAGTACAAGCCACACACAGCCACTATGACCAGAACTATTACCAATAATTGTAATAATTTTGTTCTCTGATGCACACTATACATGCTCTCTTTCATCTAAAAGTGACAAATAAAACTTTGCATTGGAGATCAAAGCTGTCAAGCAATACTCCAAAAGAGGAAGTTTCTCAGACAAATATTGTGACCCAAGGAGTTTAGACAACATCCAAAAGGGAGCACAACCCCAATAGTTATACTAGGTGCATTGTCCCAAACAGCCCACAGAGAGACAAACTGCACGTTTGTTTGCACTCATACCCCACCCAACAGGCACTGAGCAAGGAGAGCTAAGGAGGCTACATCACATGGACAAAACGTCACCACGTCCTAAACCTCCAGAGTGTTTATCCAGTGAGACAAACCTAATGTGAAAAACCCCATGGTCAAACAGTCAGAGCAGACTCTATACGCCAAAGTCATGATCAAGTCATGTGAAACCTTACAGGAGCTGAACACTCCTCTGCTGGAGGAACACAGGTCCTCAAGTAAAAATAAATTGACTTGATTTTCTGGTGAAAGCACACATTTTGAGAGAGACACAACCGTACCGATCTGAAATCTCCGTCGACATCAGAGTCCTCGCAGATGTCCTCATGGGGCACATTTCTCCTCTTCAGAAGATGCTCATCTCTTTTGTTCTGTGGTGCAGGGAACAGAAAACATTACTTGATGCGTGCTCTTGAAGAAATTATGGATAACTTCTGTGTCTTTGAGCATAATATTTCAAAGATAATAATTCAATTGTGTTTCGAAAAATTGTAATTACTGAAAGTCACTGGGTGTTTGCAGGTGAAAGCACAACGTAACACAAATGTGATTACCTTTCTGAGTTCCACAACCACCTCAGTCCTCTGTCTTCTCATAGTCTGTGGAAGAGATAGCATATCAACGTTATACAACAAGGAACTTTCATCATAACCCGCTTTTGGCTCAGAGAGTTAACATCAGCTACGACATTAAGTCCAGGCACAGTCTGTGATCAGGATTCAGTTTATACAGCCAGGGCCGATGAGCAGTCCCAGTCATACCTAGAGCATAAAGTCAACAGCCCACACAGTGCATATGACAGCACCCAAACACACTTAACACCAGTCTGACCTAATATGACTCAGCTTAAGTTACTGTGAGACCAAACCATGTGTCTTGTCAGCCAACACTGTATTCCTTCATACAGCTTCTTTTATTTGTCAGGTTTAGAAAACATTCAACACTGAAATACACTCAGTTGCCAATTCATTAGACACATCTGTCTAACTAATACAGCTCTGTGATGAATCCTGCAATCCTGACAGTGAAAATGTTCAAGTTGTTGTTGGTCTGTGGTCTTTAGAGACTGACGTTTGCATCTCTTCTCTTCACTCATATTGAATAATTATATTAGTCTATCTAATAATAATAATTCATTTTAAACTCTACACTTGCACTATTACAATATTAACTTATTTTATGTTATGTCCTTGTGCTGTGATGAATGAAAAGTGTGGCTGTTATCATCCATTTGTTTTTTGGTGATGAGCTCCCTGACATGACAGTTGAATTTCTCTGCAGGGATGAATAAAGTTTTACTCTACTCTAGCCTTCCCAGCACTGTTGTTACATGTTTGTTAGACAAAGTATAAGAGACATCTTTGAACATAAATACACCAAACTCCAACCTCTAAAGTTGAAGTTGACTGGCTGCCCCCTGAAAGCAACGTATACGTTACTGAACGTTGTACCTTCCGAGAGGGGAGGGTTTGCTGCAGGCCTGTTGTGTTGGACTTCCTTCATTTAAGATGACTATACGGGTCACTAAATATACCGTGTATATATGCTTTATGATTAGTTTAGTGCAGCTGTAGCAACAGTTAGATGTTAAATAAATGCATAACGCCTGTGTTTTAACAGGTTACCAGTCGAGACGGCTCACGTCTGTCTGGTGGCCTACCAGGCTGAAGCAGCTACTTGTCGAACAGGATGTGTGAGTGTATCCTGCTCATATGCATCTGGAAGGAGCCCGCCTGAAAACAACCCCATCACCTGATGGTTTTCTGCTGACCCCCATGTTCAAATGGACTGTGAACTTGTTTGGGGCCCAGCGTGTGTAGCTTTGATCCGCCTGTCATGTGGACGCGTTAACCAGCTGGTTGTGATAACCTTGGTTTACCGAGCATGTGTCACCGTTAGCATCGCAACGCAGGAAACATTTAACATTAAACACCATCCCACGATGTAATACAGAAGGAAAAGAAAAAGAGAGAGAGGGGTAACTGGTCAGCACAGAGACCGACTGGTTTCCGCCATTGTTTTTGGTGATAAGACGGGGGAGGGGTGGTACTGCAGCCACCAGCACCACCGAGCTCAGCGTTAGCAGCTAGCACGCAGGTCGGCTAACTGCAGCATCAAAATAACGCTAATGTGCCGCGTACAAGCAAATCTCCCCCCAAATACACCCAAAGACATCAGGAGGGCCAGTTATATGTACTGCTGGATGTACATTAATCATTTTGAGAAGCTAACACACCGAGCTAAATCGTCCCGGCGGGTGATATATCTCAGTAAAGATAGCATGTTCCCCGTGGGCCTGGCTAGCAGCGGGCTAGCAGCGCACATCGGGCGATGAACTCCGACCAGCTCCTCTGACATGTTTTATAACCAGCGCGGTCTTACGGCGTTACAGAAAACCCAGTGAAACCATCGAGGGGAAACCGCCAGGCCACGACCGGCGACCTAAAACGGCTGGTCCGTCAAGGCCCCGGCCGAGGCTCCGCGCACCAAGTTGCCGATGGTGTAAATTAGAAACGACGTCACAGGGCAGCCAGGAGGCGAAGCTGGCCGAGAGCAGAGCGGCGGCGGCGGCGAGGAAAAGAGGACATCACCGCCGCCAATCTGCGAAAACTTTTACCTCCAAATCACGGCCCTTATTCTTGAAATTCTTCAGCCGCTGGTTGTCCAGTTTCTCGCTGTCAGCCATGTTAGCAGTTCTGGTTGCGGTAAATACAGTTAACTGGTGAATTTAGCTGGTGAGCTACCCCCTTTTTTCTGGTTCCCTTTTCTCAGCCTTTCGTTAGCGGACTATTTTTTACAGCTCTGTCCGCGGTGCATACTGGGAATGCCGGTGGTGGAGGGCAGCCTCGCTCTGGCGTGGTGGAGGAAGGGTGGGGAAATCCCCTGTACTCTCATTGGTTTCACGTCCATCTGCAGGGTGCGCCACATAACAACACACAATCATATTTGAATATCACATTCAAGCACAATTGACATCTATTACACAAAGTGATTTTATTGCACTGGTCTGCTGCTCAACTGTGCTGCAGTTTATAAAGAGATGTTCCTCATATTTAAAGTTGCCTGCATACGCAGCAGCTCCTATTACGTAAGTTAATTATTTAATAGAATATAGAGGTGTGATTATTTAAAAGCTAAATTTTTCTTTTACTGTATTGTCAAGTAGATGTCTCATAATACCATGCTATTATACAGAATACAAAATTAGTTGACTTGTAAGTCGTTTTATTCAAATAGTAGGCCCACACTTTGATATATAGTATAGGCCTATAGCCTATATTTTTTTATTTTTTCAAAAAATGTTCGATATAATTAACCAGTCAAATAGGCTAAGTGTGGTTTGATTTTTCAGCAGTTTGCTTGAATAGCAGGCCTCCGTTTATACATTTACTTTGTCTTGCAGGTAAAACAAAGGGAGTATTGTGTGTTAGCAATACACTTGGAAGTCACTTGAATTGATATAGCCTACTTGGGCTGCTGAAGATCCATCTGAGCTTTAGCTGAACGTTGAAATGTATTTTTACACACAACAAAGACCATTTTTGCCCCCAGTTTCCAACACTGAAATCACTATGACTCTTTAAATGTTCATACTGGCATGAGGGCCATGTTTGAAGACAGACTTGAAAAGGTGGTTGATAAATGGGAGTCTCTCATACAGAGGTCCAATTTCAGGATTTTGACATGTTACTGTTACGTACTTGTATTTAAACATTTATTTGAAAGATTTAAAAACAACTTTATTCAAGTACAACAAATAGACAAAATAATACTAAAAAAGCACATTGTATTACACATGTTCAAACGAGCTGACAGATGTATTGCTGTTGTTTTAATATTTGATACAATAATAGATCACTTCAGGATTATATCTATTTGAACTCCTGAAGGAAATCTGCAATAATGTAATATTATTGTAAGAAAACACTGATATTTCCAAATGATCAAATAATGCTTGTGTGAAATAGTAAGCATATGACATCTTTATGTTAGAAATAATACAACAATAGTGCACTAATGGAAAAGATAATTTCCTTTTTTTTTTTATCAGTGTGAATATATAGTCTGTGAGACATGTTCACTGTTTTCTCAAAACTACCCTGATAATCCAAAATTGCAAACAGGATCCTCGTGGTTTATCATCAAAGGCACATTCGCTTCTCCATGATCCAGTTAAAGATATGACTAACAGAGATTAATGCTAATCACTGTGTTAACGTCTTCCTTCTTATTGCGGCCTCCTTTCATTTGATCTTACAGATCCCACCGCGTTGCCATTTGCCAGAGACTCGCAGTTAGGTGAGAAGGGATCCAGCACAGCATGAATGAAACTTTTTTTTAAAATCCATCCATCATCTGCAGCAGATCAGCTGTTTCACAGCTGTGATACTTAGGCCCTTTGACCTCATCTTAACTTTAATGTCCTCTTGAGTCTGTTTCAGGGGGGTCTTCATTAGATAGACCATCCTCCTGAAACCTTCTTCCAGTCCCATGCCGGTGATGGCTGAACAGGGCTGGATGAACCAGGCTCTGCCCTCACACAATCCTCTTAAGTCCAGTTTCAGGCAAAGTGCTTCTGGGCTTAGTGCTCCTTGAAGGTCCTGTTTGTTAGCAAAGACCACAAGGGGGACTCCTCTGAGACTCTCATATCTCAGCACCTGATGAATGGAGAAACAAGGTAAAGAAACTTGTACAGTGTAAGAACAAGATATTATGAACCTTCTGATGTGTTTGCTATGTCCCATCATGTGAACACTTTACTTTACCCTTCCCCTGTGCAGCATTCACACAAATACATGATACAATGTTATACAATTATTATGATTATCAATAGACCTCTCTCTCAAAATCCATAATCTGCGAACATGCATTTATTTTTAACATCAGGAGTAAAATTGTTGGATGCACTGAAAGGTCCATTCTCCATCTGTGTAAACTGCATAATAATAATAATAATAATAAAAATAATAATAATAAATAATAACTTAGATTTATATAGCGCCTTTAAGTCACCCAAGGACGCTTATTGAAATATACTATACTGAAATATGCAAACTAGTCAAGTTACAAAATCTTAACTTAAACTCAGACCTGAGATGAGTGCTGAGAAACTCCTCCCCCTTCAGGACATAGGCCTCTAGTGTCAAAATGTGCAAAAACGTCATTTTGCACAGTGGAGGTCAAACATCCACGTGAAATAATATTAAGCAAAACTCATTTAAACATTTTTGGTGCTTAGCTATTTATGTACCACTTATTAAAATTAAATAAGGCTGTTCAAGTAAGGTGTAATTCTTAAAAACTATTACAAAAAGTATTATAAGTACCCTATGGAGTTCCTTGCGGGCCTCCCCCAGCCGCTCCTCATCCCAGCTGTCCACCACAAACACCAGTCCAGCTGTATCAGTATAGAGATGCTTCCAGTGGGGCCTCATCTTCTTCTGGCCCCCCACGTCCCACAGCGTCAGACTGGGGCTGCTCCTGTCAGTCTCTAGTGTCTCCACATTGAAGCCCACAGTTGGCACAGTTACCACGTTCTCGTTGTACATGAGTTTGTAAAGTAGGGTTGTCTTCCCTGATCCGTCCAGACCCAGCATCAGTACCTGTGCATGCTTCTTCAGCTTGGATCCACATATACCCATGGTCCAAAAATGCAGCTTTTGTTTATATCCAAAAAGACGTGTCTCCTTCCTCTTCTTCTTCTTCTTCTTCTTGTGTGACTGTGTAAACTGAGCTGCCCGCTCCCTCTCTACTGTCTATCTGCGGGCTTAGCGTGTCTGGTCTCTTGTGGAGGCTGCCTACCATCAGTATGCTTTATGTACACACAAGCATAGTGATCCCTCCCCTCTGTTGTGTTGGGATTCCTTCAGTCGCCTGCGTGGCTTTCAGTAAAGCTATTTATATCTAAAATGACGATGCAACTAAGTGGGGCGACATGCAGTTCTCTGGTTTCCACAGCACCGTTAGTGCCGTCACATCACACCTGCCCCAGATCATCATACACACCAGCAGCCAGGAAGTCCATGTTTGGAGGATTGTGTTTCTTCCTGCCTTGATATCCCATAGCAGTGACATGACTGGGACAATTTGGTGGCCTTGCATGGTTAATGGGCAAATGTAGTTTTATTTTTAGAGTCATATGAAGAGTGCAGCACCAGGGGATTTGAAAAACAAACAGTATAATAACAATAAATGTAACATGATGTACTTTTTTGATGAGATTACATTTGATTTCTCTACAGGATAACCTTTGATTTGTTTGCCCTGATTAATTCTGCACGGCCAGTTTAATTTAACCTGGACTTCTAAACTCCTCCTAATTTATAGATTTAATATCTGGACCTGTCATAGTTGTTGTGGCTGATCAGTCTTATTACATGGAATTCAGACAATCTATTTTTATTGACCAGTTTGATTTGATTAAACTCACACTGGCCAGATAATCATGGAAACAGTAGCAGAAATAAATTCAGTTTATTTCCCAGCCCTCACACATTCATCGTGGTAAATGTGGACTTCTGTGATGAACATCCTCTAATCACCCAGCAGGTGGCACAGGCTGACCAAAATTAGACTTACAGTCGTTCATTTGCCTTTTCTCCTTGTCACAATTTCTCTCTTAAACAATATGAATCAAAAACAGAACAAATAAGTAGAGAAAAAGAATAAGCTGATCATGATATTTGTTGGTAATACTGATGGTTTGGTTGAAATCTGTACAACATCTCATTTTATCATTAATGTCATTATTCACCTTTAATTTGATAAGACATATTATCACCACACAATATACAGCCTACACTACATAATGATATATCTGCTTGAGCTCCATTTCAGGCATATTTTCTTTATTACCAACAAAAAGAAATAAAAATGACAACAAAAATGATATGATCATTTATTCATTTTAATGTTACCTTTTGATTTACATTTTTAAAATTTCTTAATTCTTTTCTTTACAGTTTATTAAAGTCAACAAAAACAAGTACAAATGCCACATAAACATTCTGTAACATACGTCATCGAGGGAGAATGTGAACTGAAAAAGCACAAACAGTTTTATCTGGCATATCTCTGAAGTTAAACAATCCAGGAACAGGCGCATTGCTTTCTTCACTGCTATATAAACAGTGGAGGGGTGATACTAACATGGGGACAGTATGTACATTCATCTTACAATTTCATGTCTCTTGGAGACATTCTTTCAACAATGCTATTCTACATGTGAGCCTACAAGGTGTGACACTGAGGTCGTGCAGTGTGCAAGGTATGATCGACTGCATTACATTAAAAACTGACAAGTAGTTTTGGCAGCAGACTTCGTAACAGGAAATGAACTGTTAAAAAAATAAGGCAACAACAACGCATTTCATTCAAAGGCTTGTTACATTGCAGTTCAGAGAAACTGAGATAAAACAGTAATGATCAGGATAAAAGACTTCTGTCTTGACGTAAATGACATTAATACAAGACACTTCAACAGTTCAACAGTTGTCAGTTTGAGCACATTTATATCTTGTGTGGATTGTAGTAACTGATAATGTAGGAAAAGTCAGATCACAGAATAGCATGTCAATATGTAAACACGGTCTATTTTTAAATGGTTGTACATCCTGCTGTATCTCATCACTTCTCCTACACATTTGACCTAACATTCATTAATCATTCCTTTATGAATAAATCAATAATAAACAGCTTTGTTTGCAATGTGGTTTCACTATAATATCACTGCATAATCTTGAAATGTATTACTTTAAAAGACTACATTACATTTGTATACCCATTTAAAGAGACTCTTCATTAGACACTGACATGCTGCAGTATCATCTGACAGTTACTACACAATCAGTAGGTTACAGTCGGATCCTGATAAATTGAGGCTGGACAGTAGTGGTAGTAGAACAGACCAAAACTAGCCTCAGCTTTCTTTTTTTTTAAGTTTTAAAAGTTATCAACAATCAAAACAGACTTGAGACTTTCAGCACAGAAAGTATTTTTAAATGATGACATTCAAAAACTAAACTCACAAAATGGGGCGACTCACTTCACTCTTCACTTCAACACTTAAATCACTCTCATGTCGACAATTCTCATGTTGAGAAGATGTGATAATAACAATGGTCGTCGGTTCTATTGCTGTACAATGGTGATATTTGAACAAGCATAGGCATATTATCATTTGCACTGTTCATGTATAAAGGGAATAAATTCATATTCATGATTTGCACCAGTGGCATGTGTCTGATTGAGGAGAAATGTAACCTGCCACCCAGTTAAATATTCAGTGAAGTCACTTGGTTGATGGTAACACTGTTAAAACGATGTGGAAATCATTAGGAAACCAAAAGTATGAAATTAGTGGTCACAGATGTCGAGGGAAGGACATGGTGTTTGAGATGATATGGAAGTGGAGCTCCATGCAATCAGGTGTGTACTTTTAATCTGTCATTATCGTCTGTACAATGAATCTGTTAATGTGACACTTGTGTGCAGGTTTTAAGACGGACATCGATCACCATGCCTCCTCTCACTCACACACTCACACACACACACACACACACACACACTCACAGTCATACATACAAATGTGTGCAGAATCACGGGCGTACCCCATAGCTGCACAAAGCTAAACCTGTTTATTTGCATAACAGTGACTCAGCTCACATTACGGTGTCTCAAAGATATGGCTAAGCCTTAATGAAAGAAAAGTATCGCTTTTACAGCAGGAAAATTAAAGGGGGGGGGGGGTGATGCATTGAAGAACTCTTCTGGAAATAACTGTGATAGAAATAGTTCTTGCTCAAAAAAACTGCAGGCTTGGGTTTTTAAATCTTTCATCTTGTCTAGTCATAATTACAAAGATAATATAGATATTGCATGTGGTAGGTGGTTGATCTACTACTCGCTGCCCTTGCCTTTAAACTTCACCACCATGACTGTGATGTTGTCAGGGCAACCACGATAGAAGGACTGGAGGACGATACTCTTGGCACCAAAGTGAGGCTCATTCAGTCGTTCCCTGATGAAGCGAACGGCCTCCTCGTTGCTGAAGGTGTCCCACAGGCCGTCGGACGCCAGGATCATGAACTCTGGCTGCAGCTTGTTCAGGTCGAAGGACATGATGTCGGGATCAGGGATGACCACGTTGAGGTTCTTCAGAGGATAATCGCCCAGAGAGCGCGACATGGCCAAAATGCCCTGGACGCGCCACGAGCCATTGAAACTAATGAAACCACCTGAGGAAGACACCAGAGGAAAAACGGTTGGAAAATGAGAAAGCAAGCAGTGAGATGTTGGGAAAAAATGAAAAAAGGAAGGACAAGAGAGGAGAGGGAGGTGTTAGAGGGTGAATGTGTTAGGCCAGGACAGAACAGGAAGGAGAAACACAAAGGTAAGAAAAGGAGAGGAGAAACCATTGTCTTCTGTGTTACTGTGACCATACCACAAAAATAAGATGTATTTTTCTTCCTCTGAATAAGCTGCAGCACGTATCCTCATTTCTATCCAGTCTGAGGCTGCTGGGTTCACATCAAAACACAACTCATAATAATAATAATAATGATATGGATGAGTGCCACTGACATGTTTTCACTCAAACCATACTCACATATAATGCTCATGGAATGAATTGTTTATGTTGGATCTATTTCAATTCATGTCACATCCTGTGAATACAGCTGCGTGCCATTCCTTGGCTCCAACAGAGTCACACGCAGGGAATTGTAGTGTAAGACTGGATAAGATGAAGACTTCCATACTAGGTCAGGATGCTTCCCTAGTTCTTCCTGAACAAGGCCATAGTCGGGGTTTTTAGACATACTGAGGTGGGAGTTCAGGTCACTGTGGGCTATAAAATATTGGTGTCAGCCGCCCAGAGAATCCCATTATGTGTAACTTTCTATTATAAACTGCACTTAAGAAACTAAAATCCCAAAGCAGAGGACGCAGCCTCTGTATCCTCAGTAACGGCTACTTCACCTCATTTGCTTGCTGCCTTTATATAATTATTGGGAGATGTCATGTACCAAGTGCATAGGAAACAAAAGCAGCTTGTATTTGAATATTGAAATCCATTATTTTAGTACAAAGTTAGTATAAAATCATTTTCATTCCTTTCCACCGTCATAACTCTTAGGTTAGCAGCAACATTTCACTCTGTGAGGTATCATTACATCAATATGTCATCAGCAGCATGAATACTTGATCCACAGGCTGTGACAACCAATTTAAAGTCAAACCACAATTACACAATTAATGATTTATTCAAAATGTATAATATGACACAAACAATGTACCTGAAAAATCCAGAGAATGAAAGAGAAAAAAGGAAATAAAAATGCTGGCTAAGCAAGGCAACATCAGGAGGATCAGGATGAATTAGTTGTACTATCACAAACAAATAATAATAATCTTTGAAAAAATCATTCCTCTTAAAATGGCGGTTATGTTATGCAATAACTGCAATGCCCTGTGTATTGTGACAGCTTTCTATCAGAACCAGCATGAACCTCTTCAGTAGTTTGAGCAGCTGGTCTGTTGGGTCGGACCACACCACACCACACCGGTCGGACCACGACCTTCTCTCCTTCACGTGTATCAATGAGCCTTGACCCTGACCCATCACCCAGTGGCCGGTTCACCACTATTCCTTCCTTGTACCACTTTTATAGATCCTGACCACTGCAGACCAGTAACACCCCACAAGAGCTGCAAGTTTTCAGATGCTCTGACCCAGTGTCTGACCCATACACAGCAATTAATTTGGCCTTTAAGAGTAACAATAGTTTGAAGAAAATCAGGTTTATCCTTGTTAATATGCAAATGTATTCAGTGAGTTGCTGCAAAATCTAATCAGATCATCAGTTCTAACTGGGGAACCTGTGGTGTAGGTATAAAGTTTCTATCATTAAGTGTTTTTGAGTAACTGTATTTACATGAATGTGCCAGAGAGAAGTGGAAAAATAGCATTGTAACAAGATAATGCCATCACATCAGAGATGGATAATAGATAAGTAGTTTTATTAGTATACAACTGATTCCCAGGCAGGAGAATTTCTAATTAAAACATGATAATCAATTCCACCCAGCCTTACTGAAGCTCAGTGGGAAATCTCAGGGTCTGCAGTATCATGATTGCAAGCGTTACAGTTTGTACCCAATCAGTCCATTAGATGGAGATGGAGAGCTACCAACAGAGTGACCACACTGACTCATCTGGCAACTTGCCATCAAACTCTCCTCAGTGCACTGAGTATGGAGATAGAGTAGGAGGGAGAATTATGCCTACAGATACACCTTAAATACTGTGCACTGTCTGACTGCATTTGATAATGTGCTGCTCTGGAAACAGATTGTGTTATCAGTCACCAGGTTTTGATGTCAGCCTGAGCACAGAGACACAAGAAAAAAAAGGATAATGGCGTCAAGCTTTGATCATAAGAGGACTTATTTTAATGTGTTCAAGACAACAATCTTAGTTTTGATGTCCCTGAACTTTTAACTAAAACCCTGTTCTGCTGCTCAGAGTGAAAAACGGGTCTATTGGTCTGGAGTGCAGCTGTTTTCTCACCGGCTTTCTTGATCCTCTTGCGTTCTTTGAGCTGGTAAGGTTTGTGGTCATGTGATAGAGGAATGGCATTGCCGTCTTTATCGCAAAGAACTCCACGTGAGTCTCCAACGTTGGCCACTGTTAATTCTTTGTCTGAGAGCAGGGCCACCAGACATGTAGTGCCTGAAACAGAGAGAGGAAAGAAGGGAACAGGAAAGGGATGGGAGCATGAAGAGGACAGGGGACAGACAAGTAAATGAGAATCAGAAACCAGCTGTGGCATGTTAATCAGAACCACCAATATTGCAAATTCAGTTTTTCCAACAGAAAAACAATTTACTGTTAAAAAAACAAAACAACAACAAACAAACTGTGTCTGTTTTTAGGTCAATACAGTAAATCAAACACTTGCTGTAGCAAATCAAGGTAATATTACGCATCGATCATACAACAAGACTGAGAGTCTACAGCCATGGTTGAAGTTCTATGGCACACAATGACAATACTAATATGCTGATCGTTTGAAGGTTTGATGTTTGCCGTGTTCACCATCTGAGTTTAGCCTATTAGCATGCTAACATTAGATGATAAGTGACTGATGGAAATGTCTCTACCTCCAGAAATCAATGAACTGGACACAGATGGACCAGATTATGTCACTGAAGAAAAACAAATAAGGTGGACCCGAATTTTTCTATCAATGCTCAAGACAGTTGATCCAATAGTGACTGAGACATTTCTCTTAAAACATCAAATGACAGTCTTATGCCGGTAATGGGAAATTCAGAGGATCACCAAAATCAGCAGGATTGATCCTCCAGGGAACTGTCTGCACAAAATTTCATTGCAATTTCACTTCAAACAGCTGTAAAATAAGCCCTGAGCCTAACCTTTCACCCTTTGGATCAATGTGACGGACCAACCATTATAATAACACCCACAGAGCCAATGTGCTAGTGTGGTAAAAACAAACAAAACAAAAGCCATAGTAATAGTCTTGCTTAAAAACTGTACACAGTATTGCTATTTATTTTACCATTCACATCACCCAACCTTAGCTCATAGCAACCACACAAAGAAAAACAACAACAACAAAACATTTAATGTTAAAAACTTAAGTAATCTGAGTTGGAAAAACAAAGGCACACCATTCTTCTGATACACACACTTCCCTCCTTCACTGAAGTGACACAGGCTGGCATGCCATGTGTGAACAATGCAAAAAGTCTTTGAAGCAACTTCTCTTCCTTGTACTGCTCCTTGTACCTCGATGCTTTCATTTCATCTCCTCCTTCCTCTCTTTGTTTAGCCTCCCAGCCAGGCAGAACAGAGCCTGGACTCAGAATCTGAGGCCTATTGTGTGAGATCCAAAGTCCTGTAGTGAAAGAACAGATCTGCCTGTTTGGCCATCTGCTCACACAGAGCAAAGCTAAGCAAAACTGAAGGGAGAGAGGGGAACAGAGGAGAGGAGGGGAAAAAAGAGGAGAAAGCTAGGGGGGGAGGGATAAGGGGGGTATTGGACTGGACCACCCGGACAGAGAGTGGCGAGCGGCACAGAGAGAAAGACGAGCAATGGGACATAAAATAGAGACAGAGTTGTGTGATGTTGACTGGCTGAGAGCTTATATCTCAGGTGTCTGGCTTTGTGCAGAATGAAATAAATCTATCTCCCTCATTAAGCGTTCCTCCATTCACCAGTTACTCTGCTGTAGAGCCGGTACAGTAGGGAATGAGATGGGAGAGGTGTAAGACCAGCAGCAGTGCATGCAGACAGAATGAAAGGCGAGAGTGCAGGAGGGATAGAGGGCTTGAAGAGGAGCAATATGAAGAAAGGAGGAGAGAAGAGATTACTTCTCAGTGGGACAGTGATTTTATTATTCCCCTGTATATCTTTGGGTGACGAAAAAAAGTTATAAACAGAAAATTTAGGGGGGAAAAACAGAGGGAGACAGAAAATAAGGAAGAGAAAGAGCACCAGCTAGAAGCAAGGCTGAGATGAATGAAGTGAATATTGCTGCCACTTAACTGTAAACGACTTACTAAATCTTTTACACTGTTTGCGAAAAATCCATTTCTATTAGTTTCATCATTGTATGCATCCCTAATCCTGCTGCTTGTGCCTATAGCTGCTGTTGCACTGCGCCATGCTGTCCAGCTAATTATCCTTATCTAGTTCCCATGGTGATAGAGATAATGGACTGAGGTGCCTTGCTAACACACCCTTCCCCAATTAGCCCAGTCATGCCAAGTACACGTAAAGATTAAAATGGGACCACGGCCCGAATGCTGCCTCTGTGCTCAAGCTAATTATTGGCTTAGTTTGGCCAGGCACACCTTCCGACTCTCCAACGAGATTAACATCTCAGACCCAGTTAGTCTCACACCCCCAATTTCTATCACTGCACTGATTGACTCGCTCAGGGTTGGCAAAGACTGTTTGTGCTACTTCAAATTTTCTAATTTTAACACTAATTCTGGAGGGCTTAAGTGTATGACAAAAGATCACATCTAATGGCTTTATGTTCTTAATGAAGCTACTACAGGCATTTAGGTGAAAAATGTGAGGTCAGGACTGCCGTCACCCAACTCACCCTGACTCACCGTCTGCTTCAGAGCCTTCTAAAAAAAAAGGCTAAGTGCGATCCTGTCTCTTCTGCCCTCATTGGACTTGCACTCTCAACGTTTATTGCTTTACTATATTTGGAATGTGGATCAGCTTGGGCTGCTTTACAAAGTTGCTGAATTTACATGCTATGTCACTGTGACGCTTTATTCAGTCGCTGTTTTCTGTAATGCAGTGTATACTCCATTCATTTCTTTCTGTCCTACATACATACATTCTTTTTCTGCCCTTTGTGCAGCCCAACGTGAGATTTTGCTTTGGACTGCAGGGTCTATTAGAGCATCCACTTCATTTCTTCACTGTGTGTCTTCTTGCCTTTACAATGTCTGGACATGATGCATGCCTCCATCAACCGGTCGAGCTGCAGAAAATACAGTCACAATTTGCCCTTCCAGAGTTAAAACACGCCAGAGGTGCTTTTGCCTGACATAACAATATCACAGTGAAGTTAAACACTGGGTGTCTGGATATAAATGTTATAATTTTATCATTTAATTAACTGTTTGAAAGTGTATTTATTCTTGAATTGAAGTTAAAAAGGTGTTCGGTGAAGACACCGAAAATTTGACCTTTGACCCAGAAAATCTAATAAATTCATCCTTGTGGCCAAGTGAAGATTTGTACCAGATTTGAAGAAATTCCCTCAAGGAGTTCCTGAAATATTGTGCTTCCAGTTGGGATGGACAGACAACAGCCTGTCACAGCACAGAGGCATAACAGAGACCCAGATATATCAGCTCTACTATTATTCTTTGTTTCAATCTCAGGTGCAAATTACCCACAATACTACTTGACTGCTGACAGGTGTCTGGGTTTTCTTGTTTATTTCACTTCTTTCTTACTCTACACCCCCAGAATTCTTTTTTGTCACTCTTCCCCTCCAACCAGTGCAATTTATCAAACCAGAGGAAGCTCCATCTAGAGCCAGAAAGTCTTTTTTTTTTATGTGGAAATATAAAAAAAAACCTTTCATTTCACACATTCAGTAGTACTCCCCAAGACCAGTCAGTCAGTGGAGTTCCCCTTCAAGATAAGCACTCTCTTAGTCATCTTTCTCTTCACACAAGAGTGAGGTGAGTGCAGAAAAATATAAAACTTTGTGAAAATCCTGGAGTTTCACATGCTGAAACCAGACAGCACTTTTACATCCAATATCATATTTGCAAAAAACAAAACAAAAAAAACTTCAAGTTGTCTCCATCATGAGCCAACACTGCAACGATGAACTGATCAACTATAACAATAGGCTAACTGTATATAACAGCCTCTCAAACAGGTTTGGTCTTTGTCAGATGTTTAATAGACATTCCAGTGTTATTAGCGTTCATAAACTTATACTAACTAAGTTGCAGCGAGTTAACTAGTTGATAGCATGTCGAGCCCAAGCTTTATGTTTACCTCTTTATGCAGCTATTTTTGATTTTTAAAACTTTGATAGTTGTGCCATTGGAACCTGTTCTTTAACACAGCATTTTTGGAGAGTGAACCACAAAGCAACATGCAGAAATAAACAACAGTCATCATCACGGTGACAAAAACATACCATTTTGTCTACACCACAGGGCTGTAAGACTAGTGCTTGCAGGGTGATTTGGCAAATGTCATTGTTCCCTGATCAAAGTGATCTAAACGACAAAATGCAGCAGAATCTGAACACACTACTGCAAAAATACTTAAATGAAACAAATTTTAGTTAAGGGGAATTGGAAAGTATAATGTCTTTTCTTTAAGTAATCACATAGCCAACAGAGCCAACACAAACATGGAAAGAGTCATATAGGTAAAAAGATACCTTTAAAAATTATGCAAACTTTTGGGTAAAATAAGGACACCAGCAAACAAATACGAAGCTTAGAAAATAAAAACTAAATGACTGGAACACTGGAACACTGGGACTTTCTTAGCTCTTCATCGTTTAATTCTCCTCAGACTGGAGCTCCATTTTGTTGAGAGAACTTATATTGTCTATGGCTGATCAGGAAACAGCCTGCAGACTTAACCTAAGTTATAATAGTGATGTACATTTTCTCATATTTTAACATCAATATTCTGGCACCAGTTGTTTTTTGTTCAGACAACCCTTTGTGCTTCGTTGATGAGGCAGAAATCTCTCTCTCCTTTCAGCGTCAGTATTTGATTTCTAAAATATTCTGAATTCTGGCATTTGAACCTTTTGCCATTTTGAAATGATAAAACATGTGTTTTTGTATCTGTGCTTGTCAGGAGGGATCAGTTTCTACATTCTCAAGTCTATCAAACACAAAACACTTTGCAGTGAAGCCAATTCAGGCAGTAAAGAGTTTGACTCCTACATTGTAAAATACATCTGCATGTTTAGAACTTGATCTCTCCTGAAAGTGTGATGGTTCTGCACAAAACACACAAGGAGCAAAATGTATTTCTGCAAATATTTCCATTAACCACTAGATTATGCAAGATGATGAGACTAATCCAATATAGTGCTGCTTAACATCAACTACTGCTTATTGGACTAAAGCACTGCTGGACACTTTTGTTTGTGTGGGTACAAATGTGTGTTGAGAGACATGGCCCACCGCTATATAAAGGTTAGTAGCAGCAGAGTACTACATCACATTAAGGAGACTGTTTCCATAACAGACTCTGGGCATTCAATCAAAGTCCCATCTCCCTTATCTTTGTTTCAAGCGCTTTTGTTTGCTGATAAACAACAGAGGCATGGACGGACAGGGGGGTAAATCTGATATGCTGTTGTCCTGGGGACTCAGGGCTGAACTGAGAGTGTATCGCTCCAATTTTCTCTGGCTCTTCCTTCCCTGCCAGCTTAATTTAGACCCTGATTACAACAGAAAGCAGGGAGCTGTTTCTCCTAAATGATGCGATTGTTGAGTCAGATAAAGGGACAAGAATGCACAACAATCACCTGATCAGCAGCTTCTCCACACCACCACCGAGACACTGACAAGAAAGCCAATTCAATCCCAGACAGCCTAATGCTCAGGACTAGACAACACAGAGGCATTTTTGTTGTAATGAAGCTTGACTGTCAGTTTATCTATAAGCACACTGCCAGTACTTCTTGCTGCGCTGTGCTAAAACCATGACTGAAATATAGACGGATAAGAAAAAGATGTGAACAGGTAGGCAGTGGTACGAATCTTTGGACCCTGTGGAAGCAACAGGTCACATAGCTTTAGAGGAGAAGCTGGCCGAGGGATCAGGAGGGAGGATTTACTTGGTGGCTGTTTTGAGAGCAACATAGATCAGAGAGCTGATGCTTATCAGCAGCAGGGGAAGCAGCAAACGAGAGGAGGACAGGGATAAGAGAGGATGAAGTGGTCAAGAGCAGGGTGTCGAACGGTACCACAGTAACTGCAGCACATCAACCTTTTGTGAGAGATAAATTATCAGCTCGGGACTAGGAGCTTCCAGGTCTGGAGATTTTAATTCTCCTATTTAACAATCAGTGACCCATCATTCTCACGTGGATGTGAGGTTTTCTCAATGGCCCTTTCATACCGCTGACTGCCTCAACAACTTACATGTGAGTCACATATCAGCTGTCTCCGCAGGTTTTCGTTCAGACTACATGCTGTTCAGATGGAGTCTAGCTGTGAGCTGCTGCTGCTGTTTCTAACCTAACCGTAACCTTCTTTTCTCTTTGTGAGGGAAAATTGCAGTTTATTACAATGTCCATTTTTTTTTCTTTTTTTGTCGTTTTGGTCAACATTTCTATTAGCTCCAACAACAATGACCTTTAAATAATTGCTGAAATCTGGTGGCATTCCTGCAACGGGCCAACCGGAGCGAGAAACAGAAGAGGTCAGATGATTTGTCAGGCTGAGCATTTCATTTTAAAATGTTTCAATTAAAGTGGGCCTCTGGTGGTCTGGTGGGAAAGATGTCAATGATTAACCACAACATCCCCTGTTCAAATCTGGCCAGAAACTCCCTGTAACCTTCTTCTTCACTTCAGCTTTCTACTGGAATCTATTCACCAAAGGTTCACCAAAGATAAAGGCCAATAAACTGTGATTCAAATTTGGATAATAATTTTATTGTTCACATCAGTTATGTCTCATCTGGAACTTTGTTTCGATGTTTGTAATTTCAGCATAAAATTTAGTAGGTACCAAAAACAAAGTCATAACCAAGATTATATGAAACAAGAATTTCCCTTTAAGGACTGATACTGCATCATATTTCTACCATTAGTTATTCCGTGAACTGAAACCTTTCCATTGTGTTTCCGTTCCTCCCGTCCTCACTTAGACTCTAACTGACCGCCCCACAGGAGCGCTAAGTCTTGAGGTTGAAGGATGTCACTACAGCCTCATCAATCATCATATAATCTATATTTCAGCTCCCTCCCCTGCATGTTCAATAAGCCATTATGTTTCTGCCATTCACAATGTCCATTGTTAACGTATGGTCTTGGCCTCGTCTAATTACTTATGTTCCTGCATATCGTCCCTGTAGTGTTAAATTGATGGAGGCAGAAGAAATACCAAAGCACAGAAACTGTCTGTGAACCCTGATTGTGAACAAAGTCACACAGTTAGATGAATGAAGCCCTTATGTCTCTGCATTGCACTGTATGGTTCAGCAGTGGGGTGTTTTGTCCTTCTTTCCTACCACCCCCAAAAAGACTTCTTGCCCTCTCTCATCACTCTGTGTTTGGTTCATGCAGATCTGCCTTTTTCATCATCCTTTGTATCCACGCTTTCATTCTCCTCACCCTTTGAATGTACCGCCCTCTGTTATCCTCTTTCCTATTTCTCCTTACCTTTTGTCTCAGCCCATCTCTTTTATTGCTCTCCCTTCATTTTGCTTATCGTACCGGGCGACTGCTCCTGTCTACTGTACAGCTCCAACCAGCAAAATGTCCTCCTTCCACACATGCATCCTTCCCTCTGACCCTTCGCTACCTCTTTCCATCCATCACTCTCTCTCTTTCGTGTCACCCCTCCCTCGCTCGCTCCTTCCCTGCCTCCCTCCAGAGATAATTACTACAAGCCTTGTGAAGATCAGCTTGTATTTAAACAGCTGAATAAGCAAGGCCGGAGGCTGCTGACAGTCACTATTCAACAACAGTCAAGTGAAACAGTGCAGCAGAAAATAATTTAGTTTGCGAGCAGTATTTAGGGGATATTTAACAGCATTACACACTTAAAAATGTTGAGTTAAAAACAACCCAATATGGGTTATTTTTTAACCCAACACTGGGTAACTATGGGACAGAACACATGGGGGTTATTTTGACCCAACAAGTTGGGTTGATTTCCTTAACCCAACAGTTGGGTATATAACCCGATTAAGGGTTCACATTGGCTACACTGCTTATATTGTGGCAGATTAGGGTTTTATTTAACATTAACTTAAATAGAGAATAACATTAGATCTTGTAACAGCTCCTGCGCCTCACACACCACTTAGAGGGAGAATGCTGTTTGTTATCCTCAAAACATGCACGCGAACTGCACAAAGGAGGGGATACCACAACCCAAAAACATACCTTCACTTATGGTGTCAAAGTTATTTTTTCAATAGCAGTAATTGTAAACTGAGTAGAACATTGAATTAGTAAATTAGTGTGTAGAACAGTATCACTAAAGATTGTGTAGCTGATGGTGATATTTAACAGAAATAACCTAAATTTGAATCACAAAACGCTGTCCCAAAGCATGCTGGGAATTTCCTCCCACCCAACGTCAGTTGGGTAGTCCGAAATAACCCAACACAGTATAATGGAAAATACAACCCAACAGCTAATAACTCAACCCCCAACGACAATAACCCAGCAAATTGGGTTCTTAGATTACCCAACTTAATGAAAACAACCCAATTAAACCACCCAACGGTCTCAACCCAGCTGTTGGGTTGAAAAAATAACCCAACATTTTTAAGAGAGTACAGCAAACAAACAGTGTTTTCTGATTGTGTTTCCACTGCTGAGCAACACCAGTGGGTAAAACCCATCAGCATGTGGCCTCCAGTTTTAGTCACAGAATTCAACTTGATGTACTGCTGCCAGTACACATTTACATTGAAATCGCTAATGAACCATTGCAGCATCTAGACAGACCAAATACTCTTGAATATACTGTAGGTGTGCATGCTCTCACAATTCAGCTGGGACTTTTTCTGATGAGGTATTTAACAATCAAACATCACACATACCTGCTTCATTGTAAGTTGCAGACAGCTTTTCCAGCATCTCTCTGTCCAGAGTCAGGATCTGCTGCTCCAGGATGGAGGGATAGGACAGGCCACCCCTCTCCTTTTTTTCATCTTTCTCTTTGTCTTTTTCTCTGTCTCGTTCTCTCTCCCGCTCGTATGTCAGTAGCTGCTGGCGGAGAGCCTCGGGCAGGTGGGCCTTGGCAAAGTCAGCAGCAGCCTGATAATGGAGAGCAGAGGGACACAGAGGAAGAATTAGATACAGATAAAAAAATTTGCGAGGTCGAAAATGCCACGATAGAGCCATAACCCTAACATGTCCTGTCACATTCTCCATGTAGATGTGTTTCTCCTGTACGCATTACATCTGTGTCCCTATTTACGTATTGCTGCAACTCATTTTCAACATTATTCATATTATTCTATTTTCATATTTTACAGGGGAGAAATGCTACCCTATTGCTGTCTGAGGGTGAAAACAAAATTTCAACCTTTAAAGTTGAGAAATTAAAATGTTATTTTGTTTGTTTAATCCATACAGCGCCCAGAATGTTAAAATGGTAGCAAGACATGGATAAGCGTATTACCCAATGAGTCATATACTGTATTTTTAATTGTATTGTAGCATCAATTGATTAAAAATATATATTTTATGGACGCAGGCTGTCTCTTGAAAGTGCCGCAGACTGCAGACTAACGTAGCAGTAACCTGCTTGTCCTTTCTGTCTTGCTGAAGCAGATAAATCACAGATAAATGGAGATAAAGAAAGAAAAAGTGCATCTGCAAACAAATCCACACAAGCTCACACTCGCACCCCACTGTGGGATACAGCTGAGCTGGAGAAACTGTAGCCTCACCTTTATCTATAGGATAACACCGACCAACCCTTTTTTTCTCACATCCCCACTCCTGTTTCAGAGCAAATAATGCCTCCCTCTCCTGGCTCCGAGCCAGGAGGCAAGACAAGCCAGTCCAAGGTCACCAAGTTCAAAAAGTTCTGAGTACAAATGTCAGATAATGTTCTGCTGACCTGCAACCGATCTGCAGCATCCTAGATTTATATAGCTCCCGTTTCATAGCTTTCACTCACAGAACATTGAACATCTAATTAAATAACCAGTGAATTAACAAAACAAAGTGAGCCATTCAAGGCTGTGGGAGAGAGACTTTTCAATTTCCTGGTGCTGAAAATAATGATTTGAGGCCAAAGGACAGTGTCTCTTATATGAACCTCATCTCTCAGTTGCTATACTTCACTCTCCTTCTTTCGAAGTCTATATCTCATTCCGCTCAGGGAAACTGCTTTCAAGGACTTGGATAACCCTGTCTCCCTTGCTTTCTCTCCACACACATAAAAAAACAACTCATCTACTCCTCGCTTGTTATATCTCATCAGTGTTGTTAAAGCCGTCCTCGGGAAGCTCTGTCACTCTTCCCCTATCTTCTCCACAGACACCCAAACACTTCTTATCTTTTTCTTTCTCGGATGCGTATGAACCCATCTTTCTTTCTCTCATTTTCCCATCTTCCATACTCCTCTCTCTGCTTCCATGGTGATGTTCCGAGTCCTAAATCACCATAGATATTTTCTTTCTACATTCCTTTTTGGACATCACTGTCTGAGGAAAATCACCGTGACATATCTTTGTCCTGCAGTTACCATGAAAACAACAAGAGTCATAAACTAAAAAGTACAAAGGTCATATATTGAACAGTCTTTTGTCAGTTTGGGTTAGACTGTGCCAATTACCAAGCAGTTTAATTGTCTGCCTGTCAGTCCTCAAGCAAGGACAAGGGTCACAAACCCTTTTTTGTAGTTGCATTCTTGAACTATTTGCCGTACCAATCAATCTTTGAGACAGGGCGACTGCATGTGTGTCTGCACTTGAGAACAGCAGAAAGCTTTGACAGAAGAGGAAGAGGAGGCCAGGTCTTATCTGACCATCTAACCTGCTGGCTAACCAGATTGACACATCAAACACCTGGCTGCAGCATCTGCACCAGTTTAGAGGATGAAAGGAGGGGAAGGCGGATGAGGGAGGGGATAGCAGGGATGGACGGGGATGAAGACTGTGGGATCGACAGATGAAGACAAGATGGCAAGGATCAAGGATAGTAATACAGGAGGGAACAAAATGGAGGATGAGATTAGTGGTTGGCACAAGAGCACAATGAAGAATGGAGAAAGAGATAAAGAATGAGAGGGTAGAACCAGAATAAATGGAGTATATAGGTCTGGCTTTACTCTAGCTGAGACAGACATAGAGGTCCAAGCAGCAGGGGTCAAGAACTAAGACGCTTTAGGACCAGATGCACGACAACACAGAAAGTGGAATGAAACTGAAAGTGGAGTGGAGAGGTGATAAGTTTATACAGTCATGTGGAAAAAATAAAGAGAAATATGTGTGTGTGTGGAGGAGGAGGGAGGGGGGTGGGGGGGTAGCAAGGTCTGTTTGAGAGAGTAGAGTTTTACTGCAGAGTTTTGTGGTTATTTTTTGTGATTTAATGTTAGTCATCAACACAAATTCTTAACAAAAGGTGAGTGCGTTTCCTTCGCAGGAATGCATTTGAAAAGCATTCATTGTTAGCGATGTTTGCTTGCAGCCAGTCCTGTCCTTTCCTGCCTTTGTTGGCACACAGCTTCGTTTGTTGGTGTGTTACTGCTATCAGTTGTAGATCAACGAAATGCTGTGAAAATACCAGCATGGTGTGAATTGTGTCGCCTGCACGCTCAAATATACACAGCACAAATAAAACATTGGACTCACTCATAATTACTCATAGTTATTTGAGCCATTGTTATTATAAAATTAATAATAATAATTGCAGCTTTGAGTGATTAATCATGATGAATAATTATGTTTTAGATGAATAAGTTGTTTGGTTTATAATGTAAAAATAAATTGTGAAAACAATGCTAAGGCCAGTGACATTTAATCAAAAACAATACAAAAATGTGATGCTGGCCACTGACATTTTTGCATGATAAATGACCGGAGTCAAGCAAATATCTAAATCTCTGGATAAAGTAATTGATTTATCAACCAATAGACCTTCAGAGGAGAAAATGATTATTATGATTCCTGGTCTCAACACAGGCGACTTGGCTCCGAGTGCAATCAGTCATGGCTGTGCAGAGTGTCACATTGGGCTCTCCTTCACACCAGACTTCACTTGCACCACACATGCAAACACAAAGGCTTGTGTAGACTGCATAAACCCACACACCTTCCCATCTACAAAAAAAGGGCCACCTATTGTATACCTTGTTACACAAACACTCCCTCCTGAAGTGTGAGCCAATCAGATGCATAGTCCAACAGAAATAGTCAGGCCTTTTAAACACTTCCATCCATCACATCGCTAGGCCGACAGAAATGAGGAAAGTCATCTGAGTTTTCCTTTATAGAATCACCCTAAGGGAGCTTCGTAACCGAAGTAGAAAAATCTCTTTCTGACAGATCAAGCAGGCAGAGGGAGAGAAGAGGTGGAAAAAGGGAAGGGAAAAGACTGAGGACTGCAAGTACCATTCATTAGCATCACTCAAGCACATCATTAAAGAGAGAGAGAGAGCCATAGATAAGTGACAGAAATACAGAGAAGACGGTGGATACTTGAGGAGAGGGAGGCGGAAAAGCATTTCAAAAATATTTCCCTTTGTTTTGATTTTCAATTCACAAGTCTTAAAGTACAACAACAAAATCTATCAGTGAGGGAATATGTGCCAACCCTATAGTATGCATTACTTCCTGCTACGTACAAACAACATTACTTGTCTTAACTGAAAAAGAACTACAAGATTCAAACAAACTGATTACATTCATAGTGAAAAGGCAGGAAAGGAAAGAGGACGTTCAGGTTAACACATGTGTTCGCTGCAGTGGTGTAGTGTACGTCTCCGCAGGATGACATTGCAGAGCTCAGTCTGTCCACAGCGCTGAGGACAGTGTGATCATAGCACCGTAATTTCATTACCTCACACCTGCTCTTTGTATGTGTCAAGGCTACGCCAAGTTTAGGCAATGAGTGGCAGTGTGTGTTTGCGTAGGTTGATGCGATCATTGCGATGTTGTCACTGCATTATAAATAGAGCTCTCTTATCTTGTGTTTGTTTCTCAGAAACAGCAGTGATGTTCCTGGGTCAATTTGACCAGACGCATGTTTATTATTCAAAAGAGTCAGAAACAAAAAAAAACAAGCATTGTTTATATCTCATTACTAACAATTCCATCAATGTTTAGTTCAATGGTGGTGCTGTTCCTTACCTCTCACAGATAATGTTTTACTGTAGCTAGTTATTTTTTTGGGCATCATTAGATAGGACAGTGCAGGTATGACAGGAAGTGGGGAGAGAGAACGGGGAACACACAGGTAGTAGTCTACATGATGGTCATGGTCGGGAGTGTGGTGGAAATTTTAGCCGTTTGCTGTTGGTGAATAATGAAATAGAGACTCGGCCGGCCGCCATGAATTTATTCCAAGCATGGAAGGTCAGTTCATACCAGAGTGGATGATGGATAAGAAAAGACAAAGATAATGGGGAAACCAAAAGACTTATACAGAGGAAAAGCCCACCCCTTTGGGTGTGATACCTTTTGGGGTCTGCCCCCCTACTCAGGATGTCTCCACAGGTATCAGCAGTGACATCCTGGAGTGTGATTAAAAGGTCTAGTCGGCACAATTACAATACAAAAGGGTTTTGAGTACATCATGAGAAAGGTGAGAGGTTGGTGTCTCCGAAACTTAGAATGTAAATACACAATTGAGTAGTAAACAAAAGGAGATCTGATATCTTGGGGGGAAGCAGGATTTGGAACATTCAAATCTGCCACTACACTTCCCCCTTTTGATTATTCATTAATCATACAAGAAAAGTCACAACTTAATTGTCATTGTAGTTACTAGAAAAAGGAAAAAGTAAGAAAGCATAGCTAGGAAATCCAGGTATCAGTTACAATAAAATGACAAAATTCAAACAAACAATGATGTCAATTCTAAACATTCTTCTGTATTAAGAGGTAGAGTGTTTTACTAGAAGGTTATCTAAAATGTGGTTCTTGAATGTAAAGATTTAAAATGCAGATGTGAGAGCAGACTAACAAAACAAGTGATTATTAAAACAAGCAGTACAATTTCAAAATTCTAGTTTACTGACATTTGACCTGTCAACTTTCCAAATGAATTTATGGTGTGTGAATCATGTAATCAATTGTAATGTTGTCACATATGTTATTTCATGTCAAGTTACATTGTACTGGAACAAACTTGTAATATTCAGTCACATTGATGATAGTGAAGTCTCTTGATCAGTCGGTTGTGTGCAACACGATTCTGTAAAATCTTGAGCCTTATTGCAGGCATTGCTCGCAGGGACATGCCTTCTGTAGAGTTCACAAGATTCACAATTGTCTATGTGGCTTTGTAGCTTGATGTCTGAGGACATCAACAAATCTCATCCAGGTGTTCTTCAGAAAGATGTGGAGAAATGATGAAGGGAGTGGAAAAGGGCAAGGAGAGTTGTTGCTGTTTCCTCCTCGAACAAATGTCTTTAAGGTAGAAACATGGAACAGTGTCTGGCCATGGTTCAGTGTCTTGATTGTGGTGAGTTTTGGACGTGCAAAACGTTCATGGAGTTGAAATATGGTAAGGGTAAGAGTCCTTCTGCCCACATGACAGTGGAGTTGTGGTGATTGAGGGCTATTGTGAAATCCATTGAAACAAATTCCAATCAACAATGTTGTTGACATGGTAATAAAGTATTGAAACTTGAAACTTGAAACTTGGTGTGTGCAGTAGAGTTTTGATGTAATCCTCTTGAGTGTATTCCTTGGGTAATCTGTTCTTCTGTGGTGTGTGGTAAAAGAAATTTGTTGTCTTCTTATCGGCTGTTAGTTCTTACTGCTCCTCAGCTGTTGGTAGGTCAAGTTGTTACGTTGATAGAGTTCATCATCTTCTTCAGATGTGCTGTATGACTGTCATCTTCTTCTGGGCTGTCAAGCCGGAGTTTCTCCTCTTAGTGTTGTTCTGGTTCACAGCTGGTCCCTTTTTGGCTCTGGCTTCTTGCAGTGATTTGCATGCATCGATGCTGTTCTTTCAGGGGTCTTCACAGCTGGAGATCATGGAGGAGTGTGGACGCTGGTCGTTGGTTGTGGAAAAACTGGTTTTCACTTGCTGTATCTGTTGTAAAAAGCAAACAAACAAACAAACAAACAAACAAAACAAACAAACAAACAACAACAAAAAACAAAACAAAACATATCTAACATCCCCCCTTTTGACACATGAGTTTTACCCATGTGTCACATTATCAAAGTGAGAGCGAAATTAAATAGATCCATCTATAAAAAAAAAAAATCAAATCAGTGTTAGTGAATGATGTGTCTTGTAAAGGTTCAGTCTTGGAGAGTCAACCTGTTGGAGGACAGCAATGCAGTTCTGTTATTTTCTATCATCAGTGACCCAAAAGGGCATTTCCTTGGTCAAGTAATCAGGGTGTAAGATCAACTGGCACATCAATTATTTGAATGAAAGGTGTGATAGAGTCAGATCCTATGTTGGAGCAGTCTGTAAGGCAAGTTTTAGTTTATTGGTGAAAGAACAAAAAATGTGTGTACTGGAGAGTCATCACAGGGAACAATTACTTCTGCTGCTTTAAGAGACTCACAATCCGGTCTTATGTCATCGATGGTTTCTTGTTTGAGTGGATATTGAATGTGGAAGGTCTAAAGTCAGATTCTGGAGTTATGACAATAGGTTCACAGGTTTTTGATGAGGCCATCATCATGTTTCTTGACAACCCACAGTGTCTTAGGGACTTTCTGTAGGGCTGAAATAGTTTTAACTTGTTTCAGACAAAAACAGACAAACAAACAAACAAATAAACGAACAGACAAACATTCAATCTAATAAACAAACATTCAATCAAACAAACAATCAAATAGACAAACAAACAAACCTAAAAAGTTTTAGGTACCAGCTGGATTTTCTTTAAGTGTGCACAACAGATGTTAAACTCTTAAGAATAGCCTAGATCGATCATATGTTTTCTTGTCAATTGGCTGTGTGCTTACATGTTTCTCTTAAATGGGTCTCAATCTTCCCTCTAATTGCAAGTGTAAATGTGTGAATTGGTGTGAGGGAAAGTGATAAAGCACATCTGTGTTGTGTTTGGTAGTGTGTTCGCATTATCAACTCTCTCTCACCAACCTTCTCTGCTTATCAGGTCCTGGTGACACAAGAGATTCAATTGAAGTTATCTGGTGTCATAAAATCTGTATTAGCTGTTAAGATTGTTTTTCTGGTTTCTGTAACCAACTTGGAAAAGGTTGTTGCAATTTCCATTGATATACATACTGCAGGGTACTGCAGTAGGGGTGTGAAAACATCTGGTGCCAAATCAGGCAAAAGACTGGTTGAGACCAGACAAAAGGCCTAATTTGCACATTTAAGTGTTTGCCCATCAGGCAGTTTTCAGAGGCAAATGTCTGTTTGAAGTTTGAATTTAGCTCAGTATCTGTAACTGTTTTGACCTGATAAGCACATATACAAAAGTCAAAAGTTTTGCTCAGTTCTATCATAACAAGTGTCAGTGTTCAAACACAATTTGTAGCGATGTGTACACTCTGTGTGTGTGTGTTTGCGTGTGTGTGTGTGTGTGTATGTATTACCTTTCTCAGATTTCACATGTTGGTTGAACTTTTCAGCAAGGATTCATTCCTCTCCGACCCCCCCACAATCATCCTCAGTCTTTGTTTGCTGGAGTTGATGGTGTTCTTGTGAGTTTCATACTCAGGTGTCCATGTTGGCCATGATGAAGACAGGCCTTCTTCTTGAGTTCCTAGGTCAGTTATGTCTCTTGGTTTTGTGTCCATGACTGGGTTGTCCATGTTCCTGGACTGTGTTGATGTCGAAGTAGAAATCCATACACAGAAAATCGTTGTTCACCTTCTGGTCCTGACACTTCAACTGTCGGCATGTTGAAGGCTTGGGATGGCGTAGTTTGTGTGTAGTTGGAGAAGATGATGCAGGCACATCACAATGGGCTGCTCCTCAGCTTGGTTGTTGTTGTGGCGTGACGGATTCTGTTTCTCCAAGTATCACAGAGTTCTATGGTGGTTGAAGGCTGAATTGATGGGCGGGTCGTTTGAGGTCTGGATCCAGGCTTCAAAGTTTTCAACTGTGAAACAAAGGAAAGGAAATCTACGAGCTCGGTGCTCTAGTGTTAAGTGTGAGTTGCATTTTTCTTTCTTTTTCAAAGATTTTCTCTCTTTTTTTTTTTTTTTTTTTTTTTTTTTTTTTTTTTTTTTTTTTTTTTTGTAAAGAAGCAATTTTGTGTTGCTTTCCCCATCTGTAAAACACTTCATTTCACTTTTGTTACAATTCATATTTTCTTAAAAAGCAGTATTCTTCTAAAAACCCAGGGGTTCCCCTATTGGGAACTCAAACTCAGCTGACCAGATGTTTAAATATTTTACACTTTAGTCCCCATGTTTGCTTCTCATGAGATCCACAATCGGTCCATTCCCCATTCCAAATATGGGGTTGTGCACAACAATACAACAGTATAGACGTCTCTATAAAGACCGCTTCGTTCAGGCACAAGCGATAAAAAGCACGTCACTTCGTTTATGCTACAAGTGATAAAAGCAAATTACTTTGTTTTAAGCTGACAAAGCAATTAAAAAAACAACCAATCGTTTTGTTTATACTACAAACGATAAAAGTAAATCATTTTGTTTTAAGGTGACAAAGTGATTAAAAACAACCAGTCGTTTTGTTTATACTAAAAACGATAAAAGTAAAATCACTTTCTTTAAGGCTACAAAGTGATTTGAAAAGTACCTGACCGCTTTGTTAATGCACAAGCGACAAAAAGCAAATCACTTAGTTTAGGATACAAGTAATTTAAAACCGATCGTATTGTTCATGCTACAATTGACCAAAAAGCAAATCACTTAGTTTAGGCTACAAGTAATTTAAAAGCCGATCGCTCTGTTTCTGCTACAAAGCAATCAAAAAGCAGATCTCTTAGTTCGTGCTACAAGTGATCCAAAAGCCGACCAATTGTGGATAACATGAGAAATCAAAATGCCTAATTAAACCCAAAATTTTGAAAGTACAATAAATTAAATGTCAATATTTCAGTGCTCACCAGATGAATTTCCGACTTAGTTCGTAGAATTCTAGCGGCAACGATCTGGGATGGCACAGCGGTAGCCCTCCCACTCAGTAGAATTTTGAGGTTTGGAGGCTGGAAAACTTTTTTTATTCCAGGATGGCCTGTCGCTGCCCGCTCTCCATCCTAGACGGTTGCACGAAGAATCCCGGCCACGAGCCCCCAAATTGTGGTGGAAATTTTAGCCGTTTGCTGTTGGTGAATAATGAAATAGAGACTCGGCCGGCCGCCATGAATTTATTCCAAGCATGGAAGGTCAGTTCATACCAGAGTGGATGATGGATAAGAAAAGACAAAGATAATGGGGAAACCAAAAGACTTATACAGAGGAAAAGCCCACCCCTTTGGGTGTGATACCTTTTGGGGTCTGCCCCCCTACTCAGGATGTCTCCACAGGTATCAGCAGTGACATCCTGGAGTGTGATTAAAAGGTCTAGTCGGCACAATTACAATACAAAAGGGTTTTGAGTACATCATGAGAAAGGTGAGAGGTTGGTGTCTCCGAAACTTAGAATGTAAATACACAATTGAGTAGTAAACAAAAGGAGATCTGATATCTTGGGGGGAAGCAGGATTTGGAACATTCAAATCTGCCACTACAGGAGTCAAACCGGTGATCTCCTGCACAAGGGCCAGAGCCCATATCGGATGTGTTCTCATTTTCATTTTATATGCTTGCTGTTTACACTAATTTAGCCAATCAGAAGAAGGTTCATGTTGAAAAATACTTTAAACTACTTGAAGACTACTGAAAGACTTTGAAACAACATTACATGCGGGTTAAGAGGAATGCGGATGCAGGCAAACAACACTGGGGTTACGTATACACAAACACACAGGCCCACACACACACAGCCGTCATTCGAAATGCTGAGACTGAAAGTTAATTCTTGACATTGAAAACAGAAAATCTATTTCTTGTCAAGGTCTATTAAGCAGCTGGGGCTCAGCCTTTAAGACAACAGAGACTGGAGGTGCTGGACAGAAATGTATAACTTTACTGGACAAACTCACTCTGTGTGAAAGCTCTAGAGCAGCTACTGAATGGACTTTCTGTTGATTTTATTTTTAGCTTTGACCTTGGATGGTTTTATAATTGGACAAAAGTAAATAGAGTGAACAAATAAATGAAAATCAAACTATTATAGGTCAATTCCACTTTCTGTGTGTGTGTTCTGATGTGTCAAACAACTAGAAAAATTTAAAGGGTACAATTTTTCTCTGGTCAAATTGTTCCAACAGTCTCAATGACTTTTTTCTTCCATCAGACCATGAAATAAACCAGTGATAGGTGAAAGTTCTTTTAGTCCTTGTTGGTTGTTGTGGATTATCACTTGTGAATGAATATAAAAACAACAAATGAATACATTTTCATTTTAACTAAAAAATGAATGGTGTTTTCCTGATTGTCTCAAGCGTATTATTAATGCAAATAAATAAATGACCCGTTTTCATGACATCTCACTCATGCCAACTGGTTTATAAAATAGTGACTTGAAACAAAGGATTTGCCGACCACTTTCATTTGTTTTAGATAAATTATGTTTGTGTGCAGAGTGATCCTGTAGTCAGACCAGCCAAATGTTTGTGGGGCCTTGAAAACACCCACTTTCACCCAAACACACAAATTTTAACCAGGATTCCCAAAACTATTTTGCTCTCCCTGCCGTTAAATCTCACTCAAAACCACAACAAACATTTTGCACAGATGGGTTCAGGAATGGGGGGCTGGGCTGGAGCCGCAGTGGTGGCACTGTGGACTTTAATTCTCCTCAACAGAACTCACACAGAGTTGGGCCGATACACAAGCACACACCAGCTCAAGAGATGTTCAAAAATAAACCATTTGGAGCAACATTCGTATTCAAATAGCAGTCATGTCTCAGAGGGTATGGTCAACAACCGTGCCAGACGGTGTGAAGAGGACAGAAATGACTTCTGTAAAGTGCATGAGGATTTCTGAAGTGAAAGGCAGGGGCTATAACAGTGGATCAGGGCTGGAAAGCTGAATAGAAGTCCATTAAAAGTGGCAGGAAATGCTTCAGTGCCTTCAGAGAGAGAGGGAGAGAGAGAGAGAGCGATTGACATGAAATACTGCCTCTTGGCTAAACAGAGTCAGCCCCAGCTCTTTTCTCTCTCTGTGAAAGAACGGAAAGTGTAAGACCGGTGTGATAAGAACATCTGGTAACCATGGTTACGACTGCCATAGCCTCCAACTGGCTGAACATCTGTCCCACCTCAGCAGACGTCTCATTTCAGGGCCTCTCAAACTTGCCGGCCTCCAACAAGGACAACAGACCGCAGGTTGTTGGCTCATTCAGTCGCCAATAAAGTGGATTTCACAGCAAAGGTGACCAGCAAGTGACTCCAAATCTACCGCTGTAGCTACACACACACACACACACACAGATCTTGCGACTCTTTACTCATACAGTGAAGGGAATTATTACAGAGGTGATTCGCATTCAGGCAGTGAACAGACTCAGAGCCATCAGTCTGCTCCTACACTACACACAACTCCAAGTACGATCTCCCAGCTTGTCCTTCCTGCGACAGCCGGGTCCATTAGGGGAGGTGAAAACTCATATTAAACCTAAACAGTCTATTAGAATGAAGCTGTCCTGTTGATCCATAGCTTCCTATAGACTAAGCACGCAGTAAGAGCACCTCATCTGTGTCTATGGCCTGGACATCGACTCAGTAATAGAGTGATGTTTAGTTTATAGAAGGATGCCAGGCCATGATTCATGCAACTGCTGAGGTGTACAGGGAACAGGGCTGCTTGCTCTGCAGCCTGTCCAAAACATATGTATTTGTCATATCTTTTAACTGTTCCAACACTTGAGCTACAACCCAGTTTAATGAAGTTTAATGAACAAATGAAAGATGTTGCTTAGTATGTTGATCTGAGACTTGAGCTAGAATCAGATTTGTGACATTTTAACTGCCAACATACATTTTGCAGCAGTTAAAAGTGAAATTGCAAGATGACTGTTTATTTACACTCTCAACTAATTTGGTTACATATGGGTTTAAAAAGCTTTATTGATGAATATCTTGCATCTGTTGCATGGCATCTGATACATGTCACAAGAAAATGAATCGTTCACAGGTGGACAGACCTTGTGATGTCTTCTCTAAATGACCTACTGTAAAAAAAAAAACCTTTATATCTCTTTACTTCCATTTTTTTTAGCTGATCAGTGATCAGTTACAAATGCTACAGCTTTTATGATCAGCTGGTAACAGCATCAGAACTGCTGCCACTTCCACAGCAAAGGAAAAAAAAATCATTGGAGATGTTAAGTGGAAAGGTGCAGAGGCACTGATGCCCACAGTTCTAGCCTAGCATTAATATGAACATGCATACGTTCTTCTTGCTACTCTTTTTTTCCCCCAACACACAAACAATACACATGACAGACAACACATCACATGCATGAAAGGGCAACCACAGTGTCAATGTGGCTCCTAAATGTAATGCTAAGCCTTAGAGCCCTGTAATTTCTAGGGTAATAATCTATGTGGACCCAAGCGGCTACATTGCAGAGGCATGGCCTCGTTCTGTGTGCGCACGTGTGTGTGCATGTGCCTGTGTGTATGTCACAGACAGGTAGACCGAAACAGTTATTACATTTGGCCCAGGTGCTTCACACATCACATGCATTTCTCATAGAGCAGAGGGGTGGCAATTAGAATAACTCCAACTGGTATAAATCAGCACGGGCCATAAATACCATGGTGAGGGATAAGAGAGTGATGGAAATAAAAGAAAAATGAAATGAGAGAATAAGAGAATGGGTGATAAAACGATTTTAGATGTGTACTCACTCAGGTGAGAAAAAATGAGGGGAAGGAGAGGAAAGGGTTGGAGAGAGAAAGATTAAGAATGGAGAAATCACTTCCTACTCAGAACTGCTTGCAAATGTCTTGGAGGTATGTGACTGATTAACACACACACACACACACAGGCCGTTTGACTTTGTTTATATGCTTTTGTCACATGGCTGCTTTGTGCAGAAAATGATAATAATAAAGCATCTTGTGGGAATATGTAACAACAGATGCACATAATCATAAAACCTCATGTCAGTGCTTGTGGTCAATCTCACCCTTTCTGAGTGTGCAGCAGGATTTATTTTCAAGGTGTCACTTGGACAAGGTAGCTTTCTCTCCAAAGTGAATCAAAGAGGTTTCCTGCAAAGCAACACTTCAGCCATGATTATGGGTCTATAGGCTAGAAACATGGTATTACTGTGAGAAGATGGAGTTTTCCTGTTGTGACCTCAGCTCTGGCAACACTGCACTGGATACTTTCTCATCCTCCACCTCCAGTAAGTCTATTATTACCAACAGCTACCAACAACAGCCCATAATCCCACGCCCATATTCCTGCTGCATGAAAACAAATGATAATTCTGAACAAATATTACACATTTACACAACATTAGGTGACTTCCCACGAGTCTCCTTGTGTGAGTGTCCTTTAGAAAACTACAGCCTCAGATCACATTCACCAGAAAAGGGGAGGAGGGGATTGCAGTAACAAATGGAGCAATGTCACCAGGTTGCAGGGTGAACATTTCCACTGCACAGACAAGCCTCTGTCTTTCATGCAAGCAAAATGCATTATTGACTGTTTAGTGTAAGCTGAGGACGCACAAACCAAGACCCATATGATTTATTAATACAACAGCATGATAGTGATGTCTTAAATGTATTCATCAGTAGAGAGTTGAAAGAATAGTCGATTGATCAATAGACAGCCTTTGTTGACCATCAATCAAGGCATTTTTCTGCGTCTGTGTTCTGATAAAAACACATTGCACAACTCTTTTCATTTATTCACATCCAGAGTCCCACTTGTGATTAGGTTTAGCAACAAAAGATCTTTGGTTAGGGTTAGACGAAGGTCGCAGTTTGAGTAAATGTAAATAAACAGTCAGTGTCTGAACTCACTGTGAACTTCTGCTGCTGGTGCCTGAATGCAAGTATTATGGATTCATTAGTTGCATCTTCCCCCCAGATAAATGATCATAGGTTGCAAAAATAGCATGTCAAAATATATTCAATTAAAATGTCTAAATTAAGATGTTAGTGTTGAAAACCCTTCATCTGGTTTACTTTGGGATCGTCATCTGTTTTGACAAAACAAGTCAAAGGTCCAAGGTTCTGGACAATGTGGACAATTCACTGAATAAGTATGTAAGCGCAGTGGTTGAGAGGTCGGAGCACATCCCATAATGGATTTGTCCGAAACAGTGGTCGCAGTCTCTCTCCATGCTTTCACTGTCCTATCTAATCAAACAAAATCAAACAAAACGAAACCATCAACAGATTCATTGATTGATAGTCCTTGCAATAATTAAGAAAATTAGACACTGGAAACTATACTGTTGGTAATGTAATGTATATAAAGAATCCATATGGACTCCAACACTGACAAGTAGAGAGAAATTTGATTAAGTCTGATTATTTCCAAAGCCTGGCGGAAAGAAAAACACAGTTACATTTGATGCTTATCATACAGAATTGTGACAGGAAGAGACTAAATTATTGCATATTTGCAACTTTCTCAAACGAGCAGATGTAAGGATAGAATGATGACTCTCTGTTCAGGACCCAGAGGGTTTGGCTAAGCACTTCTCAGATATCCGTCGGCTCACAGATGTCCTTGTGTTGAGGACAGAACACAGCACTACTAAACGTATGTTTCTGAAACACATTTTTAGATAAGAAAATGCTTTCTATACACTTGAGGGCTGCAAATATATGTTGAATAGAAGAGAAGAGAAGAGAAGAGAAGAGAAGAGAAGAGAAGAGAAGAGAAGAGAAGAGAAGAGAAGAGAAGAGAAGAGAAGAGAAGAGAAGAGAAGAGAAGAGAAGAGAAGAGAAGAGAAGAGAAGAGAAGAGACACTAATCAAATATAGATGCTTGGCGTCTCCATAGGATTGTCCTTTGGCATCTATTAGAATTTCATTGTCCTTCAGACCCCAACACGTATCTACGCTCTATTTATATACACAGCCCTGCACAACTTCTCCCTCTATGTGAACTATACTGCTGACGTTTAGTTGTCTTCACTCACCTTTTGCCTTAAAAGAAGGGAAAGATGTGGGGGAGTTTATTTATATTTCAGTAATCGGCTACAGCGTTCTTTACCTTCAGAGTTAAATGCTGTCCTGTCCTGTTTTCCAGTCATCTCTTTTTCGTTCTCAGCCAATAATATTTACAGACCTTTGAAATATGAGGTGAGGTACACCTTTGACCACTAAATCAGATCGGTTCATCCTCGACTCCAAGTGAATGTTTGTGCTAAATTTGAAGATACAGTATCATGTTAATGTGGATGGGTCTAGTGGATAGAGGGACTGATGGATGTGAATAATGACATATAATAATAAACACAATGCCTCCAACCGCAGATATCAGGAGACCCCGTGTCTACAATAAGAGACCTTCAAGCCACTTCTGCTCATGTTTGGATGACATTTGTAAAGTTCTAGCCTGAATCTAGTTTGACGTCCTACATTTCACTGCTTTTGTTTCCTTACAACAACAAAAAAGTAGATACTTGAGCTACCAATACTTACTTTGACAAATAAATCGATAAATCAGCAATTACAGCCAGCAGCGTATGCGCATGGAAGAAATTTCTCCTTTGGTTCACATGATTATATTCTGCAGCTGGTTGATTAGCACCTCATCTAGCTGTTTTTTTTAAAGGTCCTAATTATAACACTGGTATTTCACAGTCTGTGATTTCACTGTACTGTCACACACTGAGCTTATTTGGTCCATGGGAACAAACAGCAGCATGTAATACAGCGACAGAGTTGTAAAGACACCAGGCAAATGTAAAGAAAAAAAAAGTGTTGCTCTCCCTCTTTTGAATGTGGGGCACAAAAAGCCTAGAGGAGAAGAGCTAAGTAAATGTCAGCTACGCCTCTCTTTCTCTCTCTGACACACACAAACACACACACACACCTATCTCAATCACACACCCTCCCAATTGCTGATGCACTCCGGGGCCTATAATCTCCCACTGCGCCCACACACAGATCACAAACACACATACACACAAACACTTGGCAAGTGTTCTTATTTGTATTCCTGCGATCTGGAGCCTGCATTCTCTGGCAGACACTGATATATCAATTGCATGAATATTCATACACTAGTCAGCGTGGCAAGCTTCACCCCCTCTCTTCTTCCAGCGTGTGCGTGTACGTGTGTGTGGTAATGCATTCCTAAACAATGCTATCCACATGCACATATAGTATGTGAACGCTGAACTGCTGAGAGCTACCACAGCGGGGTCTTTCATCATAAGCTAATGAACCATGTCGGTGTGCGTCTGCCACCCCATGCTCACACACATCCACACACACACACAGGATCTCCATCTCTTTCATGCTGTGATTGAAGCCACTTATCAATCATTTCCTGGTTGATTAATTGGTACAGCGGATCTCCTGCTAGATTCATCACATCTGTCTGAAAGCGTTTTCATGTTTTGGCAGCTTCAATAGAGGAGCTGAAAACTGTGAATAGGGATGCACCGATATGAAAATTTTGGCCGATACCGATATCCGATATGAATTTTTCTGTTATGGCCGATAATCGATATTTACCGATATCGATATGTGTTGGGGGTTTTTTAAGTTTCTGAGATGATACACTTTTGTACAGACTGAAAATCATGCAAACTGAATTTTGAATGTCTTCCTTTATTTTCAGAATGTATTTTACTTCAATTTTACTCATTGGACTGATACCGATATGTTAAAAAATGACTAACATCGGCCGATACCGATATTAATGCCGATATATCGTGCATCCCTAACTGTGAATGTGCACAGACATACACTAACATTGCATAAAGGGCTGTTCATTGGTCGGTGGTTAAGAGCTTGTCCTATGCTGGCAAATCCTAATGCAGTGATCGCTGTGCTGATCTGTGCTGCATGTCATTCCCCCGCTCTCCCTCTCCCTGTCAATTAAAGGCAAAAATGCCCCAAAAAGTTATCTTCAAAAAACAAAAAAAACACTGCATAAGGAGTATCACGTCAGATGCATGTAGACATTAGCTAGACTCCTGTCTCATCTAAAAGAGGCTTTACAAAATCAGTAAATAATTTAGAGGACCGTATCCGAAAATACCTTTTGCCTCAAAAGTTTCATCACCATTATTGAACTTTGAGTCGGATGCTGATTCTGTCAACTCCATTCAAGTGAAAGTATGAATCTTCCTCACTGTTTTTTTTTCTGAGTAGGAAGCTATTAAGGCGCTGCTGGTGGAGAGATAATTCAAGACCTCTGTCACTGTGCATTCGTCATCTCCGCTTACCAGCTTTCTCTGCTGCGTCTTCACAGCTCATTGCTTCCATGTTTTGCCCCACCTCCACCCCCACCCCCTCCACACACACACACACACACAGTGGATATCAACTTGCATTTCTCTCCACTTCCCTGCGAATACAATGCACATCAACGTAGGGATATCATATCACTCACTCTCAGTGAAACCTTGCCCTTGTTCTCTTTACCTTCACTCTGCTTTGATTGAAGGGGTGATTATGAATGTGACTTCCATAAAGCAGAAACTGAACTTCAAACTCTGATTTCCTTCTCCCCTCACCCCCACCCTCCCTTCTCTACCCTTCCTCAGGTGGATGTGTTCTCTGCTCTTATCAGACACATGACGGCAATGCAAGCCTGGCAAGAAAATGAAAGTGGAACAAACAGAGTTGCAGCACAAAGCTTGTGCTCCTTGTTCTACAGAAGACAGAGAAAACAAAGATTTTAAGATGAAAGGAGGAAAGGTGAGATAAGAGAATTTCCTGTGACAATACAAAATCTGTGGTTTGAGAAGAAAGCAAACAAAGTATTCTGTTTACAGATTACCACCTCTGTTGTCCGAGTGCTTTATCACACCACAATGCCTCCACTGTGGGCCAGACAGAGAGATAGGAAGGAAGGAGCTGTTTTCATACTGACGAAAAACACACACTGGGCTACCGTTCCTTCAGCTCCTCCTTTTCCCTCCCTACTTCATTTGGACAAAAATAAATGCCTCCTACCATCCAAGGCGGCATGTAATGTTTAAGTGTGAGACTACATCCCATTGTTGCATAAACCTGAACAGAGACTATATTACTTCATTAATGTTTTAATGACTTGACCCTGAATCAGATGACAAAAGGCCAGCTCACATTATACATAAATGCTGAGTCCCTCAATCCTCCATTGACTACCCACTATTTCAACAAGACATTACATTTATTACCTTTAAAATTTAGCTTCAAATGGTGAGCAAGAAAAAAAAGTATCTCACTACAAGTTACTCATATATCATGAATAATATGATTCATAATACTAGTAAGATTCCATTAGAGTCCCTTTAGTTCAGTGCTGAATATGAAAAGGGAAAAATGTCACATACATCTCAGTTTCTTCACAAAAATATTATTTCTTATCACAATAGTTACAAAGTAATTTCCTTATTGACTTCTTGATTAAGCAGCTTATGTGTTTCAGCTCTAAATATATCACTGATAGAAACGGAACACTTGAGTTTCCAGATATACATTGAGTCGTTACAGTTGTTGCCATTCTGAAAGGTTCCTACTTCCACAAGGCACACTGCACAACACTCACACAATTGCCAAGAGCTGCTTCCGCCCGTCCTGAATCAACAGCTTCCTGGACTCCATTCATCCCTTACTGTGTCCATCCATTCATGGTCGCTCTCATCTCCATACAGCTGGCTTCCCTGGCACAACAAGTCTTCCAATTAAACAACATTTCACACATAAAATATGAGCCAACAGTGGGCATATGGTGTAAAATAACCATTCCATATTTCACATGCACCTAATTTCCATATACACATACAGTATGTTGAGCACCAGCAGGCAACGGGCCCTTAATTGGGGCACCCATAAATAAGGAACAGAGCGACACCTAGACACCTGCTGATGCATGTGTGAAAAAAATTATGGCTTTTCATTTTAATAACAATGCACATACTTGCTGCCCCCTCCCCCACCACGCAACTGAATGTGCACCAACTCACAACTATACCGTCTTTCACCTCTCATCAGCTGTCTTTCATTTATGATTATATGCATACTCTTCCTGCTCCCCCACTGTTTCTCACATCCCTGCCTCACCCTCGAGGCAGATGTTGCATTTATCATGTCAATGACGAATTGCTCCCTCTCTTGATCTGATTAAGGTTAGGCTAAGACATAGGGGTAAAAAAAGGAGCAAATGCCACTTCATCAAGGCTGTCATAAATGCAGATACACAAGGTTATCCAAAACCAATCCTGACCTCTGTCCTCTTGACTGGTCATTGCCAAATAAAACTGACTTTCCATTAGTGATTCAAACGTGGGCCTCCTAGCGTCTCCCTCTCTCTGCATTTTTGTTCATCAGAAAGAAGGAAACACGCAGCGATCAATGCAATGCCTGTTTGTGTGCATGTCAATGAGCAAAACCATATTGCATTAGCTGATAAACATATACAGGCATCCATAAAAGATCAATACTTATGTACTCCATGCACTGTTGCTGCTCTCAGAAAGCTGGTTGATGAAAATAATGGCTTTTGTGTAAATGCCTGTGTGTGTAATCCTTATGTGGGGCAATAGGTCTCTATGAATCAGACAATTGATTTGATTAGATGGACTCTGGATGTGAAGAGGAATGTTCAGTGCATGAGTAGGAGGATAAGGCTTTGTGTGACAAAGCTGTGAATATGTGACCGATACAGTAGAATAGGACATGAGTATGAGCAAACTAAAGAGAGGTGGCTTCTTTCAATGGGTCTCATTCATGAAATGTGAGCAGAACGAATATATGTGTAAACTGTGCCGATGAACCTTTACGTGGATTTCCGCATTCATTAATATTTTAGCAGCTCTAATCTTTAACCTCCACTTCACCCAAAATGACTTTGATCCCTGATTTCTCTCTTTTCTCTCTTCATATCTTTGCGTCATGATGCAAAGGCAACAAAAGACTACAGGTTCTTAGGTGGTCATAGTCTCCTTTGGCTATTCATGGGTGGGGATTTCATGGGGGTCAATTTACGATTATGCATGGGATTACGCATCTCGAATGTGAGTTCCCCGCAAAGCTCATGAATCTGGAGTAGGTTTTTAGGAGCGTGGGCTTTTGTGTGGAAATCCACACACCAACTTACTGTACTACTTCTGATGAATGAGACCCAATCTGTGAGTCATGGCAGATACAAGGACAGAGGCAGTGGTAGGTCCTGCATCACACCTCAGTGTGACATCCTTGTGGGAGAACGAAGCCATCTCTTCCTACTCTGGCACAGAGTGGATACTGGCTGACGGTGACAAATGTCTCTGAAATAAAAATCTGATCCAGGATCACTGGGCCTCCAAACATTAGTCTTTTAACTGAACCTGAATCAATTAGTGTCTGGAAGCAACAACTAAATTCTCAATGGCTCAGTTGCGCCACTGATCTTAATTTTCCTTTATGTATACCTACAACTTGCCTTTTTCACACAGGTCAGATTCATATGAGTGGTAAACAGGATAATGATAGATAATGAGGTGGTGCTCCATGATCACTCAAAACTGTGACACAGCCAAGTTCCCATACAACATAATGAGGACAGGATGTGTAGCCAAAGACCAAAGCCAGTGCCCATTTTCCAAAAGAATTCCAAATGTTGCCCATTACAGCTCAAAACTACACTGTGGGTATTTGAGCTGGACATTTTCAGTAAGTTTTACATGGAAAGTTTCCAACAACTCTGCTTCCCTTATGTTCCAGCTAATGAATTGAATCAATGCTTCTATGCTGAATAAGCTTGACCATGTGGGGTATAATTTTGGATTAAAAGCGCGTCTACTCATTTTTTGTTCGCTCTCGGTTAGCAAGCCCTTGACAGCTTGTACATTTGTTGTCGTGCCCGCCTGGTGAGAGAGGGCTACAGGCACAGTGGCAGAGCCAGCAGGCGTCAGGCCATGGATCTCCAAGGCAGCCCAGTTTCCACAGCAGGTGCAGTGCCATCATTGAGCAAACCCACTCTACTTTGGTCTGCTCACTATTTCCAGCCTTAGACACCACTGCCCCCCAAGGGACCGCCTACTAAGAATAGAGCCAGTATGAGCCTCTATCTTTCTGTGTACACAATGTGCATCCATCAGGTGGCCGATGCATTGTGTATCATGCTGTACAAAAACATAGATTCAGCAATAGTGGCATCATCCAAGCATTGGTTCATCTTAAGCTTAGAGCTGACTTCACAGTTCAGCATCTCTTCTCAGTAATTTGGAGCCAGCAGATAAGGAAGCATGAATTCACCACTGTCAAGTGTGAATCAATCCAGCGTTTTTGGCCATTGGATGTGTAGGACTGTAGGACTGTTTTTCAAACATAATCCATATAAGAAAGGTAGAAATGTTGATGTCCGGGCATTTATTTTTGTTTATCAGTCTGAACTTTATGTAAGTTCAATACTAAATTGAGTCCTCGAAAGATTGAATTTCACTAAGGGGGCTTTCACACCTACCTCGTTTGGTCCGGACTTTCGGACTTTCCAGATAGTTTGGATCAAATTGACAGGTGTGAAAGCTCTCCTCGGACCACGGTCCGGACTAAAGACCGAGTCTTTGGTCCAGCCTCAGGAGGTGGTCTCGGTCCGGACTATCCTGGACCAAGGTTCCTTGCTATGTAGTGTGAAAGCATTTTTTTGGAAGGTTCGAACTATCAGACCAAATACAGGAAGTCACGTCAGATTCGCTCGTGCGGAAAAAAGTAAATAAACAGAAAAAAAGGAAAAGAGGAGCCGCGGCAACACTTGGGGAGAGGAGGAGATAATATAGGCTATAGCCTATATCCAGATTTGGTCAGAGGGATGGGTGTGTCAGTGTAGGCTACACTTGTACAGGAAACGTTGACACGGACTTAAACAGTAGAGTGTCACTGGCGATATGCGTCATCTCAGTGGGTTGATATGGACGACCCCTTTCAGGTGGACCCATTACATCCCTTAGTAAACAACTGGATAAATGAGTCAGACAGCAAACAGGTAGGCTATTTTGAACGGCGAGAACATGGGAAATCTGACGCCTTTGTTTATTTTTAAAGTATACTTTTTTGGCTTTTCATGCCTTTATTGATAGGACAGTCCAGAGAGTGACAGGAAACGGGAGGCAGAGATGGGGGAATGACACGCAGTATAGGGCCGTCCGATGCGGGATTCGAACCGGGGCCACCTGCAGCGAGGACGATAGCCTCTGCACACGGGGCGGGTGCTCTACCAACTGAGCTAAACACCACCCCGCCTTTGTTTATTTTGTACATACTGAACACATTACTTACAGTACAGATTAGAAGCACACTGTCTCTTGTAGTTATGACAAGAATGCTATTGGAGGGATACAACAAGTCCTTCCATGCTACACTTTGTGCCGTCACTACTGACCCAGAGCATGTGCTCATGCATTGTCCAGTTTCAGTCAGATGAAGCCACTTAGATGCAGAAGTTTTTAAATTGTAATATCTTGGTGTTTTAGTCTAATCTCCAGTCCAGTCAGACTAGAGCCATGCAAACGTACTGAGTGTTTGCTTTCATTATCACTGTGCAATGAATCTTGGGATAGGTTGGGCCAGGAAAAAAGGTCATATGAGGAGCATTCATGGTGGGAAAGGTTAGTTGAGTAGCCGGGACAGTGCATGTGTGATTAAAGCCCTGTTGTGAATGGACCCAAACAAACGGCCTAAACACAGTTTTTATTAGGAGCTAAGCAACTGCTGATCGGCAGGCGCTAACTGGGCAGAGGGATACGTGAGTTGGTTAGGTCCAAATAAAAACTGTGTTTTTCCTGCACTTTGAAGGGCTGGAAAAAATTGTATTATAGCGAACCATGGAACTGTGTATTTTTTTCAGGTAAAACCTCTTTTAGGCCGCGGAAATAGGCCGTTTCTTTGGTTCCATTCACAACAATGTATGTTGTAAATCTCTGGGCAGGACTATAGGCTGGCGTTGCTAACGGGAGGAGTGTAGAGAGTCTTCTACTGCAATTAAAGTACGTAGGGGCTATTTGTAGATCATACAAACTCACTTTAAAAAAATGCTACTATCCCTTTAATATTTCTATTCATATGAAGTTGTATCTTTCTGTTTCACACATTAAAACAAACCTTTATTCACCATATAATAATTACTTAGCTCAAAAAGACTCGTTCAAGACCTCTACTGAACCTCATTCTTAATCTCACAGCTCTTTCCTCTCCACACACATCACACGACGTCACATCTGTGAGAGGAAACATCTGATTTGGGACCTTTTTCGTCTGCGGTGTGAAAGCCGCCGTAGCTTCACCTGCGATGTTTGTTTATTCTGCGGCATCAATCACTTGATGTTCCCATGATGTTTGCTCTGCATACCCCACACCTATTTTTGGTCCTGAGACATCTAACACCATCAGCGCACTCCTCCAGAGCCGCTGTAACTCTACCGTTTTACTGTTATTAGGTTAAGATTCTGGCCAATTAGGCCACGGAAACATTGAGTAACAGGTCCGGAGCGGTCTGGAGACAGGCTGCTTCGAGGCCAGTGGGCGGGTTCTCGGCCGGCCAATCCAACATGGCGCCGTTCAGGCCGCCATATTTGAGTCACAAAAACAACTCCACAAAACCAACGGGTGACGTCACGGATTGTACGTCCATTCTTTTTACAGTGTATGAGCATAATGAGTATGTTCATCAAAGCCCTGCCATGTGCTGGATGGGGGCCGCAGGATTCACCAACACACACGCCCCATCAACACACCCATCATAATGTGTGCGTTTGCCTGCACGTGTGTGTGTGCGTTTCCCGCCGGGCTGGGAACAGGGCCACAAGTGATGACGCTCTAAATTACACATGCACACACACTCATTTACACACGTACACACACGGTAAGTATGGCGGACCTCTGTAGCGGCCGCCCTCAGACCTCATTTGAGGATGAAATCGTTTGTGTGACCAAAGTGTCATTTATAATTAATGACCACTAGTGTATAATTTAGAGGGACCTCACCTGTGGCCCTGCTCAGTGGGAACACACACACAAACACACATAATCTCAAGTGAACATAAGAATCTGCACGTTCAGTAGAAGGGCTGCACAGCATGAAAAAAAATCATGTCAATTATTTAATGATGATAATTCCACAAATTTACTTTGAATAAAAATAATTGATCTTCATTTTATCATTAATCAAAGACATTATATTCAGTGATTATATACTTTATTTTTCCCTGCTAGATTTTACAGTACCTGGCCCATGTAGACTATCATTATTTAAAGTCATAGTATGCAACTTTTTGACTTTGTTATATATTTTGTTGTTTTGTTTGTTATGTGAACTCACTTTATGTCAAATGTGTCCAGCAATTCCCAAACCAAGAGGAATATGTAATTTTCCTGAAGGTAATGATCTGTTTCATTTGGCCTCCTGTCAGTGTCGTTACTGTATGTTCCCATTGTTAAGTGGCCAAAAGTCACTTTTCATCTGATTTCAAGTCATATTTTTACAATATACTATAGTGTTCAATATAGTGTAATATAGTGCTCCCACTATAGGAGGAGCATGTGATTAAGTGATTAAGTTTAGTCTGACCTTGCTGATGTGAGATCTTAACTGCTGCATTATTAGGTTTGTACTGGTGGTCACACCTGTAAACATATTGAACAGTGCACTGCAGCCTGACGCCGGGTTCACACCGGACGCCGAAGCGCTGTGAAGCGGAGCGGCCACAAAAATCGCGCACGAGCCACGTCCCTTCAGCTTTCACCTAGAGAGTCCATTTAAATAATAAATAAATAAATACTTAATAATGTAGACACAAGTCTTGTGTGTTGATGTGCTGTTTCATATTTTAATTCATCACTATTGAATGATGAGTGATTTTTGGAGACATTTTGAGATTATTATGGGTGTGTGTTGCATAGATAGATAGAGAGATAGAGAGAGAGAGATAGGTAGAGTGAGTCTGGGGGGGGGGGGGGGGTAAAAGGAAGGGTGGAGGGGGAGTGGAGTGGGAGGTGGGTTCAGGGGGAGGAGCTTCTTATAGTCACTCATTCTCCCTTATTCTCTTCCTCCTTGCCCTCTCCTCTCTATCTTTCTCTTTTCTTTCTCTCTTCTCCCTCTTCTCATTCTGTTCTCTTTCCTCCCTTTCCTTCTTCTCTTGTTCTTTTCTTTCTCTCTTTTCCCTCTTCTCCTTTTTCTTTCTCTCTTCCCTCTCTTCCTTCTCTTTCTTCTCCTGGTTTTTCTGCTCCTTTTTCAGCCTCTTTTCCTCCTCCTTCTTTATATTTGCTTTTTCCTTGTCAGTTCTGGAGGCCAGTTCCTGGAGCCCAGTATTTTCGGTGGTCAGGCGTTGCAGGTCCTCCTCCATCCTTCTGGCCTTCAACAACCAGAGTCTCTCTCTGTTGAGCCAACTCTCCTCTGTTTCAATCCTCTTTTTGTGGAGCTCCTCTTTCTCGTTCTTCTCCTCTTCAAGACTTTGCTGCAGGGCGCTGACCCTCGCCTCGCAGTCCGCCTCACATTGCTGGAGCTTGATGTTGGTATCATTGAGTTTGAGGGCGTACTCCACGTTGTTCTTTATCAGTGTCGTAATCTTGTTTGTGGCAGTGGCCATCTTCTCGTCATTCTCCGTCATGATTAGGTCAACCTTCACCTTACAGCTCCTCCGCACAGCGTGGAGTTCAGTGGCTGCCTTCTCTTCCTTCATGACAGTCATTTGATGAAGAGCCTTGAATTCTGCCTCACATTCCTGGAGTTTGGAGTTCAGGTCCTGAAGCATAAATGTGGACTCCATGTTCTTTTTCACCAGTGCCATGTTTTCAGTGGTAGCCCTGGTGATCTCCTCTTCCTTCTCCTTTATGATGTGGTCCATCTTTTCACGCAGAGCCTGGAGCTCAGAGGCTGCCTTCTCTTCCTTCATGACAGTCATTTGATGAAGGGCATTGAATTTTGTCTCACATTCCTGGAGTTCAGTCTTGAGGTTCTGGAGGTGAAGCGTGCACTCCTCGTTCTTTTCTTCCAGGGCCATGTTTTCCATTTTTACCATGGAGATCTCCTCATCCTTCTCTTTGATGATTTGATCAATCTTGTCATCATAACTCTTCTGTAGACCATGGAGTTTGGAGGCTGCCTTCTTCTCCTTAACACTCATTTGGTTTTGCCATGTGGCATTAAACTGGCCAAGTGACTGGGCGAAGGCGAGCTCCATGTCTTCAATCTTTTTGTCCTTTTCAATCACCTGGAGGTTGAGCCGATTGTTGTTTGAACGGCAGGCATCGAGGTCTGCCATGCAGCAGTTTAGCGCATGCGTCCTTGCATGGATAAACTGCTCCATTTCTCTTTGCCTGCCTTTGTACCAAGCCTCTCTGGCTTTGGCAGACTCAGATTCCTGTCCAAGGTTTTCAAGGCTGCTCCTGGTCCAAGGAAGAGTTGAAGCCAAGGACTCCATATCTTCTTGCAGGGTTTTCCTTTCCTGCTCTTTGCTGACGAGTTGCTGCTTCAGAGCAGTGATTTCCTCAGCCAGCTTTTTATTCTCAATCTTTGAGTCGAGCAGGGCTGTTTGCAGGTCATGCAGCGTTTGAGGAGTGTTCTCCTGCTGCTGGTCCTCACCAAGCAGTGCCTGTCTTGGTGACTTAATGTCACGTTCTGCCATCTTCACTGATTACAGAAACTGTAGCACAGTTGAAGATGTAGCAGAAATTAAATAATTGCAAACGATCAGTACCTACACAGAAAATGTCAGACTTTGTCTTCACTGTGTGCATCCGCTGAGAGATATGTCTCTGTTGGAGGTGAGTTGGAAGGCAAATGAGAGATTAACGGAACTAATTCATTTGTGAGTCATAGGGAATGTTCAAAGATAACAAAAAAAGAATCAGAATGTGATGACATCATTGGAACCCAGTAATGGCATCATGTGACTTCACATAATTCCAAACATCACAACACATCAGTACTCTTATTTTGAAATTACAGATTGAAGCTCTTATTTTGAATTTTTTTGTCTGAAGAATTTGAAAGCAGACAATTTTGTGCTTTAAAATAAATCATTTGAAAATTAAAAATCTTCCGACAGCAATCTTCACAGTATTTACTCAAAACACGGGTTTTTCAGTCACTGTGTTCTCTGAGCCAGGTGAAAACATTTAGATCCTGCAGTTTTTATCCAATGAGGATTGAATAAATTAATTTTATTATTTAATGGTTTACCGATTGCTCACGTTTCCTCCTTGGGGTGCAGAAATCTTTGTCCATAGACCCTGGTTATAACTTGTGCAGAAGTTCCTCTTCAGAAACTCTAGCATCTACAAGTATATAAATATTGTATTTTGGTTTCATTTTTTTAATCATCTGCTTTTCTGCCTTGTGTTGGTTTTTCAACTGGAAAGCGCTCAACTCAGGAGAAGTTGTTCCATGCTCCAACTTCAGACCTCCAATGTAAATGAAACGCAACGTTACATATTGTGATATATTATAGGCTACTCTTGTTAATATATCATGGTATGTTCGATGTTTGATTTCTCAAACCTGTGTTATCTCTTCACCTGACGCTCTCAGTAAAGCTGCAGCCAACAAGTCAATATTGACTCCAAGAGTTTTTACACACCAACACCTGCCATACTTGGCAGTGTAGCCCACTACACATAGCGTGTCCTCCACTACACAGTAGCCTACAGCTGATCGCTGCCGCTCTCATCAATGAGAGCATTTTCACCGCAGCACGACCCTCTTTCTCTCCTTTCATCAGCTCCAAACTCACTCTTCTGCACCGCGATTACACACCACAGCGTGCTTTGCAGCAATATTTTTATTCAATTTTTTTCAGAGCACTTTCTATGCGCTAACGTCAGACGCAAGCTCATCCGTCATGATGCCAGTAGATCCTTTAGTCCGCTGTCATAATAGCAGTGTGAAAGCGAACTTTACTGGACCTTATAAGTGAACAATGTAAAAAGCGTCCTAAGACTTGTGGTGCGAGATTTCAGATGATTCACTAACTACCAATCAAGTAGCTTGATGACGCTTGTACTTTATGCAGAAAAAGGTACCATCTTAAGTCATTAACTGCACATATGGGGGTTGTTCATAAGAGCTGGGACTCTGCAAGATCAACCATATTAATTGGTGTCATGGAACTGGCGTGTACTACTAACAGACAGTCATTCTGGGATACATGCCCACAGCCATCGGACAGTGTACATGGTCACAAAGGAGGTGAATCCGTCTAGACTCTTTGTTGGGCATGTCAGGCCTGAAAGACTTAAAAGGAGATTGTAAAACAATGTAGTGCTGCAGATGAACTGGCATCTTCAAAAGACATTTTGATTTAGGTTATGTGTGTATCTGTGTGTATGCGTTTGCACGTGTTGGTGTGTTGTCGTGGACTCCCTTCAGGACTGGAGGCAGTAGACGCTTTAATATTTCAGAGCAGTGATAAATAAGTCAGACAGACTGCAGAGAGATAAGGTGACTCTGCGGGGAGGGGTGAGGGGTTGGGGGGAGGAGGACGAGGAGGGAGACAGGGGGAGAAAGGAAGGGGAGAGAAATGGATGTAGTGAAGGAGAAATATATGAGGTAATAGAGCGAAAGGTCAGACAACACATAAAGAAAGAACATAAGAAAGTTGAAAAATTTGAGTGCATAAAGAACTTTGGGATTTAAGGAAAACTTTTTAAGATATATTTCATCAAAAGTAGGGATATGAGGACACACTCATTATTAAATTTACTTGAATACATAAATGTTTTTATGCTTTCTCTCTAAATGTATTCAACAGTAATCATGATGACAGCCATCACTATAGTGATACTGACCAAATACTGAAGGTCATGGTTCACAAATTAGCTTCAGTTACTTAGAAAATGTATGAAGTAAAGAAACACTCAGTTTGTGACAGAAGAGGCTCCACTATATCTGACCATTGTGGTTTTCAGAAAGTACACAAAATCAACAACAGCCATAATTATTAGTGCAGCTGACAGTGAATTTACTGGCATAAAGATGTTACAATGCTTCAGCTACTACAGCTAAGAATTCATTATCACACCCACGTCACCACTAGCCTGGACACACTCAGGGTGTAATGACAGATTTTGATTTCCGAGGACAAAAGAGATCATGGGAGGATCAGAGGGAGTGAAATCAGAGAGGAGATGAGGAGGTAAAGTGGGCGGGGAGGGGATGGGGAGGGAGCGGAGGAGAGAGAGAGAGAAAAAAACAGAGACACTCACTGTAGAGAAAGGTCAGTAGAGACAGAGAGCAAGTGTGAGAGAGAAGATGAAAAACAGAAGAAAAGTGGTGGAAAAGTATGTCATGCTTTCTCGGGGGAGGAACACCCCCATGGTGCCATGGACTTCAGTCCGACAGACTTATGATCAAAAGATGAAAAGGGTCCACTGGTACTTCAAGCACAATCTAACACACAGCTTGTTGCACAGTTAGTATGTTTATCCGCTATCTGGCAACTCTTTGCTTCATACAGACTCTTTAAGCCTCTGAATCTACACAAACTTCACTCCGGTACTTTTCTGACGAGCAGGAGTTATGCTGCAGGCCTGGGAAATCTTCAAGCTATGGGCAAGGCGGCCGCTCTCAGCATCCATGTTTTTATCCCCATCTCCTTTGAAAGAAGTTACTTCACCGCCTTTTCCCCACCTCCAAACAGCAACTTTAAGCTCCCTCTTCCACTATCTTCACTCATGCTTCTGTAAGCCTGTAGCAATTTTTATTTCTTGGCTGCTTTGTCAACCCCCCCACCCCCACGCCACTCGGCATCTCCCCCCTCTAGCCTCCTCTCTACTGCCCTGGCTAAGTGGCTTCTCTCCATGCCATCATTTTCCTCCCCTCTCACCCTCAATAAAAGCATCTCTCCTTCACCGATCAGCTGCCAGTTCTGCTGCCGGATAAGCTCATTAAATCAACTCAGGAAGAGGGGCAGTACACAAGCTTCTCAGGATAACAAACACTGCATACTGGATGTGTAAACACCTGCTGGAGAGAAGAGAAATCTAAATATATCGAAAAGTCCAAAAGGAAACCGAAGAAGAATTAATTGAGCAGGTTACAGATGACGAAGAGAGGGAAGCTGGAAAAAAAACAGAAACTGAATCCATGGAGAGAACATAAAGTCCCAATCTCCCCACTGGGATTAGTGTAAATCTAATCTGCCCCGCTGTCTCTCCTACTCCTTTTAGCCTCGGCATAGAGACGCTCTCAGGAAGTGAGCAGGGACCCTAAGAGCCTTGAGCTGTTAGCATTAGCTCACATCAATGTAAGCTTTCACTGCACCACACTAATCAATTACCAACCCTGCTTATCTGCCTCTAAACTTCCCATCCACTCCAAGCCATCAACAGCCCATGACCATCAGCACACACACATGCTGCAAAGCTCTTTAAACTGAGACCCATTTACCATCGGCACAAACACATGCTGCATCTGGTACGAGTTGTCCAGTCTTGGTAGCGAACCATTGTCCATGCAAGTCTGACATTTAGTCTATGCTGCTCCAATAATCATCTTTGATTAATGGCAATATGAGAACTCTGCGACAGGGAAGGGCAAGGGAGGACCAAGTGTTTGCATGTGTACCTTGGATTGTCCGTGATACCCACAGGGATACATACATAAATAAACATTATGGTTTCTCCATTTTTACATATACATAACATTTGCAAACAGCATCCCACGACTTTGGCCTGAGCCTGAGCATCTGTCTGTTGAATCCACTGTAGGGCGCCTTTGGCCCTGAATTAGGTTTTGTGTGAGGCCCAAGCTTGGTTCATGATGAGGTTCAGCTAACTGCCTTGATGACGCAAAAATTGTCACTATTTGTGCCCCCTATTTCCTCACATGTATTCATAATACACACTGTACTGTATAACACTTTGTAAACATCTTCAAGTCCATCCCATTCCCAAGTAAAGGACTTTGATGTTATTTTCCCCCATCATTTCAAATGAGTAGGCTATAGTCAGTCTACTACTGCACTTTTCAAGTCTATATTTTGGGCTTTTTGCATTTTAATGATACAATAGTTGAGAGAGACAGGAAATGGGGAGGCAGACAGAGGGTGAATGACATGCAACAAAGGGCCCCCAGATTTGGGATTTGAACCGGGGCTGGCTGACTGTAGCCTCTGCATATGGGGCACCTACTCAACCCACTGAGCTATACAGCGCCCCAACTTCTGCACTCTTTAAAAACAAGGCCACTAATATGTTACTAAATTAACAATTAAGTAGGGTATCAATGTTTGCGATTCATCTTGTCAACCACACTATCCATTTGTATTTACATGTTAGAATTAAATACTGGTATGAAGTAAGATCCTTTTAAATAAGGTCACTACACTTAAATATTTTAGATCAACATCTGAACCATCCATTCTAAGCTTGGAAGGAAAGATGTGCGTGAAAGCCATTATGACAGCTGGGTCAAAGCAGGTGAACAACTTTGTTCTGATTTTCTGAATGAGGCCAACAGTATCTCCGGAGGCCTTAAACATGACGCGGTGGCAGTCAGTACATAGCCTATCTTTGCCTGGGTTAAGTGGAGGTTTTACACTCTGCTTGGTGGTTGTGGCCGTCAGTCACTGTTGATATGCTTTGCGATTACAAAACAAAAAAGTCAGACAAATCCAGATTAGAATCAAATTTAATCCTATTTGAAGATTACGTTATTGCAGTTACTCTGAAAACTGGGGGCTTCATCTTGGGTCTATTGGTAAATAACTCACCTTTCTACACCATCCTCATTTTCTCTTCAAACTAATCAGTTTTCTCCTCAGGACTAGCAACTCTAACCCTGACACAGCAGATAGCTCACAAGTGAGCCTATCCAGCGTTAGATTGCCCCTCTGCCAAGCGCCCTAGAAAAAAGACTGAACCACAGAGGAAAACAAGAAGGTTAAAAAAAACCTTGGGGTCATAAATCTCAAAAGGACCAAAATCACAGTATATGATCCAGCAAGACCTTGGTAAACAAACAATGACACATACGCTGGCTGAGAATGTATGCCGAGATCCCTCTTCCTCCCAATTTTAATCACAAGCACAAATTAATGACATGCCGTGGAGTCCGATCCTCTCCCGTATCCCTTGAGCCTTCATTACAGTGTAAATTAAAGACAACCTGGCCCAGGATTAGTTCACCGCAGTGTGTATTTGAAGCTTTGCAGCTCATAGTTCTTTCAGTGAATAAAAACCACGTGCAAATATCAAACATTTGTATCAGCTGCATTCCTCCTGTCTGGATGGATCGATGTCTGCAAGACTGTGCAGCACATGTGTGCCGCAGACTGGCTCCAGCATGCTAACTTTGAACATACTCGCAAACCTGGGCAGAGCCATACAGCCACAGTATGTTTGAACAGAAAACACAATCTCTGACTAAAAAATAAGCCATGAAAGATTACATTTTTCATATGAGAGGCCTTTTAAATTTAAATTTAAAAAATGATCTGACTGGCCACATTCAACGTTCTGGGCATATGCACTGATAAGAGATGGTGGCAGGCAAATACAACCAGGAAGCCTGTTTCCATTTACTAGGATGCACCTGCGTTACCCACAGGCCCATCTGGCCAGTGTGAAGAGAGGAAGAGCCACAACTGTGAGCGTTAGAAAATTCAGAGGCCAGTCTCTTTGCACACACAATCACACCAATGTTGCTAACTCCAAACAGCTGCGACTCTCTACCTTCCCCTCAGCCAACATTCTTTCTTTGCTGTCCTCCACTGCCAAGACAGCGATCAGGCAAACGCCAACTGACTCATCTATTTTCTCAGTCACACACAGACAAACAAACAATTGTGGAGCTGGTGCCTATATATACACACATACGCTCCTGTCGTTGGCCTGAGATTGTAGATGTCATTGTGCAAGCATTCTTTCATACCAGCATTTTATATAACTGCTGGCTACATGAGGAATGTCCCCCTTTCAAAACAAAGTGTAGATTATACCGAGCAAACACAGTCAAGTCCAACCATGTGATTAGATTTAGAGACTGCTAATCACCTGCAGGCTAAAAACACACATAGGACTGAACAATCTAATAGTATTGGTTCCTATGGACAAATCTAGCACTGCTGCGGGCGAGCGTCATGAATTCAGGGCCGCAATCGTAGCTTTGCAATGTCTAGAATCGGCTTTTAAACCTACACGATCTGCATGCTCGGCATTCAAAAGAGGAAACACAACACACGGTAACTCAGTATGTTGTTGCACCACTTGGAGCAGCTGAGGGTGGCGAGCAGCCGAGGCCTGTGTGCACACAGTGGAGTCGGACGGGATGCTATAATGGGAGAGGGACAGCAGTTTGACATGGCCTCAGAGATGGAGGTTTTCTGGCTCATTCATAATCTGCCAACCCCCTTAGAGAAAGCAGGACACAGGGAGGGGAGGGGGACATAGGTGAAAAGAGAAAACAAATTGATGGTGGGGGGGTGACAAGAAGTGGGGGAGGGAGGGGGGGTTTGTTAAGCAAAGAAAACAGCTTTACCATCATGTCAGCTCAAACTAGCCCTGCTGGGAGAGAAGTGGGCGATGTGGAGGAGGACAAAGAGAAGCCAAACACTACGGAGCTCAGAGTTCACAAACAACTTTCCAGACGAGACCTTCCTCCCATAAAATTCCACATACACACTGGTATGTGATGTGACGATGTGATGTGCGTGTGCAGTGAGAACAATGACCTTGTGGCCTCAGTCTGATTGAAGGTGAGTATATATTTAGTCAGGGGGTTTTAGCAGAAGAGTTTGACAGAGAGGGTGTTAAATTATTGAGCAGTCGCTGCCAGCAGGGAGGGACAGCACACCGAGGCTGAAGAAGACACTCTTATCTGGCGTTACATGCTGTTGGCCAATACACACACACACACACACACACACACAGTCCTGTCACACAAACACACACAGGCAAACACCTATCAAACCAGTGAAGTGCATGTTTGTATTAACACTAGAACCGCCAAGGGGTAATTTTTACCCCCCTGGTGTTTTTAAATATGTGTAACTCTGTTAAAACAAAACCTCCACTTCTCTCAGTTCATGACTTTTCCTAAAATGGGTTCCTTAATCATCTAGTGAATTTTGAAGTCTGTGGGTTAAAAATTAAAAAAAATATGATCATTTATACCTAGAACCGCCGAGGAGTCATTTTTACCCCTAATAGAAAACAGCTGTTTAGTGCCGTGCTCAACATTCACGCCGCTGTCCGGTTGCTTAGCAACAGCTATTACATGCTGTTTGATAAGTAGCCTACCTATCCTGCTGACCATGCCCGAAGAGAAGAGGAGGAAATGCGGTGTCAAAACGCACTAAAAACTAAATCTCAACAATGTGCATGAAGTGCCTGTGGACAGGCAGCGTGTGGACAGTGTTCCGTATTGATTAGAATACAGGACGATCGCGCGTGTGTACAGCGTCTGTGTTGCTACTGAAAGTGCAGAACCACGGAAAGCGCCTCAGTCAAACCATACACGTAAGTTTGTTTGTGTATGTGTGTTTGTGTGCGCATCTGTGTGTGTCTGTGTGCGTGTGTGTGAGTGAGAGAGAGAGAGGGAGAGAAAAAACGGCGAAATGTATTTTTACGTTTTCAGTTCATAACGAAATAGTCTAGGCTAAAGCAACTGTAAAATGAATAACTATCCCCACAGATTCAAAATTTAAAAGTATTTTTATTATGCACTACTTATTATTTAAAATAAATGATGAAAATGAACAACTTTACAGCTTAAAAAAAAGTACATCCTTGTGATTGATCACGGAGTGGAGGGGGGGTAAAAATTACCCCCCTCGGCGGTTCTAGGGGGTGTTGGAATGTCGGCGGTTCTAGTGTTAACCTGGTGAATGTTCTTATCATTTAAAGCGAGCGGAAGGTTTTAACTTGCCAAGACCCACGGAGGCAAAATAATATTATTACAGTCGGGGGGGATTTTTGAATGAAGTTCACATTTATTCTAAAGAAAAAGGTGAGAGTGGAAAAGAAGAGATTACAGATGTTTACTCCAGGGATAAACATTTAGGTTGCTTGACATGCAACAGCCTCATTCATCCATTTATTTGCTGTGTTTCGCTCTGGGACTCCACTCCTCAGTCGCTCCCTGTCAGACCTCTCACTACAAGGAAAACAAACCTCACCACCAGGGACAAATTACCGAAAGGTCAGAAGACTTTCGGTAGAGCCCTCGAGCTCTCTGGTCTCCTCTCTGCTGCACAAGTATTTTCCAACAGAACATGACCTCCTGTGTGCTCTCCGTCTTTCTGCTTCACGTAACATCAAGGAACAGCTGAAATGCTGAGAGTCGGCTTTCACCACAGTGACAGAAATGGGTATAGGAGATATCAGTTTTGTTTTGTTTTTTCAGATTTTGCTTATTAGATTCAGTGTTTTTCCACTGTGCTGTGAAAGTGCAGAGCAAACTGCTGGTGCTGTGAGGAATTCAGTCCTGTTAAAGGACACTACTGCTGCTGCTAATCCTGTCTTCCTCTTCATTGTACAATCATGCAGATCAAAAGTTCCTACTCAGTTATTTCATAGTTATAGAAGGGCATTAGCTGGCAAATTAAACCATATCAATGTCTTGATTTCCTTATAGCTGCAAAATGTGGTCACTTGGGGGAAGTGAACACAAGCTGGAAACACACAGCAGTAATATATTATCTGATGTGCTGTGTATTATTGATAAGGCAAACTTGTTGACAAACTCATATCTAGCCGATATCATGTTCCAGGCCACTAATGAAGTCCATTATTAACTCTCCTTATAGCTGTGTTGGTCTCCACCAGCTCCTGGGGGAAAATTGTGCTCTTTAGCTGCTGAATAGTTCACCATGTTCACCATAGTTCACTGTGTGCCTGCTGTTTGAGTCTGCTTAGTGGACAATGAATTTTTAGAGCCGTTTTGCTGAAAACAGATCGTTCCCCACAGCTTCATAGCATTGTGGGAAATAGTCACACTCACATGATATAGGCTACCCTCAATACCCTTAATATAAAATTACTGATTATTATTGAGCAGCTCTAACAGTCTCAATATTCTCTATCTACACTTATTGAGTTAATACCATTCATACAAAAAATGTGTACATGCTAGATCTATTTTACAAACTGGCTGAGGGTGGTGTTTGAAGATGTGATATGCAAAACTGTGACGCAGGTATCTGCTGCTAATAGGCCTTTGGCATTTCAGTCACACAATGAAGTAAATTCTCACTGGGAGGCCAGATAACATCCAACTGCCACACACACACACACACATACTGCACACACACACACCCTTGGTCTTCCCACATCCCCACACACCCCTCTTCATTTGCTCTCTCTCTCTAATCCTGTAATGCCAACAGTGCAATTAGTCACATGCCAGCTCTTTCTTTCATCTCTCTTCTGAGAGGGAGCTCGGGAGGAATTCAAACTGCTCAGTATCTAAACTAACCCACCTTCCTCTTCTGGAATAATACACAAACATAAATGAATCAAAAGGCGTCAGATTCAGACACTGACCTTTCTGACAAGTCCTTCATTTTGAAAAGACAGTGAACTATGACGAATGACTGCTTCACTCACTCTAAAATGTCCCGTGTGTTTTGCAATTTAGAAATGAATGGTGAAGGTGAAAATTAAATGTCCATTCAGCCTGAGTGTGACGCAAAGATAAACAAGGATAAACAGAGAGGATCCCTCTAAAGACGGCCATCATTCCAGTGGTTTTGGCATTTTTTCCCTTCTCATTTCCATCACCTCCGTCACAGATACTAAAGCTTCAGTCATTGTTTCTGTTTGTGGGTCAAACAGTGCAGTTACAGATTTTTTTGGAGGATTCACTGTAGGATTTAAAGGGGACATACGTATTATGGAAATATCACTTTTATAAGGCACTTTAACTTTAACTTTTATAAGGCCCCCAAAATTTGAGAATTGACAAAAAAAAAAAAATCTGTAACGTGCAGGCTCCCGAGGTTGGAATCTGCATGGTTTTACAAGCTGTTCCCTCAGTTGTCTAGCAATGATGTAACTAGTTTTCAAATGTGCATAATACCACCCCTACCTGGTACCAGCAGAAGGGGCGGGGTGGGGCAAGCAGTGGTTCATTTGTATTTAAAGGACAGGCACTGAAACCTGAAAACTTTTGAATGCACATGTCCAACTGTTCAATGCTTCAGTGTTTATAACATAACATGCTTTTCTCTACCAAGGTGAAATCACAACAAGTGTCTGATCCATGAATCCACCGCTAAACGTTCTGGTTCAATGACAGATCATATTGAAACAGTCTTCTTCACCCTGTTGTTCACATTTTGACATCATGAGACCAAGACGACACCTAACGATCCATCAACAACACCTGGACATGTCCAGGCTTCAGATGATGGGATGTTGCCAGAGGGAAGCGTCCACTGAGCTCAGAGTGTCACAGAGTGTCATCAGCAGGTTGAACAGAGAAACAGCGAGTGGAAGAGTCACAGAAAGACAAAAGTGGACGTTCTTTGGCCATACCACAAGTTATTGACATGTTGACATTTTTTGTTGTGGTATACCCACCACTGTTGTTAGCTTTTGTTTCAATTAATTGTCCATAATTATACTAAAATGCTGTACCAGTACTTTCATCATAAAACTGGCAAAAGTCAAATACCCCTAACTTTTTGTGAATAGTGTAAGCTTACATCTGATGTTTGTAAAAACTGACAGATTAATGCCTGAAACACCGCTGAGCTCTGCTGTACAGAAACCAAAGACCTGCTTCGTACAGTAACTGTAGAGACTGGCTAAAGCTGTTAAGCCAACACTGGGGTTCAGCTGCTGTAAGCCAACTGTAAATGTCCTTTAATTACATCAGGTTTCCAAGCAAGCTCTTATCTAATCAGCATTTTAGAAGATGGTATCAAATTTCCCGACATGCTAAAGGCATGAGTAGTGAATCAGATTAATGTCTGAAACTCTTTTAATCTCCCAGCAACAGCAGCCACATCTCTGGTTGTGTAGATGTAACTTCTAGTAATTCAGTTGTGACACAGCCCTCGGGGCATGGCAGCAGTGTTACCACATGCAGATGAAGCATCACGATGACAGGTTGGTGAACCAGATCCGCTCAGCCAATAAGGGGTGTAACTCTGTTTTTTTCCATGAGAGTGGTATCATTCATAAAAAAATGCTAATGACCTGAAGCCCAACCTGACAGTTAGACAGGGAGGAGTAGAGTATGACAGACTCTCTACATGTCAGTAACAAACAAATAGCTCATGTTGCTGTTATATGGATAGAGAGCCTAGAGTTATCACTTTCAAGCAGGTTACTTCCATGTGTCAGCTTAAAATCAATCTCCATTTAATAGAAAAATCCCCTCACTAGGGCAACTAATATGACTGAGGCGGTTGATGGATGTGTTCACATTAAAAACTGATTTTAAACACTTTGAAATTTGAATTTTGCGTTGGTGTGTGGTGCAGAGAGATAGAGAGAGAAAAAGAGATTCACAGATGTTATCTAGAACTGACTAATTATTTATCAGCTCGTTAAGTGGTTCCAGTGAGGCAGCCGAACAATCACAGGGTGGAAGTTTTCAACTTCTTTCTTCACTTACTATACTATACCAGCTGGGTATAGTTATAGATATATGATTTTTGCTTGCTTGGAGACAGAGAGATGACAATCTTAATACCACTCATGTTTGTATGCAAAGCATCTAAAGCCAGGTGGAGATTAGCTTATAGTCGTATAAGGCCTGGAAGCAGCCTGCCTCTGTTTAAAGTTTAGAAATACCTCGACCGATTATATGTCACATGTAAACACACTTATACACATTTAACAGTCTTGTTCCACTGCAAGGTTGTCGAACAAAAGAAATGCTGTGCACAGTAATAAAATATAGTTTATGAAACAATAGTTACACCTTTCTAAAACCACCAATTCTTTCTTTCATATTTGTTTTTTTGTTTTTGTGAGGGCAAACAAAATTTGTTTGTATATTTTTGTTTGTATATTGTAATGGTAGGTTTTGTTACTTGTTCACAGAGGCATAACAACAGTTTCCCCTTTTATATACTATATTATATATTTATATTATATTTATTTATATATACCTCTTGGCTTCAGTTCCACAATAAACTAACACGACACTGATAAAGATTTCATCTAGCAAGAGAGCAGGTAAGCATGGTTTCCTGTCTCTGTTTTAAATTGTACTTTGCCAATAACATATCATTTAAGATGCATTAAGTATGTTTAATACATCATATAGAACTAAATATACTGTACATGACCGTTAAGAAAACAATATCCACGAAACTGATGGTAGCATCAGTTTCATGTCATCATCAGTTTCGGTTAGGTGAAGATTTGCACTTTGAAGATTTCCCCTCGGGCTGAAGGTATTTTCTGAATTTTCTGAGTCAGACGAAACATTTACTTGATTAACTGAGAAAATAATCATCAAATTTGTCAAGAATGAAAATATTTCTTCGTTGCAGCTCTAATCTCATTTGGATCCACCAACTGTTCCCTTGAGGGTTATGATCAGTCACTGCTCTAATTAGCTGATGTGCCAATACCCCAGTATTTTAAACTTCTGCTCACTAAATTTCAGGCTTTGTTATCAGTGTTCAAGACCTGTTGATGCTGATGCAAACTCTTGAATGCTAGACAGATGTTTACACTAGCTCTGTGTGTGTGCGCGTGCGTGCGCATGCATTTGTGTGAGAAAATGAAAGTAACTGCTGTTGCTGTGTCCTGGGCCACAAAGCATCCCTCTGTTTTATTCACTGTCCTCTGGTTAATATAAATGAATAAATAATCTATCCGCTAAACAGCGGAAGTTGTTTCTGAAGACTACTGTCTGGCAACCATTTCTCAAACTTCAAAAGAGGGCGTGGGAATGACCAAACTGCTGCCCATGGACATGCAGTGATAAAACCGCCACTCGCCTGCATGGGAAAATCTGAACCTTCTCTTCTACTTACACTCACTATTGATGCTCACCCACTCATTTTCTCCTTTTTCTGTCACATATAAACACATATCTCCTATGCACTATTTATTTCTCCAAGTCTCCAAACCAGAGGTGTGGTAGCCATTTAGCTGGTCTCACAGGTTAGGCCACTGGTCTCGAGAAAAGAACTCCACAGAGGGGAAGAAAAAAAAGCACAGGGGAAAAGGCCGCAGGGGAAAACAATCCAATGACCACTTTTGGTCAAAAGCTGCAGCAGTCAGCACCACAGTCTAAAATTTAATTTCCCCTAAAAGAACAGCTATCCTCTATGCCTTTGGCTGTCTATTTTTAGCATGTTATCGTTCTGCCTCTATCAGACCACAGCAGTCAAACTCTGAATGAAGACAGAGGCGGTCAGGCCCAAAACAGCATGAAGCTCTGCAGCAACCACAACTGCCTGATCAGAAAGCAAACAAGTAATATTTAATGTACAACAGGGGTCTTCAACATTTTTCAGGCCAATGACCTGCAAACTGATGGAGAGATGAAGCAGGAACCCCCTACTATGTATAAAATTGTGTCTTATATTAAACTGGGCCCAGTGCCATGTATAAACATTATCTTGTTGTTGTGCATTCAATAATAAGCTATTCAAATAAAACACAGGTTCATATATTCATGTTTTTATCTTAACATGTGCAAGGTAGGGTCATACCACTGCCATTTACAAACATACCTTGTTAATCAATACTGATGCTAATAACATCATGTCTGTCAGTTGCATAATAATAATCATAGGCCTACAAAACTAACATTTTTATTAAAAACATGAATGTGGAAATGAAAAAAAAAATTAATTCTCTCATTTAAAATTTTCACAACCTGCTTCCTGCAATACCTCGACCCCCTGTTGAAGACGCTGTACAAGAAGAGAGGGAAGAAACTGGGATGCTTTGTTTCTATGTGACACATCAGTTCTATACTGTGAGCTGAGGTCATGGTTCCCAGAAACAACGCCAGTGTTCAAGCATGACTTCATGATAGATCAGCGTTTTCATGCTCACGCCCAACTGTGGCACAATCTCAAATGCTCTTTGTCCCTTGAACTCACAACTTTTTTTAAGGGTCTCGTGTTAAAAGACAGGAAGAGGGGAGGTGTCTAAGCCGTTAACGAGTACTTCGACCTGGGGTGGACAGTGACCAACAGAATAGAGCATCAATGACTCACTTCAGTTATGCTGCACTCATATTATTGAGCTCATCTACCAGTATATGAGCCCCTGAATCACACAGATTTGAATTCCTCATCTTCCCTCCAGCTATAATCTTGTTAGACCATGGGGACTATGCTGTCTGCATCCTAAAAATGTAATTTTGTCTATAGAACATGAGAAATGCATATTTTCAGCATGATTTCAAGTTGAAAATAGACATGATGCAGTTCCTTTGCCAGTTGGAAAAAAACTGTGAGTGTGGGCGAGTGTGTGTGGCTGTAGCAAGAAATGATGGACTCCTACGCACAGTAAACCACTGTGGGCCCTTTCTCCAATCATCTACCAGTTCTTAGTAACAAATACCCAAGGGTGGATTACCAGTTACCTCTGCAGGGCCTTAGTGTGCCTCACCTGGTTTGCACAAACTTGTACTGAAAACTTGCACCACTAAAGCACAATGTCAACTGAGAATAGGTCTTTGAAGCAAAATAGGTAGACTTTTGTTATTTCAATTTTTGTTACACATCATCTCACATGACATACAACAAATCTACGACCAGGTAGTTAATATTCCACTGTGGGGGCAAGAAGCACTGGCTGCAGCTGATTTTTACCCCCTGGTACGACGATCTGGTCCTGCACACTTCATGGAGTTTAACGTGATGTCAGAATTCAATGCAAATTTGTGTGAAGTAGACTCACTCCTGACGGGCATCTGAAATGATCAATATTTAATAAATTTGATTACCAATTGAATTGTCCAGAAAACAAATTCAATCACCCTAGGACACTTTCATCTTATAAATGCCCTTTTCAAAAGTCTACAGAGTAAAACCTGCAATCCAACTGTGATTCCAGCTTGCTCCACTTTGCTTCACCCATGGTTTTAATAAAACAAATTGACAGCAGAGCCAGGAAAAGCTGGCAGTAGAGATAACCATGGCCACACAATACTGACAAATACACTCACTTAAGGCTGACCAGGGCATTGTAAGGCCAGATCAGGCCCAGGTGGGGCCCAGTCCACAAGATCAAAGAAAAAATGGTCAACAGCTTTTATTTTATTTTATTAAACAACCGCTTACCACCTGTCCCACGTGATTGGCATGAACAATGTTGTCAGGTAGCAGGCTCACCTGCTGTGCCCAAGAAGTGAAGGTTGGTGACATGAAAGACTCCAACAACTTAGATGCCGCTTGCAAGTACTTTTTTGGACAAACCAATGAAGGACATTAAAGCTATTGTAAATTAAAGGGTATGGCTGTCACTCGAGAGTCTGTGCCAAAGATGCAAACAGGAGTAGAAGGTTGTGTCCAATCAACATGTTTGTTATCAACAATGGATTTACCAGATTACAAAAAAAAACAAAAAAAGCCTAACAGTTTTCGCCAAAGTTAAAACAGGAATGCAGGGATGTTTCTGTGACTGCAATGACTGCATCCAAGACTCCTACACAATTTATTGTTCATAAGACATTGCTTCAAATGATTGGTAGGGGAGAAGGTTTTTGTTTGTCCAATCAAACAAATTTTGTTTGTTATAGCAACAATGGATTTATCAGATTCTTCAAATTTGCAAAAAAATGTTGCAACTGACCCCGTGCCCGGGGATGACTAAAATTTTTTCATTTAAAAAAGGATTATTATCAAAAATAGGTGTTATTTATTCATCAGCTTTGATCAGATGGCAATTACAGATCAAGATTAGGGTAAATTGTATTCAAATTGGACTTTCAGTGACATAGATTTTTTGTGAGAGAATAATTTTATAGGATATTTTGTAATTTATACTCTCATCATTTTAATATTAGCATTACAACAGTAAAAAAAAAAATTATGGCAAACCACTGTGGTCTGTTTTTGTATTGAAATATTGCACGGGGAAAACCGTTAAAACAGGAAACAAAGTGCTCTGGGATGTTTCATCTTAAAGAACTGCAAAAAATGACTCACAATAAAGCATCAGTTTTAACAAAACAAAGCTTAAGAAAAAATTACTTTCTACAAAAACTTTTTTTGCATTTATTGTTCAACTGATTTTTCTCTGCAGAATCCAACTGCTTCAAATGATTGGAGAAAAATAATAAAACCATCCCCTGCTGAAGAATAAATGCTGAAGAGGAGCACTTGTGCTTTTTCATCTGGTAAAATTGAGGTAGACTACAGAGTGAATAAAGGTGTAGCCTACCTATAGACGCCAAACCCATTTAAGCCATCTTATCCCATAGGCTACTTCAGGGGCCCCGCACTAGTTTGGGGGGACCCAGGTTGCCCACTATCTTGACACCCATGCAGGGAATAATGTAGACTGTACGTGGGAAAAACACACAAAGGACATGCGCCTTTTAGCCCACTTCTCTCGCCTCCACACTGCACTCACCTCTCCTCCGTGGCCGTCAAAAATCCCAAATATAGACGGGTGACTCTTGTTCACCATGTCGGTGAGCACCTCGAACCTGTCCTCCATGTGGTCTCGCCGGCCTTGGATGGAGTACACGGCCACGTTGTAGCTCTTGAACTCCCAGGTCTTGGAGAACTCCGCGTCCAGGACGTCCAGCCCTCCGAACCGCTCATTCTGCATCATCTCCGCCACTTTCCCCTTGACCATCTTGACCGCATCCCGGCTGGACTTGACGATGGTCTTCACTTCGTCCGTGTGGAAGAAGTAACTCCACAGAGCCAGGCTGATGCACAGCAGGAACAAAGTCTCCGGTCTGAGCAGAAAATAACGCATGATCCGACCTAACAGAGACAGCAGGGTCATCGTATCCTCTATCATTTATTTATTCACACGCAGGGAATCGCGGCAGGTTGTGTGTCGTGCGCCCCCGCCGCAGGTTTCAGTCCATCGTCGTCGGCTTGAGTGGCTTGGCGGCGATGTAACAGGCACATTCAACCGAGCGTCTCCCACTGGGAAGCATTCGGGTTATACTGACCTAACCGGTGTCACTTCACTGCATTGTAAACCGGACCCACCAGGCAGGAGGTAGCCTACAAGGTAGCGAATAAACAGGACGCGGTGCTCCGATCGGTTCCCCCCCTGACGCGCAGCCCCGCAGTGAGCCACCACCAGCCGCTGTCCGCTGACCGACAACACCAACACCCCCCACCCGGACAGAAAACGCAAGAAGCTCGTTTGGACTTCAAATTAAGCCAGTGTTGTGCTGGCTGTAGTGAAACTGTGGGCAGAGTCTCCTCCCGGTCGGCAGCCCCGCTGCTGTTCCCACTCCTGAAAATAGCGGTCTGTGTTGAAGCCCTCACATTCCCAGCTGCCACACTGATTGCGACTCTCCGCCGCTGCCTTTCTGAACCGTGGTGCTGCCTTCAGGTGCAGTCCGTAATGTCCCTCAAACGACTCATTGTGACAACATCAGACTCTCATTGGGCCGTTGGATAGGCTAATTCAATTACAGAAATGTTAAGATACACCAATACAATGAAAATCTCATATCAACAGTCCAAAACCCAGTGTCATTTAGGCTACAAAATCACCGGGTTTCGTTTCAGTGACATGTTCCTGTGAACATTTTGGCCTGTTGTAGACGTGATGTAGGCCAGTAGGAACTACTTTATATAGGCAATTTAAGTGTTGTGCTCCAGGGGAGGTCAGCCTCCTCATAAGGATCATTAGATAATATATAGGCTATGCGTTTGGGGCACTTGGACATAGCTCATAAATTTGTTTTAAAGAACAAAAACAAACCACGGTGACTAAAGAAATGGTGTAAATATAGTTGAGAGGGAAATGTCTATCTGGTGAATTTGAGGGCCATACACTGAGCAGCAACATCAAGCTATCACTGCAGTGCTTTGTCATATGTTTTCATGGATTGTTTGTGGATGGTTTTGTTTCTCACTAAATGCCTTTTAAATTCGATATGTCCTGGAGAAGGCAGGGCAAAATGCATTTAATTACACACTGCAGGCTACTATAATGAAAATTACAAATAAACTGACGTGCGCTTGTCTTGACTTTAGATATTTCCCATAGCACCTGAAGGCATCAAGAGAATTTCTATACCACAGGTGCTCACAGGCTAAGTACTCAAGTGTTAAAACATGCCAAACTTTGATCATCTCCATATATTGATTGACAGAATTAACATTTACAGAGAATCCCCATAGTTTTTTTGACAATATGTTCTGTAATTTTATTTGAACATAAACCCTAGTAGATAACATAAAGCAACCTATAGCTTGTATTTTATTAGGCTACCTGATCTTGATAGCCTATATAACATTGGGGAAAGGCCTTGTGTTAGAATCTAGTCTTTCGACCTTATTATTTCAGATGGGTTTGTGTTTACATGCATGGTGCATACCCCAAAATAATTTAGCCTAGGCTACTACACTGCACACCAGGGGTCTTGTTATAATTCAGTGTTTATCTGCTGCACAGAGTTACTCTTGGCATGGTTTGAAGGGAGGTAGGTAAAATGCAGTGCATGTGTGAATGTATGCCTATTTTGAATTGTAAAGGGTGATAACAGTTCAAATGCCTCAGACAGCAATAGTACATAACTCAAACAAAACTTACTTAATTAAAATAAATAAATAAATAAAAATAAACAATAATAAAAAACTCTGTGTTTCCTTTCATATAGTTGTTAAAATGATGTAATTAGATCCAGGCATACTGTATAAAATTTTACCCAACTTTACTGTCCAAATTATGGCATAATTCAATACACATAGAACATTATCATTATTCACTTTGCTGGCTTAACCGGGTTTATACAGTTTTAGATCATTATGTATCTTTGTATGACCTCTTCATGTTGAATCAGGGGTGAATTTCACATTTCAATAGAACAGGGTGTAGTTAGTTCCTTTCAGTTGCCCTGTCGCTTTATTTCCAACAGGTGCTCGCTTCTCTGGATTATCTCCATAAATTCAAATTGTGACATGTTTCGTTTTTATAGATCATCGTCATTATTTCATTCAATTAGATTTTTTCAATGGAAATTTATTCAGGCACATGAAGACAGTCTCGACGTTTTTGGGCCCTGCGTGACGTCATCACGCCTCGCACGCACGGTTCCTTGGTTGGGAAAAACGTGGAGGGTGCCCACACACCTCACAGTCTGTCGTGGATTTGTGACCAAAATAACGTATGTAAGTATTGTCATACTCGCTTTTTAAAGTTGCAATGATCGTAAAAGTCTTGGTTGACACCGTGTGCTTGTTTCGTGTGGAGTTACTCATCAGAAATAGTAGTTTAGCCCTTGATGCTAACTGAGTCTAAAGCATGGGCTAGCATCATTTTTAATGATGCAGGAGCATGTCTGACTGTTCACATGTGAACTCTTGTAAACGACTCGATTTTTCGTGGCTATTTACCACCTCGTGGCTGTTAGACTTACGACTGTTAGTTGTTAACCAGCGTGTTGCTACAAGTTAGCACGGGCTCTATTAGCCTGTCTGAGCAGTGTTGATGCTGTCAGATCAGAGCCAGTTAAACCTCCCATGTTTCTGTCCTCACAGACACACAGAGGTCCACTGACAACTGTCCACTCTGTCGGAATGGAGTACATGCAGGCTCCTGCCACGAGCAGCCAGGGGAATATGTAAGTGTAAAACATTTATGTATTATGTATGTTTTGCTGTGTGTGTGCGCGTGCTTATGCGCTGACATATAAACATTTCATTCATTCATACAAACAATACATCCATAACGAAGTTGATTATAGAAAAAATAAGGATCACATTATATAAGGAAACTTGAAGGCTATACATTTTTAAGAGTGTTTTCCCAAAGCTGAAGACCTATGTTTTTAATTACACACTCCCTCTTAATCTAGTCCAGTTATATGGTAGAGAGAGACCCCTTTAAATAGGTTATTGGTTTCACAAATCTGAAACTGTGTTTTAATTCTTCAGCCTCTCTGGACTTCATAAGTGTTAGTGATTTTTGCTCAGGACCTCGTTCTTTGTGGATGACTAAAAATAAACAATTAGATAAATAAAAAGATATGAATAACAAATAATTTAATTGAATTTCTCACAAATTTTAAGGGCGGCTTCAAAGAATGTCAAGGTTCTACATACAGTACCTTACATTGTCTCATAGCAGTGATTTTAATGTGATTTTGATAAAACATATGCATGTTGTGACAATTCATGATCTCATGTAAAACAAACTTGCTGGCATATATTGCAAAAATGGTGAGTCTCACTGCTGTACCTTCTTTCCTCCCCAGCCTGTGTTGCACTTGTGGCGTCCCTATTCCTCCCAATCCAGCCAACATGTGTGTGGCCTGCCTACGCACTCAGGTAGACATCTCAGAGGGAATCCCCAAGCAAGTCACCGTGCACTTCTGCAAACAGTGTGAAAGGTTTGTATCATTGTTTCTTTGCCGAAAGCATTAACAGGGGCACAACAATGCTTATTGTTTTGGAAAGTGGAGGTTTGACTGCACATGTGTTTTCCTCCAGGTACTTACAGCCTCCAGCCACCTGGGTGCAGTGTGCCCTGGAGTCCAGGGAGCTGCTGGCACTGTGCCTGAAGAAAATCAAGAGCTCCATGACCAAAGTTAGTATGATTCTTACTAGGGATGCACCTATTGCAATTTTTGATCACTGATTTTTAAAAAGCCTGACCTGTTGATTCTGATTTTGGCCATGATGATGTCAACAGTACCACCACGTAAAAATATTAATTTAGAAAATGCTCTTCACCCACGTTTAATTTTACTGTAGATTGTGCTCTATAGGGATATATCTATAGAAAAATCTCATTATATTACAATATTACAATACCTCAATAACAACAGGTACAGGTATAAATTTCAAGTTTTCCTCCATCTCTTCCTTATCCTGGGGATTTATAGATCGATGCTTAATGTTTTTTGTTTTTTTTTTGCTCTCTCATTATTAAGCTTACATATTAATTTATAATTATGCCTGTATTTTATTTTTATAAATACAAATAAGGGGCCTATGTTTTAAATTGGTACGTGACAAATTAATTGTAGTATCTCATAATCAATCTCATAAACAACTAAACAGTTCCTTGACTTACAGTTACAGAGTTAAGTTTATTGCCTTTAGCATTTTTAAAACTAAAAATAGATTAATCATTTTTGTACTCTTTGCATTGCTAAACAATTGCAATATTCAAATTGCGGGAGCTACAATTTTTTGTGACACTTATCCCAGTAACAATTCAACACCCCTCTCTTCTCAGGTGCGACTCATCGACGCTGGTTTCCTGTGGACAGAGCCGCACTCCAAAAGGATTAAGATGAAACTGACTATACAGAAAGAGGTAAGAAAACAGAGAGGATGTGATAAGTGTAGGAGAATAACATTCAAACTGAAGGATTAAAACTGATCAGTGACCTTAGATGCAACATGTTTTTCATCTAAAGGTCATCATATTTTTCAGATGGCAGTTGGCCAGAAAGCACAGTATGCCCTTCAGTTAGTGGGAAAATAATATTAATCGTGCATCCAATTACAATGAGTGTCAGTCTGTTAGAATGGAAACAATACATGCTGCAGACCTTACGAAACATAGTTGTCTGTTCTTGACAGAGTTATGCGCGTTTGAGAGAGGTGAGTGTTGCCAGGGGCTGCCATCTCATCTCTTTGACCTTTACTGAGAACCTGAGCCCTGTGCTTCCTGGGAACAGCTCGATTGTTTGTGCCATCAGAGGCTCTCAATAATACTATCTCGTGGCCCCAGTGGTCTGATATTTTCGAAATGGCTCGGAAACAGAAACATGAAAAAGCAAATGGCGTCTTCTTGACAGGCATGACTGCAGAATGACAGACATGTTTCGTTGCTGCTCGCCACACAGTTGGAACGATGGTGTAACCTGTTGCTGTCTCTCCCTCGCCAGGTGATGAATGGTGCTATCCTGCAGCAGGTGTTCGTGGTCGAGTTTGTCATCCAGTCCCAGATGTGTGACGACTGCCATCGTGTGGAAGCCAAAGACTTCTGGAAGGCCGTGGTGCAGGTTAGGCAGAAGGTAGGCGTGAAAATGTTTTGTTTATCTCTCTTTTTCACCTTTTACCAGTCTTCTTGAATACGCTATGTGTTCTTAATTTCAATCAGTTGATAGTTTTAGTGTTTTTGTTTTGGCAAAGAGTACTTTCAGAAAATCAGTTTGTTGAAGTGTCAGGCAGAAGGACTTGAGCAGATCTTTGAAAATAAGCTAGAACCGTGTAGAAAGGAAGATATTTAAAATAGATTTTGGCCAAAAGCATTTTTTTGCTGCAACCTCTAAATATGAGCTCCTACTTCACTCATGTTGAGGTGTTGTATTTAATTTGATTTAATTTACCTTCATTAGAGGGACAATGTACATTAATTAACATTTTAAAAATAAAATGTAAATGCACCCAATTATAGCCAGAAGGCTCATTCCCATGGTCAGTCCCCCTGTTTTGGTTGCTCTAATTCTTTCTGATGTAAATCTTCAAGTTTACCCTTCCTTTTCACCACAAGTGTTAGTTTGTGTTAATTTTGCAACTGCACATTAGGGCATGAACCTGAGCCCTGTAGGTTTTTATGTAAAACAAATATAGAGCTTGTGGTATTTGGCAGGAAATACCACACTTAATCCCAGGGTTGCACTTTTTCTTCTCTCTTCCTCGCTAATGTGCGGAGGTAAACCAAGCTTAGCTCCGGCCCTACAGTGACTGTCGACTCGTGAGAGCGGCTCAAGAGCAGATTTAGACCTTCTAACCTCTGTTTACATGACACTAAACAAAACTACGAAACCATGCGGATTATATATCTGAGCACTGTCTGCAGATACTTTACAGCAAATGCCAAAGTCGTTTCTCTTCACTGACAGGCTTTTACTGTGAAACTGCTATCTTGGAAGTTTGCAGTCACAGAATGAATACTACTACTTGTTCTTACTTGCTCCCAAACAGCCCGTTTCACAAGATGTATTTTTCTTTTACCAACTTCACTTTATTCAAAAAAAGAAAAATATGTTGATGGCTGCAAGCAATTTAGTTTTTAACTGGAATATTTTTCTGAAAGGTCTGAGGAAGGGGCTGGTCAAGGCAGATGCCAAACCGTTGGTCCAATATTTACAGCAGTAAATGATGCATAATTGGAGCATCTGCATCAATATGTGTATGTTAATGATGCCAAGTGTTTGTTTTTTTTCTTTTTAAACAGACGGCTCATAAAAAGACATTCTACTATCTAGAGCAGCTGATCCTCAAGCACAAACTCCACCAGAACGCCCTCAACATCAAAGAAATCCATGGTAGGTCCATCACATGTGATTTGATACATTTCATTTTTTCATGTACGCTGCTGTTTTCCCAAGAGCCTGTAGCTGAATTACATAGAAAAACAGGAAACTTGTCTTTATTTGTCAACAGCGTGACTAATGTGGATTAGAAATAAGCGGAACATAATGATGTGTCGAGTGTTAATTACTGCTTTCCCGTACCAGACAGCAAGCCATGCATGCATATCACTGGCGCCAATCACTTCATACAGCTGTCCTCGCGTGGGCCTCAGAGGAGCATGCGTCGTGAGTCTAATCAGTGCGCTGTAATCAGAGCAGGCATTCCGTCCCAGATTCCTCCGGTGCGAGCCAGCTCCATGCCCTGCTCGGAGACGCTCAGGCCCACACCGCGCGTACGCTCAGACACACACGCTGTGCACTGAGTGACAGCTCAGCAGCAGCTCCTCGGTGCTCTTGGACAGCTCCGTGAAGTGGGGTTCGGTCCCAAAAGTGTAATTCAAATCATCTCCACATCTCGGCAAGACTTAAAAGCTTCGTGAAGGCTACAACATGTGGTTGCCACATTTCCTCCGGTCGCCATGTGCCTTCTCCCCGCGCGTGCGTTGTTTGCATGCATATGAATTCTTGCAACGGCGATGACCCGTGAAGTGCGCCTGTGATGAATTTATCGGCGGAGGTTTTGATGCTATTGCTCTTTCCTCTCAGAGGGAATTGATTTCTACTATGCCACCAAGCAACACGCTCAGAAGATGGTCGACTTCCTCCAGTGCACGGTGCCCTGCAGGTGAGCATGCAGTGTCCCACAATGGAGATAATGATAGAAACTCTGGAAAAATGAAGGCCTGTTGTTTCCAGAACTAAAACATTGCATAATTAGTCTCCTGAATGTTGAGCTCATCATGTCAACGTGACCTCCAGTTGAGTTAAATTGTAACTTCAAACACTTGTACACTTGTCTTTTCCTTGTCTCTTGTGATTTTGCCACTTATGACATCTGTAATTTAAAAACAAACATTTAAAAAAACTTTCTTTTTTTAATTTTAAAGGTCAAAGACTTCCCAGCGTCTCATCTCTCATGACATCCATTCAAACACATTCAACTATAAGAGCACCTTCTCTATGGAGATTGTACCTGTATGCAAGGTAAGTAGTTACATGATTCATTTATTCTTTATCTTAGTTGGCTTTTCTTTTTCCTTTTTTTTTGTTTTGCTCTCAAATGTTCCTCTGAACTGAAGACAAGCCCGTACTTTCACCTCTTAAACATTTGCGTTGTTATTTCTGTAAAAGTGTTATGTTAGAAACCTGTCGAGCCTGTATATTTGTTGTGGACTGTGACAAGTGATAATAAATCAAGTGTACTGAATAGCTGTAGAGACTTGATATACTTTAACATTAAAACCAAAGTAGGGACACTGGTTCTTAGCAGGCGTTTTTAATAACTGCTTAATCCCATTTGACATGCAGCTTTAATTCTGTGCTTTAAGCATCAGTACATAAATGTCAGGGGCCATTCAACGTTCAGTAAATTTGAATACACCGATGCATTGTGCACTTCTACGAGTCCAAAGTCTTTTACGTTCACTGTGACCCCAGTTTAACCCTGTGTTGTCTGGTTGCCAGGACAACGTTGTGTGTCTTTCGCCACGTCTGGCGCAGAGCCTCGGGAACATGGGCCAAGTGTGTGTGTGCGTCCGTGTCACCAGCACCATCCACCTCATCGATCCAAACACCCTGCAGAGTGAGTATTGGAGCTGCCCACTGAGTTTTAACCGACACCACTGTTCAAAAGTGGCATCTTAAAGGGATAGTTCAACATTTTGTCAAATTGGCCCATTGCCATAATCCCTATAGTCTTAGCAGTAGGTTTGTTACCTTTAATTGTCGGTGCAAGCTATTTTTAGAACGGCGGAGCAGAGCCGCAAGCTGCTCAGAGCTACGCTACGGAGGCTGATGGGATTTTTTTAGTTTCCCTCATCAAACTCATCAAATACACAATCCAACAACTCCAAAACACTGTGGTGCACAAGTTGTGACCTGTACATTCACCACGCTATGAGATAATAACAGAACGTCAGTCTCTGCATTTGCCTCGAACACAACTGTTGTATAATGTAATATAAGTTGTTTAATCATGAATATAGCTGTGGTGCGGTGGAGACTGAAGTAAAATGGATGAAATCAATTACAGTAATATAATATGGACGATATTAAGTGACACATAAAAAAAAAAAACACGAACATCTCTCCAGTTCTTATTAAATTGTGTTTCTGAAATGAGATTTAAGGAAGATACTGAGTCAGCCAGACATTTCCTCAGGCAGGTTGCTCACCACTTGTACATTTTAGTCGTTAACACTCAACAGTACTGAAGGCTTTATGTATTTATTTAGGCTCTACAGTATGTGTAGACATTGTGAAAGACCTGATGTACAGCAGGTCAGATGTTTCTCAAACATTTCCATATGCGGGGAGGATTTCAGCCCATTATTTATTATATTGTCAATTGTGATTCAGCGCAACCAGCTGTTGCCAGGGGCATTAATTTTCAGCACAGCAATGCGACCCTTTGTTTGTGCCATTTTTGTGTCCCCAGTGTCTCTTTTAGTATCTTATAGTGAAAGAACATCCAAACAGTGTAATTATTATTTGTGAAAACAAAGCACTGTCTGATGAATCTGGGTTTCCACTGAGCAAGCAGATGGTCCACTCAGAATTTGGCATCAGCGGCTGAAATCCATGGACTCGACGTGCCTTGTGTCAACAGTTCAGACTGCCGGTGATGGTGGCGTAACGGTGTGGGGAATATTTTCTCGGCACAAGCTCCAGAGTGCCAAACGTTCATGATTTGAGTGCCGTGGTTTAAATGGAGTATTGTTGTTTTTGACAATGTTCAAAAATCAACTTCAGCTGCCTCCGCAGTCACCAGACCTGAATCCACTAGACAACCCCTGACAAACATCCTTGAAGGACTGCGGCTGGTTTGAGAGCAAAGGGAGGCAGCGCTGCACTTAACTGACCTCCGTCTGCTGACCACATGTTCATCAGTTGTTCAACAGCTTCCCTCTGTTCCCAGTCATGACACGGCACGTGACACACAAAAAGAAAAAAACAACACATTTCCAGTCGGCATTGTGGCTGCTGTCATGGCTAAAGTGCATTCAGAGAGGTTTTATAATAATTTCAAATGTGGTGACAATTACTGATGTGTTTCCTCTGTATCTGGTGTAATCATTCATTATATGAGAGGCAGAGACGCTCCTCAACAGAATTCTGTCATTTTGGAGGCAGCGCACACGTTTTTAATTACTCTTCAAAGAGCAGGCTATTTTTGTTGCAGAAAGTTTTTTGAGCGAGCTGAATAGCAGAAACAGCCTGGAGGCAGAGCTCTGCCCGGCGGATTTAGGCTGCAGTCTGCAATTAACTCTAGTATTAAGAAATGTTTGTATTTCTGCTTGTCTGTTCATGTTCACTTTAAATGCATTGTTCTTGTCTGTCTTGTTTGGAATATGTATAGTAATGCTAGTGTAAAAGTACATTGGCATTCAAATTAGATTTTTTTTTTTTCCAGCCTTCGTACTTACAAGGTTTTTAGACGAAGGCTCTTAAACTGTCAGGTTAAATCAGAGGATACTGAATAATTTGTACTTGCACTCTTTGACTGACCGCCCTAATAACTACTGTAGTCTTAACCATCACTAATAAATGCATAATAATTTCTTACACACTAGTCGCTGAGGTGGATGGAAACACATACTGGCGTAATCCCTTCAACAGTCTCTGTAACCCACGGCAACTGGAGGAGTTCATTGTCATGGACACCGACATCATCAGAGACCAGAAGCTGGGTGCAGGCGCAGGCCTGAGGTCCAATAAGGTGAGCGTATATACTGTGTATATATATGTGTGTTTGTGTGTATTGTTGCAGAACAGATTGCATTATGTGGGAACATTGCTCTTCTCTTGGAAGTGAAATCAATAGCGAACCATTACATTATCCCTGAACCTGTATGTTGGATTCAACAGCGGTGTTTGTAGGGACTGAATGTTGCATTGTTATCGATGCAACCATCAGAACAAATTGGAGGAAGAGGACAAGAGTAATGTTCTTGAACTGGGTGGAAAGTACATTTGCATTCCCTCTTGTGTGTGCTTGTGTTTGGGTTGCAGCACACCCTGGCTGAGGTGTGGGTTCAGAAGACGTCAGAGATGGATACCAGTCAGCAGTATCACTGCCGCACATTCCTGGGTCACCTGCTCAACATTGGAGACCTGGTGATGGGGTGAGTGTGAAGGGTCGATGAGTCAGGTTGGCTGTAAAGACAGGTCAACAGCTGTGATAACCAACATTTATATCTGACCCTGCAGATTTGACTTTGCCAACTCCAACGTCAATGATGAACACCTGAATAAGATGAACCCTCACCATGTTCCTGATGTGGTAAGACCTAAATGCACACAGACTAGATTAACACTGACCTCTAGTGGTATAATGAAGCACCAACTGTAGATTAAATAATACTTCATCTCAACATAGAGTCATATGAGAAAAGTGTGAGGACAGTCCATTGCAGTGTTTTAATATGTACAACATGTGGCTCTCAAAGGTGCTGATCAAGAAGAGCTACGACCGCAGCAGGAGGGCGAGGCGCAGGAACTGGAAACTACAGGAGATGTCCAGAGACCGTGAAGGCATGGACACAGACGATGAGAGGTAGGATAGCAATGTGAAGCTCGTACGTCATTCTCTATAAACCAAAGCTACAAAAAGAGGCCGTCTTGGAAACAGCGTGTTATTTTCTCATGAGCTGTCCAATTTCCATCCTTTGGAGGTGACTCTGAATAAAACTACAATGGCTGCGTTTACCGTAATGAAGGAACATGTCAGCCAGTCCAACAGGGTGACTCACTGATGTGTATTTAGTAGAAATGGCACAAATGAAAAAGCTATATATAGTTTGGCTCCAACTAAATATTTAGACAAACAATAGATGCATACATTTAACACATCTGCTCCTTAGAAAATAACATTTAATATAACAGTGTTTTGTTCACAAGTGCATTTTAAAGAAATTAGGAGCATTTAAAGTGTGTTTTCTAAATACATGTCCACAGTACAAAAAAAAAAAAGGAAAAACACTTAAGATACCTGAATGGGTGACTAATGACCTGGCATTGTTTTTGGCTTGTAGGTGAATAGTTTGTTCTTGGGCCAGAATGCCATATACTGTATCCTGTTCTGTAATGCTGTGCCACCTGGGTTTGGTCTTGATTTGTTTCTCTGTCCTCAGACAATACCAGGACTTCCTGGAGGACCTGGAGGAGGATGAACATCTGAGGAAGAATGTCAACATCTACAGAGGTGAGCAGCCGGACACTGCACCTTTTTCTCCTAAATCAGTGTCCCAAGAGATCGCAGCCCTTCTGTTAATGTATTTATACATCCATTGTCACGCTACGGCGTATTTACCGTCAACGCCTGCTTAAGTTGCTGGCAGAAGTCGTAGCACTCGGTTAATTATAGCTGATGTGTTGGGTAGTTAATGAAAAGAGGATTGTGTTTAAATTTCAGATGCATCAAAGATCCCAGTGGAGAGCGACAACGATGATGACGGAGCACCGCGCATCTCCCTGGCGGAGATGCTGGAGGAGCTCAGCCTATCGGATGCCACAGGAGGAGAGGGTGCTGACATGATGACAGAATAACCCGTCACCATCCCGTCTGTGTGGCTGTGACAGGTCCGCTGATGATGCAGCGCTGCAATTACAGTGCCACAATTTTGAAGTGATTGGTAAAAATAATAATGGATTATATTTCAAAATTTACCAAACATCTGACTGTCGTGTAATGACTCATTGCAGTGGAAATCCATAAACATATGGATTATTATCATTGCCACAAAGTTACAAATATGTTTCCTCAGAGAAACTGGACTTTGAGTTGTTTTCAACTGATCATTTACAGGGCCTACAGAAATGAATTGTTTTGCCTCCCTCTATTGTACTCATTTAACTCTTTGATGTAGAGATTTTGAAGTGATGTGTAAATGATCTACTTATAATCCACTATATCAAAATAAATATCTGCCCCTATAGATATTTTCTGCCTGAGGATGAAAAAGACATTTGTTGTCAAGTGCTTTGCTGTGTCTGTCCACCAGAGGGAGCTGTGGGCCACTAAGAAACAGAAAGTAAGGCCTTCACACAGCCACACATTCAGTGAACAGATTCAAGTCTGTTTATAGTGTCATTTGGCTGCCATTGGCAATATTCAAATACTCAACCCACCAGCGACACCTGCTCGGACAGAGTGGCCTCTGTACTGAGATGTGGGCTAAGTGAGCTTTAAAACACCTCGAGAGCAGTTAAAATCGAGTTAAACATTTCTGGTGATTTTGGGAATGTAAAACCACATTTGCTCACATACAACTTTCCCCGCAGCTTAAATCCAAACCATAATTTAAATGACTTTAAGATTATTGTGTCAGCAGGTTGTTCCATGGCTGTGCAGCCACGCTGATATAAAGCTTTATGTAATCTAAGACACCATAGCAATGTGTGTATCACAGAGTGAATTAGTCTTTGTGACATGTCTCACATTCTGACTCGAAGAGGGAGGAGGAGGAGGCTGTCTTGTTTTTCACAGACCTGAGCTGGTTGTTAACGGTAATCAGATCTACTTGGGAAAGTGAATGAAGCGAATTCCCTCGGGGGGGTTGTGTGCGTGTCAGTGCGTGTGTGTGTACGGGTGGGAGAAACAACAATGTAGAGTAGGGGGGTTCTCCTCTTTTTTTTCCTATCACCCTCCTGCTGACCTTATTTTTCTCACTATCTTTGCATGTGCACCAACTGAGTCCTTGTGACCCAAATACTTTGCCTCCAGCAACCATTACTTGTAATTTCTAGTATTACAGAATCGCCTCCCACATATACAACAGCCAGTGTCATGTTTTTTTGTTGTTGTAATTTTTCCTCTGAACAACTGAGTCCTGGAGTCAAAGAGGCGGTTACTCTGATTTGAATAGTGATTTTGAAAGTACCTGCAGCGGAGCAGGTTTGAACAGTTCATGTAAAGATCACAGGCGACAATTACTATTACAAATGTTTTACAAAGTGCCATTCATTATATGCACAGTGAGCGTGTGTTCACTCCTAAACTGTGTCTGGCGTTTCAAACCAGCCCTCATCCTCTGAGGCTCACACAGTCGTCGAGTGCATCCATGCATGACCATGGTGCGCCATGGCGGCACTGCCCGTGTTTACACATCAATAATGCACAAAGTTAAGAGCAGGTCAGCAAACCCTGGGAAGAGAAGATAAGGTTTCCTAACTGTATGTCTGATTGCTCCAAAACAATGAGGCACCTTCTCAGATTAGACTTGAATTTCTTTTCCATGGGTGTTTGAGGTTGTAGGTTTTTTTGGTTGTTGTTTTTTTCTTTTCTTTTCTCTTGGTTGTCTGTTTTAAAGGCGTATTTCAGGTTGCTCAATTAATCCAAAAAATGTTTTGCTCAATCTGGTTAGGTGAGAACTTGGAAGAAAAATAGTACTTATCTCAGAATATAATGTCTTCTACCTGTTTTAGAGAAAGTGAGTTCGTACTCAACTCTGGCTTTTAGTCTGTATTTACAGATTCAGCACCTGATCAGTCACAGACCTCAGTCAGTTCACCATCTTTACTCATCCTTATGTTTAATAGTCATACATATTCAGAATGTTTTAGTCTGTCTGTTCACATATTGTAATGTAGTTTTATATTAAACCTACTTAAATTCACATATCCCAAATGAAATATCAAATTGATGTATGTATTGAGACCCTCATTTTAGCTGACTGGACATAAATGGGAGAATACAGCACTGCTGAGAGACAGGACTGTGTCTTGTCACAGATCTAGGCAAGACCACAGACAGAAAATTCCCTTGCATTGAAGGAGCTGTTTGCATAATTCCCCTTTAAACAAGCAGGTAGATGCATGAGCATCCCTCCAATCCCAAATGAATTTATAAGTTACCACAAGTGAACTCCAGTCAAGGTGAGAAAACAAAAAACATCAAATAAAATAGATACCTAATCTCTTTCATTTAAAGTGTGATAGCTGTACTTTCAATTCTTACTTTATTTTTACTTTATAGGATGCTGAGAGAAGATTGATGAGGGATGAGAATATTTTCTGGATTTTTAACCATAAAGCAAAATGAGGAAAAATAGGTGAAGGGGTCTGAATATTGTAGATACCACACACTGAACCCTTTACTCAGGTTTACTCACAACTAATACAAACTACAACATCCTGAGGCTGCGGTAGAAGTGCTCACACTGCTGACTGTGGTGTTGTTGGCGCCGGTGCAGCAGCAACAACTCTGCCGCCGCCGCCGCCGCCGCCGCTGCCGCTGCTGCTGTGCCTACGTCAGCGCTGGTACTGCGGCGCAGTGTCTGGCTGCAGCATGGTGGGACGGATGCGACACGGTCTGAAGAAAGTTTAAAGATGCTGCACCGAGCGGCGGACTTTGCATGGCCGAAATAGAGCGACCCAAGCCATCGACTCCTCCTGTGCCTCAGATGCAAGGACGGTTCCCCCCCTTCTGGCAGCGTAAACACACGCACACATACACGCACGCCGGCCTATACTACGCGTTAAAGTCCGCGGTCGCTCCCCCACCTGCATGATCTGTGAGCCAGGTGAGTTGTGAAGCACGAGCAGTGGGTGTGGTGTCATTCTCACAGTGTGTAGGAGCAGCCGTGTACATATAGGCCAGTGGCAAACTGGTGAGGCAGCTTTTGGTTTATACAAAGCAACGGAGCAGAAGCATTGGGACGCGGGCTGTTGTCTGTGGCTCATCCTCTAATAGCCTTCATCATTAGTAGATACCCAGGGGATCTCACGTCGGCTGCTGAGGTGAGTCCACGCCAGGATCCACTTATGCACAGCACACTGCAGCAAGTGATCAAGGGTAAATATCCTCTTTATAAACATCCAGTCTATCAAATCAAATCAAATCAAATCAATGGTGAAGACTTGTATCGTTGCGATGTGCTCATCATTATTCATTACGCATCTATAGGTTACCACGTGAACAGGAGGTAGGCCTGTAAGTCTTTGCCTAAGTTCCTTTTTTTTTCAGATTTGTGGCCAAACTTGTTGATGGAGACTTATCAGTTGTGGTGCCACCCTAAATCACCTGTGCTGTGCGGTCCATGTGCTACAGTCCTGTATTAATTTGGTTGCATCCAGTAGACAATAGCTGCACTTGTATTGATGCACACGTCTTGCCGTTGCTTTGCCGTCTGCTTTAAGTATGTTCTCGAAAAGCCGCTGAGTGCACCTGCACCTGTAGCGCACCTGTTGGCCCCGCCCCCCTCTAGTGTAGCGGGCTCTGTTATTGCCTGCGGCCAGACACAAGCCTGACTCACCAGAAACACCAGCCTTTAGCAGATATTTGTTATTTAATCATTGTTATATTACAGATAGGCTATATTTAGGCTATTTGTTATTAACACTAAATATAAACATGGAAAGTCGACAGTCGTGGGAACAGGACACTACAAATCTACAAATACATTTATAGATTTATATACTGACCGCGTGCTCCATTGTCCTCTGTTTCCACGACTCACCTGTCTCCAGCCCTGAGACGCACCGGTCCTTACAGTTCGTCAAGCTGAAGCGTGGAGGTTTTCCCTTTTTACTAAATATAAACAGTTTAACACAGTGGGAGTTGTGCCCTCTGCTATAGCTGCTATAGCTGCTATATATTTTGTATTGGTGGAAAGCTGTTGCTGATTACCCATTTCACACAGCACATATTTATAACTGTCCCATGTGTGCTAATAAGTGTGCCAAGAAAATAAGAGAGGGTTTTTTTTGTCCATGAGGGACCCCTGGCTTGGTGTTTCTGCACACCTTGAATCCGGTAACATCCTGAGTGCCCATAGGGCTTGATTTGATTGCCCCCTTAGGGCTCTTCTGTGGACTATAAGGTGGTGGAGGAGTGCTCCCAATTCCCATTTAGGCCTCCTTATTAATAAACACAACCACAGGGACTTCTTTTTGGTTGTGGTTCCATAATTTTCTCCCCCGGGAAAATGGTGAACATTAGGACAGAGCATATCTTAACCTCTGTGTTAGCATTCATGATTGAAAACTGTAACTAATATGTTACTATAAAAACAATGGGAGTAGTTCTACTGTATACTTGCTCTGGTCTTGTCCATGTGCTCATTCATGAATGAAAGATTGTGCTTTCTTCTTCTATTACAACTCTTGTAACCGCTCTCCTCAAATCCTGTCTTTCTCCTTCACCTTTGCCACTGTGATTTTTTTTACCCTCCTCGCATCTTCATTCACAGCAATTTGTTACAGCGTAACGACTTGAATCTCTCACATCTCCCCACCTCCGTTTTTTCCCCGTCCAGCCTGCAGGATGAACTTCAAGAACTTGAGGGAGTACCTGGCCTGGTTGTACTACCAGTACCTGCTCATCACTGGCATCTATGTCCTGGAGCCCTGGGAAAAGTCCATTTTCAACTCCATCCTCTTCTCCGCCATCGCCATGGTGATCTACACCTCATATGTCTTCGTGCCCATCCACATACGCCTTGCACTGGAGTTTTTCTCTGGGATCTTTGGCGGGCACCCTGAGAGCACCATGGCACTCATGAACTAACAGGGGGGTGAAGAATGGAGGTAAAGAGGCATTGAATGAGTGGATTAGCATGAGTCCCCAAATCATTTCCTATAACTCAACTCGTCAGGTCCTGAAGCACCTTGAGCCTCTATTTACATCACGTGCATCCCAAACCACAGCGGTCAGTCACCTCAGCTAATCAAGACTGAAAACATGAAGATTTTAATGGAATTATCTGGAGAGCAGAGCCTTAATATCTTCTTTACATCCCCAACCCTCCAGCCTTACCCCATGGTATTAGACATGCGGCTGTACATCACTTTCACCCTCGCTGTGAAACGTCTTGTGAAATGTTGTTTGTCCTATTTGTTTTTATTTGTTCTCACCCTGAGTCCTGTGTGAGTGCATACCACTTCTTGGTTTTGCATGATAGGATCATACATTAATAGTAGATTTGCATGCTCGTCTCACCACAAGATACTACTAGACTTTCCTCTCTCTCCGTTATGACTTCTGAGCTACAATCCAGGATTCCAGCAATTTAGCGCGTCACCTCTTTAATATTTAGAGATGTGTAATCAGAGTGTTTATATCCTGACTTTTAGTAGAAAGGCAAAACAGCTGGATCCTGAATTTCCCTCAGCACAACTTAATAGGATGTTTCGGTAGATCTTCTCTGTGTGGTTAACACGCACACATCTATTAAATACAAGATCTCAAGTTTGCAAAAGAACCCCTCTAAAAACGTGTAAGCTCCACACCCATTATGTGTGGCATTGCTGACTTTGATGGTTTCCAAAATCATTATTGTTACTAAACGTGCTATTTTACAGTTTTTATAGTTAATTCTGAGGGTTAGATTTATGCACTATATGTCCTCCTAACTTCTAGCAGTGAGACAAACAAAGCAGTGTCCATCCATTGCATGAGCTCAGCATTCTGCTATCAGTCCCCAGTCCCATGTGGGATTTATAGAATTGCCTGTATGATGCAAATGACAGATAGTCATAAACGTCTGCATTTCTAAACTAGAGTAGTGAATAAGGGAGTCATGAGAGGACATGTGTGTGCCTGTGTATCTTCTGCATCTATGACACCATGGTAACATCGCCACTCACTACTCACCCCATCATTTCGGACATGCTCCTATTGTTGATTTATGGTTTTGTATCAGGACCACTATCACCTTTTATAATTGCCTTTATGCACTATAATGCTGACTGGTGGACTACATTACATGTTGCATTGTGTAGATGATCTTCAATGAGAGGGTTGACAGGAAAAGCCCAAGCTATGCAATGAAGTGTAACGATCAGGGACGTGCTACTGTTCGTACAAGGCCTACATTCGCTGGTTTACTGGTTATTGTGAGTAATGTATCAGTAACAGCATCAATTTGTGCCGAACCCTCTCTTTATCTCCTTTTTTTTTTTAAACTGTTGGCATGTTTGAAAGGTGTGTTCAGCAGTGAGCATGAGCAAATATTGGTATAGCACACCTTTGTGTTTTAGGCTTGGCTTTGTGAGCGATGTACTGTAGTTTTACTCAATCAACAGCCTCTGAACTCAAAGCAGAAATGTTTGCTGCGAAATGCAAAATGCAGTCAAATTGGCCCTGAATGGAGAGAAAAAGCCTGACTGGTTAAACAAATACAGTCTTCGTTACCTATAGTTGAGCTATAGAGAATGAACCAGAGAGAGAAAATGAGTGTCTGTGTATCTGGTAGTGGTGATGAGCATTGCATTTAGTTGTGTGCTAAAGATCATTTTTGATTATTATTTGTGTTCTGGGTCAAGGGCTTGCTGATTACAGTCTGAACATGATCTCTGAGTTAACCTTATTTATATGGAGTTATATATTTATATACACTGGTAAATGCTTGGCTGGTTACAATGTCAATTACCAAACTTTTTTTGTTGTTGATTATTTATATCTTTGTTCTCCTGTGGCCATAAATGATATGTGTTCTTTATTTAGGTTATCCACCTGAAAGTGGTATTATATTGTTCCCAGTTTGTGTTATTTCACTTTTGTTCAACAGTTTCAGTAGTCGAGACATTTCCTTAAACAAGAATCAAGAGGTCTCTGAGAAGGCTTTTTTCACTGTTCACCAAAGCTTTATTTATACATGATAGCAACACACCACTGCAATATTCAGAAAATAAACACATTTGCTGACACTTGGACAGCTGCTCCCTTTCTCTTCCTGGTTTCAATTTTTAGATGTGCATATTGTATTTTGAAATATGTATTCATGTGAAATGCACGTTTGTTCTGCCTTCTGTCGAGAAGAGCAGTTACTTTGAAATGGAAGAACAAACAAAACAAAAGCTTGTGGGCAGGACATTCCTGACACAATAGACTGTACTAAATAAAGTGAATTCACACAATAAGAGGCAGAGCCACGAAACCAGTTCTCCATAAACAGTACAGGAATGAATGCCCTGGGGCTTAGATTTCCCTCCTGCAGGTACTAGGTAACCTGGGCATGTCCACAAAACTATGCTGATCTCAAGTCTGCACCGTGTCCACACACTCTGTCGGACCAGACAAAATTCAAATTAGAACTACACTCAGCACTCCGCAAGTGTCAGATTTTCTTTTTTTTTTATTGAGATACTCACATAATATCCAGAGAGACTGTGAAAAGTGTTTAAAAATCTTGCAATATTAAGGAAAATTCTGGATGTGACCGACCAAACTTGCCTCAACTGCACCCTCAAGTTTGGTGGGATTCAGCTTAGTACTTTCTGCATGATTCTGCTGACAAATAAACACATAAATGAAAACATAACCTTCTTGGCAGAGGTAACCAGTGTAAATGTCAATAAGGAAACCTGTTCACCACAGTATGTTTATGTCTTGTAACAGGACACCTCGTATTTGCCATCTTAAGACACAATAACTGCATCACACAAGTCTACATACTCAGACTCCTCAGTGCCAAATTGCTACTGATTTATTTTCTCATCCTCTTCTTCATCTCACTCTGTCTTTGATTTATTTTTTCTTTCTCATGCTTGCTTCTCCGTCTCTTACTTCATTTTCTTTCCGTGGCTCTCTTTCTTTCTTCCTCCATTTTCTTTTTAAAAGTTTGCATCAGGGTCTTTGAAGAAGGGTCCCATGTTTACACTCCACATGTTAGTTTGTATCCCATGAAGAAAGAAGTCAGAGGTTATCTCCGTGATGACAAGATGTAAACAAAGTTATCTGCAGACTTAAACGCTCTCAAAACACTCAGAGAGGTGGTGCATTGTTTCTGGTGCGTTTACATGTCTGTGCTTGTGTCTCCAAATAAAACTGGAGTGGAATCCTAGCAACAGAGACGTAGCCTACATGACATCAAGACAAACTTGTGCACATCATCACTGGGCTGCCACTACTACCAGGTTTCAGTTTACAAGGAAACCCCAGAAAGTGTTCAAATATTAATCTCATTGTCAACATTTGATAACACCTTACTCTTTGGCTTAAGTCTCAGCTCCAGTAATGGGTGCTATTGTTCAGCTCTATCTACAGGTGTGTGACATTACAATGAATGACTCCATGGTAATAAACTTCTGACAGACGTGTAGAACAATAGGCACACATGGACGGACGGATGCATGCACGCACGCGCGCGCACACACACACACAATCATTTAATTCTTAATTTAATTTCCATCCTAACAAGCACTTCTCTTGAGAACAAAAGAGGCAACATTTTTTACTATGTCATAAAACAAGATTTATGACAGTGTGTCATGTCAAATTAAAGAGTTTCTGTCTCATTTGTCTTTTCAATTCATGTTAGTTTCTTTCCCATTTGATATAAGTGTCTGTACATGTGAGTGTAGTTTGTAGAAAAATACTGTCCCTCATGCATTTACACATGCACTTAATATTCATACTCCCTGTCTTAGTCCACCAGGTATAGGTATTTTTATACACACCATATTGATAATTGCAGTACACAGAGATCGTAGATGTCACAGACAGCCTTGTGAAGAAATGATCACAACAACAAATGAACAAGTCTGATTGTTTTCTAGTTCACTGCATAACTCAGTTTTGTGATTCATAGTGAAACTTAACCCTGTAGCAAATGGTTAGTTTTAATCTTTTTATGTATGTATAGTGTATTATTAAGTCATTTAATAGGCTTGTTTTGAGGGATCATTGTTTGCACTTCAGGGTGTGTGTGTGTTTGTGTCTGCACTGCAGTCATACAGGTGGGGTGGGGGTAGTGGTGGGGTTGGTGGCACTTGGTTAAACACTCCTTTATCTCAGTTTTTCCCTTAGGTCATAAGAAAAAAATAATTTGCAACAAATAGTCTTATTCATACTAAACAGGCAATATTTAAAGGTATTTAAATCAATTTTCCAATGAAACCAGAATCCAGGAATACTTCTGTAATTTGCTCTTGTATTGTTGAATTGAAATGGATGAGTTCCTTTTTCTCTTTTTGATTGCAGAGAAAAGGGTTCTAAGATACAAAGTGTTTGCTCCACACAGAGTAAACAATAACAATTTCAATTTGGACTTAATAGGGTAAAATTATGGTAAAATGATGTGAGAATACACTCACATCCACAGCAGAGATCAGATTCAGGATTGCATTACTATGGTTTGAAGACCAATTATAATTCATGTCTTTCCAGGCTGATTCCTCTACAATCAGACCAAATTTGTACTGTGGTATTGGAGTGACTGTGCAATTATTTCCCTTCCTTGTTTATCAAGGACAGAAGAGGAATTAACCTTATGCTCCACTTAATATCTCTGTTGTGAATCAGTCAATATGAGCCTATAGGAGTGGCTGGTCTGATAAAAACCTGAGCCCAGCGAGGTGTGAACCCCTGGCTGGAGCCAAATGTTGACATGATCAATGGCCTTTCAATGACCATGAACATCTTTTTCTGCCACTGGCTCATTTGTGCTATTGAGAACACCATCATTACCAAATTAAAGTAAGACATAATATGAGTTGATATACAGTATAAATATTAAGTTTCTGCATACCTCAAACACATTACATGAATATTTGTTTTTCCAAATAATTCACCATCTGTCGTCAAAAATACAAGTCTGCCACCAAGTGGACAAGCAGAGAAATAATCTGTCCTCTGGATCGGTAATTATGCAAATAATCAGTTTAGGACTAAAGCTGAGAGTGGAGGTAAAGACAGCATGGCTCTTTGTTTTACACTGTTGCCCATAAAGTTGGAATAATTTTGTTTTCTCACTTCTTTTTATTTCTATTATAAAGGTTAATTGTGGTCTAATTCTCACAGTGTTATGTTTGAAAGAGATTGATCTATAAAGTTTTGAGAAGATATGCACTTACATACATTCACTTTATGTATACAGTATACACACACAACCATTTCATGGGAAGAGGTAAAAAAAAATGTATTCAAACTTGACTGGCAACAGTGCATATGGTTCTTAGGGTGTGTTTGTTGATTTATGGTGAGCTGGATATGGGAACTATAGGCGTACAGGTATGGCACAGCTGCAGCTGGTAAATGAAAGAGTTTGAAGAAGCAGAGGTGGATCAAGAGGATGGATACACCATCCATTCATGTCTGGTTTTGTTTCATATACTTTCACAGATACTTGCAAACTTTGACTTCTCTTCTTTCATTTCCTCTATTGAACCACAAAATGAACTGGTCGGCCAGGAGTGAGTCACCCGTTCATGTTCAGGCCACAACACACACTGCACTCTGCTTGTTATGACTTTTTGTGTCGCATTTAAATGCAGACAACAATTACTGTTTGTTGTCTGCTCCACTTTCTGCTTTAATACACCTGTACCCACACATTAGAAACAGTGATCTCACAGTGCAACTCTGGAGAACACTCCTACATCACTGCAACAAAAGCTACATTTCAGTGAGTGTAAAATTGTTATTTACAGTAACAGTTGGATGATTCTGGAGCTACACTGAAATAGGTGGGAAGATCGATACTACTGGTGCAACTCTGTTAAATATGAAGTCACACCCGGCAGTTCTAGCTTAGTTTAACATAAAAACTGGAAATAAGGGGGACTGTCTAAACGAAGTCAAGTCCATCCACAAGGACCTTCTAAAACTTCACAGGTTAAACTGTATCTCAATCTGTAAAAAGACAAGAAGAGAAAAGTGTAAAACAGTAGGGTATATAGATTATATCATACACATACTGTAGGTGATCACATATACTGTAAATTCATATACCTTGCTAAAATGGCAACAACATCAATTAATCACTTTTTAACTATCAATACCAGCAAACACTGTTCCTCCAGTAATTTCCTTTTGTGGAAAAGGGCATCGTGTTTGCAAAATCCAATGTCTAGCATCACAGGGTCGGAGAGTGTTACAGGAGAGGCAGGAAATGTTTTTGTACGCTGCCTCACTACATTGAGATGTGCCTTCACTGCCAGCAGATCATTTGCCAAAGTCATTAGCCACTAATTCTGCAGGATCTAGATTTTCTTTGATAAGATCCCACAGTAAAGACCAAAACACAGTCCATGGCCTTAGTGGTACTTGTGAGCACAGTGGGGAAATAATCCTACAGACACTATGGCTGGATGCTGTGTTAGTTACCAAACAAGTCTCGCTCTTATTGTCCCGCTCTCAGCTGCTTTCACTCTCTTTATACACATTCACTAAGGCTTCAAGCTCTCTCCTTTACATGAATGGGGTTAATGTAAGGTAATACACGTCCATCCACCCAAGTCATCACTGGTCCTCTCGCTCTGCTCGGCTGCGCCCGCTGAGTGCGTTAACTGTTCCTTATCCCTCGCTCTATAGTTGCGTGTGGATGGAGGCTGGGGGCAAGGCCGGTGCCAGTGTTAAATGAATGGACAGGTGAGCGGTGCCTGGGTCCTCTGTGACCAGCTGGGCACTGTAAGCTGACCGCCGCTGTTGTGTGTGGTCTGAATGGAGCTGAGATACGACAGGGTTGAGGTCGGGCATGGAGAACCCCAGAGGAACCCCCTCTCTCTCACTCTCAGGACTCAGCTGCGTATCTTACACTCCATCTGTTTGTCTTCCACCGAGGGGCAAGTCAGGGATACTTCACCTGAGCTGCTGGGAAGGAGGGGGTAGAAGAACGAGTAGATGGAGGTGTGGGGATAAGAAGAAAGTGTACATGAGACTTTGAAAATAACTTAAATAAACACAGTCTTCTCCTGTTTGGTGGTTCTCTCCTCATCCCACCATCACCCCTCTCTGTTTCCCAAATTCATTTCCCTCCTTCCTGCTCACTCATTGCTGGTCATAGATCTCTCTGAGGACCTGAGGTCTTTGACAACTGAGGCATGTCCACTGCTCAAACATCCATTGTCACTGGCAAGTCGAGAGTTTCCATCAGACAGCTCGCAGAAAATCACTTTTCGACAAAAACCCAATGCTCTCGGGTTACACTGTAAGAATGAATCATTGTCCGGCCACACAGTTCGAATCATAGTCAGAAAATGTAGCTGCCAGCGGTCTGTGGGGCTCATGTGCAGTAAATCGGTCACTGTGACCAGGCAAGCATTGCCACTGCACTTATTCAAGGCAGATAAGTTGGTTTCTCTGACAAACATCTCAGGTTTAGCAACTGTTGAGTGAAGAGATTATCAGTGCTCTTTAGATTAAAGCTGTCTTCTGGATGTTCACCAAGTGCCAGTCGATTGTAAATACTGAGCTCCCTGTGCTGCCCACCAGTGTGCAAATCTCACAGTAACTCATTTTAAAGTATCTGTTGCAGATGTTGCCGTCTAAGTCCACTTGCAAGATTCTGTGTGGGACTATATAGTAAAAGACGTAAAATAAAAATGGTTTGCACCATTCCTCCTGCAACTAGATGTAGAAAGCTGTACAAACCTGCACCTGAAGAAAGAAACTTGTAGTTCCCTGGCATCTGTTACAGGACCCTCTTTGCTTAGCTTTGTCCCACTGCAGGAGTCTGGGTAGTTGGTTGGATGTTGGAGGAATGCCTCACATATCAGGTGACCCATTGCCCCGCAGCCTTTGCTCCTCACCTAGCTTACAGCGATGGAGTGCTCCTGGTGGGCGCTGTATCCCGTGTCACAAAAGCACCTTTCTACACAACAGAGGTACAGAAAATGGTCCACAGCACAGTGGTTCTCCTTGGGTCAACTCCAGCCCGCCATAATTGGATTTCAGACCTCCCCCTGTGCTTCCAACAAACACCCTCATTGGTGGAGATGTTCTTTTGCTCAAGCCTGGCAGAGATATCAGAGAGACCTGGAGCTCCTGGTGACGCTTCCAAGACACTGCTAGAGAGGATAAATGACCATACTACTTATGCATAACTGGGTGAGTCTTTTCAAGTTTATTTTCTATGCATGTCCTCAGAAAGTTGCATTATGAACATAACCAGCAACCATCTAAGACATTTGATTTTCTGTTTAGGCGTTTGCATAGAGACAATGAAACTATAGTTATATGATATCGTGACCAAGAAAGTGTAGGCTCTCATTGTAGTTTAACGCCTTAACTTCCAAATTCACTGACAAACTACTTGGAGAAGCTGGCATATGAAAACAGCAATGAGTAACAGGCAGAGTGTAGGCTTACTGGGTCAATTATAAGAAAATCAAAGCTCCTGTCAGAGATTTTTAACTGGAAAGATATAAGTGCAGAGAATGCAATCAAAAGCGAACATACAGTAGAAAACTTGCACTGAAATAATAAGGGCAGAAATTTCACCTCTTATTTATACTTTGTAATATTATCTGCAACAGTTAACCGCTCATCAGATCAGTGTGTGCTGTATTTGTAACCGACTTGTCTTTAAACCAAAAGTAGATGGGAAATGAAATTGGTGCAGAACAACAGAGGAAAGCTGTCTTGTACAGACTCATCTCTCCTCAGATCCCTGTCAACCATGAGGATTATCTCCTGTCCGTTGACCCTTGTGGCTGTAGTTGTGGTTACACTCACTGTGTTATCCTGCACTGAGGCTAAGACTACACAGAAGCCAAAGTACCAATACACCAAGAAGCCCATCCCTCATGTGACAGTGCACAGCCCTGTGACCACCAGCATGCCCAAACCTCTCAAGACAGTGGCTAGTGCAAAACCTGCGCAGCCCCACCCACCGCCCACCACAGAGAGGAACACCTACCAAGGTCACATCTTTCCTCAGCACTACACTGAGAGCACTGAGCCCCCTGGTGTTGGCCATGAGAACTACACCCTGGATTACAACGAGTGTTATTTCAACTTCTGTGAGTGCTGTCCACCTGAGAGAGGTCCCAGGGGGCCAAAGGGAGACAAAGGCCTGGCAGGTATACGAGTCGTTCATAAAATCGCATAAAATACAGAAAATGTTTTTTTTTTTTTGTTTTCAGTTCTTTCAAATGTTTCCTTGTCAAGGGCCCCCAGGTGAAAAAGGGCTTGGAGGGCCAGCTGGTTTACCAGGACCACCCGGTATGAGTGGTCCTATGGGGCTTAAAGGAGACAAAGGTGAGTGTAATAGTGTAATAGTTTGAATAACTTATCACAGTATACTCCACTGTAATATATAGCAAGAATACAGCATATAGCACAGACACATGGGTGCAGACCTGTTATGAGATAAAGGTTTTACAGGAAACTGTCAAAGAGAAGTTGTGGTGCAGGTTCTACTTTCCTGCTTTTATTGCATTGCATTGTAGGTCTCTGAAGTGAGCACTCTATACCATGTAAACTACATAAGATAAAAATGAATGGAAACTACATTTTACATCCCTCGCAAGTAACAAATTGGAATCCACACTTTTACACTTAGGACCAGATTAATGTCAGATGTGGATAAAAATATAACAGGATTCAAATAAACTGATTTCAAACAAAGACTCAAACTGGGACAGATATTTTGTACACCTTCACCTGTGGCAGTATAGAAAGATAAGAAAATACCCAGAATGCTCATGTTGGATATTGTTATGTCATTTTCTCAGGGGAAAAAGGTGACAGAGGAAACAGTGGGAGTTTTGGCCCAGCTGGTGTCCCAGGAAAACCAGGGCAAAAAGGTCGAACTTGTTCAGATGGTTGTTGAATTCTTCTCATTTGTTGCTATACGTCAGTCGTTCTAAATCAGTGTCCCATACCTTGCAGGTGATGTTGGCTCCAAGGGCGAGAGAGGTCAAATAGGGCTGCAAGGTGTCAAAGGTAACAGTGGAGATAAAGGAGAAGCTGGCCAGAATGGGACTGCTGGAGAGAAGGGAGAGCCCGGAAAAGAGGGGCCAGCTGGACCTCCGGGAGTGGCTGTTGAGCAAGGTCCCAAGGGAGACAAGGGGGATAAGGGGGAGTGTGGCACATTTGGGGAAAGAGGTCCAAAAGGTGATCGAGGGGATACTGGACCTCCTGGCATCCCAGGAGGGATGGGCATTCCAGGAATAAATGGCAAGCATGGTTCCCCAGGTCCTGTAGGCGTTCGAGGGGATCCTGGGCCTCCTGGAGCACAAGGAGAACCAGGGGTGAGTGGGCCTCAGGGACCACCGGGCATACGAGGGATGCATGGACCAAAAGGAGACAGAGGTTACCCTGGGATGAGAGGTGAGCGGGGTATTCGTGGGATCAAAGGAGCTAAAGGATCAGGTATTCCCCAGAAGCGCTCAGCTTTCAGTGTAGGCATCTCTCCAAGAAAGTCCTTCCCTCCCTCTGGCTTCCCAATCCGCTTTGACAAAGTCTTCTACAACGAAGAAAACCACTTCAACGTTACTTCCAACAGCTTCACATGCATCCATGCTGGGGTTTACGTCTTCTCCTTCCACATCACGGTACGCAATCAACCCCTGCGAGCCACACTGGTGGTGAACGGGTCACGGCGGGTAAGGACACGGGACTCTTTGTACGGTCAAGACATCGACCAGGCTTCCACTCTGGTGGTGCTGCGGCTGGCGGCGGGTGATCAGGTGTGGATGGAGACGCTCAGAGACTGGAACGGGGCGTATGCCAGCAGTGAGGATGACAGCATCTTCTCTGGGTTTCTGCTTTACTCAGACAAGGCCTGATACTCACCAGTGGCACTGACACTGACACTTCTATACTGCTGTTCCAACTTGACCATATCTGACAAAAGACCAAATACCGGCGGTGCTACACTACTTCACTTGTCTTCATGAGCTGCTCAAAAGTTGAACTGTACACTAGTCTGAATATTTGAAGACCTACTATATCAATATCATGTTTATTGCATTTTTACCTTTGGAGTATCTTCTAGTTTAACCCTCTGAATAAAAATGAGAAAACCCCAACACTCGTGTGTATGGCTGCACAATATACTTATTTGTATGTATTGATAGTTTGCCCTCAGTTTAACACCATGGCCTCCAATTCACCAGTCATTCCATCCTGTGTTCCTCTTTTGTCTGTTTCACTATTTCTTTTCTCATGCAGACGCAGACCAGTATTTCCTTTGTGGCTGACCTTGGCTCTATAAGTTATGAACTGAAAATTAAGACACAGAAATGTATCATGAATGTGTTGACTAAACAGAGAATATCACATTCACTGAGCTCTTTAAATGTATTCTTATTCTAATGGTAAACCTGGGAACCTTCGTGACCTTACCTCTCTGCAACACTCAATGCCATGTTATAACACCAGTACTTCTAATATGTAAGCAGTATTGCTGTTTAAAGAGAGGGATGTATAAAAATAAAAATTCAGTAACACATGTTTTACATTGAATGCTTTATTTGTTTTAACCAACATGCTGTTAGTTATTTTACCTATCACTACTGACAGAGTTACTTTCCTACACGAGATCATGAAGCTGATACTTTTAAATGAATCATATAAAAAGTGGGCATTCATTGACCCAGTATGATTAGCATCACATATCATCATTTAATTCTGTCACAGTATATAACGTGTGTGATGCTGATTCTTCACACATAGGACACATATCACCTGATTGCTAAAATGAAGAGGCAGAATTATCTGTGGTAGGGGGCAGCAGGTTGGTAAATAGACTGAACGCAGCGAAGGCACGGGAGTTGGTGTCAGCAGAGGATCTGGGGGTTGGGTGCTCACTTTAGTGGCTTGAATAAAGGCAGGAGCTTCAGTGGACGGGGCTGCTGTGGACGCTGTTGTAGGAGGCAGGTAGAGGCGATAAAAAGAGGAGCTGTGCAGCTCCTGTGTGATGCTTCACAGATCTGATTAAGGAAGAACATTATAGTTTTAGTTTTTTCTTTGTCATGGACACATATCAGATTACATTTACTTACATGACATACCTGCTGCTGGTTCATAGGGTTCGGGATCACTCCACAGGGTGATGTCCAACAGAGGCACCTTGGCCCTGCATTTGTACAGGCCTGGAGACTTTTTGTAGAAATCGGTACCGTCAGAGTTTGCTGTTCCTAGTTGCCTGTTGTTCTTGTAGAAATAGAAGAGTATTGGAGCTTTGCCATTGTACTCCACCTGGCAGGTGAGAGTCAGGAGTTGTGACCCTTCTTTTGGCTCAATCTTCATAATGGGCTTTGACAAGACCTCTGAGACAGAGCCACAGAAGAGAAAGCATTAGTGACAGGTACATGTTGAGTAACTGATTTCTTCTCCACACATTCAATATAATAAGGTTGAGAATTTCTGTAAATACTGCATATAGGAGGAATAGACTTTTTACACAATAATATACTCACGTGTACAGTAACTTAACGTAAAGAATGAAGACAGGTAAATAAATCTTCAAACTCCTTATACCAACGTGGTATGGTACTTTTCCTTGTTTCCTTGCAGTATTCCTCAGTCTGACAAGTCTCCACCAACAAACACAGACTTGGACCAAGTAACAGTCCACTGCATAACAACTCCCATAACAACAAATTGTGATGTTTACACTACATTTTAAATTCACTGAAAAGAAAAGAAGAGACGGCTGATTTTGCTATCTTGGAAAAGAACCGAGGCTTATTGCTGATGTAAGAAAAAGCCGGCCGTAGATTCATATTAAGTGGGAATATGTGAAAGTGTGGTTGATTTTCTCATCGAAGTCTTAGAATGTAAGTGAATTTTCTAAAATGTCTAACTATTCTTCTAACGTGTGACCTGCAACCAAAAGAAAACTCAGCATAAGCAGCCCATTATATACAGTACAGTATAGGCTACATTACTCACCAAGGACTTTCACTTCAGTCTCAACTGACTGGACAGACACAGTGCGTCCATTTGCTTCCCAAGAAGCCCGGCAAGAATAGTTTCCATTGTCATCAAGGGACAAGTTGGTCAGCACAAACTCTAAGGAGGATTGACTCATAACTTCAACACCATCTCTGTACAGAATCGCCCCATAAACTGGCAAGTTATTCCGCAGTAGACATGTGACCTTTAAGGATTCTCCAACAAGGGCAGGATCATGTGGGACTTGCAGGATAGCCCATCCCCCTATACAAAGATGACATAGAGAAAAGTCACAACAATCAAACCAAGACCAAGAAAACATGCTAAATTATCTACATTTCTAAACTCAAATGTCCAGGATGCACCTATGATTTTTCAGAGTTGTTCAGGGCGTAAGGAGTACATCCGCTTTTGAAGTTAACAGATTGTGAAAAAGAGGGGGCATGACATGCAAATCAAGCTTTTTGATACAAGAAAAGAAAAGATTTTACCATCCACACGGATCTCGAGAGGCAGACTTTCAAGAGTGTATATGTTTCCCACTGCCGAGTCCCTCACTCCCTTGCAGGTATATACACCTTCCTCTTTCACTCCGACATTCCACTGAGTAAGGGTCTCCCCATTATAAGGTAGCCTCTGATTCTCTCTATACCAGTAGAAATTCCAGTTGGATTTGTAGATATCAGGAACACTGCATTTCAGCTTGACACTTTGACCAGAGAAGATCCTTGACTCCTTCGCTAGGTTCTCTAAAATAGCTCTGAATGTGCTTTCAGGGACAACTATGGAAACAAATACAAATTATCATTTGAATATGTTAATGTGCAATATACTTACAATATGCTTACAATCACATCAATCTTTTGTTCAGCAGAAACCAAACTAAAAATACAGATTCTATATGCTTACATGACACACGTATCTTAAAAATACAAATGTTTTTGTGAAATAAATTGCATATCTGTGAAAAACAAGAATATTTGGTACATACCACGGGATACTGCATGCTGCAAGAGGGTTGAAAGAACTGAAACAGTGAAGAATTGAAGGTAAATGGCCAACTGGACAAGGTTATCAGAATGTGAAGTTTGAGATATTGTTAACAAATTGAAGAAACTTACCAAGAAATGATATGACCTTGTCCATTGTGATGGCTCCGATTGCAAAAAAAAAGTGCACAGTGTGGTGCATTTATACCTAATGAGGAGGGAAGTGAAAGTTTCTTCTGAATTCCAACATGCAACGCCCCAATTTCCTGAGGCTGTTGTAAGGTATATCTCAACCCCGGAAACTTTATCAACAGTTTAAAAAAAGAAAAAAAGAAGTGAAAGTACCACCACATTTCTGAGAACTCATTATGCTGAAATGCATCTGCTCTCACTTTTGAGAAGAATAGGTCAAAAACAGGAGAATAAATAATAAACGATTACAGGACAAACCAAATTCACAATGTATTTTTGCATAAAGACAAATCTTGTGCATGGCCTAAGCTGCATAATATCTACACAATAGCTTTAACACATCTGAAATGACTTCATGAATATATTTTATGCACAATATAATACATTCTCAGTGTTAACTAATCCTAGTTAGAAGACAAGTGACAGACAAGTGAATCAACATGAGCAGGAACCACACACAAATGCACATGCATTTTCAATTTTTATTAATCATCATCACACACCCATAGATGCAAATATACTAATACTGCCCCAATAAGTTACATTTAAATAAAAGACAGTATTATTACTTTCTCCCATGTGATACAATAACAAACCTATAAGGTTACAAACATGTTTCAAACTTTAAAATACCTCATAAATGGCTTCTGCATACAGTGCAATGAAGTTAACCAAGCTGTTGTTTGCATTAAAAGCTTTTTCTCAAACTAAAATTGGAAAGCAACGACACACTGACTACGCTATTGCAAATGTGAACCAAAAAAAAAAAGTTTCAGCTCTAGCAACATAAAGAAATGTTAGCTGATGGCCAAAGGGAAAAACAATATCCCTTTCACATAATTAAACTCTGCCAAATATAAAGACTTGGTTGGAAAACACTGGCGTGGCACAAGCCCTCAACACTGTTTTCACCAATAACCTTCTATCCTTTCAAATGAACAGAGAAATCACTTCCTTCATTCAGTGTGCGTTTCAAAATCAAAACAGAAGAAAAGTGCTTTAAAATAAATGAAACTGCTGTGGGGATTTTTGTGGCGATTTTTATGTCTTGCACATACAGAAACTGCATCATCTTTGCCTTGTTACCTAGTTCATACCAAAGCTCTGACAAATTAAATCATTCTCCTAAAACCTGATTTTCATTAGACGGGACATGCTTGTAACACCCTCTAGAGAAGATAAATTAATAAACATTTTACTATCCAACCATCAAAATTCATGTAACATGTCTTCAAACTATTTTCTTTAATGAGATAACTACTGTAAATATTACAGGATTAATGTCTCCTATTGCATCCAGAAGAATTGATACCTGCCATTCTATAGAAAAATAAAATCACTGTACATCCAACTTAGGGCTGGAGTGAGAGGTCTGGCATGAAAACGAGACTACAACGCAAGCACGCACACACACACATAACAGAGGCAGGGGCGGGGGCGGGGGGGGGGCGCTTGATTTATAGACATTAATGGAACATGTCCATGCAACACACACTCGCCCACACTTTCATGCATGCACAACCCTGGACGGCCTTTGTCTCCGGAAACATTTCCAGCGGTCAGTTACCTACACAGTACATACAGCAGAAATCATGAGCATGGGCTTTCAGTAAGGGGAAGTAAGGGGTTACCCCATTAAGACTTTCCTTTTTCATTTCCCCAAAAACATTTTACTGAACTGAATATGTTATATTAAAAGCTACTTGAGCAGTAGGGTTCCTGTTTGGAGAGTTGCGAATGATAACACACAAAAATACATACAACCATTTATCCTAGTTTCCACAAATGTAACAACAATAACAAGGATGAAGACGTACTGAGGTACTGAAAACTCCACTGAGAGTGATCTTCTTAGATGTTTGAGTTTTACTCTGGTGTGGAATCGGTCTGCTACTTTGCATTAAAAGGGAGCCAGAGGAAGTGGTCTTGACCTCCTGGACGATGATCTGTGGAGGGTTTGGCTGCTGCGCCCTACTTGAAAGAAGCAACAGTCAGAATGTGCTGGGATAAGAGGACTGGGGCCGTTAATAGCCTGGGAGAACCGAAGCACATGGTCGTGTTAACGGTGCCAGTACAAGTCTGACACTGTACTAGCAACAGGACATGGGGGCTCTGCCATGAATCCAAGACAAAAGACTGTGACTATGCTTTATGTTGCCTGATGTTAAAGGAATAGTTTGCCATTTTGGAAAACCCAACACATTGCCTTTTTTTTTTTTTTTTTTAACCAGTCCACTACTGTGTGCACTGCATGTGTGAATGTATTTGTGTGTATGTACTGCTGCTGTAACCCTGTGAATTTCCCCATTTTGGGATAAATAAAGGCATACTTTACTTTACTTAAACCCTGGTGGAGGGTTATGAAACTGAAGCCTGGGGATAGTTCACTTAGCATTAAAAATCTCCAGGTGACAAAACTCACCTGCTAGATCTTCTGAAGCTCACAAATCTGTATAAAAACAGAAATAGTCTGTTGTTCTTACACTTGAATGGATGGATGGATAAATCTAATGACTTTTTAAGTGTACAGACATGAGTGGCACTTTAACTCTCTACAGGAAAGTCTGTAGCTTTCCAAAATGCCAAACTATTCTTCTAAATCAATTTTTCCATTACTTTTAATTGTCAGGCCCTCTGGGATGATGGATGAGATTGAGATGGCTGAAGTGATCATAGGATCCGGGGTGGGGGGGTGGGGGGTGGGGGAGGGTGAAGCCTCTAGATTTTTTCAGAGCAGAACTCTTCATATCACCCAGCAAACACTTGTGGTTGCAGTGGTGGGGGCAGGAGCTCATTCTCAATGTTGTCAGAGTCTATTGCTGATGATGCTGCAGACGTCTCACTAGCTGTGGGTGCGGGAGGGTTTTGTGTCTCTGGTGGAAAGCTCTCCAGGACACTCTGCACCTTCTGCTCTACCTCGTCTGTCCAGTCGATAAGGTCGCTCTCCAGTTGCCGAGCCTTCTCCATAACACGCTCCTGTCTTTCCCCGAGCCCTGTGAGCAGGTCCAGCCTTTTGTGGACCTGACTGAGAGCTGCGCTGCCCGGAGAGCAGGACGAAGCTCCGGAGGCCTGAGGCCAGTTGGGAGACGCCTGGCCCGTCATGTAGAGCTCGAACTCCTCAGAGCTCAGGTTTAGAGACTGACCGTCCAGCTTCTCAATGAAGGCCACTGCACAGCACTGGGGAGAGGGGATGTGGGGGGTTATTTAAAAAAGCATTCTGCCACATCAGATAAGATCATTTAGACCAGGGTTACAAAAATACTAAAACAAGTGTTGAACAATACAGCAGAGCAAGTAGCCACAAAGCTTACTTCCTTCCAGCAGTGTCAAATCTTAAACCAAATACCAAAAAACATTAGGGATCAACAGTGTTCAAGACCACATAAAGCCTTGAATGTTTTGAATAGTTTCAACTGACTGACTCGCTTACTTGGGTCATTTGTGTCAGTGCAGTTGTCCTTTTTTAGCTATAACTTCTTTTTCTCAATATGTATTTTTTTTGCTTTGTAAGCAAGATGTGTCCAAATTAATCTGAACGACATTTTTATTACTTGTTTTGTAGCTGGCCAGATTGCATCATGGTCTATTGGGACAGCTATCTGACTTGTTACTCAACTGACACTCACATGACTTGAGCGGGTTTTCAGGAGTGACTGGTACCAGCATCTGGCATTTATTTGTGTACATATATACAATGCGCTCAGGTGATGGTTTATTAGGTACACCTGATAGAACTACTAAAGTTTATGTTCCTACAACTTTATGACGACTTAAGCACGTGTAGCGCTGTACTGTAAGCTGAATGGCATCACATGCAGAAGTATTTGTGATTCATTTTACCCTCCCTGATTAAAATAAGATGAAGAAAACTGGAATTTCAAACACACACACAACAATGAATCATATAAGTGTACTCTCATCTCCTCACCAAATTAGTGAAGTAGTAACCATCCTCTCCAGTCATAAGTCTGCTGGGGTTGCAGAAGCGGGTGATGTACTGGATGTTGGACTGCAGTCGTGGAGGGTTTGCTTTCAACACAATGTAGATGAGGGTGGGGAGGAAGTCATCTGCTGACGCAGCCTCTTTCTTGCTGACTTTGATGGCGTTGAAGATGTGCTTGCTGCAACGAGTGATACATGCCAGCTTTTCCTTGGGTACACGCTTGGAATCCATTTCAATCACATCTGGTGTAGAAATATGAAGAGATAAAATTGTTCAAATGAAAATCCACCTGGATCTCTACTGTTAAAATAATGAGGTGTTATGGAAAATAAACCCAAAGAGACTTACCTGTGATGGCTTTGACTACGCTGTCAGAAACCTCAGGAATCTCCTCATCAACAGGAACACATAGCATCTCTATGGTGACCCAGTGCAAGGCTCTGAAACAGCATGTGAAAACAACTCAGATCTCAGCTGTAATAATTCAACCTGCAACTGTGTTTCCTTGTGCTCAGAGAAATGCAAGGACAGTAGGGATGCACATGTTTAACCGTTTCACCGTTAACTGATAAGAAGAACTTTGACCGATTAATACTATCGGTTATTTTTTTATTATTATTAGCTACATTTGTCATTAGCTCATGGGGGTGTGTCGACACGTGCCGACTTCCACGTTCCATCAGTCATATTTCGTAGCAAAAAGTTACACAGGAGGACTGACAGTATGTGCAGCAGCCTCCATGAAGGAATGTCAGACAATAAATGTAGCTACACAGACATAGATGTGCATCACCTGTAACTACAGCGCTGAAGAAGAAAAAAAAAAGACGTCGCTGCTCTCTCCAGCCTCTTCACCTGCAGCTCTCCTGCAGCTCCACAGAGGAGCTGTCAGAGGAGCTCTGCTGTTCCTCCTTCAGCCTGGTGTTTGGCTGCACTTTGTATAAAAACAGTTCAATATTGGACGATCTGAGCACGATCAGCTGAGACAGAGCACAGTGGATGTGACATGTGGCGCTGATCAGCCGGTGCAGCGCACGTGTGCATTTAACAGCAAAAAAAAAAATAATTGGAGCGTTTTTTTTTGGTTTTTTTTGCCGTGCGCTGCCAGCGTCTCAATCGTATCGGTTAATAATCGGTTAATGAACATCGGTTAACGGTCAGGAAAAAAATTCTAAATGTGCATCCCTAAAGGACAGTAATGAGAACCTGCATAGAAAATTTAGGCATTATTACGACTTTTCTCTCCAAACCTGATTCTCTTCTGAATGGCCAGGTCTTTATTCTCATCATCTGTGGTCTCAGGACAGAAAACTTCCTTGTAGAGACGAGTCATCATATACTTCTCCACTTCATCCATAACATTTTCTACATGATCTGATGAACCTAACAAAAAAAACAAAAACACAAAAAAATTTATACACACGACATTATTAACTGTATATTAGTGACATTCATTGTTTTACAGTTAATTAAATCTCAGAGTTAAACAAAACAAATCAGCTGTACAGAGTTAACGGTTAAAGCATTAAGCAGCACCTTTGAACTGGGTCTGGAGGCGATCTGAGAGGTTCTGGTAGAAGTCTTGCACACACTCCGACAGCTCATCTGCACCCATGTCCTGTATTAAAGGAATGTGCGTAAACATTTCACCTCAGATAACATTTAATTACTTTGAAAAAAAAAAAAAAGACAATGTTACAAGGACAGGAATCAAACTCAAGCCCAGACATGACAGAATGATACATTGCGCCTGGTTTTGATATTGATTGTTTTATCTGTTTAACTATAGAGACTATTTCAAAATTCACTAATAGTAAATGCCTGACAGACAGACGTGAAAAGTGCAAATGGTAATAACCCCTTCTGTTGATCACTATTGTTACATTTTGCCTTTGAGACAAAGGAATTTTAGCTCATTCTGTAATACCAGTGACACCGGTGGGAGAGAAGTTCTCAGTAATAAATGAGGACAGGTGGCCATGAAACAGAATAACAGAAAGCAGACACAAGTTGCCAATGTACTGAATTTTACACTGGGCAAAAACCTGCTAACATCACACAAACACTTGGCTTTTGTCATCCATGTGAATCAGTTTGAGTCATTTTTGTCTTGCAAGAAAGGTACACTTGTCTGGCATTGTGAAGAGAGTAAATTGCCTGTTTTTTAACTTACCCGCTTGTAGACCATGCTTTCAGTGAAGGCCCGACACTGTTTGAAGATTTCCCTGCCAAACTTCAGAGGCTTGAGAAAATCAATGAACTCTTTTGTTGCGTGGTCACTGTCCACCGAGGAATGCCGACTTGCAGAGGAGCTTGGACTTGGGCTGGACTGTGTGTCAAAAGGAGCACCATCTGGTGGGGAAGACATTACATGGTATTTTAATCAAAGTTGCAAACACATAGATTTTTTTCCCCCTTGTGATATGGGTTGCCATGTGCGTAAAGTCATCTAGGGAAATTGAGGAAGGGAAGGGGAAGTGGCTGACCTGAAAAGACAAAGAGATCTTTGAGCTTTTGATTTTGGTTGACCACAGTATGGTTTTCTTGTTTCAGTATAGCAGAGATCCAAAACTGTTTCCATAAAAATGAGGACGGACTTAGGTAACACTGGGTCGAATTATGACAAAGATATCACTTAAAATTCTCTGAGTAATGGGAACACTATACGCTATAAAGAACAGAAGTTTAATAACTCCCAATTCTATCATTTACTTACAGTAAATGCTAATATACCTTTTTTGGGTGGTGTTTTCGAGGAGGGAATAAAAAACTTGGTCACTGTGTTAACTTTGCTGGACTTTTCCTTAGTTTTTCTTTCTTCAAACTTGCTGAAGGGTGCGATGGTAGGCTGTGATTGGGCCTTCTGGTGCCTGCTTGCATAAGCTTCCTCTTCCTCTCTCTGTAGCCTGCGAAGAAAAACAATACAGCCATATTAGTTGTCAGATGGACAGAAGGTCACCAGAGCAGGCCAACAAAATGAGCAGGTGAGAGAGCATAAGACACTGTATTTGCTATTTTGGAGTAATTTTACACAGGGCACAAGACAGACAGACAGACCTCTCAGCAAGTGCCCAGTCTTCTTGAATCTGTTTTTGTTTTTCTCGCTGATTTTCCTCTCGCCAGCACTTCGAGCACAGGCCCTGCCAACCAGTGTTGCCATAAAAACCACATCCTTTCTTGCAAAGCAGCTCTGATTGGTCCAGATGGATCCCACGCCGCTGGCTCATCATTTTTCATCAAAGTTAGTAGGACTGCTGGGGGGACGAGAAGAGAGGGAACTTTAAAAGTCAAAACCTTGAGTACAAACTGCATTTTAGGAACAACAACAAAAATCAGTACTGTCGTGCGTACAAACCAGAGTCCAAGGGCTCATTATCACATTCAATCGTTACATGACAAGTTTATGCAGCTTTAAGTTAACTTATGACTGGGTTCAAGTCCCCATCTAGCTACACAGCGTTGACAAGACGAACCACCTAATTGGATCAAAACATTGATTTAATGTAGCTTGATCCATAGAGAACTTGTCTGCTCTGGCTGGGTTCAGTTGGCGGCGGTAATCAGTTACATCTGGTGATAGCGGGAGGAACATCACCTGATTAGCATTAGCTCGCTGACAGCCAGCTGATGGCTCGCTCAGACGACTGACAGCGCATTAAAGCCAACTTCGAAACTAACCATCTATTCAAAACAGCATTGTGCCTGGGTTGAAATTATTTACTGATGTATCCGACACATGGCTTGACTGTTTTTGTCACGGAAAACGCTAACGTACAGCTAGCCAACAGAAAATCACCTAAGCTAATTACAGAGCTAAGCTACACAACGAGCTAACGTTACATCGACACCACGTCAGCTGAAACACTCCGGGTCATAAACGCCGTGTCAACGTACAGTCTCATTCGCAGTGTCAAAGCGGTTGAGTAACGCTGTCGTCGCTCCAGCCCCAGTTTGTTATTGGTGGATGTTTACATTAGCAAGGCAGCTAGCTTTGTCCCCAGCCATTTTGTCTGTCATTTGTTTCTTCTTCTCGCATGTGTTTTCTGTTTTTGGTCTGATGTTCGAGCGCCACCTGCTGTTTCTACCCTGTACTCGCCTCCTGTTGCCATGGTGAAGGGAGGAGGGAATCCATCCGACAGTGGCAGAAGCTACAAAACTTATCAGTTGACACTTTTTTTGGTCCATTCTTTAGTAAGTTGCTTAATATAATAACGTGCTAATGGGGATTTCGGCGTACATAAGTAGGCCTATCATATTAGCCTATTCTTGTAAAAGATTAGGCCTATGTCTAAATCTCTTAATAGGCTACTTATAGGCTATTAGGCCTATCATAATAGCCTATTTAGGGTGGATGAATGACCCCCCCAAAAACTGGGCTTTTTCATTCAGGCTACCATCTCTACCAATTGGCAACACTACATGCTCACATTATGTTCAAAACCAGTTACTAGCCTACTTCAATGCAAGTTGACATGAACTTCCCCAGTTGCACATAGGCCTATCTGCAGGATGAGACCATGCTCCTGCTGCAACCCGCCCACCTCTGTGATAAAACCAAACGCTGTCCGAACATCCGGTCTGCAGGAAGAGCCATATATGGTAAAAGACCTCACATCACAAACAGTCTGTGTCTCTCTCGCTCAAGTTGGAAGTGAGGGCTGGGTAACAGAATAGCTACAGTAGGCTTCTATTTAGCCTATTATTTACTACACAAAAGCACCAATGAGGCCGTGGATAGCACTAATGTTGAACTTGACTGCATTAGCCTATAATAGGCCTATCAATGTTTTTGTTTTTTTTACAAGCTGAGTGTTAGGCCTACCCTACAACACATTTCAAAATAATCGCCTAAACCTCGCCCTCCTTATTGTGTTTCTTTTGGCTGGGATGTGTAGCCTATTTTCAATTCATGTTTTGAACCTACAGTAGATAGGCTATGTCAAAAAGTGAAGAGAAGGAGTTGTGTGCCTCAGAAGAGTTTATTTGTAGGCTACATTCCCCTAGAAATCAGTCATTTCCAATGCTTCACATTTCTTCCCCAGATGGACAGACAGCCATGGGTGAGGAGTGAGTTTGTGCATAAAGTGTCCACACCTTGTATGGACCTCTTTTACTCACCTTTGGAGTGATAATGTGTTAAATATTCTTCTTTAACCAGGTGAGCTCGGATAGCCAACTTAATGCAGACAAACACATGGTTTGCCTCAACACTGTTGTGATGCCACATTTTGAACAATAAACTCAGTGACAAAAAACAATAAATAGGCCTATGCCCCAAGTTGGGAGAATTTTATTTTATTTTTTGCTCAGAATATGTATCTATTTTTTCTTTTTTGGCAAAGTTACTCAGGACGAAAGTAAATGCATTTGGTATAGGTCAGCCAGGCTTTTCAATAACCTGTTCAACCTGCAGAAACGACACTTGAACATGTAGCCTTTATAAACACGATATCCTACTCTCATCACCATCTCCAGCGTATAGGGTATCGTTTGTGATTATAGGCTGCATGTTCAACTGTCCTTTCTGCAGGTTAAACAGGTTATTGATTAACTTTTGGTTTTTGCTTGTGAAGGGTTTTTTTTTCTTTGCAGTGAACCGCCCTGACCACAATATATTCACCTCACTTTCAATCACAGCCCTGTGTGTGTCTTCCTTTTCATTGCATCCTCTTTTTTTTTTTTTTTTACGGTGATACCCCACACCCCATACTATACACTCACTTAATGGTCGAAACTCCACCGAACGAAAGTGCTTTTGTGAACACACACCAGGTAGCCTAAATAACTGCGTCTTCTTGCTCCACTGTCAGACTGATGCGTTAAACTGATGAAGCACCTTGGGTAAGAGGCGAAATCGTCTCCCTAGACAAATATAAGCCCAGTTGCCTCCGATTCAGTTGTTGCCCAGAGACTCACTCTGTACAGTTTAGGTGGGAGGCGCAAACCAGGAAACATATCTTATCGTGACAACTAGTATAGCGCGCATTACGCACGCGCCTCCAAAAAACTACACTAAAGCTTCTGGAAATTGGAAGTCTTCGTATCCCACGTGGCACATTTCGGGGAAGTTTGATAGGAGATCTGCACAATGGCAGGTAAGAGTTGAATGTCCAATGCAGCTTGTGAGTAACCACGCATTACCATGTTGAGTGTGTTGGCGGTAGAAATGTAGGCTATAGACAGCTGCCTTTGGTCTGAGAGCTCCGTGCTGTAGGGCGCTTAAGAGGGGTTAGGCATTGCGGGGATCTTTCCTTACTCTTGCCAGCGAGTAACCCTCTCCTCTCAGCATGTATTTACCCATTGAACATACAGTCCTTCCATGAAAAACTGTGGTTTACATAATTTAGGGAAAATTATGAAGGACAGCACTATAAAATGTGTCTCAGAAATGTGTTCAAATGATTCACGTTTTCTCCTCTATCTCCAGCTAAAAGCTGTTATTACAAAAACAACTTAAAAGGATCAATCATAGGTGGCTATGAAAACTTAGACAAAATCCCCCAAAAGCTTGCAGCTGGGAAAGGGACTGGTCTCAGGCATAATTCCTTCCCCTCCCCTTCCCCCACACCAGAACTCAGATAAGATGCAGATCTGGTAGGCCTATCTCACTCCACGCAGACAGAATTTGGAAACATTCTGTATCCCTAACTAAATTTGCATGTTTTCAAGTTCTGGATTTTGAAACCAAATACAACAAATGTTTATTGTATGCTCAAGGATTAACATTAATTGGGTAGAAAAAATTACAGAGAAGGAAAGTACCAAAGGGATAGTTCACCCAAAATTCAAATTTCACTAATATCTACTCACCCTCATGTCGACTAAGAGATGTGAGAATTTTCAGAGTCCTCTGTCTGTGCCTTCTCTGACTTACGAGGGGGGTGAGGGGGTCCCTCTAGTATTGAAGCCCCGACATGAGAAATTGTTCCGCCGGTCATTGCAAATCACGAGAGATTTGCACTGACACAGGAAGAGCAGTGAACTGAGACACTGGGAGCTTCCGCTACAAACAAGCCTAAAATATAGACTTTTTTTTTTTTTGGAACAATTTCTCATGTCGGGGCTTCAATACAAGAGGGACATTACAGACAAGCAGTATGGAGGTATTTGGATGTTTTTTGGTCTGTCTATTTGGACGAAGAAAAGTGGTATCCATTCACAACCATTATATGGACAAATACCGCTGTGCAGACCCCCCCGTAACTCAGAGAAGGCACGGAGGACTCTGAAAATTCTCACAGCTCTTAGTTGACATGAGGGTGAGTAGATAATGAGTGAAATTTGAATTATGGGTGGACTATCCCTTAAACTAACTAAAGTTAGTCTTAGTTATTGATCAACTCCTGGCTAAGAATTTTTATAGATATTATTGCGAATTACAAATGACAGTTGTATCAAGAACTTGATTTGCTCCACCCCCTTCAACCAGTCTAAATCAGAAATGCAGACTTTTACTAGGCTTCTGATCAAGGCTGCAGGAAGAGCACAAACCATGCAAAACCATAATCTGTGTGCCCCAAACATTTGAAATCATATTACATACAGAAATAGATCCTGTTTCTCACTGCTATTCTATCTTGGATTATATGATTGGTTGTGAATGACAGTGATAGTGAGTACTACTTGATGATGCCAATACATTAAATTCCCTGATGAATGTAAACTTGAGTGGTGTAATAACATGACTTTAAAAAAAAATTCTTTCCTGTAGCTGAGGAGCTTTTCAGAGTGAGGACTGGCTTCATTGAGACAGTATCAAAACCTCTAATCAAAGAGCTCCTGGGCGGCCTGTTAACAGATGGAATCATCAGCGAGATGGAGAATGAGACAATACTGGAAGAGCACAGTACCAGAGCGGACAAGGCAGCGGCCCTCATTGATACAGTGAGGAAGAAAGGAGATGAAGCCAGTGAGAAGATGATCGCTCACCTAAAAAAAAAAGATCCTATGGTTCACGCCAAACTGGGCCTGGGCTGTGCTCAGCCTGTTCCAATGGGTGAGTGGATATAGTATATGACATATCTAATTGTTATCCAAATACATCATTGTAATTTCACATTGTCATGACTATCACCTCTTGTGCCCAAACAGAACTCCAACTTCAGCAGTTGCATTGAAGTCGTGCCAGCAGCAGAGCCTCACCCCAGGAGGAGAAATGAAATTTTAGTCAGCATCTCATCAGGTTTAACAGATGCTCCACTGTATTCTGACAATGGGTTAAACAGCAGTTTTAATTCTAGACCTACCGTTTTTAAACAGAATCTTTAATAACTGTATTTTTAATAAAAGTATGCCATTCAGAAGACACAATGTCCTGTTGCACTGTCTTGTCATTTTCTTGTTAATTCATCTGGAATGACATTTGCATACGTTTTATGAATGCTGAATTATTTCTTCTGTTTGAAATAAAATCATGATTTTATTGGTAATTGGTGAATTATTAGCCAATTATCGTGTGTGTGTGTGTGTGTGTGTGTGTGTGTGTGTGTGTGTGTGTGTGTGTGTGTGTGTGTGTCATCTCTGGTGTCATGGTTGAACTGTAGAAAATGCATAGGAAGTCAGAGAAAGTTTTTCATCATTTCCACCGACAGGGCGTTGTACTGGGTTAATTTTTTTCAGTCACAACGAAAGTGAGATGATACACGGTGTTTGACACAGACACCCCACCCCCACTCCATCCCCAAACCATATCGAATGCGCACGCCACACATTAGTGCGGGAAGTTAAGAATTACGCACGAGCCTCCACAGAAAACACAGAAGCCGCTGGAAATAAGAAGCTTGGCACATCCTACGTGAAAGATCTCGGCTTGAATAGTGCGATACGAGAACTGCACAATGGCAGGTAAGAGACTATAGGAGTTAGTGAATAACTACGTCGTATGGAATGTGTTGGCGGAAACATGCAGGCGATCACTGGACAAACTGCGTTTTCTTTGACCGCTCCTTGACTGGGCTCTGGCAAGACTCATGACAAACTTTTTTGTACTTTTTTACGTATAGGCTATGTTTGTTTCCCGGTGTTGTAGAACTTTACAGCACTCCATCATGATCTCACTCAGAGTCAGATTTTGTTCAACACCAAGATGTCCGACATCTTCCCAGGGATGCTCTTAAGGGATGTGGAAAGTTACACTGCAGAGCTAACGTGACTCGTCCTGTTAACCGCCTTTTGTGCCACTTCAATGAGTTTAGAAACATTCTGGGTCGAGAAACCACATACTCCTACAATAATAAAATGAGTAGGAAACAGATGGACTCGAATGAGAACCGAAACTCTTATCTGACAGACATTCTTTACAACGGGCGTTGGTTAATAGTCTCGATTGAACTAGTTTTTCAAGTAAGTGTGTTCATGCTCATTCATGCTCAATTTGTGTTTGTGTGTGGAAAAAAACAACAAACGATGCGACCGTACTTTCGATGTGTGTCTTTTTTAGTGTATGTTCAGGAGGACATACTATGGTTTAACATCAACTGAGTGAGGAGGTCAGCCCATAAGAAGTTGTTATTACACAGTTATTGTCACACGGATGCTCAACTAGACTGTTACGAGAACACTCTGCCAGCAGGTGGCGCTACAGGCTGTAGTATTACAGGAAATTGAGAATGTTGGTTACCAGCGGAAGCCAGACATGTGTTGACTGTTTTCATGTTGTGGGCTACAATAAAGCTAGGCCAATGAATACACCAAGCCTCCTCATTTCAGAACACTAAACATGGTGTCAGAAGACCGAACCTGAAGGAAGACTCGTGGCGTGAGTGGAAGAGTTTATGAGTGGATTTAGCGGGCACAGCCGCAAGCAAAACCCGAGCCGCACGGACAGCTAAACAACAGACTATCAGCATGGCATACAACATTCCAGCACCGGAGCCAATGGATATGAAAGGTGATGTCTACAACAACTGGACTTTTTTCCGTGCACAATGGGAAAATTACGAGATCGCGACAGGACTAGACAAAAAGGACAAGAAAATAAGAGTGGCAACGCTACTCACGATCATGGGTAAGGAATGTCACCAGCTTCAAAGACACCTACATATGGAAAACGCTGCAGATAGGGAGGATCCGACGAAGATATTAGACGCACTGGAGAAACATTTTGAACCAAACAGGAATGTGATATATGAAAGATTTATATTTAATGACTGTAAACAAAGCCAATGTGAAACAACGGAGCAATATGTAGCCAAGCTGAGAAAGCTAGCAGACACATGTGACTTTGGCATGCTAAAAGAAGATCTCATTAGGGACAGGCTCGTCATTGGCACGAAGGATTCAAGCGCACAGGCACGCATGCTTAGAGAACCCGATCTCACCCTGACGAAAGCTGTTAACATGTGTCGCTCCAGTGAACAAACATTAATTCAAATTAAGAAAATAGGAGGGGAACAAGAGTCAATACATTACGCGTCCCAGACGCAGAAATCAGGGTCAAACCACAGGTATGGATCCCGTGAAGGTCAGTCAGAACCACGCACCCAGAAAGGACCCAAACAACACAATGTAACCAGTAACAACAAACAGAGGCAAGATAAAGAATCAGTCTGTCAATATTGTGGATCGATGCACGCAAGAGCCAAATGCCCTGCATATGGAGTCACATGCAAAACATGTGGGAAAAGAAATCATTTCGCCCGTGTGTGTAGGAGTGCACAAAACAAGCCTCAGATAAATCTAATAGAGGACAACAGCCAATCAGAGGAGTCGGACACGATGTGGTATGTCTCTCAAGTGAACTGTCTAGATGATGTGCCAAACAAATGGTTTGTGAATCTCAAGCTAGCCTCACACAATGAAGGATCACTGGCTTATGATCGAGGACAGACCATAAAATGTCAACTGGACACGGGATCTACGGTCAATGTTATGGGCTTTGTTGACCTACAACGCGTACTACAAGACGGAGACCCAACTCTGTTACCCAGTAAAGCGATGCTCAAGTTGTACGATGGCACACTAATAAGACCCAGAGGAGAATATGATCTCTCAGCAGAACATAATGGCAGAACACACGTCCTCAAGTTTCAAATAGTGGAAACATCACAGGTACCCCTACTCTCAGCTGACACCTGCCAGAGGCTAGACCTAATCCACATAGACCCCGAGCATGTCATACACAATGTCAACACCCAACAGCCCCCAGACACAGTTGCATCCAAAACGGCTGAAAAAATCATCTCAGCATATGAGGATGTTTTTGACGGACTGGGATGCCTCAAAGGAGAATTACACCTTGAGATAGATCCCAACGTGAGGCCCATACAACAGCTGCCACGGAGGACACCAATCCCAATAAAAGACAAGGTAATCACAGCCTTAAAGGAAATGGAACAGAAAGGGATCATAGCCAAGGTGACAGAGCCGACGCCCTGGATCAGCAACATGGTGGTGACGGAAAAGAAGGACAAGCTCCGTATATGTCTGGACCCGGGTCCACTAAACAAAGCCCTACTGAGATCACACTACCAGATGCCCACAATAGAAGAAATACTACCAGACTTAGCAAAAGCCAAGGTGTTCTCAGTATTAGATGCAAAAGATGGATATTGGCAAGTGCGACTGGATCAAGCAAGCAGCTATTTGACCACATTCTGGACCCCGGAAGGACGATACAGATGGGTTAGAATGCCATTTGGCATAAAACCGGCGGCAGAGGAATATCAGAGACGACAACACGAGGCACTTCAGGGACTGAAAGGTGTGAGCGTGATAGCAGATGACATCTTGGTATATGGATGTGGAGATACCAACGATGAAGCCATGGCTGACCATGACAGCAATCTTGCAGCTCTGTTGCAAAGAGCCAGAGAAGTCAACTTGAAGCTCAACAAAAAAAAACTGAAGCTCAAACTTCCCAGTGTCACATACATGGGTCATCGCCTCACATCAGAAGGCCTGTGTCCAGATCCTGACAAGATTACAGCAATACAGAACATGCAGACACCGACAGATGTTAAGTCTCTTCAGAGACTGTTAGGATTTGTGAACTATTTATCAAAGTTCCTCCCTAGCCTATCAGATGTGTGTGAACCTCTCAGACGTCTGACTGATAAAGAAATAGACTGGAAATGGCTGCCGGCACACGACGCAGCGCTGGAGACCATTAAACGCCTAACCACACACCACCCAGTCCTAAAATACTACAGTCTCCATGAAGAAGTCACTCTGCAAGGTGATGCTAGTGAGACAGGCCTGGGGGTGGTCCTTCTACAGAATGGTCAACCAGTGGCGTACGCATCTAGGACACTAACGGACACAGAACAAAGGTACGCACAAATTGAAAAAGAATGCCTAGCCATTGTTTTTGCATGTGATAAATTTGACCAATACTTACATCTTACATGGCAGAGAATATGTGACTGTACATACAGACCATAAGCCACTGGAAACGATCTTTAAAAAATCTTTGTTCTCAGCACCAAAGAGGCTACAGCGAATGATGCTCAGGCTACAAAGATACCAGCTGCGAGTGATCTACAAGCCGGGCAAGGACCTACACATTGCAGACTTCCTGTCCAGAGCACCTCTAGCAAGTACTGAACACGCCCAAATGCAAACCCCAGCCACAGTCTATGCCATAGGTCTCACCCAGCCGGACCTGGAACAAGTGAGTCATGCCCATCACATAAACTTCACCACACAGACGCTAGAGACTGTCAGAGCGCACACGACACAGGACCCAGTACTTCAGACACTTCAGGCGAACATCAAGAGAGGCTGGCCTGAGAATAAGAAAAATATAGGACATGCACTACAGCCTTTCTGGACATACAAAGAAGAACTCATGATAGATAACGGTCTCATCTTCAAAGGGAACAGGGTACTCATACCTGCAACGCTACGCTCTGAGTTCTTGACGAAAATTCACACTGGACATTCAGGAGTAGAGGCCAGCCTCCGGAAAACTCGCGAGACTGTATTCTGGCCAGGCATGACAAAAGATATAAGGGACTTCATCAACGGCTGCTCCACCTGTAACACAGTTCAGCGACGACAACAGAAAGAAACACTCGTGCCACATCAAATTCCTCATATCCCATGGTCTAAAGTGGGAATGGATTTGTTCTCTCTACACAGGAACACATACCTCATCATGGTTGATTATTATTCTGACTATTGGGAGCTAGAAGAACTGACAGACTACACCGCACCCACCATTATGGACTGTTGCAAGAGACAGTTCAGTAGACATGGAACTCCGCACATTGTCTTCACTGACAATGGCCCACCATTTTCAGGAATGGACTTTCAGCTATTTGCCAAGGACTGGGACTTTAAACATGACACATCATCCCCCTATCACAGCCAGAGCAATGGCAAAATTGAATCAGCTGTCAAAATCGCCAAAACGCTGCTGAAAAAGGCTTCGCTGGAGGGAAGTGACCCATGGAAAGCTATTCTAGCATGGAGGAACACTCCAACAGAAGGACTTGATAGCTCCCCAGTGCAAAGGCTCATGTCCCGACGAACGCGCACACTACTGCCCATCAGAGACACACAACTACAACCCAAAGTGATACAAGATGTCACTGAAAGAAAGCGGGCAAGAGGGCAGAAAATAAAACAACACTATGATGCTCGGGCAAAGAACATGCCTGCTCTCATCCAAGGACAGACGGTGAGAGTCCTGCTTCATCCCAAGGACCAAGACACACGATGGTCCCTGGGAATGTGCATCGACCAACTTGGTGATCGTTCCTATGTAATTCTGGTTAATGGAAAGACATATCGTAGGAACCGAAGGGACATTCGTCCAGTGCCAGAAAAGCTTGACATATCTCCAACAGACCATGACACTATGGACAATGACTGGTATCCAGAACCTGCCGCTGAAACAGAGCAACCAATCACTGAAGAGGCGGCGGCACCTGAAAGTTCACAGGGCACAGGAGGACTGCACACTAGGACCAGATCAAATATACAGAAACCGTCAAGATACAAAGACTACGTGCCCTGAGGTCTACAGTATGTGTTGGGACACTGAGAGAGGAAAGTTGAATGTTGAAAAGCAGTTCAGTAAATAGACTGTGCCACTATTCTTGTGTGAAAAGTTACACTAATATAAAACACACGACTTGTTATAGTAGGAATGTGAGTTTCAGATTACAGTTTCATATTAACCAGGTGTGTTCTAGTAATAACCTGAGATGCATTTATAATTGGGTTAGACATCTTCATTTGTTATGTAAAGAGAGATGTTACGAGAACACTCTGCCAGCAGGTGGCGCTACAGGCTGTAGCATTACAGGAAATTGAGAATGTTGGTTACCAGCGGAAGCCAGACATGTGTTGACTGTTTTCATGTTGTGGGCTACAATAAAGCTAGGCTAATGAATACACCAAGCCTCCTCATTTCAGAACACTAAACATAGACAAACGCTTTCCAGCTGAAGCAGGGGAACAAGGTCACAGCATGACATGGCTCACAGATAATGGATATCCCTAATTATTCAAAATAGTTCCTCTTTTCTTCATCTCACTACATCTCTTCCTTGCCTCACTGAATGGCTTTTATTTCCATCCCTACTGATGTATAGTAGCCTAGTAGTAGTAGCAGAATAAGATATGACAACAGTGAGTTCATTGTCTGTCCGTTCATGTAGGCTAAGGAATCAACATTAATAAGGTGAACATACACTAAACACACAGGCATTGAACTGTCTATGAGAAATATGCAAGATACATCACTGTTGTGTTATCATTTCAAAGTTATAACTTTAAAAAAGTTTTTTTTAAACAATTTCCTGCTTTGTCAACAGCTAAGTCTACTACAGATAAGGTGTATCTAACAGACACTTGTTGTAAATCTGCCAGAGCCCAAGGATCACATGTTTAACTCCTGTCGTCTTTAGTGCCATGATAACACGGAGCTCTCAGATTAACAGCAGCATCTGGCACAAGCTCCCCAGTCAGAGACTTAATATGTACTCACATGTATTGCATCTTGCTTTTATTCTGAAGCACATTGAGTTTATGCTCGCCATGATGTTCGATATAAATAAATTGACACTGACTTTGACTTTACACTGAGGAGGAGCTATTGATTCTTGGGTCCATTCGGATTCAGTTAGGATGACTCTTTCTGACACTTTGATGATTCTTTTGACGCAAGAATCATGTGACACATATTTAATAGAAACCTGAGGAACTTTACAATGAGTGTCTGTTAATATAAGTTTAGAGCAGGCTCCCTTGTGTTCTTAGACTTAAAGGGATAGTAGCATCTTTTTTAAAGTGGGGTCGTATCATCTACTCTGCACTCCTCCCGTTAGCAATGCCAGCCCATAGCCCTGCCCAGAGATTTACAACACACATTGTTGTGAATGAACCCAAAGAAACGGCCTATTTTCATGGCCTAAAAGAGGTTTTACCTGAAAAAATACACAGTTCCATTGTTCCAGCTTCAGCCCCTCAAAGTGCAGGAAAAATGCAGTTTTTATTTGGGGCTAACCAACCAACTGCTTTTAGAGTTTCTTTGGTTCCATTCACAACAATGTATGTTGTAAATCTCTGGGCAGGGCTATGGCCTGGCGTTGCTAACGGGAGGAGTGCAGAGAGTCTTCTACTGCAATTAAAGTACTTAGGGGCTATTTGTACATCATACAACCCCACTTTAAAAAAAATGCTACTATCCCTTTAAGCGTCAAAAACAGAGCAGTATAACTTCAGTGTGTGTCTGTTTAGTGTATGTTCAGCATGAGGATTGACAGCAATATGTCAACAGGTCAGACCATTAAAAGTTTTTAAACAATGAGATTTTCTCTTACTGAGCCCCCAGCATTATTTCATTGAGCGTAGCGTTAGTTCTGGCAGGCCATGACGTCAAGCTCTTAATCAGCACAGCTGTAATCACAGGTGCAGATCAGCTGATGGCTCAGCTGACTCCCCATGGCTGCTTCCTATTGGGGAACTGCATTCAGAGCGCGCTATTTAAACTGCTCTAGGCGGACGTCACCTCCCTTGCTGCTGCTTCCTCTGCTGGCTTTTTTGCAACCCACCTCCACCCCAGCTCCTCCTGTCATCTGTTATGAATCCTATCATTGTATCTTGTTAGTTGCTCTGCTCTGTCTGGGTTTTCTTTGCTGCTGTGCTCCCTGCTTATGCCGTTCATGATGGCTCGTGAAAAGCAGGAAGGTGCTCTTCCTGCCTCAGGCTTTCCACGCAAGCGCGTAGAGGAGCAGGGGGTCCCATAACAGTATCATACCACCAAATAAAACTTGTGCAAGTAAATAAATATTTTGACATAGTGGTCCTGACAGAACCTTATTTCTCTCATTTTATTTCCTCCTTCCTTCATTTCACTTCCTTTTCTTTCTTCATCACGTTTTGCCTTATTCTCATGCATACTGACCCTCATGTAGCCTATTATTTTACCTGGTCAATCCAAGGTCATTCTTTGTTTTTCATCTTTGCATTGGGAGGTAGTTCTTCTGAGGAGTATAAAACATGTAAGTGGTGATTTAAGGGTGTTGTATAGCTCAGATGGTAGAGCAGGTGCCCCATGAACATAGCCCCTGCTGCAGCGGCCCTGGGCTCAATCCCTCTCCTGGCTGCCCTTTGCTGCATGAGATGTTGCCCTTCTTTCTCACTCCCCATTCCCTGTCTCTCTCCAACTGTCCTATCAGAAGACACAAAAAGGCAAAAAAGGCAAAAAAAGAAGAAGAAAAAAAGCGGGGGCACAAAATGTTGCAGATAAACTTAGAGTAGGTGTTCCTTTCTATAAATAAATGTTCATAAATAGGCCTAAACAATAAATTAACCTGTTGGAATAAATTACAAAAAATGCATTGTCATAAAACTGAAACTGTTCTAAGCTTGTGCATATTGGTGTATGGATGGCATGGTTTTAATACAGGCAGCATTTTGTAAATATTACATCCCATAACCACAGCCCTTCACTGAAATGCCTTAAAAGGCCAGTATTTAGGTTGTGTCATTTTGAGGAAAAGTTTTGGATGAGATGACTTAAAGTAACATTGCAGAGTTTTTCGGCCTTAAAATAATGTTTGCAGACTCATTGCAATGGTATGAAAAATGGTTAATAGGGTGAATGGTGCTGCTGCCGCAGCCTGAGCGGGGTCGCGTCGGCTGAAACTGCACCATAACTTCCCCTATAATATCTTGCTGCAGCCTGTAGGACACGGTCAGAGGGCCAAACGGCCAGGTGCTTTCACGAGACCTTATCCCTGCACTTGCCACACCCACAAATTCAAAGTCCGGGGTGTATGTTCCTATCATTTTAGGTCTAAAAGAAGGAATCTGAAGATTTTCAGTTTAAACGCTCCTGTTTTGCGGTAGTCGCCATCGCCATGGCAGCAATGAATGGGAGCGGATTTAAGTTCCACTAGTTAGGCTGTTTACATCCCTCAAAGCCACATTTTTTTTCCACAGACAGCGTCAGATGGCGACTCAAACATGTAGGCTACCGATTAGTTTATTTACTTCAAGCAAGCCGACATGCTTGTAAAACTAGATTTAATTCAAAGTCTCCCGTAGTCTCGCGCGAGACCCAGTTGCCCCCCCGCCCCTCTGCGAAGAGAGAGAGACGTGGTGGGTAAAAGCGAAATTACGGTTCCCCTGCTATGGCGATTGGCGAGTGGATAGTCGTTGCCACCGTCGCCTCCCCTCTCCCCTCCTCCCCCGACCACCCGCCACACAGTCTCCTTGCAAACCTGTGGGAAATACTGTCGTTTATTAATGGGAATAAACGCTGGATACGCTGGCTGATAAGTTTCGTTTTCCCCCCAAGACGATAGTGCTTCTCAACCAGATGGTGGAAGCACTGAGCTGAAACTCCGCAATGTTGCTTTAAGTTAGTAGCTATCAACTTTATAAACAATGTTTAATAGACTGTGTTGTGAATGACAGCAAGTGAGTCAGGAAAACAAATGTCAATAGGCTACATTGAGTTCCTTGATGAATGTAAACTTGTGTGGTGTAGCCTAATATTACATGTTGTGTTTCTTTTCTTTCCTGTAGCTGAGCAGCTTTCCAGAGTGAGGATTGAATTCATTGGGAGGGCAACAAAGCCTACGATCAAAGACCTCCTGGGCTACCTGTTAAAAGAGAAGATCATCAGTGAAAGGGAGAAAGAATCCGTAACCGAAGATAACACGTCCAGAGCAGACCAGGCAGAGGCCTTCATTGATATAGTAAGGAAGAAAGGAGATGAAGCCAGTGAGAGGATGATCGCTCACCTTCAAAGTATAGATTGTACACTGTACAATCAGCTGGCCCTGGGTCTGAATCTTCGTTAATCAGGTGAGCTTGCCTGGGGTACTTAGAGCTAAATAAAATTGCATTTAATTTTTTTTTTTTATCAGTTTAGTATTGTAATTTGACATTGTCATGAGATCTTGAGCTCTTGCATAAATCTCTTATTTTTAACAGTAATGTTGTGTTTGTTGTTCCCAGCTACAGAGCTGAAGACTTTGCAGGAGTGATGGATCTAGCTCACCGCCACTTAATTCAGTTTAAGTAACATTTGCATCATGGTTTCTGAATGATGAATTAAAATCAATTTGCAATAAAAACACTCTGGTCTCAAGTTTCAGTCTCAACTACTTAAAATGTGATGAAGCACAGACAGTAATATGCTATGCTGCACAGCAGTGAATCTGACTTCGAGCCTACGTTTAGCAGGGTCGTCCCCCCCTATACGCAGGGGGGTTATTCTAGGAGGCTGGTTCACTTGAGATTGTTGAAATAAAAATGTAAACCTTTGTGGCATAAACACTTCACTGCTGCTCATGAGACCGAAGAGAGGATAATTCTGTCTATGGACTGGAGATGAAAGGCACACTTGCTTGTTCCATTGGTGAAAGAGGCTGTTAATAGTTTAGTAGGTTACTTTTTCTTTTTGAACGAAAACATGTTTTGTTGATTTTTTTTTTAAATTTATTGATTAATTGATTTTAGTTTTAAGCTATTTTTTAATTTGATTTGTTCTTACTAATAAATGTTGTCAATTTAAACTGTGCAGCCTACAATTATACAGTCATTTAGTAACTCTTAAATTTGGAATAGGGTGAGGTCAGCCTGGGGGAGGGCCCCAAAATAAAATTCTGCTTCGACAGGGGCGGCCCTTGTTGTTAGTCTGCAGGAACATAAACCTCGTCGAGCACTGTAATGCGTGTGACAACTGGGTCGGAGGCGCAAACCAGGAAACATCTGTGTCTATACCAGCGCCCATTACGCACGCGTCCCCGACACACAAACCGCTAGAAAGAAAGCTTGAAAGTTTTCATACCCTACGTGGCACATCTCAGGCTGGGCAGAGTGATACAAGAACTGAACAATGGCAGGTAAGAGCTCAATGTCTAATGCAGTGTGAGAATTACAACGTCCTGGTGTGGAGTGTGTTGGCGGCAACAGGCGACCATCCAGGAACTGAACGATACACGAGCTGCCTTTGCTCTGACAGCTCCGTGCTGTGAGGACGCAGGGGAGGACAGGAGGTCTGGTTGTTGGTCTCGGACTAGAGTCATATGAAACTATTGACTTTGAAATTTACAACGAGTGTCTGTATGGGAGTCTCGATCAGGCTCCTCTTCTTGAGTATGTAGGCTACTTATAGTTTCACTTTGCAACCGCTCATTCATGCTCCATTTGCTTTAGCAGACTAAGACCTAGGTGTAAAAGAAAACTATAAAACAAAAAACAGACCAAATTGTTTGGTGCAACTTTAAAAATGTTAAAAATCGGGGTCTTTTGTATAAGATCACGACACTGAAGAGACAACTCTGATATGCCTTATATGCTATTAATGTCCGGTGCGAGTGTTTGATTTCCTCTGGCTGAAACCTGTTGAGCAGGTCATAGGCTACTGATGATGGCCACAAACAGTTTCTAGTTGATCAGACCAAAGAGGAACTCCAGTGACAACTTTAATCAGGCTTCTGATCAAGTTTGCAGTAAGAGCACAAGCCATGCATAACCAAAGGCATACAGTTACAGTAGTCTATAGGCTAAGTGAGAGATCATATTACTGTAAGTGAAAATCAGACACAGAAATATTACTGATGAGGGTACAGGTTTCATGAAATTCCCGTTTCTCATCGTTATTTATTTACTCCTGAATGATATGATTGGTTGTGAATGACACAGTGAGTACATGATAAGAACAAATGTCCTCATGAATTTAAACTTGAGTGGTGTAATAACATGACATATTCATAATATTCTTTACTTTAGCTGAGGAGCTTTTCAGAGTGAGGAGTGACTCCATTGAGAGCGCATCAAAGCCTCAGTACTCATGAGTTCCTTAATGAATCTAAATTTGACAAAAATCAAATATGTAAAATTGCAATGTTGTGTTTCTTTTTTGTTACCTGTAGATAAGGCCATGTTGAATCGCCATTTTTACAGTTCAGTGTCACCGTGAGGACTGGACCTTCATTGAGACCGTTTCAAAACCTCTAAAACTGTCAAACCGAGCTGGTGGAGGAAGGACGACTGGTGTTGTTAAGTCAGATGGAATCATCAGCGATTGAGGGAAACCAACTGGATGTTAATTTTACTGGAAGAGCACAGTGTCAGAGCAGACAACATATTGTCAGCCATGTATTGTTTTGCCTCCGGACCGTTGTTTACAGTGAGGAATCCTGAAAGGTAATTGTTTTTCTGCCAGTTTACGAAGATCAAGAATACGTGCCACCTTCAAAGAAGAGATCTCATACTTCACTTTAATGAATCTAAATTTGTGTAGTGTAATATTGCATGTTGTGTTTCTTTTTTTCCTGTAGATAAGGAGCTTTTCAGTGTGAGGACTGGCTTCATTGAGACCGTATCAAAACCTCTAATCAAAGTCTCTAATCAGATGTCATCAAATAATATTGAGTCAATACTGGAAGAGCACAGTGTCAGAGCAGACAGGGCAGCCGCCCTCGTTGATACAGTGAGGAAGAAAGGTAATACAGCCAGTAAGAAGATGATCGCTCACCTTCAAAGAAGAGATCCTATAGTTCACACTAAACTGGGCCTGGGTCCTGCTCAGCCTGCTCCACTGGGTGAGTGGAAAATTACCCTAATGTCTCTAATCATTGTCCAAAAGAATATTGTAATTTCACATTGTCATGATTATCACGCGTTGTACCCAGAGAAAGCTCCCTCTTTTTGAACAGTCATTCTGTTGTGTTGTTGCCAGCTGCAGAGCCACAGACTAAGCAGGAGCCACAGACCAAGCAGGAGCCACAGACTAAGCAGGAGCCACAGACTAAGCAGGAGTGGTCAGCATCACTCATCCCTACCACCAAGGAATTCTGGGAGCAGAAGCAAAACGATAGAAGTGTAAGTAATTCATAAAGACCACGTCAAATACTGTATATGCTCCTTCTTATTGATAGATTTGCTAGTATTAGTCTTTTTGATACAAATTATTTTATCATACATTTTTCTTATCACCAATGGCAAACGTTTGTTAAATTTTCCTTCTTTATATTTATTTTCCAGATTTACCCTGTGCCTAAAGACAATAGTAAGAATCGTGTGGCCCTGTTAATCACTAATATTGAGTTTAAAGATAAGGAAATGAACAGAAAGGGAGCTGAGAAAGATCAGGAGAACATGGAGAAGCTGCTCACAGCTCTGGGATACTTGGTGATAAAACACACAAACCTCACTGGAAAGGTACTTGAGATAAAAATAGAAAACACACCAGAATATTTGAATAAGAAATGACAGTAACACACACCTGTGTTTTTGTGTTCCCACAGGAGATGGAGGATGCTCTGATTGAGTTCTCCAAACATGAAAAAATCACAGAGACAGACAGCATAGTGGTGGTTATCATGTCTCATGGGAAACTTGGAGCAGTCCTTGGGGTCAATTCAGTATCAGATGAGCCTGATGAGTTCCACATTGACGACATTTACAAACACTTAAGCCCCAGCAAATGTCGAGCGCTGCTGGACAAACCCAAAATCCTCATCGTCCAGGCCTGTAGAGGAGGTGGGTCTCATCTAGCAGATATGCCAAACATGAACGCAAAGTCATGTAAAAGTTGAAAGAACAGTCCATTGTGCACTATTTTCAAGAGCAATATTCTCATGAATTGTATTAAAGATGTTTTACTTGTTACAGGTCAGCGTGGATCCGTGTATCTTTCTGATGGAGCAAAACCGTCACCTGCACCTGTCGCTGAGGAAGACTTTGAGTCGGATGCTTTTCAAGTTGCGCACAAAGAAAAAGACTTCATCTCTCTTCTCTCCTGCACCCCTGGTCAGTTAAAGTTCAAACTTTGTGACATCTAGAGGACACTGAACATCAATAATCTCTAAGTATATCTATTTGAAGTAAAAATCATTAAAATACAATGTTTGTTTTTTATGCAGACACTGTCTCATATAGACACCCAGACGAGGGGTCTATTCTTATCCAGTATATTGTTGACATTTTCAACAACCACGCCCATGAGGATGACGTTGAGGAACTATTCAGAAAAGTGAGTTGTGTGAGCTCTTATAAACCTGTTATAAATGTGTGTGAATTAAAAGTACCATCATTTATAAGTCAAGCTGTAATGATGATTCCATACACTGTCTGTTTCAACCACACAGGTCATGCAGCGTTTTGAAGATTTTGCCCCTGGCACCAAAAGACAGATGCCGACCAAAGACAGGTGTACTCTCACCAAACGCTTCTACTTCTTCCCAAGTGTCTAGTGTCAGTCCTGTTCAACGCAGACTCTGTATCCAAATCATGGTTTCAATTACTCTAAAGATGAAACTTCAGTGAATAGATAAAGGATACAGGCCAGTACAGGATGATCCTGGGATAAAGCCAGAGCCTCTGCATCAAGTGCCTGATAAGACCTCTTCTTGGAAAGCAAAGCGACCCCCCCAAAATGTGTGAACTTACATGGAAAACCTGGAATTACCTCCTGTTCCATAAACAGTACCAACACAGAAACAGAAAACTTAACTTTTTCCCACAATTCTTTGACAATAACATTCAGAGTGGTCATGACACTCACATGAGAAACCAACGTGCCAGCTGTAGCAGCTGTAATCAAAATGGGCATAATATCATGGTACAGTGGGGAAAATGAGTATTTGATCCCCTGCTGATTTTGAAAGTTTGCCCCGCCCGCAAAGAAATGGACTATTTATAGTTTTTATGGTAAGTTTATTTTAACAGTGAGACAGAATATCAACAAAAAATCCATAAATATCATCTTATAAGTAAAGGTTTTATAAATGAATTTATATTTGATTAAGTGAAACTGTACTGTACACTTTCCTTTTGCACTGACCTTCCAAAAACGGCAAAATGTGAAAAAAATGATACCACAATACAGGAATGGGATGGAAGAAGAAACCATGCCATAAATACCACTCGAACTTTGCCCTGTGTTCTCTGAATATGTACTTGCACAAGTAGGACACACACTAGTGGCACACAGTAGGCTAAACACACCTGGCAGGATTGTGTTTGTCATAGCCAAACGCACTGTACCTTGGTTATTCAGCAACAGAGAGGCAAAGGTCTCAGATATGAATGATATGCAATTGGTACTGTCCACATTCATACTGTGAGCAGAGGAACACACTGGACATGTCTAATTTTCTACTGATAGCACAGTATGTAGATTATGCACATTTCCTCCATATTTTCCTATTTTCCCCATTTAGTACTCAACATCAGTTTTTTCACAGGTTCCAAGTGTTTATTTGCTTTGATTTACCCAATTTGTTTCAGGCCCATTTCCTGGTTGTTATTCCATTTTACGTATACGTTTAGCTGTCACCTGTGTTGTAGTGCTTGTTTGCTGCTGAACATTGATCAAAGCACACCAGTGACTTAAGTTTTGTTTTTGATTCTTATTCTCATATTTTGCAATAGTGTGTCCTATGTTTTGTTTTGTGTGTCACACAAGCATTACTGTCAAAGTGTGTACAGTAACTGTAACCTTGTGTTTTTGCTGCAATAAAACTCATTAACCTGTGGATCCTCTCTCCCATCTGAATCATCTTCATCCTTTCAACCACTTACAGATGTTTGTTTCAAAATAGAATTATTGTTTGAACTTCTTACAGGGAATAACTCACTAACTGTTGTGAAAGAAACTGCAGTATCACAGCACAGGAATGAGACGGAGGTGGAAGCTCTGCCATAAGTACCACATGAACTTTGCCCTGGGCGGTGCATGTTAACAGACACACATTTAGTAGGAAAGCAGAAGCATACAAAATGCTTTAGAGAAATGTACCTAGTGTGACTGATGGCAAAACTGACCAACATTTCAGTCACTGTCATCCAAACGTTAAAAATTACATTCACACCTGAACATTTATACCCACATATATGAACTTGTATGATATCTGTCTGATATTTGCCTAACTTTATCAACCATGACTCCAAAATATTTTCAATTTTTTCAGAAAGATAGAAAACGTATTTAGCAGGAATTGGATGATCTATGTTATGTTACAGTACTGTTTACAGTCAAATGTGTTCATGCACTGTAGGCTCAATTTTTGATAAATCAAAAAATCAAGTTTTGTGGAGGACAGTCTGGAGATGCTCTGTAGCAAGTTTGGTGACAATTGAGGAAAAAATTGTGGGAGGAGATACATTTTAAAAGTTTTACAGTTACTGTATTGAATATAACAGAGTGATGGACTTCATAATTTGTAATAAGTTTAAGTTGACAAAAGTTTTAGCAGCATTGAGACTACATTGAAACTGTAGCATCTACCATTGATTGGTAGGATTTTTTTTAAGGAAAGTTTTTAGATTTAAACATTTACTATGTTTAAATCAAGGACATGCCCTAACCCCCAGAACCAGAAGGTGCCATGTTTGATTTCTGTGAATAGACTTCTGCTGACATCAACACAGTCCGGTCACAACATGGAGAACTAAGTCATGGACACAGAGGGAGAGCCAAGCAAGGAGTGAGCAAGAAGAAATAATTATGTTTCAACAATGACACCAGTGATGGAGAAACTTAGTGGTTCATTGGGTCAAATGGTTAATGGTTAACATGAGGATGCCAAATAGAAACTTCAAGCAAACACTCTCTGAAGTCTTGGGCAGAGATTTGATGTGCAAATTAGGCCTTTTCCTGATCTCACCCTCAGGTGTATCTGACATAGAAACCTAATTTCCACACTCCTTTGTTCACCACACACCAGACCTGCTGTATACAAATCAATGTAAATTGCAACAATCAGAGGTTTCTTCTGAGTTTGTTACAGACGCAAAGAAGGTTTTTAACAGAGAAAATAGATTTCCTGATACCAGAGGACCTGCACTGGATCTCTTACAGTATGTGTCACCAGGACTCATTAAAGACTGCAAACCTCTTGCAATCACTCAAAAATAGAACTTGCACAGCTCAGTATCTCGCAAATATGAAGAGGAAAAGGTTGAAAAAATTTAGGAAGGGGACGAGGAGGTGATTTTAATCCAAATAGGCTATATGCTGCGCTGGCTGAAATCCAGGAAGTAGTGGTACCTGTTCCTGGTTGGTACTTTCTGAATTTCAGCCAGCCAGGTGTGTGTTTTTTTTTAGTCAGACACACCTGGATTAATCAGTTTGCCAATCATGTAAGACAGGAAATAAAGGAGCTGGCTGAAATTCATGTAGTACCAACCAGGAAGTACCACTACTTCCTGGATTTCAGACAGCTCGGCATATAGCCTATTTTCCATGAAGTTTGTTGTAATTGTGGACAGTTTGGACATTTTCAGCACAACAGAGCAGGAGGGAAATTTTGAGGAAACTTCAGAGGAGGATACAGGGCCTACCAATGTCATCCCAGGGACCAGTGAACCCTTACATGGGTCCGGAGCCACGATTTTAGGGGCGCCCAGAAAATGCGAGAGGGGGATGTCAGCTGGTAGTGTCACGGCTAGAGTAGCCTAAGACCCAACAATAGTGGTGAAAGTAAATGATTGACCATTGGAAGTGATGGCTGATAGCGGAGCTGCTTTCACCTGTATATGACGGAGTAAAACAGCTGGTGCCTCCTACAAAACTAATAAACCAGGACACTGTGATACCAATATTGGTTTCGGAGCATACGCCTATTGCACTTTTGGAAAGAGATGCTTTGTGCTCCATGATGACACTAGTGTTGAAACCAGTCAATTTGTCCTCCTCCCACACCTCAACTGTCCACTGCACTGGCGTGTCCAATGAATTAGGTCAACCTGTAAATGAACAGGCACAATTCATATTATTAAAACAAGATGTAACACATTTAGGAAGGGCAGGGTAAAATACCAACATATTTAGATTTACACCAGTGCTGCTGTGTTGAACAGCTACTCCTCAATGTTCTATTGGTTATGAATTATGTAGTGGCAAATGTTGACTAACTGGGTTTATGGTTTACATGTGAGCTGTCAATCTGGCAAAGAAAGAAAGAAAGAAAGAAAGAAAGAAAGAAAGAAAGAAAGAAAGAAAGAAAGAAAGAAAGAAAGAAAGAAAGAAAGAAAGAAAGAAAGAAAGAAAGAAAGAAAAGAAAAGAAGAAAGAAAGAAAGAAAGAAAGAAAGAAAGAAAGAAAGAAAGAAGAAGAAGAATGGCTAGGAATACAATAGTGTCCTTGGCAGCTTACAGCTGCCCGGACCCTAAAAAAATCATTCATCTCATCCGCCATCAGCATCATCAATATTCACTATGAAATCTTTTAATGTTCTTTTAAGGTCTTAGTGTATTTATCTGTGCTATTCTGTATCTATCTGTTGTTAGTTTCATTTTATGTTAAACTGTGTTTTTCTTGACCTATGTTTCTTTTATGCACACATCAAAGAAAAAATTCCATTGCAATTTGCAGGGGACAATAAAAGGTTTCTGAGTCTGACTGACCTTTCCTTGTAAGGAAATAAAAACATGTTGGTCGGCAGAAGTTACCAATAACAGCAACAGATAATTTCCACAACATAAACTCTCTATGTTGCAAGCAAAAGTGACCAGAGATTAAATACACAGACAAAAAAGAAAAAGACAGAAAAACCAATGGCCACATAAAACACACCAACAATAAAGATATACAGCCTTCAAAGTTAAAAAGAAATTTCTGGTCCAGTACATCATGTTGTACAGGTTGAACAGCTCAAGTGAACTCTGGAGATAATGAAAGTAAATTGACACTGAAGAGTGAAGACTGACTTCTGACTAAGACAATGGACTTTTTTGTGCACTCTAGATAAGTGCCTCCTTGTTTCATTATTTTGGTCACACCATTTAAAGTATATACATAAATGACTGTGGTTATAAATCTAAATAACATAAAATAACCTCTCTATATAATTATGTACAATTTTACTCCCCATCATTCTTAGGGTCAATTGTGGTATGGTTGTATTAGACTGAATTAGTTTCAGTGAAGTGGACCTAATAAACTGCCAAATGAGTATATTTGGTTAATAAAATTAATAGAATATAATGTTATATAATGTGTGTGATACATTGACCATACCGGCAGTGAACTTGTTCTGAGAATAGCCAGTTGAAAATGACCATAATACCATGAAGGACTGAGAGGAACATCCTGTTTTTGTGAACACCAATGCAAATCAAAGCACAAACTCTGAGTGTCATTTTCCAGACAATCTTTACTTGAAAAAAACAAACAAACCTTGAAACAAACCAAAAATGAACAGAACAACAACTCTAGAATAAAACAAACAAAACCGTGTCATCACAATACAACACAAAGGCAACAAGTTCAGTAGGCAACATGGTAACATGGTTGCAGTCTGTGCATGTCTGTATGTGTCGCCAGAAAACTGATAAGTCTTTCACAGGGCTACTTTGAGCTCATATTTACACTTCTTTGACTCATTAAGTTCATTCACACAAATAAACAGAGTAGTAGCTCGACAGGGATATGCTCTGTTTAAAGCTCAGGATTTATGAAAAGACATAAAACAAGGATTTGTCACAGACAAGAATGATCAACCCAACTGGACTAGACACCATGTTAACAGCTTATTTGAACATACTGGCAGTGTTAGAGAGCTTTATATCTGTTTACACTTAATACAAAACAAAGACACAGGTGGCTATAAACAAGCACTCATGTTCTCATCTAGTGTTTCACACTCAGCGCATTCAAACGTATAGCTACAAATGAACACACACCTAACCCTCGGTTACTTAGTTGATGCATGCATGCACTCAATCACACCCAACACTGGAGCCACAACTGGTAAGGCCAGATGAAATTAATTACGGGTACATTAGCATTGCTTTAGTGAACCACAAGTGATGACATTAGAAAAAGGTTTGGCAGTGTGATGAATCTACAAGCAGAATATCCCACATGACTAGGCTACAGCTCTCTTATCTCTCCCTTTAGCGATAGGATACAAACACTACTTTACAGTGAACTCTCATGCAGGGCTTTGGAAGGGAGGTAGAGGACATCAGACATCATGTAAGAGAGTTAGAAAAGTCAAAGTAAATAAAAATGTAATGAACGTGGCTTTGAAAACACTGCAGATTGGTGGCCTGTCACTTTGCCTGTACAACACAAAATAGACATTGCAACTGAATAATTGTCATATTTGGAAGTTGGAATGTATTAGTATAGCGTCACATAGCATTTAGTAACTTTTTCATTCAAGAATTCACTTTTGGAAACATCATATCTTTGACGACACTCAACACTTTTTGCAGCACCACACATTTACAAAATAGCAACTCATGCGAAAACACCTCTGGCCCTGTACACTGTGTTTAAAATGTATCATACAGTAGGCAACGCACCTTGTGCTAAATATTTAATAGATTGCATTCATGAAAACTGGAAACTAAAAATCTGTATCTGCTCTGGTTTTGCTCTGTTGTGTGTAAATATGTGTTTAGTGTGTCTCTTAGTGTTACTGTGGCTGAGGTTTAGGCCAGAGTTCCTCCAACAATGGAAGCAATGACAATTCCCAGAATCACACAGCATATAATGATCATAATTTTCTTCTAAATGGTGTTAACAAGAACAGATAAACCATCATCCAGGCAGCAAATTGAGAACAAAGGAAGGCATGTTAGAAATATCACATCTGCTTCTTAAACAAATCACAATATTTATATAAGAACAAAATGCAGTTTAGAGAAATATATTGTGATTGACTTGAGCTGATGTTTGAATGTGGAGTGTGGACATTCAAAGGATCTGCTCAGTTTTGCTATTGCTACTCAGCCAATGTTAGCATTAATCTGCTTTCTTACCACCTTTGAATTTTTTCCCTGCAACTTCTTCTTTTTTTGGGATGATGTTAGCATAGCAACCAGCTAACTCCGTCCCAGTTGCTCTATCCCCTCACTTTCACTGCAGCATCCAGTCTTCCCTGAAGAATTTCTCAACATTATAACCTCTAATGTTATAAATGCAAAGATTAGCATGTAGGCTAAACAGCTGTAAATGCTAACATTAGCAAAATTTACAAATAGGACCTTTAAAACAATTAGACCTAATCTTTGTTTCCTGCATTTTATTCGTAGAATATAACAGACTTACATAATTTTAACACATACCACACACATAAATCATTAAGTTTTTAAAGCCACTGTATGTAGAATATGGGAATCATCAGTTCTGTATACAAGAGGGCATTGTGTCAGAAAACCAGCTCTCCTTTGAAACATATTATCCACAGGGATTGTTTGATTTTACTGAAAAACCAGCACACAGTGGCTTTAAAGCAACTTAACTTGTAAAGCATGTCCTTTATACATTCCTCCACATCCATAAAGATCCAACATTGAACACTCAAATAAATTGTTTGAAATTTCTGGGAATACACTTACCCCCTTTCAACCAAGGGCTAGATGAGATAGTTGAAACAATACCATCCATAGGATGATGAAACCGGCTCTATTCAGTGGTCTTTCTAAGCTAACATAACTCTTTCAATCTGTGCAAAAACCCAAATATGAAAACATTTTGTATTTTTGCAGGGATTCAAATTAGACAATAGTCTTTTTTAAAAAAATTAATTTTAGACAGATAGGCCAGTAGGTTGGGAGAGCTGGCTCAGACCCACCACTCATTCTTGTTGCCAATTTGTCCCTGTCTCCACTTGAAATAGGCTACTGCAACAAAAACTCCCCTGAAGCTGTTATTGTCTAACATTCCTGACACAACAAGTGTAAACATGATGACGAATAAAGGTTAATAGTGATATGATCGAGGTTGAGGTTATACAGTATGCTGGACTATTTCTTGGAAATGGGCAGTGACTTCCTGGAATAACTTCATCAATGTAAACATTTCAGACAACTAGCAGAGACTGTACAGTAAATACTTTCAATCCATACATGACAAGTAGTACAAGTAGTCACTTGTTGTATGACAAAAAATGAGTTCACATAAGAAAAACAAAATATGCAACAGTTATATAGAAATGTTTTGCTGTCCTTCCTATGTTTATCTTCATGTTTTATTAATTAATTATTTTTATAGTATATATAAATTAGTACCAATGTTTTACTTAAGGGTAGAGGACAACTTCCATTTCTCTGTTTGTGTAACTTCATGTCTTTGAGTAGCAACAATGTTCAAGATGGTAATATACAAGTGGCAGCTAATCTCTGCAGCTCCTGCATGATACTCATCTTTCTTTTCCCTTTTTCTTCTTTCTTTTCTATGGTGTCAATTGTGTGTGCATGTTTTACAACCTTTTAAGTTCAGCCCCACTGGCTTTTTTATACTAGCAATCAAGATGAGATGGTAACACTGTGACAGTGGATCTCATGGGCAGACGAGACAAAGAAGAGTTGTGGAAAAGAGCGGGGTTAAGCAGGGACACATATGCTTGTATGTATCTGTAGTATTGATACGTGCGCCACATTTATATCCACAAGCACTAAGGTTAATCTGCCGAATCAGAATTTAAGAATTTTTCAGAAAGACTAACACTAAGATGAAAAATCCACACCAGTGAGATCAGTCTGCCACTGATAAGTATGCAGAAAGTCACAGCATGAACTTCATGAACTGCATGAGGCAAAGTTTCCCAGAATGCCTGCAGATGGTGGTAGAAGAATGAAATGCCTTTTATTGGCCTTTTGTGTGGACAACTGGAGATAGACAACGTCAAAGTTATTTTGATAAGTGTAACCTGCGGCTAGCTGTGACAATGACAGATTTGTGCAGAGGAAATACAATGGAAGTTCAAATATTACAGACTGTATGAGACTATGTCAGGAGGTTAGCACAGTGCGCCAGGGGTGGAGTGGACTGAATGTGGGTAAATGAAGAGCACTCTGGTGTTGCAACATCTGAAGAGCTGAGAAAAGCTTTAGGTAAATGTGTTTTGCTGCCAGCCGCATTCCCTTGTCAGAAACAATTTTGCAAACTGGAGTTACAGGAGTGACAAGTGTGATGTTTAGTTGTGCAAAACCCTCTTCAGAAAGACTGAAGTATCAGGGGTCGGAAATCAACCTCACCCAACTTGTTCAACAATCTACAGTACGACCTACATATCATTTACATGCCCCTTCCACACTACTGCAGACTTCTAGGAGACAGCACCACCAGCTCCGACAGTTCAGGGAGTTGCCCAAGCATAAGAAATCATCTAAAGACCGAGATCAGCGCAGAGCGAAAGCAGGAGTTCCTTCAGGCATTCCATTCCCTAAGTGGGGGAGTCAGAGGACACACACTCACAGTAGAGGGGAATGACGTCACCGCATGCGTTTAAGAGCACACATCAGGAAGAAGGAAGGATGGTTTACAAAAACAATCTTGTACAGTGGAATAAGTAGTTACTCCAGAGACAGGAAATCTGTTTCCCTACAGTTATTAGGTCCCTAGACAATGTGAGGTGAAAGCAGCAACTGAAATCACAGTGTAGGTAAGACATGAGATCATATTTAAATCGGGTAACATAAATATTATTTTATTTTAATGTTAAAATTACATAATAGGATCAAATGACAGCATAGAAATGTTATGCTTAATGCACACAAAGAGGGTTTAATCAATATAAAATATATCGTTAAAATTTGAAAAGAAAAATTAAATTAAATTACTGTAATAAAAAATTGGTGAATTGTACTAAGAACAATAGTTAGGAAATTCACAGTGTAATTATTAGCTAATTGGATAAAAAATATTTGGTTGGTTGAAGATGTTGAGTTAAACTGACATAAATCATTCATAAATAAGGGTTTTGTGTGTGGAAATTTATTTGGGATACTTTTAGTCTATTGCCCAAGAAACAGTCGAGCGAATAAGCTCCTGTAAAGCCATAACTTTATGTTTTTAACAACAGTTTTTAATGTTTTTTCTCACATCTAACATTTGGCAGAAAACAGGTGTGCATTTCCCCCCGAAATGTCCAACTATTCTTCTTCTTATTGGAGTGTTCAATGATACAAATATTGAAGACGGTGACTATTTATGACGTATATCTAGTTTTCACCTTTCCTTCTTACTCTTGACATTTAGAAAAAGCATCTATTAATAAATGCATCTAAAGGTTCATATTCAATATTAGAGTGCACAGAGACCTATGGCATTGGATTACCTCCAGACCAGCAAAGCAAGTCAAGCCCTCAGTTAATGAGAAGTTACTGACTTCACTTTACAGAGCCCAATTAACAATTCAACAGCCAAACAGTTATTGTAGTGTTTCTATGGCAGTCATACATGTGTGACATTGATAGACAGCATCACGTCCTGCCCTGTTTGCCCTCAGTGGATTTCCGCAGGTCCTAACTGAGTCCAATTGTGAGGGAAATAATGAGGACGGTCACACATACTGCAATACAACCTCCTATGAGGATCACCTTCTGGACAGGGGAATATGGGAGGGGGGGAAAGAAGGCCAGAGTGTCAGATAATGATTCAGTAGACTTTGGAGAGACTATTAATGAGAAACAGATGGAAAGAGGGAAAGAAAGGAAGAGGCAGAAGATAAGCCTTGCACTGTCTGTGAACCCAGCAGTGAACTGGGGTCATGTCATGTATGTGCTGTTACAGATTTTAACCAAGAGGTGGCGGAGTTGTTCTACTGTGCTGGAGCTTGTTACATGAAGGAAGGAGGTGATCAATTTCAAAAGTAAGCTGAGAGTTAAATGAGGAAATTAATACCCCAATTACATAACGTAAATAAAAAGCTGGGGACAGCAGGTTGGCGTAGCTTTGTATAAAGGAGGAGGAAAAAAGCGGATACAGCTAGCCTGGCTCTGTCCAAAGGTAACAAAATCCACCTAACAGATGCTTGCTGATTATACTTAATATATTCTATAACAATAGTGCCCCAACTACTTAAATCCTAAAATCCCTGTGTCTATTTCATGACTACATATTTGACTTGTCTAATTTTTGCTTATTCATTCCACAACCTCTCATGTTCAGGTGATGTTCGGACATTACAGCTGTTCTCTGCAGTCTCTATATACACACTATGTGTAATCAAGAAAGCATCACAATTGTGTTTCCCTCTTGTGTTTACTTGTTTTTTTAAATACTTTTTTAAATGTATATTTTAGATAAGCTAAGCTCTTTCTATGGTTTTTCAGGTAGGCCCTAACTGCAGTTAGTAATGCACATACCACTTATTGGGAATCACTGTTGTAGACAATGTTGAATACACTGACAACACATATCCTCCACATGCAGCATACTGTACATGACAGGCAAGCATGCATACACACACACACACACTAATGAAAATCACTGCACCACACTGTACACAGTACATGCAATGCCTCTGACATTACCTATCTTTAACCTGTGATAGCACGTTTGTGCACATGCATTGTGTATGTGACTCACCCTCCGGGCTTTACTCTGGTATTTTACCGCCTTCTTAGTGTCTGAAACTGCCCTCTCCACATAGTCTACTGAATGCTCCACATTGTACTCTATGCGGTCTATCATTTCCCCCTAGGAGAGGTTAGTTACAGAGGGGGTGTGGAGGACACGCAGGGAGGAAGAAGAAAGAGAGAGCCAGATGTGGAGGCAGGAGGAGGAGTGGATAGGGATGAGGAAAGTGGCGAGGGAAGGGATAATGGGTGAAGGAGGAGGAGAGAGAAGCAGAGATGGGAAAGGAAAGGGAGGGAGAGAGAGAGAGAGAGAAAAAAAAGACAAATAATGGCATGAGAATCAGTTTGTAGACTGTGTGCATGCTGCATCTCACCCGTCTGCTGGTCTTTTTGAACTTTTTGCATTTCGGGATGCTCTCCTTTGCCTGATCCACGTACTCCTGAGCCTCCTGCACACTCCGCTCAATGTTGTTCACCAGCTCACCCTGCACCAAAGTAAGAGCAGGTGGTGTAGTGTGAGTTGGTACCACTTTTCATAGATGTGATTTATATGATAACTAGAAGACTAGTCTGATGAACGCTTAATACATTTTTCCTTCAGTTTCTTAGCTGTTTTATTCATATATTTTACCCTGATACCTTGTTACAAAACTTATCAAAAGAGCATAGTAGACTGTATTGTGAAGGCTCTGAAAAGATACAAATAGATCTTTTCTTCACTTTATTCATATATTTACCCACAATCCTTCTTGCTGACACTTTTGGTCATAATGCCAGCAGATGTCATGTTTAAATTAACAATCATCAACAAAGAACACAGAGTAGATAGAGAGTATTGTACATTCAGCATTAACCCATGATTAAGTTTCCCTTTTGAAGAACCAGTGGATACAACCCTCCATGTGTGCACTGCAGCAATTATTTCTCAAAGAATAAAAAAGAGAAAATGAGGAATCACAGGAAAATTACCTTGGCAAATTAAAGGGGGAGCGCTGTTCTCTGTTCTCGAGAGCTTAGAGTCATTGTTGTAGTGACAATTGAGGAAAAGAAAGAGGGAGAGAGTTGGAGAGAGAGCAGAGCTGAGAAAGGCAAAAATAACAAACACACCACACTCATCTTCAATAATGTTACTCATTAAATAAAAAATTAGTTAGTTGAATTATTCGAATTGAAAGTATTCATAGATGTGAAAAGAGAATAAAAGAGTAGACACTTTATACTATTGAACAATTATCTCTCCCACACCAACATTGTGAGGGAAAGCCTGTTATTGTATTGCGCCGTAACTGAAATTCATATCGCGTACATACAACTATTTAGCTCCGTATTCATCATTCGGCATATGTTTTCTTTCATTGTTTTCTTGCTCCGATTTCCTTTTGCATAATTCAGACGGGTTATTTTTGATGAGGGAAACTGTTAATCTCTGTGGGGGTTCAGCCAACATGCTCATGCAGTCACACATGACAGCAGGTTTGCAGATTTATCTGAAGCTCTACACTGTACTGAGAAAAGAACAGGTAACTCATACACTTGAGAATCATCTACATACGTGGCTTTGAAACTACACCTTAGGAATACACTCTCACCCTCACTGATGCGAGCTCTTAGCGTGCAGCACACACCACAAGCTAATTCTGTATACATTGCAACCAAAACCAAACCATCTACAATAGTCGAGCTTTGTTGATAAATCAAAATTGTGATAAAACAGCAACTCTTGTTAGTTGCCAACTCAGAAGTCTCAGATGTCAGATTTTCCTCCCGGTGCATGAACATACAGTACATGAACTGATGATTGGGCCAATAATTATCTGTCCCCCAGATTCTGTCTACATTTTGTGAGATATTTTGCAAACACAAAACCAGACGGAAGTGAAAATGCAATCTCATCCAACTTGGTTGGCAGATAGGACTATATTTTTACTAATTAATTTTACTCCACTGCTTGTGAACACAGTGTCTTACTGAACCTCTGAATTAGGCAGAGCACCTGCTGAAACCACAACTCTGTATCTATCACTGAATTAAAACTCTGCCTTTTGTGTTTATGTTGATATATGGATAACCAGTTTATGGATACACAATTAGCTCTTGCAGATTTGTTTCCACAGATTTTGACTCGGTGCCAAATCACACAGCTGTAGGTTCTGAGAGAAAGAGGATCCTTGTTTTCACCTGGCTCTCCACCAGCATGGCCATGTCCATGAACATGTCGTGCAGCTCTCTGATACTGTTTTCCAGCTTGATAATCTCATTGTGTCGTGTCTCGATCTCATTCATAGCCTGCTGGGTGATGTTGTCCATAATGATCTAAGATGGTGTAACAGAGGGAAATGATTAGACAAGGGTTCCAAGGGTTTAATTACATTAAAAACAAGCTTTGCATTTATTTTACATTTGTCGTATCACTCACCCCTGAGGTAAAGATAGCTGGGTTGTCACTCTCCAGCATGCTCTCCAGCTCATCATTTGTTGTGTTTCTTCCAGCTAGAAGGACAAACACAACAACACATAGCGTGCTCATGGTTGGTGTGAAGAGACTCACAAAGTGTGTTACTGTCATGAGTTAAGAAGTGTAGTGCAATGATTTCCCAAACTGCAACCATTAGGAAACATGAAAACAAAGTCACTGGATGATAATAATAGCATGTCTGTCTGAGGATTAATTAAAATGAGAGCTGCGTGCCTCCTTTTTCCAGAAGCTCATTTTCTCTATACCCATCTGTCTCTGTTGTCTCCACTTTAAACTCTTTATGCATCCATGTCCCACAAAAGTAGAAGCAATGGAAAAATAATTTGTGCCATAATTCAACCTGATCATCTATTGCATAAGAGTGATTACATAACAGTTATCAATCTACACCATAATGGCTCTCGTGTAGATGATAACGTGGTACCCCTCAGTACCTGTCCTTTAAAAAAAAAGTTTTCATCTTTCAACCAGGCATCTCAGTTATACTGTAGATAAATCCAACCTTAAGCACAAAGCTCAGTTAGAAATGGCGCCGTCCCAGAACCTCCAGCATCACAGGCAAACCTTCAGTCAAGTAAACCTTTTTAAAAACATCTTGTTGTGTATTTTTATCCCACCCCATTCATGCTGTCCAGTCAGATGTGATCCTTCATCCTGTGTATAAAACAATTGTTATTCATTTTTTAACCTCTGTTAGAAGAAAGTATGTTTACTTACATGGCCCTCTTTTAAACAATTCAAATTTTAATATACACAAGATTGTTTTTTTCTTTGCCTTTAAAAACATGCCCAGTGACCTGTAAAGTGTTAAAAAGACAGACCAGGTTCTGGAAATATCAGTCATTTTCTGATAGCATCAGAGCAGCCTGGGTCAGTCTGTACATATTCTTCGGCTGTGTAGCTATTTTTAGTAAAAAACCAATCACCTACTTATTCAGGATCTTATTAAGTTTGCCTCGATGCTCCACAGCCTCAACTAACTTTGTATCTCTCTTTCCACTGACCCTGCCTGTGTGACAGCACGTCTTCCTGCTCCTTCCTGCTGATGTGTGCGCTCCTCATCCATGTTTATTTCCCCTGGCAGAGTTGTCCTACTTCATAAACATCTCCCCACACCTACATTAATATCCCTGTACCTGAGCACTGTGTTCTCCTGCAGAGCTGCTTCTCTTGGGCTCCATTTCTGCCCCACTGTTACTGTAAGTCAAAGTCAGACCCTGTCAGCATCGTCTCCAATCTTTCCTTTGCACACTGTAAATCCTCTGTATGGCCATACAATACACACTTTTCTCTTTCCTGTAACAACAACCCCACAAACAGTTAGATGGTGTCCAGAGCTGAGCAGCTGGTCTAACTTCTCCCAGATGTTAAAGCTCATTGGTTAAGTCATATTCATCATGACACTTATGATCCCGAGGGTTTGTAGAAAAGACAGACTGTGTGTTTCAGACAACAGTCCAGTTGGAAAGAAAATGCTGAAAAGAAATGACAAGAAATATGTTATTTTCCTTACTAATAAATGTAGCAATACCACAATGAGGACATGCCCCACTAAAAGTTCTACATTCATAGTTATTATCTTACCACAAACATGTAAGGACTAGCCAAGGATTTAATGGCATCTAGTGGTAACACTGCAGATGACATTGAACTAAAAATCTCTCCCTTTCCAGGTGTAGGAGACCCTCCTATTGTTCTCTGCAGGTCTGGTAGAGTAGCTGAATAACTGAGCTTCATTACGTTTCACACTGGTTTGTGGCATTAAGATATTATCAATGTAGTACAATGACTTTTTCCCCTCTCATCCTGTTTCATTTTTTGGATTTTTAAGGGCCCAGCAATGTTAAGGATCTTTCTTTATGAAAAAACAAAACAAGGAAAAGATGACAAAACTACTTCTGTAGGCAAACAAATGCTGCTGTAACTGCACTGGAACTACAGCAGCTGTAGCTGGAGATTTTGGAGGCAATTACCAAACATCTCACCATGACCTAATCAGTGTGTGTGTGTGTGTTGAACACGCGTGATGAAGTCTGGTGGTCAATGTGGAGGCCTCCGTGGCAGAGCAGGTACCCTGATGGAGAGTGATGACGGTTGGGAGTCCGAGCCAATGATGGCCTTCATGAACAGAATACAGATGAAGCTGCTCTGTACCATTTACAGAGGTGAGGTGTGTGCCCATATCACTTCTTTTTTTTGTTCTTTTCTCTTTACTTAGCACATCGTATCTAATTCAAACTTCACATCCATATCTCACCAATGAATTCCATTTAGTGGTGGTTAAGTGGCCTCGCTGTTTCATTATCATGCTGAAGAATTTACTCATGTTCAGCGATGACATTTTACAGTTTGACAAATGAGAGGATAAAGACAGCACACAAAGGAGACCACATTCACCACATTACTGTGATCAATTCCCTATTCTCTCAGCCTCTGTGATAATAAATACTCTCTGGCATTAAGGCTAAAACTATAACATTAAAGAGGGTCAGAGTTAGAGTTGAAGGACAGACAGGAGTGACAATGACTCATGGATAATTGTGAAGAGAAAAAAACCCAAGGCACTCTGGTGCTACCCAACACTATTCATCTCACTTCCCACACTGACACACTGACACACACACACACACACACACACGCACACGCTCCTCATTGGCTTTTTTTTTATTTTTTTAAAGCCCTGACAGGCTCAGAGGGAGGCTCTTATTTGTTACCATGGAGACCCAAACCCTGAGAAGTCTAATATGAAGACAAGAAGTCTCACTTCAGCCTCAGTGTTTACGGCCTATTAAATCATTCATACTTTGTTGCTACCAGTAACAGTATTATTTCATTTCCTTTGTTATGTAACACAAATGAAGTGAGACCCCCAAGGAACCGAGGGAAAAGGCAAACCACACAAATATTCACGCACGCAGAGCGAAAAGAAAGGAGTGATTTTCATGCTTGTGTTTGCAGCAATTTCACCTACAAAGGAATGAGAAAAGCCTGCACGACTTATCTGCATGCACATATTGATCGATCTGTTTGTTGTACAGGAACAATGCGTGTGTATATCTACGTCTTTTCCCGGACATTGTGTCTGCATCTCTACCGGTGAAAGCATTGTCTGCTGGGAAATACAACATAACAGTCAAATGTCAAAGAGGCCCTGTGATGCCTGTGACCAATATCCCACCATCCTGCTGAGCATATCTATCTACGTGCTGCTTGGGGAAATAAATAAATGCGTGATATTCAGGCCTCTCAATCAATAATGAAATAAATGTTACTGAATTGCTAATGCACATGATTTAAATGTGATGTGACAATAGCTTTCCCAATGAGGAGATGTGGTTGACATTTGGAGGAATCCATATTTACTTTTTTGACAAATGTAAGATGAGACGACTGATATCTGTCAATTAAAGGTAAAGTTACACCCAGGAGTTGGCTAGCTTAGCTGAGCATAAAGCCTGAGATTAGGGAAACAGTTAGAACAGCTCTGTCCAAGGGTAAAAGAAAAAAAAAATCAGCCTGCCAGAACCTCTACAGATCATTGATTATCACACGTCTTGTTTGTTTAACTTGTACCAAGACTGCAGTGTGAAAACATCACATGGTTTTTATGGAGGGAGGGTTATGTGGGTGTGTGGCCTACGTGCCAGACTATTTCTTGGCTGGGATAAGAAACTTCTTGGAGACTTCACCAGTTGCCATTCATGTTTTAACACTTAAAATGTGGATGAAATAAAAACCAGATACATGACATGAAGCAGTAAAGTTCAGAAATACTGGTAGGCTGATATCGTCACTGCTGGACAGAGCGAGGCTGTTTCCCCCTGTTTCTGATCTTTGTGATGAGCTAATCTAATCATACTGTACTCTGGCTAGCAAGTAAAAGATTTCAGTCTACCATTTTCTAAAATGTTTGAACTGTTCCTTAAAGCTAAAAAGCACATTAGGTTAAACATCATGTAACTCTGTTTCTAACTGATTGTTTAAAATAGTAGCCAACTGTCAGATCGCTAATTCTTCAGCAAAGTCTATGAACAGTGAGAAAATTTTATCATAGTAATTTTAAATGTAATCAAAGTTGTTTTTTTAAAGTTACTTTTAAAAGACCAGAGCGAAACAGATTATTATTATTTTTTTGTACAACTCTGAGAATAAGTTGCTGTTTTATTAGTGTGCCAGACTTTACATTTCAAAGAAGTGACAAAAACTATTTTTCTTCTTTACTGCTGGGATATATATATCCAAAAGAATACAATGTAGATAAAGACAATTTATATCTGGACAAGGGGTGACTGGTGACCAGGCAAATGAGGGCGAGAAATAGCTGTCGTATCGACAATGCCATGTCTCCAGTGTGTCACAGTTCTTCTTTCCTGTTTCTTGTTTCTCTGCATCCAACAGGTTCAACAGAGAAGGGGAAAGCAGCAGAGGAAACATCAATAGTCAGTCTGACGGACCAGACTAGACTTCCCTGTGTGTGACACACTCTTATTGATTCACTTACAAACAAGTCAAAGGGGCTGGCACATCAGAGGCAACTCTCTTGCTATACAACCCTAAAGGAATTAAATAGTATTTAAATAGATTGGATTTCAGATTAAATGTATTCAGAGGGGAAAAGCTTGACTGAAGACTTGCAATCCTGTTCAAAAACTGCTTTTCTGTCCTGTTCCTCTGTGCTTTCGTTCCATCTCCAAACTCTCCCTGCGTATCTAATCCCTTCCTTGGTGACAGGTGATGTCAGCTAAGGCCTCCTGTGACTCCACCAGCTGACAAATCAAATCCAAATGGATGTGGAGGAGCTCAAGGAAAAAGTGAGTCAGGTTGTTTAGCTCCATCAGGAGGTTTAGGTGAGTCCTTTGATTCACCTTGGAAAGTGTTGTGTACTGCCACTGCTGCTCTTTTGGTGGCACCACGTTTAGTGTAGATATACTGGGTGGAGCTCACACAGACTCAGCTGCATATGTCCAATCTGAAGTGACAGATGGACAGAGGAAATAATGTCTGCACCAAGTGCCCTGCAACACAACTACCTGCTCTGCTCTCTGTTAGTGCCTGCCTTTGTGTGTAAGGTGACTCTATCAGGATGCCTGTAAGGGCAGCTGGCTCAGTGCAGCCTGCTAGGATGCCGTGGGAGAGGCCATGTCAGTCGTCTGGTCCAGGAGCCCGGGGGCCTGTAGCTAATACCTATCAAACCATATTACAGATAGAGTGTGACACGAGTGAGAGGAGCTGCAGCAACCTGGCATGTGCATGCATATGGGCGTGGGTGTTGGTGATGCATGTGTTTTGGAAAGAGGTCTCAGTGTGAGAGTGGTTGTTTTGGTACAATACACCAGACAAAGTGGGAATAAAATATGGATGGGATGGACTGAATATTTTCTGTTGACAAATCAATTCAAATTGAATAAAGAACTATTTATTTGGGTGATATACAGTATACAGTTGGATGTAGGTTTTATATTATGTTTTCACTGGTGAACATTGTTTTCACACATATTTGCACTATTTATCTCACATGTTTTATATTCAGGTCTGTGCTCTGTTTTTTTTTTCCACTTTAGTGAGACAGATTTCCCTTTGGGGACAATAGAGTTGAAGCACATGGTCAACGTCAACAGGTTGGCGCTGAGGTAGTTTGTCTTCACAAGCCAAGATGAAGCATCTTTTTCCATTAATAATACATATAACAGACAGTGAATAAGTAACATGACCACAGGAGAATTAATGCATTTACGGTGTGTGGTTTTATAAATCAAACTACATGTCAGTGCATGAATGTGAATGAGTGACTATTTATCTAAGAGGGTTTCTTCTGCCAGAATCTCCAAAGCAAAGAACTCAAACATATAAACTGCAACAAACAGTTGTTGTTAACATTTTGGAAAAATAAACAAGGGACTGGTCTTACAGTAGCAGTACCAACATCTCCTCACATCCTCATGCTTCCATCCAACTACATAGTAACCCTGATACCCATCTACTCTGCAGAAGTAAAATATATATATTTAAAATGTGGGCACAACCTCTATCTTATAATTCATCTTAAAACTAACATCTGGTGAAATATAGCGGCAGGAGGAAGGTGAAGAGGATGATACTTGGGGCTGAGGATAAAAGATATGCAGAAACATTATGTACAGTAGAAGTAAGGTTTTCTAATATTTCCTGTTTTGACAAAGACCTATAGTTGACTGAGTAAAGCAATCATGGAAACCCATTGTAGATGAGAAGTGTTGCACCTAATTGGCACTTACCTTTGTAGAAAAAATAGATTGTAGAAAAAAGATTTGCACATTCAGTGTGTTCAGTAACCATTTGAGAAGATGTCATTTGCCCATGACATACTGTGTTTTGCAGTGGCAGACTGAACCCCTGAGGGTGTGATCAGACCAGATCATATATGACTGATCTGTCAAACACAGGTCATCAAAAATGAAAATGAGCATCAAGGGCGACAGTCTTATCCCCTGTAGTGTGATTTGTGTGGCATCTGGGGCACCACACGACACACCAACACAAAAAGTACCATGTCATGATTATTTTTCACCCTTGTTCTCCAGGTTTGACAATGTTGCCTGTTTCCCAACAGTTTTAATTCCTCCTGATTTGTTTCCCAGTCCCGTCCTACCTCTTCCTACACAGACCAGTGAGAAGTGTGCACTGTCAAGTGGCCAGAGCATGTTTAAGAGGTGATTGTGTAGCCTGACTTACGACGAGCGCTCACTGCTGAGCTCATTCAATCTGCTGGTATGCTGTCAGGAATCTCAACGTTTAAAGAATTTTGAAATACAATGTGTCGGAAAAATAGATGCATATGTTTAAGAAGCCAGCAGTGTTGAGATGTGCGCGGTTAGTGTGAGAGGTTGGTGGAGGGTGTGATCTACTCTACTCACTGATCTCCAGCTGTCTCTGAATGCGCCCCTTGCAACGCTCCCTGTAGTCCGACTGGGTGGTGTTGTATTCTGACATCACCTCCACAAACTTGCGAGACAGCGTTGAGTGCTACATACACAGCGAGGAACAAGAAAACATCATTCAAACCTGAATGGTTCACTAGACATTGGTTGAAGGCTTGTTGTTGAACATTATTGATGATGTGATATAATGAGAAAGCCCCACACAGACAGTAACATTTGAAAAACAGTTGTTGACTTTCCCTTCTTAACGTACCTGTGTTTTACGTATCCTCAGGTCAGCTGATGACCTGTTCTGTCCTTCTTCTTGCTCAATGATGTGCTGGATGCCTGCAGATTCACAAGAATATACATTCATTCACCCAGTGACTAATGGCAAGCCCTAGCCTTTATAACCAAGAAGACAAAATAAAGTCTAAGGCACAGCTGGTACAATATTCATGACTTAGTGTCCCTATGAGTTTCAGCAGTAGACAATGAGGTTCATAAAACCCAAAACAACGTGAGGGGGATGTACTCAGAAACCTCATGGCAATCTGAGAAATACAGTAGATGAGGAGATTAATGAGCTCACATTTTGACCTGAGGGTGGTGTAAGAAAAAAGTTCACGGGGTCATCCAGAACACCTCGATCCAGTCTCAGGAGACAGTGTTAATATACTGTATGCACAGTGAACGTCTTATAAATCCAGCCATGTTGAGATACTCTGCTGTGTGTTTATCTCTTCAAATATTTGTTTTAGAGCACGCTGTAATATTGTTACATCATCTACGTCATACACATCCAAGAGTAATGTATTTCCATACAGAGATGTGTGCAGTGCCCTCTTGTCGTGTGTTTATCTGACTGAACAGATGGTTGCATGAAAGAAAATGTTGTGGGATAATAATTACAATTGATAATCTGATGGATATTCCCATCAGATTCAACGATAATCTGGTCACTAGTTGTCAAGATGTCCTGCTCTGAACCACAGTGTCACAAAGAGAGAGAGATTAATTTAATGGTAGAGTCAGTAGGATTTTCCTAAATATAGACCTAAAAGAAATCTTGCTTAATCATCACCTATGGGTGTCTACTCAGGTGTGGCAGTGACTGTGTCTGCAGAGCCAGACTGTCTTATTATGTTGCTGTATAATAATATTAATATCAAAATATTAGAGTGCCGTTAGTGTAAAGAGCTACAGGACATCCTTACATGGTACAAATATCAACTTGTCACACGCAAGTCGAATCAGTTGCTCAGATGGAGAACAAATATATGGGCATGTAGAAAGGGTTGACAAAGAAATGTATAAAGCTGCTCTTTTATTTCTTCTTTGGAGGGTTTTTTCTTAAAAAAGATACAACTTTTGCCAGACTGCTGCTTCAAAGTTATACGTGAGGAAGTCCCTGCCGAGCATAATGACAGCAATTAAAGAGACTGTCGATGCCAGCCCATGTGAAGAACTCAATCAAAAGCTGTCTCATCTGTATTCCCAATTCTTATGTAATTTCCATGGGGAATAGGATCATGTGACTTACTGGAACAATGGTTCCAGCATCTCTGAAAAATGTGAACATAACATCATTCAACATTAATATCAGTCCTTTTATCTGATTCAATCCCACCATCCAGGGATACTTCATTTTTTAGCATCAAATCCATAGACATATTCTTAAAATGTCACAGAAAAACATCGCTTTGTTGCAAAAGTCTACCACAAAGTCCATTATTATATTGTAACTGTTCCAGGAAAACTTTACTTTCATGTGTGTTGTAAGAGCAGCACTTCTGAAATAACACAGCAAGGGATTCATTGCATTATAATTGTCCTCAAACACATTCCTTCCTTACACAAACACATGCGCAGTTACACAAAGGTATCCTGTGGCAACGACTGGTGTGAACTGGAGTGACACAGCTAGAAGTCTGTGATGTGAGGCCTGTTCTGCCTGAGAGCACTTGTGTCAAATATGTGTATCAATGAACATACTGTACAATACATGCGCACATGCCACTGTGTGTGTGATAAGTGTTTGTATCTGTGGGGCATGAAGGGTGAGGGATAGAGGCAATTATCCTCTAGCTCTGCGATGAAGTTGTGTTCCATTTCCTGAAAGATAGCATACAGGCCGACAACTATTTTATCTCCTACCCCGACTGGACCCCTGAAAATGACTAATGTGGGGAATTTTTCATGCCTAATGATTTCAGTAAGGGCATCTAAATATGCAACATAAAAAGCCAGAGGAGGAAATTAAAAAGGGATTAAAAAATGATGTAAAGTTTACGAGGAAATCGTAGATCAGAGAATAATAAGATTATAGGACTCACGTTATAAACATTTGCAAACACACAATGGATGCAGAAGGAAAAATGTTACGGGGTAGACCCAGAACCAGTGTGAATAAAACTCAAGTGCCTGCTCGTCCATATGAATCACAGCTAACACCTCTGTGGCAAGTGATAGTAACCACTCTCTTAAAGAAGCAGTGAGTGTTGTCTGTTAGCTGCCAAATGCTTTTCAGCTCACTGTTTACTTATGTCTCACTTGTTTCCCTCTCTCCTTTTAGTCCAGGCAATCTAGCTCAAAAATAGAATGTTTTTCACCAACCCCAACCCCAGTACACTAATACAATATACAGTAAATAATGATGCGAATTAAACATATTTCCCCAACTAGGATTTCTTAGGACTTTTAGTATGTTGCTCTAGACCAGAGTTTCCCAATTCCGGTCCTCGAACTGTTTTGGAGGATTTCTTTAGGCCACTGCAGAGCTTTGAGTGATCATTTGAATCAGGTGTGTTGTAGCAGGAAACTTCTAAAACATGCAAGGCAGTGGCCCTCGAGGACCAGAATTGGGGAACCCTGTTCTAGACACCTCATAGAAATGATGTATGGTGAAAAACATTCTGTTACAACTAGTCTGTCGTAAAACGCTATTTTTCCTGGACTATTTGCTGAGACAGCAACACAGCTGTCCCATCACATGACAGACAAACAGCTGTGCAAGCGAGTCATGGATGAAAAGGGAAACAAGCAGATCCTCACATTTGGGAAGTTATATAGCTAATATATAATTTTACACGAAAAACTACTTCAATGATTAATGACAATAGATGTCAAATAGAAGTAAACAGAAAAAATAAATTTAATCTTTATTTGTCATTGCACGTAAAACAAAACTTTGTTTAGCAGCAATCTGAGAGAGCTCAAAGATCAAAGAGCTATGCGACTACGGTTAAATTGACTGATGTTTTCAGCTGAGCTTTGTTAAAAAATCCCTCAAAAAATAATTGTGTAAAAATACCAATCATTTGTCAGTTGGAACTTCAAAAAAAAAAAGAATGTTGTTTTCTCTTTTATAGTATTATATAATCTAACACTTTTTGGATGCAGATCAGACTGTGGAAGAAATAAAGTGTCTTGTTCTGGTAACTTGGACAGGCGTTTGTCAGTGTTTGAAATTTTAATCAAGTTGAACAGAGACACACAAACAGTTTAATTTGATTTTTAAAAAAAATCATTATTAGTTGGAGCACCAGCAGCAGGAAAATAGAAGAACTGTACTCACTCTTTAATTTGGAGCGCACTTTGTTGGCCAACTTCTTGATGTCTGCCATAAGATCCTCCAGCTCAGCCTTAGTTTCTGAGGAGAGGAGAGGAGAGGAGAGGAGAGGAGAGGAGAGGAGAGGAGAGGAGAAGAGGGGCTCGTGTGAAAATCAGATGTAAAAACACACATGCTAACTCACTTTGCACAGACAAAACTGTGAGACAGCCAGTTTTCACAGGTACGAAGTTAATACTGACACACATAAAACGACTGCGAATGAACAATTCATCGGTTTCGTTCTTTTTTGCAGAGAGTACCAGCATCCTTCAGTTCACTTTCCACTGTCCTCATGCACCCTCAAACCCCACCCCCACCCACACACACACACACAGTAGTGGAATAAAGTTGAAAGCCATATGGGAAGATGGGTACATGTGGGGGTGGACAACTAAGATGAGTTATTTTGGTGACCAGAGGAACAAGTGAAAGCAGCACAATCTGGGCTACAACAGGATGAACGGATTGTTACCAGCAGGAAAATGTTATCAGGAGGAGGAACTGGGCAGATTTCAATGATGACTAATCAAAGCAGCAGCTCTCAAGTTTGACATTCAGGCAGTCGAAATTTCTCTCTTCCAGGAAGCAAAACTGCATACAGCAATGAAAATAAATGAAAAAAAGTAATTCACTGAGGTCAGAGGTCATCTTGAGGAGACCTCCGCTGCTCCCAATGATTTGACTGAAGGATGTTATGCATATGGTGTCCAGTAGAGCACATCTTGCAAGACATGCATATTTGCATAACAGGGATAACAGGAAACACTAACTCAAATTGCTCCCATTACTTAATTGACACTTCAACTCTTCATCTGCAAATATCTGTGACATGCTTTGGTCAAAATACCCCAAGGATCAAACATCACAGCTCAGAATGGCTGGTTTCATGTTCCATTAAATCCAATTGAGCCACTGTTTGCCCCGCCCCTACTGATACCAGGTAGGAGTGGTATTACGCAAATTAGAAAATGACATCATTGAATGAAAACTGAGGGAACAGGGAGCCTGAAAATTACAGATTTTTTTGGGTCAATTTTCACATTAGGGGGCTGGAAGCCAAATATAAAGAACCTCCAAAAAATTATATTTCCATAATATGCCCCCTTTAAAGTTGACAGGTAGATGGGGTGTGAAACAGAGGTGATACCTGAGTCACATTGGGGAATAACCTGAATATACAGAGGCACTTCTGCACTGCTGACCAGTCATTGCATTAAGTGGGTGGGTTTGTCAGATTGTTGGTTTCAGAGACTGTCGGCCACAGGTGTAGCAGAGGAGGCATCCCGATGCCGTCTGATGATCCGACAGACGTCTCGTTTGAAGCAGCTGAGCCCGTCACTGAGCCTGCCTGCCCTGTGCTGTGCTGTTATAATTGTTGTGGAGTATGTGAAAGGAAGGAGGTTTTTCTCAGTGATTAAAACAAACCTGATGTATCGGGAAAAGAGAAGACAGTTTTTCTCATCAGTGCAATCTTCAAAAGGCAGCGGCACTGAAGAATGGTTGAAGTGGTTGTCACATCAGGTGGCCGTCTTGAAGAAAAACTGACACACTCATCCTTTTAATCTTTTTCTCCCTTCTGTTGCTCATTACAGCTACAGAACCAACCTGCAGTTTCATAATTATATTTTGCAGGCACTTCAGGTTATTACACATGCTCTGAATAAACATTTTATCTGATGGTGCTGGTCAGAAAAAGAATTAGCTTTATGGGTTTCCTCCATGGCTCTCATTTGGAGCTCGGACATCCAAACGGAGCTCAAAGCTTCTCTACATTGAGAGGAAGCAGCACGGCTTCCCAGTGGTTTCCTTGGAGGTTTTCTGGACATGTCCAACAGCGATCTTGGAGTAGACCCCGAACACACTGAAAGCATTATAAATCCAATTTAGTGTGGGAATACCTCAGGATCCCCGGAGAGGAGCTGGGAAGCTGGGGGCTTCTGCTTAGCCAGCTGCCACTGCAACCCTACTCCAGCTAAGTGGAAGAAAATGGATGGATATTTTGGCATCATTGGTGCAAATCAAACTGCACTGAGCCTATAATTTGACCACATCTGGTTACACTTCATTTCAGCTGCACCAATTTGGCTTCCATAAGCACTATGAATATTTAATAAGTGGTTTAATTGTAACACACAATAATGTAGTTGTAACCACAATTTTAATTTCAATATGCCAATTATAGTTCATTTCATACCACCCAAACTGTGGTTTATTGTATTGGCATTTTCATTTCCATCACCACTTATATGGGTTCTCACAGGTGGCGTTGTTGATAAATACATGAATTCTTATCTGTTTTCAACTACATTATAATGTATTAACATGTTGTATACTGCTTACAAAGATTAAACAGGTTGCTTAGTGTTGATTTTCAGTACAGACTGGGGAGAAAGTGTTGCCAGGTAAGGAAAACAAAAAGGAGAGAAAGGAAAAAAACAGAACAGCTTTCACACCAAGTCTCCCTCACATATTCTCCCTGGAGCGTGCCATTTTTAGAACATTGCAAAGGAAAGAGAAAGGCATTTATCATCTTAATGCCAAAAGAGAACCAAATCTCCATATGTTAACACATTCCTAGGAAGCAAGCCACCATTAGAGATTGTCCTTTAGATCCAACTATTCAATCATGCCGCCTTCAGAACTTCATCAGTGTAAGTTTGTTTCTGCGTTCACCTGCAGAAGCCCAATAAGACCGTTAACAAACAGAGGAAAGGGTGTGAGGGAAGGTCCAGAGACCTATAGTACACAATCTCCTCACACAGCATGAGGAAGACCTCATTCACTGCTACATGTTCAATCACTAAAAAGCAATATTTGCACATATTCTGTGACAAGAAAGAGGCTTAAAAACTGAGATAATCTCTTTCTCTGCACAGCACATCTAGACCACATGAGTATAGACTTAATGAAGGAAAACATGACTGGTACACTGAGCTGGAAATATAAAACACAGTCAACAGAAAGCAGAGGGTCCACAGTGTGATAAACTGGGATAAATCCTCTAACCAGCTTGTCTGATAACATACAACTATAACAGCTCAGTGAGATGCGAACCTATTACAAACCGATGAGAACAGCTCTACAAGCTTTTAATCTACTTAACAGTCGTATTTCCATATCAGCAAACATCAGCATGCGGTACATCAGGGCTCAGTAGGACAAAGCGGGAGACATGCAGGGGCGCTAACTGAAATTACATCATTTTATACCAGGATGCCAAACACAGGCTCATTTAAATATTAAATGGCTGAAACCAAGGAGGATGTTTTTTTCTGACAGTACTGTCATTTTTAAGTAGACAAAAAATGAGTGGGGATGATATAGTAAGAAAGATCACCGATCAGACACAGGAAAGTTGCAGTGACATGATCAGCATTTGAAACCCACATAGGCCACTATGCTCAGGTTCATTGTGTTTCAAATGGCCAATTCATGGCTTTGTCATTAGTTGACATCCGAATGCAGCCCAAAATCTGATTAAACATTTATTTACTTATCCTTTGACCTGTTTTAGGCTGAGCAGTTGAGCACAGCTATCTTTTTTTTTTGTTTTAGGTCATTCAGTCAAATAAAATGAACAGAGGAGCACAATGAACTTTCCCTTTATCCTGTTGACCTTTTCACCACTGGTTTGTCAAAGATACACACAAAGAAGAATACTGTGTAAATACAGTAAGTCTACACTGTAAGATATAATAAGTTGGCTTTACTCAAAAAAAATGTGCAAACTTATTGCCTTAAACTAACTGAGTTAAGTAAACTTGATTAAGTAAGTACATGAAACTTAATAAATATAAGTGTGCAGTACTTGCGAGAACTTGTTTATAATGAGTTTACTATACTAAACTAAACTTGGGTATTTTGAGTTCACAGCTCTGTAATTAACTTGCTTGTGATGATTGTATAATACTTAAAATAACTAATTTATTGTAACTTTACTGTACTGAAATAAACTTGTCAATTCTGAGTCTACAGAACTTAAAATAACTTTGAAAGAAAAAATACTGCGAAAAAGAGTGTTATCTGCATTCAGTTTATTTCAAACATGCATAGAATTAACAGTACGCAGATTTAGTGCTCACAATTTTTGATGGGATTATTTGCTGGCCACATTATCCAAACATATCACATTTCTTTTTACACATAATTTAACACCTGCATCCCAAGAAGGCACTATTGTAAAAGCACTGAACAGGTCTGAGTATCAATTAAATGATGATTATGTTTTCACTTCACTCTTAAACAGTTCAAAATGCTGTTTAACAAAAGCATCAAACCTCTCTTCTCTGTCATAAGAACATTAACAGTATGCAGCTTTAGTATGAATCTTAACACACAATTTATGCTGGATTCTGGAATTTGCTGGCTACATCATCCAACATTTCACACTTCTTTTTACACATTTAACATCTGCATCACAAGAAGGCACTATTGTTAAAGCACTAAACAGGTCTGAGTATCAATTGAACAACGAAATGATGATTATGTTTTCACGTCACTCTTAAACAGTTCAAAATGCTGTTTAATAAAAGCGTCAAACCTCTCTTCTCTGTCATAAGAACATTAACATGTTTTTAACTATTAGCAGTTTAGGGGGGAGGGCTTGGTTTCCCAGACCAAGCATTACACTTTGGATGAATTTGAATGTGTTTCCAATGCATTTTGGGTAATCGAGGTTCAAGGCATATGTGAGGCCAAATATGAGGCAAACTGCCTGTGGCAAATCCCGAATTTTGTCCATCACAATACCTCCCTCAAGGATGCTGGCTGTGGAAACGGGCTGCTCAGGATCATCTTCACTCAGGGTGGTCAATACACCGACTGTGACATTGTCTATGGCCTCATCTTTCGTTGTCTCCTGAAAAGAAGCAATCAGCAAAACAATTTGTAGTCAGGAAGTATTTGGATAGTTAGACATTACGATCATTATAAACTATACACTAAGATCTGTGATGGAGAGACACTTTGAAAAAAATGAAAGCTACAATACAATAGCTACAATAGCACCCTCTAAATATGAAATAAAGTGATAGATAAGACAGTAAAGGAAGGCCTAAATCAATGAATACAGGCAGAAATGTGAGGGACATATATCTTTGATGTCTGTATTACAAGTGAATATAATGTATTTTGTGCCCAAGTACTTACAAAACATGTCTTATAGAACCTGCTTGGGTCATCTCCAAAGATCATGGGAAGCCCTTTGAGGACCACAGAGCGTCTTGCAGTTACATCTGATGACTTATAAGACAGAGACAGAAAACATAAAATTAGAATAAAAAATTACAAGGTACAAGTCAAACAGAATGAAAATGTTGGTCTGTATCAGTTTATGTAGATGAGAGTAACAACTCCTCAAAAACATGAAACAATTCATTTCTTACCAAGTTGTCCATTAATTCTTGAATTTTCTGTCCAGCAGCTCCTTTTTTTGACTGCATGAGTTCAATGATGCGTGGCGTGTGCTTGTCAAGAGACTCAAAGAAACTGCTTTCAAGAGGTTTGGTGGCAATTCTGCTAAACTCTGCAACAACCTAAAAAAAAAAAAAAAAGTAGGGTGATGGGGTTGGGGGTTGGGGGGGGGGGGGGTTGGGGGGTAGTGAGAATACCAGGTAAGCATGCTAAAATCACACACCATACAATTTCATATAATATTGAGTGACATCAATAAATCCTCACTGTAAGAGCAAGAGTTCTTTACTTTTTTTTATTATGAAATAAAAACACCATCTCTCATCTCTGCCCACACAGACACAGGTTCACATACAGACATGGGCGCATGGTAAATGGGCTATATTGCAAGCTAATTGCTCAGCTGCAGCGCATACTAACCCCCCCCCCCCCTCCGTCGCATAGTCCGACCAACAACGCAGAAGGTAACTTCTAGAAAATAACCCCCCCCCCCACACACACACACACACACTTGGTAACGTTAGCTCTGCTACACAAACGCGGCCTGTAAATTAACCCCTAATCTCTTGTTTATGACGGATAAGACAGAGACACATATTATCAATCGCTCTATCGATTGTTTTCTCGACGGTTTCATCGAAAACAAATGCATTGGCCGGGAGGACCGTTATGCGAACAGACTTGCATAGTTCCCCTTTTAGTCAAGCATGGACTCATCGATGTTCCCAGCAGCAGAAGTCTGGCAGAAGAATGATGGCGGTTGCTGCCGTGTCGTGTCCACCGAGGGCGCGCCAAAGAGGAAGGCAGGTGGTTGATGACCTGTGCAGTCAGTGCGCATGCGCAAAGGTTGAAACGTGGGGGAGGGGAGGGCGCAAGTTCCCAGGACTTGGTTTTTCTAAATCAATACAACTTGAGCATACTGAGTTTGGAAGGTTTTTCAACCTCAATGTACAAGTAACTTATTCAAAATGAGTGTTAACAACATGTTAATAAAAACTGAGTTAAGTGCACTTAATACCTTTTATTAAAGCCAATGTTTAGATTTACAGTGTAGTGTCTTGCCTAAAAAGAGGAGGGAACCATGAAAAGATGAGATGAGAAAAGAAATGTAAAGGTATGCTAAAATAACACCAAGATTAAAGGGACAATGAGGAGTTTTGGAAAGCAAAGTGTTTTCACACTGTGCCTCATGCGCACGCTGAAATTCTTGGAGCGGCGCAAGATGGCCCGAAAACATTTGCCAAGAATGTTTTCATTGATCAAGAATGAAAGTCAGAGGTTTGAAGACAATCAGATACCGATGTAGTTCCAACCATGAACAGTGATTCAGCAGCGTTATTCCAATGACCCGCCGGGTGGCGTCCGCGAAACCACAAGTAGGGCGGCTCGCCCAGCATTTCCACCAATAACAAAATAACGATAAAGACAAAACGATATGTTTATGGCAAATGGACCCATTACAGACTTTTTTTTATAACCAAATACAAATTCCTCATTGTCCCTTTAATATTAAATCAATGTGGAACATGGGAATAAAGAAAGAGCTAATGTGAAAAATAGTCATATTTCTGTAAGCAATTCCCAGTTCCTCTGTATATATTCGAATAAAATTGCATCTCTGGACAATAACTTTCCTGCCCACGGCCACATGTGTGCAGCATACATTAGGTTTGTCAGGGTCAGACGCTGAACTCAGGTGGTGGGTTGAGGTCCGGAGGGCAAAATGAATAAACAGTGCTCAGTGGTGTATGTGTGTGTGTGTGTTGGGGTCAGTTGGTTAAAACTGGTTAAAACTGTATTTTGATTATTAGCAGTAATGGATGCATTTTTTCAGAATTGTTTCTCCTAGCAGTGTTTTGTGTTTGTGTTGTGTTCACTTATCCACAGCTTCCGAAACTCGTACGGTCTCAGTTGTGTCAGCAGCCTCTGGTCATCGGCGCTGGCTTCACGTAGACAACACAACACAAAAGTCTACTTAGTTTTGGGCCATGTGTGTGGCGTGTGCGTCTGTGGATTGTGTGCTAAGGAGCTGGATTAAATTTCCCCCTTGTGGTTAGCAAACAGAGGAGGCCAACCTGCTCGATCAAGTGTCTATTCAGCCTCATTATTGGCTGTCTGAAAAGAGGAGGAGAACAGACACTGATGAATAAGTAGAGGGAGAAGTGAGAGGGAAGCAAATTAGAGGGCAAAACTGAGGAGTCAATTGAGCTGTGGCTTCACACTCCTGCCTTCTCCCCGCAGCTCTCACATGGAATCTCCAGGTCACGCTTGTTGCCATCATTAAGACTGTGTTGCTATGGCGATTTGTGCAGTCGGTCCTCTCGCCAGCATCAGATTCAAAGTGGAAGAGGCAACGAGAGAGCCAGAGAGCCAGAGATATGCCACGAGGCGGGAAGAAATGGGAGGAAATGTGGGAGCAAGAAGACGTGCTCCATGACATTTAATCCAGTGTAGAACAATTTCACTCTCCTTTTTACTTTCATGACCTTTTGACTTCAAATTGCAAGTTAAGAGAGCAAAACAAGAAAAATATAGGGAGAACTCAATCTGGTGATACTCAATGGATTTACTGCAACAACAAAATCATGAAATCAACAAAACCAACTGAGGATTTATGCTACAGACACAAATCACCTGTAACCAAATAACGTCTGTCACTGACTTTCATTGTAGGCCAGAAAATATTAAAACTGATCAACTAAGCTTGTGGGTGACAAGAAACTTGGCTCAAACACAACTGGGTTCACTTCTGCATTAATGTGTCAGCGATGTGGCCAAAGCTTGTTCACCGTTTTTAGAAATGTAAGAGTGCATTGGGATGAGCTGATGACAGATGATGCCTCTGTTGTCACCATACACTCACCACACGATCTGACAATCTGCAAATTGATGTTGTTTGGTTTTGACAAATTGTAAACCAGGATTTTAATAGACCCACCTCACACACTGAGACAGAACCACAAACACTGTTGTCGTAATACACTCTAATGGCTAACCCGAACCCTAATGGGTTTATTTTGATACAGTAGCAAACACTGCATTTTTGCCTTTACTACACAGCACACCACTCGTGTACTGTGAACTGCAGGTGATGCTCCTTCACTTCTACATTGGCTAGAAACCTTCAAAAAAACATGGAAACTAGAGAATAAGTAAAAAAAAGTATCCTTTAAATGCAGCAGATACCCTAAACAAATTTTTATTTTATTATAGGTACACGCATATGGCATATGACATCAACCAGCAGGTCACACGTACAGTACGATTCGATTATTCCTGAAGTCAGTGAGTCATTCCCACGGGTGGCAGTTTACTGGGAACAGATTAAATCCTGGCATATTTGTCCTGACAAAATGAAATCAGAACAACTGAATAAATCCAGAGAAACAAAGCAGACCAGAGTCAGACAGGAACAAGCTCAGCCAGCACTGCACTTTCAAAGACTCACACACAAGTTGCAGTTTTTGTGCTGGAGTCATCGAGCTGATGGCAATAGCTTTATACTCAGAGGTATTTATCACTATATTTCAGCAAGACAGTGAATGAGGATACTTTGGTGAAATGTCCTCAAGTGAGCGATCAGCCTAACCTTGCACCTGAGGCTCAGTATTACATCGTCATCCTAAACGGTCTGTTCGCAGCATCAAATCTGTTGGCCTTTGCAAACACAACTTGATTTCACACGCACTGCCAGCCTTCATGTCTACTGATCAGGACGATACTGTGACTTCAGAAACAGAGGAGGAGAACATGCTATCAGGATTTTGGTAAAGATTAACACCCTCACTGTCTGGGTCAACTCTCCCACGTTAACCTTTTGCTTTACATCAGCTTTAGCAGCAGCATTTATCCTCTTTATTCACGCATTTATCCACTATCCAGGTTTCTTCTTGACCACCAAAGTCAGCGGTCTGCTTCTCACAGTGATAAATTGGGTTCTATTATTATAATGGCATAACGTGTGTGTGTCAATCTGATGTCAGGGTGCCATGACACTGACACCTCCTTTCTAACTCAGGGTCAATCGCTGTCGTTGCAGTCTCTGACTTGCAGCCATTTATCTTCTTTCTCCATCTCAGTCTGTGTGTGTGTCTGCCTCTGCTCTCTCTGTAAATATATTACCAGTCCTTTGTCTGTTTGCTGCGCTTATTGATCGTCTAGAGTCCAGGTGTCTGATGTTTCAGAGAGACTGAAACATCTGAGCTCATTCCTCAAACATTACCGATTATTTGCCTTAGTGCGGGAGTGATGGCGAACTGATGAGGGGGATAAAGTCCAGTCAATAATTTAAGGTACCATTGAAGTCCTGGTTATAGACTTTCAGACTTTGGACTTTTCCTTCACTGAACGATGAGCTCACAGTCACAAATAGAAATACAACAGTATTGTTTCCCTAGTAATAGGCAAATAAAATACAGTGACTTTACAAAATAGCAGACAAAGACACTGCTATATATTCAGTAGCTACTTAGCCATTATTATTAAAAAAAATATTTATTTAATAGTCTAGTTTAATTCATGTGTTTCACTTAAGTAAGCAGAATGTTTATGTTAATATAAGTCTTAAATAGTTATATCTTCCGACAGCAGTCACTTATATAGAGTGTTTGGTCCGAAACACGGGTCTGTCAGTCACTCTGCTCTGCTGTAAACCGAGGAGAAAACTTTCCTTGTATTCTTCAACCTTCATCCAATGAGGAGAGAGAACAGTGTGTGTGGAGCCAGGGGATGCGCATGTATGTGGTGATGTAGCCTACATCACCACATACATGCGCATACATACGTCCTCATCGGGGACTGCTAACTCCATCGACTGACAGGAAGTTAGCCAAAACGACCGGATCGCTTACTTCTGCTTTAACAAAAATCAGGACACATAGTATTCAATAGCAGTGGTCACCTTGATCTACTGCTACACTTCAACTACCCCGAGACATTGGACACATTGGGTTTGATAATTAAAAAATAGATATTTAAAAAAAACTGTTAAATTGTTCTTAAAAGTGAAGTGTGAAGTGAAGTCTCAAGCCATGACTATGTTAACGCTCATTCATCAAGACTGCTTTACCATTTTAGACTAAATCACTTTCTGGGCCGCACATGTGACCGTAGTATCTGATTAAGTCTCCCGCTAACAACCTGCTTCCTCTCTTTAACAACCTCTGTTTCTCCTGCAACATCTTCCAAGACACTGTAACAGGTTCACTCAGCCAACATCAAGGTGGCACTGCTACTTTGAAACTTAACCTTGCTCCCAACACTTGACATTTAATCTGCATCAGTGCAATAACACTGCACAGGTCTCAGTGACCGCCGCATCAGGAGCCATACAACAGAGGGCGTTTAAACTGATTTATCCCTGAGTTATCTTACTTTGACCTCCACTGTGTGTCTCTCCATGTGTCCTTAGCCTTGGACATTGTATTAGCTTCCCTTAATGAGGGACATTACTATTCCTCAGTATAAGGTTGTGGCTCTACTGCCTATAACACTACATCAGCTCAGACAGTATGAGCGGGATGTATAAGTGAAAAGTGACGTAGAGAGAGATAGAGGAGAGAGACACAAGGAAAAAGATGGCCGAGGGAGAACAAAGAGAAAACAGAGAGCTGGGGGAACTTGCACAACACTTTCAAATTTTGGTGAAGAGTGGAGGAGCTTTGGCAAACTGCTCTCGGAGGGTGGGAGCGCACTCAGCCAAAAAACTGACACTAGAAATAGTAACACTCACAGGCTGCAATTAAAACAAGCATCTCCAGTGCTGTGAGTGGAGGACTTTTAAGAGTCAGAGGAAAGATTCTCTTTAGAATCTGGAGGCTGAGATGTCAGAGGGAGCAAATGCAAAGTGGTTGGAGAAACAGGCTAAAAATGTTATTAAATAAACTCTCGAGTGTCAGACTAAGGGGCTGATTCTCTGCATCTAATTAACTAGACACATTTGTACTGTAGGCTGGTGGTAGTGAAGTAAAAATCCAACTATGAGTTTTGGACTCTGCTGTATTTTGAATTCATTCTGAAGGGCAGCAACACCACTCATCATTAGCCTAATAGCCTACCTCCATTGTCACGGCTTGGTATAAGTTAAAAACTGTTTGCATTAACTTGTGGACTAATTTCCTGGCAGACGGCAACAGCTGCAGTTTGACATTATGTGCTCTGTGTAGATAGTGCCACAAGATCTAAATGCTAAAAAAACAAAGAAAATGCTTCAAGTGCACTGGGATCAAACGTTTTTGATTCCAGGACACAATCACTGCTCAGGTTTCCGCCCAAAGACACACAGATGAGGCTAATTGTAGGCTGTAAAATTACCCATGTGAATATAAGTGTGAATAGTTGTTTATGTATCTGATGCCATGTGTGAATACGGGAGCAGGAGTAAGAGGAAGCAAGCAAACACACATGGTGCTGTAAACTAAATGTGTTCAAACAAATATAGAAATGCTAACTCAGCAAATAAACACATTGATAAAAAGCCTTAACAGACACTGACGCCGGTTTTAACACCTTACATGTGCGCTTAACATGAAGTGGAGTCTTCATTCACCTGTACTGTCAAATGCATTGAGACGTCCTGCAGGTATATTCAATAAAAAGGTTATCATCATAAATCACAATAGTGACACTTTCTGTCGTCCTCTGGGACTGACTGGATGTACTCGGTAACACTACAACACAGACTGAGCTACACTCTCCTCCGTTGGGAGCATGATGATGGGTATCTAACCTGCGACTAAAGAGAGGGGAAATGGTGGTTTGGAAGAGATAAGCTGCACCTACAGTAGTTATCAGACTGCAGCAGAGAACCGATGTGGGAATTGACTGTGTAGCGCTGTGACCTGTCCTCATCTGATACAATGCATCAGTCACTGTGGGAAAGAGGTGTTGCCAACAGAGACAAATTAAAAATTGACCAGGTTAACATGGGAAAACATACAAACAACATCGTCTCAGGGTCACGAAGACTCGTTTTTCAATACTACTTTACCACAATGTTGATTAAACAGTTTAAATACCTGCTCCTCCTCTTCAAAGGCTGCGATTCATCTGATCAACCTCACGGTCGCCTGGGAGACGCTGAGTGTAAAGGCCACTGAAGCTTGTGCAGAAGCAGCAATCATCACTGACTTTTGACCTTTTGTTATGGAATCTATCAAGAACAGTGTCATCGATCAAAATAATGAGGCAACGCCGCACAGGTCCAGCAAACACCACAAACGAAAACAAATAATGCAATTATTTAATGGAAAATGTGAATTCAATCTTGTTTCTAAATATAAAGTGCACTTGTGTCTTCCCTTCCTGTCTGCATTAGAAGAATGTGCTCATGAGGAAACAAGGGTTCAATATCCATTATGATCTGATAGCTATTACCTAATCTATCATCATTACTGGACCTACTACTGTACACCACTGCTGAGCATGCCCACACAAACACACACAATGTATATTGCAAATCCCTGGGGGAAATGTGCTATGCTTCATTTAGGAAGGGGCGGGGGGTGAACTGTGATATGGGATAATGTATAATGGAGGGGGAAAGGTTATATTACATGGTGGGTGCATGCGTGTCAGCATGTGTGTGCGTGTTAAAACGGGTGCAGCGAGTGGGCTAGCATTAACCCTGTGGAGATCAACATGAATCGCCTCAGTCAGCGAACACAAAAGCTCCCACAGCAGAGAGGGAGGAAGAGGAGGAGAAGGAGGAGGAGGAGGAGGAGGAGAAAAGGGGGTCAGGTGAAGCTGGCCAAGTGGGTGGTGGCTGGAGAGATGAGATGTGGTTATGAAACTGATCAACTATGGCAGACGGTAGGTTTACCAGATATACGTGTGCAGAAGCATGCGGGAAAAATAAAAAAACAGCAAAGATTTTTTGACGATAAAAAAAAGACAGAACACACAGGATATGAGGAAGAAGAAGAGGAGTGGAAATGATTGCACTGTGCCTTTATGCGAGCAGCACTTTCAATGTCATTGTGCAATTACTGTAGTTTTGATGACACACTGAGCCACAGAAATGTCACTGTTACAGCAGCAGTCAGAGAGGGAGAGACTTTGTAACACACTGCTTAGTTGTTATCAGCTTTCACACGCCCACAACTCTATTTTCTACCAATTACATTCATATATAACAAATTTCCATCAGCTGAGGTGGTTTGGAGGACAAATATCACCTAGATTATTCAGTGGCAATGTTTTTTTTTCTTTACCAAATTAAAAATGTGAAGAGGAGCTTGTGGTGTTTGACTGGGTGTAAGACACAAATTAATCTGACTCCAGAGACAGGCTTTCATGTCAAGTCAGTGTTGGCTTTTTGTAATTTATGAAATTCAATTTGGAGCAGTTCATTTCCTCATTCAAACCGCACTGAAACTGTATTCCTGGGGTATTTTTAGCCTTAGTGGCGCTAAAGCTCTGGGGATGTTGGTCCAACACAATGGTCCAGATTGAAATAACACAACTAACCTACTTCTGCAAGTTGACATTTTCCGCTTTCAGTGAAACATCCTGACAGCAAATACATCCCATACCATGAAATTAGGTACAGAGTGCAGGTGGTCAAAGGATGAAGCATTCACTTTCATGCCACCAGAATGTTCTTGTGAAAAGACGGATTGGACAACCTGGCGCAGATAATTATGGTTCCCAGACAAATTATTTTGTTGACCTCATAATTCTTGTTCAAACAACAACAGGATGAATTTGCCACTCATTTCTTTACAAATATGCACCTTCCTCACAGGATACATTGTAATAGTTCACACTCTGACTTGAGCTGACGCTAAATTTCAATTTTTCCATCGCTTATGACCAAATACCAGCGAAACCAATGGAGGAAACTAAGGAAAGGAAGGAATTACAGCAAAAGGCAGAGGATCACTAAAGTAATTCCTCCTAAAGTGAACTGGGATGTGTCACCAAAATCTCACTGTAACCCATGTTGGGACATTTCATTCTGGCTCAAAGACACAGACTGACTGATCTCAGCATGGTTTACATGTTGCATTGAAGCAAGAGCATGTTTTTCCTGCCAGACCTGTCATCTTCAACACACCTGATGACCCCGCAGTCTTTCCTCAAGGTTACCATTTACCTGTCTGCCTCCCTGATCTGTTCATCTGTCACAGCAGAACCTTCTCCTCCCTCCTCACTCACACCTACTGTAAGTTCCTCTTCATGCTCCAGTCTGTTTTCCCTGTGAGCCTCCTAACTGCGTATTTGACCCTCTTGTCTCTCTGAGTCCGCGTTCCTGCCCGTCTGCTCGTCAACCCATCTACCTGTGAACCTGTGCTTTCCCTGTGGACACTTCTTCACTGAATGTGCCTGTGTGTGTCTACATCGGGTCCACCTTGCCTGTGCTGATAACAGAAAACAACAACACCTCCTAATCTTCACCCCAGTGCTGCGAGTTTACATAAAAACACTAAATCATGCATCATTTGCCAGGAGCAGATATTGTAAGGGAAAAGTAATGAGAAACACCGACAGTGAAGTTTTGCAGACACATTCAATGGAAAATAGGTTGGTGATGTGCTTTTTAAAAAAATATATAAAAAAGTTCTTTAACAATTGAAACTGCAGCCCTATTTTTTGTGTTGCAATGTTGATATAAATGCAATCTGGACAGCATTATGTTTCCAAACAAAGTATAAAACTCAATGCATAGTTGTATGACACACACACACACACACCATATAAAGCATTGTTGGGGAGATAGAGCAGTTTCCTGGATGAGGCCATTCAGACGATTCGCGTTCCTGGCAGACAGTGAGGAACACACTGATCTCCAAGGAATAAATGACCCTGACATCTAGATCAACTGATGGCCTATGTGCATTTACCAGCCAGACGCATGCAGACACACACACACTGAGTATTGATTTCAGTCTCTAAGGAGATAGCTTGTGGTAGAATTTGTATCTTAAATGCAGCACCTTGCCTCCGCTCCACTCTGTGCGTCACCTGCACACCTCGGCTAGTTAGAGGGCTCCTGTGACGCCTGCGTGCTGCTGCAAGCAGATCAATGCCTTTTCAGGGAGGTGCGAGGTGGGGAATCAGAGAGAGGAAAAGGGATGGTGGGGTGTTACTAGTATGACATCCCCCTTGTGAGAGGCGGGGTCTTGATCCCTGACATGAATAAGAGAGGAAGAAGTGTGAGAGAAGATGGGTGGGGGGGGCAAAAAGGAGACTGGGTGAAGGAAGAGAGAAAAAATGGAAAGGTAAAAACGGTCTAAAAAGTAATGGAGAGGAAGCAGAAAAGTGGAGAAAAGGGACAAACAAGGATGTAAGAGATTTCATGGTGAGAGCGTAAAAGCTCAAAATGACAGAAAGAACCGGCTGAGGACATGACTCTCATCTCCTGACTTTTATAACAGCCTGGATTTTTTCTTTTCTGTCAAACTGCATCCATAGTCATTCTTATCCTTTTGTTGAGTGGAATCTGCCACTATAATCAGCCTTTTTCTGCTGTTGCATATTTGATTACATATAAATAACTGATTTTTGGCTTCATTCTCTTCATTTCTTAATAAACCTTATCAGAGGAATACATTGATGTTATCATTAGGGAGGTTAGGGTTGTCTGTATGTCACAATTAAATCCAGAATAGGAAAGATGGACTACTACTTGAGATGTAACAAATGAGAGAAAATACATTTAACGGATATAGCAAAAATAAATCAAAGCCATAAATAACATCAATTTTGGGTTTTACATAAAGAGGCACAGATTCTAGTCTCAAGTATCTTGTACTGGAGAAAAACAAAATTATTTTCCTGGATATTCCCTCATCTGCTGTGTTGTTGATGCCAGTGGAGAGCACCGGCTTAGATGTAGCTAATGGTCAGATTTCAGAGTCCAACTTCAAAACGTATGCGACTAATTTAATAGCAAGTCAATATTTTTTGCAAACTGAAAATCATGGCTGAACAGTTTCTGCTGTGCTCACTCCAACAGAAAATCTTACCTTCTGTGAGACATCTACAATTTTAAAGGAATTTTTCTAGGAGAAAAAATAAGCAATACACAAATCATCCAGAAGCACAGTGGAGATCTGCAAAGGTCTGGCTGTGTTTCACCCCGAGAGAATTAAGCAAGAGGAAACAGAAAAGAGAGACATCCTTACTCTCATCGGGGTTAGGTGAGGCGAGGATGGCACTGTGCTTCCTCTTCACCTCTTCCACTTTCTCTGCCAGAGATTCGATAAAACCCCGGATTTCTTCCACCTGTTATGTGAGAGACAGAGAGAGACAGAGAGAGAGAGAGAGAGAAAGCGAAAGGTGGTTTTAATGTGCTCAGTATGAGGCAGACCGCAGCTTCTCCACAAGAAGGAAAATAAAGGGATTTCTAAAAAAAAAAAAAAGCTGAACTATTCCTTTAACCACATGATTAACCACATTAAAGGAATCCGACCCCGGAAAAGCACACTGTACTTCACAGTATCATCCGCCCCAAAGATCAATATGCCCAGTCCCCCCCTTCCATCCCCTCTGCCTCCTCAACAGCTGTACGGCCCCTTGCTCAGGTAACAGCTGGCCAAGCAGCTGGTCACATCTGCCAATGACTTCATCAATCCCTACTTTCATCTACTCTTGATCACTCTCTCCTCCTCTACACCTGTTCCGATACTGGCCAGTCTGTCCTCCATTGGTTCCTCCCTCTCATACTGTACAGTACATCCATGCTCCCCTCCTCCAAGTGCCTTTGACTTTTCCACTCCTCTGTCACTTCTCACAGCTCTGCCCTCTCTCTCTTCCTCCAACCATAGATTCCTGAGCTTTCCTCCTCTCAGCTTGGGTCATTATTCTCTCATTATCCCTTTAATTAGCTACTGATTGGATCTGTTTTTTAATAACAACTTAATTGTCTCTGGGAGACCACTGGGAAGCCAGATGAGCCCAGAGTTAAACAAATGTGAGACAGACAGGTGGTGAAGATCACAATGTTAAAAAGTACACGAGTCAGCCACAAAGACAGGGAGGAGGAGGAGGAGAGTATCGTGAGTGAGCAGGAGATGAAACCACATGAAGCTACCTCAGTTTAGAGACCATGTGTTGTGAGTCACGGTGAGTCTCTCAGCTCTCATAAAACATCAGGCAAATTTTATTGGCGTGGGAGAAAAACCAATATCAGACACTTCTGAGAAGCTCTTACACATTGAAAAAAACAAATGAACACTCACACTTGCTGTCAATTTGATGACTTTTCTCTGTGAACTCCACATGCTCATAGACCTGATGTTTGTCATTTTTCTCTGGATCATGTACACATGTCCTATCAAACATGCACGTCATCAAACTGGTGATTTTGTCACTGACAAAAAACCCCCAAAACAAAACAGTTTTCCAGTTTGAAGTCAACTTTTCTGGCAGGGAGGATGATTAGAGGCTTGAGGCAACAGCGAGCCTGTCTTGCTCTTGCTCACTCCATTCTTGCATCATCAGGTGGAAGATTTTAGGGGCATTGCTACACAATGTTAGAAGAGTAGTACAACAAATGTAATGCTGCTTACATGCATGTTACAGTGTGACAAATGCATAATAACATTTTTATTGACTTAATGAATGACATTCTTTTATTTGCTTGAGGGTTACTGTCTGTTAAGTTGCTTATATTAAAATGCTATTTAGTTTACACTTTAGAACAATAAGTGCTGTCAAGAGATTTTAAAAAATTGTGAGATTAATAACTAATTAATTGATTAATCTCACCTAAAAATTGCTGAGAAATGCCTCAACTTGAGGTATTTTCATTTAAATTCATTACATTACGTATTGTGGCAGATCAAAAGATTGATATATAGGCTATAACAAAAAAGTGGCTTTATAACGTCATTTATTGTTTTACTCACCATTTACAAAAGACTGATTAATTTAGTTTTGACCAGGGAGGGGGGGGGGGGGGGGTATTTCTGTGTTCTCCAAATAAAATAAAACATCAGGTCCATATAAAGTTGTTTTCGAGGCAAATGCTGAGACTGCTTGCTGGAAAACAAGAAATTTGCCCAAAACGAGTTAGCCTCCATAAAGTTGTTGGATTTGATGAGTTTGATGAGGGAAACCAAGAAATCAGAGCTCTCTGAGCAGCTCTGCTCCGCTGTTCTAAAAATAGCTTGCACCGACAATTAAAGGTTATGAACCTACTGCTATGAGTATAGGGAATGGCAATGGGCCAATTTGCAGAAATGTTGAACTATCCCTTTAAGGATTTGAATAGATCAAAAATCTTAATTTTGGATTTCTAAATCTAAATCTAATTTCTGAAATCCAATTTAATTCAAGATATGATGGATACAATAAGACTTGTCTAATGATTGTCCCTGTATGCTATCACTCAATCCAAGATCTTTGTGTTACATTGTTTTTGTATGAAAAGTGCTATATAAATAAAGTTTGATTTGATTTGATTTGAAGAGACACATCAGATTTCAGTCTTGCTTTACTGAAACAATCAGCTTCTACAGCTCATCACCACGCAAGACTGAACAACCTCAACAAAGCATGACTTTATGTAGACACACACACACACACGTTTCTACTAAAGCTGTGAAGTCAACAGACAACATATGGAGCAGATTCATTCCTACACTCTGAGTGTGGAGGTAAACAGCCCACGTCAAATGTCATAACTGCTGTTAAACAGCATAGCAGAAGGCAAAGACTTCATCATAGCTGCCATCTGTACGCGTGCTTACCTTTGAAAACTGCCCACAAACATCCACAGAACCCTCGGCCTCCTTTTTCCTAAATTATTACTTGACTCAGCGTTTCTATGTTCTTTCGTAGTGCCCTTTTGTTTTCTTTTTTTCCTGGCGCCCGAAACTCACTGGTTGCGTCGTATGTCTGTTAATCGCTTTTTCCCTCCTCTTTTCTTTTTTCTCAGATTAAAAAGCATCCAAACAGGTGATGTACTGTACAAGTAACTTCGAAGAGAAATAAAACACAGACAGAGCACAAATAAAACTGTGGTGGTGGAGCTGGTTGAACGTCTATATGTGAAATAGGATTAGACATCACAAGTCGGCCGGTCTCCACTGAGCTGTTGAATGAGTCGCTGATGGTGAAGCATGAATGAAGCAGCTGATGCCAATCAGCTAATACAAGCACAACTTTGGTGCTCTGCCTGCAGTAATGCAGCGATATCGTCCGGGGACCACAGAGGCAGACAGAGCCCTGATAAGCTGCTAAGTCTATATTCAGACCTTCAGCAGGGGTTACAAGCTCTGGGTCATGACTGAAAGAGCAAAGCTGTGAACTGGCCTGTTGATGAGGGTCCAGGCAGTGCTCACTTAGACACCTGATTTAGTTGTAGTCAGAAAATTTGTATTTGTTTTTGATTGTTGTTGGTTTGAACAGTTTGAATAGTTTATGTCAAAGTTTAGTCTCAGTTTTGCCTGGATTTCTTGATTTGAAGCTCCAGCTACACCTTCTTTTTTACACGAGTCTCTCTAGCAGAAGGTAAGGTCTCCTTATTCACATGTTTCTGCTATGAAATAATACACAGAGATTGACAGACTTATTTCCAGACTTGGAGAGTTTGAAGAGAACTGCTCATTAACGTTGCTCCTGTTTGCGTTACCACAGTTACCTGTGTTCTCCACTACAGAGCAGCAGGTATTTCAGCTTCACTCCCCTGTTCACCGCAGAACTGCTCACAGTCTGGGTTTGATTGGAGAATATTTATAGTGAGAATCCTTCAGCAACCATCTACAGTAGAGAATGATTTAAATGGATTCTGGATAACATCACATACATTTTCAGCGGTTCTTGTCTCATTTTCAGTGGAGTGTGGATGAATTTAGCTCATAAATCTGTTTCTCCCAAGAACCATTAACATCACTTAACATTAGACGATGCTTCATATCATTAAAGGAAGGGCAATAGGTCAAGTGGCTAAATCCATCTCTGAATGTACAATATTTAAAGGGCTAGTTCAACATTTTGGCAAATTGACCCATTGTCACAATGACTCTAGGTTTGTTACCTTTAATTGTCGGTGCAAGCTAATTTTAGAACCGTTGAGCAGAGCCGTGAGCTGCTCAGAGCGACGCTATGGAGGCTCATGGGATTTCTTGGTTTCCCTCATCAAACTCATCAAATACACAATCCAACAACTCCAAAACGCTCTCATGGACAAGTTGTGACCTGCACATTCACCACGCTATGAGATAATAATGGAACGTTGCCTAAAGGCAACACGCATCAGCGGTTTTGCATGAATTTACCTTGAAAACAACTCCATCTCGTATCATTCCCTTATTACCTCATAGCGTGGTGGTTGTGCAGGTCACAACGTGTTTTGGAGTTGTTGGATTGTGTATTTGATGAGTTTGATGAGGGAAACCAAGAAATCCCATTGGCCTCTATCTGAGCAGCTAGATTATGGCAATGGGCCAATTTGCCAAAATGTTGAACTATCCCTCTGTCTATGAGACATTTGGAGAAACAGTTTTACTACTCATAGATCCTACATTATATTTGATGTAGGATCATAATGTATATGATATAACTGTTCAGTTCATTCGATCAGATCATTAGTTAAGTGATAGTGCTCAACTGCTACAACAATGTCTTGGTAAATAGCATGTCTTGTTTTTTCGCGTGTATTCACATTTTACTCAAATATTGCACAACAAGTGAGCAGTTACTGCACACCTGCTTTTCACACTCCACTCCATGTGTCTGTCTTTCACAATTTTTATGAAAAATGCAATACATTTCACCATAGCTCCCATTATTATATGGTTTCTTTTTAAAGTCTTATTTTCATCACAGAAAACAGGTCTTTATTGAATACAACGTAACACTGGGTTCAAGAAAATCTCAGGATGAAACCACCATTAATAGGAACCAGGTCAGATTTTTTGGTCCCCTCATTGGGCTGCTTTCTGGTCTGAGTCTTACAACCAACCGAGAGGCAGATCAAACACACATGGGAGGGATAACCATTAATAACTAATTAATCAAAATTTGATCACTGGACAAGGGGAAGACATTTCCATACAAGTGATATTCGGCCGGGATACGCATTCCACGTTACAAAATGTAAGGCATTAGTTTCACTGTGTGCCTCTGCTCTGGAGCATATCTGCACAAGTGTGACACAGAGTTGTCTCTACGCTCACAGACACCACGGGAGGAGTGTGAGATACACAACAGTGAAATTTACATGAAGTCACGCTGAATGGAGACATCTAAATGCTAATGCAGGAGGAGGTGGAGGTAGCTTAACTGCTGAGAGGCAAGCGGTGGTTGAAAACGCCACTGAGCAAAATGAATGAGCGCCGCGTCTATTTAGTGCTGCCCTGTTGCTTGAATTAGCGGTTGTGGACATATATATGATTTAAGATGTATGGAGCATGTGAATGTGAAATGACTTCTATGCCTGCCCGAACAACCATCGCCAGATCCCAATAGAAGAGAGTAACAAGTGAGGCCACGCCCCCATTCCGGTGAAAACAAACTGCTGGTTTTGACTGGCGGTAAATACAAATCTCGCCGTAGTCCGTCTTAATTTCGCCTATCTAGCATTAATCGGCCTGGAAACCTTTTAATAGCTAATGTTTGGCAGGCAGACAGCTATATCACGTCGTTTTACCGAAAAAAATGAAGATTTAGGGAATGTACGTCCATAAACCTACCGGAGAATGAGCCCAGTCAGCGGGGAGAGGTGCGGTAACGCTGAGTGAAACCTGTCAATCAACTGCCACCGTAGTGCAGCGGTTAGGACAGTTACGTTGAGTGCCTGAAGCCATAAATCTCTTCTTTTCCTGTCCCACTCTCTCAAGGTGAGTAGGGAAACTGTTATGTTAGTTTTTTAAAGTTGTTCAACGAACATTAAACCACACAACAACTCTTCAGCAGGGTGTTTTTTTGTATTAGCGCCTATGGACTTCTCCTTTGTTTTCACCGGCGAGGGGGCGTGGTCTTTTGCGTGACGTAGGGTTACTGTCTTCTATACTATATTTCAATAGCTAGTCTGTTGGTTATTTACAATATGTAACAGCTGCTTCCTGCTGCCGGTGTTTTCTGTCTGTATTTTCCATATGTTGACGTATGATGGTTGAGTCTTTCTCCCTTGAGCTATACAAGGTTTTTGTCACAGATGATTTAGCCCCTTTGATTGATGCACATGGATGTTTGTTTGTTTGTTGGATTCACTGGTTCATTAAATATAAATGATATAGCGTGACAGTGGATGGGACATAAAACATAATGATGAATATGGATTATATAGAAGATGCAACATGTCTCCCTCAGCCCTTTTCTTATTTGAGCTGCACTTTACCTTTAACCTATTCACTGAGGGAGATGTATGCAGCAGGCCCATTAAGAAGGCATTACAGAGGACACTTTATTCATGGAGAAAGATGTCACAGAGTAAAGTCAGCCTGGCCCTGTATGAGTGATGATTCACGGCAGGTCCTCATCTCTCTGGGGAGGAGATGGCAACTGCCCCCCCCGCCCCCTGCTCCCATCCTATATCTCTCCCTAAGAGCCATGATGATATTCAGTTTGTGCTCCCAACACAAGTGCACAGCATGTACAGGGAAATACACTTCTGAATGCATGAGCGGATGCAGTTTTACACAGTGTTGATGCATGTAGAGCATCTGTAACGCACATAAGATGAGAGACTGGGGGGGGACAAGTGAAATCACTGATGTGGATAAGGAGAATAAATGTCAATAAAGTCGTTTTGGAATGAAATAAAAATACATAATGACCAACGCCACACCAGCAGCAACATCAATAGCTATAAATCATATCAATGCTCTCCAGGGAAGAGAAATGGCATGAGATTGATTGCAGTGCTCTGAAAAAACCCAACAGGATTAGATTCAGAATTGTGAGAGGAATGATACCCAGGCAGACTGTGGTGGGGCAAATGACCAGACCATGAACCTGCTAATGTGAGATGTGTGTGGGAATAGTACTGCAGTGACGGCTGTGAGGTAAACAAACCTGTTCAAAGAATTCGTCCATGAAGCCTTTCTCCATCCCCACAGCAACTTCATCCTCCTCTTCTGTCGTCTCCTTCCCCTGAACAAACACACACACGATAACAAACATGAACATCCACAGAAATATATTTACACAATAACACATAATGACTAGACCCTACCAAACATGTGAGGCGAGGCTTTTTTTTTTTTTTTGTTGCATAGTTCAAGGTTAAAGGAAACAGTTTAATGCTCTACCCACCTCTCCACCCATCAACTGATTAGAAACAAGGAGCACTTAGCGACACTTGTAATTAAACCCACAGGTCGAGTGATTAGCAATTTATTATTGAATTAGGACCTAGAGGCAGTGAAAACCTTGACTTTTACCACATACACACACACACACACACATACACCAGCATGTGGAGAGAGAGGCATGTTAACGTCTCAAAAGGGAGTAGTTCAACATTATTTATTTGGTCACAAAAACGGCTTAATAGGCCTTTAAATGGTGTTTTTTATAGCAGGTGGAAGCTGCCAGCATCCAAGAATAAAACTACACAGTTGAGATGGTTCATCCTATTAAGTTAAAATGTCTCAAAGTTTTCAGTTTCTAGGTCATGATTCATTCTGAAATATGTGCTCATTTCTAATCACATATTAGCCATTACTCCACATTAGCAGCGATCTCATGTGGCTTCATCTCATTCATTCATCCACTGTCAAACTAATTCAATTCCCCATTAGCAGCCAATGAGCTCCATTTGCTTATCAGCGCTGTAGAGATGGAGTGTAGTTTTCATCTTCTTCTGCCTGAAATATTTCCTCCAATAACCTTAACCAACCATAAGCACTTCCACAGCTATTTGTAGCACTAATATGATGATAATAACAACAAGTAGCTCAAACCTACATGCAGGGGAGGTCCATATACTGCCCTATAAATCACAACAATCACACTGGGTTGTTTATCTGTATAGCGGCCACGGTGGCAGGTAAGGCTCAGACAGACCTTTTGCTGCAGACTTCCTTCAGAAAGTTGTGAAGACACTATCCTGAGCATCTCCACATTTAACATAACTCTGATTACAATTAGGTCCAATTAGGTCCACCAAAAGTCCTATCAAGATTTTTCATGACATCCATATGAGTGTGCAGTCGGCCAGAGACACTTACGTACACACAGTGAATGCACTATGGCACCAGGAAGCACGAGAAACATTTCCATCATATGATTTGCTGCTGCTTATTTTACTTTCACTGTTTGTCATGAAGGCTCCAGACAAATGAGAGGTCGATCAGCTGGTAAGTGATATCTACGTCTGTGCTGGTGAAATTACTGAACATTAGCAGAGGGCACTTCTTGTACATCTATGTTGAGACTCCACACACACACACACACACACACAGACAGAGCAACATAAGGAGTACTGAATGGTAATTTCATTTGCTCAGACAATATGATGAACAGAAATAATACAATTAATAATGGCTAGTATGTGCTTTAACTTCACTTTCAGGCTCCTCGTATTGTGCGTGATGGTTCAGAGTCTTTACTGAGAAAAGAGCAGCGCTGTCCTTAATGTTATTAGTAACACCTGAGCTTTTCCTACTACAAGTAAAAGCACCTGCTACTTGTATGTCTTATTCCAAAAAGGTGCCAAGTTTTAAAGCATACAAACATGAATGTGCGCGTTTTGGCCAATAACATTCCCATTTTAAAAGCTTTTTCTATGAGAGGAATCAGATAATCATTTATTATTATTGTCCTCCGACACAAAATGTGTTTTGGAGCTTGTGAATAACAGCAAACTGCATTAATTCGTGTCTAGTGTTTACCAAAACAGTTCTGGGTACGAGCTAATGCATGCGTGTTCATGTTTTCTCCAACACAGGGTCACTCTGTGGTGTGTTAGCATGTGATGTGCCGACACAGAGGGGGGAGGACAGACTTCAGAGAGCTGGCGAGGCACCTGGCACAAGTCTATGTGAGAGAAATACAGAGCCGCTGTTATCACGCTAATAAACTACTGTATATTTAATCTGACAAAAAAAACCCTGATCTCTATAGAAAGTATTTTTATTTATTATTACTAAAGTTCAAATGTCCAAAAATAATGTTTAATGTGCACATATGACAGACATAATACCCAAGATAATGGATGTCATTTTCTTGTGTGCAATTTTACAACAAAACTTTTATCAGTAAATAAAAGTTTGGTGTGGGTGTGGCAGTGAAGTGCATTTAAGGAAATGCAGACTATTACAAGCTGAGAGAAAAGAGGCAGCAGCAGCAGGAGGCAGTGGAGGAGGATAGAGGATGGAGACAAACAGGGAATCAGAATAAGCCCACAGTGCACTCATAGTTTGTTCAGTCTCTACAGAGAGATGCTGTATCTCCTGCAGAGAGAGGAGGAGGGCTTGGTCTGGTCTTACTTTGAGTGGTCGGTGGTTCACCCCAAACCTTCGGTTCCCGTCCAGATCTGAAGCTCCTGCTGAGCCACTGAGCTGCTGAGAGAGGCCTTTGCTGCACTCTTGACTCAGCCTGCAGTGTTGGACTTAGCTGTGCACACACAGCATCTGGTCTGAGCCAGACACACAAACAGGCACAGCACACATGCGCTACAGCGGACACACACAGGGAGAATAAGGCCTATACGAGCCGGTCCACATTACCCCATGCACTCTGCCTCTGGGGCCAGCACTCTGGTGAAACACCCCAGCAGGAGTAGTGGCCTGATTATGCTGTTTATTAGATTAGAGAGTTGTTCTGGGCACTACGCCAGCAGGGAGTCGCTCCATAAAGACAAAAGGCAGTGCCTGCACAACCAGTGTAAACAGGAGGAGGAGGAAATATAGTCCAAGAGTGAGCAAGACACAAACCAGACACCAAGTGAGCACACTGACGTGATGTCCACACAGGAAAAGGGGGAGGAAAACCAGGGAGCCACTGAAAACTAAACTGTAATAATATGTGCACTTACAGAGCACAGCATGTGTGAGGATGTTTATACAGTCAGGTTAAACGTAGAGGAGGATACTCACAAGTCTTATGCATTCATGCTTTCATGTGAGAATACAGCAGGGAAGAGAGACGGTTCAAGTAGAGATGGAAAACCCATGTGGGCAGTGCTTTATTGTCCTTTTGTATTTCCATATTAAAGCAGACTTGTTTCCCACATCTCTGTATTACAGTCAATTTAAGCAGCTTCCTGCTGTCCCATTAGAAATGACTCATAAAAATCTGTTTCAGCTGCACTGAGAGAGAGCATAACCAGATTTATTATCATAACATAGCCTTGTAACATTCATTATGGATGCATGCTCGCTTACACATTTTAACATTGGATTATCTAGCTATGTTTCCCAAAGTAGACCAGTGCAAACATACAAACAATTGCTGTTTTTTTACTCCAATTACAAAAATGTGCTGCTCCCATATAAATCTATAGTGAAGAGATGGTCATCAAGTCATGTTTCAGATTCAGAGGTTGAGTAGCTACACACGCACTATTCTAAGTTTAGCCCCTAACCCTTGCTATGCAGAGTTCATATTTCCAGCAATTACTATTATTACCAGTTGTAAATGGTGTGCGTGTCAACAACGTCATTTATATACACAGACACTCTCATGTCTATGAAAGCGTTGATTGATCCAACTTAATAACACAGGGGAAAGTGTGCTACGGTTTATCAACATTATCATTCCCTTCCCATCTCTTTCATCCCAAACTATCCAGTGACTGAGGCAGCGAAACCTAATTTTAAGGTCCAGTTCACCAAAATTACAAAGAAACATATTTTTCACTTCGTGGCCTCCAGCTTTATCTCACTATGATATGAGAAAAAATCCTTTGTAATTTGGGTGAACCAATCCATTAAGATGAGAATTGGGTTAACATAGTGGCATTATTACTGTATGGCGGTTACAGTGTCTCTAAGCAAATATCTTTCCCTATGCCTATTTGTATGTTGATATAGGCCTACCACTAGGAATAAAGGACAAAACTATTCAGAGCTCACTTTTTGAAAAGTCCTTAGTTCTACTCTTACTATTTTCAGAAACGGCTGTTTGTCCTGCCTCCTTCCACAAGTATTAGGCTGACTACGTTCTGGCTTGCAAATTTAGCTAGCTGGGCTAAGTGAGGGATCTGGAGGAGGAGAGAGGAGTAGGGACGGAGGAGAGTTTTGTGTCGGTGGTGGTGGACAGGTCTCCCCGAGACGTTTGATTGACGGAAGATGGATACTGATATCATTGGCGGATGGATCGCGAGCAACGTGACGCATAATTAACGGCCTGCATTATCCAATGCGAAAGAAAACTACCCCACTTGTGTGATTACACTAATTTTAAGAGCCATAGTGGGATCAAATTCAATTTTCTTTTCTGAACACCTTTAAGACTCAAACAGGTCTACCCAAAAATAGATACACAATGACATACATACACACAACCCCACTTATAACAACCACGGACATGCCTTCACCTGCTCCCTCAGGACCTTCACACAACGAGAGATCTACAGTACACAGAAAACAGCTGGCAGCAAAATATGGAAAATGAATTTTCACTAACATGCATGAACACTGTCCTCTAGGAATATTGGTTCTGCAGCCAGGGGTTCAACTTAATATATAGAACACCAGAATAATAATATTTCTGTAACCACAGGGTGATTATGTAACTGTCAGGACATAATCTTCTGACAAATTGTCGTAGTCGGAGAAAGACGGCAAAAGCAGCACAGCAAAATCACAAACCAACACACAGACTGTGCTGACTGATTGCTCCGCTGGTCAGCTGACTGAATGACTGTCAGACTGAATGACCTGCTGATGGCAGGAGGAGGCAGCGTAGGGCTATCGAGACAGGATAATTACACTACCAGGGAACAGTGTGGGTGACGAGAGGACACAGGAAGTGATAGATTGAGCCTAAAGACAAACCACCCAAATGTAAATCTCATTCAGTTCCATCACATTATTCTCCTCTCTCTCTTCGCTGACAACACCGGGAACAGTCCTCAAAGAAAATCAACACGTCTCAATCTTTGCTTCAAGGCCTTAGTGTGAATTTCATCCTTTGGTTTTCAACTGGTAAACTAACTGCTAATTCCTTTTTACTGTGGGTCTCTCCACTGCAGGCAATTACACAGATTTAATTGCTCCTCTTTACGGGGCCACATGAACGGCCTCTTGGCACTTTTGGCTTCATCAGCATATCTGTTATAGCTGTGATCTACGATTCTTCCCTTGTTGTGTTCTACCAGTTGTTTTACCAGTGGCTTTTTCTGTGAGATTTTTTATTTGGTTTTGTGCAAATGCACACATGTCTAGTTTCTCGAGCACAGATGCTTTGAGTTCTAGTGGAAGACAAGATCTGGTCAAGATGAACAAGATGGTTTTATCAGGCCAACCCGAGGAGAGCAGGGTTCAGCAGATTCACAAAGAGGGATGTGGGCGGGAGCGGAGATGAAGCGCTGCCACCACAGCTGCTCCGAGTCAACGTGTGTGCATGTGCAACAATTTTTCCCTTTGCATAACAATCCGCCTCAGTGTCCTCCCCCTTTAATCATCTTCCTTTTTTTCTCTGTCTGCCATTCACTCGCCTCCTTTCTGCTTCCTCCAGACTTCAGTTTCACTACGGCATCTTCAGGCCCACACAACATGGACACAGTTACCTTTGTCTCTCTCTCTCCATCTCACTCTACTTCCTTAACATTCATTCATCCAAGCAACTTGACACTGAAGTACTTAGGGCCTGTGCAGTCCAGCTCTAAGGGGTCCTACTCACCATCACCAAGATCTTCAACCAGTCCCTTTGAAATTGGCCACCATCATCCCCATGCATTCCCAAGAAATCATCTGTCAGCAGCCAATGACGATAGACCGATTGCACTGACGTCCATAGTCATGAAATGCTTTGAGAGACTGGTAGCTGATCACATCAAAGCCTCCCTCCCCCCCTCCTTTGATCTCCATCAGTTTGCGTACAGGGCAAACAGAACAACTGAGGACGCCATTACCACAGCTTTCCACACTGCTCTGTCCCATCTCAAGCTCCCAGGTAATTATGTCAGAGTTTTGCTCCTTTTGCTCCTCCACTCGTACCCTCAGCACAGGATGGTGCACAGACAATAACCTTTCTTTCAATACTGATGAAACCAAAGAGCTTGTTGATTTCAGAAGACACAGAGCGGAGCCGGCCCCACGTCACCTGGACGGCCAACATCACAAGGCCCAGCAGCGAATGCGCTTCCTCAGACTGTTGAGGAGGAACGGCCTCAACCAACAGCTGCTGGTCACCTTCTACCTCTTCACCATCGACAGCGTGCTGACACAGTGCATCTCGCTGTGGTTCTGTGGATGCTCAGCTGCAAACAAAAAAGCCCTGCAGAGGGTGATAAAGATGGTGGGGAAAACCATCATCGGCCGCACTCTGCCCACCCTGGATGACATTGCCACCTCCCGCTGCCTTCTGGCAGGAGATCAGAAACCTCAAATCACGTACAAGCAGACGTAATGACTGTTTTTACCCCCGGGCCATCAGACTCATTAACCACAGCAACCATTCAAAATAACCTTGCACTACTGCACTTGAACCTGGCACTTTTTTAACATGAACATACATATATATTTTTATAGGCTTCTATTTAAAATATTGATTTTTAGTATGACTGTACTTTTTACTATTTGTATGATTGTGGTAACTTTTTTCCTGTGTGAGTGTCTTTGATGATGTCCTCTTAGCCCTGGAATAGATGTGGCACTGCAGATCTCGCTGCAAGTTGTTTGTTGCAATGACAATAAAGGATATTTGATTTTATTTGATGTTTTAACGTTGTTTAGATTCCCTTCTCCTGAGGAAAAAAAATCATACATAAATGTATTTTTAATCAAACGTGAATGACTTCAGTCTCTTTCTCCTTTCCTCTCCTTTCCTCTCTCATTCTTTCATCCCTCTCTGCCCTCTGCTGCCCTTAACATCTCTCTGACCTTTTAGGGTAATCATCAAAAGTGATGCCATTTAAACACAACTAAATACAAATTTACAAACTGCCCAGACTATGAAAGGTTAAATAATGACTTAGAATGTGATAATAAAACGTCTTTCCACCCATCGATGATAATCAATTTCAGGCCAGAATCCAAATGTCTGCAGCTGAGATAACTCTCTCTGCCACAGAGGCTGAGATGAGATGACTGACCTTTTAGACTAAATAGTAGATGCTTACTTCCAATTTGGCTTATTAGCAAATAATTGGCAGATTGATATGATTATATAGATTACATGGTGTTGTGGATGTTCATACACAAACTTGTCAGCCGTGGGCATGTGTGCAGGCAGCAGCGGCTGGTGTTCAGCAGTGCAGGAGTGGGTGAGAAAATGTCATAAAGCTCCAATTGAACTTTAATGACAGATCACAGGCAGAGAAAAGAGATGTGCTGTCACCGCCTTGCGTCTCCCCATCCCAAGCCCTTTCCCCCTTATTCCCCCGTGGAATATATACGCAGCGCCTCACTCTGTAACCCGCTGACCATGAAGGATGGTGACAGCACCAGTGCACCACTAACACAATTATGTTGTAGATATAGGGTTGAATGTAACACGAGGTGAGAGGCATGTGAAGAAATGGCAGGATGTGTAGAAAACGGATCAGTGGAAACGAAAGGCAGGGAGAGAAAGGCCAACAGAGGGAAAGAGGCAGAGAGACATACAGGTAATGTACATATACTTTAGGACTGAAACAAAATCTATCTCTGATAAGTAGCTAAATCAGTTATTTTGTCTGTGCAGTGAGCATAAATTTAGTTTTTCACAATTAAAGATAAAGAAAGGCAGAAAACCCTCCCAACTGTGAGAATGACCCTGAAAATGTTTCACATTTTGCTTTAAAAAAAGTGGGAAACTAGGCCCAACCGTGTTGGAAAGAAGACGGGACTTGCCTTTTTTTTTTTAAGCACCGTAATGTATCTATTCGTATCATTTCGTCAGTGGTCCGACCCGATCATGCCTTCCAGAGGTATAGAATTAGACTACTTAGAAAGAGCGTATCTTCACACTGATGGGCTCATTTGCTGTTGTAACAGAGACACATCAGCAGAAACCAGAGACTTTTGCGTATCCAGTTAAAAGCTCTGTACAGGGGCTTTAACTGTCACTCGGTTGATTAATATAAATTAATATAAATTAATCAACTTTAATCAACTAATAATTGATTCATATAAATTAATCAACTGTCTGTCTTAGTTCTGCAGTAAATGACGGAGCAAAAATCCTTTCCACAGAAAAGAGCTGTTAACAGCCTCAAACATCTACGCAGATGGCAATTAGGACTTAATCTTGTTTTCCTGCTGAGTAGAGCATGAGTTCATAAAACACTTGTATATTATATCATAAATCATTTTTACAGGGTAAATGGTGCCAATTTGTTTATTTTGGTGTTTTCTTTGGAAAACTTATAAGTTGAAACTGCTGTTTATAAAGACAAAGACAGACAAAGTGACTTGGGGCCTTGCAAGGCCACTGACAATTAATTTTGTTGTAAATAATGTAGGGAGATGTTAATTTCCAAGAAGAATCTGTAATAAAGATGTGGCGTCTGCGCTGCTACACAACCACACTGCTGCCTTTGATTATGAGATGATGTGATGTGAAAGATGAGGTCAGCACATTACAAATTCAATTTTAGCAGCGGTAACAAAGATGACCCGAAGCAAATTCTCGCGCAACAGATGGGGAAGGTTTGATTACAGAAATGTGTTTACTTATTATAAGAATGTCTTTTAGCTTCAGGAGCTGCTTCTCTTTATGAACAGCAAACAAACGACAAGATTTTACTACGCAGTTGGAACCATGAAACCAATCAGTAGTGAAGAAATCATAAAAAAAATGACAGAAACACTTTGCTTATTTCATGCTGGATAAGGATTTTATACTGCTCAATGGACTCTCCATTCACACATTTCATAAATAAGTAATAGCGGCCAACAGATATCATTGCAACTGTCACCTCATTTGCAAAGACAGACAAGTCCCTGGTGAAATGCCAGATTGGTCACACTCATTTCAAGGCTCATTAATGCAATTATGCAGCTTCTATGTGTTGATTAATAATGTGTTTGCAAGTGTGTACATGCATGCACTTTTCTCATGGTTAAGTGACAATACATGACAGTGACGGTGCATTTTACTGCTGCTTCATCAGCCCACCACTCAGTTTGAGGAGAAAAGCTCATCTGCTGCAGATCTAACTGAAGCTTTGAACGAGCAAAAATAAAACCTCTGACCCTGTAGGATGAGTGTTGAGTTCAATAGCGAGCAAAGTGGCTCTTTACTCTCGCTGTTGTTTGTGTCACTGAGGAAGTGTCAATAGCTAAGATTAGGTTCAAGGACAGATGGGAAAGAGGTAAAGACCTCGAATAAAGGGGAGATGGATGTGAGCAGACAAAAAAGAGGAGGGATAATGAAAAGAAAAGGGGAAACAAGAGGGTCAATGACACACAGTCTCTGAGTCAGTGCTCTATATCCATCCGCTTAGTTAATGTGTCACTCCAACGCCAAGCAGGCAGCGACAGTCCCACCACACACACATAAACCTGCCTGAACCAATACTACCACCAACTAACAAGGCTGCAGAGAGAAGAGGGAGAAAAACATATGGGAGGACAGGAAGCCATCTGATAAATCACTGATAGGGAAAGAGCAAAGAGCAATAATGGAGGGACTCACCATTACAGAGAGGATGAAAGAAAAGAGAGGGTTGTTATTTAAGAGATGGAGATGGGGAAAAAAAGAGACAGATATAGTCAATCAAAGGACGAGACGGCGGGACAAAAAAGTCGGAGCTGATAAAACATCAGGAAAAAATGAAGAGATGTGAAGGCAAAATGACCTGCTACAGGTGCAGCTTTCATAATGCCCAGATAAATAAATAACTCACTGCTGCGAAATGACAAACAATCGCATCTGATTGATAACTGTCCCTGTGGCGTGCGAAATCTGTAATAACCTAATTTTCCCCCTAGGTATAAGAGAGCTTGAAGAAAGCTGACGAATGCATCATGTCTGCACCATCTGTCACTAAATAACTGCTGGGCCAACTGGGAGTGATGGGACGAGGTGAGGAGGAGAAGAGATGGCGCCTTATGACCATGTCAGAAACTGGCAGCTCTAGGCGGCGGGTTAATGATCAGAATGGACTCATGGGCAGATACTGAGCCCTCAAACACCTGTAGGTTTCACTCTCACACAAATGAGAGCAAAAACTAAATCACACAAACACAGGAGTGAGTAAAGTCGCAGCAGAAGTCTAGAAACACACGAAAAGACCCTGTAAAGCTCAGCCCTCTTCTTGCTGCTCCTATTTTTTAATATCTTCATCACATGGTGTTTGCAATTATCTTTAAAGTAAAGGTCCCTATTAGATGAAATGGAATACAATATTCATAATTATGTTTTAATTAGTGAATAATCAGCAAAAACTAAGAAATGTGTTTTCTTAGCTTACCCCTCGTATCTTAGAATTAGCTCTTGATACCCACAGAGAGAGCAGCTTCCTATCACAGCAGACAAGAATGGACATACCGTTTGTGTTTTTATGTTGCCTAAAGGTCAACGTAGTTTCTCCTACTTGCTTGGACAGGGAGGGGATTTTTTTAAAAAATTTTTTTTGGGGGGGGGGGCTTCTGCACAAGACACACTAAATTCCACTCACTGGTCCTTTAATTGATTAAGTATTCCCACATGAAATACTAAAAGCTCCAAAAATAACAGTTATAGATCAAGCATTGGTGAGATGTCACCATGTCTTTATGAAATTCACTTGCAGACATCCACTGAGTGGCAGCGGGCTGCAGACTCAGGTTGGAGCAATCCTCTCAGCTCGGGCTGTTCACCATAAAAATGAGAGTGTGGAGAGAAAAATCATATTAGAAAATCTTGACACTGGATTTTGTTTGGATATATCATATCCACGTAAAGTTTGACTTGCTGTGCCTTAACATAATTAGGCGCTTCCCAAGGGACCCTACCAGGGGCTGTTTCCCTGGCAACATAGGGCACTTAAATCCCCACCACTATAAAGAGACAACCCCTTGAGAGACTCAAATTTCATTCAAAACTCTTAAGACGTAGTCTTAACAGTCATAGAAAATGAAACACCAAACCAGCAGCATGCGCAGCCTGTTTCTTGCCACAAATTTATTCAAAACCCACTTGTGCAAAATGTTTTAATTTTATGCCAATTCTTCCAGAAGAGTCGCCAGCTTTTCCAGTTTGAAAACCAAGAAGACCATCGTTAGTCCGGCAAGAGTATGTTGTAAGCAGTAAGACATGGGTTTATGCAGTCGGCTGCACGGTTTGAAATGATGTCTCAGTGAAAAACAGAACTATCACACAAGATTTAACATGTTTTGACACAAGTAAATTCGTCAATGGCTGTGCAAGGAGCAAAGTAAAAACTATTAACTACATCAGGCTTTGGCTGTTGTGTGCTGCAACCACACAACTGAGACCACCGTTAATGTCAAACTCAGTGCTGGTAGAAACCCACTGAGATTTCATCACCAAATCTGTGCAGTGACATTTGCGTGAGCACAGGTTTAACATTTCTCCAAATTGAAGCTGGAACTCACAGAGCTGAAACAATTAGTAAATTAATTGATTGTTTATCCCACTATGACAGAATTAGCTGGTTTCAGCATATCAACTCTTAATATCAGACAAAGGCGTTAGACGAAGACACAATCTCCTACACAACAGATAAAAATAACTCAGCTGATTAATCAGTATTGAAAACAATAATTAGTTGCAGCCCTTTTCTATTGCATTATAGTTCAGAGCCGTTGAACAACAGCACATGACGCCTCCTGCAGTGAGTTATGAAGTGTGGTCCAGACTCACCGAGATCCCTTCATGAGATTCAAGAAGCTGTAATAACTCCAAGCTTTAAAGGGGAAACAATATTAATCTGGTGCTGATGGGAAATAACTGTCTGTGACTTGCAATGTACTTTGATTTTATTTGGTCTGGATTGCTTGAAATGGATCTGACTGGAGCCGCTCCAGCTGCCTTTTCTCAGACATGAAAGATGTGATCAAAAATAATGCAAGATAATAGCATCAGCACTGGCAGCTGATATAAAATTTCTGTTGACCCCGAAAGGTTTTGGTTGAATGTTGGTTGAGCTTTCTCACTGAAGCTCGTGAAGAAGATTTAGGCTATTTCTGTCTCTCTTGACAACTGCATCTTGCTTGCACGGTGAGGACGCAGCATGGCAGACCAGAGACACGCCTCTGCTGAACACACACATGCACACACACACACACACACACACATATATATAATTGGCAGGGCTGGGTTGTTTCCCTGGAGGCCAATTCATAGCTCGATCTTCACTGAAAAACTGAGGAGCTGTAAATTGTTTCCCCTCTCTGTCCTCTGCTTAACTGCCAATTACCCAGATCTGACAATGACCACTTTGCCTCTCTTTCTCTCACACATACAACAGCCAATATCAAGCTCAAACCACCAGCATTCCTATGGAGGATAATACTCAATGACTCCTCTGTATCTGACCAAACACTGTCATTAGTCAGCCATGCATCTTTCAACAGCATCAATTATAAATAGTTTAAAAAAACTATCTGGTGTGTGTTTGAGTGTGTCTGTAACCAGCTCAAAATGTAAGAAGTAAAGATTTAATTATCATGATTAGAGAATGTGGGATGGGAACTCTGAATCATTTATGTAAGACAGAGCTCCCTTTTCCTCTCACAGAGCCCTGATAAAATGTAAAACAATTGTTATGTACCAACCACTGTGCTGGGTGTGGGTGGTTTAAAGGTTTGATTTTTGGAGGGGATAAAACCGCCTGTGACGCGCAGAGGGTGGACATTTAACAGGTGGAATGGGCGAACTGGGACCAATTTCCCACTGCAATCACTATAGTTCAGGCCTGATCGATCTCACACATACACACCAATATATTCACTGCAGACAGGGAAACACAATTTGCTATTTAATATAGCAAACTGTCAATAGAATTATTAAAATGCTGAAATTAAACATGCATGTAAACTGAATGACGTTATGAATAATCCCATTAAGAGCAAAGTCTCCATCCTATAGCTAACTCCCTTTTGAGCTCCAGAGACTTCCTGTAATTGAGACGGGGAAAGAAAATGACTTTTACTTTGATGAAACACGTAAAATCATTTGTCCAATCTGCGTTTTACCCTCAGTCACAGACACACAGTGCAGCTCAGCATCGATGTGCGCCGGTCGCCGCTGTTACACCACTACATCTCAGCCTCCATCAGAGCCGAGAGTCACAACTGTTGCTCAATCAGCGCGCCCGGCTCTCAGCTCCCTCCAGCCGCTCTTTCATCACCACAGAGCAGGTGGCTCAGAGAGAGAGCCGCTGCAAACGATCAAACAGTTACTCACATGTTTAAGTTCTTGCATGCGGTCCTTCATGGTTCCCTGTTGCTCCGCTGAATAAACTCTTTTTCTCTCAGTTGGCGCAGTCTTGTAGGTGTTAGGTGACGGAGCGGCGGGGCGGACACCGGTAGGATGATGCGAGAGCGACCGAGGGAGAAGGCGCGTCTGGCCGCGGTGATTTTCCCCTCCTTCGGTTTGGGTGCGGGGATGATGGGACCACTTTACAGAGCCTGGTGACGCGCATGAAAGGTAAGGCGAGGCCTTCCGCCGTTAACCCATTACACACCCGCAACTTCCTACTCAATCCGCACTAATTGGCCCTTTTTTTCCTCAAAAAGCTGAGTCTCTTCTCTAAGTTTCTGTCAGCTCCGTTAACGTCTGTCTGACTGACTGCAGAGTGGAGTTACAGAGATATCACCCTCGGAGAGGTCTGTGGGCCGAGTGCTGAAATTGTGTTGGATTTGGTTATTGATTGAGCAGGTTCACAGATAACGCCCAGGTGGATTGTGTTGTGCCAAAGCGCACAGCGACCTCTGTCGGACACAAGTGGTGCTGCCTGCTGACTGGTATGGAGGAAGCAGGGGAACTAAATTATCCAGAAATATTGTGCAGAATCAAGGAATTTAGAGTTGCAAATACATGTATCTTATCGTATTTCATACATGTGTTTTCAATAGTCCTGAATATGAGGGTACAGGTGAGTTTCTAACAGCCAGAACAAATTAAATGACCTTATTAGCTTTCTCCTTCTATTAGGTGATGGTAATGCTCTACTGATAAGAATGATCCACATTAAAAAGGCAACATAGAAATATAGTAGTACACAGTTAGCCTGTGTTATTTTATTTTACAGTTCTACTTACTGTATCTCTCCTTTTATATAATATTCATTACCTTAATGAACTGCCAAATTGTTCAGGAACATCACACAAAATGACACATGAGTATTGAATATGTACTGTATGTGTCATTTTGCACATTTGCTGTACAGAGAAGATTTAGCAGTTTTACAAATGCATAGAAGTTGTTCAATTCTGTACAAAAAACTATGCAGGAAATTCAATACAAATCTTTTTTTTGAGAAAACATTTTAGATTAAACATTAAGAGGCTGATGGGAAATGGAGAATTATGTTTCATAATGAATAAAAACTAAATGTCAACAGTGGGTAGTGCACATCTGCACGTGTACTTGATAATGTTCCAACCGACATGAGCATGGGGAGTGGAGAGTCTTGACCACCATGAGAGGACTCAACCAAATATAAAAATGATTGACCGTAAGAGCATTTCACTCTCTCACATCCACTTGAATTAGAGTGTAGAGAAATCCTCTGTTCTGCAGCTCCAGAGGTGGCCGTCTGTGTGCGAAGCGGCGCAGACGAGAGCTAATGAAGGCACAGCTGCATGAGTCAGAGCTAGAAATGAGGTCTTCTCTGACGTCCAGTGTATTTTGTGTCGGCTCTAACCTCCCTGCAGGCCATCAAACACAAGGCACAGGGAGAGAGAGGGGGTTAGAGGGGAGCTGTCAGCCAGCGTTACAAAACACAACCAATCAGAAATGATTCAATTGAAGCTTGCATTATTTAGAACATGAATATTTCAGCGCAGCAATATAAATAAATCCATCTGTTTGTCGTGTACATACCTCCCTTGTCTTCTCCTCCTCTCCTTCTTCTCCATGATCCAATCTCGTCCCTTCTTCGCAGATTTGCCTTTCATGTTTTTGAACCGGCACCTTCACAAAGACACAGTGGAGGTGATTAGCTTCATGGAAAAACTTTGTGTCTGAAAGGTTTCACTCATCCAGGCTCTTGGTGTAACTATTAATAGAAACCAGAACATCATATGTGAAAGGGAGGAAAACCTGCCTAACAGTGTTTCCAGTCAGGCAGGACAACGACCCTTTGAGATTTCTCTTGGTCTTTTGGCTTCATCGAGCCAGGTACGACTGAACCTGCACCTATTATTGCCAAGACCAGCTCACTCTGATAACAGCAATAATAAACTGGAAGATTTTTACATTTTAGATTATCTGAATCCAAGTACATTAGAGCTGCATCTAATAACAACAGTCAGTAAAATTAAAATAGTGGAAATACTGTGCACACATAAGAAAAGCAGCATATTGTTCACTTTGTTGGATACATAATCAATAAATATGAAACCTTCTTTCAGAGTAGTTGTTGACCTTGTGTGTCTCTGTCTTTACCTTTGTCCTGAATACTGGACCTGGTTTGAAACAGACTGGTCTGAAGTTTCTGTTCCCAATCCCTGAAAAGAACAGCAGATACCATAATGTAGCTACAAGAAATCACAACACAATATCTACTGATGCGTTTCACTCCTTTGTGTCTTACTTTGGGAAGGACTCCTGTTACTCCAGCAAACAGACACAGGAAGAACCTGGAAATAAACAGAGTGTGTGCGAGAGTGAGAGAGTGTGTGTGAGAGAGAAAAGCAAACCAGGCAAATCATTTTAATGTGCAACAATTTATCACAGGTCTAATGCGACAACGTGCGAGTCAATATGGAAGTGGCCCTGTTCTAATTAGTGTTGTGTTGTGAATACACTGGTACTAATTTCACAGGCTATTAAGAAGGAATCAATGGCGGGTGGCTGCAGCTCGACATGTCAAAATAAAAGCCCTGCTGCTTATAGGTACTTACTTTTTAGCCTTGCTGCTGTTGGGGTAGTCCACCACCAAGCCTCCACTGAAGCCCGCCCTCATGGCCTGTGATGTGATCAGCTCCAGCTTTAGAGGTGGAAGAAGAAGACAACTGAAGGGAAGCACAAGACTCTGGAGAAGACTTAAGGTTTTACATCTACTGACTGAGTGTTTTTACCTGCTCCGAGTTCTCTGGATAGAGCTGAAAAACTGCACGAGCACCTCTAGACTGAAAGATAAAAGAAAAGGAAGGAGAAGTAAGTAAAGGTCTACATGGTAAAACGTGACAAATGGGTGGATGATGTTTTTCAATATTTCAATATTTTTCATAGAAACTTACCAGAGAAGAGTAGAGAGTGCTAAAGAAGGTATAAAGTCTCTTTGGAGGACTATGTGACCTCTTATCAGCATTGCAAAGCCACTGCAGGGCAGAAATACTGACAGGGAGTAAATAAATAAAAAGAAAGTGAGTCAGACATTGGTCCATGGATTTTTTTCATACATTCATTCGCAAACATAGTTTGTTTTTCACCTGATGCAACCATCAAAGGTGCCAGGTCGGAAAGGCATCCCCTGGCCCATGTCCCCTAGTAAAAGGTCTCCTTCTGCTTCTCTGTCCAGTGCAACATCTGTCACAGGAAGACAAACATGAGGAATAAGATAGAAATCTCTGCTTCAATTGATATTATATTCAGGGGTTTTTTGTGTGTTTTGAGTGTTAGTCAGACTCACCCAGCATTGCCTTGCTGATGTCAACTCCTACCCAGTAGTGCCCCTCCTCTGTCAGGTAGTCTCCACTGAGACCAGAGCCACACCTGAGAGACAGAGGACATCATACACACACAAGGTCACGTAACCCTGCATATTATGAGGTGTTATGTGAAAACAAAGAATAAAAACCTGGTGACATTCAGACAAAATGACTCAACCATCACCCCAAACAGAATTTTTTCACAGTCACATTTTAGACTAAATGGCTTGATAAGATTATATTTACTCTTGACATCTGTATCATATTCAGGTTAATCAGATTAATAGCACAGTCAGTGTCACTCACCCCACGTCCAGCAGGAAGCATGGCTGTCCCTCTGGCAGGTTCAAAAGCTCGACAGCTCTCTCTGACATCTGCGTCTGGATCTCAATCATACGGGAGCTGCAAGGCAAAAAATAAAGAAATTTAAAAGTAAAAACATTCTCACATGAAAGTTAACCTTCACATGTGACAAACTGCAGCCAGATTTGGATCAGGTAATATGTCTTTAATTTTCACTCTACAGATGGGTCTGCAGCTTGTTATTGTTAGGCTAGTGCAAAATATTCAAGCTGCTACAAACAAGTTAAGCTGCAACTAACAGTTGATTTTATTATTATTCATCCCAAACCAGAGATATTTGTAAAACTAGTGACATAAAATCCAGAAAACCAGCCAACCTTTAATATCAGAGAGCATTTGGAGTAGTTGTTTAAAAATGGGTTTTGTGGGTCATTAAAATATTTGAAAACCGATTTTCTAACTCTTACTACTAAAACTTTACACCTAACCCAAAGATTACACAGACAAACAAAAGCATGAATCAATACAATGGAAAACAAGTAGAAGCAGGACATGAATCAAAGAAAAACATAGCAAACACACTAGTATGACACAGGACATAAGACAATGGACACATTATACTGTACATGTATAATTTAGTTCCCAATTTTATCAATGGATGCAGACTATATAACAGACACTGCAAGAAAATGTTCAGTAGCACAACAGACCTCAATATTATTCACTGTGGCATGTCTTTTTAATCTCATTCACACATAATGAAGCACTTTCATATTTGTATTGACAAGTGCTGTTCAACATCTCTCCAAGACATCTCAATTATAACTAAGGTGATCTGTTATTTGGCCAACCTTCATCGGTTCAATAGTGTGGATATAATAGTGGGAACAACAACCAATTGAATCAACATCTACCTGCACTTCTGTAGTCACAACCTCACTGGAGGAGGGTTTACTACAGGACTAATACACCAGACTGAATTAGTTTTAGCTAAGTACATGTTAATACTGAGTTGCCCTCCACCCACTGTGAACACTGTGTGCTGTGTGTATCTACTCCACAACATCTCAGAGACTGATGTGCTTCAACACACTGTAACATCCAGACTCACTTCTGAGAGTACTTCTTGGCCTCCTCTTCATTGTAGAACTGTGGAGATGAGAGCACGTGATTAAAACCTCGTCATACTGCTGCTGCTAACTTTACACAATCAATAACTTGGCTCTTGTGTGGAAGTTAAATGTCCAGACTGCTGCAGCTGAGACGAAGCGTCGTTAGCATAGCAGCTACAGAAACACAATTAACCGAGGGACTCACCACGTCCGGAGGAGCCGTGTGCTCCGGCCGTCGGCAGCTGGACGCCATTGACCTCCCGGTGCTGGTGTCGGTGTCTGAAGATGATCAATTAATTTGTAATATCTGGTTATAAACAAGCTAAACGTTGTGGTGGAAGGAGGGGAGGTCCACATGTGATGCTTCTTCTTCGTCGGACTTAGCACGAGCAACCCGATGTAAATACAGCATACCGCCACCTGCTGGCTGCTGCTTCAAACGACACAGCAAGTAATGTCGATGTCATGATAACAACAAACATCCAGTTGTGTAAGATAAAAAAGTAAAGTATAATATAATATAAAAGAGAACAAAACACAAGTGTAGTTTAGCTACTTTAGTGTAGTTAATTTCTGAATTATTTTAAGGTGAAATAAGGTGAAAAGTTATGAGACCAGTCATAATGTTAGGTTTGGGTCCTATCAAATTAAAAAACAAAAACAAAAAAGGAACTGGTTTTTTATGTGCAGTAAATCATTTAAATAATCATTGAATTAAATGAATTAATAGAGTCAATTTCTATTATTAAATCTGTTACAGACATTGGACCGTAACCTTTTCCCTGCCAAATGATTGGTCGATGATAAGTACTTCCTGTAAACAGTGGCTCTGATTGGCTCCTGACCGTGTGACGTTGCCGGAAGCCGCCACGGTGTTCCGGTCGTTTCCCCCGGTCCCTTCTCCTGGGTGAAATGGCAGAGGTCGGTCAGCGGCTGGGCAGCGGAGTTTACCGGCTGTCCGCCCTCAGGACCGGCCAGGGCCGACCGGTGTGCACCGGAGAGAGTCCCGGGTGTCTGCTGGTGACCTGCTCCTCCAGTGACAGCCGCGTTAAGGAGCAACCAGCCCGGGACGGACGTGATCTTCAGCCAGTGTCAGACAACAACACAACACAACACAAACTGGAGAAACTTTCCAGAGGGAGGAAAAGTAAACGTCAACAGGTAAACGGACGTTTCCTCTATGCCGCGTCTTTGGAGCTGGATAATTCATCTCGTTTCACCGGGTTTGCTCAAACCAGAGAGATCGTCCAGGCTCAGAAAGCAGCCCTGTACTTGGCTGCAAGACTGCAGCCTCTCCTGCAGGACAGGCTGCCACAGTGCAGGATGACATGCTGGACCAGAGGAGCTGTCTCCATCCACCCTGACGCCTTCAGATCCCCTCAGCAGCTCCGAGCTCTCTGCACCGTCCTCTTCATCCTGGCAGATCAGGGATCAGAGAGGCCTGGATGTGGACAGAGGCTGAGACGTCTGAAACTCCAATCTGATCCGTGTGCAGGCTCTAGGAGCTACAGCTGGAGGAGTGAGGAGGACTCAAAGGACACGACTCTGCTGTACAGAAGCAGGACAGCCTACTACGACATCCTCAAAGTGACCCCCGCTGCCACACAGTCCCAGATCAAGACAGCCTACTACAAGCAGTCCTTCATCTACCACCCTGACAAGAACCCAGGGAGCAAGGAGGCCACCCAGCGCTTCTCTGAGATCAGCGAGGCTTACACCGTGCTGGGCAACATCAGCCTGAGGAGGAAGTACGACCGGGGCATCCTCAGCCAGTCAGACGTCCGAGGTGCGGGGAGACCGTCCCCAAAAGACACCTCGAGCAGATCCACGGGCTCTTCCCAGCAACAGCAGCATCAACAGCAGCACAGAGCCAGACGCTTCTCACAAACCGGTGGGAAGACCATGTTTGATTTTGACGCCTTTTATCGGGCTCACTATGGGGAGCAGCTGCAGAGGGAGAAGGAGATGAGAGCCAGGAAGGAGCGCATGCAGGAGCAGCAGAAGGAGCAGCTCAGCAGGTGGAGGCAGGGGAAGATGATGGAGATGACTGTGGCGATGCTGCTGACCATGGCAGGCCTGATATTTGTGAACCTCAGCAGGCCTTGAAATAGAAGCAGCTGACAGATGTGTCCCCGTGGGGTCACATGTTACCACTCTCAGGGGGGAGGAGGTGGAGAGGGGGTGGTGCTATATACCCCCAGACTGTTTTGCATGTGTTGCACAGTTTTTGACAGTTGAACTGGGTTGTTTTAGTGCGTTGAAGGAAGGCTGGCTTTAGACGCCTATTCATTATCTCACAAACTGGTAGGACGGGGGTCACAATTTTTCAGCTCTGTCTAAAAACAACAGTTATATTCTCATATGAGCAATGGATCAATTTATGCGTACTGTCATCCAGGGGTGGGCGACGTAATGAATGTACTCAATGTGCTGCAGCTAGTTCAGCATGGGATCTGGTACGACCATGTCATGAACACTGATACAACATGAGTACACACATTGTCACTGAAGATAAAGGTGGACAAGTAATCCACACAGAGAGTGTTGAGCTTTCATGTTGTCGCTTTGAGCTCTGTGTTTTTAAGGAGTTGACTTGAACTCGGCTGTGATTTGCCCCTTTTTTGTGTGGAAATTTAAAATTGCTCCAAAAGAAACTACTGATGTTGTTTTGATTCCTGCTGCAGTAACTAGAATCATCAAACACATTTACCGGTATGCATATTTAAAGATGGTTTCAAAATATTGTGATATGTAGCGTATTGTGATATAACTCCTTGTGTTACAATATAGACTCTAAATGGTACAGCTGACAGTCACAATGTCTCTTATTGACACTGGCTACAAACTGATCTCCTTTTGATGGACAAATCTCATGCTAAAATGTACCAGTGTTTATTCACACCAAATGCAAGGAGGCTTCAGCAACCTGTGTTTGATAAGTCTAATGTATATCCTCCAGAGTTACAGCCTTTCTTAACAGCTCAGTATGGAAACAGCCCAAAGAAACAGAATTGATCACAGACTGCTGAAGCCTCATGTAACTGTCTGATAAACGTTTCAGGATGAGGCCTGTGGATTTTGCCCTGCGTGACTTATGTAACGTAGGTTATTAAAGCTTACCCATAAATGAGTTATGGATTAAAAACTATACCACATGGTTTAGTTGAGGAATCTCACAGTCACCCAGTGCCGGGGTGATAAGATATTATAATTCAACAACATTTTATTTTTTAGAAGATAAATTATAAAATGAATCTGATGTGCACATGCAGGTTCAGTCTTTGTGCTGTCACCAGTAATTCTGCCTGTCCTGAAGCTGTAGTGTAACTTACTTTCTATACAAAGTGACAAGTTCACAAACTATTATTGGCAGCTTAATTAGATTTTTCTGTTCATCCAGCACAAATATATAAAAAAAATTCAACTTGGCATGCTGAACAACGCACAATTTCTCCACCCTTCCCTGAACTCTGCTGTAAGCGTAGAATTTGAAGATAATTTGCCATCAGTAGATTAATACACTTGTTTGAGAGTGTAAATACATGTATGTAACGTACATGAAGGATGTCACATCACGTCTGATGTATCATTAGAATTTTCAGATTTGTTTATTTTATGTATATGACGTGTATTTGAGAAAATATAATAAAATCATATGACTTTCTCTTGTTTTAATTTGTATTTATCAATGACCATAGTTGTAATATTTTCCTTCTTCTGCAGCTTTATAAGACCTGACCTGTAGGGGGCGTCTGTGCACATAAAGTCTGCGATCAAATGATCACTGGGTCACAGCTGGAGGCCCGAGGGCTGCATGAGTTTTAACTCGGTGTGGTGATACTGATGTAAATCCTGGGAGTCTCACACTGTCTGACACTGTGTCTGCTTATTTCATCCAGTTTCCCTGAAGGTGAAACAAATAATAAAAGTGAGATCCTATCAATTTTATCAATCTTTAAACTTGAAGGCATCAGTACAAGTCAAACTTTGACCTGTTAACCTAAATTTAGTTGCTACCTCAGCTGTACAACGGTCAAATGCGTTTATTAGTGCATCAAAGACTGACTGTGTTTTATATAACACAATCTGAAACGAGAGACTGACCACAGCTCTTATTTTTATTATTGCTAAAGATGCACTGAGGTCAAATTTACCCCCACAGAGCACTGAATATGTTTGTAGCACTAAAGCTCTCGATTTGTCTGAGCCTTTAATCTCCCCAGTGTCAGTCTGAACCTGCAGACCTGACATTTATGAGTGAATAAGTGCAGAAAACGTGCAATAGTCTGTTCACATTTTATTCACAGAAATATAAAGTAGTATGTCAAGTACATCACTTTGTACAAAATTGCACAGACTCTTCAAAACTCAGTCAGACAACAGAAAATTCAGCCTTAAGAAGTGTTACGAAAATAAAAGGGAGACGTGAGCAAATCTGTGATATGTGAAAGGGGCTGATGCAACAGACAGGTTTCACTGAGGATTTTTCATCAAGAAGAATCAATCAATTGTACATAAATAAGACTCAATAGGAAAAATGTAATATACAACGGCTGAGGAATAAATATGTTTCAAAAATAGGATTCAAATTGGCACATGAACTGCTCCATCCGTTCCTTGACTGAAACTGAAATTTCAGCTTCGAAGCTAAATGGCCATGCTTGACAAGACAGGTGCCGAGTCCTGATATGTTTATTCCAACTGAACTAAAGTGTTGCATATGTGTTGTAAATACAGTAGCTGCTTGCTGTTTTTATGCAGTGTCTTTTAATTGTTTTCAGGTGTTTCTAACATGCATTTGAGAAAAGGTTCAACAATTTGAGAGTTATGGTCATTTGCTGTCTTGCGAAGAGGTGGATGAGGAGATTGATAGCACTCTAATATCTGTACGGTAAACACGATGCTGTTACTAGCAGATGGCTTATTTAGCCTAGCACAAAGCTTGGAAACGGCTAGCTGGGCTCTGTCCAAAAAGACAAACAACAAAATCCACTCACTAGCACTTTCAAAGCTCATCAGTTTATGTATTATGTCATGTTTGTTTATTCAGAGCACAAATGAAAATGTAAAAATGGCAAATCACTGTTTTACAAGGGGATAGACCTTTATGATGTTGCTAAAGGATCACAACTCCTTGTAGTCTCCAGCTTGGTAAATTTATACCAACAAAGAAATAGTTTGACCCTGACCCTTCCTCACAAAATGGTTGTTTTTATGCAGACATGTTAGTGATGTGTAGAGGTGCTGGTGGACCGATTTCTTTTTCCTTTATTCATGTTTTCAGTCTTTCTCCTTAGCTACTCTAAGGCACCAGCTGCAGGGCTGAGTGCTATCAATTTTCTCATTTAATTCAGCTCTTAAGGAAACAAATACACACATATTCAAAATGTCAAACCTTTCCTTAAACAAGATATTTTCACTGATATTTTGTATAATTGTGAATATTTAAATTTCAGTTCAGTTATTACAATAACAAATACTTGGTGGTGTGCAAATGAGGTTTTCTTTATTTATTACTATAAAAAGCTTCATCTCAGTACTGTGTCAGCATAAAGTACATTTCCCTACTCAAGCATGGCCATCTAGTACCCTTTATATTACAAACTGTACCGTTTCAGTTCAGACCCACAAGTTCACCTGCAGGCTGCGTGAGCGATACACATTACTGCCACTTTTCTAAAAAACAAGTCCAAAGTCCCTCCCTCTGCTGGTTTTGGTATCATAATATCTCCAAGGCATTACTTCAAAGTGAACAGCGTATCTAATCTACAGGTTTATCGATATGATGAACTTGAATACGGAACCAGCACCAGACGGAGGGACCCCCAAAAGCCATGTTTTAGAAACACTACTGTAGCACACCGATCATTGAAAAACATCTGGACTCTAATACACCACCACACACTCAAAGAAATAACCCAGTATGACAGCAAAACGGGAGCAACACTGCCATATTTGCATGGACTGACCTTGTGTTGTTCCTCCTCTGTTTCATCGTTTGGAAAGTGATTTATAACACAACATACTGTATGACCACCTGTGTGTATGCTGCAGCCACCAATAAAACGGTGAGAACAAAACCTTTTCAGTAGGCAGAGAGATATGCATGTTCAGTATGACTTAAGCAGAAACCAACAGTAAAATAATCACCTGCATTTCATTTTTGGGCTGTTGTGAGTATGTCAACATCCTCCTCCTCATCATCACTATAGGCCACAGTCTGTTCAAGTCCAAGGTAATTGTCAGGCACTAAGACCCTTTAGGCTGTACATATTTAAGAAAAACATCTCCGGGCTAACACTAACACACCCATGATTGCTGCACTGATGTTAGTGTAGAGCAGAGACCCAGAGCAAGACTTTGTAGGGAAACCCCACAGGGACAGTGAGGATATCCGGGACAGACTCAAAGCAGCTTTACAAACATTAATGGGATGCTCTCAGGAGCTCTCGTGAAGCTCTGAGGGGAGGGACTGTTTCTTCGGGGTCATTTCAAACCCTCAGTCCGTCAGTGGGGTGGTGACGCAGGCTCTGCTCCCAACTGTGGGAGCAAAGGGTGAACAGGAACAGAAATGGTCAAAAGAGGTGAATCAAAGCCACATGGCCACTGGATGACTTCCTCTCTCCTTCTCTGCCTACACTAATCTACATCTAATCTCCCACTCCCAACTGAACCTCTCTTCACCTACCTGTTTACTCACATCCTTGACAACTGAGTGTGAAACAAAAGAGCCTGAGGGGTTTATCAGTGTGGACAAATGGCTTGGTGTGATCTCACCTCCTTTCTCAACTCAGAGAAACAGGAAAGTGCCTTGAAACAAAAACAAACAAAACAATGGGCGATCCAGTGATTTGGACCTTTTTGATCATGAGAGTCAGCAGTGTCCGTTGTCACCTCCAACTTTCTGCATCTCATCCAATTCAGAAAGACACACGACTGAACCCTGCCCTGGGCGGTTTAGTAGAAAGAGTACTGGTTCTCCACAGCTCGGGCCCTGCGAGTCCCATCGGCGTCGTGGTAGTCCTCGGATGCACCACTAGAGGCCTCCAGCAGGCGCTCAGAGCTGTTGCTCCGGCTCTGCAGTCCTCCTCCTACTCCTCCTCCGGTACCTGGGTCGCTGCGGGAGAGGGAGGGAAGGGTGGTGGGTGAGGAGGAGGTGCTGGAGGAGAGAGGCGCATCAGGAGGAGGCCCCGGAGGCACTGCAATCCCAGGAGGGTGGAGGGCCGGCTGGGCTGAATCTGTCCGGCAGCCTGCATCCCTGGGTGGAGTGAGGACCGGAGGCACGGTCACATCTGGAGCAGATTGTGAGAAGAAAGAAATCTTTTTTAATAGGCAAACACATTAGTAATATGAATTAATTTGTTCTGCTGATAATTATTCGTTGGTTTCCACTGGAGAGCTGTGAACGAAAAAGCTCCTTCATAGAGCAGCATGTAAACACAGGCAGTATAGGCCTCCTTTATTATCCTTTCTCTTGGTGGGCAATAACACAGACAACACTGGTGCCAAAGACACGCCTGACCAGTGTATCAATAAAGCCTTTTACACCCTGAATCAATCCCTCACTCTATGTGCATGTGAGTGAGTGCATGAGTGTGTGTAGGTCCAGCATCTAAGGAAACAGAGGGCCTCTTTGTGACCAGGGTGGGTTGGGCCCGGGGTTTCGGCCTGCATGCAAAACTCCTGTGGTATAATCGCCCCCTCACTCTTCTGTACAGGAGGGCATTCATCCCATGCCAGCAGAGCGAAGGGCAGGAGCAGCGTTAGTATGGAGGTGGAGGAGGAAGAGTCGGAGGAGGGGAGGGGCAGGTTCAGTGAGTTTTAGCAAATCTTCCTCCATCTGTAAAGACAAAGCTCTGCTATCCATCACCATGTTGAACTTTATGGACATTTCTGATCCATCGCTACCATTAATATTTGGTGATCTGAGGAGGAACTGTCACACTGATCTGTGTCTATAGGAAACCACTGACTGTCAGGTTCTGCAAGTCAGAGGTGCCTGAATACAGACAAATGAGGCAGTTACAACAGACTAGTTAATGTTAAAACCTGGCATAACAGTAGCATGTAAACCAATCAATAGTAATATATCACTAATATCTCACAAGTTTTCTAATATATGATAACATTAACATCACAAGGTACTGTATCAAACCAGGCTTTAAATCGAAAGCAATGTAATGAGAGGTGGAGGTAGATATACCATATATCTGCTTATACATATAGTTTGTTCACTATGGAGCACTAACATATTTACTTTTGATGTTTTCTCTTTGTTGTTCATGTCACAGTGGACATAAATTATATACCCTTTGTATCTGACTGTCAGATATCAAAAAGCCAGATCCAGCTGGGCTAAAATTATTTGAAACTCAACACTTAACGGTTCAGAGAGATATGATGGTGTGACAATGATCCATTAAGAACAACAGAAGGACCATGAAACTGAAGCAGCTAAGCAAAAATGCAGCCGTCATCGATTTTGTTATTGTGTGGGTGTGTGCAGACTGGCTTCCTCCTCACTCTCCTGTAAGTTTCCTCGTGCCTCATCTGTCCAAACAACTTTGATGACCTCAGTTAATTTCCTGGATCGCTCCATCAAACACCCTGAGCAGCATGTCTGCTGTTATTAAAGCACTAATTATGTATCCCATTAGTGCTGAGCAGGATGTAGGACTGCAGGTTTGCATGAAGGATGTGTGAGCGGTTGTGTACCTGTAGTGGAGCTCCGCTGCACTTGTACGTAGGAGCGTAATGTGATGTCAGCCGAGCCCCCGGACTCGAGGGGGATGGGGTGGGCGTGGAAGTGTCTCAACATGTCGGACACGGTGTGGAACCACAAGTGGTGGACGTGGCACTGCCCGTTCTCATTCACCGACAAGCGCAAATGCTGGGAGGTAGTAGGAAGAGGGGAGAGCCGGGGGGGGGAGAGGAGTTTGGGATTTAAAGGAAATGAGGGAGAGGTAAACGGAAAAAGAGAGGGTGGACACAGAAAGACAGAGAGTCGCAGTGTGAGAACCGTGAACATCTGATGCAGACACACCAAGACAGAGGTCAGGACTTTATCCGAGAGGCGTCTAGCTGTGGGAACAGAGCGACAAGAATGCCAAGGCTGACACCAGAGGAAGAGGCGGCAGCTGACACTTCCTCAACACCGCCGGCTGGCAGGATGCGATGTGCAAGGATCATGTTACATAAGAGAACACAAAACATTGACATTGGTCCTGCTGCGAGCTGCAGTGACTGCATCCCAAATGTCAAGAGAACAAGCCTGAGTGAATCCAACACTACTGCAGTGCAAGACTGCAGCTGGGAGGAGACACTGATGTATTTTAGAGCAGAAACAACAGGTTGTTTCATTATTCAACAACACACAGTTAATCAGTGACAAACGTTATAACTGATTACTTGTTACAAGGTTTTTGTTGAATAAAACAACAACATTTATGTTCCTACTGTATCCTCTCATCTGCCAGACCTTCACCTGCTTTTATGACTTTTTGTATTTGCATGCAAGTATTGTTCAAACAAAATAAATGAACTGAAATATTCCTGACATTTTCTAAACCAAATTAAATATGTAGAAAAAGAAATATATCATCTCCATCTCTCTGGACTGCAGAACGCTGTGTCCCATCTCTCTAATCCTCTCACCTTGGCTTTACCCTGGAAGTTGAAGGTGAGGACGTACTCGCCCGGCCGCGTCTCGCTCTGACGAATCACAAAGAGCCCGTGGCTCCTGGCCCCACCTGCAAGCACCAGCTGAGCTGCACGCACACGAGACAGCGTACCATGGAACCATGGGTAACCCGCCAAGCTGGCATCACCATCTGAGTCTTTCCCTCCTTCGCTGCCCCCTGAGCAGAGTCACACATACGCACACATCTGTGTTTTTATTTCCATGTTTATGAACTTTCACCAAATTTAATATTATTTATCTGGATGGAAAAAGTGATCACCTGCAGAGGAGTTGGAGCCCTGGGCCTCCGGGGACTGGAGGAATCGCTCTAAAGGCATGTGGGACGGGTGCTGGGTGAAGGGAGGTTCCCTGCAGCGGACCGAGGGGGCGCTGTAATGCTCTGCTGCTGTAGGACATGACCTCTCTGGAGCACGATACACACCTTAACATTAAAAAAAAAACATAATTAAAGTTTTTATTCTGTTATGTACCAGTGGATGCTGTGAATGGAAAACAACACAGTCTCTGCTCACCCTCGGACAGCAGCTCGCAGCTGCACGAGGCCACCATGGAGCAGTCTTTGGAGGCCTGACCATGAGGACACGACGCCAGTTCAATGTCATCGCCGCTGTCACTGTACACAAGCAGGCGGGTCAGGAGAACCGCAAGAGCGTGACACACAACTCTACACACATCCTCATCCTACAAACACGGACACAAATAATCCCTCTGTTTACGTCCCGAGCTGCGCTGACTAACATCCACTATAACTCAGGCGGCTGAGGAGGAATGTTAGCGGTGCGAGCTCGCCCCATGTTTGTGCTGAAGCAATCTGTCAGAAACTCCACTAATTTGATGATTAATGACTGTGTGTGTTACCCCCCCTCCACCCCGTCATCCCCTTCCCCCCACCTTCCCCCTTCCCATCCAACCCCCACCCTCACCCCCCGTTCTCCATCTTCAGCCAACAGCAAATATTTATCTGGTGGTTTACCCTGGGTCCGTGCAGTCCTGGATGTCAGCAACCCAGGAGTTTTTCTGCAGCGAGTCGATGGTTTCCAGGATGTACTCTCCCCCGTTTTCCACCTGTGGAGGCAGCCAAACACAGAGGGCACAGAACTGTTAGGGAGTTGAGTGAATAATGAGTTACTCCTATCAAGCATTTCAACTAATGCAGGTGCAGAAACTGTGTCTTTGTGCAGCTTCTACCTTAAGAACAAAGGTGTTGTCCTTGTCTGGCATCTCCAGTGGCATGGTGGTCCTCACCTCCACGATGGCTGACAGAGGGATGCTTACTTTGGGCTTTGAGGACTAGAAGCAACATGCAAACAGACACAGGAACTCATATTAATCACAGTGTGTGTCTTTCACTTGATGTGATTATCAGCAATTTGTTAGAGGAGCATTCATGACTGTTTCAGTGTGGGACAGGGATTTGCACAAAGTCCTAGGATGAATTCTGCAGCGCCACAGTAGTTCGAACCAGAGTTAGTTCTACTATAATGCTCCACTATAGCAATGTTTTAAATGGGCTCTAAAATAAACTTAAGTAGATCGTGTTAAATGGGAAACTCTCAGTTTGAACTGGGGTCAGATTTAGTGTGTGCTTTACATGCCAAGATCACTGTGAACCCGTATTTTAGATGACTTCAGACTATAAACATTAATGTCCCCAAGAATCACACTGGACTGGAAAACAACACATTATTGTTTGTATGGTTCACAACATCTTTTTTACTCTGGAAAAAATGCAAAGAAATCCGCAGTCTGGGTGGCATGCATCATCAAATTAAATCCCACTGCAGGCAACTGAACCACTTGTAAAAGTAGAAACATCATATTTTGCTACAAAAAAAGCCCTACATGGAGTTTTAAGCTAGTGGTACAGGTTTAAATACAACCTTTTATTTAGTACATCTTTATTGTGAAACGCACCCAAACCTCAACTCCTTCTCCTTCGCACATGATAATTAAGGGGCGATGTGCAGTCTGAATTACTGGTCTTAGCCGTAATGAACTACACCTCCTGTCTCCAGTTTAAATAACTCCTTCCAATAAAATAAGGGCCACACTAAAAGAGCTGAGGGGAGAGCGAAAAGATGCAAAAAATAAATCCACAGCTCTGTTTTCATGAAGTCTCTTATTTCTTACTGCGTTTTACGGTGATTATTCTTGCCGACTGACTAACAAACATAAAACACGAACAGTTTACAAGAGGGTGAACACAGGAAACAACCTGGCCTCAGTTTGCCCTCTGCAGAGAGTTGGATGCAGGCCATAATCTTAACAGATTCAAAGAGTGTGTTTGAGGCGGTTAGTTTGTGTGTGTGTGTGTGTGTATGCATGTGTGTGTATACGTATTTATTTCTGCGTGTGTCAGGAGAGGCTGACTGATGGTCTGGCAGAAGCTTATCAGCTGATCTGTCTGGAGTAACACTGTTCTCATCTTGATCTGCCTGCGCACTTGGCTGCCGTCCACACCCACAATGCTTTTCTCTGGATCAGATGTCAAAAACCACTTCCTGTATTGGACCGGTTGACCATTTCCTGTACCTCTCTACAGCGAGCAGCACAAACCCAGTGTCGCTGCTCGGTGATGCAAACCAGTCCGAACCAGTGTACATGACACTTACTGTATGTTAAAAATACACGAGCAGACAGTGCTGTTAATACATTTCACCTTCAGACATTCAGTGTTAAATATCGTCTTTCTATTTGCTGTAACCATCAAATGAAAAAGCTATTATCTCCCACTTCCCTTGATGGGTTTTAGATCTTTAGAATATACGGATGATAAGTAGCCCATTTTTACATTTAGATGCTTTATTTGATCTCTTGTTGATGTGAAAATACTGATTAGTGCAGCTTTAAATGTTGATATTCAGTGCAGGTGAGCTGGGAATCTGAGGGATAGGATGGATATATCGAAGTCTCCACAATAAGAGATGATTTTTCTCAATTTAGGTGAATCCCCAAGTCAAGCCAATAACTGTTTTAAAGTGTGTGTTTTATTTCTTTTGAAGAAAACCAGGCATTTATGCCTGAACCGGGCTTACACAGACAATAGAGGCATACATTTCCCAGTCTTTAAAAAAAAAAGAAGTACCATTCCTGGGTTGTTGTGGTCGTGCAATTACTGTTTCTACATTCATGGTGAACACAGATGACTGTAGTTGCTGCCACAAAATTAAGGAACCAGTATCCATTTGATATCAGATGTGCTCCACCCATGACTACTTCTTAAAATCTAGGCTAAAGACACATTATTTACCTTTTTATTTTGCTAACCTTTGTCTGTTTAATGTTCATAATTGTGCATTTGACCCTTTTTTGTTAGTTGATGTGTTTCAGTATACAGTAGGCTACAGTACATCCATTATTTTTAGACATTTGCTGTTTCCTTTCATTTATTTGAATGCCCTTTATTTTAGACTTGACTTGACCTCTAATCACATCAAACATTAACAAAACTCGTTATGGATGATGTGTTTGGAAAATGAATGAAACACACCAACAAACAGCCAAAGACATATCTTTTTACATCTTTAGGCAATTTAAGATGTTTTATACTCATTGAAACTCTCTGATGTTTTATTTAGGATCACAAACGGTTATTCTACATAACTTTGTCTGGTGTGGTCTCGTGGCCTGCTGCTGTGTCATAATGCAGCCAGTTAGCATGCTGCAGTGTGCTGTCTGTGCCACACAGCGCAGCCAGCAGATTGATGACCCTGACAGGGACGGAGCCAGAGCCAGCCAGCCGGGAGCAGGCAGGAGTGAGATTTTATGAGTCAGTTCATCTTTCCGACACTGTTGACTCCGCACTGTTATGATTTGTAAGATCAGAATAGGACGGCGGTGATAGAACGACTCAGAGAGCATCTGCAAGGCAGGCCTGTCGATGTGTGTGTGTTCAATTAATGTGTCATCAAGGATGTAACTGTTGCTCTGAAGCCCGGTCCTCAGCTGATTATCGTTTTTCCCACATGTGGATGTTAATAGAACATATCGGAGGAAACTGCTGAAGCACAGTCATTAAGTTTCATTTCATGTTGCCCTTGTGGCTCTCACTGAGTTTCCGAGTGCCTCACAAAACTATTTCGGCTCCTATTTTCAGTTTGTCATTGCAGCCAGTTTGCCAGAGATCAATACTTATTTTTTGCACATGAAAGGGAAACGTTGCGATCCCTTACTCTTAAAGAAATCAATGCAACCGCTTCCTCTTTCCCACACACACACAAACCAGCTCCCTTTACCCCTTCCTCCCACATCTGTCTCCCACCCCTCCTTACCCCACCTCCCTCCCCCTCTCCGCACCCTTATCCCCACATTCCCACCAGCCATGATCAAAGGACAGTGGCAGATTTACACACACTCAGCTGCACAGCCTCACAGCCCTCTTAAGGTCAGGGGCAATGATCTGGAAATCCCATACAGACAAATGTGAAGTGTGCATACATGCACATGAGTGTGTGTGTGTTTATGTGTGTGGTTAGAGTCAGGGTCTGAGGGGGCTGCATTACCAGGCCGGATCTTTATGTGGGATTCATCTAGAGATGGATGGATTGGAAATGTGCTGTCCTGCTTTTAAATAGTAACTGGACAAAATGACTTCTTCATTTCCACTTCCACTTCTCTGTAAATGTGGCTATCTGAGAAATTGATGACGACATTGACATGTGCAGTGGGAACTGAAAAACCGCAGGTTGGCCTACATCTTAGCGTTAAGTCATTGGGGAGCTTTAAGTTGCTATTCTCTCATTTTCTCTTTGATCACTGTTTATTTTAATTTTTGTTGTGTTGTTTGGACGGGTGGTGAGGTCTAACGTGTGCTGCACTGGATGCAAAAAAGTGTGAACATGTTTGAGTTTTGCACAGTTGCTCAGATAAAATAAATGAGTGGAGTTCTGGGAAATTAAAATGTTCATTTTCACTTGTTCAGACATTTTTATCTTAATCAACTACCCGTTTTGATCGTTGTAGTGTGTTGTTGTGTGCTGCCAGACTGTTGCTCTGTGTCCGTGAGTGTTTTGCGTACCTTGGGTGGTACGTAGAACTCCAGCAGGAACTTCTCCCCTCCCTCCTCCCTCTTGGTCTTCCTCAGTAGCAGGCGACACTTCTGCCACTGTGCAGCGCCCATGCAGTTAGTGTCATCAGCCACCATGTACCTCAGCGCCCCCTCCCTCTGGATTTCCAGCAGCTCGGCCTTGTGGCCCTGAGAACCCCTGGGAAGCCGCAGCTTTTGGGACCACTTCTCCCCCCCTGAAGTCTCTCCTCCTGCTCCTCCCCCCACTCCTCCCGCACCATTAACCTTCCTGGCTCCAGAAGGAGCTTCGGGCTCAGGGGAGGCCCGTCGGTGCCACATCTCCTTCACGCCGTCCACCACGCACAGGCTCATGTTCCTCAGAGAGAAACCCTTCTTGAAGCGAGCCTTTGGGTGACTGACCGACACGTCCTCTGAACTGCGGGACTGTCCCAGAGCGGACACCTTGTGGGCCGGCTGGGGGCCTCGGGAAGCAGCGGTGCCACTGCCTCCCCCATCTATCCCTCCTCCTCCGCTGTCCATACTATCAAGGGATTCACTGGAAGCCCCTGCGTCTTTGCGTCTCTGGTAGAGGTCGTGACCGTAGGACAGGGGGCAGCCCTGGATTCCCAGGAAAGGAACGATGCTGTACTTGGGTGCTGCGTTGGATCCGTCTTCCCCCGGCGACGATGCCTGGTTCTCCCGGGCCTGGGTCAGCGCTGCAGAGAAGCACTCCAGGAAGTGGTGGGCAAAGTGCTGTGAGAAGCTGGCATCTGCACCTGGCGAGTTGTAGCACGGGTTCTCCGACAAGAAGCGCTGGAACTTGTCGGCGAAGTCTGCAGCGGAGGCTTGAGCGTGGAGCTCACAGAACTCTCGCCAGTCAGGCAGTGGGCACGAGGAGGAGAGCTCCGGGCTACCGGGCACCACCGCTCCGTTCATCACTGGGCCATGCCAACCCACCGAGGAGAGGCTGCAGAGGAGGAAGAGGAGCACAGTGTTATTCTTCCTGGATCAAAACAACAGAGGAGGAGTGAAAGGAACAGAGCTTGAACCAGCTTGTGTCTACAATATTTACATCACAGTAAAAAACGACATGAGAAAACACAGTATTGGGTACGTGGGTTCACTGGTTCAACTCCACACACCGCCAGGAAACAATGAATCATATATTAAGTAGTAAAAGCTAAAAGCACTAACACTCCCACATGGTCCCTAAAACCTCTAGATCCTCCTAAAAGTTCAGACACAATGTTGTCCTCAACTGCCGCTACAAGCAGAAGAAGAACAAGCAGAAGTAACATCCTGTTTCTCTGTGGTGGGAATTTCTTCCCTTAGAAGAGTCCAAACTCTTCAACAGCTCCAGAATATGCGCAGGGTTGGCACATCATTGATGGTTTGAAAATGAAATGACTCATCAACAGATTCAATGTGACACGAGATGAGAAAGAAATCAAGCGGAGAGCCGGGCGCTCCATCAGTTGCCGGTTGATGTTCACTGACAAGCATTGATAAGATTATCTGAATAATCTGTCAGAGCAGGTTAACAGCAACGTGATTGTGTGGCTCCTCATCTCTTTTGTCTCTTTTCTAAACAATTAGTATTTTTACTAAAGTATCTGTAGTATATTTTCTAAATAATTAGTATTTACTGTCCTTAAGGCCACAGTTGCGCTTGTCCATTCATCCGGTCATTCCTCTGCTCTGTCCTCAGCGTGTGTATGTGTGTGTGTGTTTGCATGACTCAGCTCTGCCTCCCTCTCTTGGCCTGAGCAGTGCCAAACCACATCACATCACCGATAAAACTCTTTGCGCTCTGCTCTGCCACAGTGTCAGTAGTGACATCCAAGCACCCCCCCCCAAACACACACACACGCCCCCCAACTCCGTGTCTCTCAGCTTCTGCACATCAATGACTAACACAGCATCAGTGAATTGCATCAAACAATCAAGCACATGTTGGTTTGATAATTATTGTCTGTAAATCACGCAGATAAAAGGATATCATCTGAGTGGGCAGGCTGCTGGACGACGTACACACAGGGCTGGCCAACAACCCCCCCCCCCCACCCCAAGCTGCTGGGCCTCTCTTGGCAGTTCATTTGCAACATGCACTCGAATGTTTGCTTACTGAAATTGCACTCTTACATCAAATCAGGCGTGCTTGCATACGTTCGCACAGCAGCAGAGTTTCCTGGAATCTCTCCCTGCAAGCAGCTTTATTGTCATTTTCAAAAGCATCAGTGTGGGTTGTCTTTTCATAAAGGATTAGCACCAAAAAAAACTTCCCTGACACACACATTCAACTACAAGCCACTCTCCCTCTCTTCCTCTCATACCCTCTCCAGCAGATCTGAAACAAACAATATGCCAGATTAGAGAGAGGATACGATAAGGGAAAGTACCTCGTCTCACAGACAGAGACAGAAACTCTTGGATGCTGAGACCTGCTGTCAGAATCACAGAGGAGAGCGGAGATGAATAGAGACATGAGAGGGTAAAGGGTGAGATTAAAAACAAAAATGTTCATAGATGTCCCAGATGAATCTCTAGTATAACGTTGCAACCATTTAGTTTCATTTTTATTCTTTTCTTCATGTGGTGTACAGAGGTGGGTGGGCTGGGGGTGGGGTCCTCAAATCAAACTGCTCTGATTGGATACATGGTGCATTTCTGAAATTCTCTCAGAGCGCTGGCTGTCTGAACAGTGAATAAACATCACTGTGTTGTTGTTGTTTTCTCTCATAATACTGGTTAAAGTCCTGAGACGGGAGCTCTTCTATAACCTGTCATTAGGTGACTGAAAGACCCTAATATATTATAACATAAAACCTTAACAACAACAAGTCCCTTTGACTGGATGAACAGTTTGTTCACTGTGAAGGCAAATAAACCTTGAAATCTGACTCTTAGGAGCCGCCTCAAGACACCAGTTTAATGTCACCAATACTTTTATTATGTTTGAATACTAATATGTGGCTGGAATCATATGAGGTAATTTACAGATGGCATCAAGTTCAATAATATAAATCAAATTAAGTTTCAGTAATTAGGCATTCTATTGCTAATGACAGTCTTATTAATATGGCCCCTTTTGGCTTCCTGACATACCTTATGGAAAAGAGCAGAAAAGCATGGACCCAATATCTTTTTATTGATAACTACAGTCTAGTTTAAAGTGTAGGTACTAGTCTTCTATGCTGAAGGACTCAGGACTCCCTTGGTGATGACTTAACATTATAACTGCAGACCGTCGTGCATTTGTGCATGGATAACCTACAACTGTAGTGGCTTCATTACCAAACAATAAGGAAAACACGAGCTAAAGGTTTTTTTTTCACAACCTGGCAGCACAAGTCTGTTCTTAGTGGTGCACAATCGATCAATATCGCATTTGAAAATGAATAAAGCTGTTAGTCGCATCTTATAAACATTTTATGGAGAGTGCCTTAATAGAAAGTGGGAGCAATTGGTTAATGTATGAAACTTTACGCTTTCATTACACTTTCATTCATGAATCCATCACTTCATTCATCCAAACATCGATCCATTCATTCCTTCAGGCCACACGAGAATTGTAAGATAAACTGCTAATCACCAAGTGTTGTTTTAATAATCATCTTGCTCCCACTGTAAGTGTGTTCGTGCGTGTGCTGCTCCTGGCTGTGAGGAAGTCAATACCCATTCAGCTATTTTAAAAACCTGCACTGGGCCAACTTTCCACTCATTCAGCAGAAAAACAACAGCACACGGTGAGGTGCACTTCTCCAACTCCTGCCCTTCCGCAAAGATGAGGATGTGCCTCTCTCAAGGATACTGAACTGACTGTTCACCGCGCCCACACACACACATTCACACACATTCACACACACACATTCATTCACCAACCGCGTCAGCATGTAACTCAAGCCATGAGATGCTGGAGGAAGTGGACAGCATTAGGGTTTTCTGAGGCTCAGCAGACTGAGGCAGACTACATACTGCAAAGCACACGGGGGTAGAGAATGAAAGTGATTGACACAGACAGTAAAACAAAACTTCTGAGTGGGGGGATGAATGAAGACAGAGCGGCAGAGTGAACTGGGGAGAGGTGGACTAGAGAGAGAGTGAGAGACAGTGGTGGGAAGGAACTAAGTACATTTCAACTCTATTCCTGTATTGATGATTATTGAGTACTTTTAGTCAATAATGCCACTGCATTTCAAAGAGAAACATTGTACTTTAACACAGCTCTGCATATTTCTGGGTTGTGTGTCCACTTATATGAATAATATAATTTGTGCGGCACGGTGGCACAGTGGTTAGCACAGGTACACCTGTATATGTGACTAATAAAGTACCTTTACCTTTACCTTTAATATTATAATGAAGCTGCATCTGACTGTAAATATTCAGTTTTAAATCTGCAATAACAGATTTTTCGGCCTCTTATTGGTTGACATGTGTTGACTTTGTTCGCCAACAGCTACTTGTTTACACAACCAGCAGATACAAAGCAACATTATTGTTCATTTGGACTCTTTGGTTGGTGACCTGATGAATAAATTCTGTTCAATATTCACTGACTTTTAGCTCTGTTTTTGGTCTCTACCAACTCCTGAGGGATGAACCGGCTCCTTAGCTGCTAAATGCTCCGTTAAGTTCACCAGCTGGTTGCTAACTCTGTATGTCTGATGTTTGGTGCAGACTACGTCGTGTACTGTGGGATTCTAGAGCTGAAAACAGCTGTGAGCCAAAACAGTAAATTTGCGGCTGGACAGCTGAACAATGAGCTGAGACCCGCTGTACATTTCCATAAGGCTACAGGAAGCGGCAGATTCAGGAGCTGTAAGTTCATCACTATGTTTCCACAGTGTCATTCGATACAGACTTATTATGCAAATAACCATCGCAGGTGGGGTTAGATGTCAGTCCTAATACTTGTGTGATTTTACTGCAGTGAAATTTAGCATGAAGGACTTTTATTTACAACGGGGTATCTTTACATTCTGGCAGTGGTACTTTTACTTCAGTAGAGGATCTGAGTATTTCTTCTACCGCTGGAGGGGGGGCATGTTTTTGCTCTATAAGCCAGCTGCTAAAACAATCAGTGAGCGTGTGGAGGTGGAAAGGACAAGGAGAGCATAAAGAAAGCGAGACACAGCGTAGGACAAGGGGGAGCAGAGGCACCACATAGATTCTCACATCCCCCAACTCCATTCAGTTGTTTGTTTTTTTCCCTTTCATTTTCTTTTGCTCCAGGTCCACCATGAGGAGTCAAGGCTCTGAAATGTTTAACTCCATCCTTCAGGCCTCAGGAGCCTTTCTCCTTCCTGTCCCTATCTGTTGTAAAGATCTACCACTACTGTGCCCCCTCCTCCTCCCCCTCCTGCTGCTTCTTTACCCAGGGGAGCAGGGCTGATATCTCTGTCAGATGGTTGGGAGTTCTGTCTGTAAGAGTAAACTGACCAGGGAGGAGGAGAGAGAGACATTGCTGCACAAAGAGACGCCTGCAAAACACATCGTGCAAGATCCGTTCATTTCATGTGCTTAGCGTGTTTGTCCCTCGCAAGACTCGACCACGCAGAGCCGAGAATTACACGTGTCTGATTAATGCTGTGGTGTTGTAGGTAGTAATATAGAGCCACTGAGGAAACGACAGTCTGGCCAACAAAAACGGATGTACAAGAATTTGTGTTTTTAAAACTGTGTGTACACATACTTTACCTCCGTGTACTTATAGAGATAAACACTGTACACGTAGTTTAACACACACACACACACACACACACAAGTAGCTGCGAGTGGTTTCATGCCAGCAGCACGTCCTCAGCCCTCAGTGACTGGCTGATGAGGATGATTGGTGATGTTGTGCTCCCACCCCAGGGAGTTTGGGCCCAGCCATGTTTTCTAAGATTAGCCTGCTCCACAGCACAGCACACAGCTGGCAGCACATTCAGTACAGTACAGCACTGTACGTACACATCTCCAACTCTACATGAATCCATTAATTACGTGTTCTCGTTTATGATGTAAATACTGCACCAGTCAGATGTGGACTGAGGACACATCAGGACATGAAGTCTGTCATGTTGGACAGGATATAGATCCACTGTAAAACACAACATGTTGGGTACAGCATGTTTGATCAGCAGAGCTTAAATGATTAGTCGGTGAACAGATTCATTGATAATAAAAAACAAACAAACATTAAAGGGACAACGAGGAGTTTTGGAGAAGCGAAGTGTTTTCACGCTGCCTCCGCGCGCACCGTAGAATTCCTCCACCGGCGCAAGACGGACTCATGATTCATCAAAAAAGTCAGAGGTTCAAACAAACATTAAAACATAATTAGAATCAATCAATTCTCGTCGTAGTAATCAATGGATATTTCATTGTGTCTTTTTCAGAAATGTTATGAATGAAACATTTGCAAATGCCTGTAAAAAAGATGCTTTTGGGACTGCACCTTTTTCTTATCATTGATTAAAATGACTTTTTTTTATTATTTAATATGTCACAAAAAGCAACAAAACACACCTTTCAGATGTGTTTTCCCAAACCAAACAACTTCCATTACAATAATATAAAACTGAGAAAAGCAATAGATATACTGTTGCCATTGGTTTTATCAACTAACTAAAATGATTTACGTGAAAATGGTTCACATTCATTTTCGATTCGACGGACGGTTGCTGAGTCATTAGAGCAAAACTAACTTTTCTCTCAGCTTCTCTTCCCCTTCACTTGGATGGGGAAGTGATTCCAAATCTTTGATCGTAGTGACTGACTGATTCTGCAGACCCACAAGACAGCATTAACCTCTGAGTAAAGCTGACTCACTACTGTATCTGTGTTATACTGACATTTAATACGTGACCTCAACAATCAGAGCTAACGACAAACACCAACACCAACGTCAAGCACAGACGCAGGTGACTGAGACATCAGCATGAACACGATGCCTGTTGTGTTGTGTTGCTCCACTGAGCCAGGACATAAACAACAGCAGACACAGGAAGGAGGTCCCACTGACAGAAAGTGACTCACCTGAAGAAATCAAAAGACAGATTATCACAGTAGACAACCAGGTGTGTGTGTGTGTGTGTGTGTGTGCAGACGCCAAGGCAGAAAGAAGGAAACTATGTAAACCAGCCAACCATCACTGAATAAAAAGGGATCATAGTAGGGAGAGCAGAGGCAGAGGAGATGTAGACACAAGATTAAAAAAAAAAAAAAAAAGTCCCAGGGGGTAGAGACTTGAGATAAGGAGGCAGAACGAAGGAGGAGCATCAGCTGCTGTGGTGAAAGGAGGAAAAAGCAGAAGTCGGGACCAACAGTGATAGACCCCCACATTCTGTGTGATGTGTCCACTTCAGAGCAGCGGGTCAGCGACCTTTGACCCCTGCTCCGATAACCTTGTCCCTCCATAATGTGGCTGAATGTCGTCTGGAGAGTTTCTATCAACGTGACACAGGACCACCAAGGAGGAGAGACTGCAGGACCGATGTCCACAGAGAGAGACACACACACACACACACACACACACACACACACACACACACAGACAGTCAGTCCTGATTCAGAAACTGACAACATCCAGCTGCATAAAGCTACCTGTGTGTGAGCGTGTAGACACAGACTGATGCAGCCTCAGATAGCAAACCAGACATGTTGAGAAGATGGAGAGCAGACATTCCTGATCACCAAACCGTACCGCACCTACACACACAAGCACGCCGAGCAGCGCTCACCAGGATGCGTGATGCTGCAGGTAGCGAGGCCTCATCACACAGATATTAAACACATTAATTAGCGTGTCCTCTACCAGCAGGCTTTTCCTCTCTCTCTCTCTCTCTCTCTCTCTCTCGTGGTTTCTCTGGCGAGCAGTGACAATGTAAATATTGAGTGAGCGCAGGCGTCCATATGGCTGCCAGTGATAAAGGACGAAGCGCGTGGGAGACGCACATACCGCCACTGACTTCCATTTCCTGTCTCTCACCCACCAGGTCTAACTAATTTCACAGATGACCACAGGCCTCTCACAGAGACGTGTGTGTGTGTGTGTGTGTGTGTGTGAGAGCAGCGACTGTGTCCCTCACTAGACTAGATGGCCGTTTAATTTGGTGTCACAGAGTGAAGCTGATGTAAAAATATTCTGATGATGGTTCCAACAGGGGGTGAACAAGACAGCCAGTAAACCTCAATACTGTACAGGGCTGCTGCATCTTTAACCACCGTTTTTATTGTCTTTTAAAGTTATTAAATCAATGATATTTATCTGATTGAGTCAGACACAAATGTCAGAAATGATCAAATACAGCAGCAGTGAGCCAGACAACATGCAGGAATTTTTCTTAACTTCTTTCAAGTTGTGCCTTCTTCAAACGGTGTCACATTTTCAGGTGAACAGAGGCATTTTTGAATATTTGCAGTCTTTCAAAATTCTCAAAACAGTAGAAAAAGAAAATATTTCTAAAAGCGAGTAGATGTCTGTTTAAGTTTTATTCATTTATTTTTAATCTGACCAACAAATCCCCATTATATTCACTATCACATAAAACAAAGCAAAGCAGTAGATCCTCATGGCGGCCATGATCAGAGATGTTTGAAAACCACTGAAAAGCTGAGAAAATAGTATGTCTGGCATTTTTGTAGGCCTACATTGTTTTTCTCTTGATTGACAAATGCTCATAAAAGGGAATCAGAATAAATAATAATCTCCTAACCTGTTTTGTCTGAAAAACTGTGAAAAATGTACAAACCAGAGAAAAGTTGATTTGGTTTTTGTATCAACCTTGAAATAAATCACAACTAACTTGTATTTCCAATTAATTATATTGTGTCAGCTCTGTAATAAATAGTTTTTGACCCTATATAGTTCAACTCAACTGAGGCTTTTTTGTTGTTTGTGGTGATGTTGTGTTCGATTACATGACACAATAAAGTGTTCGTGCTATTTTGTCCCGTTCTGTAGCCAGGCTTGTATGTGTCACTTGACTTCGGTCAACTATGAGTCGCAACACGTTAGTGAGAATCTTTGAGACCCAGTTTTATGTGAATGCTTCAACAAAACAATGACCCTGTTGCAATATTACAGGCTTTAGTTACAGAACTAGGATATCACTCTGAGATCTATACAGTATGACCTAAGAGGAGTGTTATAGTGATGTAAAGCCCTATAAATGCACTTTCTATTGTGTTTGCAGGGTGTTTCTGTTAGTCTGTCCACCCTGTGCAAAATATAGTAGAGACTGCGTAGTGGAGTCAGTCTGTGTCTCACTTTAAGTAAATAAGATCAATCAATGTAAAACTGAAGGAAATAAACACTATATGATAAACCTGTGCCTTCTATCAGGTGGCCATGGAAATCATATAACGCAATGTGAAAGATGCAATGTGTCAATATCACAGCATTATCAGACCTGCAGTGTGTGACATATCTTCTGGTGGTGGTGTCTTGGGTTGTATGACACAGCCAGGTGTTCTTGTTATTCTGTCCACCCCCTGCAGAGAATATCTACTTCTCTTTGAGCTTTGGAGCAGAAATGAAAAGCTTAACTTTAAATAAAGACTTATGTTCACTGCAAAACTAGATTAGAGAGATGCTGCAACATCTGAATTACAATATTGTATAAATAAGCTTTATGATGAAACTAACGAGCCAAAACAATAATATCACAACATGGTGTCAGAGCAGTAGCTACAGCCAGGTAACAGGAGCATTATCTGAACATTATGGCTGCAGGCCTATCAGTGTTATTAAGCTTCATATTAACTGGCTGTCTCGTGTAGCCTACACAGAGATACATGAGAGAAAGTCAATAACAGGCCTACGGAGGCCTACTGCGGCCCGGTGAGCCTATTTAAAGCCAACAGTGGATCGTTGTGCAGGGCTGCGTACTGGACTTCATGAATGGGAATCGGCTGCAGCCTCCTGCTGAATGGCTGACAGACCCAGGTCGAGAAAGGAGCCAATGAATGGGAGCCTCCGCGCGGAGTCACGAGTCGGTACCCGGATTTCTTTTGGGTCATCTCGAGCAGGGCCTATACATCCCATAACATCCCATCATCAGATCACATCACACCAGGGCCCTGAGCCGTCCTGTGAATGACCAGACTTTACTCCCTGAAGGCTATTAAATGGATTATCGGAAAAGCCCCTTTACCCAGCGACTCCCACCCCCTCCTCATCCTCCCCACCTCCCCAGGTCCAGGAAGCCTCATCCTCGGTCTCAGCGCTCATCAGTCGGCTGCACTTGTTCTCGATCATAACCCGATTCTTAACGCAGGATTCATCTCGGAGGCTGACTGTGCAGGGGATGAAGCGGGTTAAACACCAAAACACAGCAGTCTCCTCTCCTCCTCCTCCTTCAGCACCAGGAGGTTTGTTGTTGTTATCCTCAACAAACCTCGATGCTGATGCCCTCTCCTGCACATCACCATCACAGGGCTTTGTACAATCTGTCTGCACACACACGCGTCAGGATGCGTCCACACGCGCTAAATAAGAAATAAAAACGCAGCAGCACCAGCGGCGGCGGCGGCTCTCACCTCAATACAGGACTGGTTTCATGACGCTGGAGTGTCTGGGATGATCCTGGCTTTGATGTGGAGGTGTTCACTTCTCAGGCCCCGGACATGCTTTCATTCCCTCCTCATCTGCTGCTCCCCTCTCCGGTTTATGCGAGCTGGCTGCCGGGCAGCGCTCCCTCCATCTCTCTGCTCGACGCACTGTGCCGCTGCTGCTGCTGCTGCTGCCTCCTGCTCTGCTGTCCACTCCGCCGACAAGCCAAGGGGAATAAGAAAGCATGCTACTTCCGACTTCGGTTTTCAGAATAAAAGCTCAAGTTGCTGAGCAAATGAGTAGCCTGTGAAAAGAATACTGAAGCTGCACTGTACACCCAGATGCGCTGTATTACAGGGAACAAATACAGATAAATAGTGATTTAATTTTTTTTATGATCTATGGTTTTGTTTTTGTGTGTGAAGGTTATAGGCCTATTTACAGACACAATAACTTCCTACTTTCACAATCTCATTATTTTACCATACAGTAAATGCTTTGATTTATACATGTTAGTTTATCCCAATGGTTTCAGTTGAATCTACTAAATGTGGGCTATAGCCTTAGCTATAGCTGCTGTTACCGTTAACTAATTTATTTTTTAACAAACCTGTTATTTTTTGTATGCATGGCTATTCATTTATTTAGTTTCATATTATTATTATTCATCTTAGGTTATTTCAATATTTTCTTTTATTTTGACTTTTCACCTTGACTTAGTTTTAAGAAAAGAGAATCTTTTTCTGTCAAAGACATTTTATGATTCTGTTTTTTGATCATTTTTGATATGTGACTGTTGCCAATGGAGCCAAAACAAATCTTATCTAATCAGGGATGACAAATTCATCTGAGAAGATCATACATGTCTTACTAGCTCAATGCATGTATATAGTGAACAGAAAATGGATGAAGCAACTCCCTTTGTCACACATTGTTCATAGCTGCTTCCTGGTTCATGAGCCATCTTTAAAGCAGAAGTAAGTGATATATTTGTGTTAATATAAGTCTTAAATAATTATATCTTCCGATCACTAATCAGTGTTTGGACCAAAACACAAATTGCTCTGCTCTGAGCCGAGGAGAAAACATTTATCGTATCCTACAGTTTTTATCCAATGAGGAGAGAGAACGGCATGCAGGGCTGTGTGTGCAGCCAATGAATGTGGCGACGTAGGGACGAGGACTGTTATGGTGCGTTCAAGGAAACTCGTATTTTTCCGACCGTATACCAGTTCGATCTGGTACAGTTCAAAATGTGACTTTCACCGAAAACAGGTCGGAAAAACACGAGTGGGTTGCAACGCTACAAAATCCCTTTGTGACAAGCTGTAATTTCATTTCAAAAGCCTGCCTCCAGCATTCATGAGCCACCTTTGAGTGTAGCTTCAAAGACTTTTATTTTGAAGGCAACTCATATACAGACATATTCAGTGTCTCTCAGTCAGAACTGACCTCAGCTTCCTCCACTGGGTGTGTGGGCTTGGGTGTGTGTGTGTGTGTGTGTCTCTCACTGATCTATTTAACAGCCACCATGACTGCCCTTAAAGGAGCCACGCCCTTTTATTGTTGCCATTAGTCGCCACTGACACAATACAAGAGGCACACACACACACACACACACACACACACACACACACACACACACACACACACACACACACACACACACACACACACACACACACACACACACACACACACACACGCACGAACAGTAGCCCACTGAATGAATGAATGAATGAATGAATGAATAGGTCAGACTCCTGTGTTCTTTCAGACTGTTCCCCTGAAAACTGGGGGCCGGGAGATCAGGAGAGTCTCTCTTGAACACTTGATTACACTCCTCTGCCGTCCCTGATGTTGTTGTTTGGACTGATGATGCTGATCAGTTTCCTCAAACATTTTCCTACCAACCAGACTCCAGGAATTCTAGTATCTGAGCCAAACAAAAAACGATTGATTTCTGATGTAACACTCTTCTGTCTTTACTGATGAAGAGGTGACGTAACCATGACATAATGCTAGACCTGAAGACAAAAACAACGCAGGAAAACAAAAACACAAAAACACACAAGTAAAGAAGGAGGACAGTGTGGACACTTGCCCCTGGTTGGTCAAAGATTTAAGTCCAACAATAAGGCAACATATAATGTGATATTAATTGTTTTTTTTTTTTTTATAGATAATTTATCTTGTGTAAATCACTGTTTTGTGTCATTAACAAGAGCAACATTTGGTTTGCCATGTTGTGATCAGTCCAGAGTGACATTCTGCTTGTCTCTCTCGGTCTAGACCTCCTCTCCACTGGACTGTTTGAGCCACTTATCCTCTGTGCTGCAGGACAACATGTGGTTGTAAAAGGCTTATCAACTCTTGTAACTACAGACTTATCGATTTCCCATAAAGTAATGAATTAAGATGCTGAGTTTACATTTAAGTGGGCTGATGTCTGATATGGACTTTAGACATGGACTTAACAAATGTAACAATAAGTTGTCGGGTTTGCATGAATAAATTCTGGTGTCACATTATTAGAGTCACAAGCCAAGTTAAAGTCATCTTTGATTATTATCCTATATTTTCTGAATTTTTCGATGGTGGCAGTGGTTATGATGATTACAGTTAATCTCTCCTCCTAAAATTGTGTTTTGATATTTCTATAATTATTTCTTTTTGTCTTTAAATTGCCTCACCAAGGACACTCTGTTTTGATATCCAGCCAATAACAATATCCCCTGCGTGAGAGCTCAGGCTCAGGCTCCATTTAATACATGTTGTTTGGCCAAATGAGACTTTTCACATGGCTCACTGATGTTTACCACTCAGAGAGAGACTCTAGCGTAGCACACCTTCACTATAATCCCCTCTGAGAGGATTGACTCTGCGGCTTCCTGGTGGGGTTAAGGGCTAAAATAATAACCTGGCCAGGCTGCAGGCAGGTGGTGGTGGGAGAGGACGGGCGGCTCTAGTGGAAGGTCAGTGTCTCGGCCGAGTGTTTCCTCTTAAACCAGCAGCTCCACTCCGCCCGCTTCTGGCCTGAGCCGTCACACTGTGATCTTGTTTTTCCAAACTCCCTTCTAAGCAACTCTAAACACACCATATAATCATTAGAAGTAGATAAACAATTACACAAAGCATGTGATGTTGCCAGGTTTAAGTGAAGTGTCATCAAGGAAGCAGTGCAACCGTTTTCATTTAAAGACTCATAAACAGATCGTCTCCTGTCGGATAAATGGTGGTGACGACACACCTGAAGATTTGTTTGTGTAACCGTCTGAAATGGAATGAAACACATAGCGTGGTGAAATATTTACTTATTAACAATAACTTGACTGACTTGGACATTTTCCTGGTGCTATAATCTCTCAGCCACTTCAAACCTTTGGACTTGAAGCCATTAAAGCTGATTCTGAATCCAACTCCTGCTCCTTTTAGGCCTTTAATGTGAAAGACATTGATTAAAAAAGAGCTCTGAGGATCATCTGACTGTCTTCCTGTGACTTAATGTGACCCATAATGGAATAATGTTTCAGTCTAACAGTAATGATCAGACTAAAGTTATCAGTGACTCAATGTTGGTTCTCTTATTTTCACTCTTTTCACCAGTTTTCATTGACTTTAACTGACACACAGCAAGAAATAAACAGATGAAATTATTTCCATTATAGTATGGTCAAAGGTGTTTGAGGAGGAGTCACTTTTGTTTCTTTTATCAGTGATGACTGTGATGATGACGATAGAAACCTCCAAGCTCATTATTCTCAATTCAAAACCCAGAATAAAGCGAGGAGCCTAAAAACTAGAAGAGATCTGGGCTGGGAAATGTCTCTCCCTCTCCCTCTGGAGACCCTCGCCTATTATTGATCCTCAAACGCTTCCTGCCAGAAGGATGAATTGACAAGAGCCTCGAAGGGGCAGGGGCCACTTCAAACCTCCTGCTCATCCACAGACCAGTCACTGTCTGTCCCACATCACCTCTGTTTTTTTAGTCCCTTTCAACGCCTCTGTCCAACCATCAACCTCACATCACATTGTTCTGTTTTAATTCCTCCCATCTCACCACAAAAGGTCATCGTTTTCAGCCCCTCACACAATCTTTTTCATGCCTCCCTCTGCACAGACGTACAGTGCAATTCAATGGCAGAACAGGAACTCACAACACAAGACTGCACACAAACAACACAGCCTCCTCAGAGTGCGCCATCGATCAGGAGTTCAACTACTAAATTTAGACTTCAGGGGGGGTGGGGGCAGGAGCAGGTGGGGGGGAGCGGAAACACAAAAGATGGTTTTGAGTTGATTTCCTGTGAAAGCATCTAAAGTGGTTGGAGCGGAGATTGGCCTCCTGGGGCTGTTTGAGGATCAATGTGTAAGCAGGCTTTAATAAGAAACTGGCCCTCACTGTCTCCAGACCAGGAAAACACACAACTGAAGCGCAGACAACTCATCTTACCTTTGGAGATGCTTCAGCATGGGTTGGACGCTGTGCCATGGCTGTGTTAGTGGAGATGTGTAAAGGTGCAGTCAACAGACATGAATTCCTGTTGGACAGAATGATGATTCATGGAGAGCATCATGAACTCGACCTGAGAGGGAAGAGAAATACTAGAAATGAAGAAACTGAAGGTGAAATGATGCAGAAATGGGAACAAAGTGACATTTACCTGAGAGGAGGTGCATGACAAGAAAATGTCAGACCATCACTCTTCACTGGGGGCGTGTTCTTCAAGATACTGATGGGTCATTGACATAACCATCCAGTCGACATGGGTGAATGGAAACGCTTATTAAACGCGGAAAAAACTCGCACAAGTTTGTAGTTTTCACCATAGTCTGTTCTTTTAATGGAAACACACAGGATTCAAAATTCTTTTAATGCACATTTCCCAGTGATTCAAATCACTTTGTGATGGAAACATGGCAACTGTCTCGCAGCAGGAGAGTGTGGTTGAACATCTGTGCATCATCAGCAGCCGAAGTTACTCTATTAAAATGAGTAAGAGATGTTTCATTAAACAGAGGGCTTGAATGCAGCCTAATACCACTGATAGAGGAGAGTAACTGATAAAACATCTTTGGCACTGGGTTGAAGACAACTACAACTACACATCAGGAAAACTTGGCTTTTGTGTCCTTTGCAACGCATGGAAGTTAATTCTGATGCTTAACACGTTTCTGGCTCAAAATGGTTTAAACGGTTTAAACGCAGTTATTCATGATTCTATTACTGATTAATAAATCACTTACTGAAAAGATCTGCAGTAAACCATTAACAAATATTTGGGTTGCCAAATTTGGAACCTGACTCTTTTGTCTTTTTTTAGCTCTTTAATTCTTAGAGCGACCTCTCCTCTCTAATGGTCTATTTGACCACTTGTTCCCTGGAAAAAGGTCTCAAGTTCTTCTCTGCCCCATGACCCATCACTCCACCAAGTTTGGTGCAAATCAGTTCAATACTTTCTGTGTAATCCTGCTGACTATTATACCAGATATAACATATATATATAACATATTATATTATATATTATATAACAGACACAGGCGAAAACACCTCCTCCAACCCTCCTAACTTCAGACTTGACAGCGTGGATGACCCCTCCAATGAGTTGAATGTGATGTAGCCTATAAGGCATTATCAAATGATTTTAAAGCCTTTAAAAAAAAAGCAACAAACAGTTATTAAAAAACAGTAATATGTACCTAGAAAGCAAGTAACAGATTTGCGTAAATAGCCTATATCATTTGATTTAGTGCATAAAATAATCGTTGTCCTTGTCACCTTTTTTATGATGTAATCCTCTAATAAATTATTGAACATTTTGGGAGAATACAGTGTGGCGAGTCCCCTCCTTTTATACCTCCCTGGACTCAGCACCTGGCTACACTGTGGATGTGCGTGGGCTTTTTTTTTTTTGCATAAAATATCCAATTTAAATAATGAGCAATTTTGCACACAAGCAGTGTGCATGTATAATATTACATATTACTACATAGACATTTCCACTTCATAATACTTGAATGTGAATGATACAGGTTTGGAAAACATTCTTCTATTGGACAAACACAAGTCTTTTCTTCCCTGTGTGCCGGGGCACTGACTGCTAACAGATCTCATCACACAGTGTCAGAGGTGCCAGTCTGCCAGCTGAGTCACACCAACTTTCACTTGCAACTTTCACAGAGCTGTCAGGAAATTAGCATCACTGATCCCCAGACAACCTGTCGGTGAAGGCTTTTGTTTCTGTGCGTGCTTCTCGTGTTGCCCTGTACCTGAGGTTACGTCTCTCCCCCTGAGCTGGTGGGAGATGATGCATGACGTGCGCAGTAATGTCATCTGTGCGACTCTGGAGCTCGGCCCAAGATAGCACAGTAAAATACACCATCAGTGACACTGTAAACAACACAAGGAAACAACAGCAGGGAAGAAAACACGTCACAGATTCATGTGGTGGGGAGCCTCTCAGGTATTAGTACTGTTCATGTTGTGTCACTACTCCTTTCAGAGACATTCATTTAGCAGCTCAAAGCCACGTTCATAGAATAATCACCCAAAAGTTAATAATATGCATCAATATTAACCATCTACTGTATGTTATCTCTATTTTTGATGGGAGCACTGGTAGTTGGGGTCATGTCATTGCTGGATGGCCCCCATTTGATAAAGGCAATAACAGGTGAATATTTCTTGTTTGAAATAATATTGGCCATGCATGAACAAATATATTTTCCTTTGCTAAAAAGTTATTTAGAGGCAAATAAATGGCCATTTGGGGTCAGTTCACTTTGTCAGTCAGACTGAAGGTCAACCCCAGCCACATGTTTTATTGATCTAGAATTTACATGTTGTTTATAAGGAATAAGGGAAAAATATAAAGAGGTGAGCTCATATGAAAATCTCCACCATGGTTTATTGAGCTGATAAAGGAGGTCTGGGGTCTCCTGGAGCCCACAGCGAATATCACAGTTAAAACTGAGGCTGTGAATTTTACAATTTGAATACCGGTGTGTTCATTTTGTGCTTTTTTCTTCGTCTTTATAATGACTGTCAATAAAGATGATCGAAATCCAGCTGTCACTCCCAATCATCTTCCCAGGATGAGGTGAGAGGGAGGCAGAGCGGGCAGGAGACCTAGGAGAGGTAGGGGGCGCAGGGGTCATAAGAGACACTCCACATCCGGACTGGCTGATCCAGGATCACGTGGCCGAGTGATTCAGCCAGACGATGTCAGAGCAAATCAGAGCGCAGTGGGAGCATTCAGCATGGAGCCACCTGACAGAGGAGGGCTGTTTCCATAGCAACGCTCCTAGGGGGGTTGGGGGGTGGGGGGGATAAAAGGGGGTGGCGTAGGGGAGGGGGAATAGACCAAATGCATGCAGAGAGAGAAAAAAGATAGAGAGGGGCAGGGAATTATGGGAGGCCAAAGTGTTAGCGAATGGTTTATCCAAAATAAAATGAATGACACCACCTCCCAAACACAAACACCCTTAAAACACACACACACACACACACACACACACACACACACACACACACACACACACACACACACACACACACACACACACACACACACACACACACACACACACACACACACACACACACACACACACACACACACACAGACTCCCACGCACTCTTTGTATCCATGCAACAGTCCTCCAGTTTACGGCCTGAGCTACTTAGCAACACAAAGGAGAAAAATCCTGAATGGTGTGTTAGTTCAGTGAAAGCACTGAATGAGATTTTCACAGCCACAGAGAAATGAATGAGGATGCTGCTGCTGAATGGGAGCGACGTCTGGGAGGAGACAAATAGAAAACCTTATTGCCGAACTAAAGCAGGATTCATAATGATCAGTCCTCTCTCACCACCACTGATCTGGAGCCTCCTTCAAAACCACTGGACCTATCTTCACTTATCAGCATGAAAAAGAAGTTTTTACTGATTTTTTTTTTTATCACCGTGATGCTCACTCAAGCCTGCGCTTTTAAAAAAAAGCACATTCATACTGTGAATTTCCAATAAGTGAAGTTAACAGGTGGTTTCAGGTCTTATTCACCAAACAGCACCTGTCCACCTGTCACAGTGGATCATTTCACTCACAGGCCCACATTGTTTTTGTAATGTCGAAGCCAAATATATAATTGCTGATGGAGACGTTTGTTTGTATTGATTTCATCAACTTAGTTTTAGATGAGCACAAAATGTACTGGAATCCATCTTGAAAACATGCAAAATATGTACAATGAAATAATAAAATGCGTACAAAATGTTGAAGCAACTTGTTCCTGCTTGAGGAACATACCTATGTACTGTAATGGCGTGACATTCACATGGATGCCCCATTGCCCCAGTATGAATGTTAAAAAGACACTGGAATATGTAGGCTATGGGATGATTTGAGTTCAGAAACAAAAAACAGCAGGGAAAACAGATACTGTGATGCAAGCAGACAGAGACAAGGGAGATGACAGTCAGAGGAATCAGCTAAATAATTCATGTTCATAATAAAACATAACTTTACCGCCCTCTACTGAACCCAAGATGGAAATGAAATATTCAGACTATGAAAGAAAGATGAAATAACTTTTTCTCTTTCTCCGCTTCACTCACCATACGACCAGTCTCCTTCACCGCAGGGTGACTTTTGCTCCCAGAAACCGTCCCAGAATAAACATGACGGAACAAAAAAAATAAATAAAACGCTGACCCATCAGTGTACTGTCATTAAAGAAAGCTCTTGGGCCAAGGATCAATCCTGGTGAAATGACCCGTCCAGTGCAGTAAAAATAACATCAGGCCATTAGGCTTACTTAAGACCTTTGTTATTCTACAGATGGAGGTTGTTAATATTTATGGAACTGTTGACGGGCAGCTGGAGAAGCTGAGGCAAAGGACATGACGGAGAGAGAGAGAGACGGAGGCTGGTGAGAGGAGAGGGGGAAGTAAAACGGTGTGTGATCCAAGGTGGAGGTTAAAGCTGAACGGTGCTCTGGGTGAACAGAAGGAGGTAATTGTGCGGAGATAGCTCAGGGTCTGTTTTGATTGATAAGCAAAAGAGGGCTTAAGATACGAGGAAGCACATGTCTGTCTGGTTAGTCTTTAATGGCTGTGAACCGAGGTGCTCTTTAAGAAGAGGCCTTTCATGAATAATGCAGTCTAATTCAGTCATACCCAGATGCAGGCAGCCCTCAGTGGGGCCGCTCAGGCCCCAATCACTGATCAGCACATTCTTTCCCCCTGTGTGTGTGTGTGTGTGTGTGTGTTTCTTACGTTAGGACGTCACTTCCACCTCCTCCTTTAGGGTCAGCTGTTAAAGAGACCCAGGAGTGCTTACCATCAGCCCACATTAGTCTCTCTTCCATCATGACTTATGTTAAAAAATAAAAATAAAACACAGATCGTTGTAACGTCACTGTCTATTACCTTAGAAAAATCCAATGCAAAGACCAAAACAAACAGGGAATCAACTCTGGCTCAATACTTCAGGACTTCATCGTCCTGTCTGGAGCTCTCAGACACACTCATTCTTACCGACAGACAACATAAACCTTTAAATGGGTTATGATTGAATAAGTACCTACACACTGTCTGTATGTTTAAAAGGAGGAGAGCTGTAGTTTATGGAAAACATAATAAAGTTGGAGTAAATATTGTTCTTAATGGGAACTTTTGTATAGCTCGTTTAGTCATTAGGATGATTTTATTCATGTTTTGACAGCAAGAAAAAACACATATTAAATGAATGATGAATATTCATCAAGAGACTCGTCTCAGAATGACATGACCTTGCTGCAAAGTGCAAAACTATTCTATTCAATGTCTGTCATTCCCAAATCTTAAACTGATCACACATCTCTCCACACACTCTTAAATTAAAATGATTTGAGAAATTTCTTTTTACTGCATAGTCTTTATTTGGAATATATCTGAAATATCAGTCAGAATGGAGTAAGCAGGTAAACATGCACAGTAATTAATGTCTTGGAGGAAAATATTAGTATAGAGTCAGTAACCACTGGTGGATTACTGCTGTAGCCCTCGTCTGAGGAGCAATTCGTCTTTTAATAGTCGTTGCCAGTAACAAGTTGATTTATCCACAAAGATTTAAAGTCATTTAAACTGCATTTATCATTTAATCAATCATTTTAGTCACTTGTCCCAAAAGGAATGAAAAACAATCCTACTAACCTAACTATTAAATGTATTGTTCCACCACCAAAACCTCTTCAAATAATCACATCTCATTAACCCTTAACTATAAAGTTGACAACCTAACATAAACTTATAATGTTAAATATATTACCATTAATTTGATCAACCATCGACCTTGGATCTGTGTTTTCTGATGTTATAGTTTTTTACTGCTGAGTGTATGTTGATCTGTCTCACACAGTGATTTCATTATAGCTACACAATGACAATAAAAGTCTTGATGATCTATTTCTTCATTAATTAAATTCCTCATTTATTCTATATTCCAGTTAAACATCCACCAAACCCAGAGTATCTGTGGTCCCTTTGCTATAGGAGGAACTAAATAATAACTTCATTATATCTGTGCAACAACAGCCCCAAGAGCAGCTACTTATGATTGGCTTCCACCAATTGCGTTAATCTAAGACAGAAAAAGGAAATGAAAAGAGAAGGAATCTGTTTTGGGTTTGATCAACCCTATGATTTACCGTTTACAGCCCTAAACCGCCCCCTAGTGGTGATGGTAGCTACTGCAAGAATAACAGCCACGCTCTTATTTGCATGAGCACATTTGGGTTACATTTCATATGCAGGACATGCAGGTTGCTGAATGTTGGGAGCGGCTCCGTCTCACTGGGACGAGACGATGTTACGGCGGGGCGGCTTAGAGATTTTGGTCGTTCTCATGGAAACGGTGGAGGTGGTCAGAGTACCTTGGAGGCACAGAGAAATGTAGAATATTCAGGACAGGAATTTGCAAGGATTAAACAGATTAAAAAGGTCGTGTACAGTTCATATGTGGTGCGGAGATGTAAAGCCAAATGTAAAAAACACACGGAGGTTCAAACTCACTTTTTAGCACAGAAAGCGGTGCAGTCTCTGCCGATGCTCTCGCTCCAAGCCGTCTTGTACAGCACCTGCAAAAGCACAGGTAATGGCTCAGTTCAGTTTCTTTAAAGCTGAGCGTGTAGAACTATTGAGTTTTATAGCAGGAGGCCGTACCAGGAAGACCAGGCAGTGCAGGAACAGGGTGTAGAAGAAAGCAACGGTCCTGGCCACCTTGTTGGAGAGGATCACACGTCCCTACAGACACACAAATGTAAAGATTAGAGGAGCCAAAAGTCGTGAGAGGTGTGTGTGTTTGTGTATTTGAAGCCTACCAGGCTCAGAGTTGCTTTATCCCAGGGGCTGAGGCTCAGGTATCGGCGCTGACGCTCCTGTGAACACAGGGGAGTTAGCCTCCACAAAAACATGTCTTTTTGTCTTTTTTTTTTAATAACTTATGACACAGGATGTAAAAATGTGTGTGCGTATTCAGGGCGTGTGTCCTCCACCTTCTTGCTGAAGGAAGCGAACGGATCCAGTCTCTCCTCGTACTGGGAGGAGTAGCGCATCACAGTGTCGTCACTACCTCCAGCCTACACGCCGCAGCAGAGAGAACAGGGTTCAGATTCCACAACACATAGTCACGCACGGAGAACACAGTCATGCAGACACACACACACACACACAGAGCGGTGACACACTTTGCTGGGGTAGCTCTGCAGGAATTTGATTTTCTCATAGAGTTTGATGTTGTCTGCTCTCAGGCTGTCCAGTTCGTTCTGCAGGGCCTGCATGGTCTGCTGCATGGAGCGGTTCTCCTGCAGGGGACACAAGAAACAAACGGATGAGAAATTAGTTCTCTGAGAAAAAAAGACGCAGGAATAAGAATATACAGTGTGTGCGTGTGAGAGGGAAAGGGAGATCGTGACTCACAGCTTCCAGCTCTTGGTTGCGGGAGCGGAACCTCTCCCTTTGGCTGGAGATGATGGAGAGCAGAGAGTCCATCTGGCCCTGAGGAAGCTCAGGTTGGGGGGTCACGCCTGAACCTGAAGATCACACAGAGAAAAAACAACTTTGGTGCCATAATTCACTTTTCTCTGTTTACGTATATGCATATTTGCTCACAGTTGTTGGCTCACTTTTATTAGCAGTTTAAACTAGAATCTGTCTTGACTGGCACACGTAAGGGAAAAACAACACTTTAATTCCTCTTATCAGGTTAGTCTGTTGTATTTGAACAGACGACTCCCCCTGCAGAGTCTCCGCTCAGCAGGTTTACCTCATTTCAATTAGAGAAGTCATGCTGTTGACAAGTCAGACTTCACTATTTTCACTTTTATGCCCATGAGGAGTGACACAACATTCACGTGCTATCACCTCCACTAGAACAAAGACTTTCAAAAAAAGCTGAGTCTGATTCAGAGTCTGTTTAACAGTACTGATGGCAGTTGGTAGATTCTCATCTTTCGACACAGAGGAAATTTTATGGAAGATGTGACTAAGATGGACAATAAAAACATGATGTTGATCCTGCATATTTAACTACATAAAAACAAAAATCATAATGTTTTATATTCAGCAGCACGGGAACATGATGCTTGTGAGCGGACTATAAAAATGACTGCATTTATTGTTAAGGCCCCAAAAACCTATTTTCTCATTCAGCTTCTCCCGAAGAGTGATGGTTTTAATATATTTTTGATTAGGTCGCAACGTGCACGCAAAGGGAGCAAGGCTTAATTGGAAAAAATGAATGTTACACATTTATAGGAAATAATTTAAAATATTTACCAAAACAGTAATAAATAACTTGGTTTAGCTGTTTTTTTAAAGGTCATGTGAACTGGTTGAGAAACCTGGTTTCACAAATATGCACGTGTCGTGCACACAAAAGACAGACAGAGGAGGCATTGGGGGAAAAAAAGTCAAAACTGAAACTAAAAAAAACCCAAACAGCCTCAAGGTTCCTGAACTTTTGACTACTTTAGTCCAGGTACATACCAGCAAACATTGCAGTAGCCTCTTTGATTGGCTCTGGGATGTTCCCCATGTTGGTGACCTCCGACCCGTCTGCGTCGGGGCGTGGCAGGGAGGACATGGCCTGGATGGTGCTCAGGTCATGCTCCAGCTTCAGGATCAGCTCCTTCTGCTCGGCGCTGGTCCGCACCGCGGAGGAGAACTCCACCTGCAGCTCCGCGTAACGACCTGCGCGAGGCAGAGAGGAAACATGAAGATCATCTGCACATCATTTTTCATCTGGACATTTTGCTTATCTTTGGATTTTGCTCATATTTCCCACAATAACTCACCTGCAGCAGCTGTAAATGGCAGAAGTAATCCAATATCCACATCAGTGAAAAACCCCAGTGGGATCTTTTCTGTCCCACAATCCTACTCTACTTATATCCTACGACTCTGTTTCTCTGAGAATACTTATTCCACAGTTCAACAACATTCAACATTTCCATCAAGAGTTTTGGCAAAGAAAAAAAAAACTACCACAGCACACTTTTAGTATTTGTATAAAAGAGATTTACTTCAATTATCACACCTAGGGTGCATGTGAATAATAATGATGATGAATCAAATGTCAATCATAACAAATACATTGTGAACGTTTCATACAGTGATATTGCTTTTCAATGTTGTAGAAGGGACTGTTTTACAGTGCTGAGAACAAACAACATGATACGTTTAGTAAATAGAAAGATAAAGAAACAATGATACATGAGGAAAAACGAAAGGGAGGGAGACCCCGAAGGACAAAAAAGCATCTCAGGAGTGACAGAAGTGCTAGGGAAACGACTTTCAAAAAACATCTTTACCATCCCTTTACAGTCATGCAGCCTTTTGTACTACAACACACACGTACGCGCACACACACTCACAAAATAAGCAGTGGGAGAAGTTATGAGAATTATTACTTCCACATTGTTGATGACAGGTTGGACAAAAAATCATCTAAAAACACTCTGAACTTGCTAAAGCCTCAACAAGCATCTTAAAGCTTTCCAAAAGTGGGTGGGTGGGGGGTAAAGGAGATGGGGTGGGTGGGTGAGGGGGGGGGCGGGGGTTTGAAGATCTCCCCAGGTCATTTGGTTGTCAAGACTAAACTGTGGTTTTAAGCTATAGGTGAATTGAAGCGACAACACTAGGTAGCAACATAGAGAAAACTGTCAGCAACCTTTCAACAGAGGTGGATAACTATTTCACTATTTGGCTTTTTGCTTCCTCTTTTAAGTCTTGTGAGTGTTCACTGAAATGGTTATTGGTCCAGAGTCGACCTCTGGGTGTTGAAATTGTACAGTTGAGCATGAAATAACTGAGAGGATAAAGAGGAAAATGGTTTACAACTTAAAAACGCGCTGGAACCAATGAGAGGTGAGCGCAAAAAAAAACAAAAAACAAAACAAAAACACGTGAGTAAAGTGGAGAGGGGGGTTAAAAGGATGAGTGTATTGTGCTGTATTATGTGTGTATGTATTACTGAGTGTGCTATGCATACAGCACCACTGATTCGGAAAGTGTTTCCTTACAAAACCCACTTCATAAGATATATTCTAAAAGTATTACAAAAAACATCTGAGGTTTTTTTTCTTTTCTTTCATTTTTTTTTCCTGAATATGGTGACCAGTGCTGCTGTTCGGGCTTCCATTACAACTAATATGTCAAATGAATAACCACTACTTCAACAGATCATACAGTAAAGCTTTACGACTTCAGAAAACATGATATGATATACAGCATCTGTTACACCTTTACAATGTTATTCAACAGTGTATAGAATCATCTGATTTAAATTTGTAGAAAAATATCTGTGGATCATGGAAAAGTCCTGAATCGTCCCTTCTCTCCTCCTGCCTTCAAAACAAAAGCATACTGTGACAATAGTGAATCAATAGCTACTTGATCGACTGTATTTACACGTCTCTTTTCCAAATAACCATTAGAATTGGCACACGTCATTTATCAATACCTGTAGTGCCGTTATTAATGTCACAGCAAACCTGACACAAACAGAAAAATACAAAATGCCCTATGAATAAATTCAGTGTTATTACAGTGTACGCTGTTTCTGCATGCTTCCTCCTTCATTCAATGCTCTGGCCTTTCGCTGCTAGTCATGTTATGTACAACGTAAGAAATGCATTGTGGGAAAACAACTGTCTGAAATAAGACCCGGACCGAAACGCGCCTGCAGGTCAGTCATCATGAGAATGCACGAGTTTGTCTTCTCTCTCTCTCTCTATTTTTTATTTTTTTTTACCGTTTCACTGCACTCCAGCAATTATATACAACCCTGTCCAGAGAGCTGAGCAAAGTTTGACTTTTAAGTACCACTACGAAGTGTATGAGAAATAAAGTTGGATCAAAGACGTTGGACAGATTATGAACAAAATCGGGTGATATCTGAAGCCTACATCTAATGACATCACTAGTTTGGTGCCCTGCTTGGCAGTTAAAGGCACAAATCTGATGATCTCACATGGTTGAGGTGAGTTGATGGATCTGGCTATAAAATGGCTAATGGGTTAAGTGCTTATACTTTACAGTAGCTATTCATCACCATAAAACATACTGTGGTTGTTCAGTCCAAGCAGTCCGACAGAAGGCAGTAGGCCTTCGGTATTCTGCAGAAGACAGATGTTTCACATCAGTCGTCCACAGGAAGGGCCAATGTTTGAGGAATTTTACAATAATTAGATGCATTAGAAAATCCAATTTTAACTAATGCGTCTAAGTGCAGTGCAATGAGGTTATCAGTATCTTTTGACAGGCTGCCAATACGTCTGGATGTAGATTCGAGGAAAAAGGGGGAGGCTTGAGGATGGACTGAGGAGATTTTGGATAGAAACCCAAACAGGTATTTACTCATAATATCTACATCTGTACAGGACCATGTCTCTCTGTCGCTCAGTCTTGTGTAGTTTCTAACGAGGGGCTGCTGTCGAAGAATGCAGTTCATGATGTAGAAAACAGGGGTACAGCTATCTCATGTTTTCATTGTTTAGTGTTAGGGTGTGGATAGGAGTCTGTGCTTGGTTCACAACCACTTTTTTTTAAAAAAGGCATACATTTCCCAGGATCCCCGGGACTGTACTTTTTGCTGTAGTGTTTACAGACCCTGTCCTAGGTTACGTTTTCAAAAAAGATCCTAATAAGTGCTTTGTTACGGACTGCAATAGAAATTCTGCATAATCATAGGCTGGCTATCTCTGTTCAATCTGGCATAGCACACCTTCTAGCTGGTACACACTCTAATCTCAATTTGGCAGATATGACCTCTTTCAAGTTAACATGTGTTCTCAAGTTCAGGTAATTTCATTTGACCTATTTGACAAAGTGTATACATTTGGACCTGTTAATTATGTTAACATGATTAACGAGTGGGCGAATTCTATCTAAAAGAAAGCTGCATGCCCTGCCGAGCGTTAGTGTTTGGCTTGCCCAAGAAACAGCCAAAAAAACAAAACAAAAACAAAAACATTATTGGAGAATAGAAAACAGGAAAAGAGATATGCTATCATATATTCACTGATCTTGATATGTCCTTTGATTCTCTAGCTAGCAATTTTAAGAGCATAACTGTTGTGGTAAAAGCTTTATGCTTGCGGGAGCATGAACTGTAGCAAACACATTTTTTTTCAAAGCTATTGAAATGACACTAAACTTTAGGATTCATGAATATACAAACAAATGAGAACTAGTACATCTTTGTAAATATTAACCAATACTGCCGGCAGTCTATACGTCTAATAAAAATGTTACTTGCCCTCAGGAACAGTATAATCCCTTAAAAAATAGACAACTCAAATGATAAGACATTAAATGAAAAATACAGCACCTATAAATAAGCAGAATAAAAACCAAACTATAAATGCAAAATAGCAATAAAACCAAGCTACAGTAAATCATAGTATTACACTACTTTGTGAGAAGATTAATGTAATGGTAACGCATCAAACAGCTTAAAGAAGGGTGTCAGTTGTGCACTAGTAGTGTGTGCAAGTAGATACGAAATATGACCCCACTCATTGGAAACACTGAACACTCCTCAATCGCACACACGAGTGCACACGCATGTATTGACAAGCATGCGTGTACATGCACCCACGCTAACGCGCGCACACACACGCACACACACACACACAAAGGGGAGGCAGTGGGCTGACAGGCACTGAGGGCTTGTGTGGGACAGGGAGGAGGTGATATGCCTTATAATTTGTAGTGTATACAGTAGAATTCAATGCAAAAGACTTACATCCCTGGATACAGGAAAGACTGGAGGAGAGTGGTAACTACTCGCACCAGGATTGGGGTGAATTCACTTTGACGGCGATCAACGGAAAGTACAGATGAATCAAACTCTGTACGTTGCAATTCATTCGCTAGAATCCATTTCTTTCAGTCAAGATTCCCATTAATAATAATCTACTTCTTTTAAATTTAACTCTGAGTGAATTGACCTCGACCCTGACTTACATGCAGGCAAATACAAATGCACACGAGACGCACGGAACAAACACGCGGTTGACGCACACACGCACGCAAACACACACACACACACACACAGAGACACACACGCACACACACTCTTCCTGATTTTGGCCTATAAAAAGATGTGTGTTTGTGAACAGAGAAAATTGTCGGTGGTGCAGACACGCGCACACACCCAGCAGCTCCAGTGCCGGGCAAAAGCTGTGACGTGCACAACCTAAAAAACAACAAGAGACACGTATAGTATCACCATGTCAGACAGCTACAGTACTACGTGAAATTCATCGTATCGTATTTCAACAATGCAACATTATTCCATTCTAATTTGTTTTTTTTTCTTTTAAAAACAGTAACTTGTAATTCTCTTATTTTCTGTTCTTATTTTGTACTAATTAAAATGTTTCCTAAAATTCCCTATTTTGTACTCTTTAGAGTCAATAGACTGTGCAATCTCTTATTGGCAACCAAATTGCAATATCAAAAAAAGAGATCATCCTTCATCCTTAAAAGAAGGGTTTAAGGAGGCAAAAAGAGGGTTCCTTCCTTCCTTCCTCTTCAGATGAGTGCGTGTATTTGTGAGGAATTAGAGATCCTTCTGGCCATCACATGGCTGTCAGCAGGATAGGTTATGGGACACAACAGGTCAAAGTTCGTCTTTCTTACATCAGTAACCATGGCAGCTCAGCCGGCGGGCCTTCCACTACCCTCTTAAGAGTGTAGGAGTGAGATAAAAAAGAAAACATGCTGCCATTGAGAAGAGAACATACAAACACGCACACGCACACCGTTTTTCGGTGTGTATACACACACACACCCACACACACACACACAGGTGCACACTGACACAACCCCTAACATACAAACACGCACACACACGCAGTGAGTGAAAAAGGCAAAGGGTTTGTAACAGTCACTCTACAGTGTGAAAAATGAGGCGTCTCACTGAGTGAGGGGAGGTTTGTGGACACTTGGGAGGTGAGAAGAAGAGCGGAAAAAATCTCCTTTAAGAAAGTGAGAGTTCTTGTAAGAGAGTTCCTGTCTCTATCTATCATCTATCAGTGTCTATCACTGTGACAGCTGCTGTGTCAGGCCTTGCCTGTGTTACTGAGTCCAGGTTTCAACCCCAGCTGCGGGTCAGACCCCAGCTCAGGACTAACCAGTCTGGTGCACCAGTGGCTGGTGATAGGGGGAGGTACAGCAGGGCCGGAGGCCAGCAGGACGGCTAAGTGCTTTTCTCAGTACAAAAACAAAACTCAATTTAAAAAAAAAGGAGAGACACTTAAGTTCTCTTATTTTGTTCTTCTAGGTATTCAGTAAATCTTCTTTTTCAGGGTTTTGCCAACCACTCTTTGTTTCTTTCCTCTTTTCGGAAAGCTTCTATGTAATAAAAATGGCTGCTGAGCTTGACTTTGGCTGTGTCCACTCTCCGACTGGAACAGAGCAGGAGGGGTCCAAGGTTAGAGGTCGTGAGGTTATGAAACGAGAGGGATGAAGGATGGTCAGGGGGAGCTAGAACTCCCACTCTGAGGGATCCTCTTTGCTGGCAGCCTTCTCCAGCCTGTGGATGATGTTATTGAGATTGGCTGCTTTCTTCTTGCGCAGATTGTTGTCCCTGGGGTTTCTGGCAGGGCCAGAGGCTGGGATGTTAGTACTAGAGGCATGGCTACTGGAGGACGCCTCTGTGAGGCTGAAGAGCCCTAGTCCACCCTGTCCACAGCTGGAGCCCGGCCCGGATAAGCCTGAAGTGGTGCAGTCTATCTGAGCAGGGGAGTTATTAGAGCCCCCTGCCTCAGAATCAGCCTCCATGTCGTGGTCTTTGCACGCTCCTCTGTGATCCTCCAGGCCCAGGCCCAGTCCCTGGCGTGTCTCCATTGTGCCCTCAGATTCTGTCCCATCGCAGCTGTCCCCCTCTCCTGATTTGGACCCACGGAGTGAAGGAGATCCCCCCTCACTGCCAGGCCCGACCCCTCCAGCTGCCTGGATCTCCTCTATGAAAAGCTCTCGCCGGATACGTGACCTATTAGAGACACATGGGTTTAGTCACACTGCTCAAACTATGAAATTATATTTGTCAAACACAGCACATACTTGGAACCACTTCTCATCATCTCAAATTATTGTTTATCTGCACTGATGTCCTTTAATATGGAACAGGGCAGAAATAACAGCCTCTGCTCATTGTGGTAATTTCTGAGACAATGTCCAAAATAATCTACAACATAAAAACACAAGATTTGTCATGCAGAGTGAAATACAGGAACCTTTCCAGGGAGTTAATTTTAATACGGAAAATGTTCTGGTCTGCAAACCTTTAAATATTCCACTAAAACAAACTCAATTACATGTAACAAAAGTGTATAACTGTCTGTAGAGAAGTGGCTCTCTCTTCCACGTGCTGTACCTGTAATTATGGAACCAGTTGATGACAGTACTGGTCTTCAGGTTGAGCTGGGAGGCCAGCTCCTCAATGGTTTTGGGGGAGGGATAAGGTTTCTGCTGGTAAGCCTTTTTCAGGGCCTCCTTCTCCTCGGGGCCCAACACCACCCTGGGCTTCTTCAGGTGTTGCTGCCCCGGGCTCTGGGAGCCCTGAACGTAATCTGTCCCCACCAAGGCCCCATCCACAGAATGGCTATCGCTCAAGGAGCTCAGTCGCCTCTTCATGTAGGCTGCAAGACAAGAGGGGGGAAGTTTGGAAATGCTTTTATGAAATGAACAAAATGTGAAATTTGTCCGTGTTGATATGCAAAATAAATGTGGCGAACAATGTTTATGTTGAGTAGAGCTAGTGGCTTCAATTTCAGTAGTTACGTATGTCAGTGCTAAGCAGACAGCAAGAAGTAAACCTTTCAGACGTTTCATCCAGACTGTCTTTCTGATCAGGATTCTGTCACAATGGATGTTCCCTGTTTGACAAACGCGTCTGACCCGGAAACGATCTGTTACCTATTGTGCATTGTTAACGCCGTTTTAACAAAAATAACCCTGGTAACATCAGCGGCCACTAGGTGGTGCTGTCGCCTTAACTCAGACATCCCAACAATGGAATTATCTCTTCCATTTTACAGCAAACAAGCAGCAGCACCGTTCACTCGGGGCACCAGCAGCTGAAAATGAACAGCTCATGGCAGCTTTGCATGAGGTTGACATTTTCTCAACCCCAATACACGCTGCAAGATATATTAGTGTTGCAGGAGAAAAACCCCTCAGAGCAAGGTTAGGACCACTCTGAAAGTTGTGTGCTGCCTCACAGGCTTTGTACCACAAGGGTGAGAGGTCAACTATGGTTGCTCTAGACTAGGTCCATGTCTTTCCTCTGGGCTCTGCTGCCAGCCAGGTCTATTCCCCATCGCTATTTGGATGCATTACTTTGGGGTCAATAACCTAAAACGAAGTTGAATGGACACTAACCCCTCACATCCAACCACCCCGCCCTGGACACGCTGGTGTAAGGTCAGTTTTGTTTTTTGCCCTTGTGTGTAGTTAGTGATATCAGGAGGGGCGGGACTGATCCTGGGTGCCCGTGCCCACTGGCGGGTTCAAACACGCGTCTCGGCGGAGACAGGGAGCTTGAAGTGGGCAGCGAGGGGTCACTGGGAGGCAGCGGAGAGGGTGAGGCCTCTTGGCTGAGCCGATGCTTAAACGCTTTGTGCACACAGAAGGGGGGAACGCGGGATGATGGAGTGATGGAGCGGGCTGTGGGTTAACAAATGGTAAAAATACGAGCTTATAGACACTGATGATCATTATGATGATAACGATGATGAAGAGGAATGCTGATGACTGTGAGTAAGCAGGCCCCCGGCGGTCCCCTAGCTGTCACATCTAATACAGTATGTGATGTCTGCCGTCCTGATTGGTACTGACATCACACCAAGATGACTGTGATCTGCACAACATGCTCTGCTGTCCTGCACAAAGGATACTGGGAGTGCAGATGTGCATGTAAAATTCAGACGCTGCTGTTTGTATTTTATTATGAACACATTTACGAACTAAATGCATACCTGAGCAGATAACATGAGGTTTTTTTTGTTTTGTTTTTTTGTGGTCAGGATTGTGTTCATTATTTCTGATGGCATGCTGCACTGTCTAGGATGTGTGTCAACTTCCTCTACTGCACACCTTTTTTCTCCAGGCGTTTCATGTCCATGAGTTTCTCCACACTGTGTGGGTCCTGGAGCCAGAGTTGCATGCGGACAAAGGGCTCCCTGCCCTTCAGGCTGAGCTTGTGCCAGGGTTTGGGCCTGGCCAGCAGGTCTGAGACAGAACCCTGAGTCAGACCCAGGATAGTCTCCCCAAAAAGACGTTGGCCTGGTTAGGAGAGAGAGGGAGAGGGGGGGGAAGCGAACTGGTCATTTCTGAGAACTGATTCAATGGCTGAATAATTCACCAATAAGGAAGCAAGGGGGGGGAAGGGAAATATCTTATAACTTAAGTGCACAGACTGCAGCAAAACGCAGCGGGGAAGAGTAAACATGACCCCTGTGCTTCTTACCAAGGTTGTTATCAGTCAACACCTCCTTAACCTTCTTAGTGATGGCGTAAGTATCGAGCTCAGGAGACATGGCGACCATCTCCTGGATGCTGAGACCCGAGTGGCCGGGCAGAGGCAGCGGGGTGCCGGGCTGTGACTCCCCACCTGAGGGATCCTCAGACAGAGGTTTGAGACCGGAGGACTGCGAGGCGAGCGGATCCCCGGCGAGGCCGTTGACAGACTCCTCAGCCGAGCTGAGGGGCGACTCGGGAGCGGGACTGCAGCTCGCTGATGTCTTGGGAGTACCCTCTGCTTGAGCAGAACAGACAGGGCGAGAAAGATCACACAGGTTAGGAGACGTGTTACTGTGTAAGAAAACAGTTTCATCTCCTCTTCCTGCTGGGTTTGGGAGGGACTTCAGTCATATTACATCAACTAATTTAATTCCTGTTAAACAAACAGCAAAGGTGCTTAAGTTTTCAGTTTGAAGCTTTTTTGGCTTCCTCCTCCTATTCCTTCATCTCCCTGTCTCTGTCTGTGTAGTACTGCTGTGCAGCTCAGCAGGCTGGAAGAGAGCAGTCATGAGGAGCTGTCAGTGTACATTAGCTGCTGTTTACACCCCCAGAGAGAAAGAGAGAAAGAGAGACACGCACTCGCACGCACGCACACACACACACGGAGCTGCCATCTGGCGCTGCAACACTAACTTGTCTATGACATGACAAACCAGCAGCTTGCTGGCTGACACTGCCACAGCACTGGGGATGGGGGGATGGTGGGAGGAGAGGAGAGGAGACGGAGAAGAGGGGGAGGAGGAGGGGGGGGGGGGGTGTGAGGGGTTGGTGGGAGGGAGGGAGGGGAGGAGGAGGAGGAAGAGGAGGGGGGTGAGTGACAGACTGACAGTAACAACTAGCCACTAGCTCTAATCAGGCTTTCAGAGTAATGCTCTAGCCCAAGGAGCCTGGTTGTGCGAATCCAGATACTCTGTGCTGGTGTGTTTGTGTGTGTGTGTGTAATTTGTTTACCTTGGTTCTGGGCTTGCTGGATGTGTGTGTTTTGCCCCTGGTCTCCATTGAGCCACGGCTGCATGCGGAGGTATGGCTCTCTGCTCCTCTGGTTCAACTTGTTCCACGGCTTGTGTCGAGACAGACTGTCACTCAATATTCCCTAAAACACACAGCAGGAGAATGACTCAGACATGCAACCGCCACTGTAGAGTAAAAAAAACCCCAAAACAGGCTCATAAAACAGAAAAGAGCAGATAAAGCACACACGAGGCCTTTGTTCTCCCGCCCCCCCCCTCACCTCTTTGGAGTCCTCCTGGTGGTGGTTCTCCTCTCCTGTCTGGCTGGTTAAGTTCCTGCGGGTGTCTGTGTGCATGTTGCTCCACCACTGCTCCCTCCAGTATCCCACCCCGGAGCTTCCGGAGCGGGCCGAACCCTCCGAGCCCCGGCCCACCCTGAGCGCTCCGTCCGACATGGACATGTCGATCCCTGAAGAGGCCCGGCCCTCTCTCTTCACGCTGGTGCTGAAGTCCAGCACCGGAGACGGGGACGAGGGCGAGGACAGGAGGGAGCTGGGGGGCTTCTTGAGGGAGAGCGCCAAGGGGTTGTAGGGGGGAAGGGGCGCGGTGAGCGGAGAGTTGAGGAAGTCCCTCTGAGATAGCGCCGAGGAGGAGGAAGACGAGGCCTTGAGGATGGGCTCCAGCGCAGCCTGCTGGGCCTCCATCTCTCTGCGAGCTTGCTCCAGGATGGATCGGATGGCCTCGTCCGATCCGCTCCCCCCGCCGCCGCCGAGCCCGCCCCCGCCCCCTCCTTTCAGTCCTGTGTACGAGGGTTGAGCGTGGGACAAGTCTGTGGAAGGGAAGGGGAGAGGGGAGGGGGATGAGAGACTCAGACAAAAACGCACAGAGCCACAATCTATCATCCTCGCTGCTTTGACTGCTCTGGAAATGAGGGGGAAAAAAAGAAAAAGGAGGACTCACCAGCTTTCTGCACCTGCAGCTCTCTTTTCGCCTGCTCCAGAATGGACTTGATGGCCTCATCTGAACCTGCCTCTGGGGTGCGGACGCGGGCAGTAATGTTACCTGGAAGGAGAGGAAGAGGGAACGGGAGGAGATGAAAAAATCCTGTCAGATATATATATTTTTTTAAAAAGTAGAGATAACCAACTACAGAGCAGGTAAGAAGAACAATGACGGCGCTCATAAGGACATCCAATAATTACACCATGGCACAGCACAAAGAACAACATTCCCACCGCTGAGCTACGAGGCGACTACACTAGAGGGATTGTCATAATTTTCTCTGGTCCCTTCGGAGCTCAACACATGCACACGTGCTACAGGGTTCCTACTGTAAATGCTCCCCACAGAATAACAACTACCAATAAAATCCCTAAATACACATGCTGGCTTTTCCTCTGACGCAAGTCTCTGGAACTGTGCGGTTACCTTCAAGGCACATTTATATCTGTTTGCCTGGCCCGCAAATTAATCAACGCCAAAAACACGCACGCACGCACACGCACACACACACACACACACACACACCATAGATACGGTTCACCCCAACACAAACATGCCACACAGACAGAACGTGCTAGAATCTCTGCGTGTGAAGGGGGACAGACCTGTGTGTGAAGCTGTATCGGAGAGGGCTCTCCGCTTCGGAGCATCCTGAAACACTCGGCTAAGCTGGGGCTGGCCTGAGCCCTCTGTTAAAAACAATATACCACACACTATGTTATAGCACTTGTGTGTTTTGTTTTTTTTCTTTTACAGCTAGACTATATGGTGCCCTGTAATGCTCTGCAAATACATGGAATGTGTGAATACTTCCATCTGATGCAAACTGCAGTTCCTTAAATGCATTGATTTTTGAATGGTTGGAAAACAACCTCTGTCTCTTAAAAGGAACATTAAACTCCTACAAAGACTGACTAGTGGGGGATAAATTATTCAATAGTACATATTAAACAGGGGCATATGAGCTGCCGCCTTATTTTATTTTTTCAACACAGACTGTCTTGGACTAGGTGGTAGATTGCTATATTTATTTGTACCACTGAGACCACCTTCAATCAGAAATGTCCTGATGCGTTAACAAAAGCAGGCCCGGGCTAATCGAATCTCCCCGTAGTTAACAGTACCCCTGCCTTCCTCCTGGTTCCCACCGATCAATATTATTGATGTGTGAAAGGTTTCTGTATTGACCGCAATGGCTAGGAGAGGCTCTTGGGATCGGTGCGTGACTAGGAACTCACTCAAAACACACAGGTGTGGCACAGGATGGGAGTTAGGAAAGAGAAAGAAAAATAAAAAGCTAGTCCATATTGACAAGCTAATCAATGGCTCTGTGCAGGGCTGTACACACACACACACGCGCGCGCACACACACACAAACGCGAGACGCACACGCGCTCCCACACGCACGCAGAGGCGCTTTAAAGACACACAGACTCACCTCTCTGCCGTCCCTGGATGCTGCGCAGCGCCAGGATGTTCTGCTCGTCGGCCAGGAACTGCCTCATCTTGTGGAAGGGCTCCTTCCCCCGGATGGTCAGCTTGTTCCACGGCTTCGGTCTGGCCAGGATCTCGCTGACCGAACCCTGGGACAGTCCCAGCACATAGTGGCCAAACACACGCTGACCAATATTGTGCTTGATCAGCTGCTCTTTCACCTGTCGGGCGATCTCCGCCGTGTCCATGTCCTCTCCGTCCAGAACGCTCCCCGTGGTGGCGTCGGAGTGGCTGGGCGACGGGGACGGGGCGCTGCCAGCTGTGCTGCTCCCGTTAACGGGAGCCATGTCTGGGCTGGCCGGAGGCGGCTGAGGGCTGCTGGCCGCCAGAGGGATGGCGGCGGAGCCGGAGCCGGGGGTGGAGGTAGGGATGGAGCTGAGGGTGGGAGTGAAGGGGGTGAACAGTAGCGCCCCGCTGGGGATCCCAGACGACTCCTGCAAGGCTTTGGAGTAGAAGGTCTGGAGCAGCTGCCTCTGGATCAGGGAGTTCAAAGCCATCTTACCACCCACCAGAGGGAACACAGGGGAGTAGAAGTCCTGTCCAATGCCCGTAGGAGTAAAAGGGTGTGTGTCGCCGCTGCTGGTGGTGGTGGCAGTGTTGAGGGGGTCCGTGTGAGTGCGAGACAAGGGGAGCTGGGAGGAGGAAGGAAGAGAGATAGGGGGAGGAGGGGGCGAGGAAGAGGGATCGCTGGGCATGGTCTCCTCCTTGGTTGTGGACTCTTCTGTCCCTTTTCGCCCGGCTGACCCTACAAGAAAGGTCAAACACACCATGCATTATGGGGGAGTCAACAAAAAAGGGGTTCCAAAAAGAGGGAGAAGTAAATAACAAAAGTTGTAAAGTTATCCGATTCCATGTCTTTTCCAAATTAGTGAACTTTATTTTCCTTTTTTGCCAACCCCCCCAGACAAAGTGCCCATGCATTTGTGATTTCAACCTTTCTTGTAAGCCACAGCCTGGAAGAAAAAAAAGGACAAACAAAAACAATTGACACTGTGCCACTTAGGCAGGTTAGCTTGGCCCAGGGCTCAGTCTCTCTCTCTCTCTCTCTCTCGCAGGCAAAGTGGAAGTAAGTGGACAGAGTATAATTATGTCCTTAGATAGCCAATACACCTTGTGAGTCCTCTTCCATGTTGCTGGGATGTGTTCCTAAACACTGATTTATTCCATTGTAGATGCACAATCATAGTCTTTTAGTTCATAAAAAATACATCCAGGAGAGAAATCAGAGCAATAAAACTTTGAAAAACAATTTTTATGGCTGAACAGAAAACAGATGCATGCACCAACAACAGAGACTGAGCAGCTCTGGTGACTCAGAGTAAAGGCCTTATTTCACTTCTTCCCTGAATAGTCGGACTGATTAAATTTTTACATTCACCCAAAACAAATATAGACATTAACTATATTTTCTCAAAGCGTGTAACTCCTAGAATCCATCTTGATGATAAGTGCTGGGAGAAATATTATTCTAATGCATAACCATTGAGACTTAACATGATTAAGTAAGACAGTAAGCTCCCCTTACTGTGAATGTTAATCAATTCAAAGCTATTCAACTATTCAAGCCCAAAGCCATGACATTTCAAAACCATAAACACTGTTGCAGAGGGCAAGAGTCCTGATGTAGGGGCATTGTATGGTGTCCTCATTTTTCTGTAGTGTAACTTTGTTACTGTTCAGGTTGACCTCCTGCTGGGGCGTTCACAGACACCAGAGATGCACCAGAAAGCAGCAGCAGCAACATTTGTGTACCACGGTAAAGTTTTGCGTTTCTTGTGCATAACGAGGACCCAGTGTTACAATGAAATCATCCCAAAAACATTCAGAAACGGTGAAGTATTCTCAGAGAAAAAGAATCTAAATGCATACATAATGGTATGTATGCACTACCCTGATACTGTTTCTACAGTTTGTTTTTTCCCACCCCGCTCTCAGCAAAGAACCCCGCCCCCCTTATTATTATTATCAACTTACGTTTGGACAGACTTACCGCTCAGCTCAGTGTTGGCGATGCGCAGAGCAGCGCTCTCAGATTGAAGACTACGGTTCCTCTCCAGCAAGAGCACCTCTAGAGGTTTGGAGGAGTCCTGATCGAGAGGACAGGCGGAACGGAAATCAAGGTGATGCTTTTTCAAAACGACTCCAGCCTCCGCCTTCAAATATTTGCTTTTACAGATCTCATTTAAATTTTTATTCCATAGCTCGAGTACTAGTAGTTAAATCATACATGTTTGTGCTTGTACACGTTTCATCACTTTGTCACTTTTACCTGCACAGAGTCGGATGTTCCAAACTCCATAGACTTGAGGATACTGAGGAGAGGAAAACATATTTTATATATGAGTCCTGACAGAGACCCATACACTGGCTTGTCTATTTCTGTCTCTCTAAGGACAAAGAGAGGATAGTGGGGCAGTGAGTGAAAGAGACAACATACTCTGTGAAGCCACAGACATGCAAGCTTCACCTTCATAAGGGCACTCTATTGAGTTACACATCTTAAATGAAGACACGCATCTTTTTAATATGGTTAAAGACATCAAACGCACGCAATAAATAGCTCTGTGCTGGACACAGAAACACACCCGCCCACACACCCACACACCCACACACACAAATGACTCTGTGTCCTCCTCACCTCAGCTCCTTCTTCACCTCCTCATAGTCGGCTTGCTTCTGCAGTTTCTCCTCTAGTTCCTGTGGATTTCCATGTCACAACGGGTTGAAAAAAATGTGATGAAGATGAATAAAACAATGCAGCGACTCATTAGATCTTTATCTGCTGTGCTCTTTCCGTACCTTGAGAATGGCAGTCTTGCTGCTGAGCTGCTGCTCCAGCTGTGCGATCTGGGAGCTGGTGGTCTCTCGGAGTTTGGTCAGGCTGGCCTGCAGTCTCTGGACGTCATCCACCAGCTGGGCGGTCTCCCTTTCTTTGGCCCTGAGCTCCGCCTCCAGACTTGAGTGGGATGCCACCTCTGCCGCCTGTTCCTAGAGGCCAAATGAGGACGGCAGTTTAATCTAATGAGCAAACTGAGACCTTACAGCTATAAAAGTATTCATAAAACCGTAATTAGATGTGACGAAAAGTCCCCTTCAATTAGTATTCTTAAGGCAGACAGAAGCTGCTCATTTTCATGTCAAAAGGCCTCCTCCTTTAGATCAATAAGCAGTTGAAATCCAGTCGCCACCCGACAATGAGGACTCAGAGAACCTGATACCTCGGTGCAGCAGTTAGTCTTTAACTAAGTCAAACATCTGCGATCTGTTGTTTAGTCCAATAAATCATTTAATCAATACACCATCACTTATTGACACCGTGGCAAATTTTTCTTGGAAATCAACAATTTAGTCGACAAATCAATTCATTATATCAGACTCCACTGCCTGACCTCTCTAAGACCAGATCCATAAATTGAAGTTTTCATCGGCCTTCCACCTCCGGCACCAAAAAAGCTAAGCTGATCTTTAGACTATCAATACCTCTTTGTCAGCCATCCAGTGAATTAGTGAAGCAGTGAAATGTGTTACCGTGTCAGGGTCGGCCTTGGCCGGGCTGCCGAGCTGCTGGGATTGGTTACTCAATGACAGCTGCTCTCTGAGTGACTCCGCCTCTCTCTGAGCTGCTTCTGCTCGCTGCAAAGAAAAGAAGAAACGTTAAAGAAAAATGAATTGTTGAGATTCTTACGGTTTTGTTTTGGTTCACACATATATTTTCACCTGTCTATATTTTCCAAAAGCGAAGTGAAGGAGATGGAGCATGAATAGACCAATCAGACTAAGAAAGTTCAAGTTTAAGTGCCTTCGTTCCTCTTATTCTAATACTCTCTTATGGCGACTTAAGAATCTTTGGCTGATGTTTGGAGATGATACAGTAATTATTATCTCAAAGCTGAATTCGCTTCACTGTACAGGCGATGGGCAAGTGGCAAAAAAAAAAGAAAAGCAACAAAAACACAATCAGCTCGAAGAATTATTTTCCAATACAGCATCTTCTTCTGCCAGCCAGCTGCTTCTCGGTATGAAAAAGGAAGCTCATCCCCTCCCAGCATAAACAAACACTGTATACAGAGTGGAAGGAGGGCTGAGAGAATGCAGAGTAGAAGTATAGGATGACGGCCAAGGGTGGATTTTTCCTAAATTGCAAATATTAAATTAGTCCTGAGAATTGAGATGATACCCGCTGCCTTGTATTTATGGCCAAGCTGCCATGCTCCAGTTGGGAATCATCTGCAGCATTGGCCAACTTGCCATCATTAGGAGTTACAGGGAGCCGATTCCACAGTGTTCCTAATTGCAACCATATTGAGAGCCGTTATTGACTGGGTGGGAGTTGGACTGCTAGTCGCAAAAAGAAAAATCCTGTTTTCCATTTTCTCCTTATAAAAGCATATAAAAAGTCTGTGACTGAGCTGGAGGCCATGCTGTCATCCTCTGTAAACCTCAAATCAGAAGTGTGAATAGTGTGTGTGTGTGTGTTTGTGTGTGGCATTATGGTTGGAGTGCTAACCTTTAGGCTAATATTAACATTACATGCCTATGCTACCCCTTTAGCCACAAATCATACTCTTGGGCTAATAATGAAAGTTAACAACAATGACATTAACAGATACCACAGGAATATTTACAACACAAGGGCAGAGGGCACACTGGGGGGGCTTTCTTTCAGCTGCATGGGTTTAGTAGGTGTGTAATAAACATATAAAACAAACAGCAGCTCTCACAGTGATAAGCAAGTCGTTGTTTGGCAGACACATTTCACAGATTGCGGGCAGATAAGAATATTTGTGTTTCATAGGATAAAGATTTGACTGTTCTATGTTTTTCTTGTTGTAAAACAAAAAATCCTATAAAAAAAAAAACAAATAATGTTCTCAGCCTAACTCTGCCCTTAAGCCTGCTGTTCCTATTGAAGATGTAAGTCTTTAATCTTAAAAAATAATAAACAAAAAGGAGCAAGAATATACATTTTTAAAAACCTAAATAATTTCAAAAATATCGGAGCATGGAGCCTTTTAACAAATGTTACTCAAACAGGTGTAAATAGTGGATTTTCTGGGGACTGTTTTCATTGGGTGCTCTGGTGGGTCGCTACGGCAGCAGGACTGAAACAGCTGGGCATGTTCAGCGTGATGAAGGAACATGTCACCCAGTGCAACAGCGTGGCTCATGATGTGTTTTTAATAATTTGGACAACAGTGGAGCTCAGGGGGAAATATACATAAAAGTAGGACAGATTCAGCGCCGACTCCGAAAGAATAAAGAAAAACACTAGACGAGATATTTTACATCAAAACTGCTTTCATCTGTATTTTTTTTTGTTCCACCTATGCAACAATTTGTACGTTTTCAAAGCGCTCAGCTGCTTTGACCACATCATGGAGCTTGGTGTGACTGGATGATTTGGGGCGATGCTGTGTTAAAATGTGCAGTAAAGGTGTTTGGAGCAGCTTTACCTGATTGGCTCTTTCCAGGTCTGTCATCACCATCTCAATCTCATCGGCCCTGAGAAAAAAAGACACTCGCTGTTACTCCAGAGAAACACATGTGGCAGTGCTTAAAAAGGGACTCGCTGAAATTACAGCCCACAAATAAAAACAAAGAATGGATAAATGGATGGACAATTCCCGGGAAGAAAAGTACACTCTGCACACAACACGTGTGCGCGATGGTTCAGAGAGCACACATTTAGAGAATGCCAGTGCCGTGTCCATTAAGCTACTGTCTAAATTTCACCTTAATCCATTGATTGTGAACTCCATAACCCAAACAGCTTGTATGTGTGCGTGCATACATGTATTTAAGCGTGTGTGTGCGTGTGTGCGCGCCTATGTGTGTGGGTGTGCACATGTAAGCCCCTAAACCCAGGCCACACTAAAACAGAGGGATTACATTAATAGAGCTCTAAGTCCTAATACAGCAGACTAATCTGCTATGAAGCTGTGTGATTGTGTCTGACTAATGGTCTGGATGGTGGCCATGGTTCACTTCTCACTTGCTAGAGGTCAGACAGCAGGAATACATCCCCATAATACCACCTCTCATTGGACTTTGGAAAAATAGTTTAATGACTCAGTTTCATGAGTGATGTGAACACCTATTGCTTTTATGCAAACAATGACAGAGATGTGGTAGAAACACCGGGACCACACAAAACAACAGAGAACCGCACACGATGAATAAAAAATGTTCAGTTTTGGGGTTCTACACTATGAACTGGTGGATTGTCTGAATACGATTACTGTCCTGGCTCATTAGTCATCATTGTGTGCGTGTGTTCTGCACTCATTTTTCCATATGCGGAAGTTACAATAAGCGAACACGTGAAAATACACACAAAACCTCATGGCTGGTGTTCAGCGCAGTGCTGCGTATGCACACATGTTTATTTAATACATTACTCACTGATAATACATTGGGCGGCTTTGAGAGCCAAGATGTGAGCACATATGTGCACTGCTGCGTGCATTAAGACCTTTTGATTTCACTGCAATCTTTTGATAGTGAACCCAGTAACCCACGCGAGCTTTTGTGTTTGTGTGTCACAGTATGAGAAACAGTGTTATGTCCCATAGGCTTGAGTACTACTGATTTGAATGTGTTTAACAAAACAGACACAGTTGATATTAGGTCAACGTTGTGCCACAGGCAATGCAGCAAAAAGAATCAGATGTGGGTGGGAGAGCTTTTCACTCTCCGCTTTTATTCTTTCCCTAACAGTTAAAAGGATCTAGTATGCATTTAAGCAACATAATAGTACACTACCTCACCAGCTTTTATCCTGTCTTAAGCTATATTGTGCCGGACCCACGTGCGCGCTCGATTGTGCTCCCGCGCGCGCGCACACACAAATGTAAGGTCAGTGAGCCAACAAGCCAGAAAAGCTTGTAATGGAGAGCGTTTATGGGTAGTAATGCAACCCAAATACACCACCGCTCCTGCTCCAAATGTGATCATTTAATCAAAGTACAGATGCACAAAGTCTTCTTAAATAACCTTTGGATTTGGCTGTATTTGGGAATTATAAAGGCAAAGCTAGAGGCTGAGCTAGAGGCTGAGGGCCAAAGCAGATCACAGGGAAGGGATTTTCTGCATATCCTGATACAGTCAGTCAGTCGCTGGGCAGGGCAGGAACTGTCCATGGTTAGCCAATGCGCCCAGTGGAATTAATTCATCAAACCCTGAGCGGCACGGGGACGGTTCTTCGGAATAATGAAGCCTGATCTTATGCCACCAAAAAAAAGAAAGAAAGAAAAAAAAGAAAACAACACTTGACAACAAAGCTCCATGCAGCAGCCACAGGGAGGAGCTATAGAGTAAAATGCGCAGCTGCACTGGAAAGACACATCCGTGCACATAGACAACACACACTCACACACACTCTTTTGTACCATGAAAGCCAATGGGTGCACCCGGTGACATCAGTGAGTACTGTAGGACTTCTGAAACAAGCCCAGAGCCTCTAAGCTGCTACTGTACTTCCTCCATCTCAGACAGGCCTTTTCATCTCTTATCATCTTCTCTCTCCTGCTCCTCACTCAACCGCTTTTCTCTTCCAACCCTCCGCCTGCCTCCATCCTCTCTCCCCTCAACCCCGTTCTCCCTTCCCATTGCCCTCCACTTTCCCTCCTTTCATCTTTTTTCTCCCCCCCCCTCCCCTCTCTCATCTTTTGCCCTCTCTTCCTCGGCCTCTGTCCTCGGTGCCAGCAGGATATTCCCCTGATTTAGATTTTCATTTCCCTCCTCTATCACACTCTTATCCCCTCTTCCTCGCCGTAGCCTCCAGCCCCTGGCTCACTTTTTGCCCTCTAGCTTTCATCATTCCATTCCTTTTCTTTCCTTGGCTTTCTCCACATTGCGTTTTCACAGCGTGTTACCTTGGGGATTTCAAGGAGGCTTAAAAAGAAGCTAGCTGTGAGAGTGTGTCTGTATGTGTGTGTATATGTTGTGCGCCATTTTGTGTGTGTGTGTGTGTGTGTGTGTGTGTGTGTGCTTGAGATGGACACAGGAAAGAAAAGCCTATTGACTGTTGCCTAATTATCAGCAATTAAATGGTTTTCTCAAAATGGTACCAAGCCTTTATAACACAGATAAGCAGCGCACAAACATACAGAAGTGTGGACACACACACACTAACACACACTAACACACTCACAGCATCCTGTGGGGCGGGGGATCAATATATCATTAATCTTTAACAGGGACTAAACGGGTAAAACGTGGCCAGCCAGACCCTCGCAGCGCCGGCACAGAGAGGGGGCTACGCTACATCTGCAGGCCCGCCTCCCGCTGAAGCTCACACACTTCGGGCACTGCAACATCGACCAAATTCTCAGAGTGTGTGTGTGTGTGTGTAGTGTGTAGTGTGTGTACGTCCAACCGCATCTGTGTGTGCGTGCCTGTGTGTTGGTGTGTATTTTAAAAGGCAGATTACCCAAATGCAGCAAGAGGATGGGGGATTTGTCACGCAATGTCCTCCTTAGTGGAAAGTTTAGAGCAAGTGAGTGTGTGAGTGTGTGTTTGTGTGTGCGTGTGTGCGTATGGCTGTGTTTGTGTGAAGAAGAAGGAAAAAAAAGTGCATGATATGGATGTCATTTGTGTTTTTGCAGAGCCAAAATATATGCAGTCAAAGGGTTAAAAGTTGTGTTCAGCCAAACACTGGCGATTTGCTCAGCCAAGCAGTAAACGGGGGAAGGACTCCAAGGACTGGGAGGGTGCAGGGTTAGAGAGGGTTTGTGTGTGCTTTAAAGCGTTGCATTAAAATTTCAGATCACAGCACGCCACATAGTCAAGGACCCTGACTGCCTCAGGCTCACGAGTGAGCGAATGAGTGTGTGTGGTGGTGGTAGGAGGGGGGGGGAAATGTGTTTATTAGCCTCTGTAAGCAAATGGAGCCTACTATATGTGTCTTTTCAAAATGCGTTTTTCTTCTGACATAAAAGGAAGCGACAAGGACGGGAAAAGGAAGGAGGAAGTGTAAAGAAATGAGTAGAAGGAGAAGGAGAGGAGCGGCGCAATATAGTCACAGGGAGAGAAAATAAACAAGGTGGGGGTGAGGTGTAGGGGTGTGGGTGGGGGGGGGCTCTGATAGACCATGAAACCTATTGATTACATCCATTACACCGCATGTAATATCTTCCTGTGGCCTTTCCTCTTACACTCACAACGCAAGGCGCAGGAGATAAACGATAAAGTGTGGCAGTGGGGGTGGTAGGAAAAGGGAGGGGGGCGGGGAGGGGGGGAGAAAAAAAAAGTGTTGTGAGGATTGGAGAAGAGGAATTGATCTGTTTTTAACAGTCAATCAATTTAACAACTCCGTTAATGGAGAGACAGAGAGTTTGGGACATGGTGAATGGCGTAGGGGAAAACCTTAAAAGCCAAGTTAAGACTCTGCTGTACTTTGTGTGGGCGTGGTGTGCGCAGGATGCCCTTGACCATCTTGGAGAGTTCACATTTCAAGGAAGGAACTATCAGTTTTTGAAGCACAGCAATTACCAATAAATCACAAGATAAGAAACGCTTTGTTTCTTTTTTCTTTTTCAGAATTTGAAAACTTTCTGAATAGGCTGTAGTAGTAGTTCTGGTTCCAGTGGCTCCACCCGGAGGGAACGGGGAGTGTGAATGTCATAAAGTGCCACTTCACAGTGTGGAGTGCTGACATGGAAAAGCTTCTGTTCTCATCCTCGCCACTACTATAAGATCAATAATGATAGATGCCCACAGCTCAAGTAATTGAAGCCACCTTATCTTACAGGTCCTGTTAGAAGCCTTTGTAGCTTTAAGGCTGAGATTTCAAAGTGACCCTCAGTCACCTCCCCTCTCCATCGTGACCCTGATGAATCACCGAGAGCTACAACACAGACACACTATGAAAAAAAAAATCTCTATTTTGGTGCTCTGCCGTGGCTGCAGAATGCATTACAATCCCTGTCAGTATTTACAGTGCGTGGGTAATGCTGGGATTTGGAGGCTGTTGAGCGTTGTGGGATACAATCCAGCTGTTAGGGAGAGAAGGGGGAGTTTCCAGGCAAGGATATTCACTAAACAGGATGATTATGTCAGAAACAGACTACGGAGGAGCCAGAGGGGAAAAGTCACCCACAAACGCACACATAGATCAACAACACACATACTTTGCTGTGGACTCCTCGTCATATTTTGTCTTCAAATCAAAGAGCTCGGCCTGAGTTGTTTCAAGTGCTGGAAAAGACAAGAAGAAGAAGTTACTCCTAAGTTTTCTCACTCACAAGTCAGAATTAGCATGAAATACTAGTCCTACTGTTACATTTAAGTATGAAGACTATTTTTTTAAAAGGTCAAGAAAACACTCAAAAGCTTACAATGAGCTGCACTCTTGTAAAAACACACCATTATCTGACAAAGTTACAATAGTTTTGATTATTTGACATGATAAATTTCTATTTGCTTTTGCCTGTGCTTTTCTCACAGGATTAAAGTGATACTTTTGGAGTTATTTATTTATCTTGGCCAATGTCAATCTGATGAAACCACACCCATCTAGTCCAGATGAAGCAGACGAGGGTTTGGAGTGTTTCATTTTTAATAAATAATCATTAGGGATGTTTTATTTTTCCCCTCAAATGTAGCAATGAATGAACATTTAATGAGGAATATTTGAAATCTGAAACACGTTTTAAGAGGCTTTAAATCCAGCACCACTTAATTTTCAGTGATAAAAGCTGCCATTTTATTTGAGCTGGCTAAAAACAGCAGCGAGGTCTGTTAAAGGGCCGAGTAGGCTGGTACCTGTCTGTAGGGACTGGGCCTTGTGTTCAGCCTCCTCCAACCTTGAAGACATGGAGTCCTGGCTCTCCTGGAGTTTCCTACAGAGGCAGACAGGAGGCGAGAGAAAGAGAACAGGGAGCAGAAAGTCACGGTTAAGAGATACTGAGTCAGTAAATCCTGGGTTCACACTTTGTGGCAACTGCAACTATTCTCTATTTTCCCACCATTTCTGAAGTGTTTTCCCCACTAAAATCCTCCCAACACAACCCACTCCTCATTAAGCAGCCCTATTAGGCAGGAATGTCTGGCCACTGGGGCACACACACTGCAGCCAGGGGGAGAGAGAGAGAGAGAGGGAAGGAGAGAAGGAGGGGGGAGAGACAGGGAGAGGGGGAACGGAGAGAGAGAAAGAGAGTGTTGGGTAGAGAGGGGGAGGAGGTGACAGAAACCACAAGGATAAAATAGATTCATTCTTAGCATATAAAAAGTTGGGCTCTGCTGAGAAATTACCACTGCGTGTAAAAACATCAATAATCTAGCACAAAGACGGTCTTTATGGCACTCTTTGATGCCCCACTTCTCCACCAATCTCTCTCTCTCCTGTCATCTCTATTTTTCTGCCCTCTACTTCATCCTTTCATCTCACTCTCTCTCTCTCTCTCTCCCCTTCCCTCGCTCCTTGCAGGGCAAAATGCATCAAAGGTGCCATCCATTTACTGCCCCTCTCAGACACAGGAAGTCGGCTCTCTGCAAACAGGAAGGGGCCTATAAAACACTGACGTACAGGAAATACAGTCGGACAATTGATCTTCTACTGTACGTCTGAAAGGGGCAACGAGCGTTAAGGCAGCTTCACGCAGCAAACACGCTGACTGACACCAGGGGAAAAGTGAGGTCTGTAACGGGCATTTAATATACACAAATCTTACGAATCAATTTCAAATGGGTCAGAAACTTCACAGAGGGAGCTATTCTCAACTTTTAATGACTATTTGCGGTTTGTTTTGTCTGCGATGTTTTGTATTTAGATGTGTGCTCAAACTAGAGGCATGTTAACCACGCAAATTACTTTTAAAATTTTTTTTTAGATAAACCAAAGTTGCCACAACGACACCATATGCAATGTTCAGACCACACTATTCACAAAAAGTTAGGGATATTCGACTTCTGGGTGAAATTTATGGAAAATGCAAAAAGTTCATGCTACAATTATATTATATATATAAAGTATGTCATTTCAGTAGAAGTATGGAACGGTCATTTCTTCATCTCAAACAATTTATTGAAACAAAAGATGTGTGTGTGTGGTTGGTATAACCACAACAAAAAATGTCAGTGTCTCTATAACCAAACGACGTCCACTTCTCTGTCTTTCTGTGTCATCTTGGTCTCATTATGTCAAAATGTGAACAACGTATTGAAGACGACTGTTTCATTACAAACTGTCATCTGTCATGGATCAGACACTTGTTGTGATTTTTGCGGTTAATCACTCACCTTGTTATGTTATAATACTGAGACGTTGAACAGCTGTACATGTGCATTTAAAGGTTTAGAGAAGGTCAAATTAAGTTCACCTGTAAAGGTTATAGTGCATTTCAGGTTCATTCTGAAATTTCATCCAAAAGCTGAAAATCCCTAACTTTTTGTGTTTTTAGTGCATTTCTGAATGATCGCTTACCAGTGATGAAAAATGGAAGAATATTTCCTTAAGGCTTTTCTTTTGAAAAGACATGGAGCTTCTATCTTTTCTTTTTTAATTATGGATAATTTGTTTCAATCGTTTAGAATTACATCTGAATCCTGTACTTGTTTAAAGTTGAAATACCACTTTTTATACAGTAACGCTAAAACTACACATTAACATGGCTGGAGATATTCTCCACACTGTGTTTTTGCTGCACCAAATTTGAGTCTATTGACTGAAAGGTTTTGCTCATCTTTCACTTCCTCTCTAAGTTACATCTAAGTTATTACATGTCAATCAAAGCCTTTAACTCCTGCTCACCCACCCACAGTGAAAATATGCTGCCTCTCCAAGCCCCGAGGCTGCACCAGCTAATCATATGAGTGCTCATCATTTTGACTCTATTTATCCCTTAAATTCAAAATAGGAGCACATAGTTATCCATGATAACTACGTTTAGGATTGGCAGTTCAATTTTCCACCTTGAAAAAACTAAACTGAATGTGGCTTCACATGATGATTTGAAGTGGCCACCTTCACATTAGTCTGGATTAAGTGAGCAATGTGGGAGGAGAGGCGCCAAAGTCTGTTGTGACGTGGAACTGTATGATGGCTGCATCACAGGCAATTACTGTAATTGTCTTCATGTTGAACGGCCTGCTTACAGGGGATGGACACTATCAGTGTTGCAACTCTTGGGACGTTGAACCTTTTCTCCCACTGAAATCCTTGTAGGAGTTAATACATCGTCTGAGTAGTTAGAATAGTTTATTCATGTTCCTAAAATATCTCGTTGCAATTTTGAGTTGACTCAGTGCTGCCACAGGCTTCCTGTGTATCTGGAAATCACACACTTCACACAAAATGCCTATGAAATGGGTTTGAAAAGGAAGTAACCTATTAAATCAAAGTGAATTTCTTTTCATCAAAAAAAAGAAAAGAAAAAAGTGACACCTATGCATAATTTTTATCTTTATAGTTGTGTGGTGGGTTTCTTTCAGTTGCTGCATATTTATAGTTGCAGTGAATTTCTGTGGGGGCAATTATGCTGAACAAAAAAGGCCAAAATATATCGTGGTAAAGAAAGAAAATAGGAATGAGGTGTTGATTCCCATCAAGGCAAGAATGGCAAGCGCCCACATGACAAAAAATGCTGGCATTGTCTTTTATGTAGGTTATTTTTCATTCCTGCATTTATCTGGAAATGGGAGGCAACGTCTGAGAAAAACGCAAGAGTTTGTTGATTAAACTGATATCTATGGGGAACAATCTAAGGACTGTTAGCAAATAAGAAATGATTAAGTCGTGAATAGCTGTGCTAAATAAAGTCAGAAATCTTAAACCTATCATCCAGAGATTAGAATCATAGCAGTTCTGCCTGAGGGCAAAATGACCCAGAGGTTTAAAGTGTCAAAATAATGCAGAGGTTATTACTTGAAACACAGCTGCAGCAGTGCACGCACACAAACACACACACACACACACACACACACACACACACACAGGGGCAACAAGTTATACCTCTCCTTCTCTGCATAGTCGTTGTGTAGCTGGAGCTGCTTCTCTTGGGCCAGGTTCTCAGCTTGATTCTTCAGAGACTGCTCGTACTCACGGATCTTCTCCTTCAAGGCCTTGATGGTCACCTCTGGAGGAGGGTCGCCGCGGAGACACGAGACATGAGGCGTTAAAATAGAGGCAATTTGCAAAAATACATAGAGAAAAGCCTATATGGGGTTGGTGGGATGTGATAGATGGCGGCGATGACGATAATGCTTTTGACGGGTGAGTTGACCTTTACTTAAGGAACAGCGTTTCATATCCTGCATTCTTCCTCTGTCAGCACAGACCAAGACCTTGGCCCCCGTGGCTCCTGCCTAATCTTTACATCCAGGCCCTGCTATAGAATATTCACCGTTCACCAACTGTAGATATGCTGTATTCATTAGGACTGCATTAGTGCTGAAACCCCATAACTTGCTGACGGGCTGAGCTCTGTATGGGGCGGCCTGAAATAAATCTAACACATAACTGGGGTAATAAATAGGCCTGTGAGTGTGTGTCTGTGTCTGTGTGTGTGTGTATTTCTCAGAGAAAGATATAAGTGAGTGAGACAATGATAAAGAGCATTGCTGCTCACTGCCTTTGACTGAGGGCTCTTAGCACTTTGTGTGTGTGTGTGTGTGTGCGCGCGTGTGTGTGATTTAAACTCCAGTCTCACTGCTCTGACACATAATCAATAGAGGAGAGTCCCCTCAGAGCCCTCTTACCCCTTAACTGCTTAACTGAACTTTAAACATTTAGGTTGCGGGGATCAATGGCCCCTGCACTCTTTGTATGTGTGTGCGTATGTGTGTGCGAGTGTGCGGGCGGGTCTGTGTGTGTGTGTCTAACAGAAGTGGGAGTTCCACAGTGTGTTTTGGGGTTTAAATATCCCCCATCTATTGAGGCGGGAAGGAGGGATAAAGGATGAGGGAACAGGAAAATCAATGGCAGAATGGAACCCTGCCGCTATCGAGCTGTTCCAATTAACTCTCGCTGAGGAAAGGGGGATTCCAAAACATTCCCCACTCGCTCACTCACTCCTCCTTTTCGACTGAAATTACACCACTTTTTATTACTGCTTCTCACTCATCTCTCTGCCTTTGTCAGTTTTTCCATCTTTCTTTACCCCGAGGTAGCCCGTCGTTTTTTATTCATGAAACTGTGCCTCGTGTTTTTTTTCTCTCCCTGAAAACCTATTTGAAAATGTAAAACCTTGTACATTTTTTGTGTTTTTAAAAAATTTATGAGGCATTAAAATATGTTCAAATGCGGCCTTTTCCCCTCCAAAGGGCTTTCGATATGTTTCCTTGACCTCATATCGCACGTAGAGGTTGTCTACATGTTATCGACATGCAGACTAAATGTTGGGGTTGCACTTCAAGTGCAGCTGTTTGACTTGTCTCGCTTTCACACAAAAAGCATTTTGCTGCTTACTCACTAAAACTGTTTAAATAGTCGCATTTTGCCGTCACCTACTTATTTGGAATTTCTCAACCAAGCTGCAGTTACACATTTTTAGAGAACATTTGGACATCACTGCTTTATTTGTAGCTACAACCATCGTCTTCTTGTTCCCTCGCCAAAGCAAATGACAGGCAGTTATCAACTAGTTATCAAGTTCAAGTTCAGACTTAGCTGAATTCTTCACTCTACACTTGCGTGCATCCATTCAGCCTTTTCGCTCTCACTGTATGAATTCTCTCTCTTTGTCACCACCTCCGCTTTAGTTTTGGTGACATGGCTTTAACTGGTCGTAACGGTTAAGTGAGATGCCATTGAAATACTAACACTTTGATATGAGATTATCTACGATTAAAATGTGTGGCGGCCTAGATCCGCGCCCTTCTCAATGTCAGTGAGCTCCCAAAATGAGTGCGTCCGTGTGTGTGCGTCTTTCTCTAACCTTGGTTTTTGACCTCCGCAAACTCTTTGTTGTAGTCCTCCAGTGTCTCTCGAAGTTTGGTGTTCTCTGTCTCAATGTCGTGCATCCTCTGGAGCTTCAGCTGCAGCTGCTGAGCCAGCTCCAACACAGGTACAGGATCTGGCAGAGACGACACACACCACGTTACCACAGCGCAGAGCAGAGCAGAGCAGATCACACAAAACAAAAAAAAACAAAAAAAAAAGGCTGCAAGGTGGCGTAGTGAGCTAGGAATAACTACATCCAAGGCCCTGGGAGAGCGAAGCGTTTGCCCCGGTGAAGCGTCCTTGAGCAAAGCAATGAATCTCCAGCAGCTCCAGGTGAACTGTTTCGGAGCCGACCCTGACCTTTGACCTCCCTGAGCAGAATTATTGGTCAGAGCGAGGACCAAAAAATATCACAGCTACAAGATTTATTACGATGAGGTGAGCTATGTGTAACGTGACTAATGCATTTGATCTGTCATCATCATCATCATCATCACCTCACACAAGATTATCACACATTAATAATAAAGCGGGTCAGTGTGTGCATGTCTTTACAGATATACACCAAAAAGATTGAACAATGAATTCTGCAACAAACATTTCATACGATGTATTTTTCTTAATCCAACTTCAATATTTTTCATCGATGGATATTTTGTGGTATTGTGTGCAGTGATTTAGCCTCTAGTCATGTATCCAGCTGAATTTATTTTATATTATACTTGAGAATAGCTGACCTGAACATTTCTTTTAATTGTTTTTTCTTTATTTTCTTTTCCAATTTGAGTATTGGCCGGTGTGTTCTCAGTGGATTTGAATTATTCTAAAGGCAACTAGAAAAATCTAGAAAAAGTCTCTAAACTTGACTGATTAGAAAGAGAAGAACTGAACACTAGTTTGTTTAAAAACACACGACACTGAAAGGTCACCGTTTGTTTTCACATTCTCTATCAACAAAGCTGTATCCATAAAGGCAACTGAATGATACACTATCAGACTTTTTTTTTATTTTTATCAACAGATACTAATGTTGAGTTATGCGATTATCTTTGGTTTGTGGGGGGAAAAAAACCCCAAAAAAACGAATGCGTCAACTGCTGACACAGCAAGAGAGCTGGATAAGTGGCACCAAAAGACAAAGACGGTAACACACAGCGATGATGAGGCACATTAACTGGGCTATGATCAGTGAAAGCGTTTTCTCCGATTCCCTTTGAACGCGAGAAAAGAGAGAAACATGAGAGCAGACAGATGGACAAAGTGAAGCTGTAAAACAGGCGATGCAAAAGGTAAATAAGAGATTAAAGAAGCAGAGACAGAAGGAAGAAAGACAACTTTCTGGAGGCATTTCACCAACATCTCTGTGAACACGCAGCAGGGTTAACTGTCAGTGTGATGAAGAGAGCCCTGTCAGTCAGGCCAATCACATCTGATTGGTGCTCATGGGTGGCAGACTGGTGACAGGCAGCCAAGAGACGCAGGCGATGCTCATCAGCATGCCAGCTAAAAGAGCAGTTTCTGTGTGTGTTTGTGTGTGTGTGTGTGTGTTGTACAGATAAGAGGAACTGACAGCTTACAGCTGGGGGTAAGGGCTGTGTGTTTGCATGTGTGTGCGCATGTTATGTGTGTGCGTGTGTCTCATGTCTGACGCAGTTAGATATCTTAACTATGCTAATGAGAGATCAGCGCAGAAACGATTGGGGAATTTCATGCTGATTTCGTGCCGTCAAGGTGACACGCGCCGTACGGGACGAAACTCCAACACCTTGTCGCAAACACGCTCGGATAAAGTCTCGTACAAATACACAATACAATACGTTTAAATCTGGACGCCTATCTGCCCAGCGCGCCCTTGAAAATCAACTTTCTCTCCGTCTTATCAAACCTTTCGTCCTTCACGTAGGCCCCCTCTCTCCAAAGCGAGCGTACAGCTTGTTAAAAGCAGTTTGACTTGTGGGCCACTGGTGCTGAACACTCTCGCCAGACACCTTTAATCTAAAGCAGAGCACACTGGGCTGACTAACCAGGCCTTCAGCTGATAGAAGACAGAACAAAACACACTGTTTCCTCTTTCAAGACTGCTGCATTAGTCAGGCTGGTCTGTGTCTGTGTGCGTGTGTGTGTGTGTGTGTGCATCAGGCATTACATCATTGTCTCGCTGCAAGTTAAGAATAGCCCCGTCAGAGCTGGCGCTGACTTATTGGGAGCAGTACAATCCAAAGATATTACTGTAGGTCTATCCATGTGGGAATATTATGACCTCCTTACGCTATAGATGAACTCAACTCCTCTCTCCTTTTCCTACATACAAACCCCCTCCAGGCTCCCATACAGCTCCACAACGTCTCCAACCGGTAGCACTGGGCCTGCATGTGTGTGCGTGTGTGTGTTCTGCAACACCCTGTGCTGCGTGTCCCTCCTCGGCCCCTGTGTGTGTGTGAGTGTGCTGAACGTGACTGCTCATGAGTGCTACTTCGCAGGCAGCCAATCGTGGGTGCGCTTGTCATCCATATCAGGATGCACCTTCCGTTAAGACCCTCTAAAGGCGACACTAGTGGGGAGGATCTCGTGGGGACATATTAAGGCGTCGCGCACGCCTGGATGCGCGGCGAAGGAGCACCAGAGGGACGGTGTCATACTTTTTTCTTTTTTTTTTCTTTCCCCTTCCTTCCCTGTTGGTGCTGTCTGCATAAATAAAAGGGAGGGGGGGGGGTCTCTTGGTGGTGTATTTGCACTCCAGATGCGTCTAGACACACGCGCACACATCAAACGCAAAAGTCTTACCTGGGACATCGATTATTTTCTTGTACACGTTCAAGAAGGCGGCCTCTGCTTCTTTACTTCTCTTACTCAAGGCATCGATCTAGAGGGAGAAAGATGGAGAGAAAAAACGGTAATGGTTAATGGTCAGTCACCTCCCCCCTTGCCCCCCCCCCCTCCTCCTAAACCTCAGATTACAGTGTCACATCCATAGACTCGGAAAGGCAGGCGGGCCCCATTAATTTCACAGTAAGAGTGGTCTACATATCTGTCTATCCTCACTATGCATCAGTATGTTGCATGAGAGTGCGGTTGTCCTGACAGTGGCTGCGTTGGTGTTTCCTTCCCGTGAAGTCAGTTCAGCTGTTCAGCTGATGACGGATGCGTTTCGTTTGCCGCGTGCCCATGTCTGTCTATCCTAAGTCCGTCAGTCGGAGAGAGAGAGAGAGAGAGAGAGCGCGCGCACTTGTGTGTGTGCGTGTGCCGCGCGCAAATATGTGTGTTCGTTTCCCCTCCAGCACGCTGACATCATTAAACAGCTGGCTCAGTCTTTCCAGCCACAGCAGGGGCAGATTATTCAGTCAGCTCTTAGCAGCAATACAGTGTGGATCCATTACTGATGCAGCCATTAACACAAGAGGGCACGGCATGCGTTCCATCACCGATATTATTGAAATGGACGGGGCATTAGAACGGATCCATAAGAGATTAATTCTGAAAATCGCGCCGGAGCAACTTTTTTTTTCTCTCTCTCTCTCTCTCTCTCTCTTCTTTTTTACACTGTTGTCGGTAATGCAACATGAGGCTACCGGCTCCGCTATAGTCTCTGTGTCACATTTCAATATGAGAAGCAGACAGAGTAGGCGAAAACACATCCGAAATCAAATCTAAATCGAGGGAAACAGATGCCAAATAAAGACATTCAGATGGCTGCTACTGTACTGGGCAGAGCTACAGCTGACTACTCTGGCTCGCGCACTCAGACTAAACAGCCGTGTGTTTCTCTTCCAGCTCCTGCAGCACATTGACTAAGAGAAAAAAGGAATAAAGACAAAAGCCTATATAAGTCCAGATATAAAGTCTTCACATTCCCAGCCAAGTCAGTAGTGTAGTTGATGGGTGGTTTAGGGGTTCTTGCCACTGTAAACAGAGCGGGCTACATGTAATACTGCCTGGGCTCCTATGGGAACCTAATAAATCTCTTCACATGGCTTTGATTCATCTCTAGTTTTTTAGCCGCAAAACATCTGGCCCCGAGTAGGCTGGTGCCAGCACCCCTCCCTCTTCCCCCCCTCGCTTTTATTCCTCTCTGTCTTTTTCTCATTCTCTCTCTCTTGAATTCTCCTTCTTGTCACTTCCATGTTCTCTGACTCATAGGTTTTTCTTTCCCCTCAATCATTTTCAGTGTCAGTCTTTCTCACATGTTTCTCTGTCATACCCTCATGTCTCTCTGGCGTGCACACAGCTCCTGCCCTTACTCCCACACACACAAACACACTATCCCGCTCCTATATCTCACTCTCACATCATGCTGCATCATGTACTTTACCCTCTCTTCATGTGCGATGTGACATTGAGTGATCAGGATCCTCAAATGCAAGGCCACTAATGGGAGATTACTGCTGCTGCTGAGTACTAATACCTCTCTCACACACACCAACACCGAACCTGTTCCATCAGCATCAAAGTGTGTGTGTGGTTGTGTGTGTGCTGGTTGTATAGATGAGCATTAGATCAGAGGATCCACAACACAATCTCATGATAAAGAAGAAACACACACAGACACTCGCTCGCAAAAAAAAAAAGCAGCGATGTGCCGATGGCAGTGAAGGAAGCCAGCTGCGTGACTGTACAATGACTGGGCCAAGGTCAGTGGTACAGCGGCTTTATATAGCCCAACATGGGAGGCAGGAAATAGACATTTAATGTAGGACACACCCTACAGTTAGAGGCAGGTTAACTGCAGGACCAGAGCCATTAGAAGACCACCCAGGATTTGCAAATACAACCCTGCTGTTCCAAACTGCAGCTCTTTCAACCAATCCCAATGACATCTGCTATTACATGCTCCCCTGCCCCCATCCCACACACACACACACATACACACACAGACCAAGCCAAACAAATGAAGTGACACAAATGATACCTCACCAGTATCAGTAGGTTAGCGATGAGAAGTGCTTGCAATTGCAAAAGGTATCCCTGACACATCCACACGCACACATACATACACGTACATACGTCAGCACCTTGTGCCACCATCACTCAGCACTGCCTCGCTCCCCTATCTAACCCATAGTGTGTGAAGGGCATCAGGCTGACCTGCGTGTGTTGCCTGCGTGCGTGCATGCGTGTGTGTGTGTGTGTGTGTGTGGCCCCAGTGGAGTCTGATAAGGGGAGGCTATGGGAAGCAGAGACTGAAGCCTTGGATAATGGAAAAGCTTATCTGATCGATGGACCAACAAGGAACACTGAGCATGCAACATACACACACACAAACACACACACATAACCCGTTTACCAAACGGAGGCCTCGTGGAAACAGTACTGTTATTGGTAATAATTGTGACCCGAGGGCATCCACCTTTCAATGACAAAGATTAAACAGAGTATCAAGACCTCCGAGTTCCTGCCTTTAAAAACTTTTTATTGTTCTGTCTGGGCTCCTGCATTCACTTAGTAAAGATTCGGCCTCCTTGGTTTAAAAAAAAAAAAAAAAGCTTAAGGATGAGTTCTACTCGGGGACTCGAACAGGAAGACCCTTTTTGGTTTCTCTGGTGCTGTCTTGTCCTTGATCAAAGCATTGTGGGGTAAGCAAACAAAGCCAGACTAAAATTACACATTCTCAGAGCTACTCGTGTTGTGGCATGCAAAGTGCGCAGAATAGTCGACTGATTGATGGGCTGCTCCGAGCCTGGTGCGGGTGTACAGTATTATCTCAATAATCATAAGATAATGTCTTTCTCAGTTCCGCGACCACCCACCAAGCGCCTCAGCGTGTTCTGGTGTGCGCGCCGTTGAGGTGTGTCAACATGAGGATGGTGGAAACAGCTGACAAAGCCCCAATTATACTGCTGCCGTTTCTATTCTCTAAATAGACTGTGGATCATCAGCAGAACATGGTGGAACCGCTGTAAATTACAGCATTTTTTTTTTTTTTTACATAACCACTGGCTGTGGTTGTTGCTCTAACACAAGAATATGGAAAGTAACCCAGTGTTAAACTGTAATATTCTATGGCCAGTAGCAACGCAGCCCTGTCACTATCTATTGAGATGATTCTGCTTGTGCGCATGCGTGCGTTTCCCCCCGTCTGTGTGTGCGCCAGGGAAGAGATACTGTTGGGATGAATGTCCACCCACTCCAGCTCCGAATAACGCCCCAGTCTAAACCAACCGCTTCCACTCACCCTCTGACTTTCACATATGGGAGTGAACTGGAAATGCATGGCTGCCAGTAAGGAGGAGTCATGATGGAAATAGGCCAAAATGATGGAGGAGGAGATAGGAGAGCAACGGTGGGAGTATGATACAGCACACATAAAAAAAGTCACCTCCTATGGGCCAAGGTACACAAAAACATAGGGCGCGACATTAAATTGAAAGCAAATAAATGCGCTGCAATGAACAAAAATGGTTCGTGATTCACTAGATCAACAAAAAAAAATAACAAATAACCCTACCAAATCAGGCAGACAAACAAAGTCTGAGGAAATAGCATTCGGTGAGTTGTGACTGGCTAGAGCCGGGGTTTTTGTGGTGCCTTTTTTTTTTTTTTTTTTTTGCAGGATGCAATTTAAACACACCCTCGGGCTACAGGACTTCATGAATAGGACAGAAAATCAAGAGCAGAGCAGAGCGAAGAAAAGAGGGAGAGGAAAGAGGGGAAATGAGATAGTGGCAAGAGAAAGAACAGGAGATGGCAAAGAGAGAAGAGGAGAAGGAGAAGAGATGACGATTTTAGAGGGGGGAGACCAAAAGCAGGAGAAGAAGAAGAGACGGGATCAGTCAATGAATGTCAAACAGGCTTCATTGAATGCGTTGGTCCAATGCTGCGCTGGGGCATGTGTGTTTATCACTGTGTGGTTACAAATTCTCATAACACACTCACCTCTCCTTGGAAGCTCTTGAGTAATGGGGCGACCTGTTTCCGTAAATCCTGCAAAATAAAAGAGAAGAGAAGTTGTCATCAGTTTTAACATAATCATCCGGTGATTAATAAGCCTCAGTACACAGGAAACATGTGGAAGTGATGTTCAGGAGAATTGACAGCTCAATGAGTGGCACCATTTGTTGTGATCAAATAAGACTCATTATGTCTAGTAGCAGCCATCCACGCCGCTGCCAATGAATAAAAAGTGGTGCGTGAGTGAGTGATGAGCATGAGGGTAGGGAGGAGGCCAGGTTTGTAGCCTGAGGGTCTCTGGTGGACTGCCTCTCTCGTAAGAACAGGTGCAGCACCACCTGGGCCACCCAGAGGCGCCGCTAGTGCGTGTGTGAAAGAGAGAGAGAGAGTGAATGAGCCGCGGCGTTAAGGCCTACAGTTAATGCAAATTGTCTCCGCGCACCAAGTTTTTACTATAAAGCAAATGCTTTTTATCCTGCAAGTCCCATTGCATGACTTTCCAGTACGAGTCAGCGGTTTCAGATTAGATAGCCAGTCGAGTATGTATCAGGGGAACATGCAAATCACCATGCTGTTAGCCGAGCCTACATCCTGACAAACTGAACTGGAGCGTACGGTAAAAAGCACAGCAGAATAGGACATTCTGTACAGGAACATTTGATTTGCACAGTTTGTGGACACACACACATACTCGCAAAAAAATAAATAAAAAAACTGCCTAATGAAGATGTGAAGTAGGGCAACGACAGATGTGTGCTTGGGAGACTCGGCGCCTTTTTGAAAAACCTCTGTCTAAAAGCATAACCCATGCTGCTGCTGCTGCTGCTGCTGCTGCTGCTGCTGCTGCTGCTGCAGGAGGAGGAGGAGGCGTGCGTCCCCACCAAACTGATCGGGGACCAGTGTCTGGGCCTGGCCCCAGCCCAGGTCGGTGCAGACAGGCCGCTTGTCTGGGGCTGAGGACAGGTCGTGACCTTGGTGACCCGACTCCATTGTTACCTCATCAGAGGTCGTTGTGGCTGTTTGTCTGGGCCAATTCAGTATTCCCCCTGCTGGGGATAATGACCCCCTCCTCTCACCCTCCCCCCCCTTTATCGCTCTTGCTCTCCCTTTCTCACACAGGGACGAAAAAAACACACACACACACACACAGATGAAAAAAGTGCCAGTTCTATCATTTGCATTAGATTTTGATTATATTCTAATTTTTCCATTTCAGTTTCCCTTCGGTTAGAATTTAGATCTCCTGCGCTCCTTCCTACTTGGATTCATAAAAATAATAAATTTTTATCTGATTTTTTTGCTTCATCTTGGGTTCCAAGCAAAACAGGCTGAAACATCTGTCTATATTAGTATAAATTAGTGAACAGGACTGTTTTCATTTTGCTATTTTATACTTAGTGGGTTTTTTGTCACTGTGGCTTTAAATTCACATAAATATTTATGTATATACTGGAAGCAAGAAAGGAAACCTCTGTGTACTGTAGCCCAGTCTAGTCTAGTAGTCCTCAAATAATTACTACCTTTGTTCATAATCTTCCAGGTTTGTTGAGACTGTGTCTGCGTGAGGGGGCGACTACACTACATCATGTGTTAAACAACATCTTGAAGTCGCTGGATTCATCTTGTTGCTTTTTTTTTTTTCTTCGCAGCCAAGTTCATTAAAATTCTAATGTTATCTGAGATGAGACGCTGATCTGCCGAACTCGCATTTTGAAGTTTTTGGGGGGCGGTTAAATACCATAAAAACATTAATGAGCCTCCACACACACACACACAACAACACACGCTGAGCCGAGCGCACAAAAACAAACACACTCGGGTTACACACAGAGGCAGGCTACTCCTTTCACCAAATACCCCGGCAGTGAACCTCTCTGGTCAACTCTCTGCTGCTCCGCCCCCCTTTGCCCCCTCCACTTCCAAAGATTTATGACCATATAACATAACAATGCACACAGACACCATGGTCAATCTATGTGTGTGTGTGTGTGTGTGTGTGTGTGTGTGTGTGTGTGTGTGTGTGTGTGTGTGTGTAGTGAGGGAGTGGAGGGGGGGGCGGCAGCAGGAGATGGATGGCTGGTGTGTGAGCTGCCGGCAGACAGCAGACAGGCCAGCCCGAGGAATCCTCCAGGGAGTATGGAACTCACATTTGCTGTCTGTCTACCCTGCAGCTAAACACAAACGTGTGTACGTCCGCGCATGCACACGCACACACACACACACAAAGTTGTTTTACTACCACTGCCTCTGGCTACCAATCTCTGGGACATTTTACTACCATTCCCACCCCTTGCCTTTATAACAGTGTAGTAGAGGGAGTCTTGACTAACTAAAAGGAAATTAAGAAATGGATGAATAATTCAGACGACTTAGGAAACACAGTGAGAGGTGGTCTTGGAAAAAAAAGGAAAAAAAATTTCAACAGTGTGTCAGCCCTAATGAATTATGAAAACTTTGTTTTCACGCTGCATTTCTTTGCACTACTTTCAAAATGCTACAAAAGCCAATGAGTGTGTGTGTGTGTGTGTGTGTTATTATGCAGACCATGAGTGCAGTTCACGCCAAGTACAGCTCAGCAGACTAGACACAGTCAACGTGGGCTGGTCTCCTGGTTGTTGAATAATGGATCAGAGACGGACTCCCGCTCAGCCTAATGCAGTCTGATCTGATGTGACTGTGATCTCCGCTGACTGGTGTGGACCACAGAGAGCTCACAGCCCGCTCTGTAGACCGGTCAACCACACACACACACACATGCACACACACACACGCACTCACACGCATACACGGCCGCGTGAGGAGACGGAAAACACAGCTTCGGAGCGCACACAAGACGATCGGGGGAATTTTTAATCAAGATCAGACCGTGGCACGTTTTCTGCAGCGGCTGGCCTGCTTGGTAGGCGCTAGGCAGCGGCCCTGGATGCTGCTTCTGCTGCTTCTGCTGCTTCCAAACGCCGGGAGTTTTTAGTGCTGATTCCTATTGAGCCTGTTACAGCCCTGTAATGAATCCTGTCGCTCGTCTGGCCTGGCTCGGATTCCTCCTCCACATACCAGGGAGATGCCAGGGGCCACACAGACGCCAGAGGAGCCTTCCTAAATCACAGCCTTGTTACACTGATGAATGTGTGTGTCCTGTTCTGTGATCTAGGCTATCTGCCTCTGTGTTTGTGTGTGTGCGTGCGCCTCTGCATGTTTTCTTTGTGTGCGCTCTCCTTCTCTCTGCTTCTACACCTCTGTGTCTGTCTTCTCTCTCCGCTGCGTGTGTTGCTCGTTACGCGGTTACACTTTGAGAATGAGATTAGAGATGAACGTTGGCGGTAAAGTGAAATTAGCGTCTTTTGTATGCAGGTAACAGCTTCCTCTGGTGTGTGTGTATATATATATATTCCTCGGCGCTGGCCGGGGCCGCACGGCGCTCCAGTCGATCGTCACAGTGCTCATCCTGTGGTAAACTATAATAGGTCTGCTGTCAACTCCGCCGAGAGTTGACGATTTTTTTTTCTATCCACTGTCTACTCCATTCATGCATTATTCATACCGCCATCAATAATTCACCATGGTGACATTACCAATAATAACACAACAATACTTTGTTTTCGCTGTGTGGTTTAAAATGTGTTGCCTTGGTAACAGAGATGAAACAAATATTCCCAGGAGGAGTGATGGGAACACAGGAACAGGACAGAATTCCCTCCTGATCCCACTTAGTAGTGTTGTCACACTCTCTTTCTCTCCCTCCTGCTCTCCCTCTCTCTCTCTCTCTCTCTCTCTCTCTGTCTTCCTCCCTCACACACACACACACACACACTCATGGACCACACTTTCTGCACACATAAAAAACTAGGTCAGATAATACAAACTCCTGAGGGGTTTTCTGTTTTGTCTCTTTAGGATTTCAGGGAAACTAATGGAGAGACTATTTTTGGGAGCCGAGCCCGCATCTCTGCGCCGTCTCCTCCTCCTTCCCCTGCTTTCTCAGTAAATAATCATGGCTGCAGTTATGAGGAGGAGAACAGACACAGACAAACAGCGTGGCCAACTGTGATTGTCAAAAGAAACGGCGGGATGTGCGCATGTTTGTGTGTGTGTGTGTCGGTGCGTGTCTGCGAATATCTGATTTTCTCACCTCTGGTGTGTTCTTCTTGAACTCGCGGCTCAGGTCGATTAGTTTCTTCCTGGACTGTTCACTCTCGTCCTGTCTGTTGGCAAGCTGTGTGGCGGTGGCGTCTAGTTCTTTCTGCAACGCAAAAAAAACAACACACAACTTGAAGAGGAGCTGCACTTTCTTATTTTTATCATACTTTTATTATTCATACTGTCATTATAATCAGCATCATTGTTACCACTGGGGATAAAACAGACAGCAGACTCCTTGACCCATCTGGAGTGCTGCTGCTGCTGCTGCCGCTGCCGCTGCTGCTGACAACCCAGACTGCCTCAGCTGAACTTGGCCCGTGTTTTTGCGGCGGGCCGAGGCGAAGAACTCAACCACAACAGCGACGTGCCGCCAAGGAAAACCCGCCTGCGACCGGCCGAGTTTGATCTGCTACCAGTAGCGAGCAGCAATATGTGAGCCATTCAGCCTGTCAGTCAATCAGTCACCGCCGTGCCGGGGCATGACGACTTCACTCGCAATAGACTACTACGCACGCAGTTGACAACAATTATTGACTGTCTGCGCCAGACGACCCGTCCCCTCCCCACGTAACAACAACAACAACGGCACAATTATCAACAACAGCGGTGTTGTCAGGGCTGAGGCAGGGCCCGCCTTTATCCACATCCCACATTTTGCATTGTTATTAATAGCTATTTATGGGACTAGTTCCAGATGATGGGCCAAGTGCTGACATTAACAAGACATTCAGGCCTTGTAAAGATTGTATCTCTTTCTGCTGAGTGTGTAAGCGTTGCTGGATTATGTTTCTGTTGGATTCCTGCCCTCTGTCACGCTCGCTCCTTCTTTTTTTTTTCTTCTTCCCCCTCATTTTTCCGTACTCTCTACAGATCATCCACTCACTCATTCAACCAGCATTTCCTTCTCCTCCGTTTAAATCTCACTCCTCTCCCCCCTTTTTACTCCTCCTCCTCCTCCCCCTTTTCTTCTTCTTCTCCTCCCTCCCATCCACCTCCTGTGAGGCCGCCCACCCCTGAGAGTGATTAAACGCTGCTGAAGGGCCGTTATGCTAACTAACACACTAATCATTTAATACACACATTACCACAGGGGCCCTTGTGGCTCAGTCTGCTGACAAGGTCCCAAAACACACGCACGCACACATGCCCCCCCCCCCCCCCCCCAAAACACACTCAAGAAAATACAACCCTCTAAAGAAATAGTGTGATCAAGTACTAATTAGGAGATTTTTCCCCCATCAGCATTAAGTTTAATTCCCTGACCCGCTGTGATCTCGTTTTATCCACAAACCATAAAAAAAATATAACAAATGGACTTGGTCGATTGTCCGCTGCAATGGATTTTACGCAGTAGCACAGGATGTTTGGTAAAAAAAAAAAAAAAAAAACTGCTCACTTGCTTACATGCCATCTTGCTCTCGCTGCCCACGGAGCAGTTGATGTAGCAGCCTGTCTGCCCATGGCCATGGAGCAGCTGCACTATCTGTTAGTGAATTCGAGCGTGCGCAGAAGCTTGTGCAACGCTTGATGAAAGGAGGAACCTAATAAATTTTAATCATGTTAAATTAATTGTCAAAAAATGAATGCTCTAGTTCATGAACAGAGGTGTAATTATTATATTGGTAAAGATTAGCTACAGAACAAGAACACAGGACCCAGTTGGTTCAAGATATTAACATCAAATTGGCAGATATTAATCACAATATGATGCACGAGGCCTGAAGGCTTACTTTTTTTCTGAGCAGTGGAGACATCGCCAAAATCATTTCAATATAATAACTCAAAGTGGAACACTTGAGTTGAAAGCATGATCTGGATTCAGATGGCATAAACAGCAACCGGGATAAATTTAGGTATATCCCCAAAGTAAAGAGATAATGTCGTTAATCATCCATGCTGGTCCATTAAACACTAAGAATGAATTTTTAAAAATAAAGCTTCTCCATATGACAGCACATTTTTCACTAGACAAGTCACTACAAAAGTAAAATAGCAAGGATTACTGACTGAGTCCAGGTCCATATGTTACATACCTCAGGACACAATTAGGTAGATCAACTTGAAGAAAAAAGTTTGTGAGTGGTTCATTAAAAATAAATATAATGAAAAGACGCATGCTTTGAATTACAGGATCGGTAAAGTCACTACTGCCTTCATTATTCATCATTCAGTCTGTCCACAGCTGCGGCCATACAGTCGTAAGGACATAACCTTGACTCACAATACATGAAAACATGATCATTGATCACATTACACATGATTTCTAATGATAGCTGGAAATACAGGCCATAATAACTTGGAATAAGTGGCCTTGCAAACCTTTTTTTTTTTTTAATTTACCACAATGCTCTTTGATATGCAAGTAAATAAGCTTTGTTAAATTAAAAATGATCGAAAAGTCAAAGTTACACAACACAGCTAAATAGTGTTTTGATGTATTAAATGAATGAGCTCTGTTTTTGTTTTGTTTTTGGAGAAACAGTGAAGTATCCCCAGCCCTCCACTAGGGTTCTGCTTTGGGAGGTCATGTGCCAATCCCTGACGCCCTTGATTCAGTCCAATCCCTTTTCAATACCCTGCACATATCCCAATGTGTTACCAAATCCCCATTCCGGAAAAAAAAAAATCTCACTGCTGAGCTAAATAAACACATCACACATGAAAGAGGATTGATTCAATGCCAAGTGGGCAAGTAATTATGGGCATGGTCTCAGTTTTTTTTTTTTTTTTTTTTTTTAAAGGACCCTCAGACCCAGTCAGGTTTTGACTATGCAGCAAACCTCGGTGCCCACATCAGCAGACACAGGCAGACTTTACACTCATCTTGCTGATAGAGCGTAACATCCCAAAGTGCACGATTCCTGCTGCCTGGCCTCCCTGTTCAGACTCATCACATCTTACTGACCATTAGGAGACAAATACTATTCTGATTTTAAACCGCACGTCGTTACACACGATGCGTCGCCGTGCTTTAGTTGCTTAAATGGAAACACTGAACAAATATGTTTGGGTGTTTGGGATCTGCTGAATGCTGCTTTTGTAGATTGTGTGGGTTCCTGGCAAAATAAACCTGCACGGCGCTGTGGTCAGTTAACATGTTACAGAGTTGCAGACTTAAGCTAGAAACACACTGAAGATGTCCTTTTTCTCCTTAGGCCTGTGTTCTTTGTTTTCAACAAAGTAAAGTAAAAACACACTGATGCATAAAACAGGTTTGTTTAAAGGCAAATGTAAGGTTTTCTGTGGTTAGCTTTCTTTTTTTAAGTTTATAAAAATAAAAAATAAATTGAACTCAGAAAACGTTCGACTGGGTCTTTTATGCAACTTTTTTTTTTCCCAGTGTCCAAGTGTGTCAAACTGACTCTCTGCATTTCCTCTGAAAGTGGTTTCAGAACATTTACATAAGACCAACAGACTCACAGTACCATATTGCCTCTTGTTTGTGTGATATTCTCAATAACAATGCGTAAGGATATAACCGCCTGGCCGGTGATTAAAATAGGCTGACATTTGCTACTGAGACAGTAGTTTGTCAGTGTTCATTTTTAAAACTCTGATAAGGATAATCAAATTGAACTTTTTGTATTGACTGCGAGTGCTTTGTCAGTCCAGCTACCTGATCCTTGCAAGCGCTCGCATATCATTTTATATTACTGTCATGACTAAAGATAGCAGATGAATAGATAGCTAAATAGAAAGATAAAGAGCTTTTAGTTTTATAATGACTGCCATGGTTACATCTATCATTTCTATCTAAAGTCATTGACAGTGAAGACAAACAGCAACACTGTGCACTGCAGGCCAAGAAGCTAAAAGGATCAAACAGAGCCTTGCCACATTTGGGGTTTGAACAAATAAGTCGGCGGTGCAAATACGGGGCACTGAATACTGAACTGGTGTCAAAAATAGATCACCAAGAGATGTCACATACTAAACTCCTAAACTGCTGCTAATGATAAAATACATTCCTCACTCCAAGTGATCGAACCCAGGGACCGTCGTAAAGAAAGTACACGCTAGAAGAACGTGGATTTAACCATTTTGTTTGTCAAGATTTATGCCTCTCCAAACTTTTGGGAAAGAGGGGGGGGTGCCCTTATTGGGAAAAGCGTTAGGCAGGGCTGCCCTACAGGGGTTCAAGCCATCTGGCATCCCACTGGGATTTTCCATCTATCGTGTTTGACATAATGATTGGCATCATGCTAGTCTGATAAATCATACAAATTAACATGTTTGACAGGCAGCCAAAACGAGAGAAGAACCACTGATTTAAAAAAAGAAGAAAAACATGTGAGTAAAGCCAGTTTGTGTTTTACACTACATGACTAATGTAATGACAAGATAATTAATTAGGAGAGCCAAACAACATGCGTGAAAAAACTTGTATCTACTGTGTTTGCGGCTCCAGGCGCAGCAGTCTCTGAGGTCAGCGCTCCGCGGCTCTCCTTGGCCTGACTTTCAAACCTTTTTTTTTTTTACCCTTCACATCTGAAAACAGTTTAATTTACTGGTGAATTAATTCATTTAAGCGTTTACATTAACTCGGGCGCTATTTTTAAATCTTAGCTATGGCTGGTTAGGACCGCACTGTCTAGTTTAGCAGAGGATGGAATATGGTGTGTGCAGGGGAGCATTAAGTGGGCTGTAATGTCTGTGTGATTGCTGTAACAGCTCTGCTTGGCTTGGCTGGACTGGCCCACAGCAGCAGTCCCTGTCCTGGTTCATTTGGTCGTCTGGTCAGCTGTAAAGACGATTGGAACAGATTGCCAACAGTCCCTAGAGAGACTTCAACACCGACTTGGCCAAGAAGCCTCCCGCACGCCGCTCCACACACGCGTGTGCTCTCACATGAATGCGCTCGCGGGCCGCTGCAGTAACTTGGGGAGCCCAGTCTTTCCACATTCTTTTGAACTCGGTTTCAAAAGAGGAAGTCTGCTAACATGTTCCTCTGCGAATGTTGGCACGGTGCGCCGTGTTTGCAGCTAGGAGGAGAGGCCGGGGCCAAACAGAAATGAGTATCTCTCTCTGTCCCGCCACTATGGTTATAATACTAATCACTGATAACAGTCACGGGTAAACAAATCCTATTACCACTGGCCATCAGACCCAAGGTGTATGTGTGTGTGTGTGTTCGTCTCTCCTAATGAAATTCCTTCCACTCGTCTGCAGGCAGAGAGAGGCCTTCTATCTGACTAATTCGCTCTAATTACTCTAATGAGCCACAGGTGATGATACAGTGAGACTGATTAATTAAATGGGAGGCACCAATCAGGCATGTCTGATTATGCCAATCATATCGACTTCAGACTAAACGAGATAACAGGAGACAGACGCACTTTAATTGAGGCATCAAAACTTCATGGAATTCTTTATGCCCTCACGCTCCGACGATGCCGAGACAGATAGGGTGGTGGAATGACAACAAAGTTATTGTTATGTACACAGTATGAAGTCAATCTGCAGCTGCCGTCTGCACCGCCGCTGTGACCAGGAGGGCACGGCGAGGAGAGAGCACCACCGCCGCCGTGGCCGCTGCTGCTGCCACACAAGGATTTGATTCAGATCTCATTTCCCTGGGAGAATAATTGGGACTATAACTGCTAGAAACACTCTTGTTTACACCTTAAGTCTGCAGTCCCACATGCCAAGCAGTCTGCCGCTACTCCTCTATAGTCCAACCCAAACACAACGTAGGTTAACTGCTCCACATTTGCTGCATGTTTTACACATTCATCTAAACGGGAGTACCGCTCTTGAAGCCCAGCCAGGAGAGAAAGAGACATGCAACAATACGTTCGCTTCTCCTCCGTAACACTAACACCGTATTAGTCACACCACAGAAGAGGCTAATATTTTAAAACAAACCTCTCTTGTGTTCATTACAAAGTGAGAAGCCTGTTACAGCCCCCCTCTGTACTTGGCAACGCTACACAGATGTTTAAGAGATGAAGTTTTCTGTCCTGCCAGTGCAGTCGCTAATCTTTCCTTTTATCTCTGACATGTCTAAGGCTGTTATGTGGTTATGATAGTAAACAGTAAAAAGGCGTCTGGAAGGATGTCTTATCTGAAATCTACGAGTCCTATCTTTTCAAACTCCCCCTCCGAACCCTCAACCCCCCTATACTCGCAGCAGCGGCGCTCCACCTCCTATGTGGCTGACTGTTCTGTATGCCAAACCTCCATGTGTGTGTGTGCGTGTGTGTGCGTGTGTGGGGGTGGAGTCGCGGGGTGGCGGCTCAGTCAGGAGCAGCAGCTACGCTTGCTACAACGACATGGTACATGATCACACATCACAGGCACGCCCCCTCAAAACACAACACAACAGCACAGCGCTGATAAGAGAGAGGCTACGATCCCGGCTGCTTGTCTGCCTTCACTACCTTCCACATAGCAGGGTGCAGATCTTGAAGTGTGCCACGCAGACGCTGACGTTGTTCACGAAAACCACACAGGAGGGTTTGAAGACGCCAGTCACATCCTCCTGATCCTCCGTGTTTGCTTTTCCTCTCAGCCATTGGAAGTCGAAGCCGCAAAGTTTTCTTTACCACAAGCCAACACAATAGTTTCACTGTGACAACGGAGGTCTGAACACTTTTTGTGTGTGCGTATGTGTGTTTGTGAAAGCATGTGCGCTTCTGTGTTTGTGCGCAGAGCAGTTGGAGGCGGGGGTCAACCTACCACTCTCCACAGTCTAACAAGATGCTTGTGGTCCCTGAGCGTTTTGCTCCTTTTTTTGAACACAGATCCATATCTACCAAAAAGCGCAGGAGCTGTCAAGACTCACCTCACTGACGCTGACGCAAGCCCGGATCAAAAACAGCCTTTTTACACCGCAGCCTCGTACGTATTGATCCATGTTTCTCTGCCGAGAGACTAGTTGTTGTTTTATCTCCCCAACATCCAAAGCCTTAACTCTCTCCTGAAGCTCGCTGAGAGCTAGTCATTATTTTGCCTGACCTATCGTCTGACAAAAGGGGTTTCAGAGGCCGGGCCCGAGCCTAAATACAAATATAATGAGACTAAGATGGTTTCTGGCGTGGAGGAAGTGCAGCTCGCTTGGTCTCATTTTGCAGAGTTCGAATTTAGCTAGAGGCCCGTGTCACAAAGGGTGAGTGGTGTGGAGAGTGCGATGGGAGGAGAGGGGTATGGCGATATGCTGGGGTGTAATGCATTGGTGAAAGGGCAAGATTTTTCATCCCTGCGTTTACAGGGTGGAACGGGCTAGGATATTGAGATCCGAGATAGGATCAGAGGGTAGTGAGCTGTTTCAGCTACGATAAAGGCCACGCATTACAAACAGAGCACAGATAGAGAGAGGGAGACGGAGAGAGGGAGACAGAGAGAGGGAGAGAGAGGGAGAGCGGGTATCACACCTCTCATCCCTGAATTAATGCCGCCATTCTGCCAGGAAGCTATTCTGTGCCAGTGAGAGGGGATTGGGGAGGGGATGAGTGCACAGATACCGACTAAAAAATGGAAACTGCGATCATGGAGAGGGGGCGATAGGGATTAATCAAGTCTAGAAGAAGAGTGGGGCTCTCCAGGCTCCGGAGCAGATACGCCAAGCCGTGGCCCAAGGACTCCAGCCAGCAATTGACGCCGGCGCCATTAGTCTGTATGACAAAATGCACATACAAGTGGAGCATAGGTGAACAATGACAGGGGTCGCAGGTGCAGGCTATAGCTACGGCGTAGACATCCAACTCCTCGTCATGCACACAGTCATACATTTAGCTTACAACCCCCGTCGACAACGGAGCGGTGTTTAAAGTTGCTCTAATTTACGTGGAGATTTTATCTGCTCTCAATTCGTTAACCTCTTTGATTTGCAGCGATTCACATCGGGTTGCATTTAAGGATGACAGGCGGCCTCGCGCTCCTGGCACAGTTAACATGACTCTGAAAAAAGGTATGCATCATTCTCATGTGCCTCTGGTACATTAAATCCCTGCTCAGCGTGATGCCCTTTTTCCACATTTTAATTTAGCCACGTCTATCTATTGTATCCAGTAATTTTTGAGACGCCTGATGATGACACATCAGCATGAGTTGTGCCACGGTCTATAAAAGCAGCGTGTTGGCTTCTGTGCATAAATTAAAAGCATATATCAACATGCTCCATTAGGTTAGATATATCCCGACTCTAATGTGTCCAGCCCGGGCTGTCGGTATTATCTATTGTGGCCTGGCCATCTGACAGAGTTTGACACCCGTGGTCTATACGATCAACGTCAGCGGAGCATGACCTGGGGGGGGGGTCTTACTCAGCCCTTGTGAGTAAGAGTTTTCTGCTCTGCTTGCACGACTTTTGAAAGGAAAAAAAAAAGGCAGAGAAACACAGTGAAAAGGAGAGAATGAGCATAGCTAATCCTTACAGTAATGACAGAATAATTAGCTTGCGTTAGGCTAAGTAATGGGTTGTAATTATATCATTTATTCTGTGTTGAGAGAATGTGATATAATGCCTGCACAATGAAGGAAGAGGAATTGAGCTTGGTGGGAAGTAGGATGGAGCATGTGTAAGAGCTCAGGCTCTTTTCTATTGATTGATCCAAACATCAAACGAACCACTAGAGTAATGGGGGGAGTGAAGGACAGCTAAAAGCTATTTGGAGCCTTCACTGCATAAAAGACTTGACCTGTTCCATACAGCCTACATATCAAAACCATCAAACAGCAATCAATAGACCAAAGCGGTCAACTCAACAAACCGTCACCCTACTAAAACATCAAACCCCCGGCCCAAGCGTCAGATGATAGGCTACACTCAGCTTATCCATTACCATCAGATAAAGAGGAGATAAAACACAGAGCCTAATCCTTTCATGTGTCGTGACAGCCACAGCAGCCTCCAAGGCATTCCTTCAGTCTGGCTCTCAAATAGTTTTATGGCGGAAGGCAGCCATTCAGTCAGCCAGCCAGGCAGTCAGGGCTGTTCTGGTCTGTTTGTCTTATTTCACAGTTTACACGCTGTTTTATAGGTAGTTATTATGGTCACCATGGTGATGCCATACGTTTTTATGGTCTTTTGGTCTGAGGGCAGAGAGTGTAATAAATGAAAAAAACACACACGCATGAAAACAAAGACTCACAAAACACACTCCTGCTGTGGAAAGGTCTCCTGTCCCTCCCTTTCCTCCCTCCCTCACTCTTTATCAGTCTCGCCAAATGCCTATCTCCCTGCTCCCTGCTTCATGTGAAACATGGATAGGCTAACGTTAGGATTGTCCTCGCTCATTCCACATCTGGAGCTGATCAGAGGGCCTCCTGGAAGTTGAGGCCTCTGGGCCTATTAATAACCATACCGCTGAACTCAGGGTCAGACAGCAGTCAGCGGATGAGCCTGTGTCTACTAAACACATAGTCCCTTCCCCCCCTCTCCCTCTCCTCAAGAGGACGACTCTCACTTTTAAAAAAAAAAAGGAGACTGCAAAGCTACAAATCTGAGCGAGGTCCGACCGATTCTATACTTTTAACCTGGTGCAAAACACAGACCTCTGCTGTGGAGTTGGAAGCTTACAAATAAAGTAAACAAAGAGTCGAGTTTGAAAATTCAGACTTCACATTCGGTCATCCTTTTAAAAATAAAACCAATACATAAGCGCAGGGAAACATCCTGAGCGAGCTGTGAGACAATTTTCTCCTTGGAGTTGTTTTTCTCTTCTTTCCATGTCCAAACAAGTTCAAGTTCAAGGAGGCTAGACCTGTTAAAGGCAAGACAGATGGTGAAGTCATCATGTATTAGCTCTAAAGGTTAGACCAGTCAGACAGCCCAGGTCACACCGAGGTCTGCGGGGTCAGACCACCTCTGAACCCTGGCTCCAGTCTGACAGCTGCTTGGGGTCAAAGGCCGGGGAGATGTTAAGGTGTCGTCTGAGGAGCCTCAATGAATTTAACAGATACAGGAGTGCGTCATTTGTAGGGCTGGGACGATATGCTTTTCTCCCGATTCGATTCTTCTACGATTTTTTGGATGGCGATTCGATTTAAATTGCGATTCTACGATATTGCCGATTCTCTCGATTTTTAATCTGCATTTTTAACATTTATCTGCACACAAATACTGTAGGAGCCTATAAATTAAAGCAGAAGTAAGTGGTCCGGTCGTTTTCGCTAATGCTGCGTTCCAGGCAGGCTTTTGAAATCGTAAATTACAGCTTCAAGTCACAACTTACGACTTTGTAGCGTTCCAGGCAACCCACTCGTGTTTCTCCGACCTGTTTTACCGGTGAAAGTCACTATAACAGCCACTCGTAACTTCCGACCGGTGAACTCGTACCAGATCGAACTGGTACCACTTCACGGTCGGAAAAATAAAGTTTCCTTGAACGCACCAATCCTCGTCTAATTCACACACAGCCCTGCATGCCGTTCTCTCTCCTCATTGGATAAAAACTGTAGGATACGATAAATGTTTTCTCCTCGGCTCAGAGCAGAGCAGAGTGACTGACAGACCCGTGTTTTGGTCCAAACACTCTATGTAAGTGATTGCTGTCGGAAGATATAACTATTTAAGACTTATATTAACACAAATATATCACTTACTTCTGCTTTAATATACTCCATTATAAAGTGAACTTAAACCCTTTTCAAAACCTGTACTCTCTGTATGTAAAAAAAAGGCGAACAAATGCACATTGCACAGTATAAAAAAAATAAAAAAATAAAAATCGATTTAAAAATCGTCAAAAAAGATATCGCGATATATATGTGAATCGATTTTTTCTCCCACCCCTAGTCATTTGTATAGAATTCCCCATGTTTTCCACGGACAAAGCCATGGACCTGCCTTCAAGTATTTTAATTTCACGTTAGGCAAAGCCGGTAGTAATAATAGCTTGGTGCTAGTAGTTAAAGCTATTCAATCTAATTTCCAGTACCTTTTAAATTGGTATGGCAAGCATCACAATGACTTCAGTTCACTATACTTAAAAGAGACAGCCTTTCTTTCATTAAATAATTATACCTCGAAAAACTGAAAATACACATCGACGGGTTTCAAAGTTGTTCCTGACGGAGCAAAGTTCCACCGAGCTGACATTAAGCTAAATCAGTGAATGCCAAACAGAACGCAGTGAACAATTTGTTAAGCATAACCCACCCCCACCCAACACACACACACACACACACATCCACATACACGCACCTGTGAATACAGGGTAGTTGAATCATCATAATCGGTGGTAGTTTTCTGCTGAGCCCAGCCAGCAGTCTGTGTTATTTTTAGAGGGCTGACACAGAAGCAGGCCGTCCATTTACTCTGTGAGCTGGCAGCGTGGACCATCACAGCTCTGGTTGCTTTTAAACTACCAAAATGGGAATGAGCTCAACATAAACACTGCAAAGGTGTGGACACTAACAGAAACGAAGTTAACTGGAGATTCAGAGCCATTATGATTCCATTACTTGAACATCAGGCTCCTTATAACACAAGGCGGTCTATGGAAATGCCAAATCCACACAGAGTGACCACTGAGCAAAGGCCAGACAATCAATAAAAGCCTCTTGACGATCCAACATGTGTAAATTGGCGTTAGCCTGTCGTTAAAACATCCAACACTTATTCCTCCTCCTCTCTAAGATGTGAGGATAAACATGTACGGGATATAAAAAACTACTTTACACTAAGTCAACAGAGCAGAGTCAAGAGGTTTTAATCGTACTATTAAATGCGTAATGATGTGAAAGATTGTATAATTTCAGAGGTGAATGGGAAAGGGTGATGTAAAGATATAAACAATAACTTGGTTGTCTTTGTAGTATTGTAATCAAACTCTTATTTTTAGATTGAGAGAAAAAAAAGGCAGTAGCTGAGCTCATACTCCAAGGAGGACGGGGCGCGAGACAACAAGTGAAGTGAAAAGCAAGAAAGTAACAGAAATATGAAGTGAGAACTGGAGCTAGAGGTTCAAGGCTGTTCACCGTCCGATGTGACTGATGTGACGAGCCTGAAGGCCGGCTATGGATCTAGCGACTGAGGCAACTGATTGACATTGAAAATTACACAGAGTGAGCTATTAGCAGATAGCAAGCCATATCATAATTCAATCCCTACACCATCAAAGTGCACCAATATCATAATTCAATACCAAGAACCATTAGCTTGCAGCACACCAATATCATAATTCAATCCTGAGGCCATCAGCCCTTGCCAATATCATAATTCAATACTTGGACCATTAGGACACACCAATAGACCTATTAGAATTCAATACCTATGGTCAATGATCTAACAGGACACTGATACCGGAGTCATGGGTTGACATAGGATAAGCCCTTCGCATAAGGATCCTTGGGCCTTATTTAGCCCCGACTGCTTGATAACAGAGATAAACAACACTAAAATTAGGTAGGGTACGCAGTTCACCAATAGCTTGGCCACACCAGACGCCGAAGGCCGCAGAGTATTTGCTGCAGAAACAAATTTCAGCAGTCTTATGCAAAGGGACACGTTTGTGGAACAAAATGAAGCACTGCATTAGCTTCAAACTCAGCAGAGCGCTCAGCCAAACTTGTCAAAAAAGTTTCGAACACTGGCCCCCAGTGTGCGAGCGTCTGCAGTTGGTCTAAATTATCACATTGTGGTAGCTTGTGGAAATAGAACTCCATTTCGTTTTCTGGTCCATTGCCTCTGTTTATATTTCCATGTTAACATCTTGTTTAACTCTTCAAAAAATACGGCGAGGCTCATCCAGGCTCAGCTTGTTGGGTCATCAGAAATCTGCACCTTACCAACCAATCAAACTGTTTCTCACAGCTCAGGTTTCCTCGGCTGCTTTGAGTCCGTTTTTTTTTTGCCAAACTTGTCATTATTCAAAGTTATTCTCACCACACACCTCTTGGGTTTCCTTCACTCAACTCTAATCCTCGTTGTCTGCTTGTGTAAAATGACTCTGGAGAATGGAAAATACAGTACAGAGTGATGTATTACTGAGAAATAGAATAAATGATTCAAACGACAGACCATCAGCAACTATTTTGACAATTGATTAACTGTTTAAGCAGTTCTTCCTATAAGAACGCCAAACTCTGACAGCTCAGGTGTGAAGGCTTTCTGCATCATATATCAATGTAAGCTGAACGACACGTCTTTCAGTTTGTGAAGTTGGACAGAAACAACAACGGCGTTCAGGGAATTGAAATGTGATGTTTTATAGATCAAAGCACAAATCAATTATAATAATCGCTCATTATCAGAAATGATACGCGTCGGCTCCAACCTTGAAATGCCGTGTTTGATGTTTAATTTTTTTAAATGCATTTTAAATAAACATCACCTTGATGAAGGTGAGTTAACCAAAGGCATGTGGTGGACGACTACAAAGATAAGAACAAAAGCACTCAAAAAAAGAGTGTGTGATTTGATTGTGTGTGCATTCTTACTTTACTAGTCATCTATAGACAACGGCAGACTTTTTTTTTTCCCTTGGGAATGCAAGATTCTTGTTTACCGAAAAACCTTAGGCTTAATATTACAAGGTGAACAATAGACTGCACAAGAATACGCCGGCCTTAGAAGCGCCGTTTCAAGTGTGTGCTTGATTTTCAAATAAAGTGGGCAGCGTCCTCAAACTTACAAGTGGATACAGCCAGTATATTCCAAAGTGAGCCTAAAGAGAAGTGTCCAGTCACCGAAGCCCATGCTCTCTCTGCTGGAATACAGAGCAGCAGAATAATGGATGCTTCTGTCATGAGATACGGTGAAACTCTATGATGCTGTGGGTGAGAGAGACTCCAAGTGGGTCTGTAAATAATGCCTGCCACTTGAAAATAGGTCTCTGGAAACTGCCCCCTGTGCTCTTGTTGCTAGTTGTCGGGTGGTGGTTCTCAAGAACGATATCAAGACTTTGGGGTCATTATGAATCCGATCGTATCAAATGTGAATTTCTATCACATTCTGATGCACAATAAAAAAGACATTCTCAATACAACCATAACTAAAGAGCTGCTTTGTGGTACATTTGTCAGACTAAGGTGTAAGAGCCTCATTTTGCAGCAGGTGAAAATACAATACAGAAGAGTTTGAACAGCCCAGCGGGAGCAGATGAATAACATTTCATTCAGGTATGAAGTAAGGAGGCCAAGCCATGAAATAATTAAGAAATACACCCAGTCACACCAGTAAACGATGTTTAGATGATTTCTTCAAGGCTATAAACCACAGCTCCAGTTGAATGCACCTATTTTGGGAATTTAACATCAACAGAAATAAGTGTTATGAAAACACAATATTTTGGGAGGGTGTAAAACCAACCGTTTATAAAGGAATACCACAAGTTTGATATCATACTCATAAATTGAAACTATAAATTCCGAGCTGCTCAAAGCTCTACCTTCTGCAAAAAAAAAGAGGGGAGTATCTCTTCACGTTAGTATCTGTTCAAATTTAAAAGCTATAAAAATAGATTTTAATATAGCGCCAGGCAATAATAATCATATGAATATCCTCTTTAGGCAGCCTCCATACTCTCCACCCTGCAAGCATCACCTCTCTGTCTTGGTCTGTTTCAGAGCAGTTGAAGCATCAGACAGTAAAAAGTTTGACATTTTGGTGAAAGCAGTAAATCTGTGTCAACAGAAGCCAGACTCAGCTGTTTAGCACAGGTTGCAGACTTCTACTATCCTGTGAACTAACCTGTTGAGGACTTGCTAATTCAATTGTAACTGCTCACATCAACACTGTCTTGTTGATGTTATTTGACCCAGTTTTCAGTCGTATCTAAGTAAACTCCGAATAGGTTGATGTTCAATTCATGAAGGAAATAAAGTCAAACAACATCCAGAGAAGAAAATGGGCCTTCGCGATAACCAGTTGGTAACAGTAGTAACCACTGATTTCCATCATTTTGTTATATTGTTTTATATCAACACATATCCTGTTTATATCATCTCCTTGACCATTGTAAAGCAGAGCAGCTAAAGCAACACAATTAGATGTTTCAGGATTACTTCCATCTAAAATTACAAATTGCGAAACACAAACATGATATTTTTATCCTAAGTGGAAACTTCCACACGTTCAAGGAAAACGTGTCAGTCATACACTTGCATGAATTAAGCGCTGTTTGGGTATGGGTACCCCTATTTTTAGACTTCTCCTAAGTGCTTTTTATCTTTTGTTCAAACATCAGATGACATTGGTCAAAATGTCTTTTTTTTCCCCCGGAGCAGTGTAAATTGTTTAATGGCGTTTTAAGACTGTGGCTCTTGCAGAGTGTAATTTATTTACTTTTTGTATTTAATCAGATAGCCACAGTCTGCGATAGACACTCCTCACAGCTGAAGGAGGGACGGAGGGGGGAGGGGGGGTGAAGAAACAGAGCCCGAGACTGACATGCACTAAACTGCTGAGGAGGTGGGGGAGTACACGGGCCTCTGCTGAGCATTAGCCACTGATAAGGCGTATGGAGAGAACTTTTTTCTTTGGGAGTTTTCTAAAAGCAGCACATTTCCCTCAGTCGTACGGAGGTTATCCTTCTCAGGGATACACTCTAACCTCTCTAACCCAAAGTAGGATGACAGAGCCCCTGCCCAAGAAGACTGAGGGCAGACCAAAGACCTGACATGCACTCATCCCTCTCTCTGACTCACGCTTAGTCGCTCACCACCCACCAACACAGTGAAACCTCAGTCCCAATGCCAGGTTTTGTCACTGGGCAGAGAACCGGTTGGCTACAGTAAAAGCATGACGTGATGCCCCTTCCTCTATGCTCCCCCAGCCTGTGCAGCAACAGAGGGGTAAAAATATCCCACCAGTGAGTTCAGACAACCAGCTCATAAATTAACACTAAAACTCCTGCAGACAACAGCGGGCCAGTCGCTGAGAGATTTAAACCACTCAGGTTGCCACTGACCACAGCTCCGGGATCGGTTTACAAAACCCTTTTCCTAAATTTACCCATTAGGAGGTGGCGAATAAGAACGAACTCTAGATCAGTTTTCATCTAAGTCACTCTTTAGCTGTCCGCTAACATAGTGAACTATTTTTCAAAATGGCTCTAGGGTGCTTTGTTCCAGGAAATGTTATGAGGTGAGATGAAGGCTATTAGGGCTAAATTGGGAATTGTGTAGAACAGAGAGGCCTGTTCTTAATTTTCCAAGCTTACACAAAAAAAAAAATAAAGTATAGGTTGAGGCTCAGCTATCCACTCGAATCTTATTAAGGTTTGCCTGTAATGAAGCGCAATTTCTCATTGCTCTCAAGTAGAAACGCAATGTTCCAACAAACTGCTTCACTGGGTTAAAAAAAGAAGAAAAAAAGGAAAAAAAAAACAACAGGAGAGAAGAGTGATGATCCCCTCTAAAGAAACTCAACTCTGTAATGGACGAACAGGGATTACAGACGTTAAAACCTCCTCCATCTGTAATTCACTGTCACCCTGCCATCATCTCTGAATCACTGATCCATTTTGCAAGTGTGCGAGACCTTGCTAAAAGCATCACTGTTGCACCCATTTGTGTTTGTAGTGGTGGTGGTGGTGGTGGAGGTGGGGGGAGGAGGGGGAAAAAAATCATGCAGAGAAGACAAGTTAACAGCTCGCTGTGCTGTTTCAAAGCACTCTCTGTCCTGTAACAACCACCTAGCTAGTTTCTCACACAGGGAATAGGACACACTGATCAAATAGGATTTTAATGAACATCAGCAGTTGGAGCCTGAGGAATAGACGCTATGATGGCTTAAAGCTACTGACATCTAGGTTGGGTTGGATTTTCATCATCAAAAGAAACAAAAAAAAAAAAAAAAGAGAAAACATTCCTTTACTGGTGCCTCTCTCATAGACAAAACAGAGTGTGATTGAGAGTGCACAGTGCAGACTGTCCGTTCGATCACAAGAAAGAAGCAAATGAGAAAGCAATTGGCTGACAAGGCCATACAGACCATGATCATATCATACTAACCCCACATTATCCTCAAAAAAAAAAAAACGGATAAGAAAAAAAAGGTTCTCCTCTGAAGGCTTTCCTCTAGGAGCCTCTCAGTGGGAGGGAGAGTAAATAAGATGTCATCAATAATAGACAGCGAATGTTCTGAGCAGTTCTGCGCACACGAACACACACACACACACTCACACTCACACACCAGCTCCGACTGATTCCTATCCTGCAGACAGGCCTGCCAACCGCCAGCCTTTTTGCACACGCTCAGATTCACTGTCCTGACTAATCGCTTGTGATAGGGGCCTTTGCCATAATTACCCAGGGCCTTATCACAAACTTATGCGATGCATTTTTCATGTCCTGGCTGCTGGCAGTGCCTTCACTGTCCGCGCTGGCAGTCAATCTACGAAAAAGACTGATCTCAGACAAATTCACACACACGCACGCACACTCGCACTCACACACCAGTTCAAACAGGGCAAAATGGGTGAAAGCAGGGTGAAGGGCCAGTGAAGAGAGAAGGGGGAAAAAAATTAAAAGGAGGGGAGGGGGAGGTGAGGAGAGAAAGATTGGAGGGGGGGTGGGGGGGGAGGCAGGAAGGGGGTGGGAGATAGATAGTGCAGGAAAGAAAAGAGAAAGCAGTCTCAAATTTTTTACATAATGCATGAACAAGGGGGCACGAGTAGGAGGACCAAACAGGATCAAATAAATAGGAGAAGTGAAGCCTTGATGATGTGGCATAAGTGCAACACAAAGCCCGCTGGGAAGACTTGTTCACTGTCCTTTTGTCTACCCAGTCATAGGGGCATCATGACCTAAATAAAAGTTTAAATCCCAAGCCTGTGCGATTCACAAAATAATGTATGAACAATTGGGGCTAGCCTACATAATGCAATCATATGTTAATGACGACGGCGACCGGGGCTGCTAATATTCATAATTTTTGATTTGAAATTCAGCAATGCACGTTAAATGCCAAGGGAAAACACAACAGTGCCATTGTCTACATGTCTTGTGATAGGTCAAACAGGCTCTAATATACACTGGCTATATTCACACACGCTGAATAGGCCCAATATTTTCCCCATATCCTGTACTGTGCCATGGGTCTCCTACCATGCACGGCCGAGATTAGTGGCGTGCGTGAGGCTGGGACGTTTTCAGGAGTTCATCACAACCAACAAGGTCACGCTCGCTGCTATTTCTGCTATTATTTTTATTTAATTGCGTGGCGTCAACAAACACTGTCCCGTCCCGTCCACTTCCACAGACGTGGCAACGTCTGTAAAAACCTCTCTGTGTATAATTGCCGTCGGAGGAGGAGGAGGTGGAGGAGGAGGGGGGCGAGAGAGAGAAAAAAAACGGCCGAGTTGATCAACCATAATCACGGAGACGACTTCACCACAAACTGCTTTAAACCGTTAGCCGTTAACGTTGCTAAGGTGATGATTCGCTTTGAACTAAACTTCCATTTGACAGTTAAAAAGCAGAGAGAAACAGGAGCGAAGCGCTGCTGTGTGTCTGTGCTGCCCGTCTGAACGGTCGGTGTCACCACAGCGCCACCGTATAATGAGTCGCACTTATTTTTTCCCCCAAATTATCCAACCTTACAGCGGCTAAAGCGTCGGGCTAACTACGGCTACTCGCTCCAGTAAAAGTTGAAGAACACGCAATAAAGATAGCCAGGCGAAAGCTCTCCGCCAGAGCCCCGCCGTTTTGTTTTTATTTCGGCGCATCCCCGCGGCGTCGCCCCGGCTTGCCCAGTTGCAGTGTCCGATCGATGTTGAATTGAACAAAGAGGATCAATTTCTGATCAGCGAGAGAGCCACTTTCATCAATGTGAGGAAGAGGTCTTGAATTCTCTTCCGAAACACCTACGAGACGGCTGCCGAAAAAAACACAAAACGCGGCCGCCGATAGAGACGACACGGCCGAAGCGAACGGGAGGTAGACGGTTTTAACAGAGGTTGAACTGACCTGTAGTTGTTGTAAGTCAAAGCGCTTCCAATATTGAAACATCGATCCTGCATTGGCCGCCATCTTGAGACATATTGAGACAGGAATGAGATGCTGATAGAGAGCGCGGGGGTTGGAGTTCAGTGGAGAGGACCGGGCGGTCGGAACACCCGGACCGGATCATTCCCAGTGCTCGCCCCCGCAGCAGCTGCTGTACGGAACGGAGTCAGCGTGCAGGAGTGTTGCCTTAATAACGCCATTATAATTGCTTAAATAGCATTTTATCAACACTCAGATATTACAGGTAAATAACCGAACTGGCGTTAAATTACTCTTAATTTTATTACACTGAAATACATGAAATTGTCAGAGCCAGATGAGCCTGCGTTTACTATTCCAGCTTGGTTTGTTGTTATCCATTATGGAGAGCAAAGATCACACAAAAATAATGCCAAGAGGCTACTTGGAAGCCATATCTAAAAAAAAAAAAAAAAAAACTCACCAGGGTAGCTTTCAGGACCAATGTCTCCTTTGAAATACGTGGAACTCTCCGACAATATAATGTAACATCTGATAGTTTATAACATTAATTATAATTTCCTCTGCAGTTTTAACATGACTGTCAGATATCTGAAATAAAAGGTCACTTAGTAGGCTTTTTTTCACAAGCAGTTGCTTGGATTTTTGTCATCGGTTCAAACCATTGCTCACTTTGTAAGAAAAAGATACCCTATGAATGCCTCTTTTCTTTTGTTTTTCCTTTCTTTTCTCTTCATGAACCTAATGTAAAAAATAATAGGCTAATAATAAAAAAGAAATCATATTTTGATCTATTATAAGTGGATGAGAAGGAAAAAGTGCAAAAAATAAATAAGTACCCTAAAGCTCAATATAAATTTAGACTAGATGAAATCCATTACAGCTGTTGGAAGTAGAATTCACTGTATAAGTGTCTGACCAAACTGTTAAAACAATAACATTGTGCAGAATTCAATAATAAAGATAACCACAATCATTTGAGTTTCATGATTTATTGAAGTACATTTTATTTTTATTTAAAAAGAAAAACATTTAAAATGTGGATCTAGTGTAGCCACACATAACACATGCAACAGAGCAGGGTTGGAGAGAACCAGCTGAACTTGGCCATTTAAAGAATTGGTAAAAGATGGAGTGGACTTACACTTGGCACTAGACGTTTTTAAGTTCATGATTTTCTCGGTTTTCAGTTATTTGATTAAGAGACTAAATCTGATCTTCTCATTTAAGCCATCACTTTGCTACACAGATAATAATCAGATTAGTTAATCAAATCGGATTGTTGTTATTAACGCAGTCAAGGCCTGGCTGCATCAGGGCAGCCCAGTGGTTAGAGTGTCAATGTGCATACATATCTTTTGCTGAAGTGACCTTGAGCAACGCACTGAACCCTGGCTGCTCCCGAGGCGTCACTCCTGCTGGTCACGTCCTCTGACCCCCTCAGTGTGTGGATGTGCCCCAGAGGGATATGCAAAGAATTTCTAATTACACTGTATGTTTGGAGTGCCCTAAATTCCTGTGTCAAACTGTACCGCCTCGTGCACCTTAAAGCACATCTCGCCTCAGCGTCATCCTGTAACTGCTCTGCACACCAAACTAGAGGCAAGCTGCTCAGGTTTATCAGGGCAACACATCTGTTACGCACATTGTTTTCTTTTTTAGCACTTTGTGGCTTACCAAATTTGACTTGTCGCAAGGCCTGGCAGTGTGGAAAATCCACGCCTGCGTTCACATTTTGGAAGTTTTTTTTCTTCTTCTTCTTTGAATGCTCAGACCTACAGCCTTTGTATCAGCTCAGCTTGTACTAAAAATATTTCATAGCTCTATTTTCTTTCTCTCCAATCATTTTCATTTCTTTACAGCCATTGCACTTTAATTACATTCACTAAAAATAACACAAGAATTTGCCATAGATAATGACGCCTCTTTCACTTCATTCGTTTGGATACAAAGGTGGCCATTTTTGTGCTTTGAATTAGCTCAACTTTCACTTCATTACTTGATTTGATTTGAAGCTGTTTGTGTCTCCCTCCTACTACTGTATGAATGGTGCTCAGTGCTCAGCTGATATGTAGCCTAAATAGCTTTGCCTTATTTTATACTTCATTTATGGACATAATACAGTGAATTAAGGCTTTAGTTTTCTCTTCACGCCAAGTCACATGCTTTTAATGAAGTTTACTGAGTCACACTTAGCGTTCAATCTATATAAAACAAAGGAGAGCTACTTTAAACCATCATTATGAATTAAGAGATTAGAGTAGCATGATTCATATTAGTTTGAACATCAGTTGTTGCCACATCATGATTGTCCTATAAAAAACTGGCAATCGATCTGCACTAGGAGACAGAATTTAATAAACACTCTGCTGAAAAGATGTGCTATGTTTTAGGAAAACACACACACACGCACACTACACACATATTTTTAGGTATATGAACTGATGAGTCTTGTGTTTGATCCTCTCATTTCTTCCCCTTTCCACGATGTTAATCAGTATTTCCTTCGCTTCGCCTGCATGACTTGTGATGCTACCTATCATTAAGCCAAACCAGAAATACAGGTCTGAGATAATCCGCACAGGCTTAGTAGATCTGCAGTGTGTCCATTATGCTTTGTTTGTATAGTGATCTCTTACTATCACACAAAGAGAGCACATAACTAAAAGAAACATGATGTGTGTGTAAAGCATAAGCACAAAACAATATTTTCACAATCAGTGACAACATCTGTAAGTTTCCATTAAGCGACCATTAATGGCTGACACAACACTGCATCACAACCCAAGACCTCTTCCCTTGGATTTTCATATATTTACTGAAAAAGAACATTTTTACCAAAAGTATAACCTATATCATCATATAGTGAACATTAAAATGTTATATTTTCAGTAAATCTCATAATAAACAATGTGTTTTCATTTCAGGAAGACGATTTAACCTGGATTTAACCATCTAACCTGGTGATTTATCTGAGCATAATGTTGACCATAAAGATCTTTGGCTTTCAGTTGAATTCTGCTTCACATATGAATTGCAGCAACATTTATACTGCATACGCCAGCCTATAGTCACTCTGCGGTTTGATGTGAAATTGAATTCTGTATCCTGCATAATTATTTCAGCACAAATTTTGTTGTGAACATTATGAATCATTTGATATACTGCGCGGCGCTCTTCTGAAACTCTCTGCATTTCAACATACTGCATCTCCATAAGGATTTGACTGAAGCTTCACTAGGCTGTGGATTACTTTGAAGCAGTAGGGGGTACACAGTGTAAGTCAGAACAAGTAAGAGTCTGAGCTATCAATCCACCTACAAATTATCATGTTCCCGCTACAGTAGCTCATGCACGTCTGGCATGAATGACTTGTGAGGGTTTTTCTTCCTCCCTTGTCTTTTCATTACTCTGTGTGGTGAAATTACAGAGGAGGAAAATAAAAAAAACAGCGTAAACTGATCACAGCAAGGACAGCAGTAGGAACATGTTGGGGCTCAGACGAACCCTTATCAGTTCATGAGTTAAAGTATATGATGAAATAAACACACTCTTTGTGTCCCCTGCCATTATACAACTAGATCTTATTGTCCGACGGAGCTACAGGCTAAAGAATAAAACAGCCTTCCCTTTAGATTCCCCACTTTTCTCTGTTTGTGTCCCTTTTCCTCCTACTCATTGACTCTGCCTGTAAGGTGCTTTTAGCGGGCCTTGTGTGGCCGGGTTAGAGATGGATGTGTGGCCCTTGGGAGCTGCAGGCAGAGAGCAACACTGATCATGTCAGACAGGCTGGGGAGGCTGTATAAGATCATCATCACCCAGCAGTGGAGTGAATCGCCGCAGTGGCACTTTCACACAACCTCTGACCTCCGGTGTAACCTCTAAGGTCATGATCAAGGTCAGAGGTCATCCAGGGCCTCTGTGATCGGCGAGCTCGCAGGCCCCTCCTGCCTCTTCTTCCTCCTCCTCCTCCTCTTTTTCTCTGAGTTTCCCCTCCCTTCATTTCCACCCCACTCTCTTCTCTTTCCCTCATCTTCAATCTGTTTCTCTATATCTCACACTCTCTTTTACCAGCCGGGACCAATTGAGACATCCCATCCCCTGGGAGTGCAAAAAGGAAAGCAAGAGAAAATCAATAGGGAAGATGAGTGAAGACCTGGGGGTCCCATCAAAAAAACTGAATGCCTCTCTGTGTGCTGGTATGATTCACACACCCACAAAAACATACAGATACACAGCGGTGCTACTTTTCAGGCCATTTTTGTTGTTGTTGTTGTTGAATGTCATCAGTATCAAGCCTAATAAGCACAGTGTTACACACACAGATGGCTCCCACAGTCAATATAAAATGACCTGACAAGCCCTTCCGCCTGTTTTCAGTCCTCCTATCTATGTTACATGCACACATGTGTCCGGTTGCTGCAGTGACGACCGCACAGAGAAAAACACAGAAAACAAACCCTCCGTGGAGATTCGAGGTCTGCAAAAGTAAAGGAAAGAGCTTGATGACAAAAAGTTGTTTTCTTGAAAGAAGAGAAGGGGAAGGATGAGGCAAACATAAATGCCAAGCTTTGTGTATCACCATGGCTGTAATTTGAGCTGAGCAAAATGTCAGCGTATCACCAATCACTTCAACTTTAATTATAGCACATTTCCAGCAACATTTGCATGCTTCTCTGCTGCATAATAAAGGATTAAAATAAACAAAACCAGACAGAAAGGAGATAAACAAAACTCATTCCTATGTGTCATCTCCTGACCTCAGCCACCTCTGCCATTTCTGAGGAAAGACATACATGTGTGGACAATGTTGAGCCTCACCACGTATCCATAACTTATGAGCCGCTGTGTTTCTTCCCAACACAAGATAACCCCGGGCAGGACATTAAATGATCGGCTGAAAATAGAACTGTTCAGATGAAAGGAGGGATAAATAATGCAGAAAGAATACAAAACCTCTTATGGGAATAACTTGTCACACACACACACAAGCACGCACATAAACACACATACGCATAAACACACAAAGAGATGCTTTTTTTTCTTCTTCTTCTTCTTCTTTTGCTCCATGGTGAAGAAAAGTGAATGGATGTAACAGGAAGGAGGAGGACCCAGTGGAGAGGACACACATGCTTTTTGCTTCATCTCCTCCCACTACTCCTTGTCTGCCCTTTTTTTTTTTTTTTTTTTTTTCCGCTTACATTCAGACTTCATGACACACTCTGCGTCTGTGGGGAGAAATAATGTTGTCCCAGTCACGGTGTGTTTTTCCTGCCCACCAGAGCTCAGACACAACACACAGTGCAGGATTTCCAACTCCGTCGTCTCATCATTTTTTCATGAGTTTTGATCAGGATGCAACCGCATGACGACAACCTGGACCAGCAGATCCATTTACACAAGACCATGTGTCACTATCTGAGGACCGGTTGTTGTTGTTTTGTCTTTTTTTTTTTCTTTCTGTATTTGTTTAGGTTAGATCACCAAATTAAACTGTGAGTCATTTATTAACATTAACATTTCTGGTTGCAGGGTGTTGCAATGCTGGGTCATATCTAATAAATAAAACATTGACGACAAACCTTTTCAAAGCCTGGCTGCTGCATGCCTAATTTTCAGCTGAAATGTTTATTCATTGGCCAAATTAAACATGCATGTTTGGAGATAAATCCCAGAGTCACTACGCTGCACATGCTGCACAGGAGGCCTGAAAGACAGTGTTGTGCTTGTGTATGGAGACACCTAGTGGTGTAGGACTTGTCCAGCATTTCATTTGAGGAGTAGTGGAGGATTCAGAGGCCTTTTTATTACCTTGACATACATAAACACGTTTTCATCAGTCAGCCAATGGCATCTGAGGATTCATTTGCGAATTATTTTAGTGAGAGTTTATTGGCCAAAACTTAACACAAACACAGTGGGCTTACATTGAATGAACTGTGAACAGATATTGTCAATGTGTGGAATACCTATTGAAATACATGTTTTGAGTGATTTAAGCCTGAATTGTGACTGATATAAATCATTTAATTAGGCTACACATGAATCACAATCAACTGTTATAGCCTACTAAACTTTATTTCCTTTGAGTCATTTGACAGTTACCTCAACCTGATTTCTCTCACCTTCAACTTTTAAAGCAACAAGCACACTAACATTTTCAAATGAGAACAAATAGGCTATTTTATTTTCTTTCTTTTTTTTACAGGGGCCCGCAGGCTTCCCTCTTGAAATAATACGTTTTTATGCAGAACATGTCATTTACGAGCTGAATTTAAAAAAGAAAAATGAAGATGATGAGTAGGCTCCTTGCTTATTTCATCAGCAGGACGCCACGCCTTGAGCCAATGTGTTTACCCAACCTAAAAGTGCCTGAGAGGCAGCAGGCCTCACAAAAGCCCCATTCACCAGTAACAGGAACCCAAATCAACGCTGCCACGTCAAAACGCTTGAGCATACAGCACTGCATGGGGCAACTGTGTCTTGCTCTGTTTTGACCGAGGGGACAGTGTGAAATTGCCCTCCACCACTGTGCAGGACAGATAGACAGGGGGACATTAATGCTTAAACTTGACCGTTGCAGGTGTGAAGTTAACTATTATAATGGAATTAGTGGGTGTGTCAATAGGCTGCAATAAATCCCTGGATTGACTCTTGTACCGCAGGCTGTTTCACTTCCTTTTGACGAACCGACACAGATCAGCTCTGATAAGTTTTTTGAACTGCGAGGTGGGGGACTGCAGAGTGAGGGGGCGTCCATGGGAGCAGTGGCTCAGGGGAGAGCAGCAAGCACAGCTCACCGAGCAGACCACCGGCGCTCCGCCTTGTCCCTGCGGGAGAAATGTCTCATCCTTGTCTACAGAAGGAACTGCTCTGTGTTCGCGGCCGCTCTAGGGTTTTTCGTATTCCTGGAGGTCTGCCTGCTCTTCCTTCCGGACCCGTTCGCCCTGGAGCCTTTCACCTCTGAGGACAGCAGACCCGTGACGCTCCTCGTCTGGACGCATCCGTTCGGCCGGTACCGACAACTTCCTGACTGCTCTGTGCTCTATAACATCGACGGGTGCACGGTCACCGACGACAAGCAGACGTACTACTATGAGGCTGACGCTGTGATTTTCCACCACCGGGAGGTGGCCACCGGAGCTGCGTTTCTGCCACCGGACCCGAGGCCAAGTGCGCAAAAGTGGATATGGATGAACTACGAGTCCCCCACGCACTCCCCCAGACTGTGGCTGTTTAACGGGGTGTTCAACCTCACGCTCAGCTATCGGACCGATTCTGATATTTTCCTGCCGTACGGGTATCTAGTCCCTCGTGCACACACAGACCGGTATGCGCGCCCAATCCACACGCCCTCGCGCGCACACCTCCCCAGGCCCCGCCTCGTGTCCTGGGTCATCAGCAACTGGTCGGCGTCCCACGCACGCGTGGCCTTCTACTACCGGCTGCGGCGGTACATCCAGGTGGATGTGTTCGGGCGCGCCGGTCGGCCTGTACCGAGAGACGACAGAGAGGGCAGCGTGGTGCGGCTCGTGCGGCGCTACCAGTTCTACCTGTCTCTGGAGAACTCGCAGCACACCGACTACATCACAGAGAAGCTGTGGCACGCCGTGCTGGCCGGGGCCATCCCGGTGGTCCTGGGTCCGTCCAGGAAGAACTATGAGCGCGTCTTGCCCCCCGAGGCGTTCATCCACGTGGACGACTTCCCCTCAGTGCGAGAGCTGGCGCGATACCTGCTGAAGCTGTGGCGCAACCCGACCCGGCTGGGGAGGCACCTGGACTGGAGGGGGAAGTACAGTGTGCGTCAGCCAGTCTTCTGGGCTGAGCATTACTGCACGGCCTGCAGGGCGGTGAGGAGCAGCAGACACAGGACTGATGTTGTTAACAACCTGGCGCGCTGGTTTCGGTCCTGAAGGAAACCGCAGCTCCAGACTGAAGAACAGACAACAGCTGCTCTTTTAAAGTCTTTAAGGAAGTCTCTCTAACAGTCCCCGGTGATTAGTTCATTGAATTTAATTTAGTACCCTAAATTATGACTTGAATTAAAAAAAAAAAAAAAAAAAAAATCAATAAAAGAATAAATAAAACATTTAATTTTGTTTGTGAGGTGTCTTATCATTTCTGGCTGTCTCTGAGACTATAGCCACATCCACATTCAGAGTTTCTATAGGCTATAGCTACTTGTGGCTGTACATGGATTTGGGCCTCCAGTGCTTTTGTTTTATTGCAAAGGCTTTATGTTTGTTTTGACACCATTAACCCAAAAAGAAAAATCATAAATTTGCTTTGCCGTGCTCCAGGTGATTGATTACTAGATGAACTAGAATACATATTACTGAATGAGGGGGACAAAGATGTAGTCTACATGATTGGATGATCGTGATGAAGTGATGTGTCTTCACATTGTTTCAAAGAGCGTTCCTCGAATTTGCATAGATATCAGTAGTTAAAACATGCAAATAAAAAACAGAGCGTGTGTGTGAGTGAAAGAGAGAGAGAGATAGGTACATATATGCCTACCATAGTCTGGTATCACTCACAAGCCATTAAAGAAGTTCATAGTAAGGACATGTAGAGTTATGGACCCAAAATTGACACCTCTTACTCTTCCCACCATCAAACTATCAAACTGATGAGAAACAGAGACAAAGGTCCTGCTTTCACAAATAGAGAAGCTTTTAGTGCGTCATGGAGACATACAGCCAGACTGTGGGTCAAATGCTCAGCTCCAGAGAATGGACACAGGGCAAATTTGTTAAAACCCAAATCTCCGTAGCAAGACTGTCTATCGTACACCAAAAGGACCCCGACTGTCGTGAAGGTGTGAATCCTGCACTCCCTGTCTCAAGCATGTGAACACAAACACGAACGGTGGTTTCCCTCTCCCCCTCTGTTCCTCCGAAGATAACAGTCATAAATTACAAACCACATTCCAGTTTATGTCTCCAGAAAAATATCTGAGGAAAAATATATAATTAGACTGAAACTAAACTAAACTAAACCAAACCAAACCAGCAGCTCAGTGTGACCCTGTGGTGTTACAGGAGGACCTCAGATCTCTGTCCTGTGGCTAAACTGAAACATATAGATAAATCATTTAGATGAATGACCATATTGTTAATGTAATCCACACATAGGCTACCATTTATTATGTTGTTAGATAAATCTTCAAGGATTGATTGTAAACTCTGAATTAAACAATACAAAAGTTATGTGCTCCTTTAGCTGAAACAAAGAAAGAGATGAGTAACACTCCCCGGGGATTAGAAAACTGTTCAGATCATATCACTAGTGGCTTTTTGCCATCATATTCTTTGGACCTGGCTCCTTGCTTATCTGTTGTTCTTGTAATTAATTTACCACTATTTTGTTTTGTCTGTATTCCTTTGTTGTTTGTTCTAACCTTTCCTTTGCCTATATGCAACAGAGGCGACTCAGAGTGCTATTGTAACTTTTTAATTGTTATCACATTGAAGATTTTTTTTAAAACAGTCATTTGACCAACACCAGTCTCCTTTCCAGCAAGAGTTTGACGTCTTAGATTCTATTTTGCATCAACTTGCAAGAGATGCAGACCTACTATAGAGAAACGTATGAAGAAATCAGTTCTCAAGACAAAAGATCAACTAACGTAGCTGAAACTGTTAAGAGTTCAAGATGAGATCTTAACATTGTGCTTATGACTGCTGACAAAATATCACATTTAATCATCAAATCTCATCCGTAGACCTATTATTACTTGTATGTGCATATTTCAAATAGGTGCAACATATTCTCTCTCACATAGTTCATTTGGTCATTTTCATGGTGGTTATTATTAAACTCAGTTGCTTCCTTGTTTGAATTCATAAATTGAAATGTATTACTTTTTCAAATGATGGTGTCACTCTATAAACACTACTTAATCGGAGCGTCCATGGATCTGATTCACTAGTAATGTCATACATGGTCGACAGTCTCAGGATCCTGAGCCCTTGCCTTGTGTCTGTTCATCACTGACTGCTTGATTGCAACACTCTTCCTGCTCAGGGGTCTAACTGTGTCTGTGTCTTTATAGTTCATATACCTCTGGCGCAGCTTATTATAGAGCAGCTGTACTAACATACACACATCCTCTGCTGTAAACCCCAATCCATGTGTTACATAACATTTTATTGTGGGCTGCAGTCCACACAAATATGCAGGTTTGCAACAATGCAATAAAAATGTATGTAAAATAGACATAAAAGTATAAGACTGCATGGGGCCACATAACACCGCTGATAAGAGTTGAATGAACTAAAGAAATGGTTGAAAATATATGCTCGCTGTTTATGCACATGACAAGTACAACCACTCCCTTTGATGGGAATTAATGAAATGAATGATTTCTGTTCACCTCACAGGATTTTGTAATTTTATTAATTTTCAGTAGGCCTACACAATTTCTGAAAAATGTGGGATTGCCTGCAGGCTATTAACGACTAACTGAACAAACCGGATAGTTCCATAACTGGTTTCCAAATAATATGCGCAGAAAGGACAAAGGAGAGTAATATGAGGAAAGAAGACAAGCCCAGGACATGTAACAATCAAGTATCTGCCATGTACCACTCATTCATCAGTGATTAGTTTCTTTGGTATTTTGTTACCTCGCCATCCCACAGAAAGTGATGAAGGAAATGTCCAGACAAAACTCCTCGTTGTCCCTTTAATGTATAACATTTCATTTACATACAGCACTACCTGCCTTTATATGCTGCCATTGCTACAGTATTGATCAGAGCTATCAGAGCCATCTGCAATTGTTACATTAGGAATGTGTCAATAACATCCAGTAATATTCTAAGTAAGTATAGGGGGCTTTGCTAAGGCTCTTATATCCTAGAAAGTAGAAGTTTAGGTCAAGAGAGATCCAGTGCTGACTTGATTGAGAAGAGGACTTTGATCTTGTGAGGTGATTCACACTGTTTTGGCGACTACTTTCAGTGGAAAGAAGCTAGAGCAGCTGGAAAAGCAGGATGATGTAATAAACTAATTAGCATAGCCTATATTTTCATCAGATGTGGCTCATGTGTCACAGTTTCTGCTATACTCATAACTTTTTAACTTTTCAAACTTCTGTGAGCAAGCTGTTTCCAATTAGCTCAAGACAAGCGAATGGATCAGGATGAATGAAAAGATTGTAGTCGCTATGTTTACACGGCTATGCTCATTTTTCTCATGTTTTCACTCTATTGTTATGGCTTGAGCGGTTGGCGATAAAGCAGAAGAAATCTGAAAATGAGAGAGGGAATGAGGAGGTGAACGCGTGCGCTTCAGGAGTCATTTGATACGACGCAGAAGCTGTGATGTGGATCTTTTAAATTTACACCTCTGTGTCAGTGCCCAGACCCCGAATTAACACTCCACACTGTTAAATGAGACATTTCCTGCAGACACAGTGACAGCGAATAATATTGCTTCCCGTAATGAGTTGATGCCTCAGCAGCTGTTGAAACCACTGACGTCTATCAGCAATAATGCTTTCAGACGGCCAGCACTGACACACTGTTCATCCCTGTCATAATCCCATCCATGTACAATGCAAAATTATTCATATATCTAGTTACTGTGAGAAAGATCATGTCCAATCTTCATGCTTCCAAATATAGATCCATGAAACGTCATGTGCTCATCTCCTTCAAGCTTGTCTGACATGTCCTCATTCAGTATCCTGTATGTTTAGCGAGGCATGCAGCACCACGGCATGGCCTTTACTGTTTGGACAGAACCGGTGCTGCTCAGTTGACTTGAGTATTTGAGGGAAAGGACACTCCTCTTCATCTGATCTTAAAAAGGACTCCAACATGCTCCACACAGTGGTAAGAGGCTGTTCAGCATATCATTTTGCATCAGTGCACGCACTAACTTACAAATGGTTTTCGTAACAACTTGCAATGCACTTTATAGTCAGTTATAGAGTTATCAGGAATGTTTATGAAGAAAAACTACATGCTTACGTGTCTCACTCATCCATGTCCTGCGCTAATGATCTTCTCACTGTAGGCCTCTGTTTAATCAGAGCAAACAACTATTAATGGCTGTTTATTGGCTTGTCTTCCCTACACATTACAGGATTTGAGCAGGCTTGTCATCTGTCACAGGATCCGGCTTGTTTGAGCAGATCCTGGAGATCAAGGAGGTGACAGGAGAGATGGGGTGAAACTGTGCGTTGTTATTCTATATGTGCTCATGACTCTCTATGGAGCTGTACTGCCTCCTCTGGTGACTTGTGTAACTTATAGCTTGCAGCAGGCTTTCACATACTGGGTCACAGATATGGCAACCAGTAAGCACATTTATTCCTTCTATTTCTAAAATCTATATATTATGTAATATAGCCTACAGATGTATATATTTATATATGAATCTCTTGTGTTTCAGAAACAGTTTCCCTGTGTGTGAATCATTAAAGTTTACATCATACAGTGTGACACATGATGTAATTGATGGCAGGTCACCTTAGTGTTGGTCACGACAATGACATGATGAGATGATGAAGGAGTGTTCAGCACTGAAGGTCAGTCTGTAGCAAGGTTACCCACATCATTTGCATTTAATTCCAGTGTCTCTTTACTTTTTTTCAACTTTCCACAAAACACTTAGACTATTATACATTTATAGATCTTATAGATTTGATGTTAGTTGTTTGTTAGTTTCTGTTTCTCTTACATATTTTCTGTTCAGCAAATTGATTGTTCATTCTTTACAGCTGAAATACAGAGAAAATGTAAACAAAAACTATACATTTAATATCTACTGTCAGTGGTTGGGCTGCTACTATTTTCATTTTGGGTTCAGCTTGGTTTGTGTTATCGTTTTAAGTGAGCTCGATCAATTATTCATACTTGGCCTCAGTCAAGGCTTTTAAGATTTAAACTCTCAGTTGAGGTTGTTTTTATTGTGTCCTGAAGCAAAAGTTTATCTTGAATTGAAGGCATCATTGCAATAAAACAGATGTCACAAAAGGTGCTCAGTCCTCTTTGCAATGTCTGTGATTTTACTTTTACTTCGGTATCGAGCATCAAAATTGCATTTAGCATTAGTCAAAAAAAAAGAAGAAAAGAAATGCCGGGAATTACACATATCTGAACCTGAGTCAGTGTAGTGTGCTTTATATCTGCTGACATGAACAGTTGATTTACCTGTGTTTTGACCTTTGACCCAGAAGGAACGGGAGTCCTCACAGAGGAGGAGGAAGTGTGTGATCTTCACAGTCTGCACAAACACAGCGCAGACCACTCTGCGGCTTGTGTCTCATCATTCATCTTTCAGATAATGATGAATCAGTGTCGTACAGTACAAAAAACTAAATCATTAACAACGTTTCAGCATGCAGATAATGCAGACCACGGTCTGTGAAATACAGACCGCAGTTCATTTAAAGTCAAAGAGATAGAAGCAGTAATTCTTCTTTTCTTCTCCTCTCCTGCAGGATGAAATATCACCTCGTGTCACAGGCCGACAAGTTTACAGAGGCTGAGGTGAGTTGTTGCTTGGCAACAAGGTGAAATATTGGATGTATCAATATGAGATAGTGATTCAAAGGAACCAGCCGTGGCGATACTGTTGAACAAGTTGAAGGTGAGCGTTGATGAATACCCAGAATCTGAGGCAATTTAATTTGATTTAAACCCTTTAACTACCAAATACAGCTTATTACAAAGATCCTTCTCAGCTCCCTTCCAGACCCCCTCTTCAGTAACAGTGCCATTCATAACCTACATGGCCCCTGGCTAGAGACACAGTAATCTCATTTGTACAGCAACAGATGTTTCTCTTAAAAACATCCGCTGACTGGGGAGTGAAAAGTCTGTCTCTCATTCTCTCAAGGGATCAAAGAGACCAGTCTAATCGCTATGAAATCTGTCACATTTGTACTGGTTTGAGGAGACATATTGACTTACAGTAGGCTTACTACGCTGTGAAACGTAAACACTCTCCTCTCTCCGCCCCCCCCCCCCCCCACCCCCACCCCTCGCAGCCGACACATATTTTATGAGGAATCTTTCATGTTGTGTACATCAAAAGGCCGCGCAGACGGGGGGGCAGAGAGGAGAAAATGCATATGAAACAACAAAAAACCCCTAGACAAATAAACAGCACTGCGTTCCCATGGCAGCGCGGTGCAGTAATCTGACGGCTGGTTTCCCATGGCTGTGTCTCACTGCCCCATAGACCTCCACTCTGTCTCACTGATGGCTCCTGTGATTGCAATCATCCATCTTACTGTCAAAGGCAAAAAAGGGCAAGAAAGGGGAAATCAGACACACCATCTCTCTCTCGCTCCCTTGTGTCCAGAAAACAAGCCACCCCACTGTGAGCAGAGCCAACACATGGACCACAAGCCCTCTGCAGAGGCTCTATGTGTGTATGTGTGTGTGTGATTTGAATGTGTGTGTGCCCATGCTTGTATGATCTACAGAGAGAACATGTGTGGGTGTGCATCTTTGGTTGTCTGTGTCTGTCCATTATACTGCATGATCAGTCACTGGAGTGTACACGGGGGAGCCGTGGACATGTCTGATCTTGCAGCTGATCAAAAGCTCCAGAGACTTGTTCCCTTGTGGCCGTGCAAACGGGCCTCATATCAACATGTCTCTGTTCAGTAGACAGGAAAAACAAGAAGGGAGAGACAGACAGGGGAGGAGGAGAGCAGGAACATGAGGAAAAAGACAGAAACAGGCAGGCATAGCACAGATGAAAGGATGCATAAAGGGGCCAGAGTGGAATATATGACAATGATACATAACCGCACTTATCTCCCTGCTCAGATAAGATAATTGAATGGCAAAAGCCAGATCTGTTTTTGTCTGTAGATGCAGAATCGTACGTGATCCCTCTATACAAGTCTGACAGCTCTCTTGTCAGAGAAGGGCTGCATAGAAAAAAGAAAGTGTGATATATCCATCACCTGTTTGCCTAGATCAGATGTTTACAGCCTCCACTGCCAGGAACCTCATGATCACAGAGAGAGGACAAAGAGCAGTATTGAAAGGAGGATGGGAAGAAACAGAAGGATAAAATAAAAGAGTAGGAAGAAGACAAGGAGGAGGAGAAGCTGCAGTGGAGCTTCTGCCTGTAAATAGTCTCATCATGCTGTGAAGTTGTGGTGTAGGCTACAGGATGTGTGAATGTAATTATGTACAATTAAGCGGTGACTATGAAATGAATCTCTTTGTTGTTGTGACTTTAATCTTGCTTCAACAATCAACACAGATAAATATCTGCTGAGTACAATGGTTCTTCAGTTGAACAACACAGCACACCTGAACATTTAACTATAAAAGAATGAAACGTGCACAGAGACACAACATAAAAAGAGTTGGATTGAAAAGGTAGGCTTACATCAATGTAGGCTGTCTATAACATGAGAGAAGCTGTCAGAGACTGAACAACACAAGTTCACTTACTCAGTTTGTTTCAAGATATAGGTGGAAAAAAAAAAATCAGTGTTGCCTTTATGTCTGTGCGTTCAGTTTGAGGCTATTTAACGCTCATGCTTAGCGCAAAGACTGGAAACAGGGGGAGCAGTTAGCCTGGCTGGCTCTGCACAAAGGTTCTCCAAATAACATATTTGTTTGTTTGTTTTTTAAATTAATTTAATTCTTTTAATTTGATGTCAGTTATATTAAACTAAGCTATCACCTATACATCGGTAAAAGAGAGAAACTACATACAACAAATAGCAGCTTTGAAATGAGGTGATATGGTGTTCAAATTGATTTATGATCATGACTTTAAGAAATTCCTGAAACATCCATTTCTGAGTTAAGCTAATATGAACAGTTTTCCCACTAGGCTCATTATTCTGAATAATATTAGGCTACATAAACACAGCATTCTTGTCACCATGAGGTTGATGTTGGTTGTATAGGATTATGTCACAAAGAGAAGATACTAGGCTACTTGTTCCTCCTGTTTCCAGATGTAATGCTAAGCTAAGCTAACAAGCTCCTTACTGTAGCTTCATTCTCACAGAAATGAGAGTGGTATCAATCTTCCCATCCAACTCTTGACAAGAAAGTGAGTAAGTGCACAAATGTTGAACAAGTCCTTGAACAGGTGACCCTGATAATGGAGAAAACAAAGATTGTACCAGCTGCAGCCAAAGCTTTTGCTCAGCGACCAACCAGAGACTTATTATAATCATATCCGTTTTAAAGCAAATCTCAGAGGCAGTTTATGGTGAAGTCAGTGTAATCTTGTCAGGTTTAGTGCTCTGTCAGGCAGTCGCAGGAAGGTGCACTGGAGCCGAGCAGGGTTTGTGGTTTCCAGGCCAAAACTCAACTGTTTCAGCATCTCCTTCCTTTTGCTTTCCAGATGGGTGCTCTCCAGATGCGATTCATTTCGTCTAACTTTATTTTAAGCAGATATTCTTGGCAGCTTGTCACGTCTTACCTCAGCTTTAACAAGGCAGAGCACAGCTAGTGAGACAGAGAGAGAGAGAAACAGAGAGAGGAAGAAATATGTTTGACAGTCTAACACAAGATGAACCTCGAGGTCGTTCCAAGAATGTGTTCGACACTAAATAGTACATTTTGGGTCCAGCTCTCAGGAACTGAGCGTTGCAACATCAGCCAAGGAAACTGATGTGTTTACTAGGCAGTCTTTTATCTGAGAGAAGAAAGACGCCAAAACCCTCATAACACTTTATGAGATTATATTTCATTGTACAACATCATGTAAGTGTTGCTGCTAAGGTTATGTAGACTAAGAGTGTGCAGCAACAGGGTGGAAAAGGCTCAAACCTTTCATGTGGATGAAATGCTCAACATCTCATGTCTGCAAAGAGCTTTTTTCTTCTTTTTTTTTACAACAGTACTAATTTGTGTCAAGAAAGGACAAAAAATAAATTCAAAAAATAAAAGCATCAGGAAAATTATATGAACAAAAAGATGAAAAAAATACCCATCACAAACATGACCACAGATACAAGATGAGACTACACACTTAAAGGGGAGCTTGTCTTTGTATCTCCCGCACTGGAGTTTGATGAGGGGTTTGAACAGGCTGAAGGCGTTTGGTCTTTATGGCGGAGAAAAAAAGTGGGTCTGAAATACTGCCAAAACCAGATCCTTCAGAGTTGTCTGTTTAAAGACAAAGAAGACAGAAAAACAGAAAATTAGCATATTGTTTATACACAAAAAAGAAATATATTAGCTTTTGCTTTATGGCTGCAAATTATTTTACAAGAAGATTGATTCCAGGAGGTCGTTAGCATAGCATAAAGACTGAAGAGGGACACTGCTAGCCTGGCTTTGTCCCGATCAAAAGCTCACTGGGTAATCTGTTATTTATTTTCTGCTCTGCACAACAAAATGCAGATCACAGTTTCACTGCAGGCACACAATGTTTTGCATCAACCAGTGAGTTTGCACAAAGTTGCGCATCACAATAAGAGATTAGGACGAGTTTGGCACTCCAGAGGATAAGCCATGGCAGATGGAAACCTTCACCATCACTTTGCTACTAATGGACAGGCTGGCATTTGTAAAAAAAAAAAAAAAAAAAAAATTTGGTGTAGGTTTCATAACTAGGGCCTATACACCATGAACTGTACTCTACATGATTTATTATCTTGGTACTGTGGATATTTCAAGTGCATTGTGTATAATTAGTCTCACTGCCAGAGGGAGAAGCAAAAATTTCAGGTGTGATTAATTGTTTAAAAATTATTTCAGCACTTTGTTCCAGACTCTGCCCAGAGCCAGGCTAGCTGTACCCAGTCTTTGTGCTGCTAAGCTATGCTAAGTGGCTGTAAACGAATGACCTTCTCATCCAACTCTCTGCCTGAGAGTGTAGCGGGATATTTCCCAAAAGGTTAGACAATATCTTCAACAATCAATCATCTTAGCCTGGAAAACACATTTCCCTCCTGTTCTGTCTTTGTGCTCACCATGAATGCCGATCATGTGCTCCAGGATCAGGACCCTCTCAGCCAGGATCTTCAGAGCCTCTCTGAGCTGCTGCACAGCCTCTCCCTGAACCACACAAGACACAGAAAAATACAATGTAACTGAGAATAGCTCTACTGGAAACTCAGCTGGATTGAAATACTGTTTATGTCAGCAACCAGAGCAGGAAAGAAGCAAACAGATGAGAGGCTAAAACAGGCTGACACTAGGCCGAAAGCAAACACAGCGTTATCCATGGACTCCTACGTCTTCACATTCAGTCCAACTATTAGATCCTTCCAGTAATGAATAAATAACTGTGTTGGGTTGGGTACATGCGGTTGTACGCTGGCGAATAGCAAACACATTTCAATAAGATGCTGTTACATCAGTGTAAAATGTAGTTTGTCCTGTATTAAAGCATGAGGACTCTTCCAGCAGTTCGTTTACAGTGTAGTCTTGTTCAAATGCGCTACCTCGTTCAAGCCTTCTCCTGGTTCACCTTTTGGCCCTGGTGCTCCCTGTGAAATCAGAGACGAATAATCTTGTCATCTGTACTTTGTGTGTGTGTGTGCGTGTGCATTTTATATACTGTAACACAATAAGGTCATACTCACAGGTAAGCCCTGCTCACCTGTTAGACCAGGAAACCCCTTGTAGAGGAAAAAGAGAAAAATAATTTAGGACTCTTGCTCACACACACACAAACACACACATACACACACACACCCGCACACACATTTCACCAGCTTGCATTCTTTATCCCCTGTGCTAATCTGCCTCTTCACCAGATCTCCAATCTTAAATCATGCTAGCAGAGGAAGGGGATCAGGTTTAAAGACAGAGGCCCACTAGAGAGCTGACTACAGAGGGGACCCGACATGGCTGCCCTGATTAGTGAGGCCTGGCCTTGGACGAGAGAGAAAGAGGAGGATTAGTCACAGCTTGGAGTCAGTCTTTGAAGAAAAGCCTGTTCACCTTTAATGTGTTTAAGATTGCATGACAGCTAGGGCCATTTACAAAACGTAGAACAAAAAGCATTTGATAGTTCATCAGAATCAAATATGTGCAGCCTGCTGGCTAATCCAATAATGAGGAGGTTTTGTTTTTTTTTCTAGCAGCCTCACCCTTTCCCCTGGATCTCCTTTAGGCCCAGGATCCCCAGGCTTGCCTTGGAGGCCTTCCTTGCCCTTATGTCAGACAAACAGAAGGATACATATTAATGTCATACAGTCTTTTTTTTTTTTGAACAACAACCAGCTCTGTGACAGACACTCACGTCTTGTCCCGGCAGGCCTGGAATCCCCTCAGGTCCTCTCGGTCCTGCAGGGCCTGTAGTGTCATTCACAAAAACATCACACAGTGGGAGGAACAGCAGAATGTTTAAGTCTGGCTCTGACTATTGTACAATGTCAAAAGTCAATTCAGTCAATTTAACCCAATTTAATTCAATTCTGAAATTATACCGTCCTGAGAGAGAGATTTGTCAGGGTTTTACAGAATAAACTCTCGATTAACCTTTAATTTGACCAAAATGTCAAAATGCATTAATACAAGATCAAATGTACAACTGGTGTTATTGTGTCGTTTT